>OY728147.1:838886951-841386951 GCA_963277665.1 Viscum album | reverse complement strand
AGATTTGAGAGATGAATGACATTCAGGATGCAGTCATTATTTATATTAAATACATAGTTGAGTGATTAAAAAAAAGTTGAAGATAACCCAAAAAAGTAGATAGTGGGTTTTGTATGATCAACACATGACCATGTGCAATGGAAGATAACCCAAACACATACAGATTTGTCATTGAGAATCAATACATAAATAAAACATTAAAATAGTATTCCTATAAATCACAAATGACAACAATATTATTCTTTTTCAATGAATGTAGAATGCTTGATGATAATCAATAATTAGTGAACAAAATAACCCTTCCTAAAAGGAGGGTACATCGACCAATGGATCTGCATTCATATTTATAGGATACTCGAATGCTGAAAGGGGTGCTACTATATTTATCTTAGAAGATGAAAAAAATGTGAGAGGAAGATAATTGAGAGAATTTCACACAATTGTTTGTCTTCAAAATAAAGGATCACATTACTTTTCATAGACATCCATGACGTGTTTCATTAAATGAAACATGTCGGCCATACTAGTGTATCCATATAAATTTATTCTCATTGAAATTAGTTCATTAAATTATATTCAAAAATTAATCCATCCAATCCATTCATAATTTACTTTAAATGATAATAAAATTGTTCGGGGGGAATAAATATAAATCAAAAATATATTTATTGTCACATGTATTTAGTACATGCTTAACAATATGTTAATCAAATACATTTCTAAATATAAACTTATATATAATATCATATATCATATATTTTTTTGTTTATATCCAATAATCTCCCACTTTCACAAAAATCCCATAATGACTTTATGCGTAACTTCACAACTCTTATTGAATCCATCCAAACTCTTTTGGATATGTTTTTTTTTTCATAAAAATATCTTCATTTTGAACAAACATTTTTTACAAATTTTTATATTTATCCAAGGGCCTAACTTTGTGAAAATACATTCTTAAATATAATTAATAACAACTATAAAACCTCTATTTCTGAGAAGTAAGAAAAGAGATTCCTCTAGTAAAAAATTAGTGATATTCAAGCAACTTAGGGGCCTAGTGTGATCTCAATCAAACATACTCATATCTCTACATGAACATGTCCACCACAAGATGTATCATATGAATATAATTCATCTTATATAATCCCTTTATTGATGACATCACGTGACCACAAGACATGGTTTTCAATCTAGTACTGACCTCTCATCATTTTCTTAACTCTACAAAAAAGACTAAGCAGGTGGATCAATACATCACATTAAATTATTCTATTTTATAAGCACATCACATGTCACTTATTGAAGTAGTTGAACACATAATATGTGAAACAACTAAGAATGTCCATGAATTTAACTATTATATTTAAATCAAGGTCTATATATCTTTTCTTGTCATATAGGTGGATAAATCCCATCTTTTCTACACTAAAAATGATGACATAATCAACAAAATACCCAATCACACCCATTTAGGTAAGTTAATATGATTAATTTAATAAGTAGGATATCATTTTATGATGGTTTTCATTCTATGTATATTTCCAACCTCATGTAAGAAGGATTGATAATAACCATACACCCCTAATTATATTTATGATTTTATGACATTCAATGAGATATAATTTAGTGGATAATTCCATTTGATGAGTCTCTAAATATTACCTCAAGATTTTATTCTTTGATATCTCATATAAAACCCTCTATAACAGATATAAGATTATATTCAAGCTAATAGTTACATATCATAACTACCCATTAAACCCCATGATTATCATCAGTCATGGAAAACTAAAATATTGTAACTTTAGGGGATATTTATCATTCGACTGTTTATGTAAAATAAATTGAAGCACACATGAATGATTGATAAAAGGATATTTCCTTTATAATAATAGCAAGATATGTTTAAAACCATTACAAATAACCTATTAAGTGATTTTACATGATACTCATGAGGTTACTATAGTAATGGATTTTGAACAATACATCCCAATGTAATTCCTATCATATACCTCTATGACTATCTGTTAAAATACTCCCACTAACCTCTTAGTGAATAATATTTATAAAAAAAACAGTGTCAATATTGATGATAATTAGGAATAATATTCCTTATTTTAAACTCATGAACTTATATTCAAACTCCACAACTTTATAACATAAAATATTAATTTTTTCTTATTTTCTATTTTGAACTCTTTCTAAGTACATTAACATCATTTTGGGAATCCTTTCTATAAAAAGTTTTCATTATAATCATTTAAAAATAATGTAACTATTTACATTATCACATTACTAGAACATCCTATACAATTTTATGATTTAAAGTGTAATAATTTGAGAATTTACTATTATATTCCTTGTGGAATAATGATATTCACTTGTTATGAAAACTTAATTCGACTCGTTAAATTTTTATGTGTCATTATATCCTAAACTTCTTTAGGATATTAAGTGAATTTCACTTTCTCACATTAATTATTATAACTACTTACCTTTTTCATTAAGTTCATATCCTAAAACTTATTATAGGATACCATTTGTAATTTAGTTTATTATGATAAATAAATATAAATCATTATATTTATTTATATTTATATATCCTGAAATTTATTGGGCATTCAGTGAAGAATCTATATAATATTAGACTCGTATAATATGTTGGTTAACAGTAATACTCACTTTCTCATAGTAACTAAATATAACTATTTACATTTTTATTTACTATCACATTACATAACTATTTATTATAATAAGTGAAAAATCACTCTAACTAATATAGGAACAATCTTTTATTTTTTAACTTTGAAATTCTCAAGGTCTATAAATACTCCCACTAGCCTATTTGACACCATATTCTCTTCAAAATATCCTTATAATATTCAACATAATGTACTTTTTATTTTTTGAAGTAACATTTATTTTCTTATTGTAGGAATATTAAACAAATAATATATTTTTTAAATATAACAAATGGTGTTCTTTTAGTCTGAAATATTTCTTTTTGTAAAGAACATTTTATTAAAATATCTCATTGATGGATCATGGGAACACATTCCTAGTTATTTTAACAAATATATATATAAAAACATCTACACAGGGTAAATTTTTTTATCCAAATATTATTCTAAAAACATTTTATATAAATCCAATTAATAATAAAACCTGTTTATACATTTAACCACCTCATAAAAACTCTTTTTTACTGAACATACACTCTTATCATACAAGAGAAGTGAGATGAAGATACATATATTTTATTTATATTCATGAAAGATTGAAAAATTCATTTATATTCAAATTATTGATGTTATAACTATTTACTTAATCTCATTAATATAAACTATAAGATCAATCGATTCTTCCATTGATTTTGAACTCATGTATATTTACAAAAGTTTTAAAACATACACTAGGGGTCACATACCCTTAAAAATTGAAGAATGAATTCTTATAACATATAACTGAAAAGAAAATTCCATAAGGTTCCCAAACCCCTTCATGCATTTTTTAGATAAAACAATTTTATTGAATCATAATTTCTTCCAGATAATACCCTTAGTTTTCAAATAACCATAACTGGATTCTTGAGGAAATATGATCTGACTTTCAAAAATTTTCTCTTCTGCTTTTAATGTTTTACATCTTTCTCCTTTCAATACAATAATAAAACATATACATCATATTCTTAATTGATCTATTATTAACATTTTTAGAATATCGGGTAATATTCTCTTGAATTTATTCATCTTTTCGGAACATTTCCGTAGATCAAAATAGGTTAAATTCCACAACTCGAATAATCCTTATTGGAAATCTATAATCTTTCCAAACATATTCAATCATATTTAATATCATGGACATACCCAATTAAATTGAGTATATGAGACAAGAATTACTTAGGTGAATTATACATTAAATGAAACCTTAAATGAATCATTCCATGCTTCTATAAGACACTATACTCACTTGTTGAAAAATTTCAAAAATTGATTACTCATGATATATTCTGTCACATATAATATTTCTATTTTTCAAGAAATTTTCATAAGATACCATTTTTAGGATTTTCTTACATTAATATCCTTATTTATAGGTTTAATATAATGTTTATTTTGATTATGATGATGCATTTATCAATAACATAACGTTTTATCATAAGAATATTATTAATTATTTATTTAATTAATGTATTTAAAGGAATTTTCTCCTGGAAATATGATAAACTCATATATAATATCCATTTAGTGAACCCAGATAAATATTTCACCATGTTTTAGGCATTTTTATAATTTCTACCATTATATAACTATTTAGTTAGGTAATATTTTCTATAATAATAGTTGTGACTCTTGGATAGTTGAGTAGATAACCATTTACCCAAATCTATTAAATGGATTCAGTCAACTCTATTCCTCTATTAACATAATCATATTATGGTGTTATGACTAATTTAACCCAAATAAAACACCAAAAACAAATGAAAAAGGGAGAATCAAAGGCACCAACCATTAGCATGACCCACCCAAAAAACAATATAGAGTCACTCAGTACATTATTTCTATACACAAGATAACCAAGAAGGACCTAGATTTAACATGACCTACTCGGTAGGATGACGGTGTTCTTGAAATGTGTTTATTTGGAAGGAATATCATAGTTATTATTTGTGGGGATTTATTTTATGGTCTCACCAATTTAATATACATAAATTTATATTAAAATAAAACTATTACATCCTATTTTTTAATTAATTTCTCATATTTTATTATTTTTTCAGTATGAACACTTATAATGTTTTATTTTTGGAATCCATATTCCATCCACCAAATTAATGTGATTAGACCACATTAATGTGTATCTATTTACATAGCCCAAGATTCTATTCTAAACCTCTGAAAAATAAGTCTAGTATATTCATACACATCCAAATACACCATATTAATAAGGTACATGAACACTTCATATAATGAATGAGTTATATAATAATAAAAAAAACTATATGAGTAAGCCTAGAGTGAAAGATAATGAACCCCATTCACTTTCCTAGCCAGGACATTCCTCTAAGAAAGTAGGTGGTCCTACCCCATGCACCTATACCCAAGTATAATTTACTCAAAAAATAATTCAATTCATGAAAATATAACACCATATATGCACAAACTATACCTAATAGCTACTGTAAATCTCATAACTAAAATTATAAACTAAGGTCAAGGTAGATATAAACTGAATTTTATGTTATCAAATATTGCATGATATGCAAGGCTCCATCCAAGAATCAATTCACTATATAAACATTAATACATAGTCATTACTAATAAAAAAATTTATCACTATGAAGAAAACATGGAATAACCTTTAAATAAATGAAAATTTCAAAAATTTAGACATGATATAAACATTTGTGAAAAATTTCACAATTAAAAAATAATTATAAACCATTCTATAATTTAATTTTATCATTATGAAAATTCCAAAATTTTGAACATAATTTCTTTATATTATTTCCAATATGAATTCTTTCATATTTATCAAAATAGGAAATTTCATGTTAAGTATATGATATTATATGAATTATAAACTATTTATAATTCAAATTATATTATGTAATCCATTTACATAATCCAAATTTCATATTCTAAAATATTATTTATACCATGGTAATATCAATGATCATAACACCTTTTTTGTGGCCTAAATAATATCCTTATAAAGACCATTTTACCTGAATGATATGAAATTAATTAATTATTAACTAAACATGAATATTTATGAAATTTAATAAATAAAAAATTTATTAATTTTCTAAAATATGACACTTTTTTGAACTATTTCAATATTAATTCTAATTATAAACATTATATAATCAGTTGAATATAAATTTTTTCAAATTTTAAATTGAATCACATTTATGTGATATTTTATGAATTAGAAACATTTTATAATTCAATATCAATTATATATATTTTTTATAATATAAATATCATATATGTTGGAATTTATAAACTCATTATAAATTTCCTTTTATGATTTATAAATAAAAAATTTATTTCTATATCATAAAGTATAAAATTAAATTTTTCAAAAGGTATTTGAAAAAAATAATTATCAATTAAACATAATCATTTTATAGTTTATTAATTTATAAAACATTTTTAAAATTTTTATAAATATTTAATTTTTTTTAAATTATTCATAAAAAAATAATAAATAATAGCATTCAATTCAAAATTGGATTCTATTTATTAAAATAAATTCTTTATTTATTTTCACAAACAATAGTATTATATATGAACTTTTAATATTTATTTCAAATCATGAAAATTATCGTTTTACACTTAAAATGTATTTTTCATAAATTAATAATCTTATTGATTCATCAAATAAGTCTTCCATATGGTACCACTAATTGGTTTTCTATGATTATCCCATGACCATGTGGAGTGGAAGATAATCAAAAATCCGGATGATCTATCTTTGAGAATAAAATCGTAAATAAAACTATATAAACAATTTACCTAGAAATCACCAACGGTGGTAGTATTCTAATTCCTTAATGATGGAAAATGATTAATGAAGTTCATGAAAAATAAACTCAATTACCTTTACATAGAGGGGGTATAATGACCAATGGGTCTGTGATCATATAACGAGGATAATTGAATGTAGAAGGGTGCTAGAGCCTTGATCTCAGACAATGAACAATAGTGTGAGAGGAAGTGAGAATTGAGAGGCTTGGTCACAATCACTTGTCTTCAATAGGAGTGATCACATCCCTTTATATAACCATACATGATGGATTTCATTAAATTGTATAATTTATCCCTATTAATGTATCCATATACATTTATTCACATTTGAATTAATTCATTGAATTTTGTTCAATAAATTTTCAAGCCAATTAATCCATTCATAACATATTGTAACTGATAATTAAATCGTTCAAGTGAAATACATCTATATCAAATATATATATATATATATATATTTGTTATCACATGTATTTTTTACATTCTTGACATTACATGCATGAAATACATAAAATATGTATACACTTATATATAATATCATATTACATATATATAGTCTTTATCCAACTTCTTTCATAGTTAAATACCTTTTATCTCACTTCTTATAATTCGTTATAAATTCGGTATATTCAATAGAGTTGAGAGATGAATGACATGTGAGGTGCAACTAAGATTTAGGTTAGAATGAACAATTGGGTGAAAAATAATTTATACTCATTCTTCAAAGAGGAAGTGATTGGTTAATGTGAATTGTAAGGCCATTGAACAAGAATGAAATATATATCTTAAAAAATCAAGTCATCCACTAAAATAAACTATTTTAATACCTTTTATCCACTTGATATTCATTGCAATTTATTCTAATTTAATTTTACTTTTCCCTTCTTTTTATTTCATTAGATTGTTAATTTGTAGACCACTACCATAGTTAATTTATATATTCATTATAATTAGAAATCCTAAAATAATAATAATTGAAAACTATGTGGACTCAACTAATTCAGTTATAATCTCAAGAGAAAACCCATGGAGGTCCACTATGCATTACCATTATAATTAAAAATATTATTGATGAGGACTTCCGTGATAAGATATGTATCAATTTTATGCCATTTACATGAAGATTCACCAAATTACTTTATTTTTCATTAACAAATTATAATTTGTTTCATTTTTTAATTTGTTTTTTATTTCCTTATTTCACTAATATTTTACTTTCATGATCTGGTTAAACATAATGTGTGTTTTATTAATTAATAATGGATTACATTTTTTACTCTCAGTTGATGAGAGTTGATGATATCACTACTAATCTTAGTGATTCAGTCTTGACTGAAATCCAAACCACTAACCAATATTCTATCTCCTTATAGGTGCTCAAGAGATAAAAATTTAATCAATGACCATAAAATTTGCATTCCTATGTGTAAATAATGTGGCTGATAGGAAATATTATATAATGAAATTAGGCCTAATTATTATAAAATTCAAAAGCCCACATACCACCATGTATATGAGGATCCCATAACCATCTATCTACTTTTGGTCATGTCCAAATATAACAAGAAATAAATAAAATCACTGATTTGAAGGAATAAATAATAGTGATAAAATTTCCCCCGATAAATTCATGTAAAAATGTCTACAATGAAAAGAAGAGGAGATAATCTCAATGGTATTCACTGATGAGGGTATCAAAGAGGTAGAGGAATATCTAAAAAACCCTCCACTCCTAACTCTTTCTTATCTATTTCCCAATTCCCTTTTAGAAGAACATGAGCTTGAAGTTTATCAACTAATTGAATGGTTTCTAAGGAACTATTAACTATAAATCAAAAAAAAAAAAGAAAATAGAAACCATTATACCTAAAACCAAACCGCCTTTGAAACTGAAATCGAATTAAACTATAAATGAAGAAATCATATCATACATCAAATAATGTCACTTTCATTTACTTCTTTCTGGGCTTGATGAATTACACTAGGGAACAATCGTAAGGATCTTCCCTCAAGGGCGTATGCTTGGTTTTCATGTAACCACCTGAACACTTTGGGAAGGGCCTTTAAACCTACATGATATGTTAGTATCTCAGAAGAAATGATAGAGGTAGGAAATGAGTTTCAAGAGGTATGAGTTTTGGCGAGAGGCTATTCTAGAATTTAACACACACAGAACCATAGAATATCCTCATTTATGTAGGCTATAAGGTACTCCACGATCCATGTAGTTACTTATACATTTTATAATTATACGAGTAATTACCATATTTACATCTCATGTAACCCTAATAAAATAACACTTTACATATCTCATCTAATGAAACATATGATCAATTATTGTTATGGCACAAAATATCCACTACCTTCGATGAGTTATAGTTTTTTTTCAAATGAATCGTACCTTACGATTCCTAATATGATGATTCATACATATAATAAAAAATTCCCCCTGAGGAAAACTATATGATATCCTTATATCATAAAATATGATATGAACACAATATTAAATAAAAACCTTATTATATATGTATTTCATTCTATAAAACATATTATATCATACCATATGATATAACATGTATTTGGGGGATATTCCCTTCATTAATTAGAGTGAAAACATTTTATTAGATTTTTTTATAATTTTAAAATCATATTCCCCACCCTTAAATCAATTTTTCATAGCCAACACCTTCTATAGCCATCTAAGAGGAGGACGATGAAGAAGTACCCACACTTGGGGAGTTAATGCCATTCAAAGTGGATATTCCATTTTTACAACAGGATTCAGTAGTGCTCTTGATCAAACCACTAAAGGGATTATATCTGTCCTTGAATTGATCTTTATTTATCAACCCCCATTTCATTCAAAGTATATACTTGACCAAGCCATTACTAGCTCAAGAGAGTTAATAATAATAAGACGAAACCATCTAGGAGAAGATGATACATGTGTTTATAGAAGTAGTAGAGTAAACCATTCTGATCGAGTTTGAATAATAAGAGTCTTCTATATAAGAGGTGGAAGAACTTGAGTTCAAATAAGAATAGGGAACTATGGTGAATAAAAGACCACCTAAAAAAGAACACAAAAACCAAATGGAGTAAGATGAAAAAAACATGAAAGGGGTTTCCTATTATATATACACCCTCAGTAAACATTGATTTTTCCACTCAAAAGGTTATATGATGAATTTATTTTCTTCTTGGGTACTTCAATCTAGGTTTTCACTTAAGGACAATGATAAAATGCACATGTTGTGGTTATTATTAAGGAAAGAACACCCACCTTCAGACAATGAATGAAAAATTTCATAGGGAGTATAACTATAGTGATTATGGGGATGATATCTCATATTATTTATTTTTAGTATTCAACATTATTTTATTTTTTAGTGTTTTTAAAAAATAATAAAAATTGAATTATTTATAATTGTAGTAATGATGATAAATATTGATTTGAAAACCTTCTTAAAGTTATTTATAAGAACATAAAAATGGATATCACACATTCCCATTATTTTCCATGAAAAAATAACTTTATCTAGGTCATATCCTTCTATTATACTTTTTTATTTGATGTCCAATTATTTTTTATTTTAAACCTATATGAAATTATATTAAATTCATTTTGTATTAAAAAAATTGAGCACCGAGTAAGGGGTAACATGTTTCATGTTTCATGGATTATATGTTTATTCATTTTTTATGTGTTTTACTAACTCCACTTTGTTATTTTATAAATAAAAAGTGCATAAATTTATTCTTATTTATTTGGTTAAAATATATTCCCTATTTTTTCCAATTTTTTCATACTTTTATTCATTGAACTAGATTCTACAAATTAATTTTTGAACTCCATGTAAATTGTGAGGAGATTTATCATTTTATTGAAACATAAATGTTAAAATTATTGATGATATATATTTATTTTCTTTGGTTTTTATTTTGAAATGTTTTCATTATTTTTTACAATAAAATGAAATTTAAAACCACTTGTTACTGTCTAAAATTATTTTTCACATACTTAGAGGTTTCTTGGCCCATTTTGGCACATTATTTTTTGATATATTCAATTTTTATATGAAAAATTAAATTTGTGTAAGAAATCAAAAATTTATTATTTATTTTTAGAAACATTGGATTTATTCAGATTTATTCAAACTTTTTGTGGCATTCAATCAACAAGAACTCATTATCCTAAAAACCTATCATATACACAAATCATTGTTAAGTACTTAGATATATAAGGAATTTATTTTGGGTTCAAGACATATTATAATCCAAATTTACCCTTTCCTACTTTCACACAAATCACATTCATGTTTGACTGTGGGAGATAAATCTCTCGAGTTTTCATTAGGAGGTATTTCATGTTAGCATGAATTTGAAAGGTGAGGTTTTCATTTTTATCTTTAGAGATAAGAAATGGTCTTGAGTTATAAAAATAATTATATTTCATTAAAATAATTTTATTTTCATAAAAAATTATATATATATGTAAATTTATTCCAAAGAAGATATAAAAAAATACAATGAATTGGATTGAATAATTCATTGTGGTTATTGATATAAATCACATACCTAACAAAAAAGAAAATGGAATGAATCAAAATTCCTTTATTGTATTCATTTTTATCACATTTTCCTGGAAATTTTTTTATATATAATAAAACAAAGACATTATAAAATTGAAAATTAGTGGATAAATATTTATCCATACATTATATTTCATGTTATAAACCATGACCCAATTAATATAGAGAATTGATTTCATGGAATATCCTTTTTACTGGAATTGAGTGGGGGATTATTCATTAATTAACTATATTTATCTTATAATGTATTTTAAGATAAAAATACTCATATTCATAGACCTTGTTTTTAAAATTATTATCCACTAACCTTAAACCATTAAAGGAAAATTTCAAAAACCTTAGGATTAATTACATTTCCTTATCAGGCCTAGTAGAGAGATTATATTTTTGAAAGCTTATAGGGAAATATCTATTTTTCAAGTATGTACATAACTCTTTATATCAATTTTCTTGAGTAAAGTGTGATATTGAATTCCATGCATTGTATGACATAGAGTTATTTTTAAAGAATAAATGTTTTATATTCTGGTGTTTATGGGAATTTGTTTCCTTCGGAATTAAATAAATATGAAAATTAAGATATAATTTCAGTGTAAAACACTAAAAACATATGTTTCATTATTTTAATTTATTATTTTGAAATTATTTGGGTACGTATTGTTTAATTGATCATTTTTTATAAAAAAATGGTTGAAATAAAATTGATAAATATGTTTGGTTACATTTTGATATGATTTTTGATATTGACTACTTGGATTTGTCTTATTGTGGTGTAATTTTAATAGTTATTGAAAATCTATTAATTTGTTGAATAATAATGGATTTTGTAAACTATTTAGGGTATGTTTTTCTTGAAATTAAAAATTGAACAATTTTGGATAGAGTTTTGTGATATTAATCTATTTGAATAACTATCAGTTTTGCACACTGATTTTGGTAAGTATTCTCATAAGTACCTACAGATCCCCTTGAATTGTGAATAAACATAAGTGATTATCTCAAAATAGAAATGTTTTCACAGGTGAAAACTGCATTGGATTAGAATATTTTAAATAATGGATAAAAGTTTGAAATATTTAAATAAGTAGTAAAAATTCAATATCATCAACTACAACTAAGATCCCAGTGTCTATATGAGTTGGCATGAAAAATAATTAAACAATATAGTGTATTTAAACAAAAAATATCTATTACTTCACTTTGATATTTTTAAATTTTAATTTTTTATCTCGATCTAATGGAGATTATATTACCACTTTTTTATTGTAAACTGCACTGAAGACCCTTAATATAGAATTTTTTTTATCTATTTTGTTCACTATTTGATCATGAATTCTAGGAATATAGAATATTATTTATTTAATGAGCTGAACTATGAGCATCGGATAGGTATCTAAATATTAAAGAGTGAAAATAAAAAGTGTTATATGAAATCAATAAGAACCACAAAACATAAATTAAAGAAAATAAATAGAAAAGAATAAATTGGTAAGTGGATAATGAATTCCCCAGTAGATGCTGTACCCTGGGCTATGGCATAGCCTTCCAGACACTTAAAAGGAATCATACCAAATACATATGTATCCACCTCACACTAGAACCTCCATTATTTGTTATTTCCCAACAACTCTAAAACATGTGTGACTACCTCTTAACATGAAATAAATACCTGCATGATAGATTATTACACAACCTCAAAGTACTTAGTAGCATCCCCCCATGGAGTTTGAAAAATGCACATAAACAAAGATCCAACATAGGTTTCTATCATTTCTCACTCTTAATACAGCTCCTAAGGTCCTCACTGGACAAAAAAAATTTATTCATCCAATGAAATATAATTTTAAATTAATCAATTATCTTTATTTAATAAATAAATTATTTATAATAGGTCAACACCTACAGTGGCCCGACCACACATCCCATGTATTATTAGAAAATCACTGATTCCTCATTCACCAATAGACAAAGACTAGAGTATAGTGTTTACATAAAATATATTAGATATATTATGTTATCCCAACTTGGTTAAATACACTATAGGGGTGGTGAATCCTGGTATGATAGATCAAAAAATCCTCCCCTTTGGATCCTTTTTCATTCTTAAACAAAACTATATTCTCCCCATTTAGCATAGCTATAATTGAATAGAATTGAATTCATGCATGCGACTCAAATATTTTACTTGGGTCACCTGAACTGGGCTACATCCATGGAGCATACAAATGCAATCTTCCTATATACCAAATCCACTAAAGTTCACAACTATTACACAGTTTTAAGTAGACTCACATTCCCTTATAATTTCCAACCAATCAAAAAATGAAAGATCCTTACTCTATCACCTGAAGTGTTCACAATGATTCTTCCGTAGATACTCCTTTGATAACTTGAATCATTTTTTTACACATAATTTAATGTATCATTAAGTTCCACTTTCATCCATAGGATGAATAACAATTTACAATAGATTTACTAGGAAATCCCTTTTGTTTCATACTTTGTATTTTGTGAAACAATTGAATGTATTTCACACAACCTTACTAACTTCTTTGCAGCATTTATCAATGTCAAAAATGTACAAATTTCATGAGAATTTTGTTATTTTTGCAAAACTCCCTTTTTTAGGTAGACTCAAGTCCATTTTTCAACGAAAATATATTATACTTATTTCATCCTAAAATTATTATTGTCTGCAACCTTAATTCCTTGAATGTAACTCTTATGTGATTCAGATCCATGATGTTATCTATGGGTTGAGCTTCAAAAATGAGGGGGGTAGATGCCAATTTATAGACCATATAGAACCTTTGTGTAAAATTCTTATAGTCCCTCCTTTGTGCATGAAACCTTTATGTGGATGTATAATTTCATAATTGACATTGTATTTAGAATGAAACTATATTTCATGACAACCACTTCATCTTTATTTCATGGGCATTCACAACTCGATCTAAGCCACATAAGTTCATATTTAGCACAAATCCAGATCTTGCGTGCAAATCTTATCTTTTCCATATTTTGATGTGTTGATCCCGAGTCTTGAATTATGTAAAAAATTGATAATTATTATCACCCTTATGTGCAACAATTTATGTATATTGAAAAATAAATCCTTTTCCAAAAAACACCTTTTTCCAATCTCCAAATTTTTCACCCCATTTTTTTTTCAAACACTATGAAAAAACACCACATTGTATACGCATCTATCTATACCATCACTGGAACATCGATTACTTTTTCTTGGATCTTTGTCAATATACCTTGTCAACAATCTATCTCCAACTCTACAAATTACCACAAAAACCTTCTTTATCAACAAACACAATCAACCAAAAAACACTACAATGTAACCTTGAGTTATTTCTCTGCAGACATTATTGATTTTTTGGTTGGTTTGGGTTAATATACTAACCTAGGATGATGCCAGAATTTTATATTTGGCATGAGCGATCTCTCTAGACAATTTCTTATGAGGTGTACCCCATGGGCCTTAGAGGTTCCATAATATTTTATATGTTTTTGTTATATGTGATTCCCTATAAGGTACTAGCATATAACTAAGACACAAGAATGATATCATGGACCCCTAGTAAGGTTCCTTGATTTTATTGACCCATGGGACCCCAATGAGAGCTTTAATATTTTCTCTACCTTAAGAGGATGTGTTTAGAACTCGGTGAAAATGGTTATAGGAGTCACCTTAGAAACAGTACCTTGAATGTCAGCCATATGGACTATGGATAGTTGTGGTGGGTTTGATATTTCAAAAAACCATCATCTATATTCACAATTTCATTCCACTATAGCACATTGAGTATCAAAAAATGGGTTTCCTTGGATCGAATTTATAACCATGATGATATTAAATTGAATATAACCATGAGGAAGTATTTTTCTTATGTATGGAAAATTCCAAAGAGGTGTTGATTTATTTTGTGGTACTTTATTAGATAAAATTCATAGGGGTGATCTGTGATAGTAAATAAAAAACCACTATGGGTGTCTATTTTACTAGATGAGGAAAATATTATAATGGTGGTCTATGATTCTTTCTAGGAAACTAATCTTGGAGAGGAATGCGATACTTTATTAGAAAACCTATTTTTTGGAGATCTGTGATATTTATTGTGTGCTTTACATGGATTTTTATCTAGTGTTAACTACAAATAATAGGAGGAGTCTTCTAAGAGAACCTCCAGGTGGTTATCATTTATATCGGGGAGACCTAGTTCTATTATATTAGTTGTTATGATCATTAAGACATACTGAGAGTCACCTCGACACTGGTTGAAGAAGATATGGTTGATCATGGTTAGGAAAATTAGCATTAATGATCATTATTAATATTGTATATAATAATATATATACTCCCATGGGTTAGTTCTGATGTTGTAGTTGGAACTCTCTTCATGACGTGCGTAAATACATTCTAACACTAGATGATGTAGGTATTATGAATGGTTCTAGTTATTTCATATAGAGATAAATTTATGTATTTTGATAATTTTTTACACACATATCACTGCATTTCTTGTATAGTAGAAGATTGTGTTGATGGTGCCCAACTAATTTATGTACTCTCACATTTCCCGAGTGGAAATGACACTTGGGTATCCAAGTAGTTATCACTTGTTTTAGGATTTTGTTGGGTTGAATCCTGATATTTCATTATCGACAGGGATATAATAGATATTTAGGATAATGAGATGAGGTATTTGTGGAGCATCATAATCAATACATTTTATGTGATAATTTCTATTCGATATTGTGTTCCACATTACATTTTTTTAACATGTGCGATTTATTTCTATTTCTTGTATACTATTTTATTTAGTATTATTTTATACTATATATTAATTCCATATGAGAGTATTTTCCCCTCACCATATCACCTTATACCCTAACTACTAGTCAGTAGCCTATTAATTACAAGGGTGAATTCCTAAGGTAGATCCATTCAACGATCCAGTCACTATTCATAGTGAGCTGAGTTAGGATTTGAAACATGTATCATATTTGGGTTCAATATATTTGATGGAAGTATTATATGATTATTTTTTTCATGTATAGTGATATAACTTACGGAAATGATCAAGAGTATATTAAAATGTATGTTGTTGACATAATTCTACATGCTTTTATATCTTAGTATCAATTAATCCTTTCTTTGGGGATATTTTTGTTTATAGATATGAAATAATAATTCAATATAATTTTATTTGAAGAATGTACTATAGAGTTATATATAAGGTTGTATAGTATGGTTTTATAATGATATATAATGTGCTTATAAAAAATTTATCTTTTATGATGGTTTAACTAAAATGTTTTGGATACAATTTCATATATTTTTTATAATATTGGTAAAAACTATAAGTATTTAGTATAATTGGGATATTTGGATATAATTTGATTAAAATAAAAAAATATGGTCAATAATATGGGTTATTTTATTTTTTTTGGATATGGAATTCATAGGGATATTTTTTTTGGGTATAAGATATCATATAAAACGATGCTATTAGGTTTTCATTCCATTTTAAAAATATCATTATAGTTTATAGATCATGTAAACATGTATTTTTTGTATTGTAACATGTATATGATGATTAGAATTTTAAAATGTTGTTTATGTTATATCATTATTAACTGTTATAGTGTTTAACATATGGTTTAGCATTAAAAAATTATTTAATCAATATTTATTTTTTATTTGCTTCTTTTACTCATAATGGGGAAATTTAAAAATAATTCTATGGATTCGTAGTGATATATAAAATATTGGGACACACTATTTAAGGCACTTTATATCTTGTTACATCATTTTATATATATGAGGTAATGACATATTCTGGGGGAGAAAAATTTATATTCTATCATTATGTAAAATTTATTATTTTAGGGGATCACCATTAGAGGAATGAGCATTTTTATTTTATTTAAATGATTATAATTAATTCAAAATTTTGATATTTTTGGATAACATGCATGTTAAATTTATGTTCATTATGTTGTATTTTTACAAAAAAAATAAATATCGTGGTAATGATATTTATGATTCCTTATTGTTTATATATTTTGGATTTTATTATAATCCACTTGTTCAATATCTTTTTAACAATGAAAGATGACCTTTTATACCAATTTATTGGAGTGTAATTATTTATCTTGATCGAATTCCTCTCGGGTAATCAATAACATTGAGTATGATATATGGATATTTAAAACAAAAAATTCTCACATTACTATAAAAAGTAAATATTTTTAGCAGTTCCATTATTTTTGATTGATTCATATTATGTGCTCATGGGTCACATGAAACAAACATACTACCCCTTTATAAAATTGTTTATCTTTTTCATTGTCGATGATATATTTATTTACATTCATATTAGTCGAACCACATTGTGTAATTTTGAATGTTTTTACTATCACATTTAGAGCCTAAAATTATTGTATGATCATGTTTTTTTACACATAGATTTGATATTTCCAATTTTTTATTATGACATCATAATGGAAGAATATTTGTAGACTCTATAGTGAAAGGGGAAATTGTTTCTACAAAATTAAGAATTATCTTATTGTGGTTTGAATATTTATGGTATTTAGTAGATATTATCAAATATTTAATTAATATTTTATAAACGAAATAGGAAAAAAATAATACTCTTGAAAAACAAGGGGAATCTTGTCAGATGACTGAGATATTTATCTTACTATTAGAGGAGTTAAATTGTATATTGTACAACACACTAGGAATTGGGATGGAAAATGGGAGTGTAAACTGTATAGTAATCTATGATACATCAAAGATTATCTTGGGATGAGTGATATTGTAATACCATTAAATAATATTTTATGGGTTATAGGGGATGATCCCTATGAGGAATATTATATTAATTGGGATATAGAGTACTTTTTTTATATCATCATCGATGTCCTAAGGGAAAAATTTCATTGAAGAGATATTTTTTATATATATAGTCAATTGAGTCTCTAAGAAAATTTCTCTAATAATTATTTGAAAACTATGTCCTCCAATAATATAAGACCATTTAGGGAAAAAAACAATACATAAACACCACATTGTGATGAAAATAAATAATGAATAAGGACACCACTAACCAAGACAATTATGAAATGAACCTTATTTGAAATTGGACTCATTAGTCCATTTCTTGGGAAATAAACCTTGTCAATAAACTATGTCAAAAATATGTAATGTTTGATGGTACAAAACCACATTGGACTAGAAGGAAAAACCCATAACCCAAAGGACCCCAAAAATAACTTATGAGATATTTTCCATATAGGACCACCACATAAGGCTTCTGAAAATGACTAAAACGAAACCAAAACCCTTATATGGGAAATGAAAAACAAAATTATCCCACATAACTATTATTGTAGGGGATATAAAATTATATATTAAAAACATAGAGAAGGGGGAAGGAAGAGTAATTCATTAGGAAAAGTAAAAGCATATTCGTCGATGAATATCCAATATAGGTGAGTTATTATAAGTCAAATTTAGAAAAATGTAGAAATAAAAAAACAACATAAAATACATTCCTGGTATATAGTACATGAACGTATAAAAGGAATATCTAATATACATTATTGGTAAATAAATGATTCAATTCCAAACATTATATTGTGTAATGTAAGAATCATTGAAAGGAAAAATACTTGTAAATTTAATTAATGAGAAGATGTGAATGAGTATTGGAATGTAAATGCAATGTTCAAAAAAATTATCAATTGAATATTAAGAAAGAAAGATGATCTCAAATTTTAATTTTTATCAGGAAATAATCCCTTACCTTTAGTATATACTCTCTTTGTATTTCATCTGACCCCCTGAATAATGAAATTATATTTATTAATTACATTCTTTAAGACATTATTTAAGATTAGTTATTTTTTATTATTACACACTATTAATTTTTTCTTCATATACTAGTTACATGTAAATTATTTTTTTCATTAATGGTTTTATAATTGATAGTTTCAAAGTTACATTCATATAATGGTAATAGTAAATAATCATTGTCTAATGGTTCAATAAGCATTAGATTATTCATTATAGAAATATATTTCCTTCCAAAAGTACAATAGTTGTATATTTTACAATGCATATGAATTGAATTGTTTCATGGAACATTCAATTTAAGAGACTTCTTATATGATGATATTATTTTATTAATATAATTAATATCATGACTATTTTATAACTCATGAATCATAATTCTAACTTTTAGAGAATATTAATGTAATAATTATACATAAATAAACAAAAAAATCATTGAATTTAAAATTTGAAATTTGAACGCCATCATTTATATATGTAGTACAAACCTAAAATGGATTAATATCATTTTTAAGAGACCTAAACATGAAAATAAAAGGAATAATTGATTTTTAGATTTTAATTTGAATATGATTATAATACATTCTCCATGTTACTGGAAGGATAACATGAGTTTAGAATTGGTTAGAGGAAAATCGTAAAAGGGAAGCCTTGTGATTTAAAAAACACAACTTTATATTTGAAATGATTTATTTAGAATAAGCACAATTTATTTTATGAGGGAGTTTTCGATACAACAAGTAATTTCCAACATAAATAGAATAATTGAAAAAGTGGATTCTATAGTTTTTTTCCAAATTAATATGTTTTGGAACATATATGAATTAGTTGGCCAAGGGATTTATTTCTTGGAGGATAATAAGGGTACCTTTGAATAATTTTTTTAATAATTTATTATTTTTTCTAAATACAATGCATAATATTTATTTTTGATAACTAATAATAGTGTTTGGTTGATATATATATATATATACATAAGGTGGAAAATTATAAAAACCCAAATCCTAATGATATAGTTTCAATGCATAATTCTTGTTAAATAATAAAAAATAGGTTTTTGTTGGGGAAAAATATATCATAGAATTTGGAAAGTAATTCAAAAGTATGTAAATATAAATAATTATGTTTAAATATATTATCTTATTCATTTTATGGAATTTATTTTATGAAAATAATTTTACAAACTGTTGACTTATTTCTATATAATATTGCTGTCATAAAACTTATTGCATATGAAAAAACTATAATTTTTTTACTATTAACCAAAAAATTACTATTTAATGAAAAATAAAAAAAATAAACCTGAAACAAAATAAATGTTGTGATTCAAAAATCCATTTCTATTTAATCAAAATAAATTTATTATTTTTGAATTTATAACATTTTTATTTATTTAAAATTTCATGTTTTTAACTAAATATTTTTAAAAACATATTATTAATGATTTATAGGTGTATTTACTTTAGGATTTATAATTTTATACAAGGATTTGTGATATTATAATATTAATATTTTATAATGCTATTTAATATAAATTTTAATTATTATAAATTTTGCGATTCCCAATAGTCTGGTAACAATTCCAAAATGGATGTTACTATTATAATTGTAACATGATAATTTATTTGACAAATATAACTTTTTTCTTTCATTAATAACTAACACAAATTTCTCTACAGGATCTATATATTTCATTTAAAAAATAGAAATATATTATGGATTTTTTTCATAGTGTAACTATTGTAATTCAAAGGACCAAAAAACATCATATTTGAAAATATAACATTTATTATTTTTATGTTTAGATATTCCTATTGTACTTTTTAATCTAGGAAATGTATTCCTCCTTCATTTTTAAATGAAATACTGAAAATATTTAAAATAATGATAATTTATTTTAATTTATACTCTATTTCATTTCTAATAAAAAGGTATATATATATATATGTGTAATCATTAAATAAATATAATTTATGGAATGCAAATTTATTCTAAAACATAGGATATTACATATATAATCAATTAATATAATAAAACATTTTCAATGAATATATAATGTTATTTATAAATTTTTATTGTGATATAAATCATATAATTATCATGTATAATGAAAATATATTAAATATTTATAACAGAAAATACTCAAAAATAGAATATATGATTTTCATTCCAAATAAACAACAACATAATGAACATAAATTTATTCAATAATGTCTAAAAAAACTAAAATCCAAAATTTTTCATATTTTATTAGATCAAAATAATTTTAATTTTTTATTCATATTTTTAAAAATTATCTTAGTGCGATTTATTTTTAGAATTCTTAGATATAGTGTCTTTTTTATTAATAGAGAATATATTGAGTTTCCAATAACTGTGACATTATGACATTATAATGAAATAATAATAACATTAAAGTTTATGATTTTTTTAAAACCAATATATATTTAATAAATATTATTATTCATATAAAAATAAAATATTTAACATAGAAATATATTCTCAAAATGTTATAAATAAAATAAATGGTTTGGTTCAAATAAAAATAGTTTTTCCTTATCTCTTTATATAAAGTATTGAAAATGATCCTTTTATAATTTATTTTGTTTTATTGAAAAATAAATCACACTTCACTTAAAATATTACTATTAGTTATATTGGAATAATCATTAGAATTTTTTGTTAAATTTTTTTATTCATAAATCAAAAATTTCTATAAAAATGATTTTTTGTTTTATATTTTGAAAATATATCAATATTAATTTTTAACACTTATTGGAGTTGGATAATTTAAAATGGATTCGATTTTGGAATCATAGTAATTTATATTAGGTAATAAACTCATATTAATTTTTCCCATAAAGACAATAAATATGGTAAATGTATATCAACTCGGTTAAGAGTAAAACGTGTTAAATGGGTTAAACATAATGGAAGAAGGAATCAAGATAAAAAATACTCTCCTAAAAAACACTGTTATGCCTTATTTATACCATATAATTTTTAAATTTTATGCTAAAAAACTTTTGTTCCACGCTCATAATAAAGTTACTTTATATTATTTAAATCTTCTATGGAATTCCATGTGTATATTTGTACTCACTAGTAAAAGGGAACCTCTTCTCCACCCTTATTCTAAAAAAATGAACCCTATATCTCAAAAAAATACCTTCTAAAAACCATTCTGATTTATTCCATTAATTCATGAGCTTATTTTCTTTCTCTAATACCATATTAATATGGAATAATCATTAATACAATGGTGGTCTCTTAATGAAGTGGTAAAAATCTTACCCGACACATTCAATGTTTTTTTCCTATTATATATCCCCTAAACCAAATTTATCCAGATCTACATAAATAATTTAAAATAAAAAATATACTAGAATCTTATTAATATTTTTAAAAACTAATTTCCTTCTAATTTATATCATATGAAAAATGAAATCAATGCCATTGTGCATATACGATCTACTGTATCCAAGTATATTTGTATGTTTTTTATCATATATTTACATGGATGGTTATAATGGTGAAATTACTAAATATATATGACATTTATGAAAAAATATGATTATTGAAATATTTTATATAATCAAAATTCATTCTCTCCCATTAGTTGAAAAATGATGACGTCTCTCATGCATACATGTATACCAACTCCTCTACAAACTGATGTGAATCATTTCTCTATTATAATAAGAATTGATTATTATAATATTGAATATAGTGGATAAAAACTATATTAATGAAAATATTAACATATTATAGATTATGGAACCATTTAATAATACATTTAACTATGAACAATATGCCAATGTCATTTAGTAAAATCTGTCCTAACAATGTTAAGTTGTCAGCATAAGCATGAATTATTCAATGAATGTATTTAAAATTATTTTGAAATGAACATAAATTTATTTCTATAGATGAACAGTTTTATGAAGAATGTATTTAAAATATTTAAATTTAATTTATACGATGATGGAATAATAATGACTAAGTGTAGAGAAAATGTGTGCGATTTCTATCATTATATAATTTCATTTTAGGATTGTTTATGTTAAGATTTCCATTGTGAAATTTATCCAATTATAATATATTTAACCCCATAAATTTTCTTATCTTATTGATATGTCTGGGGTTTAAATTTTTTACATTTATTATATTGTTGGATCAAAAATCAACAAGTATATTACCTATAATTTAATTTCTTATAAAATTTAGTTTGGAAGTCTTCCTTACATATAATTTTCTTCCTTGTGAAGATTAACTTCAATATATCAAGATTTTTTTTAATTTTCTGATTTAATGGTTGATAATTTTTATTTTAAAATATTTTAAACTTTATTTATTAGGAATTATATTATATTATTTTCCATATTTACCATATAGATTATTTTAATCTTTTTAAAATTCAACTAAAAGAATATTTTCTACATATACAGACTGAACTCCCTTCCATTATATCATATAAAATTCAAATTGTCAATATTCTTTTACATTATTCCCTATTTATTTTAAATATATTTTTCCTCACTAATTTTTTATTTTGAATTTAAAACAATAAATTAAATTAATATTATTATCTTAGTGGAATGAAAATAATTTTGAAAAGTGATTTATACCTTCATTATTACACAATGTTACATTAAAATTAAATTTAATATAATCATTATATTTTCTACTCTAAGTGTTTAGATTTTCTTGAAAACCATTATTTCTGATGAATAAATGGTTTTATATCACCCTTTACTGAAGATAGATTATTTGATATTTTGTTATCATTCAATTTCTTATGATCATGTTCCATATCACTCTCCATTATTCATTGGTAATTTTTTTATCCATTATGTATTTTATTCAATTTCATGAATGAATTCAATATAAT
Source organism: Viscum album (assembly GCA_963277665.1). NCBI lineage: Eukaryota > Viridiplantae > Streptophyta > Magnoliopsida > Santalales > Viscaceae > Viscum > Viscum album. Next base: position 841,363,056 of record OY728147.1, on the reverse strand, counting down.
TTCAGTTTCAATAACAATGATTCAATCCTATACCATTTCTATATATGGTATCCATTGGGGAAGAATTTCATTACATTGAATGGGGAAATAGTCCACATTAATGAATCAATATAGATAAATTTTGATTAATAATGCATTTTGAAAATGAATTATTTTGATTATTCAATATATGATGAATGAATCAGATGTGTAAGTAAATAGTGGGTCCCAATTATAGAAACCGCATCAATGCATTGACGAGTATCCAGAGAAAAAATATGAGGAATGAAAAATTTGATGGGTATCTATTTCAACCATACCCATTTATTAAGAATGATGCCTTGGATGATGCCTTGATCGTAGGATTCATGGAAACATGGTAGAGGCTTATATATAATGTTCACTAAATTTCTAATTTATTCATTTCTTATATTGAGTATTCAATTTCTATTTTCATTGGATTTATATGTTGATAAAATCCATTTTTTCTTTGAACTATAGTAGTTGGTTGAATATATAGTGTTTTGATTATCCACTCTACCATATTCATTATTACTTATTTTATTATGGAAGTTTCTATTGGAAATAACCATTAATGACATTCTAAGATCACCCTTTATTTTTTCCCCTCACCAAGATATGAGGACTAATATTTTGATTGATCTATATGATGAAAGAATGATTAATATGATATTTTTTTATATTTAAAATTTAATATGGGAGTTATGTTTGTATCTAGTTTTTTTATGACTATTAAAATGATTGATACAACATTGTGCAGTCCCATGTATGTTTTACTAATGTAATAAATTATACAATAGCTTTAGAATACAATAGTTTCAGGGTTTTAGTTGGTATTATAGGAATATTAATAAGAACCCTAAAAATATATTTTAAATAAATATTTCAAATATGATAATAATGATAACCCCTTATGGTATTTTTGATTTTTGATTATTGGATAAATTAATGTGTGTTATTCAATATATATGGAACCAAGTTGAAGGATCAAAATCAACACATGTTAGAGTAGCGATTTACATAATGAATGAGCCAATACATATGGTGTAGAAAATGTGTAGATCACGATCATATTAGACAAGCTAACCTATGTTATGATGAGTAATATTTACTGTATGTAGGTTTATATTATTCTAAATTACGATTCACCTATATTGGATTTCTTCATACAATAGAGACCTTCATCCTTTAATTTAACCAGTAATCCATTGGTAGTGGAACACTAGATTCATTCCCTAGAAAAGATATTTATGTTCATAGGATGTAATGAGAGAATTTTTTTTATTAATTTATTATGTTTTTGAAGGGAGATATTAATGAACAATGTTCATTATTCCATAATACTGAAGTAGTTGATGGAATAGAATAAATGGAATGGATATCATTTAATGTGACACTCTTTGAGAAATAATTTCCATGAGATAATCAATTTGAAATGAGGAGTTTGTTCCTAACTCTATGACATAAGGAATAAGAGATTTTGACCAAGAATTAGGCTATATTTACAAGATTATCTAGGAAATATGTAGACTATATAGAGAATATGGAAAAAAGTAATGGCCATTTATTGATGGGATTAAGCCAATTCACTAATGTGAACTTATTTCTTCGAAATTTTCATCATACGATGATATCGTACGAAGTGATATAAAGTTAGAGAAATAATTTTCTATGAATTTTATCTTCAAGTTAAATCATGAAGAGGACAGTTTTTATAAACACCATGATTTTTTTTTAATGAATAAGAATGGGAATATATGATTTATAACTTGTGACATTTGTTGAAAGAATCACCCATGTACTTGATAAGTGGGAAAATAATTTAGTTTAAATTTATTATAAAGGGTCCATAAGGATCATGAATGTAAGAAAAATAGAAAAAAAATTATATAGTTCTTGGACTATAAATTATTAGGATAATTATTCAAAAAATTCACCATACATCATGGTAATTTTCCACAGAAAATCAAAATGTTGGAATTTTAAACATATGTGATCAGTACCATTTAGTGAAATGTTTCGAATGATGTGGTTTTTTGTACATTTATTGTAACATATAATTTATCTACATTTTTGTTTGATTAATTATACATATGAATGTGTCCTTATGTATAATGATAGATTTTATGTTTCTATATCAATGTAGTTAAAGACTATAGAACGGATATATACAATCAATGATCCTGATTTGAAAGTTGTAACCATTTCATTAAAGATATGCAGATATTACTTTTATAGTGAAAATTTTAAAATATTTGTGGATAATGAGTTTTTGAAACACATATTCTCATATAATGATTACATCGTACTATGAAGGATGTGGCTTGAATTACTCAACCATTAGTATTTATCAATTCATGACATTCTTATGGAAGAAAATAATGTGGTTGAATCATTATATATGAATGATCATTAGAATTTTAGTAACATAAGTATTGAAAATGATCCTATATTAATGTAAAGAGAAAATATGGATATGTGAATCATTAAGATAGGGTAATAATAACACCTAATCCAAATTATTTTAAAACTAACTATATTGGATAAAATCAAAAGATACCAACCTCAAGATAATATTTTTCAAAATTAAATCAAAGTTATGATTGATAGGTTGTTAAAACACATCATATTTAATGTTTGTATATTGAAATTTTGAAAGAGGATATGTTTTTCATCCATTCCTGAGATAAAAAGCGAACTATTCTATAAATATAATGGTTAAAAGTTCTCTTAACACCCTGGTAGTAACAACATTTATCATGATTTGAAGGGATATTTTTGGTTTGATAATATGAAATTGGAAATTTCGTAGTATGTTTCAAGATGATTTTTTGGTCAACAAGAAATGGTAGGGAGACCAAATCCTAAAGGTTTCATGAAACATAAACCAATTTTAGTGTGAAAATTGGATGATATTACTATATAAATTATCACTAAATTGGAAACAATTCCTAGAAACAATTAATTCATATGAGATAATATTGAAAACCTTAAAATTCAAACATTTAATCTATAGAAGGGATGATCTATTCCTTGATCACCTCACGTGTCCCTATATTAATGATGTTGTGAAACTTCATTGTGCACCCAATTCAATTTTAGCTGGTCATGATTCTATTTATTCATCACAGTTATGGAATATTCTTAATAAGGGTTATAAAATCAATATTGTAATGTATTTTTTTTCTCCATATAAAGATTTTAAATATATCTAGTAATATTTTCAGATATAAGGAATGATATGGTGCAAGAATCTAAGGCTCGATTCACCCAAAATAATAATTTAAAAAATTTACAAAAATATTAATATGACGTGTACAATTTTTTTTTCACACTATGTTTTTAAATTTCCAAGGATATTTGAGAATCTATTATATATCTAGTTTTCCAAGATTGCATAACTAACGGATCATGTGTTGTTTGATTAGCTAAATCTTATACTATAGTAATATTGTAATCATTGACTCTATGTTACTATTTTTTAGGTGTTATAAAATTACGATATGATAATAAAAAAATATAACAATTCATTACAATATAAATTTTAACATTTTGAAGAAATATCTTCTAAATTGTTTTTAATTTTTATCCAAAAGTTAAATTTATAGCATGTAAACTTTTATTATATTAAATTGGATTTAATATTTCTAAATATGATTCTAATATTTGGTATGATGGTTAATATTAATTATTTTGATAAAAATTAATTTACTAAGGTAAATAATCATTCACATAGGTAAATATTTAAAATGGAAATATGTCATATATAGGTAAAATGATGTATTGAGATTAAATAATAAATATATTTATATATAAATGATGAAATCATAATAGTACATGTTTTTTTGTACTTATGGGACTCTTCTCAAATAAAAATAACCTTACTTTTCCATTAAGAAATATGTATTTTCAAATAATTCACTCAAAATTATTTATAAAAAAACACCTCAAGGACCCGTTACCAAACATACATCTTATTTGTTTCCATTTCCAATATAAATCTAAATGTTCTAATTTAATTTATAATCTCATTTTTTTACTATTTGGTCATAATTATCTATAAAAAATACTTCCTTATAATGTATATCATTTTTGGAAGATGGGTTTTGATCCAAGTGATTTTTTTTCTTAAATCTTGTTCATTTATCATATCATACTCAAAAATCATAATTCAAATTTAATACCCTAATATTATATAATTAATATCATTATAATTCAGTAAAATGATATTACATTAATTTAATTACATACCCTTAAATAATAATTAATTATAGCTTTCAATTGTTTGGGATTGTTTAACTACCGATATGAATGTTGTTAGATTATTCTCACCATTTTAATTATATAGGATTATAAAATCTGAAATTGTTGTTTCCTATGGTATTAATGAAAAAAAATTCAATTAATTTGATTATGTAATAATATTATTATTATAAAACTCATTACTAAAACAATGCCTTAGGGTTTTATAAAAACATGTAAACTTAAGAATGATGTACCGTCAACATAAAAGATAATTTACAAATTATATAAAATGAATATAGGGATTAAAAAATAATAGAAATATTATGATTTTAGTACCTTTAAAATTATACAGGCTATGTTCATTTAAATAAATAATGACAATTTATACCACAATACAAAATAAGTATTAAGAAGTTAAAAATAATAACATTATATTTTAAAAAACTATATAAAACTAGTATATATGTGATCTAATAATATAAATAATGAATATAACATGTAAAAATTTTATTTAATGTTTTCAGATAAATGATCATGAAAAATTATGCTATGTATACAATGAGTTAGATCATAATCGCAGATGATGGGATTGAATTTAAGTTCTATTCTTTCATTATCTCATATAAATTGAGATTTTCCATGACACATAATTATTCTAATTGTTTTTATACATATTCCAAATTAATTTACATATTATTTTATTCTAGAAACATTATAAGATTTAAATTTTATTTTATTTTAATTATTTGTTTTATTTAAACATAATCCATTAATTCATTTTCTTGAGAATTTTTCTTTATCTCCCATATTGGATGAAAAAAATTACTTTCCATATCCATAGATTTTTTTTCTTCTAAAATTAATTTTTTATATATCATTTTTAAATTTATTTGAATTATTATTTTATGATTCCAGTAATCTTGACATACACACATTGGAAAAAATGGATTATTTTTCTTTTTATAGAATTATATTTCTTTCATGGAAACACCTTCTAAAATACTTCTTATATTTTCCACATGAATGTTACATTTAGAGTTTTTTATACTGTCATTTATAAAAAAATTATATTATCATTCTATTACCTTCGCAAATCATTTATTTATACATTTTTCATAAAAATTTAAAAATCATGGAATATTTCTTCTTAAATTATAATTCTATTATTAAATTATCACCTTTTCATGAATCTCCCTTACAATATGATTCATGATTATTTTATATTTTCATCATTCCATTGGGTATTATTAACTAATATTATTTTCATATACCCTGATTATGTGTTCATACATATATGTCTATTATATTCTCATAAATTTTTGTTCTATGACTTTAACCACTAGTGTCCGCTGGAAAGCCAAGTGTGACACCCCAAATGAACCTCCAATTGGCTAGGGGCTGGTGACAAGCACCATGTAGTAATATAACACACGTGGGGGGGGGGGGGACTTTTCCTAAGTACTAATACACTCAATGACATCTCCAAACACTAATATAATGTAAAATGTAATGAAAAAAACCCTGATCATGCATTCAAATAAAGCCCACATCAGATTACAATAGAATCATGGGAATGAAAAGGGACAAACATAAGCCAACCAAAATTGAAGGAGTGGAACCACCTATAAATGTGGGTCATCTTTTAAGATTCCACATGTAGAATCAAATATGGATAATCTAGGAAAAATATTCTCCACCTGATATTGAACCTAATAAGACTACATTAAAATTCATATCATATACATAAGACATGACATGTATTATATGATCCAATGCAAGGGTGGTATAAAAATACTTAGTAGGAAACCCCAAAATCACCAAACATAATTAATCAAAGAAATTCAACTCATATGAAAGGAATAGATTGCCCCAAATATACACAAGTTAGATTGTAAGTTTCAACACAAGGTCATGTCAATAATTAAAACCTAGGATTCATCCCAAGGACCAAGGTAATGATCATTTGAGATGTGACGTCCCAATCTAGGTGCCTCAGACTGGTGCCCCGATCCGGTCAATCAAATGACCCAAGCATGCCTCACCATATGTCAGGGACTGCCTACTAGTAGTGAGGGTATAATATCAATCATGGGGAGACTATACCCTCTTTATCAGAGTTATACATCAATAAAAAATAAAAAACAACAAACAAATGATATTACAATAACCAAAACATTAATAGAATTAAAATATTACCAAAACCAAAATATTGAAAAGTAGATATGCCATGCTAAAGTACATGTCAGGTGTTATTATGAAAATCCCAAAAAAAAAGACACTAAAAATTTCCAAGTGGGTCCCAAACCACATCCAATTCCCTCATCTTTTCCCCATAATAATTCATTTATGTAACACATGGAATTTTCCATTATAATATCCTACAACCATCAAATATATTTAGGTACCAATCATTCGGCCTAAGAAGGGTGTGGGTAAAACTCAGTAAGCCACAACCAATGACATTGAAAACAATATCTAGTGAAATAGTGTTTGAAGTAGTATAAAGAATAAATAAAAGAAATAAAGTAAATAGTTTACACTTATTAAATTTCTATTTATTTAACCATATAACACCTGGGTTCTTAATGACACCCAAACTCTCAATACTTTGTTCGACCCACCCTAGAGTTTGAACTATACCTAAGAGATATCATCTATTAGAATTTAATTATTTTCCTTATTAATCACAATTCACAAATTAATCCCATTATCAACATCCATTGTCTCAATTAATATATGAATTACATTATTACCATTCATCATTTCATTTCACATATGGGTTCTATTGTTACCTTTCATCATTTCAAGTCACATATGAATTTCATTATCACTATTCATCATTTCAAGTCACATATGAATTCTATTATTACCACTCATCATTTGAATTCAAATATAAATGAAATTATCACCATTCATAATTTCAATTCACATATGTCACAATATCACATTAATTGATTCACCAATTAATTAATCAAATCCAAAAATTATATACTCACAAAAATTCAATAATTAATTAAATAATTAATTAATCACATCAATTACATTAATTAATTTAATAATTAATTAATCACGTCATCCCTATTAGTTAATTCAAAAATTAATTAATCATTTCAATAAATTTCATAATCACAACATTCTCCAATAATTAGTGCCTCAATTAATTATTCAAATTCCAAAATTTCAATATAACATTAAATAGTTCAACAATTAATTATTCAATTTCAATAATCTTAGTCTCTCTTTAATTAATTGAACAATTAATTATTTCAAATCAACAAATTTCATAATCCCAACTATTCCCATTAATGAAGTCAACAATTAATTAATCAGGTCGAACAATCTCAATAACTACATAATTTATTCAATAATCAATTATTTCAATTCATAATTCGAATATGTAAAATTTAAAAATTCTCTAAATTAAATAATTCACTAAATTAAATAATTGTATCTAAGAAACTCAATTTATAATCTTCTAATTTCAATTCTATAATTACGTACATGTAATTGAGATCATGACTTTTTGACTTGATTTATAGACCACCTACCTCAAAATTGATGATGAACACTCACAAAAAAAAATCCCTAATATGAGTGGAATAACCCTAATCATGAAGATGAATGAGATCTCACATCAAAAAATAGATAAATGAAAAAACGAATCAAGATCCATCAAACGTAGATCTATATCTAAATTCTTACCAATAGTGGGTAAAACATCCCTCTTTTACCCAAAAAGAGGAGTAGGGGGGGAGAGAAAGATAGAGATCTAAATGGGAAGAAACCACATACCTAGGTGGTGAAAATCACCAATACTCCCATTGATTCACAAATAAAAGCAGTTGAGATCCATATGAATGCATCAAAAAACCACAAAAATGATATTAATGGATTATTTCAAATTTGGGGTGGGTTTTGGGTTAAAACGAGGGTTTAAGTATTTTAAAAAATATTTTTTGGGTTATTTAAAAAGATGTATAATGTTTTCTAGGAAGGGGAACATGGTTTTCCAAAATGATTTACTTAATCATATCCCTCTTCTATGAGGGGTAAAAAAATTTAAATTTTAGGGTGCATGGTTTCATAAACCATGCACCAGCAGTGTGAATCCTGTCTACCTAGGATCACTCGGTCTGTTGGGTTGGGGTACATTGTTTGGGAAAACCATGCGGCAAACGTCCACATTCCATATTCTATCCCAAATTCTTAATTTTCACCAAAACACACCCCAAGGTAATACCCAAATAAGTACTAAATACACGGAAAAAGAGTATCTATAAATGAGCCCAATACATCTCTAGAAAAGGTCAGGATCTTATATTCTCCCAACCTTATAATAGATCTTCCTCAAGTAGTAATGTCAAGAATTTATTAGATTCAAATTCAAAATTATCGGGCTACAGACCCCTCATATCTACTTCACTTTCCCAAATTAAATCCAAAATTCACCCATTTTTCATCTGAAGATTAACTATCAGTACGGTCTTTCCCTACAACACATTATCACTGAGATCCAACACATGCATCTGATGCTTCTCAAAGGATGCATCAGTCTCAATATCTACATCATCCACCTCGTTCACATGAGAATGATCAGGGTGAGACCCCTGATGTTTTGATGCATGGAAAACATCATTCATAGAGATGAATCTCTATAGAAGAGCTAATTGTTACACCACTATCCTGATTCTATCCACAACCACAAATAATCCAACACACCCGAGCACCAACTTTCCCTATCCATATTTCCTATGGTGACCCAACCTATGTGACACCCAAATGAATACAGGATCACTCACTATAGACTCTATGGGTCATCAATGTATTTTAACATATGATTTTTCTCTACTCTATGCTATATCCATATGCTTTTGAATCTGATTCACCTCCTCTGACATCTCCTACACGAGACTCGTTCCTAATAACTCTGACTCACCTACCTTCATTTAGAATAATGGTGATCTGCATAGTATACTACAAGGATCCTTGTATGGATCCATCTATATGGTTTCTTGAATAATTTTATTATAGGAGAACTCCACAAGTGCTAGGTTCTTCTCATAATACCTGACAAAGTCTAGGACATATGCTCATAACATATCCTTGAGAACCACTATAGTATTGTATGAAATCCCATCTTTCAATGGGTGGGTTGTTATACTCAATAAAACCCATATACCATGATCCATCTATAAGAAATGCTACAAAGAGAATTAAAATGAGTGTTTCAATCTGAAAAAATAGTTCATGGAACCCCATGCAGAAAAACTATCTCCTGAACATAAAAATATCCCAACTGCCCCCACTGAGAATGTCTACCATATAGGAAAGAAATGTACTACCATTTTCAAACCGTCCACACTAACCCAAAAAAACTTCATTCTTATGAGGTTCCATCAATGTACCCACCATAATTTCTATAGTCATATAAGTCAACTTCCATTCCAAGATGGTAAAGGGATATTATAAACAACCAGTTATTTGATGTTGGGCCTTCATCTACTAATAACTGCAACATTCTGTGACAAACCTTTCTATCTCCTTTTTTATGCCTGACCATAAAAACCTTCATAGAATTTCACATTAAATTTTGTTCACACATGGATTTAACGCCTAATTTGATTCATGAAATGCATACCTCATTTCCTCAATTATACTTGTAGGAACAACAACCCAATTACTAACAAAGATGATATCATCCTCATCTATAGTCCATTATGAAGGTGAGTCCCCAACATTGTGGTTTTCCCTCAAGGTCAAACCTTATAGATCCTTATACTGACTATACCTGATCCATATAAAAAGTGTAGACTCCACTAAAATTGGTATGAGATTCACATGCTCCTAACTCAACTGAACAAAAATATTCATCTAAAACAGTAAATTCATTATCTTCCACTCAACACTAGAATCCTAAACATTATGATTCTGAGTTTTCCTGCTCAAATCATCAACAAATTTTTTCCCTCTCAAGGAGTACATTCTTTCTCAAAATCAAATCACTTCATACACTCAACCCATGTCCACTAATGAATATTCAAATATCTCTATGAAAAGAAATACTTTATGTTCTTGTGACCAGCATACATCAAATTTTTTTTCCAAATAATTAATTCCTCTAACACATCAATGCATAAACACTAAAGCTAGCTCAAGGTCATGAATAGGGTATTTCTATTCCTATGTACTAAACTATCATGACCAACATACCATAAATCATTCCCCTACATCAATTCTGATCCAATACATATCCTAGAAGCATCACAATACACTGTATACTCATCACATGACTCGGGTAGGATCATGATTGGTGCCAATGTCAAGAACCTATTTATCTCCTGGAAGGTATTATCACATGCTTCAGACCATTCAACTTTACTCCCTTTTTGGTCAAGCCTGAAATTGGTGATTCTAAATTGGAAGAGTCCTAAATAAACCTCTGGTAATATCTAGATAATCCCAAAAAGCTACAGATATTGAAAACTTTCTTGGGATGCTCCCAAAAAACCAATACCTGAACATTCTCTTGGTCCATTGACACACCTTCATCCAAGATTATATGGCCTAATAAGTGCACCTATTCAATAAAAAACTGACACTTAGATAAATTGGAATATATCTGATTCTATCTTAGTGTACTCAGGATGATGTAAAGATTTTAGGCATGGTCATCATGAGTCTTGGAGTACACAAATACTTCATCCACAAAAACTACCAAAAACTAATCTAGGTAAGGATGGATGATTCAATTCATCAAGGCCATAAACCCTAATAGTTTATTTATTAACCCAAACAATAATACGATGAACTCATATAGGATATAACTACTTCTAAATGTATTCCTTGGTATATACGAAGGTTAAGAACTCAATTTATGATACCTTGATCTCAAGTTGATCTTGGAGAAAAACCAAGATCCTCTCAATTGGCAGAATAGATCATTGATACATAGAAGAGGGTACTAGTATTTCACAGTCACCTCATTCATCTTCCAGTAATCAACAGAAAAGTATAAGGGTTTTTCATCCTTCTTAAAAAATGACTGGTGAATCTTAAGGTGATGTACTCATACAAATAAAACCCTTATCCATCAACTCTTCTAGTTGAGACGTAATCTCTTGAAGCTATGCCGATTACATTCAATACTATGGAATAGAAACACGCTCATCCCCTAACATGAGCTCAATTGTAAATTAAAAATCTCTATTAGGTAAAATCCTTGGGAATTATTCCAAAAACTAATCCTGAAACCAATCCATTATGGGTGGAAAGATATCCTGAGTGACACCCCCTTTATCCAGAAATAGACTAGCAACATGGGTGGTGATCACCACTAGTTACTGATGAATTGAACCTGCATGGACCACCTTGATATCCAAATATCAACAATGAATATAATCATCACCATATGATATGTAAAAGTAACTCTCCCACTATAATAATCAATGTGGGATTGGTATTATTCTAACCAATCCATTCCAAATATTAGGTTAAATCTTGACAAGTGATGTAAAGATCTCCACTGAAACGATACGTTCCAACCATGATAGAACAACCTTTTCACATATAGATTTCTCTCAACAATACTCACAAAGGTGTATCTATCATCAAAACCCCACTCATGAACTCTACCTATATACTCAAACCATTCAAAATTTGTGAAATAATAACAGAATAGATGGAACTCGTATCAAATAATGATCTAGATAGTGTAGAATATACAAGAATAGTACCTCTAACTATCAATGGTCCAACCTCTCTACCCCCAACGTGTGCTGAACTACATTTAGCTAACCTACCCCTATTCTATAATATGTAGTATAAGCTCCCTGAGCAGCAACAATCTTCTAGCATTTTCTCTCTTTCCCTGAAGTTCCGCGTCCACTGCAACTACCTTCAAGACTAGTAGAACTCCAACTTCCATCCTTATATAATATAGAAGATCCCCTTCCCACGACCTATTCTTTCAAGATACCCCATCACAACCCATCTATTACGAGTTCATGCAAAACATATATAGAGATCCTATCCTACCACAAGGTCAGCACCCTATAGGTTTTTGGGGGATAGTTTCTATAATAGAAGTCAGACCTACCACACTATGGGCAATAAATCCAGGTATGGTCTTGAGAAAATAACCCTTATCTCTTTCCACTATTACTACTATTCCCTTAGCTAACACAATCATAGTGACTCTTCTAACTATCAAGAGACATACCTTCTAATCATCTAAAAGAAAAAATATGTCCTTCACTGGAAGCCTCCCTCATGTTCCCCTTAGCTAAGAGAGCATCTTCCACCACCTCAGCAATATTCATTAACCCGAAGAGGTCAAAATAAGACTGAATCTCACATTTTAGTCTATCCTCGAAATTCCTTACCATAGATATCTCATCATGTGAAAATTTTGGTGAAACAAATTGCAAATGAGTAAAGTATATAGTATATTCCATAACAAACATACTCCCTTGAGTTAAACTCATGAACATATTTACTCTCTCCTGTCTCAGTATCATTGTCTAGAAGTGATCCATGTACCTCTCAAATAATTAATTCCATAACTTAAAATCATCATATCCTATCTGAGTCTGAATGTACCACCATATATTCCTTGATCCTCATATCATATAAGTATCTATCATGGCCCTCTTTTAAGAAGGAGTCTCGAAATGGTCAATTATAGTCTGGTTGGATTCAGTCTAGAACTAATCTCTATTTGTTCTACCCTCTCAATTATATGTTGTAGTGTGTTACAATGGAAACTACCAAGAATGGCCAGATATACTCTTCACAACCCACTTTGGGATTCTCTCTATAAACTGTAAGAAGCGAGAAAAGTTATCATAGAACTAATCTCCTACTTCATCTCCTGTCACTATCAATGCCTCGGGTTCCACTATCGGTGGATCATATCCAAACATATCCTCATGTTCTCCCCTAAACAAGTGTCATTATGGAGGAATATTTATACAATGAAAAACACACATATCAGGACACCTAACACAACTTTATCATATTTATGAAAGAGGAAAACACAATACTATAGAACATGTCTTTTTCCCAACCCTGCAACATGGTAAAAACCAAGGTGGAATCACTACCTTTAACCATCCTATGTGTATGTCATGGTTAAAAAAGAGTAGAATCATATAAATATTCATGTTTCACATTAGAAATCCATTTATTTTCATATGGAAACATTTTAAAATTCTCAAATTAATATTAGGAACATTTTTATCTCAATTTAAAAAGCAAGGAAAAAGAGTTCTAGTTGAACAACTTAACTAAAAAAAAATTCCTGTGAATGTCTAAAATGATGAATGGAAAAAAGTAATCTTGAGTTACTAGAATGCTGCATGCGTACTCAAGTCTCATTCCACACTAGGCTATGAGTCAATCTCAAAAAATATATGAAGCAATAATCACATCACACAATAAGTGTGTCACCCAAGGTGAAATAATATTCAACTCTAACAACAAATGAAAATAACAATAATCCCACCCTAGGTACTTGGAATAATCCTAGTACATGGGTTAGATACTCCTATGCACATTCTCATAACCGAGGACCAAATCTTCTTAGTCTCATATCTACATTTCTAAAATATTATTATAAATTAAAATAAAATAAAACTATGACATGATACCACTTTGTGACATCTTGAACCAGGTTCTACACACTGTTGCCTTGAGTTGGTTGGCCACATGACCTCAAGAACACTTTCTTGTATGCCAGAGGCTACCAACTAGCAGTGAGGGTCTAATATCCATCATGGGGAGACTATACCCTATTTATCATAGTAATAATCTATTGGAAAATAAATAACAAATAACCCAATCATATTAACATAATTAGAACATTACCAGAATCACAAGATGACCAAAACATGAAATGAAATATCAAAAATGAACCATAGATATTCTATGACAAAGTATGTGTCAAGTTTAAATATGAATATTCCAAAATAAATAAAGACACTAAAAAATATCAAGAGTGTCCCCAACTATGTCTGGTTCACTCATCCATGCTCCATCTTGAATCAGCCATATAACATGTGACATTTTCACTTATCATGTCCTATAACCATGAAATCTATTTGGGTACTAATCTGGAATCCCAAGTAGGGTTTGTGTACAACTTTTTAAGCCACAATCAATGGTGTTTAAAACAATAACCAGTCAAACAGTATAAGCATCTTTATAAAGATTAAATTAAAGTAATAAAGTAAACAATTTACACTAATTAAAGTACTCTTTATTTAACCAAATAAAACCTAGGTTCCCGAGACACCCAAAATTTCAATACATGATTCGACCCATGATAGAGTCTAAACTACCCACAAGGGATACCATATATTAGGTTTTCACTGTCATAATTCATCATCTCAATTCACATATGAATGCCATTATTACCATTAATTGTCTGAATTCACATTTGTATGCCATTTTTACTATTTATCATTTCAATTCACATATGAATTATATTATAACCATTAATAATTTCAAGTCACATATAAATTACATTATTACCATTAATCATTTAAAGTAACATATGAATTCCACTATCACTATTAATCATTTTAATTCACACATGAATGTATTATTTTTACCATTCATCATTTAAATTCACCTATGTCACAATAAAACATTAATTAATTCACCAACTAATTAATGGAATTCAATAGTTTCAAATTCATATCATTTCATTAATTAATTAATCAATTAATTAATCACCTGAAACCTTTTAAATAATTAAAAATTTAGTTAATCATATCAATAAATTTCATAGTAACAAAAATATTTGATAAATAAATCAATAATTAATTAATCTAATTAAAAAATTCTAATATAACATTAATTAATTAAAAAATTAATTATTCAATTACAATAATATCAATCTATCCATAATGAATTCAACAATAAATTATTTCAAATAAAACAATTTCATAATCCCAACCACTACCATTAATTAATCCAAAAATTAGTTTATCTAGTTCAACAATCTCAATAACTCTATAATTAATTCAATAATTAATTATTACAATTCATAATCCCAACATTCCCAATTTCAAAATTCTTTCAGTTAATTAATTCTATAAATTATTTAATTCAATATAAGAAACTCTATTACTAATAATCTAATATAAATTATACAATTTCATACATGGAATTGATATCAAGAATTTTTTATTTTAATTTTAGACCACCTACCTAAAAATTTATGAAGAACACTCCCCAATAGAAATCCCCAATTTGAGCGGAATAACCCTATTCACGAAAATGAACGAGATATTAAATCAAATCCAATAAACAAGATAAAATAGATCAATATACATCAGTCATATATCTTGATTGAAAACCTTTCCAACATTGGGTAAAGAATAATTCTTTTATCCAAAAAGAGGAGTGAGAGAGAGAGAGAGATCTAAATGTGAAGAAACCACATACTCGGGTGGTGTAGATCTTCAATTTAACCTTCGATTTGTCAAGAATGGAGGTCGATAGCCCTAGGAATTCATTAGGTAACCTCAAAAAATAAACAATAGTAATGGGTTATTTCTTAGTTGCATTTTATTTTGGGTTAAAATGAGGGTTTAAGTATTTTAACAACAAATTTTCAGGTTAATTTAAAAGTCGTGCACGGTTTTCTGAAAAGGGGTGCACTATTTTCCAAACCAAGAACCATAACCACGAGGCTATTATAGGGGGAGAAAAATTTCACCTTTTAGAGAAAAATATTTTAAATACCATGAATTAGATATGCATGTCCCCTATTCCTGGGTTTTCATGGTTTGTTGGGTTGGGGTGCACGGTATGGGAAAATCTTGCGCCAACCATGCACTTTCCCACCTCTTTCCAAAAGTTTCAATATTCACCCAATATAATGCCATAGTAAAACCGAAATGAAAAGTACTCAAAAGAAAAATAATTACTTCTCGTAAACATGCTCAATACATCTCCATAAATTTTCGTGCTCTTACATGTGAGGACTGACATCTTGGGTCTTTCTTATACAGACAGTGCTCATTCGAGTGGTCATTCCCATCAAGACTTGTTGTGAAGATGTTGACATTAGAACATAGAATAAGTCGATACATAGGCAGGGAAACAAACATAGTGGATATGGGTGATTCCTTACTTAAAACACTATAAACATTATATATTTCCCTTTAAATAAATTTATTTTTTTCGATAGTATATGATACTAGAAACTCCGAGCCAAAATGAACTATTATATTGTATACCGATTTAAACTAGTAATTAAATAGGGGGATGGAAGAAAAATAACCACATTTTGAAAAAAATATGTATAAAAGATTTAGATAATTCTAATATTTTAATAAACAATTAATTTTTTTAGTAAATTCATTATATACTTTATAAACATTTTTTTTCTTAAAACATGTTTTTATTAATATTTATAAAAATATAATAGAATAAATTTCCTCGCCATTCAGAAAATTTATTTGGAGAAAATAATTTTTTAAAAATTATCCTATAAAAAATAACTTATGTATTTTTTTTGGATTTTTTTGAAATGATATATTTTTCAGTGAACAGTGAAAAATATACATTTTTCAATTAAAATGATTTTTAATTAATTCAAGTAATCTAAATGTCCCATTATATTTTTTATTTGGTTTGAATGTGATTAATGAACCATTCTATTTATAATAATATATTGAATTATATTTAAATTAGCAATATTCATGAATTCTATATATATTGATTTTTATGCTTAATAATATTTTTTTTCTAAAATATATCTTTCATTGGGTTTTATGAATTTATATTATTTTTTATTCTATTTATAGATATTGAATATTTTAAAATGCATAACATATTTTCTATGAGGACATTAATTTTTTTTTAATATTTTCCTTTTATTGTTTGTAATTTTGAATAGTAAATATGGTAAATAGTTTTCACTCTAGTTTGGATAAATTGGGCATAACAAGGTTAAAAATAGGAGAAAAGGTCTAAAAAAAACAAAAAAATAATTTAATTTATTATATGGACAAAAATAGACAATAGGTATCCCAAATGAGAATAAATGTTGTTTTCGTGCCATTTTACCTTGATAATGAAATTTATATGATTTTAAGAAAAGAGAATTACAAAATTTCACTCATTTGAATTTAATATCTCTAAAAGTTTTTATGTAAGGATAAAAAGAGGATGATTTAAGTTATAAATGTTTATATGAAATAATAATTAATTTATTTCATCATGAAAATTTATTTTCAATTTTTAAAAAATAAATAAATACATTAAATTTGTACATATGGTCGACATATTTCTTATATTAGATGTATAAAAATCATATAAACGATTTAAAATAAACTTAAAGTAATATTGCACACATGAATTATATTGGAATAATAGTTTTATATATTAAAATAAAATTCATTTTGTTATGTTTTATAGGTTTATATTTAAATTAAATTACTATGAAAATATTGTTAATGTCTAATTAAATTTATAGTGTCAAAAATGATATTAATGATATTTTATGATAAAAAACATTTTATTTAATTATTTAAAAATTATAATAATATCATAAGAGGTAAATTAGGATAATATATGTTATATAATTTATTCTCGTTACCATTTATGTACCTTTTACCAATAATATATCCCATTAATTTCGAATTAATTCATATTGCAATTAATGTTTAAGAAGATTAAAATAGGGGTAAATTAAAAATTTAAATGTTAAAATTAAAAAAAACTATATATTTGTAATTGTATAATAATATTAGGTCCATATCCAATTTTTAATTAAAAAATGTCTATTTTTGTGGATTATTATTTAGAATTACACTAGTTATATTTAAATCATTTAAGACATTCCAAATGTGTCATTTATCTTCCTTTTAAAAGCACATCGCTTCTCTATTTTCATAACTCCTCATTGATCTATATAACTCCACGAGACCCTATAAAATTATATTTTCAACTTCCCTTTCAATATTTTTGGTTTTAATATTCTTAAAATTTCATTCTAATGGTAATTTGTAAGGGATCTAAGGGGGTATCTCAAAGAAGAGGTAATTATATTACCCAACTTGTATAAATATATTTCATTATCTTCCACCTATAAATCCATGTTATTAATTATATAGAAATAAATTAAGTATCAAAAATAAAATTAATTTCTATTATGATCTATAAACCTCAAATATAAACCCTCTTTTCCAATAAATGGGAAGTGAAATTATAGCTCATGCTTGCGTGTGGACTACCACCTCCAAGTTATGATTAAATTTGTTTTCTATCACCATATTTCATGGATTTTTATTTAGATATTATTGATTTTTATATATTATATTTACAATATTATCATGATTCTGGAATTATAATATCATATATACCTTCTTACCTTCGCATCCATGGGAAAATGACAATTTCACTCATGCATATGTGTGGACTATAACCTCTATGAAAATATGTGATACATTTTTCATTTAAAGTCAACATGTATGGTGATAAATATATATTTAATTAATAAATATGATGAATAATATATAATAGTAATTATTTCAATATTACTTACTATTTACCTTTCTTTCATTCAATCTTTTGAAAAGTGAAATCATTATTCTTGCATTCGTACAACTTACCATCTTCATGAACGGTGCAATTCATTTTTCTCTATATACCTTTTGGAGATGATTATATATATTTATATAAATAATATATATATTATATTTATAGTATCAATAAAATTATTTAGATTATATTATCATGATCAATTTACACGGATGTGAACAATTGAATTAAAATTTCCATGGAAAATGAAACAATTAACACTTCGAAATGAGGTTTTTAAAAAGGAATTGTTAATAAATGGGTGTAGAAATGTTATAAGTAGAAAATATACGATACTATAAGTTTGTAAATGGATATTTTGTATAATAATAAAAAAAACTAAAAATTCTTATACAGGATGTAATAGATCCTTTGAAGAAAGGCGTACTTGAGGTAAGGGATTTATGCTTCAATCTCATTTTAATCGAGATTTTTCATGATTTAATTTACATTGAAAGAGATTATATTATGGTTTCATAATAAATAAATTTCATTTTATTTTCCTCTATTTAATTATAGGTAAAACATTTTCCCTTTCACTCTTATCAATTTAAGTACTTAGGAGACATAAATATTGTTTTTTAGGAAAAATGATTTTCTTCCACCTTCTTTCAAAAATTCATTTTCTTACATATCCATGATTAATAAAAATGTTTTCTAAAATGTTTTAACAACTTTATATAATTTGTTTAATTCATTTTTACCAATGATTTATTTTTTTAAGAAATTTATTAGAAATATTTTTCTTTTCATTTTGTGAATAAGGTGCTTTTTCCTTTTAGAAAAAATGAAAAAGGAATCATTGTTTGAACATACTTGACAAGAAAATAATTTTTAACCATCATGACCACTCAATTACTTGAATATATCATTATATGTATAATAATTTAATTTTAATAAAAATTTGTTCCCAAATAATTTATAAATATTTAAATTTTAATTTTTTATTTAAAAATTAAAAGCGTATTTTTATCAAGAAATAATCAAGTGTTCTTTTAAATTACTTTTCAACAATGATAACATCCATTGATTTACATAGTATTAAATATTGATATGATATAATTGTACCATATTTATTCTTTCTGTGTATGGATTATGGTTATGATGATCAAATATCAATGAAACCCATTTTATTTTGAATATTTTATGTTATGATGAACATATATATGATAATTTGGAACTCATATTAATATATTTATGATTATGTGAATAATGTTTATGGAATTATATATCACTTAATAAAATTTGGTAAATATTAATGTTTTTTGGTTTTAAAGGGTACAACGGATGTTTTCCCATTCCAGATTGTGGGTACATAAGAGGTTTGACTATGCTAGAAATGGAGGTACAAAAGAGGTTTTTTAAAGCCCAAAGAAAGTAAATGTGCAATTACACAAGTATAAAATTTTATGTATGTATTATTTGGTATCGTTACCATAATATTTATGTGATTAAGATTATTAAACTTTTATTCCACTATATTATTACATGATCTTATGCTAATGTAATATTTTCATTAGTTATGTTCTTTAATTAATTTATGATTCATGTGTGATTAACTATAATTCCTTATTCCATGAATTGTTATTATTGTATAAGTATAGATAAGAAATATTGTTAAAGGTTAATATCATGTTATGTTAAAAATCTTTCTCATGTTATGATTAAATGATTATTGATATCTCCCCTATTTACCCTTACTAAGAAACTGAGCTAACCCTTTATTATGTTTAAATATACAAAGGATATGATGAAACAATTTTCTGTATGACATTCCTATGAAGGGTTATAGTTGTAAATAACTAATTATGATATGATTTAGATCTATCACAAACCATTTGTTCATGTATACAAGATTCCAAAGACATTAAACCTTTAAAATTATTGTATGGATTTTTGTAAGGGATCAGATCCATCTAGTCCAAAAATTTGTGTGTTTTTGAAGCCCGTGGTGATCTAAGGAGTCTTAGAGTTATTATGGAGGTGTTTGGATGAAAAAAATCTAGAAGTAAGAATATTTTTTCATCATAAGGGTGAGTTTAATGGCTTGGGCAAGAGCCCAAATAATGACGAGTCGAATTGGATACAAGGATCCATAGGATACATATAACTATTTGCTATGTCATATAAGTTACATGGCTAGAATGATGGGTTGGATCAGTTATATGGATCCTTGGATACATGTATAAATCTGGACACACGAGGGATCATCTACATGGATCAACTGGCCTAATCAAGTTAGTTAGTTTTCTATAATGACTAAATGGTTAGATCAGTTTTGTGGAGCCTTGGATACATGTATAAACTCAACTATATGAGTAATGAACTACGTAAATTGGTGACATGGCTAGATTTGATACATAGATCATCTATGCGAGTGATCAACTATGTGAGTGATCAGATACATGAATCACCTACATGGATGGATTGGTCACATGTATATAATATGTGGGGAATTAAACTACATGGCTGATTTAGCTATGTTGGTAGATCAGCTACATGAATCGACTAATTGGGGAATACAACTACATGGGTGATGTGGATATATGTGGATTTTAGCTAATTGAGGAATTCAACTATTCGGGGAATTAAACTAGGTGGGAAATTTGGCTATGTGGGTAATTCAACTACTTTGGGATTTTTCTACTTGGGGAATTCAGTAACGTGGAATTGACCACATAGAGTTTTCCACTAGTTTCAAGAAAATGGACACACATACCTTTCACATTGAAAATCAAGGGCCTTTAAAATAATATTCATCAAATAAAATTTTATCATTGATTTAATGCATTATCCAAGGTAGTAAACAGGCCTTTGTGAAAGGAGTTTAATTAGATCCACAGTATTTGGAAGTAAATATTTTGCAATCTAGAAAATCTAATCATCCCATTTACGTTGACTTGAAAATGATGAACCATCTATTCATTACATCCTTGTTACATTTTCTTATGACTAGAAATTTGGGAACCATTCCCTTGGTGTGTGGAACCCTTCATCCAGTGGCTCTATTTCTTTAGTGGTGATCCCATTTTGCATGTGCCACCTATTTTGGGTGTAGCGAGTCCCATGGAGATTCATTCTCCTAGGTAGGGGATTAATTTCTTCTCCTATTTATTTATTTGAATTCATAAAGTTAGCATGGTTTATCACTTTAGATGAAAATTAAGTTAAACTAATTATTATTGAACCAAATTAATAAAAAATTTCTTGTAGCCATTGCGTTTTGTTTCTTTCATATGTGATAACGAGTTTCCTTTTGATTTTATTGACAGTCTGTTATCTATGATTTGTTTTTATCAAGTATTGTGATATAGTGGATTAACTTTTTTTTACATGGAAAATGGTAAATAACCTCAATAAAAAATTAATTGATAATTAATTGGATAGAGAATAAAGAGGAATGATTATTGAATATGGTCATTGTTGTAATTAGATAATTAGAAAATTTATGTTTATTGCATATTTAATAGAATAATTAATTCCATGTGTTGTTTGAACTTGATAAAAAATGTTAATCTTGTTCATTCTTATTGATGGAAATAATTAAAGGCAGGTTAATAAATTTAAATTCAAAAACGTTTTTCGAAACTGGAATGTATTCTAGTAAGAACGTTTAAATTAAAATTTTAATTTATTATGTATCTTTTTATAGCTTTATACTTTAGGTTTTCAAAATTTGGAAACCATAAAAAAGGAATCTTTTAATTCAAGAAGTAATAAAACTAGATTTTTGAAAAATACATTTTCTAGGTCCCAAGATTCCCTTTATCTTGAGAAGGCCATGTTCTTTGAGTTTGGAGATGTGATAGCTTGTTTATATGGGGTGGATGGATTCCTTATTTTAGGGAATATATTTTTATTTTGAATATGCATGTTTAATTCCTACTGCTTTTGGGATGTGATCCGAATGTGAGATTCTCTATATAATGTGAAATGTGATGGGGAGGTCCGGATGTGATTTAATATTTGAATGGATGAGCATGGGTTGATTGATGTGATGTGGGGGGGGGGTGATAATGTTGCATCAATTGATGCTTGTGTTAGTGAGACACATCGGGATATTCACATGTGGGTTGATTATAGTACAAGATATAATGGAACAAGTTGATGTTTGGGTTACCCATTGATGTGATGTTGAGATATGGGATGCTTTCTTATGAATCTGTTTAATGGTCAATTCCTAGGTTTATTGGTTTATCCATATTAATTTTCCCACTACTTGAGGTTAATATATGTTCTTGGTTACATGTTTCCACCTATCACTATCTTAGGATTGTTATCCTAGAGTACATGGATAATGGAATGATGCTAACAATGAATAAATAATTCATAACCCAATGTGTTGGTGTTGATAGAATGAAAATAGAGAAAATATGTTAAACATGAGAAACTGTGAGCTTAGTCTGGATTATTCCTAGAGGTGATGGACATTACTATAAAGATTAATGTAATTTAATTTGAAATAATGTTAACGGTTAATTTAAATAAAAATTAATTAATTATTATGAATTGAATTTTTGGATGAATGAATGTTTCCTTTTAAATTCTTGTGTGCTTATGAAATATATATTTCTAGTAGTGGTAAACATGTGTTTGAGTGATGTTAGATGTAGTTGAGTCTAAGACTAGGTTACACCCATAGTGTGGTTGTGACATACATTTATCATGTATATTCTCTAATTTCATACACTACCCCACAAATGTCTGTTAGGAAAACTGGCACCTAATGGAATCTAGGAGGGTTCTTTCCACAACATCTTGGCGGGATGATGGATGTCAGACTACCCCCTCAGCCATTATCTATTCTCTTGGTTTTTTTAGGAACTGGAATTCATGATGGTAAGTTTTCCCATATATGTGTGTAGAAGGATATGATGGATTGTGGTTATTTAACACATGTTTATCTTCAGATATAATATCCAAATGATTATTATATGTATGATCAGTATAGTTTGAGATGGATTGAACCACATTACTCTATGTATGTGATTTTATGGCTTGAGGTATAGTACCCTATATATGATAAACATCAAATGGGATATGTTGGAGCCCATAAACGTCATGGTTGTTATATGGATATGTCATATGGGATGATCTGATGATGTGATACATGAGGAACATGATTTGATACCTTTCTTGGCTGTCTTCTGGATGGATTATTCTGGAGAGAGATATCTTAGGACATACGATGTTTGGGGTAGATAGGAAAACTAATGTTGAAGTGAGATTGAGGTACCCCTAATGTTTCATTATTATTTAATATACACCCATTTATGTGATAGTTTTTGAGAGTTATCCATAGAGTGGTTGGGAAAATAGTATACCTATTTAGGTGATGAGTTAGTTTTACTTTTGTTCACTGTGGTTTAGCATGATTTCTTTATATTTTGTATGATATAATTTAGGGATGATTCAATAAAGTATACTACTATTATCACCATACTTATACATAAATTAATTTTCATGTCAGCTGAAAAAGGTTGGTGATCGAAATAGATATTACAATCTCATGGTTTTATAGGAGCTATTTGGGCTTTGTAGTCGCATCCATTTTACCTTTTGGTAATTGTAGTTTTCCTTTCCATTATTATAGTACTGTATGACATTACATTTTTTTTACTTTTAATTTCATTATATATATGTATGAGTATGTTTTTATTTGTGTATCTATATTATCTCTCCCTTTTATAAGTTCTCTTATAGTTTAATTCTTGCCAAGTGAATGTTTATTATACCGTCAGTTTTAATAAATAATCTGGGGCATTTTGGGGGTGCTACTTGAGCAGTAACCATATCCCTTCTCTCATTTCTCGCCTAGGGAGGTACACTTTAGAGGGGGAGTGGGTCATTATAGAGTGCTATTAGAGGTTAGTTCAATTTTGAGGGATATGATAGATTTTGGAGTTTGGAAAAAGTGAGATAGATTTGGTAGGTAGAGAAATAGTGTTAGATAAGTTTAGTAAGAAATGTAAATAAGGGAGACCAGTTGAGACATGAGTATTAAGGGCCCCTTATTATCTGATGCATGAAACATTAAATTTATAGAGGCCACTAAGTGAAGTGACACTGGTTAAATTGTGGAGATCTAGGAAAGGATCACACATAATTATTCTTCTCTTATTATTGAAATGGATAGACAGTGGGATTTTTTAAAATAATATAAATAAAATAAAATAAAAAATTAATTAATGTTAAGTATTCTAGATTCAAGGTTTAGGTGTCTAATAGTTTGGTATTTTACAAGTATGAATCTAGGATTACATCATCATTAGGTTTGTTCTGAAGATGTTAAATAGGATGTTCCACCAGATCACCGTAGAGTAGAGGTTGATAATGGGGAGACTTGGAGGAAAATCTAATTTTTTCTGTGCCTGACAACGTAGATGTATGAGGTCTCTATTTCAAATTCAGTCATAGAAGACTGATTGGAGGAATTTGATATATATTTTACTTCAATCCATGCTCATAAAGATAAATGTGTTTTATGGGGGTGATGATGTTGTGTGGAGAACCATGGTAGTGGTGGTTCTTGTTCCTTGAGAACAATGAGGAATCAACAGTCTAAGGGGAGATGTTCCAGGACCAGTTATGAGACGAGTTCATTTCTTTTTTCTTTGAAGGCATCCAGTCATTAGGAACTGCTTATCGTTCAACATAGTATTTATATCATGGAAGAGTTTTGGATATATTTTATAACCATTTTGAAATATAATTTAGACCTATTTTTAGAAGAGGATGTTAGGGTGAGACATTTTTTGGAGGCTTTGTATCCATAGATTTAGTGCTATATAACCCCATGTATTCTGATGAAATATCTCAATGTGATGGCTAGAGAAAATGCAATTAAGAAGATACTGGATATAACCAGATCATCATGAGAGGGGATCTATCATGATTCCCTGAGATGAAGAGCTGTGGTATGGGGTTTCAAATTTCCTAAAAAGAAGATCTTTTGGTCATCCAGGGGTAGGTCCCATCATTCATCATTTCATTTATCTAAGGGTGGAAAATCTTAGACCTATGATAAAGGATTATATGTTTTTTATAGAGGCTTATGTCATCAGTGATGATAGAGACCATTATTTTTGAAAAGTCATTGTGTTCCAGGTGTTTTGTTTAGGTATTCTTATCCACAGTGATAGTATGGTGATACAGTTTGGGATCCGCATAGTTTATATGGTGTAGGTATAGTAAAGAATCAATATACTTCTCATCCGTAGAGAATATAGAGTGGACATGGAGGGGTATTTAATAGGGTCATCGTAGAAATGGAGAAAGTAATGGTCAACTTTATTATTTAGTGTTTACAATTCCAGGATAGTTAGACATCAATCAGGGTACCCTTTTCATTTTTTCTACATCAGTGGATTATATTTTTGATTTATTAGAAACATACTCTGTTATAACACCTACCCTTAACCATTTGAGACCTGAGGTATAGAGGCTTCCAATTCCATCAGTATTGACTATGCCAGTTGGAGGTCGAGCTAAATTTTATGAAGTATATAGAGACCATGATCTCATGTTGGGGAAACACCGATCTTAGAGAGATTTTATAAGATTACAAATTTATCCATATTAGATCATACTTGGTAAGGATTATCATATTTGGTGTAATTTATAATGGATTTCATTTGGTGGTAGGTTGTGTTCATTAATGATGATGAAGTTCCTACAATGATCATTGTCGAGAGGGACCCTCAGATGGGTCAGATGCATGTTTCTATCATATTTTCCATGATGGTTGAAATGATGTTGGGTTCATTGAAAGTTAAACTGTTATTTTTTATTAGGTAAGTAGAAGAGTACCCAGATGTATTTCCAGAGGAGGTTTCAACATTACCCTCTTTATGGAAGATTGAGTTTGGGATCGAGCGACATCTAGTTGTGTCTCATATCACAATGTCTCCATATTTTATGTAACCTTATGAGTTGAAGGAAATTCAATCATAACCTGATAATTTATTTTAGAGAGGTTTTGTTTGGCCAATTTTCTACTCATAGGATGCACCAACTTTTTTCTAATGAATTATAATTGTATTTTTTGGATTTATATTGATTATCATCACCTGAACCAAGTGTATGTGAAGTAATGGCATCCAAATCCATAAATAGACGATCTATTCAATCAAATGATGGGTGTATGTTGTTTATTGAAGAAACAAATACGGTTAGGATATCATATTATGTTGGTGAAGGATGAGGATATTAAGAAAATTGATTTCCATTGTAATCAGCAGAATTATGATTTTGGTGTGATTCATTTTATAATAATTAATGCTCTAAAAATTTTCCTGGGGTCCAATAATGTAGTTTTAAAATAGTTCCTAGATAAGTTATTAGTGTTTTTCATTGACATAATCCTTTTTTACTCACCATATGAGGAGGATCATGTAGAGAATCTTTATTTTGTTTTCATAGTTCTTCATTGCAAGAAGTAGTTTAGGAATTTTTCTAAGTGTGAGTTATGGGATCATGAAGTCTTTTTCATGTCAATGATATGTCCCATTATAAATTATCTACAAATATTTCAAATATATCGTATGTTATGTCTTAGTTATCCCTGAAGATAATGAAAAAGGTGTAGAGTTTCCTTGGTAATATTGTCTATTTCAGGAGGTTTTTAGACAATTTATATTTTGTTGTGACTCATATTACAGCCTTGAACTAAATGTTTTATGCATTCTTATGGATTGACCAGTGTATAGAAGCTTTTGAGGACTTGAAGGAGATGTTCTATTATTGTCCAGTGCATAATTTTCCTTCAAAATTAATACAATTTGATGTCTTCATAATGTTTTATATCATGGGTTGGGATATGATTTTATGAAATAAATATTAGTTGTTTATTATGTTTCCTAGTCATTACTACCTCATGAGTTTAACAATAGAACCCAAGATCTTTATTCTATCATAGTTGTGTTTTATTTGATGTTTGGGACACATTACCTCATCATTGAGAATTTTGTGGTTTTTACCAATCCGAAGGGAGTGATATATTTCATCTCCCAATATAACCGAATCATGGATTAGTGATAGAGGATGGAATTTTTGAATGATTATGACTTTGAGGTTTTATATATTCCAATCAGGGAAAATGTTATAGTCTATAAATAGAGTAGGAAATCATGTAGTGATTCCATGTGTGAATTTGAAGATTCTTGGAGAGTGATAAAATAACTATCTGTGATTCATCTAGATATATTATAGTCTATAGAAAGATGTTGTATTTTATAGATTATGTTTTAGTAATATTTGGTGGAATGGGTGTAAGAGTCCTTGTTGGGAAATTCTAAGGTAGAGGTTTAAAGAGTGTGAGTTTTTATTGGTGATTCCATTGATGGTTGGTCCATGAATGGAAAAATCATGCATTGTTTCAAGAGATAAAATTAATTTCTTTTGATACATGTGAGATTGTTCTCCATGAATTCCATAGCTCACCTTTGGTTTTACATCCTAATGTGACAAATATTTACCATGCCTTGAGAGGTATGATTTGGTGGCCTGGATTGAAGCATGTATTTTATTATTTTGTTTCTCGATGTTTGGTCATGGGTGTCATATTTCTCCCCTATTTGTTGGGACCTTAAAGGAGTTAGCTCATGTTGGAGCCATGATGTATCAAATAGGACTTAGACCACAAATTATCATAACACAAGATGTTTCTCATGTCTCACTGCTCCTTCACTACCTTTATGAATACTATCATGTCATTGGATGGGATGAGATTGATGTTTACGAGGATGGAAACTTTTAGGAGAAACCTATAAGGATCCAGGACCACCATTAGAAG
The DNA here is from genome assembly GCA_963277665.1 of Viscum album. NCBI lineage: Eukaryota > Viridiplantae > Streptophyta > Magnoliopsida > Santalales > Viscaceae > Viscum > Viscum album. Next base: position 841,334,426 of record OY728147.1, on the reverse strand, counting down.
GTATTTAATGGGAATGCTATTCCCTTGGTTCAGGTCTTGTGGTGACATGATAGTGTGGAGAATTGTACCAGGGAAAAGGTGTCACAAAATCACACTAAGTACACAGAGTCTTTTGATGTTTAGATATTACCTTGTGATGTTTTTTATTTTTTATATATTGACCATTATTTGTTATGATATGGTTCCCTCTTGTTTCATATTGTGGTATTACTCAAATTTGAGATATATATATTACTTGGGAGAGTGTTTAGGAACTGGTTGTTTCTGTTGTGTGGTTTTTAACTCTTCCATTGATGAGGTTGTTGACCTCATGGGATATTTAGATGCTTCCATGGTATCTAAAATGGTAGATATTTGGATGATCCATTTCATTTCCACTATGGGTTCGGTTTTGATTCTTGATAATGAAGATATTCTGTGAGGTATCTGATGTAAGAATTATACCTTTCTTGTCTGATCCTTTGAATGTTTTTGAAGAACGTAGTTCTTGGAGGAGGCTTAATAATTTCATATTGGTGTTTTTATAGTAAAATATAGATGGATAAAGAGTTTTATATTGTGAGGGAGTAGTTAACGACATGGGTGAGTGCCCAATCCATTTCCAGTAAAATCAGATATATGTAACTATCAACTACATGATATATTTAGATTTGTGGAGCCATTAACTATGTGAAATATGTTACGTGGATATAATGCATATGAGGTTGGATCAGTTATCTGGAGAATTGTCTACATGGCTGAATTCATCTATGTGATTGATCAACTATATAAATAGGCTACATGAATCAAGAATTTGGCTAGATCTGTTATATGGATCATCTATATGAGTGATCTGACACATGAACAATTAGATATGTGCGTTGGAAACATGATTTTATTGGATACGTTAATTACTTAGATGGGGAATTGAAATAATCAGGGGATTTGGATATGTGGTTGGATCAACTACATGAATCAGCCACATGTATAATTATTCTATTTGCTGGATTTTAATTCTTGGGGCTTTTGGCTACATGGAAAATTAAAATATGTGGGGAATTTGTATGTTTGGGGAATTTTTCTACGTGGGGATCTAGACATGTGCATAATTTTTCTACCTAAAATCAGTCACATGGATGTTTTTTCCAATTTTAATGAAACAAAATTGCAGACCTTCCAAAAGTGTAAATCACGGTCTTTTAAAGGAAAATTACTCTATGATTTTTATATACTTTTTTTATGATTTTTCTGAGGCTTTAAAAACATCCTTGGGAATATAGATTTATGAGATATGAAATGGTTAGAATTAAGTCTTTTTCGATCTCAAAAATATAATGGTTCCATATCATTTGACTAAAAAATAAAGGCCATTCCCTTCGTTCATTCATGTTTATATTCACCGAAGACCAGAAATTCCATAACCCTTACCTTGGATTCATATAACCCTTATGTTGATTGATCAATTTCTCTTGCAGTGATCCCATCTTGTGCACACCCCCTATTTTTGGTGTAGCGAGTCCAAAGGAGTTTTTTTCTTCTAGAAAGGGAATTTGTTTATTATCTTATTAATAAACATGAAATCATAAAGTTATATATATTTATCCCATTTGATTGAAATGAATATAACCAAATAATTATTATACTATATTAATAATAAATTGGATATAGCAATCACATGTTATGTCCTTCTATAATGATAATGGATTGCCTCTTTATATTATAGATAGTGTGATATCAATTTTATGATTATTATCATGTATTATGATGATACGTATTTTCATGTTTCTTATGATAGAAAATTTTAAAGCGTGTAAATCCAAAATAAAATGATATTTAATTGGATAGAGAATAAAGAGGAATGTCTAATGAATCTTGTGTCTGTAGTAATTTTAAAATTATCAAATTGATGTTGATCGTATGATTAATTGAATATGTAATTCCATGTGCTGATGGAGTTTGAAAAATACTGAGCGGCATTTTGAATCTTGTTGATCAAATGAATTTAAATCAGGTTAAGAAATTGGAATTCCAAAAATTTTATTGAAATTGTAATGTATTCTACGATGAATGATCAATTTAATTATATAAATAATTTAGCACACCGTTATAGATTGATGCATTAGGTTTCATGAAGTTGGATCATGTAAATAATGAATAGATTAATTCAATAAGGAATAAAAACCAGTTGTATGATAAATGCATTTTATAGGGACAACTTCTTCTCTCTTATTGATAAAGTTGATTGGATTTATTTTGGATCCGTGAATGATTGTTTAGGTGGGATTATTGGATGCCTTATTTTTGGTCCTAGATTTCCCTTTCTGAAATAATTTTTTTCACAAGGATTCTATGAAGTTCCCGGGATTTGATCTTGGGTATATGATGAGGTATGTGAATAGGATTAATGGATATTATATTATTCAAAATGGTTTATTTGATGTGGTATGGGAGGCTTGAATGATGTGACAACAGTTATTTCTAGTGATGAAATGATACATAAGGATATGAATGTGGGTGTGAGGGATAAAACTAGTGATGATGGAACTATTTGATTATGGGCTTACCCATTGATTTGATTCTAAGATATAGGGTACTCACTTATGAATATGATTAATTGTTGAAGGTCGGGTTTCTTTTTTTATTTGTATTCCTCTTCCGACTACTTGAGGTAGTTGGATGTTCTAGGATTCATGTTTCTTTTTGGTGGTAGATTAGGATTGTTATCCTAGAGTACCTAGATTATGGAATGATTCTAATAATTAATAAATAATTCTAAACCAATGTGGTTGGTGTTGATGGAATAAAATTTATGAAATGATTTTAAACATGAGAATCAATGGACTGTGATTAGATTTTTCTTGAAAGTCATAAAAATTAAATTTATGATTAATATAATGTAATGTGGAATAATGTAAATGGTTAATATAATAGATAATTAATTAGCATAAATTTAATTATTTGATGAATTAAAACAATTAAATTATTTTACCTCTTTAAATTATTGTCTTCATGTAGGGTAAATTGTCTTAGCAGTGGAACTAGGGAGTCTAAGTGACATTTGATGCAATTGAGTATAGGACTTGGCTATGCCCATTGTGTGGTTGTGGGTTATATTATATCATGTATATTTTATGATTTCATATTCTAACCCACCCATTTCGGTTAGGGTAACTAACACCTAGTGGATTATTAGAGGTTTTCCCCAACATCCTCGATGGAGGATTGATGGATGACTACCCACAATGCCCCCCACACTCTAGTCTTGGTAGTTATATGTGATGGTATTCATTGTGGTTAGTTTCTACATATATGTGTTTAATGGTTTGTGATGGATTGTTTCAAACATGTGTATCTCCAGATATAATATCCAAAGGATTAATATAGGTATATTGTGTATAGGTTTTGATGGTCTAATATACCTCACTCTGTGTATAGACTATGATGGCCTGAGGTATAATACCCGATGCACAATAAACATCATACAGGATGTGGTGCATCTTGAAACCTACTTGGATTTGATATGGTGTGTGAAATGGGATGATTTGATGATGCGATTCATGTGGTGCATGTTGTGATCCCATGAACATGTGTCTTCATGTTGGATTATTTTGGGGAGAGATGGATCATGACATGCGACATTGGGGAAGAGCATCAAACCAGTGAGGAAATGAGAGATGGGTACCTTAGATGTTTAATTATTATATTACATGTTCTATTTTATGTTATTCATGGTGAGATTTATCCATGTTTTTTATGGGAACCTTATATAGTTGTTTATGTGATGAGTTTGTTTCACTTTTTCTTACTATACATTAGCATGATTTTTTCATCCATTGCATGAGAGTATTTGGGGATGATCCTTATGATTATAATATTATGACCAACCTACTTACACATAAAATATTTTTTAGGTCATCATGAGATGTTTTAAGGCAGGGATGGATATTGCAAGCTTGGGGTTTTCCATGTTTTACTTTGGATTTGTTGTCTTTTCCATATTTACCATTTGGTACTTGTAGTTTACCTTTTAGTTATTATAATACTATATGGAATTTAATGTTTAAACGTGGAATATATATATATATATCTAATAAGGAGTTCATTTGACTATCTATCTCACCTTTCCCTTACACATTTTCTCCTAAAGGGTAATTCCTCCCTTATGAATGTTTATTATACCCTCAGTGCCAGTCACCACCCTAGGGAATACTAGAGGTAGGACTTGGGTAGTAACCCTCTCCCTTATCTCATTTACATCTGAAGATGGGTATAATTTTGGTGGATGGGGTTATGAAAATGGTAATGTTATGTAATTAATATTTATCTAATAATATGTAATAATTATGAATGAAAAACATGGGCTGTTATAGGTTGTATGGGAGTAAGGATTAGTTACCATTGGAAGAATTGATGAAAAAAATATATTGAGAACCCTTTGGATAATCTTTTTTACATGAGGATGTTCTATGTTATTTTAATATAAGGACTATGGTTTTACAAGAAAATATTTTATGTCTAGATACTACAAGAGGATGTGGTTTTGTAGCAGATGTATTTCAGGGTAATAACCTGAAAAATTATTGGAAGAGTATATTTTGGCCAAAATTTTAGTGCACAATGAGTGTTACCACACTACAAACATGGTTTGACACCCCTAGGGGATTTCATGGATTAAATAAAATTTTCCTTATGAAATATTATGATTTTTTTGAAAGGATGATGATCATCCTTAGATTAGGGTGAACCTAATGTGTCATACATTAAAAAGAATGTGTGATTATTAAGAAATAATTTTAATGATTTTCATGATTATATAATTTATCTCTCTAGTAACCGAATAATTTTAGTCATGATAACCATTTTGGATTTATAAATGGATTAAAAATATAACAGTGAAGTTGAGGTTGTGACTAGTGAAATAAAATAGTTAATTTTCAAATTTTATCATAGTTAAATGAATTACCTTATAACATGAAAATTCTCTATGAATCCTAATTAATATCTAAAATGATTCAATGTTAAATTATAAATGAAATAATATAATGATACAATAATTAAATCTCAATTATTTTATTCTTCTCTGATTTATGTTTGTTGAAATATTCTTCTTGAAAATATTTTTATTCTCTTAGTAGTTCAATTTGATGTTACATTGGACATAAATTTAATTTCATCAATGAAATCCCACATCAATTGTTGAGGAAGTGACCTCAATTTTTATATTATAAACTAAACAATGATTGTATTTGAAGGATATAATTAATATGGACTTATGATGGAAATTAAATCCATTTTATGGGTCTTAATTAATTACAAAAATCAGTGTTTATCTTAGATTATTATAGAGAAACTCAAAATTGATGATATGACCATTTTACTATAGTATATTGATTTCTATCCAGAAAATATTCATAGTTTTCCTCTAAAAAAAGATGTAAATTTTCAAAAAATAACACAAACCTAGTGATACAAATATGTAAAAGACTCCATATAGAATGGACCCAATAACTAATATTACTTAAAGAAAAAACTCCATGATAATCAAAATGAGAGATCCATTCAGAAAATTATTTCACCATGGGGTGCATGTATTCATTTTTAAATATGAAAGATGGATCAATTTGACTATGAATTTATTATGAAAAACATAACAAGATAACAATCAAGAATAAGTACCCCCTAAATTTTATGGATGAATTTTCAGATCAATTATAAGTAGATCAAAATTTTTCCATGATTAAACTTTGATATTTATACTATCTATTAAGGTAAAAAAGTGAAGACATACCCAAAAAAACCTTTTATAAGAGGAATATAATATATGAATTTATAGTACTTCATTTTTTATTACTAATTTACTTACTATCATAATAGATTTATTGACAAGATTCTATAGATATTACCTTGATTATTTTTTGATAGCCTTTATGGTTGATATTCATATATATTTATTGAGAAAGGAAGAGCATAAATAGAATTTAAAAGTTGTTATGAATACCTTGAGGAAGGATATATCTTATAGAATATTTAACATGAGTGAATTTTGGGTACAAATGTTTCATTTCTCATTACATAATCTCATGTTAGTCTATATCATTGGATCCATCAAAGAAAAATGTTTTTAATTGTCATAAGAAAACAATAACATTGACTAGTATCAGTAGCTTTCATGGATTTTCTTTATATTTTCATTACATTGTGAATAATTTATTATATTTATCTAATCCACTAACCATGTTATCTTAGAAAAGATTAATATTACTTTACATATAATAATGCGATGAAAATTTGATTTAACTGAAGTGAAGGTTATTTAGTACAAATGTCATTACACTACATTATAGTGGAGAAGGGAATGTGATATATAGTGATGAATCCAAAATAAGGGCTAGGATTCATCCTCATTGGGAATTATATGTTTAATACTTATTTCTAAATAAATTTGTTTTTTTGTGAGAAAATTTTTGCAACTCATGATTTAGTGTTATTTTTGGTAACTTTTTCATTTAAGATATAGAGAAATTAACTTTATAGAAAAAGGTGTTTATATAAATACAGATAAATATTTTTTTAGTATATAATCACTTAGAATGATCTGAATATGTGGTATATAGGGTAGTTGGAGTTGATTAAGTATTATGTTTTCTGATTTGATTACTACTATATGTAAGTGAAGATGTTTAAATATGCTTGGTGTCGATAGGATCATAGTAGATTATCTATGATAAGGATCAAAACAAATATAATATTTATAGATATTCATAGGATAGATATGGAAATCCTGAAATAATGATGGGGGTATTATATTTATAGGATGAGACTTCAACAATACATATAAGTGAAGATTAAAGAGGTATATAAAGATGATGAAGAGCAACTGAAGTAGCTGAGAAATATTCCTCAAATCGTCCTTGATTGTGATGGAATGATAATGTTTCAAAATAGTGGATATGTTCCATTAATGTAATACTTGAAGAAGGGTTATTGGATGAATCTAATATTTAATATGTATCTATTCACCTAGGAATTATAATTATGTATAGAGATCTGAAAGTGTATTTCTAGTAAGATAATAAAAAAGAGATATTTTGGTGCATGTATCTCGATGCTCAATATGTTAGTAATTTAAGGCTACGAGACAAATATCTAAGAATATGTCTTAAGAATAACCCATATTAGAATAGAATTTTTAAAACATCACCGATTAATTTTTTGTTGGACTCACCATAATGCCTGAAGTTCATAATTTTATTAGTGATGTCGTAGATTTCATTACTATGTTAGCATAATTCATTTATTTTAGAGAATATATATCAATTGATCAATATTAGAGAAAATATATTAACGAATTGGTAAGGTAAAACAGAGTACCACATTATATTATATCTAATCAGGATATAAAGTTTAACTCAATATCTGGGAAAGTATTTAAGAATTTATGGATTTAGAGTTCAGTTTCAACACTGATTATCATCCTCTGAGAGATGGTTAGTTAGAATGAACCATTAAAACCTTGGGGGATATGTTGAGATCCACTTATATGGATTCAAAATGTGGATGAGATCAATAAATTATTCTATTCATGTTTTCATAGAACATTAGTTTTCAATTCAGTATTTAGATGTAAAATAATGAAGCCCTATATAGAGTTAAGTGTAGAACCCCAACATTTAGGAATGAAGTTGGGGAAACAAATTTTCATGAACCTATTCCAAATGAGGAAGTGGTTGAGAAAGTTGGATCCATTCAGAAACACATCAAGGCTTCTCAAAAGCCATAAAATTGTTATACATACAGTCATTATTTAAATATATAATTTGAAGGTTGTGAGAATGTATTCTTATGAATTTCTCCAATAGAGTAGTTTATGATATTCTGAAAAAAGGGAATGTTGATCCTTAGTTATATTGGACCATTTGAGACTGTTGATTAAGTAGGTATGGTAGAGTATCACTTGACACTTCCACCAAAACTCTCTTATTCTCATAATATGTTCTTTGTATATCTCCTGAGGATGTATACACCTAATATATCACATGTATTTAAATCCAAGGTCATAGAAAAGGGGAATGATATTTTTATGAAAAAAGGTATAAATCTTTGATAATAGATATAAGGTGATACAAAATAAGACTACTAACATGGTTAATGTATTATGTAGGAATAATTTTTTTGAAGAAGTTATATAGAAACCTAATTATGTGATGAAACATAGGTATCCTAATTTATTTATATCATATTAATGGAAATTTAAGGGATAAATATATTTTAAGGGGGGGAAAGAATGTAAGACCCAAAAAATTTATAAATTTTCCTTTAATTAAATTTTATTTTTTCTATAACTTCCTATGCACTGAACCCTTAGTCTAAATGAACTATAATATAGTATATCATTTAAATATTTATATTATATTTCTATATTGAATAGGAATAATTTTTTTTTGATAAAATATGTATAATTTTTCTAGAGGAATAAAATATATTTATAAATGCATACTCTATTATTAGTAAAGTAATTATATGCATTAAATTTTTTCTTCAAAACTGATTTTAATTTATTTTTATGTAAAAAAAATATTTCATGGAAATGCAGAATATGTATTTGAATGAAATGAAATTTATTCAATAAATCATATTTTTAAAATTAATATTATGGTGTCACGTTGTGATTTTTATGAAATGATTTATTTTCCAGTGAACAGTGGAAAATATAGATTTTCAACTTTTGTAATTTTATTTCATTAAATTAATTAATTTAATAGTTTAATTATATTTTAGATTTATTCTTAAAGTGACATATGAGCCATTTTAAATGAAAATATCAAATTATCGCAATTTGAATATGAAATATTAATGATTGGGAGATAAGTTGACTTGTATGCTTAAGAACACATTTTTTTAAAACTATTTTACACTGTGTTTTATTCATTAATATTAAAACATGTTTCTTCCATATTTATAAATCAGTTACTAAAATGGATAAAATATTTCTAATTAGTAGGTTCAAAATTCTCAAATATAACCCTTTTATTTTTTGTCATTAAGAATAGTAACCATGTTAAAAATTTGTCACCTCGGTAAGGGTAATATAGGAAAAAATTTAAAACCATGAGATAAGGTATCAAAATTAACCCAAAACATTAATTTAGTTCATTTTTTGGAAGAAAGTAGAACATACAAATCGATAATTTGAATTTATAGAACTTTAATGCCATTTTCTCTTCATAATTAAATTTATATTATTTGAAGAAATTGAGATTCCAAAATGCCACTGTATTGAATTTAATAATATTTAATATTTTAAATAATGATAAACAGGGAAAAATATTAGTTCTAAATATTTATTTTAAATATGAATTTTTGTGGGAATTTATAACAATTTTTTAGTGATGATATAATTAACTAAATTTCTTACACATGGTTGAGATACTGCTGGAATAAAAATCATATATATCATTTAAATAATATTATATAGTCTAAAAGTAATATTTTTCTAGTGAGTTAAAAATACCCATGAATTTCATAGATGAATATAAAATATTAATGATGTATTAAAGGTTTATATTTTAATTAAATTAAAATATATATGACAATAATGTATAATGAAATTGTGAGTATCAAAAAAAGTAATTATGATATTTTATCGAAAATAATATTTTATTAAATTATTTAGAAATAAAAAATATATTCAATAGTTCAAGAAGGAAAAGATATGGTAAATAAAATAATACCTTTTTCATTTATGAACCAATTTAAACCTTATAAGTAAAATTATATCCCATTAAGAATTAAATAGTTTTTACCATAGTTACTCTTAAAAATTGTTAATGAAGGTGATAATCAAAGTGATAAGATTCAAAATAACATAAAAAATATCTAAATCACATTGGATGATAATATTTTTAACATATAATCCTTTTTAATTGAATTCATATTTTTTTTGTTTTATACTAGTAAAATACATTAATTATATCTAAATCATTTAAGTAATTTCTATCATGCAATTTACCACACTTATAAAAGGAAACCATTTATATATTTTAAAAAACAAATTAAGCCATATAACTTTAAGAAACATGGGAAAATTATCTTCTCAAATTCCATATCAAAAATTTATATTTTCTTTCCTTCTTAAAATACAATTCTTAGGTCTATTGAGAAGGGATATGATATAGTTCTTACAAATAATATGTAATCATATAACCTGACGTCGTTCAATTTATTTATTTTTCAAACTCATCTAAATATGTGTTATTCATCAAATAATAATATATTAATAATATTACATATAATTTAATGTTAATATTGTCATTAAAAAAACATTACATAGAATATTTTTTATTCAATTGTAATTAAAATTATCGCTCATGTGTACATGAAGACTACCACCTCCACATAGCGATACAATTCATTTTCTATCAGCTTATTTTAATAAATGGATATTATACTGTAGTTAATGAATTTATATTATATCTATAATTATTTATTATTATGTAAATATCATATCCACCTTATTATAGTCAAATCTATTGGAAAACCATAATGTTACTCATGTATATGTGTGGACAATAACTTCCATGAAGTGATGTGATTTGTTTTCATTTACAATTTCCATGGATGATAATAAAGAAATATTTATGAAATATTTATGATATATATGATATAATAATTATTCTTTAATACTTAATTATTATTAAACTTTATTTTATTATATCTTTTAAAGAGTGAAAATAGCGTTCATGTGTACGTACGACCTGCCATCCCCATGAACTATGTAATTCATTTCTACATTTCTAGATTTTATTAAAAATTATAAATATATATATAATAGATATATATGGTATTTATATTTTAAATAAAACCCCTGAGATTGTGGAACCATGATAAAAAAATATGCACTGGAACTGCATAACATAAATTCTCATAAAAAATATATAACAATTATAACTTCAAAATAAATAGTTTAATTGGAAATTAATAATAATTTAGTGTTGAAATTTTTTAAGTGAATAATATATGTTATTATACATATTTATAATAATATTTTATAGAATTAAAAAAGATATATATTTATTATAAATGAGTTTATATTTATTTTGATGTAAGTCTAACTTGTGGTAAGTGATTTATGTTTCAATCTCATACTAATCAGGATTATCTATTCCCAAATTTCCATTGAATAGATTTATATGATAATTTCATAATAAATCCTATTAATTTTAATCTAATCTATTAAATTCTTTATAATAATTTTTTTCCTTTCATTTTTCTCACATTATCTACTAAAGAGGCTTAAACAAGGGTTTTAAGGAAAAATAACATTATTTTTCTCTTCGGTCGATATTACTTTTTATTCCATATAATTATTTTCTAAAATTTCTTCAAAGAAATTTTCATTTTCTTATAGGAATGATTAATTTAATATTTACCCATGATGTAATTTAATAAGGAAATTAAAAAAGTATTTTTATTATCTTTTTCCTAATGATATAATTTTAACATTTTACCAAAAATGTGAAAAGAATATTTGTTTTAATATCGATGAAATAAATTAAATTTCCTACCATTATCACTAATATATGATTTGATGATTCCTTAAAATTTTTACAGGGTTAATTTCAATGAAATTAATATCCTTATTATATTAATTTTTTTATATTTTAATAAGTCATTTCAAACTGAACATGGTATATTCCTCAAAAATATTCTAGTGATCTCTTAAAAGATTTTTTTATCCATGATAACATGATTTTGTGTTACATAGGATTTAATTAGGATTTAATATAATGATTCTATGTTTATAACTTCTCTATATGGTTTGTGGGTATGATGATAAAATATAAATGAAAACCATTTTCTTTTCCATGGGTTAAGTTATGATAAATGACTTTATGATATTGCCGCATAAATATAAATGGATTTAAGATAATATGATGGGTGGGACTGAAAATATATATCCCTAAAATTAATTGGGTAATGATTAATGTTTTAGGTGTTCAATGGGTACATGGTAGTTTACTCCAAGCCAGAAATATGGTCAATGGGAGGTTATCCCATGCATGAAAAGTTGGTTCAATATAGGTTATCTGAATCCTGAATCATGAACATGGTATGTTATCCCATCTATTATATGTTTTTAATTTATTAGTGTATATATTTAACATAAAATTTATATTATAATTATTTTTCAATATTTATGGAACTCTTTTATGATAGGATATCATTCCAATGTTATGTCATCATATCTTATGATATTTGACTACATTATGATTCATGTTCTATGAACTACAATTTTTTTCCATAACCGATGTTTATTATCCATTAATTACTAGGTTTGATTTTCAAAAGATAATATCATGATATCATACCAATATTATCATGTTATGTTTCACATATTATTGATAAATTTCTTTCTTACAATTACTAAACATATGAGCTCACACATTACTATGTTTTCCCCAGGATATAAATAATTTTTTAACTATAATGTACCTAAAAAGGGTACTAGTCAGGATGAACTAAGTATGAGATGATTTAGATCTTTTATAAAATAATATTATATGTATCCTAGATTCGAAATATAATAAACCATTATGTTTATAGACTGAATTATTAAGTTATCTAATGAATAATCATTTAAGATGATGTAATGTTAATGTATGAAATTTTTTGGATGATATATAATAGTACCTAGTGTAATCCACTATAATGAGGATCAAAAACACAAAAAGTTAGTAACAATATATCTCTATCATCCTAAGAATGAGTTATATAGGATCAAAACTCTGGCCACAGAGAGGGGAACCTGAATCTATAGAAAACATACCTATAAAGGGGGTTAATAAATCTATTCTCAGGGGGGGACACCAGTATACCTTCATATGGATAGACCAAGGGAATATAACCTACTTATAATCATATATTATGAGTATAAAAATTACATAAAATAGCCTTATAATGAGTACATGGGTTATATGGGGAATACATGACGTGTCCTGGTTACTTTGAACATGCCTGAGTCTATGCCAAAGCTAGTGTCTGTCGGATCATACTCATACATCTTGTTCATGGATATGCACACTGATGAGGACCGTGTTCAATGATTGTGTCTACACACACTAGATGTGTCCATATATGTTTACCTATAAGGTATACACTAGGTCACCAATAAAGGGTCACAAAGTTTTTGATTTTTGATTCCTTATATAAATGGTAGCCACCATATAAGGGCTCCAAATAGTGTGTGATCCTCTAAACTACATTCCATGCGTTTCATATTTTCCATGAATTTGAATAACTATCACATAAATTTATCAATTTATCTAATTCCTATGATTCCTCTATGAAATCTACCATAGATCTTCGATATTGGGTTGGCCACAAAAAATCTATCACAAGTATCTATATTCATTCCATGCACCCATTTGGATTTCATCTTCCATCATGATACACCACATAAATGATATAATATAGATATAAATTCTTAATCCCAGATATAAAATTATATATTGACGATGATCATTTGAAGTATGAGGGTAGAAAATAACACAATGTAAAATTAAGGAAGTTTAATTCAACCATATTTTGGTTGTGCTCAATCTATTGATATAGGTAATGATGATCATTGAATAATTATCACATATCAATAAAATAATTATCAAATTCTAACTCTATGAATAGATTCTTAACATGTAAATACACAAAAAACCTTGAATTAATTTTCTAATAGGATTAATTTTAATTTTATAGAAAAAAACATAAATCGGGACTAATCCCAAAAGAACCTGGCGTAAAATTTGGATTAATCATTGATGAAGAATGAATTCAATGTCATTTTATTTGGTGATATAAAAGAAATCCACTAATGAAGGAAAAATCCTTTATAGATGAATCATCAATCCATGATCCTATTACCATTCTTCAAATCACTCATCAATGACCCTCTAAAATCTCTATAGTCATATGGATAACATTTGGTATTTTTCACAACTGTGTTTAAATAGTAGTCTATTATTTCACAACCATTTAATAAAAAATAAATCATTTAATTTATTACTATATTTATTAATTCACCTATTACACATCTTAATCAAAACACATTACACGCATAAGAATGATGTCTGGCATAGGGTAAAAATGGCATTCTAGATTTAATGGATGTCTTAGGATTTCCATCTAAAACACTATTTGGGAGATAATTCATTATTTTATAAATACTAAATAAACATTATAGAATATATTTAATATATTTAATATATTATCATTGAGGATCCTTGGGACCAGAAATTATTTATAAACACCATGCCTAACTCATAAAAAATTCTTTATAATATTCTGATGTGTTTCAAGGAAATAATAGAGTCATTAATTTCTCCCCACTTTAGGGATTATCACCCTAAAAATAAAAAATCCATCTCAAAAAGATGGGAATACCAAGATTGCATATGTTTTTCTACCTCCGAGGATTTCCCCTGAAAATTCATGTTCTATCATCGAACATGAACTATGTAAATCACCCAAACATGGATGATGTTCTTAGGATAATCATCGATCTCAACAAGGAAATATATGTAGATACAACCAATTTCAATGTATATCTCACCCCAGTCATTAACATGCATTCAGTCACGTACGTACCTCCTCTATAGAAACATGTTGAATAAATCGTGTACCAGTCTCATTATGGCTATTGGGATAAGTGGTAAACCACCTCTACAACCCTATATAGTATCTAAAAAGGGATAACAAATCTCAGGGATAACATACCACCCAAAAAAACCTATACAACAAGTGATGAGGTGAGACCTTTAGGAACACATTACATACTTCATCAGAATCTAAAGGGAACCATTGTTCATCCACATAAGGATTATTTTTTCTATGGTTAGTTTTTATCCATTCGAGGATGATCAAAACCTTCTTATTCATCACTCACACTAATTCCAGGCCCATGAATATTGACTTCCCTTTATTTTTTACATCAAAATGGTGACCTTTAGAGTACCCCATTAAATTAATTGAGTAGTCCAATATCTATGGTGTAATAGAATATATTGTTACCTGAAAACACAATCATGTCCAGGTGACTTCTTAACCATTTACCAAGTCTAACATACAATCCTAAAAAATGTCCTCCAGATCATGAATGGTCTAATAAATTTAGTTATATATATGGGGTGAAATTCCATGGTAAATAGAAACTGAGTCCCACTATACTCCAATAATCCTATATATATTCCTGATATAAATCATGTATCAATGTCTAAAATTATCATCAAGTGAACTCCATGAATCTAGATTATCTTTGACATGTATAAGTTTCCCAATATCTCTAAACAAACCTTGATCTCATATGGTTAGGTTGTGGGATGACATATTGAGTTTGTCTAGGATCACCCAAATAACATCAGGACATATAGACAATAATGTATGTCCTATCAAAATGTTTATTGAGATTCTATCCCACATCCACTTTGGTACCTTATGTGTTTGAGTCAAACCTGTTGGGACCTGGTGCTTATTCTTTACCTTTTTCTAAGTGAGGTATTGAGAGACAATCCCAACCACAAACATATTAATCCCTATCCAATAGATTGATGAAAAACATCCTTGTAAATATTTTATACTCATAGATTCACTAATAAGGGGTATTTATGAAATTCCATAAATACATCCTCTCGCAAATTCCTTAGTTTCATCATCTATCCTTGGAGAATAATCTCATGCTCTACACCTGCAAATGATCCACATGATGAATTTCTAATAGATATATATCCATGAAATATATCACAATAGATATCTCCCAATTGATCCATCATAACATACTAAAGTAGTGGAGGGGGTAACAATCATTAATTAGAGGTTAGCTATAATATCCTCATCTAGTAAGATGAATAAAATGAGGATAAATACTCTAATACCTCTCACAAAAATTGAAAAAAGGATATCCTAAAAAGATTATTTTTCATAACACTATACTTCACTTGAGTATAGAATATATCAATGTCACAATCATTAAGTAAACCTAGCTATCGTATCTGTCTCAATTTAATATCTTTCTATGAAAATATATACATAACGCACTTGTGACCATAACAGAGAATAAATTTATCTCCAATATGGTAGTGTCACTGAAAATCAAGGGAAAATATCATTTTATCCAACCATAAACCATGGTTCACATATTTATTCCTATATGTTTTCAGCTACTGTGATCTATATGAAAACACCAACTACCTCTTTATAAGAACATAATAAAGCCTAGTTCTGGAGGCATCAAAGAATTCCACATATTCAACATAATCCTCCATTATTCTAGATATGGGGTGCAATTATACCTATTACACACCTACTAAAAATCATTTTTGAACATTTAATTACATAGGAAATATTCTCATTTCAGGTTAAGGTAGTCAAGAATTTAAAAATCCTAGATAAATTGGTTACAATTCTATTTTATTTTCCTACCAACTTGAGGAGTCTTTTCACATTACTCACAATATTGGGTGGATTCTAATATGGAACTACCTCATTTGTAACACATTGACACTAGTTACCCAGAGTCAGTGCATTATTATATAACATTTGCATGATCACAAAGATAAAGTCTCGAAAGACCGATTAGTTTAGTAGACTTGGAAATACTAGATATTTATAATAAGTTTTACATTACATTATAAAATGAATAACTAAAACAACATAGTCTACATAGGCCATACTCATGTTCCCTATAATATACTTGTAGGTCAGTCATCATATACTTCTTTGCATCCTGGGAAAAATAAAACATAGAAAGGGGTGAGCTCAAATGTTAAGTAATGATAACAATATAGTGGAAAATTTTATAAATAAGCATAAAAATTTATGGAAATGTAAGACTAAAACAAAAGACTGTTAAACTTGATCTTAAATATAATAGGGAAAAGATAAAATCAAATAATTCCATTTACTTATTCACATGGATATTCTACTAGTCAAATAATCACATGCAATATCAATAGCCAGTTTCATAATGATGGAATGCATATTGTCAAACTTCATTACCACATAGTCAAGGCCTAGTTCTAATACTACAAATAAAATTTGGTCAAGGTCTTGTTACAAGACACTAGTTTGTCTCATGAGACCTATCGATGCATCGATGAGCTATAGAAGGCTCCACTCATCACTTACTAATTCCAATTCTTTTCTCATATGAAAAGGTTTAAACATAACATAAACATTCATATTAAAACAAGCATACAAAATGTTAATAATTTATCCATAAACCATTAAAGGTGTAAAAATAACACATCCATAGTAAAAAATATCACAATAACTTCAATACAATATGGAAGTTTTGTATCATAATAAATAAACTTCAAATAAGTTTAAAATCCATCAATGGATGTTGACATAGATGAAATCAAAACTTTTTTTGAGAAATATCTCTTTCTATTTTGAAATAATTTAAAAGACATATAATTATAAAATAAAACATTTATTTTGAAAATATTATTATAATATTGTAAGGGAATCTTTGACAATATTATAACGAAGGAAAATAGCTGCACCCGCTATATTAGTTAAAAAAACATTCTTACCTTAATTTTGTCGAAAAGGTCATAAAGTACCATGTTTGGAAAATGATGGAATGATTCATTTAAAACGATTTTATTAAATGTAAAAAAAGGGTATATATGACTTTAACCCATAGTATATTAAATAGTAAAAATGTTTTTCAATACAATTTTAAGAAACATGGATGTTGATGATAAAGAGTTCCCAGTAGACACTCATGTATAAAACAACCTCGGATAATAAAGTGATTGTGAAATTAACCCTTACCTTGTAATTTTTCATGGTTGAGGGTAGGTTAATCTCCTATAAAATGGTGAAATAATTGTTATTAAATTATACAAGAACCATATACATTAATATCATATCATATATGATCTTTTAATATTGCTTTGTTA
This sequence comes from Viscum album, assembly GCA_963277665.1. Lineage (NCBI taxonomy): Eukaryota > Viridiplantae > Streptophyta > Magnoliopsida > Santalales > Viscaceae > Viscum > Viscum album. The sequence goes on along the minus strand of OY728147.1, from coordinate 841,316,493 downwards.
ATGATATTTTAGTAGTATCATCATTTCAGGTGTTAACTGATTCGTTTTCCTTTATATGCTTGGTTATGTAAGCCATGTTTGTTATGGATATGATGTATTTGATTCACATATAGAGTGATATTATGTTCATAAAATTTTTTTAATCATAAAATGAAAATTATTCTTGAATGATTACGATGGGGAATGAATCTCATCGCGTTCGTGGAGATGATAATCCGTACGTACGCACGAGCAATAAAATCATTCTATTGATATTAAAATCATATATAATTGGAAGTTATGTCATATATAAAGAATAATAATCATGTTATATTTATTATTTACATAATTTATACACATTATTATACCCATCCAAATGATGAAGTGTTTTAATAACAAACTACACCACAATGTGGAGAAGGTAATCTATACGTATGCATGTTTGGTGAAATTGTCATTTATAAGATGGATTGAATAATGAATATAGTTGTACCATTTTATTAATAACATCTCAATATATAGAATATAATACAGTTTTTATTTTATAATTGAAACAACAAATAAAGAGGAAGTGGAAGAAGAAAATAACTTGGAAGAGGTGATGAAATATTTATCTCTTCTTCGGGTTCTTCCTTTCAATTTGATCAAAAGGGCTCCATAGGTGGGATTTATGACTAAATGAAAGGACTCTTGGATGAAGTTAGGATATTTTATAAGATATTTGGTCTGGGGTTGGCCAAGTCAAATGGATTTTAAGGTGTGAATTAGAGAGAAGGGGAGGTGTCCTTTTATAAGAGAGGTGAGGGTCACTTTAGGAAAATCTTGAAATATTATTTTATAATAAAATAATTTTAGGATTATAATGGATCCAAAATAAAATATTAATAATTTAAGGTGTGTATGGGTCGAAAACCTCCTATCCAATAGGTTTTAGACATGTTTAGGTCAACATATTAACCTTATATTTTAGATTTAACTCTTAGTTAAATATTTTGATATTTACCATGTATTTTTGTATTTTTATATTATATGGTTAATAAAATTACTATTAACATCCAAGAGAACTTCAAGTGGTTCATTAATGACATATACATTATTATTTAAGATCTTTTTACTAACCTTAGATATTTAAGAATAGAATATCAATTAATAATATAATATTTGTTTTAAAAAATCTTTTATGGAAATTTTGACACTATTTGGTATTTTGTTTTTTTAAAATTCAAAACAGAATTATTAATTCAAAAAAAATTCATTTAATCAACCCTAACATGTAATATTAATCTAGGAAATTAATATAATGTATTAAAAGTCTCAAATTAGATTTATTTGGATACTTATAATATCAATTATTTTAATATTTTATTAATAAGGTAATTACTTCATCATCATTGTGTCATAAATAAATTTAATTATTTAATGTCTAAAAATTATAAATAAAATACCATTATGTAGGAAATATTTTTAGATTTATAAGTAATATTTATAGTCTAATTTATTGTATGTATAACGCTATATTAAAAATGGTTTAGTTATTACACTTTGATTTTAACTCTTTTAACTCTTCTTTAAATACAATAATAATAAATGTCCTGATCTAATACAAGTGGACCTAAAGGAAAATGTTTTATTCCTAAGGTTGTTTTTGGTCGATTTAAAATTATCCAATAGAATTAGGACATGTTTTAGGGTAATTATGATATCATTTTTACCCTTAATTACCCAATTTACTTTTAACCATGGTAAATAAAAGTAAAACGTTACTATTCCCCAAAAAATATTTTCATCTTATTGAACCACATTTTACTTACTGATATTAACTGTTTCTTTCAGATTTTTGAAATTCAACTCATAGAAGTAGTAAAATTAGGTTTTATACAAATTTGCAAATGCTCCTAGGAGGTGGGTAAAAGACGGTAAATAGTTCGATAAAATTTTATATATCTAAACTTATTGTAAAATGAATCCAATGATTTACATTGAACATATATATGTATTATGTTTCTATTTTGACCTTAAATAAATTAAAATAAAATTACTAATTATTTAAATAAAAATTTGGTCTTAACCAATAACATAGTGTTTTCTCACTGTTCATCATATATTGAAAGTTTTCAGAAAAATACCAAAAATTCACCCTAAGCTAATTTCGATATTATTAATCCAAAAATGAAATCCATTTTGAAAGATAAAATTTATAAAATTTCAAAAAGTTGGGTTTACTATTCATAACGATCAGTTTGATTGGTCACGGTGTATTAGAATCTCGAAGTTACGTACAATGCAAGCTATTGCATTATTCAAAGGGAAAAGTACCGTGGAATTTTGGGGTGTTACATTCTTCCCTCATTCAAATAATTTCTTCAAGAAATTTATATAATACTACATCACAAAAATATTCGAGTGGTTCTTCATCATAAGTTTTTCTGGTTCCCACGTTTCCTCTTCCATCTTACGGTTTCTACATAGAACTTTTACCAGAGGAGTCGTCAAGTTTCTCAGCACTCGTTCCCTTGTATCATGAATTTTGATAGGCTCTTTGCAGTATGATAGATTAGGTTCCAGTTCAATTTCCTCATAGGTGTGTATATGCATTGGGTCAGACATGTATTTTCTCAACAGTGATACGTGGAACATATCATGAACTTTGAAGAGACTTAGAGGTATTTCCAAATGATAAGATACAACTCCAATTAGTTCTAGAATTTTGAAAGGTCCGATGTACCTAGGACTCAATTTAACCTTATTACCAAAACGTATAACACCCTTCCAAGGAGATACCTTCATGTAGACATGGTCTCCTACTACAAATTCCAAATCCTTCGGTTATCGGCATAGCTCTTTGGCCTTCAATGGGATTCTTTGATGTGGGTTTGGATAGACTTAACCTTTTCCATTATTTACTCAACAAGTTATGGTCCTACGAGTTTTTTTTTCATAAACATCATCCCAACAAGTTGGTTTGCGACATCTGTTTTCATATAATGCTTCATATGGCGCCATATGAATACTTTAATGGAAGTTATTATTATAGGAAAATTCTACCAGAGGTAAATATTGATCCCACAATCCTTGAAAGTCAAGTGAGAAAGATATCAACATTTCTTATAAGGTTTGAATAGTCCATTCTATTTATCCATCAGTTTGAGTGTGGTAGGAAGTGTTCAAAAAAAGTTCAGTATCCAGGGAAATCTGAATACTTTTCCAGAATCTTGATGTAAAATGGGGATCACGATCAGAAACAATTGATAAGGGTACTCCATGATGTCTTAAAACTTCATTAATATATAGTCTTTCTAGATGTTGAAGTGGTAAATCTTCTCTTATAGCAAGAAAATGTGCTAACATGGTAAGAAGATCAATAATGACCCATATTACATCATTTCTTATAGGAGTCTTTGGTAGCCCGATGATAAAGTACATCATAATATTATCCCATTTCCACTTAGGTATGAGAAGAGGTTGCATGAATCCTCCAGGATGTTTCCTTCCAACTATCACTTGTTGAAAAACCATACATCTTGACACAAAATCAGAAATATCCCTCTTCATATTGTCCCACCAAAAATGTTCCTTTAAATCTCTATACAACTTAGTGCTGCCAGGGTGTATAAGGAAATTGGAGCTATGAGCATCATCCAATAATTCTTTTTTAGATCAGGTATATCAGGAACACAAAGTCTCTTCCCAAATTTCAAAATTCCATCTTTATATATGAATTCACTCAATCTCTCATCATTTACACCTTTAATCTTCTTTTAAAACTCATCATCATCATCCTGAGAACTTTTTACCCTCTCTAGTAAAGATGGTTTGGTAACCATTTGAAAAATTATTGATGTTTCACCTTAAATGATTATTCCCATATCCATTTTCACTAGATCCATGAAAATATGATCCCTTTCAACTCTCATCTTGTTCAAAACTCCATGTTACTTTCTTCTCAAATCATTTTTCACCTTATTTGTTTTCCCTGGGTGGTAGCGTATTATGCAATCATAATCCATGAGTAGTTCAGGCCATCGCCATTGCCTCTTGTTGAGTACATTTTGTGAGATATTAGACATCAAATTCTTATGATCAGTATAAATCTCACATTTTTCACCATAGAGATAGTGTCTCTATATTTTTAGAGAAAATATTACAGATACTAACTCAAGATCGTGAGTAGGATAGTTTTTCCCATGAATTTTTAGCTGTTGTGATGAATAGGCAATAAATCTATCATTCTGCATAAGACACAACCAATTCCTTTCATTGAAGCATCACTATAAATAACAAACCCATCATTTACTGATGGTAGAGTCAAGCTAGAAGCATTGAATAATATTCTCTTCAATTCTTCAAAACATTATTCACACTCTTTTGTCCAAACAAATTTAACCCCTTTATGTGTGATCTTGGTTAATGGGTTTTCTAATCAGGAAAAATTCTAGACAAAACTCCAATAAAAACCTACTAAACAAATAAAACTGCGTACCTCAATTATACTCATCGGTGTTGGAAATTCATGTATTTCCTTGGTCTTTTAAGGATCAATAGATATTCCATCCTTAATGAAAATATGGCCCAGAAAATAAATCTCTTGAAGCTAGAATTCACACTTTCTAAACATCCCATATAATTTATTTCATCTGAATGTTTTCAGAATGGTGCGCAAGTGATTTTCATGATCTTCATAGATTTTAGAGTATACCAGGATATCATCAATAAATACCACTAAAAAGTCATCAAGATATTCCTTGAAAACTCTGTTCATTAGATCCATGAAAACTAAGGGTTCATTATTCAACCCAAAAGGCATTACTGTAAACTCATAATACCCGTACCTAGTTAGAAATGTTGTTTTCAGAATGTCTTCCTTCTTCACACACAACTGATGATATCCAGATCGAAGGTCAATCTTTGAAAAATATTGAGCTCCATGAAGTTGGTCAAATAAATCATCAATACGAGGTAAGGGATAATTGTTATTTATTGTTAAAGAATCGATCTCCCTATAGTCAATGCACAACCTCATAGACCTGTCTTTATTCTTAAAAAAAGGACAGGGGATCCTCATAGAGAAACACTAGGGTGAATAAATCCCTTATTACTCAATTCCTCTAGTTTTTTCTTTAGTTCCACTAGTTCCACAGTGGCCATTCTATAAGGGGTATTCAATATGGCCTTGAACCAGGAATTAAATCAATGGAAAACTCCATTTCTCATTCTAGAGGATGTCTAGGTAAATCCTCTGGAAACACATCAACATATTCTTGCAAAATAGGTACGTCCTATATTAGAACATTATTTTCCTCTCCCATATTTATTTCATTATCATCCTCCCCAATAATTGAATTTAGTTGAGCTACTGGGGGTGGATCTAGATAAGAATCAGGTGATGACATTTCTTCTTTAAAGATAAGGAACTCTTTATCAACATCAAAAATCTTAACCTCTTTATTCCTACAATAAATTTTCGCATCATGGTCCGAAATCCAATATATACCAAGGATTATATCAAATTAAATCATGGGTGTGATGATGAGATCAACAGATAAAGAACATTTATATGCCCCAATGGGAACTAATTCAAAAAACTTTGTTGTGATGATACTTCCCTTATGTGTTTTGACTGAAAACTCCCTTGTTATGTCAAAATTAAAATATCTAATTTTCTTAGAAAAATGAGAATATTTGAACAATTCAATGATCCAGAATCAATTAAATCATTGGCTAAACTTGAAGAAACCATTAAATTGCCTTCCACCATGTCTTTCAGAGCATCAACCTCCTTAGTAGAGATCGCATAAGCTTGGCCTTACTCCCTTGGCCTTTTCTGAGGTAATTTCCCCTGGAAATTAGGACATTAATTGGCATAATTACTCTTTTCTCTACAATTGTAGCATTAAATACTGACAACCTCTTTCTTCTCCTTGCAATCACGAGCTTGGTGGCCTTTTTCACCACACTTGTTACAGACTCCCATTCCCTCCAAGAATGTACCGAGGTATTTCTTCCCACATTTACTACAGGAAGGATATTAAACTTTTCCCTTATTGCACTTATTTAAATTTCTAGAGTGTTCAGTAGATATATTCTTCACTTTCTTTGCATTAAAGTCATAATACTTAGAAGATTACTTTTCTATCTTGATAGCACATGAGACAATATCTTCGTATGACACAAACGATTGTGATACTAATGCTTGATGAAGAAATGGTTTTAACCCATCAAAGAAACAATCGATCTTACCTATTGGGTTACGTATATAATCTGAAGCATGCCTTTCTATCCTAGTAAAGTTAGCCTCATATTTTTCTACATTCTCATCCTTTTTTTCCTCAGACTCAGAAATTATCTTTCCATACCCGCTCGATGATCACGAGGAAAGTATTTTTCTAATAAAAGCTCATTAAACTCCCTACATTCCATATTTGATACTTCATCATCTTCCTTTGAGTTTTTAATCAATGACCACAATTGATATGCATCTCCCGTGAGACGATAAACTGCCATGACAACTTTTTCCCTTTCGCTACTCCCCAAAGCATGAAATATTTTCTCTAAGGAATTTGACCATTGCTCAGCTACCAATGGTTTTGGAATCCCATTGAATATTGGTGGTTTTTTCCTCATAAAGTGGTCTAACATTGTTCCTCCACATTGTGGATCATGGTTCTCCATACGATTAATGTTATTATTCATAACCTGAGTGAGTTTTCACAGTATGGTGATAAGCTGATCAGCACCAGTTGCTTCACCAGCTCCACTATTATTATCTTGAGTAGGAGGAAATCCCTACATGGATTACATGTGTTGATATGGTTTCCATTCCTTCCATTAGAATCCATTTATAAACAATGGCATACACAATATTAGTTTATGAATCGCAATACATAAATCCAAACATGTAAAACACTTAACAAAAATTGAATAGTTTATAAATATAATCAATAATCATAAAAAAAATTTCATTGAGGTAGTATAAACTCATAAACCCTTCATAATGGTTTCTAAAGAAATTATAATTATCCTAAGCATTTCCCCTGGGAGTGTCGTAACCAAGAGTGCATCAAGGCCTGTTGTTGTGCACCATTTCTCGTTCGAGTTTTGCTCAAAGCGGTGTTTTCATGTTTTACCCTTACGTACATCTGTACCAGAGGTGCCTGTACCTGCTCGTATCTAGATAGGGATGTATTTATTGGAAAACTCACAATATCCATACAGTACCAAAATTCTAGGAAATTATTCTATACTAATCCTCAATGTCTATCTTAGGGTAATGTTCTCTAATTAGAGTTTTTCTAAATCTAGCTTCAAAGGATTGTACTAAACTTCCTCTGATACCAATTATAAATCCCTGACCCTAGTTACCTAGAGTTGGTGCATTATTCCATAACATTGGCATGATCACAAAGATCATGTCTCGAAAGACCGATTAGTTTAGTAGTCTTGGAAATACTAGATACATTCATATGTTTTACATTACATTATAAAATGAAAAACTAAAACAACAAAGTATCCATAGTCCACACTCATATTCCTTATACTATCCTAGAAGGTCAGTCATAATATACTTTTTAACATCTTGGGAAAAATAAAACAAAGAAAGGGGTGAGATCAGATGCTCAATAAGGATAAAAATATAGGGGAAACTTTGATAAATAAGAATACACATTTAAGGCAATGTAAGACTAAAACAAAAGCCTTTTAAAATTGAACTTCAGAATAATATGGCAAAGATAAAATTAAATAATTCCATTTACTTATTCACATCGATATTCTACTAGTTGATTAATAACATGAAATATCAATAGCCACTTTAAGAATGATGTAATTCATAATGTCAGACTTCATAACCACATAGTCAAGGCCTTGTTCCAAGACTACAAATAAGATTTTGTCAAGGCCTTGTGCCAAGACACTAGTTTGTCTCATGAGACCTACTGATGCATTGAGGATCTATAGCATGCTCCACCCATCACATACTATGTTCGATTCATTCCTCAAATGAAAAGGCCTAAACATAATATAAACATTCCATATTAAAAATAGCATACGAAATGTCAAAACTTTATCCATAAACCATGAATGGTGTAATAATAACACATCCACAGTCAAAAAATCACAATACCTTCAATACAATATGGATGTTTTTTATCATAATAAATAAACTTCAAATAAGCTTAAAATCCATCAAAGGATGTTGACATAGATGGAATAAAATCATTTTTTTTAGAAATATATCTTTCTATTTTGAACTAATTTAAAATTCATATAATTATAAAAGAAAACATTTATTTGGAAAATATTCTTATAATCTTGTAATAGAAGCTTCGACAATGTTATAACGGTGGAAAATATCCACACCCGTTGTATAAGTTAAAAAAAACATTCTTACCGTAATTTTGTCGAAAAAGTCATAAAGTACCTTGTTTGGAAAATGGAAGAATGATTTATTTCAAAACATTTTATAAAAAGTCAAAAAAGGGATGAAATCATTTTAAACCATAGTCTAGTAAATATTAAAAATGTTTTGGAATACATTTTTAAGAAACATTTATGTGGATGATAAAGAGTTCCCAGTAGATACTCATGTAAAAAACAACCTCATATAATAAAGAGATTGTTAAATTTACCCTTACCTTGTACTTTTTCATTGTCGAGGGTAGGTTAATCTCCTGTAAAATTGTTAGATAATTATTATTAAATTATAAAAGAAAAATATACATTAATATGATATCATATATGATCTTCTAATATTTCTTTGTTAATGATATTTTAGTTGTATCATCATTTCAGGTGTTAACTGATTCGTTTTACTTTATATGATTGGTTACTTAAGCCATGTTTGTTATGGATAGGATGTATTTGATTCATATACAGAATGATATTATGTACATAAACATTATTTTTAATCATAAAATGAAAATTATTCTTGAATGATTGTGATGGGGAATGAATCTCATCGCGTTCGTGGAGACGATAATCCGTACGTACGCACGCGCGACAATATCATTTTTTTGATATTAAAATTATATATAATTGGATGTTATATCATACATAAAGAATAATAATCATGTTATATATATTACTTAAATCATTTATAATCATTATTATACCAATACAAATGATGAAGTGTTTGAATAACAAACTACACCACGACGTGGAGACGGTAATCCGTACGTACGCACATATGGTGACTTTTTCATTTATAGGATGGATAGATTAATGAATATGGTTTTACCATTTTTATAATAACATCACAGTATATAGAATATACTAGACTTATTATTTTATAATGGAAAAACAAATAATGAGGAAGTGGAAGAAGAAAATAACTTGAAAGAGGTGATGAAATATTTACCTCTTCTTCGGGTTCATCCATTTGATTTGATCAAAATGGATCCTTAGGATGGATTTATGACTAAAGGAATGCCTCTTTGATGAATGAAGGACAGTTTAAATGATATTTGGGTAGGGGTTGGCCTAGCCCAATGGATTTTAAGGGGTGAATTTGAGAGAAGGGGAGGTTCCCTTTTATAAGATAGGTGAGGGTCACTTTAGGAAAAGATTGAAATATTATTTTATAATAAAATCATTTTCATTTTCTAATGGCTCCAAAATTAATTATTCTACAGTATAAGGTTTATATGGGTCTAAAAACTCTCAACCAATAGGTTTTATATAGGTTTAGGTCATCATATTAACCTTATCATTTAGATTTACCTCTTAGGTAAATTGTTCGACATTTACCATGTCTCTTTGTATTTTTATATTATATGGTTAATAAACTTAATATAAACTTCCAAGATAACCTAAAGTGGTTCATTAATGACATATAAAATATTATTTAAGCCCTTTGGTGGAACCTTATATTTTTTTGGAATATAATATCAATTAATAATATAATATTTGTTTTAAAAACACTTTTATTTCAATTTTGACACTATTTGGTATTTTGTTTTTATTAAATTTATAACAGCATTATTACTTCAAAAAAAATTCATCTAATAAACACTAAAAAGTCATATTAACCTTGAAAATAAATTTAATTCACTAAAAGTCTCCAATTAGATTTATTTGAATGTTTATAATATCAATTATTTTAATCCTTCATTAATAAGGTAATTACTTCATCAAAATTGTGTCAAAAATAAATTTAATTATTTAATGAATAAAAATTATAAATAAAATATCATTATGTATGAAATATTTTTATATTTATAATAAATGTTTATAGTCGAATTTATCTTATCTATAACCCTATATTAAAAATGGTTTAGTTATTAAACATTGATTTTAACTGTTTTAACTCTTGTTTAAATAAAATAATAATAAATGTCCTAATCTAATCCAAGTAGACATAAAGGATCATATTTTATTCCTAAGGTTGTTTTTGGTCGAATTACACATATCCAATAGAATTAGGACATGTTTTAGTGTAATTATGATATCATTTTTACCTTTAATTACTCTATTTACTTTTAACCGTGATAAATAAAAGTTTGAAGTTACTATTCACCAAAAATTATTTTCATCTTATTAAACCAAATTTTACTTATTGATATTAACCGTGTATCTTAGATTTTTGATATTTTGCTAATATAAGTGGTAAAATTATGTTTTATACAAATTTTTAAATGCTCCTAAAAGGTGGGTAAAAGACGGTAAATAGTTCAATAAAATTTTATATATCTAAACTTATTATAAAATGACTCCAATGATTTATGTTGAACATATATATATTATTTATCTATTTTTACCTAAAAAAATTAAAATAAAATAACTAGTTATTCAACTAAAAAGTTAGTTTTAACCAATAACGCAGTGTTTTGTCACTATTCATCAAAAATTGAATGTTTTCAGAAAAATACCAAAAATTCACCATAAGCTAATTTTGATATTTATAATCCAAAAATGAAGTCCATTTTCAAAGATAAAATTTATAAAATTTCAAAAAGTCAGTATTACTATTCATAACGGCTAGTTTGATTAGTCGCGGTGTGTTAGAATCTCAAAGTTGCGTACAATGCAAGCTATTGCATTATTCAATGGGAAACGTACCGTGGAAGCTTGGGGTATTACAAAATTCATTACTGGATCCACTGCTACTCCCTCTTATATGAAAAATGTTCATTTTAATAGACATCACATATCCATAAATGATACATAGAGATATAACCACAAAGATAGTACACTTGGAGTATGTTTAGGACCATTCTCAAATGTATTGTGTTCTCAAATTCTGATATCGAGAACACAAGAATATCATAGATTAATACTTCTATTAAATGATATATGATGGGATAAAAAATTAGTTTCAAATGTATGATTAACATTACTGTGGAATTCCTCACATTTAAGGAAATCATCGGGTACTCTTAGTTACCATACATACTTTTAAATATCATCTTCGACGCATCCTCATATCAAAATCAGAGATGGTGATGGCCCAAATTGAGGTCAATATTTGTGAACAATTTCACCCCTTTTAATAGGTAAATGATGTCATCAAAATATTAGAAGTGGATTCTTATACATTATGGTGATCATATTTATTTTATGATAATCCACTCATAACCAGAACCCCCCCATCCACTTTTTGGGCGAAAAACACTCGATATTCCCATTGGGACACACTAGGCCAGACAAATACCATACTCAAAAAATCCTCCAACTACACCTTCATCTCTCAAAGATCTATGCAGTCCATCCAATACGATGAATAAGTTTTTAGGATAGTCCCTAGGTGGGGTTTTTTTGAAAACGATCTCTCGATGGGGAGGATATATTAAAACATCATTAGGGAAGATGTCTACATACTCTACCACCACTGCATGAAGAAAAACGTTAGTAAAATATTATAAGCAAAGGGAAATACTAGTAAGATGGTATGTAATAATGTAAAAACTGTGATTTATGATCCTATTATTATACACCTTGTCTTATCTCTTGAAAATGAAGAAATATATATTCCCATCAAGTCAGAAACACTATATTCTCTACGTAAAACAGAAAATATGTGCATGAAATATGGAGATATCATCCATACGAAGAATTATATTATAGGGAATCCTCATGGAAATATAAAGACACAATATGAATCTCTATCCACATATATTTAGGTTAAATTATCAGAATTTTTTTTAATCACTGACTCTCCCCAAGTAAGAGTCTCAAAAAATAAGGGTTGAGAAATATGATTCATTAGAATATTTAGATATCCAACAAGGTACATGGTAAGAAAATATAAGATCCAATAATTTTTTATCAATTCAATAGATAAATTATAGAATATATGGGTTATAAATCAAATCCTCCCTAGATACTATGCATTAAAATATTATACAGCCTGAAGCTTCCATTTTCCCTAAGAACCAGCTCCCTGAAGTAGGAGTTGACTTCATGGGGTTGGTGGGGGAAATTGATCCAAACTTTAGTAACCTCGCACTAATCTCAAAAATCCTATTCCACTTCCACCACCTTATATAACTCCACACTTTAGGAGTTTTCTCTACATTTGAAATACATATATCGTCTCAATGTAAACTTACAACGGGTTAGAAAATCCCATTCATTATATCCTCACACAACATAAGAGTAGAACTACCTCTGCCTTGGCTAAATAGAACCATCCAGAGAGACATGGAAACTAGAAACATTATCTTTAAAAAATTTCTATAAATGAGTTATGGTCATGGATATATAAGGATATTGATGACTACTAGCTATAAAAGTCTCAACTCTAGGGATGACACTGCCATCAACAACTGTAAATGGATTCTTAGCTAAAAAAACACCACCAATAAGGCATTATATTACACACCATAGTAATATATAATTCAAAGAGATAAAATACCTAGGCTTATATATAATAAAATTCTAGACTATAGGTTATATTCTTTAATGTACACATCATGATATATGTCCATAAGGAACCGTAATTGGTTAGTAAACCTTGAATATAACTTGGAAGCTAAAATACTTCCCTTTTAGAGCTCTAGAATATCCTGGATATATAATAATCAAAGGATTTCTTATTAAAAATACTATATGAAGATATTATTGAACATTTTAAAAGTTATAGTCACCCGATAATGTGTATGAATCACCATATTCTATAATTTTCTCATGGAGTAAAGGATAAGGATCACTATTACTACCACCATTTGATTGATATAGGTCTTCATAAGGTAGAAATCTCACAAAACTACCTCAAACTAGTCATATGAATCCTATGGATCCCTATAACCATAAAACATAATGGGTCTCTATCAATATAACTCATATAGTGAACTCATCTTATGCCCATCAACTGTCAATCCTAATGGAACAACTGACTGCTCCATGGGGGGAGTTAAGATCATAAAACCATCTGAAGGTACCATCTATTGTATGTTTCCACAAATTTAAGAGTCATCACTAATGATATAATCACCATGATTATGATATTTAATCCAATATGGATGCCACCATAGAGTATTCCTACAATATAAAAGATATACCATGGTAAATGAGTGTATCTGGGGAGTTGACTTACAAATTATATGGATAAAAAACCAATTCCAATATGATATATATTCCAATGATTTCCCAAAAACCACTACCTACATGTATCCAGTGAACAAGATTGTTATAAAAGTACTGGTGAATGGATATATGAGATTTCACACCATCATTGGGTTTCCTATCAAATTATATAAACTCAACACACATTAAAAATGTTTCCCTAGTTCCCAAACCAAATTTCACAGCTAGAATATGTCTAATATTGTTTTGACAATGACCCCCATTAATATAACTCATTCAAATTATGACCCACCGAGGCCCTCCAGACAAGTGAAATTCTACGCTTGGTACCCCATATGTAACACCCTGAGATTTTTTGAAATATATTTTTTCAAATTGATTTAATCATTTTGATATTATTCATTTCACACAACACTGAATATAACCTTGTTATTATAAAGAACTAAGTTTGGCTTGTGTTATATGCAACAACAAATTAAGCTTACTCTAAAAACAACACTTAGATTAGGTCTTGGTAAATGAAAAACTATGTTAGGATTGTGTTACAGATCTAATCTCCTTTTATATCTTGTGTTAGAATCAATATAGAGTTTTATTGAACAAAAATACACTATTGATATTATTATTAAAATATTTTTATAATTATCTCTTAGCCATGAGAATGGAAGATATGAATGAGATTGAATAAATTTTAAAACTATGCTTTACAAATTTATATAAAATGAATCCTTTGGTTATGAATTAGTTATAGTTTAACATGTGATCTATTTGAGATAAGTAAATTCCTTTTCTAAGAAAACTACTTTTCTACATACAAACACCATTTTATCTCAAAAAAATATTCAAACAAATTTTAACGAATGATTTTCATAAAATTTAAATATTAAATATGAAATTTATTTTATTTTACACTCATATAACATATTTTATTAGAATAAGATAAGAATAAACACAATTTTATGAATAAAAAGATGTATTTTTCAAAAGGGTCATTTTACCATGAATTAATGGGAAACCAAAATTAAATTAGATTTCTCACTCTTATAAAATTATTATATGAAAAAATAAAATAGATATTTAAAATATTCATATCAAACATTACTTTGGAATAATTTTTGGTTATTTTCTAAGAAGATTAATGTTTTTCTGAATAGTAAAAGATACTAAATTTTAATAAAAAATTGCTTCTTCATCTAATTTATTTTTACAATTAAATTATATTTTAATTTTTGTTTTGAATTAAAATTATTTAAATTATACATTAATTAAAAAAATTTAGGTTGTTATAACAAATTTAAAAATAAAATTGTATATGAGAACATTTTAGTCTTTTAGACTTTTTTTACTTTAAAAACCTGTCGTCTTATCCCATTTACGGGATTAATTCTAATTTAATTTCTACCACTTATGCGATTAGAACTAAAAAAATATTTTTTATTTGGATTTTGAAAAATTTATAATTTATAATAATTTTAAATTTATTTTTTGATAAAAAATATTAATGAAGGTAATTAAAATTAATGTGATTAAGGTAAAAACAAGATTAATTAATGACTAACGTTAGAAAATAAGGGGTCAAACTGATAGTAAACTTGTTTAAAAATTAGATACTATCCATATTTTATAAAATAAACCCACAAGGATATATAATTGTCCATTATTAACCTATATGGATCAAGTACAACGTGTCCAACACTCGAATCCTTTAAAGAATACCCAATGTCTCCTTTTCCCCACTTATAAATGGACTCATGTCCTCCACTTCTATTTACACCTATCAAGACCTTTTTTTATTGAAACAAAACTACCCATATATCCTAAAAAATATCTTACCTTCATGTTATAGTAATCCCTTTTGGAATAAGGCCAATATAGGAGACCATTTTTTGAAAACCAAAAGCAGTTACATGAAGAAGAGGTAACAACATTAAACTATCACTTTGTTTCTATTTATTTCTCCACCACATCAAATATTATTATTAAATTATTATATAATAACATAATTTTACTATATATACTTATATGTTTTTATATTTGGTTTAATACCTACACTCACAAACAATTCCATCAAATGGGATAAGCTATCATGGTTTCTTGGTACGACGGACTACCACCCCATGAACGGTTGTTATTCTTTATTATATTTCCATGCTTCAAGGATGATAATAATGATCAAATTTATGTTTTTAAATTATATATATGAGAATTATTATTTATTTATTCCTCCGTAATTATTATACAATATATAACTTCATGATTTCCATTTTTTTTGTAAATACGATAACTTCTTTTGTGGACGCGTAGACTATTGCCTCCTCAAAGTGATGTGATTCCTTCGCACATTACACATGATGTAATAATTCTAGTTTTAGTGAAATTATATGATAAATATAAAACAATTATTCTAATTTAATCATTATATATATACATATATTTCATTTAATTTCATTCTTTCAATATGATAAGAAAACGAATTCAACGTTCTTGTGTACGTATGGCCTACCGTCTCCATGAACGGTGTTTGTCATTTTCTATTTATATATTTGATGTATTATTATAAAAACATATATACTTAATATATATTATATTTATTTAATTTTTACCATTATATATATGATTAAATCATGTTATTAGTACAAGGAAAAAATATAACAAATCAAAATGCATGAGAAATGCAAAGCGATTATTACAGGAAACATAACTTTAACATAGAATTGTTGATAAACAGGTAATAAAAAGTCAATAGAAAATAATATATGGTATTATATAATTTAAAATGGTTATATAATATATTTATATTAAAAAAATTATTATAAAATACGTTTTAATGGGTATGAAGAGGGTCAATACATAAGGTAAAGAGATTTATAGTCTAAAATTTATTTTTGTGAGACTTATGCCATATTCGCCACTAATTGTTTTTGGTGAATGTTCTAATAATGAACGAAATATATGATAATCATACATAAATTTATGATTATTTACATATCCATTTTATGATCTCTCTTTGATGGGTCTTATGGTTCAGAAGTTACCAATTCGGTAAGGTAAATTTGACTCAATTTCCCTTTATGAGACACATGGTTTGTTATGAACCTATATTTTTTTGAAGGTGTATATACTATACTTTTAACAAGTTATATCATGAATACACTTATTTTAAGTATATTATAATCTTAATGTAATTTTATTCACTCTTGGGGATTATGGTTTATGTTATTATTGTGGTAATAGTTTATTGATACGATCTAAACGTTTATCGAGAATGTTTACAATTATGCTTCCATTGATGACATATTATGATCTATTTCTCAAGAAAATCATTAATTTTCTTATCTTATGGTTATTCATGACACATTTACGTATTTTAACATTCTTACACACTTTGTTACATAATATTATAGAGTAACTATTTTCAATAAAATACGACATTATTTGGTGAGAAATTTGTTTTATTCAAAAACCATGTTTGATAATATGTTTTAAAAAATGAATTCAAAAAATGTTTTCTTCAATGATATTCAAGGGAAAATTATTTCAAATTTTTATGATTTTTAAATTTATTTTCAATTAAAATGGTTTTCATTTTAAAAAAACATTTTTGGAAATTAGAAATGATATTTTCCTCAAGAAATGCTTTCAAAATACATTATCCTTGTGAGATGAAATAATTTTAAATAGTTTATGGTTTAATATTGATATGATCGCAAGAAAACATTATTATATGTTATTTAAAGGATTTATTTTTATGATGAAAATTTGTTTACGAAACACTTTCCTCTTTCGTGGGCTATATGATTTTGAAACCCACATATTTTCTAGAGTGATGCTTGGATGAAATGATTATGAGTGATATATCTATTAAATAAGTTATGATATGATGACATGTTTTTGATACCACATTCATTTCATGGGTAATTATATGATGTTTATAAAACCCATTTATATTTTTGTGTCCTGATATAATGAAATTTTTATTACCTTGTACACATGTATGTATGTTTTTAATATGTGATGGGTGTGACCTATATCTACCTCCAAACTATTGGATAAATATTTATATATACTAAGATAATGTTGGGAATAAAATTTACATGCTTGATCTCCTATGGAATATGAGGAAATATGATCCACTAAGGGAACATGGTGAAACCTGAGCCACTATGGTAAGATGTGGAAAACCGATCCACTATGGGAAGATGTGGAAACCCAATAAACTATGAGAATATGGTAAAAACTGATCCAAAATGGGAATATGGGGAAACCTGATACCTTATAAAAAGTACAATGACTATAGATGGTGGTGTGTCTCGCCCAATAGCTACATCCCCCATCAAGTTCCATAAGATGTTTTGTAAATGAGACTTGAATCTGTGGAATGTTTTATATGCTTATGTTTGTGGAACTTGTTTATGTCATATTCCTATGATACACTCACCAGGTTCGTGGTCTTGATTTTCTTATTATTAATGTATTATGTACTACAAATAATTATCCCATGACTCTTGATTATGGTCTTTGATATGCATGGTATGATCTTATAATTTTATGATCACATTATCATACCCTTATCATCATTTTTTTCTTACTTATATATCTTATTTATCTATAATTTGTATTTGAGAAATGTGTGAAGGCATATCAACATGTTAGAAAACTGTGTTACATGTTTCTAAACACACTAAAATATTATGGTCCTTAAGCATGCACTTTTTGATTGTGCAGAATATTCATATAAATTGAATTAATATCCATATATTGTAATCCTTGGTCACTATAGTTGATATCAAAGGAATGTTTTAGATAACCTTTAGTAACTTTGATGAGAATAATTTCGTGATATTCCTATGGATATTAATAAGGGTATGTATTAAGATGTATTTATTGATAAGACTCAGGTGTCATGGATATAAAATTAGGTTTCAATATTTAGGCATGATATAAGTAATTTTTTAGGATTATGTATTTGTCAACTATGAGAAGTGATTATCATCATATTCTTTCATGTTTCGATCAATGGAAAGCACTAGAAGGGTCTTTTTTAAAATTGAATTTTTCATATTTGGAAGTTATGGAAACTATGAAAATTGATTTACTTTGTGAAAATTTCATAAAAGAATCAAGAAGGCGGTATGAGTATTGGTTACACTACTGTATATAAGGGGACCACACACGAATTATGAAAGGTATGTGATGTTATAACAATATTTTTTATATTAAATGTATAAAGCATGATTAGATTGATTATATGGAACATTAATACATGAATCACATTTCATATTTTATGAAATGGAAATCAATGAATAAAATGATGAAGCCAGAGTAATGGTTTAATAATAAACTTCAATTATTGAAGTGTATTTGTTTTGGAAATAAATGTTTCTGTTTTAATAATCATGAAATATATAATTATTTTTAGTATAAGTTTTTCATTAAATATTTAAAAGGATATTTTTAATGGTGCTAAGGTATTATAAATGTGATATTATGATTAAGGGAAGGTAATCCATAATGTGTTCCAAATATTGAGAAAATTGTGTTTAGCTTAAATGAAGAGATTATTGTTATGGATAAATAATGTTGGATTGTACTAATTACCATCTAATTAATTATTGATTTGTTTAAAAATAGATCTATGTTATCCTAGATAAATCTTACAACTGCTTGGATTTAAGGAATATATTCAGTAATCTTTGTAATAAAGAAGCATGCATGTTTTCAAAAAGGATTTTTGGTAATTAGGTTATTCCCATGTTTCAATAGAATATTCGATGTGGGTATTCACATGTTAATAATATGAAAACTAAAAGCTAATTTATGATACAATTTCAATGAATTTTATTTTAATTTAGTAACCTTCTATACCTAGTTTTGAATATTTATCTTTCAAAAGGGATACATGGTTGACCATTTATGGAATGGTTTATCTTAAACCCTGGATGTGGTTTTAGAGATTAATATATATATCTCAATATGAGGATTTATTCATATTGGGTAACCTATGCTGACCTTTTTACTATGATGATAACAAAATAAATATGGAATGACTTAGCATTATATATATGGATCTTATGATCCATTAGTACTTCAGACAAAATAAAATAACCCTCATTTTTTGGGTAAGAGATGATGTGGAAATAATTCAAGAAAACACCTAAGGATAAGATAGTGCTGAAATGAAGAATGAATATATTCTCATGAAAATTATTCAACTATAAGATAAGGGTCTTGAAATGAAATTCTGTCACATTATCATCATTTTTATTGATATTAATGTACTCTTTTATCCTTCTACAGTTTAGGGTTTTTTTATTTCTATCTTTCTCTAGATCACTCACTTTATTGTTATTGGTGATCTTTACCAATATATATGAATATTTATACATTTCTTCCACGTACATTTTTTTAATTACCACTTATTTTGTCCAATTTAAAAACCTAGTTATGTCATACTTTATGAAATCATTATGTTTCCAACTTTCCATTATTACAATATGTTTTCATATTTATTTTTATGAAATTTGTTTATGTGAATGGAAATTTATAGTATTAAATGTTTGATAAATGATACTAATTTCTAGGGTGAAATTCATTTTCAGGGGTATATAATGTAACACCATGAGATTTTTTGAAATATTTTTTGAATTAATTTAATCTTTTTGGTTTTTTCCCTTTCACACAATACAGAATAAAGGTTTTTTTATATGAAAGAACATTGTTTAGATTGTGTAATACACAACTCCTAGATAATCATTCACTACAAAAAACACTTATATTATCTCTTGGTACACAAAAACCGTTTTTTGGATTGTGTTACAGACAATACAGATCCCCTTCAATAATTTTTGTTACACATAATACCAAGTTTTACAAAACTACAATATACTATTAATTTTTTTGTTAAAATATTATTATAATTATCACCTAGATATTGTAATGAAATTTAAGAATGAGATTGACTAAATTATGAAACTATGCTACACAAATGAATAAAAAATGAATCATTTAGTTATTAATTAGTCATAAATGAATGTGATAACTATTTGAGAATAAAGATGTTTCTTTTATAAGAAAACTAATTTTCTACATACAAACACCATTTTACCTTAATAAATTAAACAAGCAACTTTTGTTGAATGTTTTTCTAAAAAATTTATATATTAAATATTATATAATATTTATTTTATACTTATGTGATATATTTTATTAGAATGTGATAATAATAAACCCAATTTAATGAATGAAAATATGTATTTTTCTGAAAGGTAAATTTACAACATTTTAATGGAGAACCCATTTTAAATATAATTTCTAACAATTTTTTATTTTTAATATGAGCCAATAAACGTTATTTTTTAAATATTATTATCAAAATTTACTTAGGGAGATTTTTTGTAATTGTTTTGAGAATTTTCTTTGTTTTGATGATTAGTGAGAAAATACTGAATTTTAATTGAAAACTGTTTTAGACTATTTTACATATATTATTGAATTATATCTTAATTTGGTTTTAAAGGAATATTATATCACTTGAAAATAAGTTTATCCAATTTATTAAATTATTACTAATTTCACAATGAAATTTGTTATGAAAACATTTCAAAATATTGGGCCTTTTCATGTTAAAAACCCATCATCTTGACCTATCCGTAGGATTAATTTTAATTTAATTTATGAAACATATGGGATTAGAATTTGTAATAATGGTTAAAATATTATAAATTTTAATAATTTGTATTTTATAAAATTTTTAAATTAGTTTTTGGGATAAAATATTAGATAAGGTAATTAAAATTAATTATAGTTATTAAGGTGAAAATGAGATTAATTAATGAAAAAACGTAAAAGATAAGGTGAAAAAAGCACCAAAACATATAAAAATAATTTTATGGAAATACATAGGAAATTAAACCTATATGGATCTAAAATAGTCCATTTGGGACCCTTTTGGGATAAGTAAAATGTGGGTATAACTCAAATATTTTCACGAATACCCATTTTGTCCTTCTTCCCACTAATAAAAGACTTCCTCTCTTCTTGCTCTCTTAACACCTATCAAGCCTTTTTTATAATCCTGAAACTGAAAAAATATTATCTTAGATACCATTAAATCATCTTATAATCCTCTATTAGTTTATAAATCCATCCAAGTATGCCCTTTGGTGGAAACCAAAAAGAGTTACCCAAAGAAGAGGCACCACCCTTCAAGAAGCACTTTGTTTTTATTTATTTCTAAACCACATAAAATATCCTTTTTAAATGATTATATAATAAAATAAGTATCATAAAAATAATTATTTTTTCATATAAAGTTTTCAAACTAAACTCACACATACTCTCTTCAAATGGGATACACAATCATCATTTGTGTGTATGTCAGACTACCACCTCCCAAACGGATGTCGTCTGTTCTTCCCTTTCCATATTTCAAGGTTTGGAATGTGATATAATTTCTATTTCTATATGATATATAAGATATTTATGATTTATTTATGATTTTTAATTATTATATTACACATACCCTCATTATTTCCATTTTTGTATATACGGTAACTTCATTTGTGGACATGTGGACTATCGCCCCAACAAAGATATGTGATTCGTTCACACATGACATTGAATGTATTAAGGATAGGTTCAGTGAAATTGTATGATATATATGAAATAATAATTATACTATAAGGATATTATATATATATATATCTATATATCTATATTCATTTATTTCATTTTCATTATTTCATTCACTATGATAAGAAAACTAAAACAACGTTCATGCATACATACAACCTACCGTCTCCATGAATGATGTATTTAATTTTCTATTTATATCATTTATAGATTATTATAAATACATATATAATGAATATTTATTCTATTTATATCATATTTATAATTATTTATATGATTCAATTATGATATATGTATGAGGGAAAAAAATATGACAAATTAAAACACAAGATAAAGGCAAAGTAGTTATTAACCAAAATGTAACTTAAACATAGAATTTTTAATAAACAAAAAATAGAAGGTCATAAGTAGATCATATATGGTATTATATAATTTAATATGGTTCTAAAATATATATTTAATAAAATAATAATTATTATACAGGATGTTTTAATAAGTATGAAGATGGTCAAGACATAAGGTAAATGGATTTCTAGTCTCACTTTTATTTCTGTGAGACATATGTCATATTCACCAATCATTTCTTATGTATGGTGAATATAAATCCATTGAATTTATTATATTATAATTATAATTAAATTTATTTTTATCTAAATATCCAATTTATTATCTCTTTCTCATGGGGTTTATGGTTCTAAAGTTACCAAACCGATAAGGTAATTTTGTCTCAATTTTCCTTCTTTGAGACACATGTTTTGTTTTGCGACTATATTATTTTACGAATTGAGTATTCTATCCATTTAAATTTTTTTTATCATGAGTATAATTATTCTAATGATATTATAAGCTTCATTTAATGTTATTATCACACTAGTATTATGAAGTAATGTTACGAAAGTGGTAATAGTTTATTGCCTCAATCTCATTATTTATCGAGATTGTTTACGATCATGCTTCCATTGCAGACATATGATAATCCATATCTCAAGAAAATAATGACTTTTATTAACCTCTATTTATTTATGATACTTTCATGTGATTTTACCTTTATTAAACTAATTGGTTCTTAAGATAGGTAAGGAAATGTTTTCAAGAAAATACGACCTTATTGGGTCGGAAATTGGTTTTATTCAAAAACCATGTTTTAAAATATTTTTTCTAAAGTGTTTTCATTTATTTTATTAAATTATATTCAAGGGAAAATAATTTAAAAATGTTTTCATTATTTTAAAATCTATTTTCATGGAAAAAAATTTCAAAAAGTTTTTATGTTTTAAAAAGATTTTTTAAAGTAGAAAGGATATTTTACAAATGAAATGTTTTCTAATGATATTATAAAACTAAAAAGAAATAATTTTAAATAGTTTATGATTTATTATGGAAAATATCTAAGAAAACCATTATTAGTATTTATTTTAATGGTTTATATTTAAGAGGATATTTTTTATCAAACATGTTCCTCTTCCACGTAGAGGAGACCATTCATCCCCTTATTAGGATGAGATGCCTCACTATAAAAAAATAAAAAGGACCAAGGGAATGTTACAAAAATAATACCATATGGATTTAAGAGAAAAAGGGATTCAACCTACTCTATACGGAGTAAACAATATTTATGAAGAATACATGGTGTGTCCTTGCTAGTTTAGACATGCACAAGTTGGTGCTCGGGCTTGTGTCTTCTAGAAAGTGCCAATGTCCTCTAGTTGTGCCAATGTAAAAACGGTATGAACTTGTATGTAGGGTTTTTAATTGTAAAATGACCATGTAAATTCTTATTTAACCATGAGTTACATGTTAGTTTGCTGGTCAAGGGCCATGTGTCATGTGAAAAGTCACATGACATTGATATTTAATTCTGTGTGTATACTATTTCTGTTGTAGAAGGGATCCTGACCACACACGTTCCTCTAAATTATATGTCATTTATTTTGGGGTTTCATAGAATATAAAAAACACTCACATTTAATCAAACATTTCATCACCACCTCCAATTTCACCAGGTAATATGATGAAGATATCATTTATGGGGTTGAGAACATCTGACCCATCATGGGTGGATAGATTATGGACACTCACATATTTAAAATTCGTTTTCCATTGTACCACACTACCAAAATTCCAACCCACTGAACAAAAATATTGACATGAAATCAATTATTATATAATATTCATTTCACCAAAATTGTTCAATTGATCCCAAAGAAAAACCCATTGTAGTGATTTTATACATCAAATATTGATTTCATGATGATCAATTTCATGGTATAGTCAAAATGTATGTTCAATGAAATATTAACAATGATCAATAGAATAAAAAAGTAGAATGGAACAATATAAAATAGTGAGTATATATATGTTATATTTTTAAGTTAACCTTAATAATGGATGAATAAAATTATGATCCTTGAAGAATCATCTATGGTCATTAAATAGCTTACCACTTACAAACTCTTGTAATAAATCCAGAAAATATATATTTTAAATCAATCAAAGAATTAATTTGGAAATATAATTAATTCACATTTGATAGGAAGAATCATATATAGGGAATTATCAAATAAAAAAATTCCATCCTTAAAGATGGATTAATTTTTAATGAATAATTATTTGAGAATAACTGATGTTTGAGAGATTTGAGAACTCCATTAGGGAAGGAAACCTCCTTTGAAAACGCATCATTGATCCATGATACCATTGTCACTCATCAATGACCCCATCTATGGTACTTTTAAAAATCATGGTTTATACAACTATCCATAGTATTTGGCCATAATTATTTTTAAATTTGAGTGGATTAGGACATGATAATTTAATAAACAATTAATCATTTATTAATATATTATTCGGTTACCATTAACAACACACTCGATGTGTAAAAAGATCACGTTTAACATAAAAAACCCAAATTTCAAATTTAATGGTCATTTAATATTTTCTATAGGAAACAACATTCAAGATATATCCCATTATATCAGAAAAACTATATGAACATGATATAATATGTATAATATTTTAAATATATTGTCATCAAGGTTCCCTGAGCTCTAGAATCCTACGCTGATTTCACTCCATCCTCTGAAAATATTCTTTAAAATATTTTAATTTTCTATAAGTAAAGAAGAATTATTTTTTATTATAATCTTCATTATGATCACTTATGATGATTTTATTTTTATCTAATATATTTATACCCTAATTAGACATATAATTTTACTATTTAGTCTATAAATCATATCCCTAATAAATAAATAATAAAATTATATATAATAAGTTTAGAAGGAAAAAACGTGTAATGAAATTTATGAATGAAATAGACACCATTTTGTATGATAATATGTAATATATAAACAATATCAAATTCAAGGAAACCATTAAGTTATTTTATTGTGTTTTAATTATGAGGTGAAATATATAATGATGTAATGTATATTTATGTTATGTATGGGTTTTATAAGTTTCAATTAGAGTGATCATTTATTAATTTTAGGTAATTTTTTATGGTGAATAAGTTAATGTATAATAAACCAACCAATAAAAAAAATCAAATGTTTCATAAGTGGAACTAAAGCTACTAGATGTTATAACATATTAAAATTAGTAATTATTATTAATATTATTTTTATTAAAAATTATATTGTATATTACTATTATTACTATTAATTTTTGAAACTAAAAAAATTGGATTTAATTTTTTCTAAATAGAATAATTAAAATAATTTTTCAATAATGAAACTTATTATACATTCAAGAATTATAAACATATTATTTACTTGTTGTTCGAAACATCCATTCTTACAATTCATGTTCTCTAATAATATAAATTAAACAACATAATTGTAACATTCTATTACCATCATTTAGGTATTTCTCATATTGCTTTTCATTTCCATGTTTTTTTGGGTACATTTTGGGAATTCTAAGGATATTGATCATATTTGGTGGAAAATGGACTAATGTTATGGAATATATGTTCATTGGAATTAAGGGATTCATGATATAAATGTGAAAAGAACTTATGAGAATGCCCCTTGGGTATGGGTTGACCCAAGGGAATTTTTTTTCTAAATTTTTCTATATAATATGCCTGATGGTATTTTTCACATAGTGAAATGATTACGTGACATGAATCCATTACCAAGATAATAACATGAAATAGTAAAATCATAAATGTTTTTACACAATGTGAAATTGATTCACATCATGAAATGTTCATTCATTTTTATAACTAACATGAAATTGTTTTGGAGGATATGCATTTCATGGATATCATGTCATGAATCCGAGTTTCAATTCATCAAATATGTGTGTCTTGTATATTTTATGTGATGCATGTATGATTATATTTAATTTTATATGAGTAATCCTCTCTCGATACCTAGGAATTCTCATAGGTGATTTTGGTGACCTCCTCTCCTTAGAGTAAAATTTTTGTGCCAATTTATCTTCATTTTGGTTGCACTACATCTCTTCAGGTATGTTACCTTTATGATTCATCATTTCCATTGGTTAAAAAAGTTCTATTTTTCTATATTTTTAGATCCATTAGTTTTATAGTGATGATTATTCTTGATCCTTTATAGATATGTTGTGTGATATTCCTCTAGGGGCTGACCTTTATATTGGTTTTGGTGTAGTGTATGAGTTTTTTGAGGCGTGTGTTGTTTTGTCTTCTCCATTGACCATTTTTCATTTGGACTTTATTCCTAGATGTAAGGATTGATTCTATGGTATCCATTGTTTTCATTGAAATCTTCTATTTTGTTGGATACCATTTATGGAATGTATTAACCATGTTTTAGTTAGGCGATTCCGTCTATAACCTGTCTTGGATAAAACATGAATCATCTTGATTTTATTAAATATTTTATTTACTAATTGGAATATTTAATTTATTTATGTGTGTATGGAATTTTTTTTGGGAAAATATGGGCCCCCTTGTTTTTATTAAAGGAAAATGAATTTTGAATGCATTGTGAAATGGATTTATGAAATATTTTTCAAAGAATGGGTTTTTATAAAATTGTTGAAAAAAATTAAAACATGGTAAGACTTGGATACTTAGATAAAAGTAGTAGTAATAGGAAATTTACATTGATACATTCAGGGGATCTACTCATGTGGTGTTTCTATACTCCCTTGTATTTTTTCTAAGGATTTGTTAGACCTATTTGTAGGTTATTTTGTTGGTGTGTTTCTCTAATCTCAATATTTTATATATTTGTTCAATGACATGATTCATATGTTTTTCAATGTTAGTGGTTTGAGTATTCTATATATCTTAATATGTAGTGATCCTTATCATGATTTACATGTGCTTTGGTTTTTACTTATTTTGATTTGATTTATATGTGATACATGATTTGATGAAATTGATATATGAGACATTCATTGAAAATGTTTTAGATAAATTTTTTCAAATGTGGGAAATGAGAATTATCTACAATGTTTTTAAGTAAGAAATCCCTAGTTGATTATAATTCCTTATTTTCTTTAATGATAGTCATTTTTCTGATTTTTTTACATAAAACATTTATGGTATACCTATGTGGGACCCTACTGATACTAATTAGCGAACACCCTACACGCCCCTTAAAATGTGACAATAACTTGTTATATCGTTTTATTAAGGGGAGGGAAATGTGCTGCAGTGAGGCGGTGTGGTTTCTATCACTAGTGTCTCGGTAGCTGGTGGTGATATGGTGGAAGTTTTCCCATGACATCAAATGGAGTACCTGTTTCAGTTATAGATTTTCTTATTATTTGGACTTGTACCCTAGAGATAATTTAGCAAAACATTGGGTTTTATTTCTTATTATTTTTAATTTTTCTATGATATTATTTATTGTTTTACTATTTTTCTTTCACTTACCATTATGTATATACATATATTTAATTTTTTCTACATCATTTTGGGAAAATAATTCTACATGGTTGTTGTCAAATCACATGTGCTAGTTTTGAGACCTTGGGGATAAAGAATACCCTTAGTGTATGTGACAAGCCAGTTCAGGGATAAGGTTTTGACAGTATCTAGGTTGGTTCATCATAGTTTGGTATTAGATGAAGGGTGTGGTCATTTTTGGGATGTTAGTAGACCAAAAATAGGATTTTTGGGACTAGAATGGTTTTTGTTAGTTACTTCATAGATATATCTTTCCATGAAAAGAAAAACAATCCAATATGGGATATCGGGATATATGGCTCATGTTTTGAGTTCTTGATATTAATTTCTATTGTTTATAGTTTTTTTGTTTGAACATATATTATCCTATTGTATAATAATTTATTATATTTTAGTGTGCAATGGTATTCCTCTATGAAATCTTCTATAGGTTCCATAAGAGGGTGCAACAGATAATACTCAATGGAATCTACCTTTATATCAGGATCATATCGAGGCTATCATATGTGATAATCTTCCTATAGAACAAAATGAATTGAAAGTACACAACATAGTTATTGAGGAACACCAATGAGCTAGAGTAGAAATGGATTGATTATGGTATTTCTTATGTGAAGAGCCACCATCCTTTATGGGTGAAAGTGAGCCCCAAGGTGTACAATATTGGTTATATTTTTAATTTTTTTGACACGTATAAGAATGGAAAGGTAAATTTCAATCCATTCAAACACGAGTTTCCCAAAAAGTGATTTTGGGATACCATGGTACATGTGGATAGATACATGGTCTTGGTCTAAAATTGTTTTAAGACCCACTTCTTTTAGTAGTTTTTCTGGAGTCACTGATGATGGAGAAGTCTTTGGATTCACTCTACTTTCTAGAAAAATATTGTTTGATGTCGGCGTACACCAATCAGTTCATGGAGCTAGTTTATTTTCCTTCAGATGTATCAAAGAATGACCAGATGAAGGATCATGAGTACATGTAGGGTCTACAAAATGAAATCAGATTATATGTATTTATGATGATTTTTTTATCTAAATAGAAATTGTATATGAGGTAGTGATGGAAAATATAGATATGGAAAGTATTGTTGGATATTCTTCCCTTATAATCCACCTAGAAGAAACATTTTTGGCATTTATGGGGGGAAGATTATGTGGAATGATCATCATATGAGTGGTTTATGTAGTTATTAGTAGTGACCCCCCTCTCTAACATTAGTTATAGCTAGTATTTTGTCTCTGACTTGAAATCATTATGGAATGGTTAGGATAACTTGAAAATTTATTATCCAAACTATAAAAATGCTTAACAATTATGGGTTCTATGGCCATATTTAGTGTTTCTATCAAGAAATGTGTACAAATAGTTTTGGTTAAGGATATTTGACTCCAAAGGATAATGTTTCATTTTCAATAGTATCAACTTCTATAGGGATCAAGCCACATGACACATAAGTGAAGAAAATTCATGCATTGGAAGAGTTTATGGTGGTGGTTTATGTGGGTAAATCAACATTGAGAGTAAAATCTTTATTCCATATTTAGTAGAAAATGATTTAATTTATAAACATTTCTACCTCTAATTTATATATACAATTTTTTTTATATTTTTATCCATCCAATAGAACTCATGTCCTTTTATTATGAAGTAAGTGAAACCTCTTATAATGAAGAAAGATAAGAGGGTTTTGTGTACTTACTGTTTAATGTTGATAGAAGATGCTGAGTTAGTCTAGGATTTCCTCATTCTTGATATGGTTTTGTTTGATTTCATCATCAGGATAGATTGGACTGTCATTCACCTTTCTGAGGTTGGTTGTTACTATCAGTGAGGATCATTCCTTATGGATTATGGAATAACTTATGTGTTTTTGAGAGAGTGGGACATGAGGCCTTATCATGCATTACCTTCCTTCCAAGAGCTCAATATGTTTTTTATATATTTTTTCAATTGAGTTTATGAAATTTAATATGTGGGTAATATTCCTTTGGTTTTTCAGGATTCTCCCAATGTATTCCAATATAATTTCTATATTATTTATCTTGATATCATGGTAGATTTATGATTCGTCTATTCTGTGATATATTTTTGAAATCAATAACCTATTATAATATTGTTCCAATGGAGAAGAAAGACCTCAAGATTCAGTTGGATGATTTGATGGAATTTTTTTTTGTTCTCCAAAGTGTTTCACATTTTTCTACCCTTGGTATATTTTCCAAGAAGGTTTCCTGGTCACTCTTATTTTTCATGGAATATCATAAGTATAATTGGTTAATAGTTAATAATATGTATCCTTTCCCCATATGGATGATTTGTTTTTACCAGTTAGAGGAGGAAAAGTTGTTTTCAAAGACTGATCTTTGGACATGTTACCATCATCTTATATTTTGTGAGTTAGATATGAAAAAGTTATATTTTAGTAGGATTTATGGACATTTAAAAGGTATTGTGAATCAGTTTTTCATAGATAATTATCAATAATTTTCTATAAATTCAATTAATTTTATATTACATGATTAACTTGAAAATTTTTCTATAGTTTTGATGGATGATATTTTTGGTTTATTTGAGATCAGGACAAGAGAATGAGCACTATTTGAGTTTTATTTTGGATGTCCTGATGACTCACCATTTTTATGGAAAACAATTGAAATGTAGTTTCTCAATCCAAGAAGTGATATTCTTAGGAGTCTTGGCTCAGTTTCACCTAGATGCTCTGGAGAATGTTTCAAGTATGGTTATTATCGATGTTTCATTATCATCATCTCTTATTCAGTATTTTCTATATGATCAATATCAGTATGTTGAATGTTGAGAAATTTGAGAAACCCTATATTGTGGGAAAACTATTTCTAGTTGGTCTCTCACTTACTATGGTACTCTTCATTTTGGGGATTAGTTTTTTTATCCCAGTATCTTTGAGAAGATCAGTTTTTTTAACAATCATAGTTCTTCATGGTCAGTTTATACAGTAAATATAAATATGTATAATGAAAAGAGATTGTGATTCTTGTTGTTGGGTATGAAGTGTGAAAATGTAGATTATTTTTCATGAAGTTACATGTTCCAATCGATAAAGTCAGAGTATTTGAAGCATTATAGATTTCACCATCATCTTCCGGTGCTAGTATGGAAATGGCATGAGGTGTCCATGGACATAGTTTTTGGATTACCATAAATACACTGAGGTAGGAATACTGATTGGGTGGAGATTGACTAGTTGATATTGTTGAAACACATCATTCCAATATGGTACACCACTGAAGTTGAAGAACCAGTTCAACTATATGTGTGGAAGGTTATGATGTTACATGGGGTTTCCCCTGCCATTATTTTAGACATGGATCATAGGTTTACCTCACAGTTCTAGAAGTGTATCCAGGTGGTGATATGGAATTATTTCCGGTTGAGTACAACTTACCATCCAATGAAATACAGTCATACAAAGCATGAAATTCAGATATTGGTGGATATGATTTGAGCCGGTGTCTTGGAATTTCATGGATCATGGGAAAATACTCTTGGTCTAGTGGATTTTTCTATAACAATATCTACATAAAATTAGTCATAATGGAACCCTTATGGATTATCTATGGTTTCCCATGCATGTCACCACTTTATTAGGAATAAGTGGGTGAGGCCTCTTTGGTTGGACCGATTCTTATTTAAGAGATATAGATGAGGATTCAAGATAATCTTTGGGATATATTTATAACTTAGATTCAGGGGAATTTATATGAAGATCATTGGAATCATCCTTTGGAGTATTCTATTAGGGAATAATTTTTTAATATTTTATCCTTAGTTTGGTCATCATAAGCTTTTAAAGAAGGGAATGTTTGCTCGATGATATGTTGGGACATTTGATGTCATTGAGAAGATTGGGTAGGTCTCTTATTAGTTATAATTTCCAATTTAGTTTATGGGAATTCATGATGTTTTCTATATATACCCTCTCAATAAGTACTTACCTTCTCCATATCAGAGTCTTTGATATGATGAAATTGAGTTAGATCAAGATGCGTTTATTTTAGAACAACCATTGGAGATCATTGAATCTTAGATGAGATTCCTCCATGGGAAGTCAATTCCATTGACTAGTGTATTATGGCGACATTGATAAGATTCACAAGAGACAAGGATGTGTGAATTTTAAATGAGGTAGGATTGTAATCACCTCTTTTTAGACCCCATCAATCCATATAAATTCATGGGGATAAAAAGTTTGGTGGTGGAGTGTTTTTAACATCTTGTTATCATATTTCAAGAATTTACCACACATAGTTTCATTTCCATCATTGTGTGGGTGCATTTTAGGACTTATGATGGTGGAGAGTGTTTTCTAGGGAAAATAACCTAATGTCATGGGACATATGTTTGTTATAATTAATAGAGTCTGAGTATTAATATGAAAAAACATAAGAGAATTTTATTTATAGTCTATAATTACCTGGGGTGTTTTATAAATATTCTTATCGAATCTTCTTTCTGGAAATTTACATATCGTAAACCTATTACATGATGTGAGTCCTTTACTGGGCTGTTTCCATGAATTGGTACAAGGAACAAAAACTCTACATGTTGTGAAATCGGTTCATATCATAAAAGGTTTGATCAACGTTTCTTAAATGTAACGATACATTTTTCTGCATATATAATTTTCATTGATTTCACATCATGAAACTAGGATTTATGTTATAAAATATAAATGAACTATAGGTTTTTTACAGAACACATTCGAATCTTTTTCATTCTATGTGAAGGATTCTCTCTAGTAACCTATGGGCTTTCCTAGAAAACTTTTGGGATATCCTCTCATTTTGGTTATTTTTTTTGGAAAATTATCTTCATTCTTATTGAGATACATCTCTATGGGAATGTGATTATTATATTTATTCATGTCTATTGTAAAATTTAGTTCCATTGTGCTATTTTTTCAGATTTTTTGTTCTTATGGTGATGATTCATCTTTGTATTTTCTGGACCCATTGTTTGATCTTCCTCTATAGGATGTCCTTTGTGTTGGTTGTGGTGAAGCATTTCAGTTATTTTAGGTACTTGTTTTATCCTCCCCTCTATCTTTTTTTCTTGATACTATGTTTATATTATGTAAGGATTCATAATAGGGCCTCAGCTGTTTTTATTTTCAATCTTCCATATTTATTGATATCATTGGGGGATTGTGTTATCTTTGTTTAAGGTAGGTGGTTCCATATCAAGCCTATGTAGGATGAAACTATTTTTTATGAATATATTGATTTATTTCCTAAGGAATTAAGTGGACATCCCCAAGAGTGTTTAGTTGATTTTTCAATTCATTTAACCACTAATGCAAGAAAAATATCAGTGACCAGATATAGAATGTCCACTGTAGAATTGGGGGACTTGGTTAAATAACTAGTGGATTTTAGTGATAAGGTATTTATTCACCACGGCCTTTCACCATGAGGAGCCCGTGTTCTCTTCATTAATAAGAAATCTGGATCCATGCAGCTATGCATTGATTATAGTGAAATCAATGTAACTAGAATGAAGAACAAGTATCCTATGACTTGTATTTATGAATTATTCATTCAACATCATAGACCCTAATATTTTTCATTGACAATCCTTGGTTTTGTGTATCATATATTATTATTAAATAAGGTATATAATCTAATGAAAACATTATAAAAAAGCTACACACATTATTAGTTTACAATAATTCCATTCAGATTAAATAATAAAACCAATATTGTTAGGAATATAATGAAAATTGTATTCTAGGAATATCTTGATGATTTTTGTGGTATTTATTGATGATATTTTGATGTACTATAAAATATAATAGGACCATGGGAATCACTTTAAGAACATAATTTAAACATTTATAAGGAGATAGTTATATAGAAAATTAAGAAATTTTGATATATAGGATCCTGAAGTTTCTTCTCTTGGCCATGTTGTCTCCAATGATGGAATAAAATTTGATCTTGTGAAGACAAAGGAAGTCAGAGAATGGACTATACTATTGGACATTATTGAGGTACAAAATTTCATTAGTTTGGTAGGGTACTATTGGAAATTAATTCAAAACATTTTCTAATTGGATAACCTGTTAATAAATCCTATACATAAAGGGGTAATGTTTGTTTGTATTAAGGAATGTGAAGAATGTTTTGATGAACTAAATATGAGATTTATCAATGGTATTGTCTTGACTATACTATCTGAAAATAATGGGCTTGTGATATATAGCGTTGAATCAAATTAGTGACTTGGTTGTGTCCTAATGAAAAATTATAACGTTAATGATTATGAATCATGAATATGGATGAATCCTAAAAAATACTATAAAACTCATGATATTGATTTGGGAGCTATAGTCGTTTCCTTGAAGATATGGAGTCATTATCTCTATGATGAAATATGCATGAAATAGTGGGATCCTACAAGCCAAAAATACATCATTTCACAGGAAGAGAATAATATGAGACAAAGGAGGTGGCTCAAGCTACCCATGGATAATGATTTCTCATTACACAACCACCTTGGGAAAGCTAATAATGTAGCAGATTCATTAACTTGGAAAGATTATGGATTTATGACCTAAATGATGATTGATATTGATCCTATGTTCATGGATCTAGTAAATATGGATATGGTAATTATTAAGTAAGTTGATACATCACTCATTTTTTAAATTATTATGAAACAAAATTTATTTGAAAAGATAATTTTTATCAATATGATGATGGTAACATTAATAAGAAAATTAAAGCTAGGAATAATGTAAAATTATCATACTTAATCTTTGAATATGGTGTTATAAAATATGGAAAGATATTATGTATTCCATCTAAACTTGAGCTTAAAAGGTAATATTTTGATGATTCTCATAGCTAAAATTTCCCAATATTCCCTTATAGAAAAAATAGTTTTGGGTTTATAGATAAGTTTTTTGGTGGGACAACATGAAGTGGGAAATTTATAATTTTGTGTCCATATGATTGGTTTTTAAAAACGTGAAATATATGATACATAATCCTAGAGGATTGAAGAAACCTATTCCCATTAATGTGCGAAAATATGATGACATTACTATATAAATTTTTATAGGATTATCATGAATCTTAGAAATAATGATATAGTATGGGTTATCATTGATTACATAAAAAATAAGAAATGTTTTTTTGTAAGAGAATATTTACCTATGGAGTGCCTCATAAGGATCCACATTAATTAATTTGTAATACTTCATGGTGAACATTTTAAACTGTTTTAGTTCGTGATCCCCATTTTACATTAAAATTATTGAGTAGTCTTATGGAGGATCTGGACACCGAGTTTCATTTGAACACCTCCTACATTCCTCAAACTGAAAGACATATTGAATGGACTATTCAAACAATGTAAGAAATGTTGAGTTAATGATCAAATTACTATAAAGGTATGTTGAATTATTATTTACCAGGGAAAAGTTTTCCTACAACTATAGTTTCTATTCAAATATTCAAATAACTATATATAAAGCATTATATCACTAAATTTATGAGATGAAGTCCATGAAGGAACCTTATATGACTTGAACATGTTGAAGATAATACCAAAATGTTAAATTATATTCATCCTCACATTTAATCACCTCAATGTAGGCAAGAGTGTTGTGATGATAATCAGAGGAAAGACTTGGATTTTTAAGTGGGAGATTGCGATTTATCAAAAGTGTCTTAATGTAAGCATGTTATAAGGTTCAATAAGAATGGTAAAATGATCCCTATGTACATAAAATACTTTTAAATTCATTATTGGATTGGAGTTGTTTCTTCTCATTTGGGAAAGATTCAAAATCTTCCAAATGTACATGTTGTGTTCCATATATCATTAAAAATGAAGAGAATGATAGAATAAACACATGTGATAAAATAAGGTGAAATATAATTGAAACATGATCTATATTATTATGAATAAACCATCTCAATTTTGGATACCAGATAGAAATTATTGAGGAATCATTCGACTCATCTAGTAAAGGAATGTTGGAGAAATCACAAAATGGAGGAAGCAACATGAGAAACAGAAGATGTAGTGAATAAAAACTAGCATCATCTATTTAGGAGTTAATATCCATAAAATTTTAAGGGAAATTTTTTTATAAGGGAATAATATTACACCCAAAGTCATTACATTTTTTAGAATTAATTTAATTTATTTGATAACTTGCGATACAAGAAACACTAGGTTTAATCAAAAAAATAGACTATTAAAAAAAAGGGTTAAATATGACCATTATATCTGAGACATAAAGTTATACGGCATGAATAATACTAGCTAAAATATGAAAAATATGTCCATATATTGATTATAATTTAAAATAAGAATCATCTAAAACATGAATAATTTTTTTTGAAAAAAATGTTTTCTTATAAATGGTGGTTTAATCATGCTTCATGAAAATATTGGAAAATTAGTATATACGAATTTGAGAAAAATTATTTTCCAAATTAATGGAATTTTATAAATAATTATTTCACAATTATCATTGGGGTAATTTTTTATATTTTTTTGGAAATCCTTCATTCTTTAATGAATAGTGAAAAATAAAAAATTTTATTTGAAAAATTAATTTTTTGTCTAAATTATTTATAAAATAAAATTATATATTAGTTTTTTTAATGTATATTATTTTCAATTATATATTTCTTTATTTAATTTAGGTCATTTAATTCATTTTAAATTTGAATTTTGATAAAAAAACTTTGTAAAATACTGAGAATTTTATCCACTAAAACCCTCTTTATCATTGTGTATAAATGATTAATTTAAAATTAAGTTATTACATTTATATGTATTTAATTTTTTTTTACATACTTAGAATAATAATAATTTATATTATCTCATAGTTTCATCTTAATTTTTTTAAAATAATTAATATTAAAAATAGTAAATATTATTCACTTCGGTTAAGGTTAAAATAGGTTTACCAGGGGTTGAACTAAACTAATAAGGGTAGAATTTACCTAAAAACTTGTATAAAATATATTTTATGTCCATATATATACCATATCATGGCATAAACTAACAAATACTATATTTTTTAACCATATAAAATGTGAAAAATGGGGGTACACATTTTTCATTCCAAAAATTACTACTATACCACTCATCTCACATATAAATAGACACCACCTCTCTTCCCTTCATTAAACCTTAATAACCTTTTGGTTCGTCCATACTAGCCTAAATCACATCATAACATCTACACAATCATACAAGAAGCATTGTTTTCATAAATTTATTCTAGGTATACCATAAGAATATCATAAAGAGGTTGTCCGAGAAGAGGTAAAATTCCTAATTTTGCATTTTTCGTTAATTTCTTATTCCACCTAATTAAAATCATCCTCATTTATTATTATATAAAAAAATATGTAACTCCAATGTAATAATATAATATTATTTTACATCTATGACCTAAAACCATCCCCCCTTCCATCAAATGGGGTACGGAATCAACATCCGTGTGTATGA
The DNA here is from genome assembly GCA_963277665.1 of Viscum album. Classification (NCBI taxonomy): domain Eukaryota; kingdom Viridiplantae; phylum Streptophyta; class Magnoliopsida; order Santalales; family Viscaceae; genus Viscum; species Viscum album. The sequence continues at coordinate 841,278,941 of OY728147.1, read as the reverse complement.
TAGACTACCACCTCACGAACCAATTTTATTCATTTTTTATTACCACAAGTCACGGTTGGGTAAAATTATAGATCTAAAGTGTATAAATTATAATTATAAAAAATTTAGAACTAATTTTTCATTATATAATATATTTCATTGTTTACTTTCTATTCTACAGTGGATAGAATAATGTTACTCGTGTGTACAATGAAATACCACCTCATAAAGCAATGTGATTCATATTTCACTAATGCTTTACAATGAATTAGATAATATATATTTAATGATTATATGTGATAAAATGAAATAATTATGATATTTGTAGAGTATTTTTAATTCCTAATAGATACTATTTTTATTTCATTCTTACCTTTTCATTCACTAAAAGATGATAACGTCATTTGTGTACGTGTGGACCACCTACCGCCTTCATGAAGTGATGTGAGTCTATTTTCACCACCAAACCACATGAATGATATATATATATATATCTATATTTTAAAAAAAATATTTAATTTATGGCCATTCTAGAAATATTAAATATTACTTAATTCCTTTCCATAGTTATCATTAGAAATTGTGAATGTTACCCATGCATACGCATGACCTACTGTCTCGATGATCGTAGTGTACTTCATTTCTCATAACCATATTTCATGATTGGATTTAATATTATAATTTATGTATACATATAATCATTATTTCATGATTATTATTGTGTATATGTTCAAATAATGCCTTGTTTGACTAATGTCATCCATCCAAAGTCATTTTTGATATATAATCCAAATATCATCACAACTTCCAACATAAATTTAATTGATTAAGTAATCATATGTAACATGGTAATACGAAAAATAAAATGAATAATAAACATGAAAAATATTCTAAAGAAACAAAATAATTATAATATTAGTATTATTCACGGTGATAAAGACCATACATGACGAGTCAGACTCAAGGTAAGGGACTTCATTTCAATTTAACTTCTTTGAGGTAGATTGTAATTTTATACAAATATTTTATTTTATATGGTATATATGATGAACCTATAAATGTAATATAATGTTTAAATAAAAATTCATTGTATTTTATGTTTCATTTTGAATTATTTCATCCCATCGGATTAGAATTGAAAATTAGAAAGTGGTAAAAGTTTTTGTACAATCTCACTATCTTTTCACATTGTTAACTTTATATTAAAACAATTAGTTTATTGTGATAAATTTTCATTTTCCATTAAATTTATATTTAATTTACATGTTATGGTATGATGGATATTATTATTTCCTATACCATATACTAATTTTACATACGGTGTTTAATTTGAAATTTATTTTATTAAATTGGGAATTATAGATAATTTCTTATATATTACTCAATATAGATATTTATTAATATGTAATATTTTAAATGAGTTAAATTTTTCATTTGATGCAGGATTAATGATTCATAATTGTTTATACGTTTGGTTAATAGTTATAAATTACCCCTATATTCATCTAATGGTCTCATGGGACAAACTAGTTAGACAAATAAGATGGGTTTTTATGCATTAGTTTAAACAATCTTATTGAAATATTATAAAGGTAGATATATCATGATGCATAAGATCATAAAATATAATAAATAATAATTTAAATCATTGATAATGAATTTATTTTCATTATTATGATATTTTCTCTATGATTTTATCTATGGATTCATTTCTTTCTTGGTTATTGGATAAATGGCATGGGTTTTAACCTATTTACCTTACCATATTTACTATTCCTTATCTTATCAAGATATTTAAATTATTTAAATTGAATGTTTTTTAGTTATCTACCTTTCATTTTTTACTGTTCCTATTTATTAATCATAGCTTCCAATGTACATAATCCTCACTGACCATTTGAGCTCACCATTAATTCTTTACTTCCACAATTAAATGAATAAGAATTCATGGATTGAGTTTTCAAGGATGCAGTTAACTTGATGTTTTATGTTTTATGTTTTATTTTATACTAAAAATGTAAATTGGTTATCATGGATGTATTTGGTTCTCTAAAATGACTAAACTGATCAGTCTCCCAAGATTTGTCCCTTTGTATCTATGACAATGTAATAAAAAAGCTGGATCTAGGTTACTAGAATTTGGTTCCATGTATATATATTGTATAATATTTATATGTTTTTTTTAATATATTTATAATTAACCCATATTTATTATATAGGAGGTTCGAACATGTATGAATGGAGTCGAGGCCTAAGGTAAGGGATTTCTATCTCACATTTTATTTTTATGAGACACATGAAATATTCAACACCTACTTCTTTTATGTGGTTAATATAAAAATAAAGAATTAATTTTTTTATGTTTATAATGAAAATTATTTGGATTTAGAAATCCATATTGGGATCTCTCTTTGATGGAGTTTATTCTAATTTTTCGATTGTTGTAAAAGATTTTTTCCTCAATTGTATTTCATTGATAAGTATGTTTTTTCATGCACCTATATTATTTTATGAGGTGTATGTAGAACCTTGATGAAAATATATATCATTAATTTATTAATTATCAAGATATTTTATGTTTTATTTAATTTTATACTTTCATGGAGCTTATGATTCAATGTTAACAAATTGTTAGGGGATTTATGATATAGTCTCATCATTTATTAGTACTATTTTCTATTATGTTTTGAAGGATGAAATATAATGATCCAAAAATCAGCAAACTCAATAATTTTCTTCTCCTATGGTTATATCATGAGAATACATGTTTTACGTTTATTAAAATTTCTTCATGTACTCAAAATTCAAAATGAAAATATTTAAAAAAAACATCCTTATTTATCTCTTAAGTTGAGTACTATTTTTCATCGAAAACCATGTTTTGTAAAAATATTTTTTAATTTTTTTAACCTTAAATAAATGATTTATTAAAGGAATTTTTACACATATGTAACTTTTTAAATAATTTTTTGAAATAAATATTCATGTCATTTTCCAAACAATTTAAATTTGGATTTTTTTTGAAAATGTAAAAGGAACCATTATTTTAAATTATACCACATGAATGGTATTATCTGGCGTAATGGAAATTCCTTGAATTAAATGTTAAACTATTAGTTTAAGATTTTATTCGCAAATAAATAAAAAAAATGTTTTATAAATTTTTAATTTTATAAAAATTAATTTTAAAAAATAATTTCATAATGAATATTGAATATTTACCTAAAAAAATGTTCCATGTGATATTTTAAATTCATTTTCCATCTAATATAACAAAAATATAAAGTTAAATACACCCATATAGGGATATTTCCTGAGGATAAAATTCTTATTATTTCTCTTTAGGAATTATTTTTATAATGACAAGATGATTATGAAACATGTCCATCTTCCTTGGGTTATATCATAATAGAATGACTATGAAACATGTATCTTTTTATAGTTATTATTCTTTGATGAAATGATGAAATGATTATGAAACTTATTTCTTATCCACAGGTTATGTTATTATGGATTCTTATGATAGCAATTTACTTTCATGGGTTATGTTATTAGGAATATTTTATGATTTGATGAAAGAAAAATGTATGATTTTAATTATGTGATTGGTGAGACCTATATAAACATCCAATGAATTGGTAAAAGATTGATATTTCATTAGATAAAAATTATAATAATGGGGGTGATCCATGTTCAGTAAGTGAATTAATCCCCTCTGATAGTCTTGGGAGTGAACCTTCACTACAATGGCGGTTTTGGAGTAAACCAATTTCTATTCGATAGTCTTAGTAATGAGCCTTGAACTTTTAAAGAAATGATTTTTTATTCTTATATGTATTCCAAAAAATATTTTCCTTATACAAATTTAGTGTTCTTATTGTTCATGTTCTTTTATTTTATTATAATTCATATTTTATGAACTGAAATTATTTATTCCATTACTCAATTTTATGATCTATGATATGAAGTGTATGGTTTTTAAATGTTATTCACATGTTCCCATACCCTCTTGCGGATAATATATGGATACATAAATTTTTTACCCTGACTGAAAATCTTATCTCACCCTTTCTTATGTGTCATTTCCCCACATTATGATGAATGATATAATGGATGATATGTCTATGAATAGTTTTAGTTATTATGAACTTAGTGGGATATGATGTTTCTCACTTATAGAGAAGTTATTTATATGTCCATGTTTGTAAATTTCCTATAACTAAATGATTCTATCATGATTCATTATATTATGAAATGATTTTTTCTTCAATTAACATCAAATATCATTCTATGAGAAGTTTGGGGTCTCTAAAATTTTTATTAGAGAAAATGTAAAGTTAAAATTTTGAAACTCAGATGAAGAAACATTAGCGAGATCCCTAGGGATATTTATAAGGATATGTATAGGGATATGACAATGGAGAAGTCTAAGGATGAGTCAAAGTATAGGCTAATGTATTGTAATATTGGTAATGTATAGAGTAAGAGGTTTGAAAAATATTATATCCCTTTATGAATAATACAGGTTGATGTGTCTCTAGAATAGAGGTACATAGGAGTAATAATTTTGAAAATGATGTATTGAGTAGGGCTCAATCATCACTTGGTGCACAACAATGGGTCTTGTTGCCCACCTAGTTTGGCACTACCAAGGGTTATGCTTTAGAAATTCAAAAACTATTTACAAACAATAATGAAGGATTTAAATATATGATAACTACGAATGACCTAGAATATTCCTATGGTTTCATAGATTAAAAATAAGATGTCACAACTTATACATTATATAAGTAATTCTTCACAATTTTGTGGTTTCCCACTTTGAATATTTTTACTCATACTATGTTTTTTAGTCAATAGAAGGATCCAAAAGTAACTGAATTAACATTTAATGTGAAAGAAAATGTTATAATGTGAAACCAAATTTGATGATGACTATAGTGAAAGATACCATTATTATACCTTTTCTGTTATCATGATATATGATTAATAGCATTCACCTTAACCCACTCTCAGACTCACCTAATAATAGAAGGATAGATTTCATTGGGAGTTAGAGTGGTGGAGCCCATAGAATAAAGAAGATTTAGTTTCTTATATATCAAGACTATGGGTATAAGTACTCTTGGGAATGTCTTAATGGAATGAAAAGATGTTTTATGTTTGTATAATAAGGGAATAGAGTATAAAATTTATGAATAAAAAAAGAAATTTTAGGTAAAGTAATGGAAAATAATAATAGTTTCTCTAAGGAAACATCATTGTTGAAATGTTATACATATAGAGAGTATGATAATAATATGAAAAAATCACCTAGGTGTAAATATCGTGAAGAGAATTAGCAAGGTGGTATCAGTAATTGGTATACTGCTATTGATGAAGAGACTATGAATGACATATAAAAGAAAAGGGGTAATGAGGAATAAGATGACAAATCCAACATAATGGTTTTGTGAAGATTTATAATGATTGAAGTGTTTAGGTATTAGAATTAAAGAATTGTGAAATATATATTGATTGATTTGTATAATTTTTTCATTTAGTATTTATAAGAATATGTTAAATGGTACAAATTACCTTTAAAAGTTATTTAATGAAAATGTTATATTTTATGGAAAACACAAGATTATGGTACGTTTACACTTAATACATTCCTTATTTAAAGAAAATATAATTTATTTTTGATAAGAATTTTATTGATATGGATAAGATAAATTGTTTAGTATTGATGATTTTAGTACTAATAATTGATTTGTTGAAATTGTGGGTTATACTATCACTAATTGAGTTTACAACATCATGGGATTTATATAATATATTAAAATTATATTATTTTATTCATATAATGAGGAAGCATGCATGTTTTTATTGATGTCTTATGGTATTTATGGTTATCATAAATATTTAAGAGAATATATTACCAATATATTCACATATTTAACATATAAAAATTAGGATATACTTAATGATATTTGGAGGATTAATGTTAAGTAATTTTTTTAAAATTTAGTCATCTTATTTATAATTTTTTAATTTTGGAAGGGTTATAAGGTTAACAATTTTTGGAATAGTAAAATATGAACTTTGGACGAGGATTTAGAGATTAGTGTATTACATCACCATATAAAGATTTATTCATATTGGATGAATTATTCTAACCATTTTTTATGATGATAACTAGGGATAAAAGGAATCAATTTTCATTTAATTTAAGATATTGTGATCCACTAGAACTTTAGGAATGAAAAATTCATTATATATTCTTGGAGTAAGAGATTTAAAGGAAAATGATAAAAAAAACAAAGTAAGATATTGTGCTTATAAAATGGAATGAGATCATGTAGTTATATCATCCAAAAAATTCCCCATCTTTATGAAAAGGATACTAAAATAACATATTGTCATATTAGCATTATTTTTTATGATATTAATGATCATTTTCACACCTATTGGAATATGGTTTTTTGGTTGTTTATTTTCACATGATCATTTACTTTAAAGTGATCAATGATATCTTTATATATGTATACTTATTTGGACATTATGATTTTCTTCCATGTCCACATCTCCATTTCTCACTCGTGTTCACATATTTGTATACCTAGTAGGTGTTATTCCAGATGACCATTTCATATCTATTTCTATATTTTCAAAAGGAATTTTTATGAAACCTTTTTGCTATATTGGTATCCTAGAAAATTGATTTTCCAATGTCAAAATATTTTTTCCAAGAACAACTAGAAATATCAAGGACATAATTTATTTAAGTTGGTAGAATGTAACACAATTATATTTTATGATTTAAAAAAAATAAATTTAATAAATTTAATATTTTTTATATGAAATACCATGTTTTTAATGTTTTACATGTAAAACTGCTTTTATATTCATTAAATAAAACAATGAGTGTATCCTGCATTAAACGAAATACCGAACGTCAACAAAATGTCACATAATATTAAAATAATATTATCTAATATTATAGTTATCACATAGTTTTTGGAATGGTGGGAATTAATTGGAATAACTAAATTATGAAAATTTATGGTTTAAAATTTTATTTAAATATATTTATTTTATAACTAATTAATTAGAAAAGAAAATTCTTTTTTTTTGAAAATAAATAAATTACTTCGCTGAAAAAAAAAATTTATGCCTAAGAACATCTTTTACCTAAATAATTTTAAAAAATAACCTATTGTGAATAATTTTATATTAATTTATATATTATATATTAAATAATTTTTTTATACTCATATTGTTTTTTTATCAGTGAAATAGGTAAGAATAAATCAAATTTTAAGCTTAAAAACTATATTTCTCTCAAAAATAGTTTTGTCTCCACTTTCACACTAATTTTAATTATTTTTTTTTCAAATTTTAGAAAGTTTTTTTTCTAAAAATTAAATTAAATTTTGGAATAATCAGGTAAAAATTATCTTAGTTGGATTTTTTTATAGATATTAGAGAAGATAATTTTTTATTAATAGTGAGAAATACTTGTTTTTATTAAAATTGTAATTTATTTAAAAGGACTTGAAAACATAATTTTTTTTAATATGGTTTTAAATATAAAATAATTCTAATAATATATATATATATATATATATATCAAATTTATATCATTGGAATCAATTGCAAATTGAATTATTATATAAAATCATTCTGTACATTTCAACATCTTTTCTTTGGAAAACCACTTTATTGTCGCATATGATAGATTAATTTTAAATTAATATTTTTCAGTTCATTGAGTGGAATTTGGAATAATGTATTAAGTATTTAGAATCAGAATAAATTATTTTTTCTAATAATTAAAACTTATTTTTTCACCATAATTAATAGTAAAAATAGTAATAACTAATTACCATGGTAATGTGAAAATAGGTTTACTAGGGGATAAACTAAAAATATAAGGTGTAAAATGGAATAATAAATTAAAAAAAACCCATTTTAATTAAATATGTTGACACTAAATACTCAATGTTTATATAATGGATCATTTGTGTGTCCTTGTGTCCTGTAAAAAATGTGGGTACAACTTTTTCTTTTCAAAAATTAATCGCGTTTCACTGGCCTCATTTATAAGAGGCCACCCATGATACTATGCTGTTAAACCCTCCATAACCCTTTTTTCATCCATTACAAGACCAAATAAATTTATTACTTCACTAATCACATCCTAGATCCTTATTTGGGTAAAAAATGCATCCCGTGAAACCTTTAGGTTTAAACTAATTGAAGTTTTATAAAGAAGAGGTAACACCCGAAACCAAGCATTTTATTTTATTTGTTCCTTCACATAATTAAATCCATATTAAAACATAAAGATATAATAAAATCAGTATCATATATATAATAAGATATTATTTTGATAATGGCATAATTCCAATCCAAATCATCTTTCTTAAAATGGTATTATAAATCATCGTTCATGTGTACAGAAGATTACTGCCTCACGAATTAATGTTATTTGTTTTCCATAACCACTTATAACAGATGGATTTAATGATGTATTTAATGTTTATATATGAAATTTGTTATATTATTTTAACTTTTTATTTATAATACCACATGTATATTCTTATATTTAAACCCTTCGGAAAAAATAATGTTGCACAAGTGTACGATGAACGACAGCCTCATGAAACGATATGACATGTTATTCACATTAATTTTACTTGGATGTTAATATGGTTATATCACATTAAAAAATATGATATTGGTAATATAATTAATCCTAAGAAAATGTGATATCAAATATACTTCCTTACTTTCCATTCCATGGGAATATGATAACATTGCTCGTGTGTACAGCGGACTACCGCCTCACGAAGCGAAGCGATGCGTTCTTCACATACACTTTACCTAGAAGGTAGTAAACAAAGGTTTAAATAATAATATGTGATATATATAAATAAAAAATAAGAATTTAATGTTTATATATTATTTTCCATTTTTTCTTTCAATCCTCTGTGTAAATGGAAACAATATTCATGTGTATGTACAACTTTCTATCTACATGAACGCTATATTTCAGTTTATATCTCAAGATTTTTTGAATTACTATAAATAAAAATATGATGAATATATATGATATTTATATCAAGGGTAAAACTCTGGATTTTATGTAACCACGATCAATTTAATAGGATTGAAAATATAATATTAAAACACAAATGAAAAACAAAGTTATTATTATGGGAAATAGGATTTTAACAGGTGATTATTAATAAAATGGAAACATAAGTACATAAGTAAATAATACATGGAGTGGAATATGTAATTATTTTACATTAATAGATATATAATGAACATATATATATATATATAAATATATAGTTATATTTTATACATGAGTTCGAATATGTATGATGGAAGCTGAGACTTAAGGTAAGAGATTTCTATCTTAATATTTAATTCTATTGGACACATGCCATATTCACCACCAATTTATTTAACAAGGTGTATATATTGTACATGAATGTATATTGTGATTATTATTTATATAATTTTTATTATATATATATATATCCATTCTATTATCTCCCTTTCATGAGGCTTACAATTTGAATGTTTCCAATCTATTAACGAATATTTGTCTCAATTTGTCTTCTTTGACAGATATGTTATTTTATAAACCTATCTTCTTTTATGAGGTTTATATACACACTCGATGACATGTAATGTCATGAATTTATTTTTATTAATGATATTGAAGTCTCATTTAGTTTTTTTTCAATTTTTCTTATGATTCAATGTTACCAAATTGGTAAGGGTTTTGTGATAAATTTTCATCAGTTACCAGGTTTGTTTAGGATTATTTTTTTGAGAATGAAATCCTATGAACAATATCTCTTGAAACTCATTAAATTTACTATCCTATAGTTATGTCATGAGAATACATGTTTTATATACATTTTCCTCTTTTTATATACTTTATATTTCAAAATAATATTTTTATGAAATATAATCTTTATTTATCTCTTCGGTTGAAAACCGAATTTCTTCCAAAACTCATTTTTCAAAAATTGTCATAAAAAGGTTTTTAACATTATAAAAATTATTTATTGAATGAAATTTCACACATTTATAATTTTTTAAATGTTTTTTTGAACTGAAAATTCTTTTCATCTTCCAAATAATTCAAATTTGGGGTTTTCAAAAAATGTTATTGCAATCTTTGTTTTAAAGTGTATGGAATGAATTGTATTTTAACCTATTACAAAAACTAATTGTTTTTATGAAACCATAATATATTTAATTTTTAGTCTGATATAAAATGAATTCCAGAATGTTTTATGTTTTTTTTAATAAATTTATTTTAAAAAATTGAATGGGTATTTTCCTCAAGAAATGTTTAAATGGTTTATAATGATTCACTTATATGTTTCCAAGGTTATTTATAAATAAAAAAAATCCAAGAAATGTTCTATTTTTTATGAATTTTTTTCAAAGTATAAAGGATATTTTACTCTAGAAATTATCCAAGTGATCATTAAAAATATATTTCCATATAATATTACATCCTTTTATGTTTCTTGTTCTCTAATTAGGATATGATACAATGATTCCATTCTTATTATTTATCTTGATGGATTTTTTTGATGATGAAAAGATGTTTATAAATATCATCTTTATCCCATGGGTTATACCATTAAAAAATTATTAGAAACCCAATTCATTTTCAACAGGTTATGAATTGATGAAATGATTATATTATTATGAAACCTGGTTCTTTTCCACTAGTTATGTTATGTTTAATGTTAATGAAACCCATTTATTTTAATGGGTTATAATATGATGAATGTTTTATGATATTGTGGCACAAATATGTATGATTTTCATAATGTGATGGGTAGGGCCTATATCTCAACTCAATGAAATGGGTAAATATTGATATATCATGAGATAAATAATATTATAATTGGGAGTAAACCTAATTATGTAAGGTAATTTGTCCAATATGATAGTCTTAACAGTGAACCTTGACTGGTATAAGGGTTGGGGAGTGAACTCATTACACATTGATAGTCTAGAAAATGATAATTTAACTACTAAGGAAATAATTTTCTATAGTTATAAGTATACCAAAAATCTATCCCTTATGCCAATGTTAGGTTATCATGGTTCATAATTTTTGATTTCATTATGATTTGTGTCATATGAGATGAAAATATTTATTCCTAGACTAATGTTTATTATTTATGATATATATTTAATGGGTTTCAAATGATATAAATAATTTTTCATACCCTCATGCTCATAATATGTGGATATCTCCCTTATTTACTGTAGCACCTGAGACTTTTATGTTATATAAATCATCAAAGGAATCTTTTTCTACACAAAACTTGCTTGGTTTGCTTTACACGAAATCGCGACCTTCCTCGATAGCTTGCATCGTACGCAATACCGAGTTTCAGTAAACAACGATATGCTATTAAAATATTATTAAAACTAGCCGTTATGAATAGTAATAACCACTTTTTGAAATTTTATAATTTTTATTTTTCAAAATGGACTTCATTTTTGGATTTGGAATGTCGAAATTAGCCTAGGGTGAAATTTTGGTATTTTTCTAAAAACATTCAATTTTTGATGAATAGTGAAACCACTAAGTGGTAGTTAAAAAAATTGAATTTTTCATAAAACTTTATTTTACCGCTTCTGTGAGTGGAATTTCAAAAATCTGAGAGACACGGTTAATATCAAGGACTAAAATCTGGTTCAATGAGATGAAAATAATTTTTGGTGAATAGTAACTTTTTACTTTTATTTACCATGGTTAAAAGTAAATAGGGTAATTAAGGGTAACAATGATATTATTATTACCCTAAGACATGTCCTAATTTTATTGGAAAAGTGTAATTCGACCAAAAACAACCTTAGGAATAAAATATGACCATTTAGGCCCACTTGGATTAGATTAGGACATTTATTATTAATTTATTTAAAGAAGGGTTAAATAGTTAAAATCAAAGTTTAATAAGTAAATCATTTTTAATATGGGGTTATACATAAGATAAATTAGACTATAAATATTCTTTAGAAATATAAAATATTTCCTACATAATGGTATTTTATTTTTAATTTTTAGACATTAAATAATTTAATTTATTTATCACACAACGATGATGCAGTAATTATCTTATTAATGAAATATTGACATAATTGATGTTATAAATACCCAAATAAATGTAATTAGAGAGTTTTTATGAATTAAAATAATTTTCTAGGTTAATATGACATTTCAGTATTGATTTAATTAACTTGTTTTGAACTAATCATTCTGTTATGATTTTCACAAAAATCAATTACTAAATAGTGTCAAAATAGACATAAAATAGTTTTTAAAAAAAATATTATATTATTATTTATTATTTTATTCCTAAAAATATAAGGTTCGGACAAATGACTTAGATAAGGTTATATATATTAATAATAAACAACTTTGGGTTCGTTTGGCTTGATATAGTAAGTTTATTAACCTTATAGTATAAGAAAACAAGAAGACACGGTAAAAGTTAAATTATCTAACTTAAAGTTAAATCTAAATGATAAGGTCAAAATTGATACCTAAAATTGTCTAAATTCTATTGGATGAGATGATTTCGACCCCTACCCACCTTATATTAGAAATATATCAATTTGGAGCTATTAAAAACCGAATTTGACTTTATAATAAAACAATATTTTTAGTTATTCCAAAGGTGCCCCTCTCCTCCCTTATAAAAGGGCACCTCCTCCCCCTCTTCCTCACACCACTTTGAGCCTTCAAGATCGGCCAAACCCTGCCAATTTCTTCTCTCCTCTTCCCTAGAAACATCCTAGAGGTTCTGGTCTTCTTTAAAGACCCATTTTAGTGCCCTAAAAGGAGGTCTCAAAGAAGCACTTCAAAGAAGAGGTAATGTCCGTTACCGATTCTTTCATCTTTATTTCTTATTCCACTTCTTCTTCTTTAGTTGTTTCATTATGAAGTAATAAAATCAGTATCAATCATATACTGATATGTTATTATAAGTATGAAACAACCCTATTTCACCATCTATCCATCCTACGGAAAAAGAAATCACCGCGCGTGTGTACGTACGGAATACCGTCTCCACGCCGTGGTGTAATCTAATTTCCACCACCACCTTACTTGGATGGGTATAATGGTGTAAATAATGACTATATATGACTATTATAAAGTGATACTTATTCTTAAATAGTATACATACACTCCAATACAATTCCATGATCATAGGAACAATATCATCACTCGTGCGTACGTACGGAATACCGTCTCCACGATGTGATGCGACTCGTTCTACCTGATCTTCATTTCATAATGATTATATAAATAAATTGAATGAATGAATATGATATATATTACACTAATACCATTCTTTAAATGAGGTATCTATAACCTAAAGAGAATAATACGAATTTATTCGAAAAAACATGCATAAGAACAAAAAGATATAAACACCCGAATAACAAGTAACAATGAAATATTACTACTAAGAAGCTAAGAATATGACCATATATGATATCATAAAAATAAGTATGATTCTGGAATAAGTCAATAACATTATTTAAATCATTATACAGGAGGTTCGGACACTTACAAAGCTAATCGGACCTAAGGTAAGGGAAATATCACAATCTCATTTTTATCCGAGATTGTTTATACTTTGGAATATACTGGGGTGTATTTTATCATCCACATCCATGTTTCCTAAATATGTAATATTTATATCCTTATACAATAGTTTATATCCAATTTTACCCTTCGGTGAGTTTTTAGTAAAAGATATGAAAGGAGTCTTTTGTCGTTTTTCGTACGAGGTACTTTTTGACTTTTCTGACAAAAGTACGAGAAGAATGTTTTTTTATACGACATGAATGGATTTTTAAAACAATATTTCCAAGAATATTCTTTTACAAGTTTTCAAGTTTATTTTTAATCAACTTCTTTTAGTTTATAATTGAACGACATATTAATAAAGGAAAAGTGTTTTTGAAGTAGAAAGGATATTTTCCTCAAGAATGGAGTTCAAGAGTTTTATCAAAATTATTTTCCATCTAAGATAATATAGGGTTCTGTTTCTATCTAGATTATTACATGGATTTGATTATGTTGTGATGGAAATATTTTTATGAATTCCTTTATCTTATATGAATTGTTTTATGATGTCATGTTGTTTAAGAATCCCATTTTTACTACATGTGTTTGCAATGATGTATGATTTATGATTTTGTGGCACACATAAGAATGGTATCATTATGAGATGGATGGGACCTATATCTCCCTCCAATGCATTGGGTAAAGATTTTATATGTCATGAGATAGACATGGCTGGAATGGTAGGTTATACCGGTTCAGTAAAACAAGACTGAAACGAGGAGTGAACTCGGTTCAGAAAGGGAATTTGTCCACTAAGATAGTCTTGGAAATGAGTCTTGACTAATAAGAAATGATTCTCTATGATTATGTGTGCATGACACAAAGTTTCATGTTTTAAGTTATGATTATTGGGATTACATTTCACTACTATGATTTATCCCATGTTATGAAATTATGATCTCTTTTGTAGGTTAAGATTTCCAAGAGATATGTTCTTATGAATATAATGTGATTTATATTTCTTTTATTTACCCTTACTGAGCATTTGAGCTCACCTTTTTGTATGTTTTATTTCCCCAGGTCAGGAAGAAGGTTATTAAGTAGAATATTCCAAAAAGGGACTCTAGATATGATGAAATAAATGGGAGGCAAAGTAGATGCTTTATGAACCAGTTGTTTATGTTTCCCAGTTTCTAAAGACACTATACCTATATGGTCCTTTCGTGGTTTTGTTATATGTTGTAATAATTATGCTTCAATTTTGAAGTATTAACAATGTATGTAATGTATGGGTTGTTATAGTTGGTATCAGAGGAAAGGTATAGTCAACCTTTGGAAACTAGGATGTGAAAGCCTTAGTAAGAACCCTAAGGATAAGTCTAAGCATAGAACACAATCTTAGTGTTTTAGAAATGGCCATGAATAACCTAGGATAAGACCTTAAGTGTGAAATTTTATTCTTGATTATGTGGTTTTCCTATTATAATTAGTGTTTATCACACTATTCTTCTTGGTTTTAGTCAATGGCTGGAACCCGAAGGAACCGTGTTAATGCGGAAGGCGACGAGCAATGCAATGATTGTCCCCCTGAGCAACCAAATGTTATGGGAGCTGGAATGCAAAATATTGTAGCCATGCTCACACAACTTTCTCAAGCTATGAATCATACAAGACTTCCAAACGAGCAAAGGAAGGAGCAACATTCTGTTGAATCCTTCATGAGACAACGTCCACCTTCATTCAGCGGGTCTACTAATCCATTAGTTACTGAACAATGGATTAGTACTACTGAAAAGATATTTTCAGTTCTTCAATGTTCTGAGCACGATAAAGTCATCTTAGCAGTGTATCGTTTGGAAGGTGATGCTGATCAATGGTGGAATTTTATTAAGAATACGAGGCAAAGGGATGAAATTGAGTCCATGGAATGGGATGAGTTCAAGAACTTATTTTTCAATAAGTACTTCCCTCATATTCTCCGAAAAAATATGGAGAAAGAGTTTTTGGAACTGAAGCAAAAGGATGATGAATCTGTTGGTACTTATGAAGCAAATTTTACAAGACTTGCAAGGTACGCTTCTGGTATTATTATCCAACCTGAGAGTAGGATCGATCGATTCTTTAGTGGCTTAAAACCAAGTCTTCGAAGGGCCTTATCCATAAGGGACTTCAATAGCTATGAGGAAATCGTTCGATGTGATCTCAAAGTTGAGATGTAGATTGGAGTAACCCATCAGTCATATGGGTTTGATAAGAAGAGGAAAATGGAATTCAAAGGAAAATCTAAAGATCACACTGAAAAGAAGATGAGCTTTCCCTTATGCTCAAAGTGTGGAAAGAAACATGGAGGGAGTTGTCTTAAAGGGACAAGTAAATGTTTCAAATGTGGAAAGGATGGTCATCGAGCATTTGAATGCCGCGATAATGGGAAGAAGATGTCTAATGATGCAAACAAAGGAAGGGATACACAGAATGAACCTACTACACTTCAATGTTTCAAGTGTAAGGAGATGGGGAATTATGCCAATAAATGCCCTAATCCAAGGGTTGATTATGATGGTCGATGACAACAAACTCTTAAGGCTAAAGACAAAGGAAAGTCACATGCAATTTCTATCAGCGATGTGGAGTACGATAACAATGTGGTGAAAGGTAGACTTACCATCCACTCTAAAGTAGAAAATGTTTTATTTGATTCTGGATCCACCCACTCTTTTATTTCTGAAGAATTTTCTAAGGGTATCACCGTATTACCTCAACAATTAGATGTTGAGTTCGCTATGACAAAACCTAATGGCACAACAGTCACATCAAAAGTTTATAATTCTTCTCCGATTGATGTTTGTGGGAAAGTGCTTCCTACAAATCTTGTGATCCTTCCTATAGTGAAATTTGATGTGATTCTTGGCATGGATTGGCTTTCTCTACATGGAGCTCATATCAATTTCCAAAGAAGGAAAGTCACATTTCGTATTCCAGATCAATCTATGATCGTCTATCGATGCAAGGATGAACATAACCTTCCAGTGGAAATTTCTTCCATTTTATGGGTATTGATTCCACTAAATTATGGTTATTTATCTCAAATGGTTGGTGAGAAACTCACGATTAAGAATATGCCCATTGTACGAGAGTTTGATGATGTCTTTCCGGAGGAATTACCGGGTCTTCCACCGAATCGTGAAGTTGAGTTTTCAATAGAACTCGTACCAAGTGCTTTGCCTATTTCAAAGACACCTTATAGAATGGCCCCAATTGAGTTGCAGGAATTGAAGAAGCAACTCCAAGAGAATCTTGATAAGGGATTCATATGCCCTAGTGCGTCACCTTGGGGAGCACCTGTTCTATTTGTTAAGAAGAAAGATGGATCAATGAGACTCTGCATTGATTATCTAGAACTTAACAAGATCACTATCAAGAAAAAATATCCTCTCCCACGCATTGATGACTTATTTGACCAACTACACGGAGCTCAATACTTTTCCAAGATTGATCTTCGTTCAGGGTATCATCAATTAAGGGTCAAAAGGTAAGATATACCAAAGACAACTTTCCGTACAAGGTATGGACACTATGAATTTATATTGATGCCATTTGGTCTTACTAATGCCCCTGCTATCTTCATGGATCTGATGAATAGAGACTTTAGAGACTATCTTGATCAATTTGTGGTAGTATTTATAGACGATATTATTGTCTATTCAAAGAGAAAGGAAGAACATGAAGATCACTTGAGAATTATATTGAAGACCCTGAGAAAGGAGAAGCTTTATGCCAAATTTACCAAGTGTGAATTTTGGCTTAAAAAAGTTTCATTTTTGGGTCACATAATCTCAAAAGAGGGGATATCTGTGGATCCAGCAAAAACAGAGGTTATCGAAAGATGGTCAAGACCAACAACAGTAACTGAGATCCGAAGTTTTCTTGGTTTGACTGGATATTATCGACGTTTTGTGAAAGATTTTTCACGATTATCTAATCCACTCACCAAGTTGACTCAGAAAGGAGTTAAGTTTGTCTGGACGGAAGAATTTGAAGAGAATTTCAAGGAGTTGAAATGATGTTTATCCAGTGCACCTGTGCTCACACTGCCTTGTAGTGGAGAAAGGTTTGTGATCTACAATGATGCATCCAATAAGGGATTGGGGTGTGTTCTTATGCAAAATGATATTGTGATAGCTTATACCTCATGACAGTTGAAAATCCATGAGCAAAATTACCCAACACATGATTTGGAGTTAGCTGCAGTAATCTTTTCATTAAATATTTGGAGGCATTACCTTTATGGTGAAAGGTGTGATATTTATACTGATCATAAAATTTTAAAGAATATTTTCACACAAAAGGAGATGAATATGCGCCAAAGAAGATGGTTGGAGCTGATTAAGGATTACGACTACTCAATCCATTATCACCCTGGGAAAGCAAAGAAGGTGGAAGATGCATTAAGTCGACAAGACCATGCTAGTTTATCCATGATGAAGATCACAAAAGATCCAATATTTATGGATTTACAAAGGATGGATCTTGGAATTATAATGAAAGGGGAAAAATCATATCTTTCTCAAATGAATGTTCAACCATCTATACATGTGAAGATTAAAGAGGCACATAAAGAAGATGTCGAGTTACAAAAGAAGGTGATAAATGTTCCTGAATTCAACCTTGATTGTGATGGGATAATAAAGTTCAGGAATCGGGTTTGTGTTCCTCCCATCCTCGAATTAAAGAAGAAGATGCTAGATGAGGCTCATATTTCTTCATTCTCTCTTCATCCTGGAAGCATGAAGATGTATAGGGACCTGAAAGAGTACTTCTGGTGGGATGGCATGAAAAGAGATGTTGCTGAATATGTCTCTTGATGCTTGGTTTGTCAGCAAGTTAAAGCTAAGAGACAGAAGTCTAAGGGGATGTTACAACCATTACCCATACCCGAATGGAAATGGGAAAACATCACTATGGACTTTGTCACAGGACTTCCTAAAATAGCCAAAGGTAATAATTCTATCTGGGTCATAGTTGATCGTCTTACAAAGTCTGCACACTTCATTGCTATTAGAGAGGATTTCTCTCTGTATTAGATTGCCAGGATATATGTAAAGGAAGTGGTAAGATTGCATGGAGTACCAATTTCTATTATATCTGACTAGGATCCGAGATTTACCTCGAAGTTCTGGCGAAGTCTTCAGCATACTCTGGATACAGAGTTGAGTTTCAGCACTACTTATCATCCTCAGACAGACGGTCAGTCTGGGAGAACAATTCAAACTCTAGAATATATGTTGAGAGCTTACTCTATGGATTTCAAAGGTTGTTGGGATCAACACCTACCTTTGGTGGAATTTTCTTATAATAATAGCTTTCACTCCAGTATTCAGATGGCTCCTTATGAAGCTCTCTATGGAAAGAAATGCAGGACTCCAACTTACTGGCATGAAGTTGGGGAAAGAAATCTATTAGGACCTGATCTCATTGATGAAATGGCAGAAAAGGTCAGATCTATTCAACAACACATAAGAGCAG
Source organism: Viscum album (assembly GCA_963277665.1). Classification (NCBI taxonomy): domain Eukaryota; kingdom Viridiplantae; phylum Streptophyta; class Magnoliopsida; order Santalales; family Viscaceae; genus Viscum; species Viscum album. Next base: position 841,259,827 of record OY728147.1, on the reverse strand, counting down.
CTCAGAGTCGACAGAAAAGTTATGCCGACAACCGAAGAAAAGACCTAGAGTTTGAAGTGGGTGATAAAGTGTTCTTACGAATATCTCCATGGAAGAGGGTTATGAGATTTGGAAAGAAGGGGGAGTTGAGCCCTAGATATATCGGTCCTTTCAAAATACTGGATCGTGTTGGGAAGGTAGCTTACCGATTGGTGCTTCTACCGAATCTCTCTCAAGTTCACGATGTGTTCCATGTATCTCTCCTGAGAAAGTACATACCTGATCCTTCACATGTACTCAGCTCAGAAGTTGTACCACTGGAGCAAGATCTTTCTTATGAAGAACAACCGATAGAGATTCTGGATCGTAGCGAAAAAGTCCTACGAAACAAGACCACTCGATTGGTGAAAGTTTTATAGAGGAACCACCAATTAGAAGAAGCTACATGGGAGCTTGAGGATATGATGAGGGAGAGGTATCCTCATCTGTTTGTTACAAAGTGACGAATTTCGAGGGCGAAATTCATTTTAAGGGGGGTAGAATGTAACACCCTAGACTTTTATGTTATATAAATCATCAAAGGAATCTTTTTCTACACAACACTTTCTTGGCTTGCTTTACATGAAATCGTGACCTTCCACGGTAGCTTGCGTCGTACGCAATACCGAGTTTCACTAAACAACGATATGCTATTAAAATATTATTAAAACTAGCCGTTATGAATAGTAATAACCACTTTTTGAAATTTTATAATTTTTATTTTTCAAAATGGACTTCATTTTTGGATTCGGAATTTCGAAATTAGCCTAGGGTGAAATTTTGGTATTTTTCTAAAAACTTTCAATTTTTGATGAATAGTGAAACCACTAAGTGGTAGTTAAAAAAACTGATTTTTTCATAAAACTTAATTTTACCGCTTCTGTGAGTGGAATTTCAAAAATCCGAGAGAAACAGTTAATATCAAGGACTAAAATTTTGTTTAATGAGATGAAAATAATTTTTGGTGAATAGTAACTTTTTACTTTTATTTACCACGGTTAAAAGTAAATAGGGTAATTAAGGGTAACAATGATATTATTATTACCCAAAAACATGTCCTAATTCTATTGGAAAAGTGTAATTAGACTAAAAACAATCTTAGGAATAAAATATGACCATTTAGGCCCACTTGGATTATATTAGGACATTTATTATTAATTTATTTAAAGAAGGGTTAAATAGTTAAAATCAAAGTTTAATAAGTAAATAATTTTTAATATGAGGTTATACATAAGATAAATTCGACTATAAATATTCATTAGAAAGAAAAAAATATTTCCTACATAATGGTATTTTATTTGTAATTTTTAGACATTAAATAATTTAATTTATTTATGACACAACGATGATGCAGTAATTATCTTATTAATGAAATATTGACATAATTGATGTTATAAATACCCAAATAAATGTAATTCGAGACTTTTTATGAATTACAATAATTTTATAGGTTAATATGACATGTTATTATTGATTTAATTAACTTGGTTCGAACTAATCATTCTGTTATGATTTTCACAAAAATCAATTACTAAATAGTGTCAAAATTGACAGAAAATAGTTTTTAAAAAAAATATTATATTATTAATTATTATTTTATTCCTAAAAATATAATTTTCAGCCAAATGACTTAGATAAGGTTATATATATTAATAATAAACAACTTGGGATTCGTTTGGCTTGATATTGTAAGTTTATTAACCTTATAGTATAAGAAAACAAGAAGACACGGTAAAAGTTAAATTATCTAACTTAAAGTTAAATCTAAATGATAAGGTTAAAATTGATACCTAAACTTGTCTAAATTCTATTGTATGAGATGATTTAGACCCCTACCCACCTTATCTTAGAAATACATCAATTTGGAGCTATTAAAAGCCGAATTTGACTTTATAATAAAATAATATTTTTAGTTATTCCAAAGGTGCCCCTCTCCTCCCTTATAAAAGGGAACCTCATCCCCCTCTTCCTCACACCACTTTGAGCCTTCAAGCTCGGCCAAACCCTGCCAATTTCTTCTCTACACTTCCCTAGAAACATCCTAGAGGTTATGGTCTTCTTCAAAGACCCATTTTAGTGCCCTAAAAGGAGGTCTCAATGAAGCACTTCAAAGAAGAGGTAATGTCCGTTACCGATTCTTTCATCTTTATTTCTTCTTCCACTTCTTCTTATTTAGTTTTTTCATTATGAAGTAATAAAATCAGTATCACTCATATACTGATATGTTATTATAAGTATGAAACAACCCTATTTCACCATCTATCCATCCTACGGAAAAAGAAATCACCGCGCGTGCGTACGTACGGAATACCGTCTCCACGCCGTGGTGTAATCTATTTTCCACCACCACCTTACTTGGAAGGGTATAATGGTGTAAATAATGACTATATATGACTATTATAAAGTGATACTGATTCTTAAATAGTATACATACACTCCAATACAATTCCACGATCATAGGAACGATATCATCATTCGTGCGTACGTACGGAATACCGTCTCCACGATGTGATGCGACTCGTTCTACATGATCTTCATTTCATAATGATTATATAAATAAATTTAATGATTGAATATGATATATTTTACACTAATACCATTATGTAAATGAGGTATCTATAACCTAAAGAGAAAATAATTTATTCGACAAAACACGCATAAGAACAAAAAGATATAAACACCTGAATAACAAGTAGCAATGAAATATTACTACTAAGAAGCTAAGAATATGACCATATATGATATCATAAAAATAAGTATGATTATGGAATAAGTCAATAACATTATTTAAATCATTATACAGGAGGTTCGGACACTTACGAAGCAAATCAGACCTAAGTTAAGGAAAATATCACAATCTCATTTTTATGCGAGATTGTTTATACTTTGGCATTTACTGGGGTGTATTTTATCATACACATCCATGTTTCCTCAATATGTAATATTTATATCCTTCTAAAATAGTTTATATCCAATTTTACCCTTCGGTGAGTTTTTAGTAAAATATATGAAAGGAGTCTTTTGTCATTTTTCGTACGATGTACTTTTTGACTTTTCCGACAAAAGTACGAGAAGAATGTTTTTTTATACGGCATGAATGGATTTTTAAAACAATATTTGCAAGAATCTTCTTTTACAAGTTTTCAAGTTTATTTTTAATCAACTTATTTTATTTTAGAATTGTATGACATATTAGGAAAGGAAAAGTGTTTTTGAAGTAGAAAGGATATTTTCCTCAAGAATGGAGTTCAAGAGTTTTATCAAAATTATTTTCCATCTAAGATAATATTGGGTTCTGTTTCTATCCCGATTATTACATGGATTTGATTATATTGTGATGAAAATATTTTTATGAATTCCTTTATCTTATATGAATTGTTTTATGATGTCATGTTGTTCAAGAATCCCATTTTTACTACATGGGTTATGCAATGATGTATGATTTATGATTTTGTGGCACACATAAGAATGGTATCATTATGAGATGGGTGGTACCTATATCTCCCTCCAATGCATTGGGTAAATATTTTATATCACATGAGATAGACATGGCTGGAATGGTAGGTTACACCGATTCAGTGAAATAGGACTGAAACGAGGAGTGAACTCGGTTCAGAAAGGGACTTTGTCCACTAAGACAGTCTTGGCAATGAGTCTTGACTAATAAGAAATGAGTCTCTATGATTATGTGTGCATGCCACAAAGTTTCATGTTTTAAGTTATGATTATTGGGATTACATTTCACTACTATGATTTATCCCATGTTATGAAATTATGATCTCTTTTGCAGGTTAAGATTTCCAAAAGATATGTTCTTATGAATATGATGTGATTGATATTTATTTTATTTACCCTTACTGAGCATTTGAGCTCACCCTTTTGTATGTTTTATTTCCCCAGGTCAGGAAGAAGGTTATTAAGTAGAATATTCCAAAAAGGGACTCTAGATATGATGAAATAAATGGGAGGCAAAGTAGATGCTTTATGAACCAGTTGTTTATGTTTCCCAGTTTATAAAGACACTATACCTTTACGGTCCTTTCGGGGTTTTGTTATATGTTGTAATAAGTATGCTTCAATTTTGAATTATTAACAATGTATGTAAAGTATGGGTCGTTATATTTACAATTACCATGCCTTTATTTTCACCCTTTGATATGTTTCCTTTCCCTAGGTTTTGATGAAAGATTTTATATATGATTTTTCTAAGAAGGGTTTTATATATTAAAAACATAGTGGGAGATGATCTTTCTCACTTATGGACCAATTGTTTATCTTTATATTTTTTCAATAGAACAGTTCCCAAATGATTTTGGCATGGATTGTTATGTTATATAATGAATAATTGTCGATTATAATGAAATATCAATGTATGATATGTTTGGGGTCTCAATATAGAATTTAATATTCTCTATCATTATTCATGGATTTCATGGATACATTTATAATAATTTAATAGATAAATATATTTTAGTGTCTATAAAAATATTCTTATATATTCTGAGATAAATAAATAACGTTATGATAATTTTGGCATTATGGTCAAGACATTAAAAATGGAAAATTATTTTGATGTTTATAAATCATTAATTATTATAGTTAAATGTATCATTCTTGGAACATGAAATAATTTTTTATATTATATATATATATAGATATTTCTTATAAAGAGGTGGATAAGACTAGAAAATATAAAAGTGAAGAATTATTATTTTATTAGATAAAATTTATAGATTCTTCCTGTGGAATTTTCAAGAATTTTCAAATAAATAGAATATTATAACTCAAAATTTTTCTATGTTTATTTGGTTAGAATAATGTGATGATAGATTCAGGGATCTTTAAATGAGGTAGTTAATTTCATCAGTACTCAAAAACCCCCATAGTGAAGAAGGTTTGTTTCATTTATAGTGATGTCTGAAAGATGGTATGACACCTACCATCGGGACAAGCCTGTGCATGCACGGGAATGCCAAACCGAACAACTATGCGAAGGTGGAGAAATGATTTCACGATGAAGATGATAGGGAGGAGCAGTTCTAAGTAGTTTTTCTGGTTTGTATGTAATGTTTGAAGCCTACGGGCAATGAATTCCTCTAAGGCCTATGAGACATGTAATAATTACGACTACAGGCCTTGTAAGGGTTCCAACTCACCCCTTGAAAGGTGGATTATCAAAATCAATAAAAAATGAAGGCCTTTGGGCCATTGGAGTAATGGAAATATTATGAAATTCACTACAACCATATTTGTCTCAAATGGTTTCTAAACCATCTATTCTATAAACATCAAGGATGAATTTAAGAGTAATATAAGGCTAAAAATTATCTCAACTACAATTTTGACATATACCAAAATACCTAAAACAATGGTTTGATAAAACTACTAGTATTTTTATTATATACAAATGGTGTTAGTAATCATTGTTATATGATGGTTTTGGGTGGTATAGTCAAATAATTTTAATAAACTAATGACATAGGATCATTCTTATTCTCCTAATTTCTATTTGAAAAAATCCATCATATGAGGCTTTATTCTCCAAATTCATGACTCCCTTTGGTTCCCCATTATACTATACATCGATTCATCATTTTAAATGGGTTTTAGTTGAAATAATATAGGTATGTTGATTCAATAAAAAATTACCCTTATTTTAATTATCTTAATCCTATAATTTCATTCTCGATATTGTAAATGACCAACCAAAATTTTAAAATTTACATGAGTGTATATAACTGAGTAATAGAATATGAGAAGTTGCTCCATTTTCTAATTGATGATTTTAATGGGTGTTTTAATGATGAAATCTAATCTACATTCTAGTTTTGGGGAGTAAATATATGAACTATTTCAAGGTTTAGTAAATATTTCTAGATATCATGGTCTCTTGTAATTGATTTGGGGTGTTCATTCACACCTATACAAGGATTATTTTTTTATTATCATTCAATCTGAAAGTGATCCAAGATTCCAACAAAAAATTATATCTTTATTAATTATATTTTTATTCTTTATAGTTGCTTTTATTAATTTATTATTATTATTTTTCCTTTGGATTATGTATACATAAATTGGACACATAAATATTTTATGATCTATATTTATAGAATTTATATCTAATAATAATGAAATCCATGATGAAAGGAAAAAAAATATTCAAATAAAATTTGAATGGTGATTTAATTGGTTAATGAGGGGTATGATTGATTTATATGAGTTGATACAATATTTTCCATTTTGGTGGATTTCATGGGAAGGTAAGGGATATTGTTTTGATATAGTTATTTAGTAAATCATAGGTAAAGTAATGTGACAACGACTTTTAAAGAAATGATTTTCATTTTTAACAAGAATTTTAGAAACAAATATATATCCATCAATCAGGGGTTGATTTTTGGTTTAAATTCCACAATATTTGTTGCATTTAAAATTCACAAAATAAAAAGTAATATTTTTATCATTTGTTTATGACAATGTTTTAGATATATATGAAAAAAATAATTATTAAAAACAATAAAGAATATAACTAGTACATTTTTAATAATTAATTATTTAATATATTGATTATGATTAAAAAACATTCAAATAAAATTTTTATTAACATTTCAGTTTTTATATATTTTATATAAGGATAATTCACATTGCTTTACTATCTATATGGAATTTAAAGTCCCATTTTAAATATATTATCTTTGTACAATAAAATAGATGATTGAAACCACATTATGAATGTTTTCTTTTGAAAAATGATCTTTCTTTAAATCAATTACCCATTATTAGAAAACAAACATGGGTTTCTGTAAGTGTAAAAGAGTTTTTATGATGTAATATGTGTATTTATTACTCATTAATATAAATAATTTTAATATTTTTGATTTATATATTTGGTATTCTGTTATATCATGGACTAGAATTATTTAATTACGGATGTTGGTGTTAAATATTACTTCAATAATAATTACAATTTATCTTTTCTCTAATAAAATTATACTATTATTGAAAAAAATATTGTTTTTGTTTTCACAATTTATTCATGTATGTTATATTTTTTTCTAATTTTATATTTATTTAAAATGAATTTGACATCAAAATTATATCATTGATTTTCAAAGTGATGAAAATTATGTGAAAATGGCCCATTTCCTTAAATAAATATCAGACAGGGAAATGAATTTTGGTTTTCAAACTAAATCACTGAATTTTGATTATGTTTTGGAAATGAATTATTTTTCCCTGTTGTGATAAGACATTTAATATTGAGATTCAATAATTATTAATTTATATTAGAATTATTGAATCTATATATGTACTACTGACGTGTCAAACATTTTGATTCTTAAAGTTTAAATATAATGTCATGTAATGGAGTTTTTTTACAATTTATATGATGTTTTTAAGGTCATGATGTGTTTGGATGGTCAATATATAGTAATTTCTTAACCATTTATATTGATTATTCAATGTAATGATACCACAAAAGTTTGTTAGGTTTAATTTTCAATTGATGATCCCATCATTCTGAATTTTCATTCTCATGATTGTGACTGAACTGACATTATATAATACATTTCTTGATTTAATATGATTTTTTAAATGAATCTATGAATTCAATAGACTCCCAATTTTACCGAGATGTTTATATGAATATAATAAATTTTTTATTTGCTGGAGATAGATCAGAAAATTATAGTTGAATAAAAAATTTATTTTCGATATCAAGTAATTTTTAGCCTACTATGTTGATGTTAATATATAATTTTTTTGTAAAAAAATGTACTGCTTTTGGATATATTATGCTGATTAGATCTCAAATGAGTATCAATCAGAGATATGATGTTTTTTTGACTTTTCATTTAACAGTGCTACAAATGTAAGTCTTATACACTACCCATGTTACAAATATTTTGGAATACCTTTCTAAGTCATAATGTAGTTAATTACAAAATTAAAAGGTTTTTTATTCAAGAAAAACATTCATGAATTGTATAATAATTGAGATAAATGGGAATCTTAGAATTTTCATAATTTAAATGAAAAGAGTGTAATGAAGAATTTTTAATAGGATTTGTTTCTAATTATTCATCATTATTAGAATGAAAGTATACCAATTCAAAAATTCAATTATAAGAGTACATGTGAGGAAACTAAAAAAAATGATAATTTTGAGAGTGTCAAAATTTTGATGGATAACACTAAGACACCTATATATAAGAAATGTGGAAAAATATTAATGATAGAATATTTAATGTTTCCAAATCATAGGAAACCATGTATAGAAATTATAATATATCTATTTATTATAATCATATATATTTTAAGGACTTATTTACTCAGGATGTAGACATTACATTAAATAATTACATAGAAAGGAAGTAAATTAAACAATATTTTATTTATAAATAAAATAAATTCTATCATTAAGGATTTTAGAATATTTTGAGAGGGAATTTCTAACCTAAATTATTGTAAAAATTTATAACATGTTCTGCGATAAAAAATATAGATGAAAAACTAAATTTCATGACATATAAATAAATATGGATCTTTCGAATGATTCATTAGACAAAAAATTATTTCATGTATAATGATATTTGAAAACATATGTGATGGAATAATTCCATGATAAATAAGGATAATGATGATTTTGTTTAGCCTATTTATGGATGGTAATAGGGGAAATTTGTTGCATGGTATCATAAATCTGATTTAGAGGTTTTTAATTTTTTGTTAAGTCTATTAGGATTTTCATTTAATTAATTTGGTTATATTCTTACTTCACACAATACATGAATACGTTTCCATTAAAATATATTACCTTCTTCTATCAATACTTATGAAAAAACCATTCAAATTATTAACAATTGTTATATATACACCTTAAAATTCTTGAAATGAAGAATATGAGTACATGGAACATTTAATTAAATATTGAATGTGAGTTTAGAATGTGATCTTTCATATATGATTCTATTTTGAATGAAATATTTTATATGTGTGTTTTTATTATATGGATGATGACTAATTTTTCTACATATGAAATAATTTATCTATAGAGAATAAATGTAAACTATCTTTTCATGTTTTTATTAATGTTACATGATCTTTCTAAGAAAATAACATTTTATGTGATGAATATTATAATCGATAATGTATACGACAAAAAGCACTTATCATAAATGAACCATGAGTTACTATTTAAATATGAAAATTATAACATAACGGCAGAATTTGGGTATATTAATAAGATTAGAAAAATTATGAAATATATATTAAGAGGTATTATTCAATAAAAAATTATTGATAAATTCATAGTAAATAATCACTCAAATTTTTAGTAAATTCATTTAATGCATTAAAATATATATATTTCAAAATTGGTTTTATTTTGATTATTTTATTTGGAATTATAAACAATTTAAATCAATTTATGAAATTATATTTTAAAAAATAAATATAATACTTGAATTTATCATATCAAAATAGTCATAGGTTGAATTTATTTGGATTTTTCAAAACATGTTTTTTAGTGAATAATGAAATTAATTGATTCTTCAATTACTGTTATGTTTTCTTTTTAAATTAATTAATTTAAAATTGTAATTTTTATATTAAATTGATTTAATGTTTAATAAAAATATTAAAAAATAATTAAAATATTTTATTACTTATTAATCATCTATATACACAATTTCGATATAATTAATGTTTAGGCTTAAAAAGACAATTTTTTGAAAACTATTTTTTAATGAATACAGCTCAAATAATTTAATTAATTTAAATAATATTTAACTATGAAGGATTTAAATTAAATTTATATATTACATATCAAAATATTTTAATGTAAATCCATCTCATGAGGATTACAGGTCACATAATTAATATATGATTATTTTTATCTTGAAAAATGCATTTCTTGAAAACCTCCTTTTCAAAATTTATGTTGACTTTTTTAAACTAAAATTTACCACTTATAATAATCATATTTGAAAAAATGGATTTCATATTTTTAATTAGAATAATTTACATTATATAATAATATGATCATAATTTTTTTTTTCAAAATTAATACTGAAAAAAATAAAGAATATTTAACATAGTTAAAGTGAAAATGGGTTTAACAGGGGGAGGGTAAATTAGAAGATAAGGGTCAAAATTACCTAAAAAATTATATAAATACTAATTTATGTCTTTGTTTAGACCTTATCACATATAAGGATAGAGAATCAATTTTTTTTTGATCTATATGAAATATGAAAAATATGGGTCTGGTTTATTATTTTCAAAAATTCTATGTGTTCCCTCCTCCTCAATTATAAAAGGGAACTCCCTACCCTCAAATTATATCCATACCATATCATAAACCCTACCTAAAAAGATGCCCCTATATGGATTACAATGAAGAAAGTGAGATAATGGCCCTACATTCATGCCTCCAATAGGCCTTGGGTTTGAGACTAGCACTAAGGGTGGTCAAATATCACAATATTGGAGGAATTTCCCTTTATAAGAATTAAGATCGAGAGATAGAATGAATCATTCAAAAACAACTCCAGGACATAATATAAAAGATAAATCCATACCATATCACATGAGTGTATATATAAAATGGATACAAATACAATAATATCTCCAAGGAAAATACCCAAAAGTAAAACTAAAGCAGCGACACAACAACTGTCTAGGATCTGAACAAATAAGGTCCTGTATGGTCCACAAAATCCTATTGGAAACTTCAAACTAGTTTTATATATGTAGGGTGACCATACAAGTATAATGAGAATTAAAAACCAATGTATCCTATGCACATGTGAAAGAAACATACTGATGTATATGTGAGATAAAATTCTAACCAAATAACACCTAAACATGCATACTAACCATCCCCACATCACCAAGTCACACTCAAAAAATAATGCATGTCATGTAGTGTAATATAAAATTATAAAATCGATGATAGGGTACCTCACAACAATTTCCCACTAATTAGATGCTCTTTCACAAGTAAAACATCCTGAAACTCCCACCTCTTCCAAATATACCAAATCAAAATCCTCCCACAAACACTCAACCCCCACAAAACTTCTCGACCACACACACCTAAGACTCAAATCACATCCCACCAATAGACACATGGTTATCAAAACACATACCATCCTCACACACCTGGTCCTCAAAACAAATCCCGACCACACATAACTGTGCCTCAAAACACATCACATCACATCTTGATAAACCTAGGAAAGCATATCACAACTCTTCATGAATACACCTAGGACATCATATCACAAATCATCTCAATGAAACATGAGACTTCACATGAAAAATCACCCTGAGGACACATAGGATATCACATCTCAACCACCATCTAATGCACTAATGTTCCTCCATCCATTATAGCTTGTGCAATACCTACCCCACATGGAAGAGGGAGTAGGGAAGATCTGGTGGCCAACCATCCATCGTACCATCAGGATGTTGGGAAAGAGACCCCCACACGATGAAGTAGGTGTTCAACACATAGTTCTCAACATGGGGGTGGGGGGGGGGGTGAATATATAAATCACAATGAAAAATACAATTATACATATTTAGAATCAAGAACTCAAGCCCAACCAATGGGTTCTCAAAGAAAATAACAAACTCACATCACTGCCAGATTTTCTACTAACTCTAAATTCATTTGTTATTATATGAAACATTCATTTCAGAGAGTGGAGAGCCCTGATAAACTAATGTGGATTTATATTTTTTCCCTGTTTAACATCCATTAATTTTATTATTTATCCCCAACCACACCTAACCACGAAAAACCATCATTTATTTATCTAATAACCATTTCCATAAAACTAACAAAACCAACAATAGTTATTTCAAAAATCATTAAACAATTATTAATTTTTTCCATTACCACTCAGGCATCTAGCATAACATAACGACATATCACAAGCAACATTTCATCTCTAAAAACCTCACCTCACATCCCCAAAAGAAATGGAACAAAAACCATCATCCCAACATGCCCAACCACACATCGTTATCCCACAAGAACTGTTACAAAAACAACCCATCAAGTTCATTATTATATATTTTCAATGGTGATTTTATCATATATTACACTTTATTTTAGGGGTTTTTTTCAGACAAGCCCAAATCACAGGGAACCATTTCATTAACCAAATATAAATAATCAAAAAAATCCATTTAGGGTGATATGAAAAAATCAAAATAGTAAAATAGTATCAATACATATTTGGTGCAACCAAATCCCCCAACAACCATAATTTTCAATAAGTAATCATGCTCGGACAATCAAAATATTACAATAACAAAAAAGATGTAAAAAAATTTGGATTAAACACCTATAAACCATTAAATTTTAACCATCCATTACTTTATATTTTGTTATGATGACTCAACCATAATCCACAATTAAAAAATGAAAACCCCCTCCCACATGTTTCACAAAAGGGAGAAACGATGGAATTACTACTTCAATGAATCTTCCCAACTCATTGCACATCATAGGGTGAAGAAGAATACATGCGAACCACAACCAAAAAACAAGAACTATGTATCAACCTATACCTCACAAAATATCCATAAAAACAAAACCCAAATGCTACACCATTTAATGAAACACCACTGCAATGAAATGTCAAAGAAGAATGGAATAAAACCAACCTAGAAAGAGAGAATAACTCACTATGGATCAACCAAGGATCTCCAACAGACAACCACCTAGATAAATAGATAAAAGAGTGATTAAAAGGGATTGAATAAAACCCCTAGGATACTATGGTTCTCCCAAAACAAGATGAAGGAAAACACACGTCTGGATTAATGATAATTATTTCGAAAGGAATTTTAAAACGGGACTGTATTGTGGTATTACATGATGTGTATTCCTATTTCATTTCGTGTAATCCCCAGGGTCTGGATTCCACAAAAAAATATGCCACCTATTCATTTTATTTTATTTTTATAATCCTGATAAATTCCATGTTGGAAAACCAACAGCCACATCATGTAATTGTTCTACACAGTATGAAACCCACATTTACATCATGAAAGTTCCATTCTCCCAACTCTATGCCCCTGAAATTTTCCAAACATACTCTGAGCCTCCTCCAAACACTTCCAACAACCAAAAATAAAAATGTAATCAGTTGGTAAGGAACATACCATCACATAAGATACCTCTCAAATGATTCTCACCCTCAAGATTCCAAAATAGATCCCAAAAGAAAAGGGGTCCAAACAACTACCCCCTGAGATTCATCTAAAGGATCTTTCCATACCTAAAATTATACAACAATCCTAAGACACTAAACCAAATGAGCACAAAACTTGTTTCACAACCACAATCTACCACCCTTAATACATCCAACAAACTGCACCATCAAAATCACACAAATCATTGAATTCTATCTACCTAGTCACGATACTATTAGTTTTATGTGGCACTGACTCCCTCAAACAGGTTTAATCGCATCACAGTTAATGTGTCTTGATTATCAATGAGGCCCTCCACTTTTCGTATGATATAAATTTATCAAACATCACACCATACACATAAAAATCCAATGAAGATAACATATCTCAGATAAAAAAGATATCCAGAAATCACATCACAATGAAAAACATAGGAAAGAAAAACTCAAAATAACTCTGGGTACTGAGAACACATATGAATCTCTATCTTGTAAGTAATATCCTCCTAGAAACCATAACTACATAACACAAGAAAAAAATGAATGGTCAGTCTATAAAACTCCTTCTTCTGATGATCTCGGATCCCTACTATCCATTACTCAAACATAGTGTAATCCTTGATATCTAACTCTCCCCAGTCAATGAAATGGAAGTAATCATGAAGATAATAACTACACTAAGAGAAGTGAAATACATACTTGATATTCCATAACCACAATGGCGATGCAAACTGATAAACCACCTCACCAACTCTTCTGAACACCTCAAAGGTCCCCTCAAACATGGGAGATGTCCTATCCCCTCTACCAAACCTCCTCTGGCCATGTTGAGGGGAAACATAAAGACCACATGGCCCCCAAACTCAAACTCTAAGGGACTCATTTTGTGATGAACATATGAATTATACTGGTAATTCACTAATTTCACCATTGCAGAAAAATGTTACACTTTCTTTGTCTTTCTCCTCTCCACATCGGGACCAAGAATAACTGTCTCCCTAACCTCTATCCAAAACATCGAAGAATGACATGGTATTTTATAAAAAACATCAAACACAACCATGCCAATGGAAGAGTGATAGATATTATTATAATAAAACTCTAACAAAGGAAAGTTTCAGAACCAAGATCCACCAAATTCCAAGACACATTAATGAAACATATCCTCTAATGTCTGGATATTCCATTCCATATTCCCATCTATCTGAGGGTGGAAAGAGTTATCAGGTATAAATGAGTTCCAAATGAATGATGCGATCCCCTCAAAATGTTTGAGGTATAACATGTGTCCAGATCTGATTCAATGATCCCATTACTCCATGATTCTGCAGCACCTCATCCATGTACCTCTAAGCCAACTTATCCACTCTGGATGATTCCTTGATTTTCAATAAGTGAGACGATTTCATAAACTGATCCACTACCACCTAGATAGAATAAAAAATTCCATTAGATTTTCATATAACTATAATTTAATACATCAATATTTTATCCCATTTATACTCAAGAACATCCCTAGGCTGAAACAAACCACCTATAAAACATTGCTCAAGCATTACCTACTGGAAAACCAAGCACTTCTCCACAAACACTACCACTAACCGTTTCATCCCAGGCCACCAAAACTAAAGTCTCAAGCCAAGTTATATCATGGAAACTCCTTGCTATTATTCCAAAGGCGATTTATGAAACTCACAAAGGAATATTTCATGTATTACAACTATAACAAACAACCTCACATGATACAATCTCTAGTTCCATCCATCCTCTGACCATCCCTCTGAAGCATCACCATAGATAACTGGGTCTCACATAAACTCTACCTCTATGAATCCCCACTGAGACTTTTCCACCATCTATGTTGGATAACACTTCACCATAATTTATGGAAAATAACCTCTACCACCATCCATCATTTCATTCAATTGGATGGATTCCGACTCTTCCGTCACTCTCTAAGCATCTGTAGACTCCCAAAAAACATTATTATGTGACTTTCTATTCCAAGAATCAGCCAAAAAATTACCCTTTCCTATGGTGCAGTATAAAGACCCAGAAATTCAATGTATTTTTTTAAATATATGGGAATTTTATGAGTCCACAAAAATTGGCAGAGTGTGATTCCGTGGTCTGGACTGCCCGGAGCGTATTTATGTACTTTATTTTGGGTACGTTTAGTAAACGTCCGAGTGAGTTTTTCTATCATTTGAACCGGACCTCAGAATTGAATTCTGACGGCACCGTTGAACTCGCATCGCCAATATTCTCTTAAGGAGACCTTCACCTAGACCGTCGTGGGTCAAGAGTGAAAGATATAATTTGGGTTTTTCATGATGGAATAAAATAAAATAAAATGGAGTAACATTTTATTTTTTTTTATTTTGAAACCACCCATGTGGATATTTCACACGTGGGGACCAACTGAACTAAAACCTCCCATGAGAGGTTATGGAGGTAGGGTCCACCGAGCCTAACCTCCCACGAGAGGTTATGGTGGTGGGGAAAACATAAGGATTAAAACCCCTTAAACCCCTTGAACTCCCTCTTAATGGAAAGAAGCCTCTTGAGCTTCCCCACTTAATAATGCAAACTCTCCCCATTAATTAATTAAGCCATCCTAATAATTAATTAAGCTATTTTTAATTTGTACCAATAAAAAAATAGATCACATAATCTATTATTTTGGGCAACCTTTCATTTTGGTGGAATTGGGAGGAAGGAACCTTGGGAGAAATACCTCCAACGAAGAATGTCGACTTTGACCCTGACTTCTTCCATGAGACATTAGTTGATGAGGAACATCTTCAACGTCAACGAATTGACGATCGAGGAAATGCCGACATCACCGATGTTCATCTATTACCAATGACATCGTCTCCTTCCCCACGGAAAACCTCCAACTAATCAAGCGAATGAGGTAGGGATTGTTATTGAATTCATGAAATTCCTCGTCCATGAAAAGAATGGAGAATGCGGATCAAAATAAACAAGTTGATCCACTATTTGTATGAAATTTTAAAGTTTGGCGATTCTTCATTCGTGTTCTTGTTGAGCCGCTTTCTATCGCTCTAACATGGAGGGTGTGGGCCAAACAAACATGGCCCAAACCCTCCGCCGTTCTTCTTGAATGATGTATACTTTGTGTTGAAAGAAGGAAACTTTGGTGATAGCGACCAGTGCCGGTGGTTGGCACTGGTGGAACTCGAGAACCACCGATGCAGGTACAGTGCCTCACCGACCCGCGGCCTCAGCGCTCCATCGTCCGCGTAAATCAACGCCCTGCGACCTCACCATGCCTCCTCGGCCAAGCCACACCGTGGCATCCATGGCCTCTGCCCTCCCGGATGGGCCACCCTGGCTGAGCCACCCTGCAGCCTTCTCCCTCCAGGCCGATCTGCCTCGTGGCCCCGCTCCCTTGCGGCACCCCCGCAGCCTAGCCGCGCCGCCCACGGCCGAGCCACGCCGCCTGTGGCCTTGTGCCCCCCCCACCGCGGCTTTACATGGCCTCCCGCAACCTTTGTGGCCCTTTTGGACTGCCAGGCCGGGCCAGAACTAGCAGGTTGGGTCTCCCAGCAGACCGGGTCAGACCGGACCCGGACCCACTATGACCCATTTACGGTTGTTTGGCCATAACTTTGGAACCAGACGTCCGTTTGAAGAACTTTCATCAGCGCTGGAAACCTTGCAGTGAGACGGTCCCATTGAGTATACCCCAATGGAGTTTTGGATAATGTTGGAGTATGGTCAGTTCAGATCGAGAATGAATCCAATTGGGCCCCTGAGACTAAAAGGATAATGACCCACAGACTGGGCGTCTGATTGACGCACCGTCTGTTGCATTAGGACCCCTATGACATGGCAGTCCTCCGGGATACTTCTTCATGTGAATTCATGGTATTTGGAGTATCGATTAGTGGATTGAGGAGAGGACCCTCCCGGAGACGGGCAAGCCTAGTGTGGGAACCCAGTAGCTAGCTGTGATGAGAAGACTGACTAACGATCCTATGTGGGTCAGCTCATAGTGATCCTGTGTTGGTCAGCTCCTAGAGATACATTGTGGGTCACCTCCGAGCGATCGTGTGTGGGTTAGATCCAAGTGATCCTGTGTGGGTCAACTCCCAACAATCCTATGTGGGTAAGCTCCTAGCAATCTTGTGTGGGTCAGCTTCTAGCGATCATGTGTGCATCAGCTCCTAGTGATCCTATGTGGGTCAGCTCCGAGCGATCCTATGTGGGTGAGCTCCAAGAAAGCTTGTGTGGGTTAGCTCATATAGATCCTATGTGGGTGAGATCCTAGAGATCCTGTGTGGGTCAGCTCCTAGAAATCCTGTGTGGGTGAGCTCCTAGCGATCCTGTGTAGGTCATCTCCTAGCGATCATGTGGTGGTCAGCTTATAGTGATCCTCCGTGGGTCAGCTCCAAGATATTTTGTGTAGGTCTATAGCAGAGCCTCTTAATGGAGTAAGATGATCTAGTAGCAATAACTAATCATTGCTAATACCCTACTTAAGTTATATCTGGTGTGAGATGAGTCTGTATCTGTGTGGTATTTTCCTTCGTGGTAATACCTTGGTGGTATTGTTCTGTGTGGCGTACCTGTGTCATACTTGGATTCATGTTATTGCTTTATTTGTGGAAAAATTGAGCCTAGAGCTTTGGAGTTGGACTCTGTGTTTTCCTCATGATTGATATGGGTCTACTTGATAACTTAGGTATATGTATGGGCATATACCTAAGTAGGTTTATCAGTTTTTTCATCCTTTTGGGTTTATACTTTATGGATTTAGGGAGACCTTGTGGGTCACAAGGTCCCTACTGAATATCTTTATACTCACCCCTGCATGGACTATTCCCGTACCTTGATGTGTTTGGTGCAGACGACGGACAACGCTGACTGAGGACGAGGGTACCAGGACTGGACGGTTCCCAGAGGTGGACCATATGGCGTATCGGTACGTGGAGGAGAAATGAGGACGTGGAGTGCTGAGGAGGCGATCTATACCCACCCTTCAGGTAGGAACCTCAGGGTATGACCCATTAGATGTCTTTATCTTTGTTCAGTTGTATTGTATTTCACTTGTACTTGTACTTTCCAGTTGCACTTTTATTCTGTCCCATTTTACTTACAACACCCACTTTGATTACTGTTCCGTTTATTTGAGTTTGTATCTTGTTGGGTGATTGCTTATGTGTGCTTATAGGATACAAAGGCAATGCCTTTCCAGTTATAGTTAATACACATTCGCTACTAGTTTCCTGCCCCTAGCCTATGGAAGGCGGGCTTGGGGTAGTCACGGCACAGGCCCCAGTGGACAGATCATGACAAGTTGGTATCAGAGGAGTTAGTTCTACCGTAGAACACATGACTCTGATCTTTTAACAACAATAGTTTTAAGTGTTGTGAATGTGGTTATCAGTTTAGGGAATCCAGTGTTGGTGAGGTAGCTGACATATCCTTACACCATGACCTTGAATTTTGATTTCCGACTCAGTGCATGAAAACATTAATTTCATGTGTGTTTTCAAGAGTTTTCATTTTGATCTATTGATTCAGCTCCATAGGTATAACTTATTTACTTTGGTGCACCTTTTTCATTTTAGGATGCCTCCATGAAGACAACCAGTTAGGGTTCCGATAGTAGTATTCACTAATAGCCCACCAAGCGATGAGGCCTCGGTGTAGGGCCCTTTTCTAGTAGAGGCACCAGCAGAGGCACCAATGGTACCTTTACCCGTTGGGCCACCGATGCCACCAAACCCAATAGTAGAGGGTGCATGCTGCATGAACGCGTTGCATGAGTTCCCTCTCTAGAGGCCACCCAGGTTCAAGGGAGAGATGGACCCACAGGCGGCTCAGGATTGGCTGGAGGCCATAGTGAGAGTTTTCCGACTGTTAGAAACACCAGCTGATCTCATGGTGACCCTTACCGCCAGCCTTCTATAGGAAACAACAGGAAGATGGTGGAGCATGATGCTCCAGGTTCACGACGAGGTGATGCTTCTCTTGGAAGACTTTGAGAGCCTATTTCGGACAAAGTTTGTCATAGAGACTCTTCGCACAGTGCCCATTCAAGAGCTTCTTCATCTACAGCAGGGAAACATGATTGTGGCTCAGTACAGAACGAGTTTCACAGACCTCTCATGCTACACCATATATATGGTTCATGACCCATTATTCAAGGCCCATACCTTCTAGTAGGGGCTCAGGCGAGAGATTAGGGCTTTGATGATTTCACTCCGCATCCCGACGCAGGCGGGGGTGTTAGAGTGAGCCCTATTAGTGGAGAGTTTCCTTGCTGAGCTGTCACCAGAAGCAAGACCCACCACCATTTTCCATGTAGTGGAGTCTTATACAGTAGGTAACAGATTGATATCACTGAGGTCCAAGAGGACAAGACCTATGGGTGGACGACCGTAGGATTCAGAGTTGGTTGTGCATGGCACCCAAGGCAGATCCAGTCATGCCAGGAGTGGGCAGTGTTACGCATGCGATGGGAAGGGTCACATGGCTCGTGACTGTTTGACCCACCATATGGATGATCATTAGATGGTCGAAAGACATCCCAGTCAGAGACAAAGGTTCAATCAAGGTGGTCTGCAGGGAGCAGGCGGACATGGAAGAGGAGTTGGCCATGCAGTTGGCAGTGGGTGACAATTCGAGATGTTACCGCCACCACCACCAGGAGGTCCACCCCAACCACATAGAGCAGGTTGATAGGGTCGATCTCAGCTCCAGGCTTCTGAGGTCTACAATCACGGTGCTACAGAGATGATACGAGAAACAATATATGTCTACTCCACCTTTTCTGCAGTACAAATTGACATAGGTGCCAGTCATTCTTTTATTTCCACTACCCTCATTCGGAGCTCAGAGATTCCAAAAGATTCATTGGCTCGATCCTTATAGGTAGAGAATCCTACGTGATCTAATTCGACGATTATGAATTGGTTCCGGTAGTGCGAGCTTACACTAGGAGGTGAGAGCTTCGACTGAGATCTTTTAGTAGTGGCGTCGAGGCCTTACGACATCATCTTGGTTATGGACTGGTTATCTACAGTCCATGCTCAGATTGACTATATTAGGTGCAAAGTGTGGTGTGTCTACACGGATGGGACCAGGTTTTCTTTCACCAATCAGAAGGGAGCCTTTGCATCATAGGATGGACTTACACAAAAGGGAGTGCAACCAATCACTCATCAGTTGGATAGCCTTACCCTCAGTGAAGTTGATGTGGAGAGTCCGATCTGTCCAGTAGTGGTGGACCAGTACGTGGATGTTTTCCCTGATGATGTTCTAGGTCTACCTCCTTGTAGAGAGGTAGAATTTTACATTGACTTATACCCCGTGATAGCAACCATATCTACAGCAGCATATCATATGGCTCCCGCGGAGCTTTGTGAGATGTGGGTACAGTTTGAGGAATTACAGGGGAAGGGATTCATTCAACCTAGTGTTTCTCCTTGGGAAACCCAAATTTTGTTTTCCAAGATGGCATATGGGAGATTGAGACTTTATGTTGACTATCATCACCTGAACCAGGTGACCATGAAGAACAAGTAGCCAATCTTGAGGAGTGATGGTCTCTTTGATCAGATTAAGGGAGCACAGTGGTTCTCGAAGATAGAGCTTGGATTAGGCTATCACCATCTCAGAGTACGAGATGAGGATGTGCCGAAGATGGCTTTTAGATGTCAGTACGACCACTACGAGTTCTTGGTTATGCCATTATATGTAACCAATGCTCCATTAGTGTTCATGGGACTCAAAAACATTATATTTTAGCCATACCCTGATCACTTTGTAGTAGTCTTCATCGACGAAATTCTGATCTACTCAGCTACTGAGGAGGAGCATGCCTATAATTTGCAGGTAGTACTGGACACACTCTGAGAGAACCAGCATTATGGTAAGATATCGAAGTGTGAATTTTGGATCCGAGAGGTTCACTTTATGGGAAATGTCATCTCGGAGGCTGGAGTTATAGTTGATTTTGCAATGATTGAGGTTGTACTTTATTTGGAGCCACCCAGGTGTGTGATGGAGGTACAGAGTTTTCTGGGATTGGTCGGATACTACTAGAGATTTGTGCCAGATTTATCCATAGTTGCAGCACCACTATCAGCATTTATGAAGAAGGGGAAACCCTTCGTGTGGTCAAAGAGATGCCGAAAGAGTTTTCAGGAGCTGAGCTAGAGGCTGACTAGTTCCCCCATCTTGAGGCTTCTAGAGGAGGGTGTTGGGTACGTAGTCTAATGCGATGCATCAGGGACCAGGCTTGGATGTGCCCAAATGTAGGAGCAAGAAGTGATCGCTTATGGTTCTTGACAGCTGAGATAGCATGAGAAGAACTAAATTACACATGAATTGGAGTTAATAGTAGCAATATTCACCTGAATATGTGGCGACATTACTTGATGGGTGAACATTTTTCAGTCTACTCGAATCACAAGAGTCTCAGGTATATCTTCTCTTAGAAGGACCTGAACCCAAGACAATGACTTTGGATTTAATTCCTCCAGAAATACGACTTCGAGATAGTTTATACTCCTGGGAAGGGGAACATTGTTGAAAATTCACTCAACCGGAGATCTGGTATACATCTTCTAGGTGAGGGGATAGAGCAGCTGGATGCTTTGCATATATCCTTTGTGGATCAGGATGGAGCAAATTTTCTTTAGTCTCTTACAGTCACTCCCCCACTTCTTTAGTGAGTCAGGGAGGCGCAGTGTGAGGACGCTGACTGCGAGGATCTATGTGCTCAGATATCCATAGGACATGCAATTGATGGATTTTCTAAAGGTGGGGAGCATTTCATCCTCTTTAGAGGATGTACCATGGTACCAGTGTCACTTCAGGAGGATGTGGTGAGGGACTTACACACTTCCCCTCTAGCGGTACATCTAGGTGTGGCAAAGATGTTACAGGATATCTGACGACAAAACTGGTGTCCAGGAATGAAGAAAGAAGTAGCAATGTTTGTCTCTCAGTGTCTCACTTTACAGCAAGTGAAGGCAGGGCATCGGGTTCTAACAGGCTTGGTTCAACCCTTAGAGGTCCCATGGTGGAAGTGGAATGGGATATCCATGGACTTCATGACAGGACTTCCACATAAATCCAGGGGTCATGACTCGATTTGGGTGATCATTGACTGACTCACCATGTCGGCCCACATCCTACCGATCAGAGAGCAGGCTTCAGTAGAGAGATTGTGATGCCTCTATGTGCAGAAGATTGTGCGATCACATGGAGTACCATCAAAGATTGTCTTCGATCATGATGAATGTTTTACTTCTTGAATATGGAAGGGGTTGCCGAAAGCTTATTGGATACAACTTCGTTTGAGCACTGCCTTCCATCCCCAGATGGATGGTCAGACTGAGCGGACCATTCAGAAACTCGAGGATATGCTATGTGCATATGTCCTTGACTTCGGTCGTAGTTGGGAGGATCACTTTCCATTGGTGGAGTTTTCATACAACAACAACTATCACTCTAAAATTGGGATTACACCTTTTGAGGCGTTGTACAGGTGACCTTGCAGATCACCTTTGTGATGGACTGACCCAGGGGAGTCAGCACTTGTGGGACCATAGATGGTATGAGCTACCACAGAGAAGGTGTAGATCATCTAGAAGAAAATTAATACTGCACAGAGCAGGTAGAATTCATATGCCGATAGGAGACAGAGACCTATGGAGTTAGAGGATGGTGCCCACGTCTTTCTATGGAACTCACCTCGATGAGTTTTACATAGATTTGTCTGAGGCAAAAATTTATCTCTGAGGTTCATCGAACACTTCCAGGTCATCATTAGAGTTGGCAAGGTGGCTTACCTCTTAGCTCTTCCACCTCAGTTGCACTAGGTATGTGAAGTCTTCCACATATCCCAGCTGAGAAGATATGTGCACGACTCTTCTCACATCATCGGCCATGTCGAGCTGGACATTGACGATGGGGTGAATTTTATGTAGGTTCCAGTTTAGATTGAGGATCAACAGGATTGAGTCCTTTGTGGGTGGTCGATACCTCTGGTGAGCATTCACTGGCATCATGAGAACCTCTAGGAGAGCACATGGGAGCGGTAGGCTAAGATTCGTGCTCAGTACCCCCACTTATTTTCCTAGTTTTGAGTTGTGGATTACAAGGACATAAATCCCTGAGGTGGTTAAAATGTAAAGACCCATAAATTTCATATTTTTTTTAAATATATGGGAATTTTATGAGTCCAGAAAAATTCACGGTGCATGATTTTGAGACCCGGAGTGCCCAGAATGAATTTCTGAACTTTATTCTAGGTACATTTAGTAAACATGCAAGTGGGTTATTCTAACTTTCAAACTGGAGCTTGGAATAGAAATCTGAGAGCACCGTTGAACTCGTAGCACATGTATTCACTTAGGGAGACCTTCACCTTGACTGTAGAGGGTCGAGAGTGAAAGATAGAACTTGGGTTTTTCGTGAAGGAATAAAATAAAATAAAATGGAGTAACATTTTATTTTTATTTTATTTTGAAACCACCCATGTGGATATTTCACAGGTGGGGAACACCTGAAATAAAAGCTCCCAAAATAGTTAATGGGGGAGGGGACCACCGATACTAACCTCCCATGAGAGGTTATGGTGGTGGGGACCACTTGATGATTAAAACATCTTAAACCCCTTGAACTCTCTCTTAACGGGGAGAAACCTCTTGAGCTTTCCCACTTAATTATGCCAACTATCCCCTTTAATTAATTAATCCAACCGAAAAATTAATTAGGATATTTTGAATTTGTGACAATAAAATAATAGATCACATAATCTATTATTTTGGGCTACCTTTCATTTTGGTGGAATTGGGAGGAAGGAGCCTTGGGAGAAAGCTCTCCAACAAAGAACGCCAATGAAGAACGCCGAATTCGACCCTGACTTCTTCCATGGGACATTATTTGATGAGGAACATCTTCAAAATAAATGAACTGATGATCAATGAAATTCCGACATCACTGACGTCCATCTATTCCCAATGACATCGTCTTCTTCCCCGCGGACATCCTTCAACAAATCAAGCGAATGAGGTAGGGTTCGTTATTGAATTCATGAAATTACTTGTTCTTGAAAATCATGGAGAAAAAATATCAACCTAATCGAGTAGATACATGATTCATATGAAATTTCTAATGTTTGAAGATTATTCATTCTTGTTCTTGTTGAGCTACTTGCTACCGCTCTAAAGTGGAGGGTACGGGCCAAACAAACATGGCCTGACCCCTCCTCCATTCTTCTTGAATGGTGTATCCTTCACATTGAATGAATGTGACTTTAGTGATGGCCATCAATGTCAGCGATTGGCGCCAATGGAACTTGAGAACCGCTGGCGAAGTTATGGTGCCCCGTTTCCCCACGTCCTTCTCTCCCCGCGGTGCTCCACTGTCCGTGACCATCGCCACCACGCGGCCTCGTCGCGCCGCCCCGGTCGAGCCGACCCGCGACATCCGCAACCTCCACCCTCCTGGCCGAGCCACCCCAACCAAACCGCCCTGCGGCCTTCGCCCTCCGGGCCGAGCCGCCTAGGGGCCCCACGCCCTCGCGACACCCCCACGACCTCGCCGAGCCGCCTCGCAGATGAGCTGCCCACGACCTCACCATGCCACCCACGACCTCAACATGCCTCCCACAACCTCTCTGTTCCCCCCATGGCCTCACCGCACCACCCTCAGATTCACTGAGCTACCACACGGCTGAGCTGCCCGTGGCCTCACCGTGCTGTCCACGGCCTCGCAGCCCCTCGTGGCCCTCCGCAGCCCCCCGCGGCCTCCACTGCCCTCGCGGCCTACCGGACCGCCCAGCGTGGGATGAACTGCCCAGTGGACCGAGCCTAACCCAATGGGTCAGGCCGGGTCGACCAAGGCTGGGTCAGCCTTGGCCGGGTCGGGTCAGGTCGGTCCGACCGGGTCGGACCAGACCTAGATCCACTACGACCCATTTACACTTGTTTGGACATAACATTGGCACAAAATGTCCCTTTGAAAAACTGTCAGCCATGCTGGAATCCTTTGGGAAAGACGTGTTGTTTGATTATACTACACTGAATTTTTGGATAAAGTTGGAGTAAAGTCAGGTCAGATCGAGCACGGATCCAATAGGGCCCCCAGGTCTAAAAGGCTAATAACTCACAGACCGAGCGTCCGATTGAGGCACCGTCTTCTAAATTGATACCCCTATGACGTGGTGGTTCTTTGGGATACTTATTTGGGGAAAATAATGTTAGTTGGAGTATCGACTAGTGGGTTGAGGTGAGGACCCTCCCGGAGATGAGCAAGCCTAGTGCAGAAACCCAGTAGCTGGCTATGACGAGAAGACTCACTCACAATCCTGTGTGGATTAGCTCCTAGAGATCCTGTGTGAGTCTGCTCCTAGAGATCCTGTGTGGGTCAGCTCCTAGCGATCCTATGTGGGTGATCTCCTAATGATCCGATGTGGGTCATCTCTTAGCGATCCTGTGTGGGTCAGCTCCTAGGGATCCTGTGTGGGTCAGCTCCTAGGGATCTTGTGTGGGTCAGCTCCTAGAAAACCTGTGTGGGTCAGCTCCTAGAGATCCTGTGTGGGTTAGCTCCTAGAGATCCTGTGTGGGTGAGATCCTAGTGGTCCAGTGTGGGTTAAATCCTAGAAATCCTATGTGGGTCATCTCTTAGCGATCCTGTGTGGGTCATCTCCTAGCGATCCTGTGTGGGTTAGCTCCTAGAGATCCTGTGTGGGTGAGCTCCGAGCGATCCTGTGTGGGTCCGCTCCTAGTGATCCTATGTGGCTCAGCTCCTAGAGATTCTGTGTAGGTCAGTAGCAGAGCCTCTTAATAGAGTAATATGATCTAGTAGCTATAACTAATCATCTCTACTACCGTACTTAATTTATACCTGATGTGAGCTGAGTTTGTACCTCTGTGGCATTTTCCTTCATGGTAATACCTTGGTGGTATTCTTCTATGTGGCGTACCTGTGTGGTACATGAATTCATGTTATTCCTTCCTTTGTGGAATAGTTGAGCCTGGTGCATTGGATTTGGACTCCGTGTTTTCCTCATGATTGAGATGGGTTTACTTCATAACTTAGGTATATGTTTGGGCATATACCTAATTAGGGTTATCAGTTGTTTTCATCCTTTTTTGTTTACCCTTTGTGGATTTTGTGAGACCTTGTGGGTCATGGGGTCCCTAATAAGTATCGTTATACTCACCCCTGTATGATCTATACTCTCACCTCATTGTGTTTGGTGAAGATGATAAACATTACTGACTGAGGATGAGGGTACCAGTACTGGATGGTGCCTAGAGGTGGACCATACGGCGTATCGGTATGCGGTGGAGACAGGAGGATGTGGAGTTATAAGGAGGTGATCTGTACCTACCCTTCAGGTAGGAACCTCAGAGGATGACCTAGTAGATGTCTTTCTCTTTCTTCAGTTGTATTGTATTTCGATTGTACTGGTACTTTCCAGTTGGGCCTGTATTCTGGCCCCTTTTACTTATTGCACTCACTTTGATTACTATTCAGTTTACTTGAGTTTCTATCTTACTGTGTGCTTGGTTGCGTGTGCTTACCAGATATAAAGGAAATGCCTTTCTAGTTATAGGAAATACGCTTTCGGTGCTAGTCTCTAGCCCCTGACCTATGGAAGGCGGGCTTGGGGTAGTCACGGCACAGGCCCCGGGGGACGGGTCGTGACCTGTATGAGATCTCAAAGTCCCAATAATGAATAAAATACATCAAAAATTACTTTCAATTAATCATTTCATGATGGGGAAATATTTACCTCAAACTCTTATGATCTGTGAAGACCACAATGTTCGCCCCAATGAGGTAATGCTGCCACAAATTCTGAACAAACAGAACCTCTTATAGATCTATATCATTGGTGGAATATTTACTTTTATGTTTACATAACATTGTATACCCATAAGATATTATATCCTGCTTTTTCATTATCACACATCCCAATACCAAGTGAGAAGCACCACAAAACACTTCAAACATCACCCCTTCCTCCAACAACTGGAGCACTAAAGCACTAACCAATTTCTCCTTTAGGTAACCAAATTCTACCTACCACTAATCACTCCAATAAATATTGTTAATTCCATGTAAAATACTTCATCAAGGAAGATACTCAAGAGATATTAGGCACAAACCTCTGTTAATAGCTTGCAAGACCAATAAAACTATGAACTTTGACCACATTTTTGGGTGCTTCTCATGAAATAACTACTTCAACCTTTAATGTGTATACATCCACACCCTGCTGAGACACCACATGCCTATAGAAATGAAACTCTTGTGTCCAGAACTAACATTTTGACAACATCTCATAGAGCTTGTAGAAATGAAGAACATGGAAACCCATTTAAAGATTTCTGGCATGATCATACTATGACATGAAGTATATTAATATATGATCAATGAATATGATGATGAACTGATACCAGATTTCACATAATACATTGTTCATAATCCCCATGAACATGGATGGTGTATTGGTAACATCAAATTACATAACTATATAATCAAAGTGTCCATACTTGCATTTGATGAAAGTATTCTATATATCTTCATCTTTCAACCTTAATTGGGGATACCAAGACCTAAAACTGATCTTATAAAACCATATTTCCCCTATCAACTGGTGAGAAATATTTCCTATCCTTAGAAGAGGATAAAAGTTTTGACATCACCCGATTCAACCTCTAGTATTATATGCACATCCTCAATCAACTATTTTCCTTCTTTTCAAACCAAAATGGAGCACCCCATAAGGACACACTGAGATAGATAAAATCATTTATCACCAGATAAACTAGCTAAATCCTAAAATACCACAACTTAGAAGGTTCCATCTGATAAAGACCCATCAAAATTAAAGAAGCACCATGTTAAAATTCTATCCCAAACTGAACTTCATGTCTAGGAGGTAGTGTAACAACCTCATTTGGGAAAACATCCTAAAATAAGAAATAACCATGGGAGTCTTCTCTTACTCAGCACCTACTGGCTCCACAAGAAAACTCAGAAAACATGGAAAGAAGGGGTTCCACATTCCAACAACTCACCTGATTAGCCCACTTTCTAACTAAATCCACACATTGGCCATCCACATACGAAAACACAAAACTCTTATGAAAGTAGTTGATAACATCATGCATGTAATATAACTAGTTGATGTTATGGATTAAATCTTATGTATGCCTCCATAGTAAGAAAATAACCTGACAACATTGATGTGGTCCCATCATCAATCTTCACCCCATCACACATCAAAAAAGTTGTTATGGCCTCTGACTACCATAATCAACAACAGGGGTACATAAAGCCTCACTATTTCCAGTCCTAGAGCTTGGTCTAGAGTGGCTGAAACAATGGATTGAAAAGATTTGAAATCAAATAAATCCTAAACAAGAGTACTAACCAAACTAATCATACATATGATGATCTCTAGTCCATCTAAAACTATTGCCTCTATCATGGGAAACTGAATTGGCCCTGCTCCTCTGTAAAAATCTATATTTCAACATATGGGACACTTCCCTTATACTTCCCTCAAGCCTATTACTAAAATGTGTAGAAAATCCACTTACACTGATCATTCTCATCAACTAGATGAACCCTATGATGATCAAATAGATTAGCATATAGAACGTTAACTTCTTGAGCCCCATGCGAACAATTGATAGGAGCCAAAACTAAAAGAAAAATGATGATCTATTATAACCGAGTAGTATGGAATTCATTATGATTCATTTCAACCAATTATATTCATTTTTTTATTTCAATTTTCCCAAAACAACCTAATTCAAAAAAAACTAGTCATTATGATGCATGTACATTTTCTAGGTCTTTACCCTACAAGAAGGTCCATCTCACTTGAACATTCAATAAGCTCAGAGTCTATGTGCTGGAACATGGGGGCCCTAAAATCAATTATCCCATCCAGTATCCCTAGACTATGTCACATGCCAAGGTTAACTAGAATTTTTTCTATACCATCCCTTGAAATCCTCACACTTCCTAACTCCAAACTCTATCCTATATCTCAACCATCACCTACGATACCACTCTATCATGACCCCCTCCAACCAAAGATACCTCTCCTGGACTGTCAATGATGAAAGTGAGACAATGAATCATGAGAAAGACATCCAGTAGGATCCAGGTTGGTGACTAGTACCAAGGGTGTAAAGATATCACAATATGGGAGTCATTACCCTTTATAATAAACAAGATCATGAGATTGAATGAATCATCCACAAACTACTCTAAGAAATAATATAAAAGAGAAACCCAAACCATACCACATGCATCTATAAAATAAAACTAATTAAAATAATTTTTTTTAATGTAAAGACCCAAAATTAATGCTACAGTAGCAACACAACAACTATCAAGGATCTAAGCTAGTGAGGTCCTGTACGGTATGTGAAATCCTCCAAGAAACTGGAAAGTAGTTTTATATAAATGGGGTTATTATACAAGTATAATCTGTAGGAAACCCAATGTCTCTCTTGCACATGTTAAAGGAGAATAATATTTCAACTTTAATGAATCAATAAAACCAAATAATACAAAAACATGCATGCTAACCATCCCAAGCTCACTGAGGCATGATCACTAAAAAACGCATATCGAGTAATATTATATAAAATGTTCACATCGATGATAGGGAAACCCAGACCACATTCCCAATGATTATCCACTCTTACCCCAATGAAAAAAATCATGGATATCCCACCTATTTAAAATATACAACACCACATGTGAATGACACATACCTGG
This sequence comes from Viscum album, assembly GCA_963277665.1. NCBI lineage: Eukaryota > Viridiplantae > Streptophyta > Magnoliopsida > Santalales > Viscaceae > Viscum > Viscum album. The sequence goes on along the minus strand of OY728147.1, from coordinate 841,229,795 downwards.
GCCTCAAAACACATCCCGTCAGCACACATCTCGGCCTCACAACACATACCACTCGCAGATACACGGGCCTCAAAACACATCCCACCCACACACACGTAGTCCTCAAAACACATCCATCCCACACACACGTCGACCTCACAACACATCACACATCAACCTGAATTCACATGGTAAACAACAACACAACTCATACAGAAGACACCCCATATATCAAATCATTACTCATCCCAAAGACACCTGGGAGATTGCATAACAACTCATCCTCAAGAAACCTTGGATACCACATCCCAACCACCATATAATGAACTACTGTACCTCCGACTATAAAATCTTGTGAAATATCTACCTCTCATGGAAGAGGGATCATGGAATAGAGGGTGGCCAAACATCAATCCTCCCACCAGAATGTTGGAAAAGACACCCCACATGACGATGCAGGTGTTCGGATCATAGTTCTCAACATGGGTGGGGTGTATATTGAAATAATAAGGAAAACTAAAAGTATACATATATAGTTCAAGAATTCAAGACAAACCAATGGGTTCTCAAACAAACTAACCGACTCCCACCCATTCACCTATCCTCCTACCTCTAAATTCATTTGCTAATATCATCGACAGTCATTTTAGAAGGTGAAGTTTCCTGATAAAATAATGCGACTTCACAATCCTTCCAGGTTTAATGTACATTAATTTTTTTTATTTAGAACCAAAAAAATCAACCACACAACCCATCATTTATTTATACAATAAAAATTTATATCCTATTAACCAAACTAAGCCATGTTATTTAAAACATCATTAAATAACAATTCATTTATTCCATCGCCACTCAAGAATCTAGTAGAACATAATCGCATAACAAAATAAACATGTCATCTCCAAGAGTGTCACCTCTCCACCCCAATTCACAACACACAAACCATAAGCCCCACATTCCTCAACCACACATTAACGTTCCACAAGAACGTCCCTAGAAAACACACATCATGTCCATTATTGCAGATTTACACCAATGATTTTATCAAATTCAACTTTATTTTTGGGGCATTATCACCAAATCCAAATCATGGGGAAACCATTTCCTTATTCAAATATAAGTACTTAAACAATTTCCATTTTGGTATATACCAAAATAATCTCAATAGTATTAATGTCTCAATACATATCGAACACTAACAAACCCCCCAACGACCACAATTTTTAGTGGGGCATCATGGCCGAGCAGTCACAATATAACAATAACAACAAAGCTATAGGTACTTGAAGGTCAAACCTCTTTAACCCTTTCAATTTCAACTATCCAATTATTTATCATTGATTATGCCAGAAAAACCATAATCTATAGATAAAAAAATTAAAAACCCATACCACATGTTCCAAAAAAGGGAGAAACAGGGGTGTTCCTACTTTAAAGAATATTTCCAACTTGTTGCACACAATAGGGAAAAGAAGAGTGCTCGCAAACCACAACCACACAAAAATCATGAAAGATCAACCTATAAGGCACCAAGGATCCATAAAAATTAAACCCAAATGTACACTCAAACAAAATAAAACACACTGAAGACAAATCCAAATGAATAAAAAAAACAACTAGAAAGCGAGAGGAACTCACCATGAATAGACCACAAATCTCCAACAAACAACCATTGGGATAAAAAGATTATAGAGGTTTGAAATGGGATTGAAGAATGCCTCGGGGAACCTAGGGTTCTCCCAAAATGATATAAATGGGAAAATATAGCTGAATGAAAGAAAATTATTCTAAAATAAATTTTATTACTATATTCTATCAGGGAATTATACAACATGTAATCCCATATCACATTGTGTAATCCCCAGGGGTTGGTTTCCTCCAAAAAACACGTCACATATTCACTTAATTTTATTTATCTAACATTGATAAATTACATTTTTTAAAACCATATTTCACGTTATAAAATTATTATAGACAACATGAAACCCACTTTCATGTCATGAATGTTCCATGCTCCCAACTCTCAGCATCAAAACTCTTCTAGACTTCCTTTGAGCCTCCCTCAAACACATCCAACAACCAAAATTGGAAAAGTAACGGACCATGAAGGCACACACTATATGATATGAATCCATTTGGATAAAACAAAACCTAAAAAATTATGTCATTAACATCCTTATCCACTTTCTGTAGGTTATTTTATTTCCAAAACTCTAACCCTGGTATCCTTAATAAGATATCCAAATGTGGTTCTTCTAAGTAGGGGTAATTGTCTTCACTAAGCTCATTATTTTTAATTCTTCTTTTTCCATATTCAATTATATCATAAAAATTAAAATATAACATCAAAATTATCTCCAATAAACTGTGATTTTAGTACATTCATGTAATAATTTATATCAATATCCTCCTCTATCAAATAGAAAATAAATCCATTGCTCATGTGGGTGGCGAACTACAACCTCGCCAACCGATGTAAATTGATTTTCATTGTCAAATCACATGTATATTTTTAATTATAGAAATTGGGAATATATATTACATATGATTTGATATTAATTATAGAAAATTAATATACATTCATCATACATACCTTTTATCCCATTAATGGAGTGATACCATCACTCATACATACGTACAACATACCATATCTATGAAGTGATGTGACTCACATTTGATGAAAAAAAATTAATTAGTGGAAAAAAAAATTAATTTAATAATTATATATTTTATTTGTAACACCAGTATCATTCTAGATATGATTTGATTATAAAATATACACATGAACTAGAACATTCATGGGAAACAATTCATGAGAAAACAAGGCAATTAACACCTGAAACAATAAAAATAACAAAATATTATCAACAAAAAATTAACAAGATGTTATAAAAGAATCATAAATGATATAATAAAAATGAATATATTTATGCAATAAATTTATAACATGATTAAAAGCATTATAATGATGAATTAAATTTTTATAAGAAAATGGAAGAATGAGGTAAGATATTTTGTCTCAATTTTCATTAATTGATTTATATTGTAATGTTATGAACATAATTTCTTTAATATGGTGTATGTGAAAAAAATGACCCAAATTACCACTTGAACTAGTACACGAACCGAATTTCTACATACCAAAAAGGGAATTCCTAATCCCCATGGGTAGATGATTTGGCCCTGGGTAACAAACAACATTCAGAGGGAATGATACCACCCATCATGAAACAGATGAAAAGACCTATATGTGCATATAAAGAAATAAAAAATGGAAGGAAACATGAATATATATATGTTTTTATATATGTATTTCATCATAGAAATACAAAAAAAGAAGCAATACTACTGAAAAGGAATGAAAAAATTCTCCAAGAGACATGTCCAACATCAATGGATGAAGAAACCAAAATAGATACCCCCATCATCACACCATCTAGTTACCCAGATCAATTTGAAAAAAAAACCTTTCAACATCATTGTGGAACCACCCCTGTACCTATATCGAAATACATTACAATTTCTATGTACCATCGAAGGGGTTAAAAATATGTGGGCTAACATGATCTCTAGGGTCCCACTCAGTGTTTCCACAACAATCTTATGTAAAATAATCCAAGCATGCTAAACATTAAAGAAAACAAGGCATTATACATAGTATTGTAGGTTTTTTCTCAAAAAATAGAAAAAAATTAATTTCCACTATATCTATATTTCTAAATAATGTAGGTAGATCAGTTTCAAATCATTACATATATATATATATATATCAAAATAGGTATATTAGATCCAAACAATGTAGTTATCACATATCCTGTCAAATCCATTGTAGTAAAACAAGAAGAGTACAATCCAAAAGGACAAGAAACATCATTCCAAGGATCACAAAATGTCAAGATATATAGGACACTCATACCTAAAATATAAAATCCCACAAAAATGTCTCTAGATATATGAATCAGATATATAGGTCCAAGGAACACCCCAACAAGTGAACCCCCCAATATGGCTAAAATGTCATTAGAATAATAGGCATATAGAGCAAAAGGAAACCCATTGACTAAACCCCCCGATAGTGGATGAGGCCTATTGATTGACCTAAAACCTAAGTACCATAGGCTTCTAATGTGAAATATATTCCAAACCATTCCATCAAACCATTTCATCCAAACTATTCATTTATAATCCCTTCAGAAAACCAATTTACAATGTTTTGAAAACCATTTTTATTTACCAAAGCTACGGTAAACTGTATTTTGAAAAAAAACCCATTTTCAAACACATAAACAAAATTATCTAGTATTTCCATTACATTTTAAAACAATTTATAAAAAATAGAACCATTAAGTTCACCAACACATGATAGAGACAAAACCAGCTACCTCAAACCATTGGTCACAAACACCTGCAACAAGATCCACCAACAAGGAAGAACATGAAAATGATTATGGAGTCCTTAGAATCAATATACAAACATTTAAATTGATTAAATTTTACAAAAGTGTTGGTGAAGAGGAAATTTCACTACATACCTCATGAACTCTAACACATTGTACCGTAACCATTAATGAATCAGACACCAAAACATGATAAAACAACATATCTAGAAAGAATTAATGATAATTACCACCACACATCAATGGATTCGATAACACTAGGGATTGAAACTACTACAATAAAAGGAAACAATGATTTAAAAAGGGTTACTAACTTTGAGAGACACTACACACAAACATGAAGATCAAATTCCAAACAAATCAATCCAAAAAGGGATGATTTTCCAAAAATTTCTAGAGAGTGCATCTAGGATGATATGTAATAGGATATCAGACGAATGAAATTTGAACCTTCCATGAATTTACCTAAATCCAAAACTCACTATAATTACGTGTCCTGTATTTCATTTACACATTGCGTAATTGAAAAAACAATTTCCTTTTTAAAAACCCATATTTTAACATTACAAAACATATAACCTTTCACACTATTTAATCAAATCATTACATGAGCCTAGTGATTAAATACACAATGTGTAAAATATATTTATGGTGTGTAATTTCCCACAAGACTGAAAAATACTAGATTATTACCCAATCAAACCAATCCATCTTAGTTGTTCTCTAAACATGGTGGGAACCCCACTAATCCACTAAACATTTATACCTAGAAATTATTAATTCAAATAGACATAAATCACTATGGTTTAGGTATTTTTTCCAAAAAACATCTCCATCATTGGGAGTCCCAAGATGCACCAAATTAATTAGGTTAAAAATTAAAGAAATGGGAAATACCTTAAATACACAAATGGGATGTTTCAAACTCCCCACCATAATACTCATCATCCCTAGGAAGCTATATGGATGAATGAAGTTCAATAAAGTGGTTAGGACACTTCTCTCTCACCAATTACTCATCCTCCACTGTCTCATGAGAATATAATTCATTCCACCATAACACTTTAACCAACGAAATTGAATATCTATGAAAGAATTTCACATAAGAGTACATGATATCTATTGGGTACTCCCCAATAGAAACATCTAGCTTTAACTCAATATCTTCCCAAATCAGATCATGATAGGGACCAAGATGACATTTCTTCAGTTGTGATATGTGGAAAAAAATTTAATTCCTATTAAATTGAACAACAATTCCCACAGATAAGAAATCATCCAAAAACTTTCATCAACCTAAAATGGCCAAACATATCATGGAGCCAACTTTCACTATTTTCCAAGTTGACGGTGACCTAACTAAGGAGAATCTTTTAAGAAAAAATGGTCACCTATGAAATAATCCAGAGGACGATGTTACTAATTCACATAATTTTTATGATGACTCTGACGTATACCCATATTCCAATGTAGATTCTAAATCCTTGTAGAGATCTTACAAACCATACTCAATCCCACTAAAAAATCTCTACCCACCTATTCCCAAAAAAAGTGACCTTCATGAGTGAACATACATAGCCTATAAAGGATCCATTTTTCAGTCAATAATAATTGTTTTTATAATAAAACTCAACCATTTTTAGATGGATGACCTAGGATCTACCAAAATCAAAGACATAAGAATGAAGCATGTCCATCCGAATTTGAATATCACACCCAACCTGATAATCTATTTATGGATGGTATATTGTACTAAACCTGACATAAGTATGAATCACCTCTTAAAGAATCCTCTAGACACTAGAAGTAAACCAAGTATACCTTTATAAAAAAATGGTCAATGGAACCCTAGGTAACTTCTCAATCTCATACATATAAATCTTATCCAGATCATCAACATTAGTGGTGTCCCTGATCGGAATGATGTTAACTAACTTTTTATACCGATCAATCACCACTGAGAAATTATTCCTCTCTTGGGGTGTAACATCCCAGGTAAATGAAGAATAAGATATTTTTATATTTATTAATATTTGTGAATTAAATATTAATTTTAGCTTAAAAGTGGTTTCTATGTTCGATAGCGTACCTGATACGCAACAATGAGTTTCTTTGGAATCTTACGTTGCACACTAATAATATATTATTATTATTTTAAATGGTAGTTAACTCCTAGCCGTTGTATTGGCAGTAATGAAAAAAAATAACTATAATATGATTATAAATGTATTTATATTTATACAATAAAAGTTAGAGGCTTAATATATGAATGAATCTAATTTTATGTATAATTTACATTAAAAGGACGATTTACCACATTTTAATGGAGAACCATTTTTAAATCTAGTTTTGGTCACTTTAATACATTCTAATTGACCAAATAAAATCCTTCTTTATAATGGGGACATCAAAATTTACTTTGTGCAATTTTTTGGAATTTTTCGGATAAAGTTATTTTTTTAATGAATAGTGAAAAATATTGTATTTTAATTCAAAAGTGCCTTTTAATCTAATTTATTTATATGGTTAGAATATATTTTTAATTGGTTTTAAAGTGAAATTAAAATATATTTTTACCATTTAATCCAATGTTGGTCATTGGAATTAATTTCACTTTGAAATTGGACATAATCAAGTATCAATCTTTTGATAGTTATTGGTTCTTAAAAACACGCTATTTATTTTAACAACGGGAATTAATTTTTAAATTAATTAATGCCACTTCTATGTTTTGAATTTGGAAAAATAGACATCATTTTTGAATTCGGAATTTCAAATATAGCTTAGGCTGAATTTTTGGTATTTTTCTCAAAAACTTCAATTTTTGATGAATAGTGACACCACTTAGTGGTAGTTAAAAAAACTGACTTTTTCATTTAAATGGAATTTTACCACTTCTGTGAATTGAATTTCAAAAATCCTACATATATGGTTGTTATCAAGAAGTAAAATGTGGTTCAATAAGATGAAAATAATTTTTGGTGAATAGTAACTTTTGACTTTTATTTACTGCGGTTATAGGTATGTAGGGTAATTCAAGGATAAAAGAATATGATAATAATTCAAAATTACCTTAACACTTGTCCAAAACTTATTGGTTAAGTCATTAACGACCATGGGAATATTTGGGTCTATTTTGGGACCCCATTTATCCACTTGGGAGTGAAAATGACAATTTAGATTAATTAATTTAATGTAAAGGAAAAATTGACATTAACAAAAATCGTTTAGTAATTAATTTTTATATGGTGATATATATGTCCTATTTTCGACTATAAATATTTATTGGAAAGATAAAAAGATTTCGTACATGATAGTATTTGTTTTATAATTTTTAGACCTCTAATAAATTAAATTATTTATGACACAATAATGATGTAGTATTTACCTCATTAATAAATGATTAAAATAAATAAGATTATAATGATTAAACTATTATCCCAAACATGTCCAATTCTGATTGGATGATTTTATTTCGGTTATTAGTCATCTTATCTTCCACCATAATGATTTTTGGACCATTAGAAACCGAATATCATTATATTATAAAATAATATTTTCACACTTTCCTAAAGATCCCCTCCTCTCCCTTATAAAAGGAGACCACTTCTATGAAATTCCTCACACCTATAAAGCCATTTGGCTCGTCCAAACTCTGCCCAATTAGGATCCCTACATCCATATACTCCTCCTAAAAGCCTTACATTAGGAAGAAGGTACTTCAAGAAGTCTTTTAGTTCAATCCAAAGGGAGTTACCCAAATTAAAGGTAACAATTTCTCTTAAATTGTTTTATTTTATTTTAATTATCCAGCCCCTAAAATCTTTTTATTTCTTTAATTTGTAACAACACCAGTATCCTAAATATACTAGGATGTTGTTATAAGAAGTATTATAACTACACCTACAAACACCTCCATCTAATGGATGAAGAACATAATGTTTCTGTGGATGGAAAACTGATGCCTCACAAAACGATGATTGTTCAATTACATCTTACCACCTCTCATGGTGTCCATTACGATGGAACTGTATTTATATATGATATATATTATTTTTATGATTTCATTATGCTTCTGTACTTACATTTTTATAGAATTCCTTTATTTTTTCCATAGTGGGTAAATACGATAATCTCATTTCAGGAAGTGCAGACTACCGCCCCCTCAAAGTGATGTGATTCGTTAATGACTTATGTGGGATGTATAAAGGATGGAGTTAATGATATTATATATTATATTATACTGGAATTATAATATAACTATGTATCATTATGTTTTAATTCCATTAAAATAATAAATATAAATGAAAGTAGCATTCATGCGTACGTACGGCTTACCGTCTCAATGAACGGTGCATTTCATTTCATACCTCTAAATGTTATGTACAATTATAAAACATGTATATACTTGATATATATTATATATATGATATATAAATCATGAATATAATTCTGGATATAATGAACCTTTTACAACATGAACAATATTTAATTATAAGAAGTCCATTTTTGACTCAAGTACCAAATATCGACAAAACAAACATTATTAACTTAAATAATTACATAATGTTTATAACATGGTAATAAGTGATATAAAATGAATAATAAAATTGGAAAAGGCTCTTAAGCAAGTATAAATTAACTTTAGTTTATTATTCAGGAGATTAAAGAACGATCGTGTCAAGTCGGACACGAGGTAAGGGATCCGACCTCTCTCTTTCTTTTCAAGTACTCTCTTTTATGTCATTTCATTTATGATACATATTCTTATGTTGGAGGATGTTATTTTAAATTAAACATACTGTAATTTGTATTTTAATATTATTAGAGACCCCCCTTACTCTAATCAATTCATTTTAATAATTTTTAAGTGGTGCCGTTAGCCTGCCGAATTTTTGTAAGGGATTTTCTTATCTCACTTTTAATTCTGTGAGATTTCCATTGTTCGCCACTTATTCATTACATGTGGTGTATTATGTACTGCCATTATATATATATATTATCATGATTCTCATTATATTCATGTTATTATGTGATTCATTTGGTGGTTATTAACTTTTTGTCATACGACTCAGTTGATTACAACGTGGTAAAGGGTTTCGTCTCATTTTTTATTCTCGTGAGATTCATGCTATACTTGACACTATTTTATTTGTGTGGTGTATGTACTGCCCATGATTGTACTATTTGTGTAATATACTCTCATTTATTAGTATTTACATCATCATTTTATGATCCTTCTTTCATGTGGCATATGTTTTGTAAGTTACCAAATCGGTAAGGAAACTCCTTAACCCAATTTCTATTCTTTGGGTTGATATTCTCTTTTTTTATTTAAGTCATCCTATGAATATGTGTGAATGAACTCGGATTGTTTTAAACTTAATATCCACTTACATTGGGTGTATTTATATTTTTCACACATAATTATGAGATTGATTTATCCTTAATTTAAGGATTTCATATTTATAAGGGATTTTATCTCAATTTCCATTTCCATTGAGACTTCATTGTTGTTATGCACCAATTCACTCTTATATGGTGTATATACTGTCCTTTGAAATATTATATCATGAATCCCTTTATTCTAAAGATATTATAATGTTCTGATTAAAATTTATTCTTCAATTAATTGTATTGAAGCATCCCTCTTTTTGTTAAAAACTCTTTAACTAAAATATCGTTTTAAATGTTTTAAAGATTTATTATTATAAATATTTATAATTAATGTCCATGTTTTCAAAATAGGTTTTAGGATTTATTTATATGGACATTAATGTTTTCAAATGATAATTTATTTAAAATCTTCAAAGTGGTATGGGACACTTTGATTAAAAAATCTCTTTTTAAAAGGTTTTGAAAATGATTTGATTAAACATTGTTTATTTCAATACCTTGATTTGATATATTGGAATGTGGAAATGTTATCTATCCTTTATCCATGTGTTATATATTATGATTATGTTATGGTTATTGGGAATTGTTTATGTATACGGGTGGTTTTGTTATAAACCTAGGGGGGTGAGCCCGAGATAGCTCTCCAATGCATTGGGTAACGTGACAGAGGTAAACATGAATGTTTCTCATAAGAGATTTAGGGAATATACTGTGATGTGTATTCCAAAGTAACTCCCTATGTATCTGTGATAGCTACAATGTAAGTATGGTATGGATGATGCAAGTTATCTTTATGATTTATGATTTCTATGTGTCTTTCATAAATCTTATGATTTCATGAGGTAAGTAAAAGAGTTCATGTTTTGTATGTATTTATGAACAAATGTTTTCATTCACTATTTTATAACCCTTACAGAGACTTTTATGCTCATCCCAAGTTTTAAAATGTTTTCCACAAGAATTAAAGATGAATAGGGTCAAGGATGGGATCAAGGAAAATCCATGCTATCTAAAACATGGAACTAGACATGTTTATTTTTAAGAGTTTTTATATTATGAAAAAATGGGTACTGAGTAGTAGTGTCTACTTGTAATATTCGTGTTGTAATGTAATAGTTATGGCCTAAATCTCTAAAACTCTAAACCTGAAAAGATCCTCAATGTGAGTTATTCATTTAATTCAATATTATGTAATGTTTAAGGATGAGTCCTTATAGTTGGTATCAGAGGTCGATTTAGACAAATTTAGAGATTATGAGTTTTTTTAGACACACGGTTAGTCCCTATATTTATTATTTCAGTTAAATCCTTGTTTTATAATTTTTTTCAGGTCAAGTATAGTCAGTTACGAATGGAAGGAGAAGGATCTCAAACGACATTCCTATCTCTTCCTGATGACATGCTTGCAATAATTATTACAATGTCATGTTCGGATGATTGTGAAACTTTTTATAGAATACAACTCACTTGCAAGTAGTTGTTTGAGATATAAATCACCTCCACTATATGTCGTTATCATCGTGGATCATGGGTTGTATTTAGAAAAATACTATTTTCACAATATTCTTATATTTTCAAGAACGGTAAATATTATCAAGGTATTTTCAAATATTTTACCTTATCACAAGAATTTGAAGCATATTATGATTTTAAAAATTGTGCTGAGGAAGGAGACCCTTGCACAACCTATTTATATTTTCTTTTAAAATATAGTCTCTCATCCCATACATATGGTATTTTAAAAGGACCAATAATAGAAATTTTCAACTCAAATTCTGTCCGACTATTTTATAGAAATCATGTTTTATCAGATGTTTTGGAATTATATGTCACACATGATTATTTTCCAAAACTGTTTTTCTGTGAACACCCATATGACCCTTGTTGTACAAGGTGTATTTTGATGGAGGAAGAAAATGATTTTGAAGGATCTCTAAATCATTATTGTAATGAATGGGACTTCTACCTACATGAACAAGATGACGATGAAACTGAGTGGATGCCATGATCAAGGTATGATGTTATTAATTTTGGGAATCATTTTATTTTATCTTATAGTGGTGAAATAAGAATTCAAGAATTAAGATGTTGAGATCGTAATGAATTTGGGTAAAAATGAGAGGTATAAGGAAACAATTGAGGTTAAAACATGTTAGGGTTATTTTTGAGTTTTATAAAAAGGACAACCCGTAGGATGGGTGACAACCCGTCGCTTCCGGCAAGGCTACAGGAATCGAACCCACAATTGAAGGGTGACAAGGGCGTATCACCTACCACTAGCCTACTTGAATTCCCTGGTTATTTTGACTAATTATTTTTAGTTAGAAGATTTTATGAATCAAGAGTAAGTGGATTTTGGGTTATCTATGGAAATTATTAACCTATCACAGATGATATGTGATTAGGTTAATTACTTTTCAATATGAGACTTCAAGAGCAACTGATGTTATTTGGAGATAAATGTTAATTTGTACCTTGGAAGACTATGTGATTAAATCCGTAAAAATATTTGGGGTTCAATCTTAGTTTGGTTTACATTGAAGAATTTTATGGACAAATTGTTTATCGAATGGTCTTCGTTGAACATTGGGTTTGGTTAGACATATTTTGGAGATTAAGAGTTGTTTTTCTTTATGTAAAAGTTTATCTTTTTGGGGGATTGTCTGATATTATACTAAACGTTTTGGTTTTAGTTAATATTTAAAGACATGTGAAATATATAGTTCATCTTTTTGTGGATTATGTGATTCTCTAAAAGATGGTTATAGCGCTCTTAATGTGAAAAAAATCCATCCTGAATATTCATTATTTGGAGAAAATATAAGTTTGTGTTAGAAATATAGTAAAAGATGAATGTATACATGACAAGTAAGTATATTTCCTTATGTTTTTGGTTAGTCTCATTAATAAATTCCTCAACTAAAATTAACTTTAAACAGAAACCTTGTTCATTAAATTTTCCTACCGGGGAATCAAAGACTGTTTAACCCATCACAAGTTTGTGATTTTCTGGTGGTTAACTTTCTCCTAAACATGTTTTCTATCACTCTCCATCAGAACTTGATGATTTGTTTTCTCCTCCATATCCATTTTTTAATGGAATACTAGTATCTTTTGTCTCGGGTAACCTTTTTTACTTCTCTTCATTTATTTTAAATTTATAGTTTTATTCACTCTCTTTCCGATGTGGGGCTTTTAATGAAGTTTCCAAGCCCAGTTTTAAAATTGTGAGGATGCAATTCCCAAAAGGGGGGAAGGATGTAACATCCCAGGTAAATGAAGAATAAGATATTTTTATATTTATTAATATTTGTGAATTAAATATTAATTTTAGCTTAAAAGGGGTTTCTATGTTCGATAGCGTACCCGATACGCAACAATGAGTTTCTTTGGAATCTTACGTTGCACACTAATAATATAATATTATTATTTAAAATGGTAGTTAACTCCTAGCCATTGTATTGGTGGGAATGAACAAAACTAACTATTATATGATTATACATGTATTTATATTTATCCAATAAAAGTCAGAGGCTTAATATATGAATGAATCTAATTTTAAGCATAATTTACATTAAGAGGACGATTTACCGCCTTTTAATGGCGAACCCTTTTTAAATCTAGTTTTGTTCACTTTAATACATTATAATTGACCAAATAAAATCCTTATTTAGAATGGGGACATCAAAATTTACTTTGTGCAAATTTTTGGAATTTTTCCGATAAAGTTCATTTTTTAATGAATAGTGAAAAATATTGTATTTTAATTCAAAAGTGCCTTTTAATCTAATTTATTTATACGGTTAGAATATATTTTTAATTGGTTTTAAAGTTAAATTAAAAAATATTTTTACCATTTAATCCAATGTTGGTCATTGGAATTAATTTCACTTTGAAATTGGACATAATCAAGTGTCAATCTTTTGATAGTTATTGTTTCTTAAAAACACGCTATTTGTTTTAACAACGAGAATTAATTTTTAAATTAATTAATTCCACTTACATGTTTTTAATTTGAAAAAATAAACATCATTTTTGAATTCGGAATATCAAATATAGCTTAGGCTGAATTTTTGGTATTTTTCTGAAAAACATCAATTTTTGATGAATAGTGACACCACTTAGTGGTAGTTAAAAAAACTGACTTTTTTCATTTAAATAGAATTTTACCACTTCTGTGAATTGAATTTCAAAAATCCGACATACATGGTTGTTATCAAGAAGTAAAATGTGGTTCAATAAGATGAAAATAATTTTTGGTGAATAGTAACTTTTGACTTTTATTTACCGCGGTGAAAGGTAAATAAGGTAATTCAAGGATAAAAGAATATGATAATAATTCAAATTATCTTAAAACTTGTCAAAACCTTATTGTTTGAGTCATTAACGACCATGATAATCTTTGGGTCGATTTTGAGACCCCATTTATCCACTTGGGAGTGAAAATGACAATTTAGATTGATTAATTTAATGTAAAGGCAAAATTGACATTAACAAAAATCGTTTAGTAATTAATTTTTATATGGTGATATATAAGTTATATTTTCGACTATAATAATTCATTGGAAAGATAAAAATATTTCTTACATGATAGTATTTTTTTTATAATTTTTAGACCTTGAATAAATTAAATTATTTATAACACAATAATGATGCAGTATTTACCTCATTAATAAATGATTAAAATAAATAAGATTATAATGATTAAAATATTATCCCAAACATGTACAATTCTGATTGGATGATTTTATTTTGGTTATGAGTCATCGTATCTTCGACCATAATGATTTTTGGACCATTAGAAACCAAATATCATTATATTATAAAATAATATTTTCACACTTTCCTAAAGATCCCCTCCTCTCCCTTATAAAAGGAGACCACTTATATGCAATTCCTCACACCTCTCAAGCCATTTGGCTCGTCAAAACTCTGCCCAATTAGGATCCCTACATCCATATCCACCTCCTAAAATCCTTACCTTAGGCAGAAGGCACTTCAATAAGTCTTTTGTTTCAATCCAAAGAGAGTTACCCAAATTAAAGGTAACTGTTTCTCTTAAATTGTTTTCTTTTATTTTAATTCTAAAACCCCTAAAATCTTTTTATTTCTTTAATTTTTAACAACAACAGTATCCTAAATATACTAGGATTTTTTTATAAGAAGGATTTGAACTACACTTACACACACCTCCATCTAATGGATTAAGAACATAATGTTTCTGTGGATGGGAAACTGACGCATCACTAAACGATGATTGTTCAATTACATCTTACTGCCTCTCATGGTGGCCATTATGATGGAACTGTATTTATATATGATATATATTATTTTTATGGTTTCCTTATGCTTCTGTACTTGAATTTTTATAGCATTCCTTTATTGTTTCCATAGTGGGTAAATACGATAATCTCATTTGAGGAAGTGCGGACTACCGCCCACCCAAAGTGGTGTGATTCGTTAATGCCTTATGTGGGATGTATAAAGGATGGAGTTAATGATATTATATATTATATTATACTGTAATTATAATATAACTATGTATCGTTATGTTTTAATTCCATTAAAATAAGAAATATAAATGAAAGTAGCGTTGATGCGTACGTACGGCTTACCGTCTCCATGAACGGTGCATTTCATTTCTTACCTCTAAATGTTATGTACAATTATAAAACATATATATAATAGATATATATGATATATATGATATATAAATCAGGAATATCATTCTGGATATAATGAACCTTTGACAACATGAACAATATTTAATTATAAGAAGTCCATTTTTGACTCAAGTACCAAATATCGACAAAACGAACATTATTAACTTAAATGATTACATAATGTTTATAACATGGTAATAAGTGATATAAAAAGAATAATAAACTTGAAAAAGTTTCATAATCAAGTAGAAATTAACTTTAGTTTATTATTCAGGAGATTAAATAACGATCGAGTCAAGTCAGACATGAGGTAAGGGATCCGACCTCTCTCTTTCTTTTCAAGTACTATCTTTTATGTCATTTCATTTATGATCCATATTTCTATGTTGGATGATGTTATTTTAAATTAATCATTCTGTAATTTTTCTTTTCATATTATTAGAGACCCCCCTCTTACTCTCATCAATTCATTTTAAGAATTTGTAAGTGGCGCTGTTAGGCTGCCGAATTTTTGTAAGGTATTTTCTTATCTCACTTTTAATTCCGTGAGATTTCCATTGCTCGCCACTTATTCATTACATGCGGTGTATTGTGTACATCCATTATATATATATATATATATTATCATGATTCTCATTATATTCATGGTATTCTATGATTCATTTTGTGGTTATTAACTTTTTGTCATACGACTCAGTTGATTACAACGTGGTAAAGGGTTTCATATCATTTTTTATTCTTGTGAGATTCATGCTATACTTGCCACTATTTTCTTTGTGTGGTGTATGTACTTCCCATTATTGTACTCTTTGTGTAATATACTCTCATTTATGAGTATTTAAATCTTCATTTTATGATCCTTCTTTCATGTGGCATATGTTTTTTAAGTTACCAAATCGGTAAGGGAACTCCTAAACCCAATTTCCATTCTTTGGGTTGATATTCTCTTTTTTTATTTATGTCATCCTATGAATATGTGTGAATGAACTCAGATTGTTTTACACTTAGTATCCACTTACATTGGGTGTATTTATATTTTTCACAGATTATTATGAGATTGGTTTATCTTTAATTTAAGGATTCCATCTTTATAAGGGATTTTATCTCAATTTACATTTCCATTAAGACTTCATTGTTGTTATGCACAAATTCAATCTTATATGGTGTACATACTGTCCTTCGAAATATTAAATCATGAATCACTTTATTTTCATGATATTATAATGTTCTGATTAAAATTTATTCTTCAATTAATTGTATTGAAGCATCCCTCTTTTTGTTAAAAACTCTTTAACTAAAATATAGTTTTAAATGTTTTAAAGATTTTTTCTTATAAATATTTCAAATTATTGTCCATGTTTTCAAAATGGGTTTTAGGATTTATTTATATGGACATTAATGTTTTCAAATGATAATTTATTTAAAATCTTCAAAGTGGTATGGGACACTTTTATTCAAAAAGATCTTTTTAAAAGGTTTTGAAAATGATTTGATTAAACAATGTTTATTTCAATATCTTGATTTGATATATTGGAATGTGGAAATGTTGTCTATCCTTTATACATGTGTTATATGTTATGATTATGTTATGGTTATTGGGCATTGTTTACATATACGTGTGGTTCCGTGATAAACCTAGGGTGGGTGAGCCCGAGATAGCTCTCCAATGCATTGGGTAACGTGACGGAGGTAAACATGAATGTTTCTCCTAAGAGATTTAGGGAATATACTGTGATGGGTATTGAAAAGTAACTCCCTATGTAGCTGTGATAGCTATAGTGTAAGTATGGTATGGATTCTGAAAGTTACCTTTATGATTTATTATTTCTATGTGTCTTTCATAAATCTTATGATTTCATGAGGTAAGTAAAAGAGTTCATGTTTTGTATGTATTTATGAACAAATGTTGTCATTCACTGTTTTATAACCCTTACTGAGCCTTTTATGCTCATCCCATGTTTTGAAATGTTTTCCATAGGACTTAAAGATGAATAGGGTCAAGGATGGGATCAAGTAAAATCCATGCTATCTAAAACATGGAACTAGACATGTTTCTTTTTAAGAGTTTTTATATTATGAAAAAATGGGTACTGAGTAGTAGTGTATACTTGTAATATTCATGTTGTAATGTAATAGTTATGGCCTAAATCTATAACACCCTAAACCTAAAAAGATCCTCAATGTGAATTATTCATTTAATTCAATAATATGTCATGTTTAAGGCCGAGTCCTTATATGGGGAGTCTATGGTAATAAAATAAAAAACATCGATACCTCGTCCCATTTCATAAATAGTACCATACAATCCCATTTTAAAATAGATGGTTTATGATGCTCTGAATTAATCTGTTGGCAGGTGTAATAACATGAAACTTAATTAGAAATTTCATGATTCATAACCAACCAACAGAATCCCCACCTCATGTCATAATCCATTTTTTAGTTCTTAGATAAAATATCCATGAAGAATAATGAAAATAAAAAAAATTGAACTACTCACAAATACTGTGTCAACAAACTGATCCCCAAAATTGAGAGTACCATCTGAAGAGAGAGACCAACTAGGAACGATATCTCCACCATATAGGATTTCAAAAATTTCTTTGAAATCATCATCATGGTACTAGTTCTATGGAATAGAAACAATTATATATGATGATAACTGGACACTGGTCTAAAACATATCCAAAACATCCTCTTGAGCATCTATATTAAATTAAGAAAAAACCCCATAAGGTCTCACCTTCCATTAAATTTCCAAATAGGCTGATGGTAATTTCATGCTAAGAGAATCTACATAGACATTCAACTTTTTTAGGGTGTAGGAAATGTCAATATAAAATGTATGATGTTATTATAACTAGTTCCTCTATTTTATATTCAAGTCTTTGTGAGAATTTATTTAACCCAAAATCTGGTTTTTAAAGAATACTATAAAATTCTCCCAAAAAATAGTGTCCCCAAACACTTAAGCATAAGAATATCCCTGAAAAGAACTAAGTAATTACTGAGGTAAATTTTATCTTGATGTCAAAACTATATATATCCAAACGAAACCACATGATCATATTTTAAAAGCATAGAACCCAAACCAGTTCCATAAATATCATAGAAAAACACATACCCCATACCTGGATTACGTAAGATCTGAATTGGAGATGATGTCAGAATTAGTTCCATATCATCGAAAGAAGACTAATTTTTTATCCCATGTTAATTTCAACATATTTCTTGTAGGAGAAATAATAGATGATTCCATATTTTTGAAATGATTTTTGGACCATTAATAATATCCAATAAGACCGAGGAAGCTCTAAATCTAAAAGAAACTTTGTGGTTGTTACCATGAAAAAATAGCCTTCACCTTATCAGGATCAAATGATAATCCATTATATGTAATCGTTTTCCCCATGAAATTCATTTATTGAATCCAAAAATTTCATTTCAAAATCATTCCATACAAACAGTGACTCCATAGGACTTCTTGAATCAAACATAGATGGCGATCTTGCTCATGGTTAGATCTTGAACAATGGAAAATATCATACATGAGAAACAAAATAAATGTGTTATTATATTTATGGAATATATGATTCATCAAATCCATAAAAAAATATGAGATTTAGTTAGATGAAATGATATCACATGATATTCAAAATGGATACACCTTCTCCAAAAAACATTTTTCATTATATCTGACTCATGAAATATGAGATGATGATAAAATGACCAAAGATAAATATTCAAAAACCAATTTACCCCTTTAAATGATCAAAAAAATAATCCAATCAAGATAAATAATTAATTTTCTTAACAAATTCCCATTTTAACTTTTGATAGTCTATGCAGAATCAGAGTAAACCATCTTCCTTCTTGGAAAGGAGAACATAGACATCCCAAAGAGAAACACTTGGTAAAAAAACCATTTCCACAATATTTTACATCTAAAACTTGAGTAATATCATCTCTTCTAATTCCATATGATAATAAGGTATCGTAATTAGCTGTGTAAGTAGCACCAGATCAATTATAAACTCAACCAACCACTATAGTGGAATCGTGGAGAAATTGTATGGGAAACATTAATTAAATCATTCATAAATACTGTGAATATCAATAATATAAAAAACCTCATTAGGCACAAAATCTACAACAGAAAAAAACTCTTGATATCTAGGAATGAAGGTCCTACACTACTAGGACTTAGATCACAGTCACCCTAAAACACCCACAAGCTCCCATCGGCTGAAAAAAACTAACCACACCGATGAAAACAATCGACCTTTGAATGATGATCAATAAGCCAATACATTATAATTATTACGTCTAAAAAATCATGACCAGGAATGAGAATATCCTAAATAGACTATGTGTTAGATATCGATAATGCGCAAGAATCTCCTCTTCCCAATAGGATTCTATAACTCCATACAAAAAGAACTGAGATCTGTTGTATGTTTAACTATATCACAAGAATTGCAATATAAAAATGAGTAGGAAACCCCAGTATCAAATAATAGAATCATTACTAAGGTTTAAATAAATATAGTAACTCTCAGTGTCGCTGGATGTAGATATACCACTACCAGAAACTCATATACTACATGAAGGTGCCTCATTCCTAAGGCCTATGGCTAGATTCATTTAGTATTTGAAGCATATGACTAATCCACAATAGCCTTTGGAGACAATGATACCTTACTCTATTGAGGTGTTGAAATTTACAGAATTAAATTCTAATGATTAGCATAAAACCCATAATGCATGGACATCTTTATAGGCAAGGGACAAGAATATCTTGTGTTTCTAACCTTCCTACACTGAAATAAAGTAAAAGTAACACCCATATCTCCAACTAGATGTCCTAAATAGGGTACAATTGATAACCACCTCCACATCCCCATCGATGATCATTCTAGTTAATATTTTTACCTCTCGCACCACCGACACTGCCACATGGTTGAAGAGAAGGTCCTGAATATTCAACCATTCCTTCCATATTCATATTTTCAACCACATCCTTTTCTACCATATCCACATAGGTTGAAGGAATCAACATAATTTCCTAGGATCTGATATCTGTTATAAAACCCTAAAGGTACTTCTAATATTTTTTCTGGTCATTCTTTATAACCTTAGGTGGAAAATGAACCAAATCCAAAAAATGATTGCTGTACATTAACACCAAACACCCTCTCCGCCACAAAGAGAGAAAATCTAGCAACTTCTCAATCACCAGTGAGTATGGGAAAAACTGCTGGATGATGCAATTCTTGAAACCCTTCCATTCCAATACCACATTACTAACTTTTTGTATAGTAAAATCATATAATCTCTTGCTAGGACCCTGAAGTATGAGAACATACACTTCACTGTGATAATATCTACTATATCTTGTAAGTCAAATAACTAATCGTTATTTTAATGCCACTCCTCTGAATGTTTAGGTTCATTAGAACCATTAATGGATGGTGGATTCTCATACAAGAACACCTTTGATCAATCCCTATCTCCCATAACTCCTGGATGTACCTCAAAAACTACATTCTAAACTTGTGAAACAATCTAGACAACAACATAGACTACCCACATGATGTTGTCAATAATAATTTGATCCATATAAGGATTCCTTGAGGATCATCAGCATCACCACACTAAAGAAACCGAGGAAAACATCTCAGAGGCATACTGCTACACACTGAAATAGAATAAAAGATAAAAAATATAATATTATCCTTTAAATTATGAAAAAACACATGAATAAACTGAGATTAAGATCAAGAACTCAAAAATTGAGACACACATCCCAACACCCCATGGTAACTTGAGTTCCATCACGCTAAGAGCTGGCCAAAGACACCCCACAACCTACATCTCATGCTCTGAAAACCATATCTATAGTCCATCAAATGTCCCAAGACAAGGAATATTGAGAATAAAGATGGATATAATTCCAATATATGATGAAACAAACCCATCAACCCTTTCTAACTTATACCTGACCCAAATTTCTACATACCCAAATACGTTTCCAATCCCCTTGGGATAACGATTAGCACTCGGGCATCAAAAAATAACCATATAGATCATTTTCTCCCAAAAAAAGGATATTCCATGCCACATATGTACATATACATAAATAAAAAGAAGACAAAAAATCAATATATATATCATAATAGAAATAGAAAAAAATAAGAAATTCAATTAACAAGGTAGTAAAACAATCTTAAAGATATAAGTCCAACAACAATGGATGAAAAAACTAAAATAGCTACTCCAATAGCCTCTATGTGATAGCATGAACCCCCCATCTTACCATACGACTACCCAAACCCAGCAAACAAAAAAACCATTCTCCCTCACTGTTGTGATTTTAAATTTTCTGCATCAAAATACATAATAAGGACTACACATTACCGAAGGGTTACGTAGGGTGTTAGTTAAAAGTCTCATTAGGGTCCCAACAAAGAGTTTGAATACAATTATATGTACAATAATCCAAGAATTATCATCCTTAATGAAAACAAGACATGATATGCAATATAGAATGTATTATCTCATAATCAAGTGAAACCATTTAATTCCACGTATTTACACTTTCTAAATTATGTAGGTAAATCAGATTGAAATCATTTAACATAAATAGATCAAAATAGATATATCCAATCAAAAATAACTAGGTATCACATATCATAACGAATCCGTTGTAGTACAACCAAAAAGTACTATAAAAATCACTAGTAACATAACATAAAGGATCTAACTAATTCATGATATCTAGGACACTCATACCTAACATAGATAATCACCTGAATCAAGTGTCTAGAAATATGAATCAAATATAAGGGTAAAATAAACACCCTAGAATGTGAACCCCTGACCACTCTAACATGTCCCTAGAACAACAAGCCTAGGGATCATAGGAAAGCCCCATTAGAAAACCCTATGAAAATGTTTAAGGATGATTAAAACACCATCCACCTAAGTTCCCAAGGATTTTAAAGTTCAATATTTTCCAAACAAATTCATGTAACCATTTCATCAAAAATTTTCATTTAAAACCCTTTCATAATAGCATTTTTAATGCATTATGAAAACGTTTCATTTACTAAAATAAGTGGAAAATAATTTTTTATCAAAAAACCACTTCCACACACAAAAATAAAATTATAAAATCATTTCATTTAATTTAGAAAATAATTTATCAAAAAGGGTAACTTTGTTCACCAATACATGCCTGAGATGGAACCACCTACCTTAAAAATTAGGTTGTACACACCTGAAATGGGATCCTCCAACAAGGAAGAACACTACACTGATGATGGATTCTCTATAATAAATATAAATAACTTAGAGTTGATTAAATTTATCAAAATTGTTGTCTAAGAGGAAAGATCACAACATACCTGAAGAATGCACACCCACCACACCCAAACTAGTAATGGATTGTCCCCCAGAATAAGATCACATAATAGATCTTGAAAGGAATAAATCGTATTTGGACTATAGATCAAAACATCAACTAAAGAAACCTAATGAAAATACTATGATTAATGGGAATAAATTATCATAAAGGATTAGTCACATAGAGGGACACCTCTCAAAACATTGATGAAAAAACGTTGAACAAATCAATTCAGAAAGAGAATAAGTTCTGAAAATCACTAGAGATTTCTTATACATCATGAGGTAATAGGGTTGAAGATGAATGAAAGTATAATCATCTATATAGATTAATATATCCATAACTCTAAATTATTACACTTTTTTTAATCCCTTTACATTTCACATAATCCATAGTGTCCATATACACCAAAAAATCTATCACATTTTTATTAAAAAAACTTATTTTTAACATTACCCAACATGTAATATTTCACAATATGAATGATTTTAGGTTGTTTACTCAACTCATGAAATGATTTTGATGGTCAGATACATGATGTGTATAATAATTACATTATGTGTAATCACCCAAAAAGCTAGAAAAAATAGAAGACTCTTACACAAGAAACCAAACCACCTTGGGCATTCTCCAAACTCATAGAGATTCCCTCTATGCCATTACATATATATACAGAGAATTAATTAATATAAATAAAACATAAATCTATATACTCTATGTTATTTATCCCAATGAACTCTCTCCATCCAAGGGAATCCCAATATGCACCCAATTAAAGATAAAAACAAGTAAGGATATGGGATATACTTTAAAGACAATAATAGGCTGTTACAGTTTATATAATATCTCTTTTACATGTAACATCACGAATCCATAACAATTAAGGGAATTTTAACTATTAATTTGAATTTTTTCATCAATGTGAATATTAATTTAATGTTGAAAAGTGTCAAATAATTTCATAACTAAATTTCATTTAATTGGGTTGTATTACTTATTCACTGTATTTAATAATATAATATTATATTTGTAATGAATTTTAACTATATTATTTTATTTCAACATTTTTGATATTTATTATCATTGGATAAAAATAATCAATTAATTTATTAATTCTCACTTAAATGTTATGATCATTGTGAGGGTTTTCCATATCAAATTGTTTTTATTGGGACATATGTTATGTTATACAAAAATATCTTTTACGAGGTGTATATAATTCCCCACTGATATGTTATATCATTAATATCTTTATATTCATGGTATTAAATGTTTTAGTTGATGTTTTTTATTTAATAATGAGTATAAATCAAAAGTTTCAAATGGTGTAAGATACTTATGTTTCAATCACATTTTAGTTGGGGTTGTTTATTGTAGAATTTACATCGAATTAAATTGATTGATACCTATTTAATAAATCCAATTAGTTTTACTCTAGTATTTTTATATGGGAAATTTTCATGTAATAGTAAAATTTCCCTCTATATGGTGCATAAAATTATTGTGAAAATGTTATTATTAAAATACATATTCATTTTTCTTTTCGATCAAAAATAATTTTTCTACCAAATCCATGTTTTCTAAAAATGTCTTGAATTTTCTGAATATGTTTGTTTCAATTCATTTTTAACCATAATTTCATTATTGAAAAATATTATAAAATTTATCTTCCAAACCTCTTCTAATCAAGTTCCTATTGATTTCTTTAAAAAATGTGAATGAAATAGTTGTTTTTAACAAATTTGAAAAGGTTGAAACATTCTCACCTCTAGGACCACTAATTTTAAAAAATCATCAATAACAAGTTCCAAAATTTATTTTTATGGATAATGTCTTTTATAATATTTTTGTAAATTCTTAGTTACTATAAGTGGTTTTCAAAAAGAAAATGGTTATTTTTAAAAGAATGTTTTTAAATATATTTTTATGGTATTTCAAATCAAAAATGACAAAACCACGTTATATTACAACTACCCTACTTGGAAAATGTTGTAATGATACCATCCATATTATTCATATTGAAGTATTATGATCATTTTGACCAAAAAATGTATTAAAATTCATATCCTTGATTTCTTTTTTGTAGTAATTAACTTTCCATTAATACATCATATTTCTTGTCATAATTGTCATTAAATTTTACATAAATATTTATATTCTTTACCATAGTTAAGATTATTAAATAAACTATATAACATTAATTTATATGTTTTTTTACCATTATTTTAATTTTTTAGTAATAAAATTGTTGACAATAAATATTCATTATTCAATAGAAAGTTTATTGATATGGAATATTTTTCATGAATTAAATTAATCATTTTATATATAAGAAATTCATTGGGAATATTATTATGATAGGGGATTATTATTATATATCCCATTTATGCATCAATATCATCATGAGTAAAATTAGTATGCTAGAATTAAATAGGTTTTTACTGATCATTTTAAAACATCCTATGAACAGTATTGAAGTTATATACTTTATAATGTATGAGATAATGAATTACAATATTAATAATTTTATTCATCATGAATTCAATTTTTATTATCCAAGAGATTATTGCATTGATTTTATAAATTAATGTATTTTTTTCACACGATATTGATTTAAAGTTATTTGTGTTCAATTATTTACCATTCCATATTGATTACACCTTATCTAATCAGGATAGAAAATTTATTGATTAAATTTCATGTGTGTTCAAATATTCACTTTAACATATTGACTATGTCTATTTGATTATGAATTATATATTAATGATAAATTCTACTTTAACTAATTCTTACTGATCAGTTATCATGATATACGATAAAAATATATACCTTAATGAACTCTCATCCTCACAAAATAAGAGATGAATGGAGTCTGCTAATAGCTCCATTGGTGGAGACCATTGAGGGAAAAGGGATTGATGTAATTTAAGTCATTATTTTAGAAATAGAAAATGTAGATAATAAAACAAAGGAATAAAAAAATGTTTTCTGTTTTTAATAAAAGGGAATAGAGTAATTATTTTTCAAATGAAATTGATGAATTTAATGTTGAGAAACAAACTTCATCATAGTAATCTATTTGATGTTTGTTTTAATAAATATGGGGAACATGGGAATTATTTGAGTTAATTCCCAACATTAATGGTTTACTCTTAGACCAAGGAAGGGACTATATTGAATTAAATGGTCTAAATTATTTATGTATTTGGATTCATGAATTAAATTACAGAAGTATGTTTATCACTGATGTTTTAGTTATATGATTTGAAAATCATCTCAGAATTGTGTTAAATTTTTATGCATATATGTATTCATATAAGAATAAATCTAAAATTAGGGATACCATTATAGCTTTACGTTTTTATGTACCTTCATAATTTTAGTTTCTTAAACACTGCTTTGTGAGGTTTTTGGTGATTGGTTTTTATCAATATAAAGGATATTTTAAGAGAAATTTATGCTACTAAAACCCATTGGTTTTTAGTATAAAAAAGTTCATTAAGATATAATTCTATGACATATTATGGAAATGAGATTAATGGTTTTGGTAACCTTTATAATTTATCTTATATTTTATATTGTAGTAATTATAGGTCATCACAATTTGGGTAATTTTTAGAAATTATAGTAATATATATATGGATAAATTACAACCCGCATACAAGGTGGAAACCCCTCAAATATAGAAAGGCTGCATGGCTTGAACAGACAATCAACATGAGATAAAGGTGTTGTTCTTAACAATAGCCTATGTGATGTTATGATTAATATTGAATTGTTTTTTACATAATAAATTTGAAGGATAATTATTAAGTTGAACTTTGGGTTTTACTATTATGGTTTATATATTGAGGTATTATATTAAATTGCGGTAACCAAATTAGATTAGATAAATATTTTGAAATAAATTGAAATACATGTCACACATTTATTGATCATATGATCCATGAAATATAAATTTTAGGGTATTAAGAATAAAAATTATATTTCTACATTCATTAATTGTATTATGTTATTAATTGAAAGTTGATGGGGTCAAAACTAAGAGATCACATTTTTCTTATTAAATAAAAAGATATCATGTAGTTATATTTTTTGATATTAATATACAGTGAAATATTTCTTCAATATAATGAAAATTATCTTGAAAAGAAATTCCTGATGATATTAATATTGGATGAATGAATTTTCATTTAACTCATTAATGTTTTATTGTTTTTTGTTGATAACATTTTCTTTATCATTAACTTTATTAATATCAATGATCCATATCAGTCCTTATAATTATTTTGACATATCTTACATGAGTATTATTACCCTTTCCATCACATATATCCTACTTATAAACCTATTTATGCGTTATTATTGATTCCATTCATACTTCCCTTCCTCTTTTATGAAGAGAGAGTTTTGTTAGCCCTTTTTAAGATGATGGTTTCAATAAATATATTTTAAAATATCAGACCCATTATTTTTTAGAACATGTTAAAATTGTGATGACACAATTTATTTATGCTGGGAGAATGTGGCACTCTAATATTTTAATATAATAACATTGTGTTCGATAGCCTATATGAACACAACACCAAGCCTAATTGATTAGCAACACACTATTTAAATATAACCATTATAACCTAGCAATTTAATTAGAGGGTAAAAATAGGATTAATCAAAATTAATAAAATATAAATATAGATTAAATAATCTATACAAATTAATTTAAAAATTCTTAGTATATAATAACTCAAATTTTTAGTAAAGTCATTCGATGATTCAAAACACATAATATTCCAATGTGGGTTAATTTTTCAATTTATTTTCAAATTAAAAACAATTTATTCCATCTTAAGATATTTTGTTCTATAAGAATAATATAATATTCTAAATAAGTATATCATAATTATCTTAATGGTGAAATTTCAATATTTTTCTTTAAAGGTTGAATTTTCAGTGAATAGTGATAAATAAAGAATTTTCAAATACTTTTATGTATTTTCATTAAAGAAAGTAATTTTAAGATTCAATTTTGATATAAATGTAATTAAAAAGTTACAAAAGAATTATTTAAATAAATTTAAAATAATTAATTACATTTTAGTTATATTTTTACTTGATTTTTATGTTTAAAACATAATTCTCTGAAAAATGTTTCTAAAATAATAATGGTCCTAAATTTTAAATAATTGAAATAAAATTTAATTCTTAGTTATTTAAATTAAATTTAAATATTATATATATGACTATATGTATTTAATTCCATCTCAAGATGATTACAAGTCATTTTTTTAATATAATATCATCATATACATGAAAAATGCATATCATGAAAACTTAGTTTTCAACACATCTACCGATTTAATTTTAAATTCAGATCAATAAATTATGTGAATTGGATTTTTAAAAATGTATTAATTATTTTTAATTATGATAATTTATATTATAAAATAATTTGAACTAAATTTTATTTCCCCTGGGAATATTTAAAACATTAACAATATTTTACCCCAGTGCAGTTGAGAATGGTTTCACAAGGGGTTGAACTGAGATGATAAGGGTTTTAATGACCTAAACACATTTATAAATAAAATTGGATTAAAATATATAGACCTTTTATCATATACAATTAGATAATAATCTATCTTTTTATAATTTTTTTCATTCAAAAAATATTGGTATGATATAATATTTTCAAAAATACAATATGTCTCCTTCACCTCAATTATAAAAATGAACTCCATCACCATACTTATTCATACCTATACATCCGTTTGGATCAATTAAACCATAAAAAACCACCGCAAAAAATAATTATCCAATTTAGAGTGTTTATATACTTCCAAAAATACCAATCCCAGCGTCCTAAACAAGAGATCCAAACGTGGTTCTTCAAATTGAATGTAATTTTCTTGACTATAATCTTTCATTTTAATTTTTTTACACATTAAATTATGTATTAACAATTAAAATTGAATAATTAAAGAATATAAAAATACTGAGTTGTTATTATGTTTATGGAATAATATAGATCCATCTCTACCTCCATCAAATGGGATACAAATCCATCGCTCGTGTGTATAGTGGACAACAGTCTCACAAACCAATGTAATTTGTTTCTATCACCAACTCACACGGGCTGTCATAATGATGGAAATAATTATTATATATAATATTAATACATTAAATAAATTTTATAAAAATAATATACCATCCATTCCATTACTCTTTCAACCATTTAGGGAATGATCTCATCACTCATGAGTATGTTTGAACAACAATCTCTACAAAATGATGTCACTCATTTTACATATATAATATGAAAATATAGTTTTCAATAAAACACCAATAATTATATATTATATTTATAACATTATTATAATTATCTATATGATGTAACTATATTCTATAGACATGAACCGAAACATCATGATAAAACACTTAAGGGAAAACTTGAAAAGTAAGACCCGAAAAAATAATATTAAAAAATTATTATTAATGAATTGCACATAATATGTTATAAGAGGATCACATATGATATAATAAACATGATTATGGTTCTATCATAAGTTAATAACATTTTTAAAACCATTATACTAATGTGGAAATCACATTCAACCAAAATAAAGAGTAATATAAGGGATTTTGTCTCAATTTCCATTTATTGAGGAATATTGTAATGTTATGAACCTAATTTATTTTATATGGTGTATATACACCCCATTTTATATGTAATATAATGAATAATTCATAATTCATGGTATTTAAATTTTTAATTTTAATTATTTTATCCAAAGTTATTTTATGTGAATATTACCAAGTGGTAAATAATTTCATAACTCCATTCATTTTGGTTGGGTCATATTACTTATTAATTACCTTTGATATTCTAATATTATGTTTGTAATGAATTTTTTTCTATTATATTATATTTACAATTGTTATATGTGAAAATTAATTTGATACACATAATCAATTCATTGACTAATTCTCACATCAACGTTATAATCATTAGAAGTGTTTGTTATCTTAAATTGGCCTCTTTGGGACATGTGTTATAAAAACATATATATATTATTAGTTGTATATACTACCAATTTGTTATAGTATATCATAAATGATGAGTCAATAAGGTTTCCTTATGAATTTTCCATTCCTTCTGGTTTTGAAAATCCCAAACACCTTATCTGAAGGAAAAATTTCATTTACTCTATGTTTTACATGATAAGGAAAATTTTACTTCCCTAAGGAAATTTATCCTTACCATGTTTTTCATTGTTCATATTTTTTCTATGTATAAAATTTGGTTTCATAACTAAAAATGTAGAATCTTATAATACTTATATATAGAGCATTCTATTTTCAGGAATTGAATTATGGTTCCAAATTATCTGAATTCAGACTCCGAAATCTTCCGAGTTCAGACTCCAATTTCTCTGAAGTCAGATTCCAAAATCTTCTAAGTTCAGACTCTAAGTTCTCTGGATTTAGACTCCGAAATATTAAAATTTCAAACTCCGAGTTCTCTAAATTCTGAATCCGAACTCATCTGAGTTCAGACTCTGAGTTCTCTGAATTTAGACTCCGATATCTTAAGAGTTTGGACTCTGAGTTCTCATGAATTCAGACTCTGAACTTTCTTTGTTGAGGTTTCGAATTATAATGAATTCAGATTCTTAACTTTATAAGTTCAAGTTCTGAATTCTTTTTAATTCAGATTCTGAATTTCCTTGAAATTCAGACTCTGGAATTCTATAGAATTCAGGTTCCAAATTCTTTTGAAAACAGAATCCGAATATCATTGTTTTATAAGCAGCGAAGGTGTTTTTGGTTAGACTCCAAACTTTTATTTCCTTACATTCAGAATAATTGATTTTGGTTAAGCAATCATATTTTTTCTTACACTTATTTTGGTTATAAAATGATTTTTTGCATTATGTTATTAACTAACCATTGTTTGAGTGACACGTGTACATGTCCCTCTGAAATTCAAGGAAATATATGACTATTGGAGGAGGGAGCCGACCATTGGTGTTGTGCCTATAAATAGGAGCTCATTTGAATAACCCCGAAATGAGTTGATCAATCTAGAAATTACATGCTCCTGAAGTGATTTCTAGTGAGAGTGACTTTAATTCTTTGTGCGTACTGAACTTCTTGTTCATAATTGCTTCCTGCGACTCTAAATGTTGCTGAGTACATTTGAGGGCTTACGGGGATAGGAAGACAGTGGTGCCGACCACCTTAAATTTTGAGGACTTCCTTGGTGAGGAAGACAGACTTTCTTGAAAGTAAAAATCAAGGGACCTTTATCCAAGGTTGTTGTATACCCTTCTCTTTGGGTTAAAAGATTTACTACGTGTTACTTATTTTGTTTCAAGTTTTCTGCTACATTTTGATTGTTGAGGAAAGTATAACTATCTTATACATTCTTAAAATTGTATACTCTTATTTAGTAAGATTCTATATGCTTTAAGGTAGAATCATTATCTTTGTAAACTTTTGTTAAGTTTCATTTCTGGAACCATCTTTTCCAGAATTACATTCTCAGAATCACTTTTCGGGAATCAAGCATGTTTGTAGAACCAGAGGTTTTGTGAATTTGTCCTTGTTTAACTTTGTTAAATATAACCATCATTAAAAGTTCGAAAGGAATTTTATAAAGTGTAAAATTCACCACCCTCTAGTATATTGAGCATCATTAGATACTAAAATTAGTATCTATATCATTTTGATCCTACATTTGGTATTATAGAGTATATTATACTCCATATCATCTTAATATTAAATCTCTTTATATTAATGTTATTTAAATTTTCAATTTAATTTATTTCTTTAATGGGGATTATGATTCAAAATTCACAAAATTGGTAGGTTATTTTTGTTTCAAACTCATTTTAATTAGGATTGTTCATCCTTGAATTTCCTTTGAATGGAATTATTTGAAAATTTTATAAGAAAACCATTTTATTTTATTCTCTATGTTTATTGATGATATATTCATGTATTATTACAATTTATTTCTCTTTTGTATTTAAATTCATTAATATGTTTTTAATAAAATTCATCATTATTCCTCTCATTGGTTGAAAACAATTTTTATTCCAAATCCATACTTCTAATTTTTTTTTGAAAAAAATGTTTTCTTATGAATGTTTAATTTCATTTATACAAATAATTGGGTTTTTATACAATTTTTTAAAAGGAATCATCTTATCATTTTCTAAATAGAGTACTTTGGACTTTTATTTCAAAAATGTGAAAAGAATTATTATTTTATCTTATTCATCATGAATGAAACTTTCCCACTACCATAACAAAATATTTATTTGAAGAATATTTCACATGTTTAAAAATATATTTTTAAAAAATGGTTCTCCTAATATTATTTAAATTATTACTTTATTAATGTGATTTTGAATGTGGAAATTTTATTTTCCTCCAAACAATTATGAATGAAATTTTCACTATATTTTTTGTGATCAATGAAAAAAACCTTATTGTTACATATAATAGAACATGGATATGATATAAGGATAGAATAATTATTCATTATATGAATGATTTATGATCATTTTTAAAATTTAAAGTTTACAAATTCAATTTTTTGAATAATCCATATGGATGTTAACTTCCCCTTGAATCATTCACCTTTATATACTCACTGGATGTTATATTTCACTTAAAATTCTATATTTCCTATCAGAGAGATGATTATTTCATAAAAATTATATAATTTATAAATAATATTCTTTAACATGAATTCTAATTGATCAATAATTTAATTATTGATAATTTTTATTCTTTTTTCAATATGGAAATTTATTGATGAGGTATATTTCTCTTGAGTTAAATTGATCATTTGATATATGATGAATGCTTCAAAAATGTATTAATGGGTGGTACCTAGAATTATATATCCCCTTTACAAATCAATATTCTAATGAGGATAATTAATAATCAAGTCTAAAATAATTTTTACCCATATTTTGAAACCATCTTATGAAAGGTCATGAAAGTAGAAATATAATGATGTTTGAGATCAAGGAAACAAAAATTAGGAATTTACTTCCTTAAGAATTCAATTATTATTATCCCGGAAAGTATTGTATTGATATTATCCATAGATTCATTTTTTTCTCAAGTTATTTATTGAATGAAATATTTTTTTAGTAATTTAAATTTTAATATTTATTATTATTTATGTAATCATGAAAATTAAGTTATTTATTAAACAAAATGTTTGTTAATTTTTTAACATTTGGTATTTATTATTCCTCATTGATTACACTTTATTTTTTCATGATAGATTCCAATTTACATATCTCTTATCGATATTTTTAACTCACCCGTATTTTGTTTTGTATACCTTAGAAATGCAGAAAGAATCCTTGAATGAGTTCACGGATGAAAAACATTTTACTTTTACTATGTTGTATTTCATGTTTTCTAGTACAATAAATGACTCAAGTATGTATTTATTTTTCAAGGAATACTAAAATATTCGGTTCATTGAGATCTGATCGCCTATATCTAGCACCAATATAATAATGTAACCACTGACTCTGGTATAGTAGGTTTAATGTATTTACAATTATGAACTCTTAAAAATCATTTCATTTTTTTATTAGATATACTTAATTTTTTCCAATATAACAATCTTATAGAAATTATAATAAAATGTTTGATAATATAATTGATAATGATAAGATACCTAAGAAACTTTTTGGAACTATTTTTTATTAAAGAATTGAATGATGCCAAATTTTTTATTATTAATTGGTCAGACTAAATTAAAAAATACAATTTTTATTTCAATCGAATCCATGTGTATTTCGAAGAATAAATATAACTTATTTGTTTATATATTTTCCAACCAACATGTATTTTATTTTTTAGAAATAATAAACATTGGGAAAATAATTTTTTAATTATTGATTTCATTTCACCTAAATTTGAAGGGGATGACCAAATATGACATATTATCTTGAAATGACTTTTTAGATTAGGTTCGCAAACCAAAATTGAATCATATGTATATCTGTGAAAATAAGTTGAATGTTCTATCTTCTTCTTATGGGATTAAACCATTAGATATTTATTTGAACTACTAGAGACCATCTAGGTTATTAATGTCAATTTATAAAATATATCAAAACTAGTCTGTATAATACAGTAAAAAATAAAATATCTAAAAACTCATCCCAACCAAATCCATTAACATGAATTGATTCCAATGTAAATTTGGAATTTACTATCCAAATATATATCTGTGATAATGATTAAATTTTTATGTTTTTTATATAGATATATATGATGAAATTTTCACCATGCATTTTATGGAAATAATATAATACAACACACTATTAATTTTATGTGAGGTTGATAAAAATTTTGCTTCACCTTATATATATATATACATTATCTATAAGTGAATCTTATAATGGAAATAATTTGTAGAGTTTCCATATCATTTATTTGTATTCATCCATCCCATTTAATTATGATCACAAAAAAAGTCTTATGTTTGGAATAAGATTCATCATGACGGTTCCATTTTGAATGGTTATATGGTTCATGAATATATAGATTTCTATTTGGTTTTTTATAGTGATTTGATAAAAACATGTAAGTTAACAATTTGATATTTAAAACAGTTGTATATGAAAAATTAATGTTCGTTCTCTTCACCTCCCCAAACTAGGAGAATTTTTTGATCATAAAATTAGATATATTGAAACTTTAAGAGATAGAGAGAGGGAGAGATGTCACATTACACATTATTTCTTATGTATGATTTGTTTTATTACTACATGAAGTATTTAATTTTAACATATTATTGATATCTCATGTTTTGTAACTTCACAAATAAGAAAAATTCTATAAATTTTTTATGATGTGAATGAAAAATATTATAAGTATATCTCATCATTAATAACCCTTAAAAATGAGGGATAAATTTCATGTGAAAGTGTTTTATATTTGGTTGAAAATGAAGTTAGAAACATTAATTTAATGAAATAGAAAAAAGAAATATTCAACAATATTTAAGGTATTGTTTATACCTATTCACTCCACCAAAAAAGATATAACATAATTAGATTCTTGTCACAATTATATGGTTTATTAAAGAAACATTCTGGTTAAATGGTCAATAAATTTTCTATAACTGATTGAGAAGTGAAACCAAGAACACAACATGAAGAAATTATGATAAATATGAGGGTAAACTATTTTTATGGTGTATTATATAAATGTACAAGATATTAAAATGTGTTTTATTATGGGGTTGTTAGAAAAATACTAATTTTAAAATATTACTCGCACAATTATGTCACTGTGATCAAATGCAAGTTATTTTATTCAATTTTAAGGAATGGACCATTTACTGATGACTTTGAATTTTGAGTTATTAAAATGAATCACATGAAGACTATAGAATATACATATTTTTTGGAATAAATGGGGAAATAATTATTTTTATTGAAAGATCATATAAGACCTGAATTTCTAATTATAATAGAAGTATTATAACAAAATAGTTTTTATTATAGTTGAGTGGAAGTTGAAATTCTTTTTCCCAAATTGGTTTTGATCAGTATATTACGTTTTATATCTCAAATAGTCAAATAGTCATATATCATTGTGAAACAAATGTAGTAGTGGGTAATATATGATGAAAAAACATGTATTATATATTCATTTAGTAAAACTTCATTTGATTCATCAAGGATTTTTCTTTCTAAATATTTTTAGTTTGGTTTCTTTTTTTAAATAGAAACCATTAATTTTTTTATTGATGATTCATTCGGTTTTTTATATTTATACTAAATTTTATAATAATTAATTTCCACAATAATAAATATATTAATGAATTTTATATGTTATTATTGGAGATTAAATGTTAATGTGAAATTTTATTATATCAATATATAACATCAAGAATTAAAAACACGATTCAATGAATTTATCATCCCTCAAGGGTCGAATGAATGAAATTCTCAATTACAAAAGACTAATATGGCTAAATAATATAATGAATTAGATTTGGTGGATGGTGATTTGTTATTTATCACCAGCTCACCAGTGTGGCTTTAACAGAAGGCTATTGGGTCCAATAGTGGGTAGGTATCTCTTCATTGTGCACTGTATAATTGGTGTGCTTCATTGGCTAGCCTACGAGTGAGGATGATACAATCTTTCTCGACCTTTCTCACCGGTTGGACAATGTGTCATCACCAACTAACCACTGGGTGAAGTGGAGAGTAGGTAGATCTTCCAATATCACTAAATAAGTTGTATGTATTCATTAGGTAGTTAGTGGTTGAGGTAATACATGACTTATTAGGCTCATTGGATGACCGATGGTCAGCAATGTCTAGTTAGTGTCGGACCCAAAAACACAGGTGAGAGGGCCTTGGAAAAATACCATTGAAACCATTTACAGACCAACTGAATTACTATGTCCTGTATAGACAATATTAAAATGTCCAAACCCAATATAATACCCAAATATAACAAATAAAAATTGGCAAAATGACCTTACCAAAAATTGGATCAAATGTACTAACTGAAATGAGAAGATTGATATATGTAAAAATTGAAATAAATTACATTACCCAAAATGAATAAACTTATCGAACAAAAAACTGAACATAGTCATCTAATAGAATGAAACAATTTCCAAATAATAAAGTAACCTAACAAAAAATGAACAAATTTACTAAATGACTAAATAAAAAAATAATTGAACACAAAAAAATTCAAACTAATTGAATATATAATAAGAAAAGAATATCAAATAAATACTAATAATGATAATTAATATTCTTAAATTATGTTATTTCATTGTTAATAATTTTTTAATTAAAAATATATTTATTTTCAAACCTATTAACTGAAAAATGTTGAAGATATACAAAGGAATATAATTTGTTAAAATGATCTACACAGAATAGAGTTTAGAATTCATCCTCTAGACCACATTGATAGTAAAAAATGATATATATATATATATATATCCATAAAAATAAATATAATGTTTCATAATTAATGATTTTTAAAATTTATTCTAGTTACAAAAAACTTTTGGACACCTATTCGCTAATAGTAACAAGCTTACCAGTTCGATGGGGGAAAGAACTAAAGAAACTCAAAACACTATTCATACTAAATCATATCCAGTTCCTTTAGTATATATAACATCATCCCCAAAATTTATACCATGGTTCCCTTAGAGGCATATGGTATACTAAAACATCCCATACTATTATCTCTATTTTAATCCCATTATCCTCCTTATCGATAATCTCCAAATCAAATAATGGCTCCCACTCCTCCTATATGTTAAAAAAATTCCAAATAATTTTATGTCACCACATTCATTTAATAATTATCTATTGTATGTAGGATTTCATATATATATATATATATATATATATATTTTCCTTTCATATCTACTTTAGCACCATTAAATCATCCAAAAGAATACCTTAACCCCCTAACATTACAAACATTACATATCCTTAAAGACCTGGGATATTTTAGAGTCTACTTATCAACCAAGTTCCTATATATGCACATAACACTAGAAGAATTTGTAACTATAATTAATTTTAATTGTATTTTCTATAAATTTAATATTTATATTTTAATTTCATAGTTAGATCTACCAATTCTACATGACATGGGTTGACTCACATGTGTGAAGTGAAGAATTGAAATACCTAGGTGATCATTGAGTATAATAAACATAATAAAGTAATTTGTAAAATTGGGAGAGAATGTAGTATTTCTACGAACACAATTACTACATACTATGGAATCATTCACATGAAACTAGTTTCATGGATACAATGTGAATATTAAATAAATAATGTGGGATAAAATTTGGGAAATAAAATAAAAATATTAAAAATATTTTTTTTTTCATATTTATATAAATTATTATATATTTTTAGATTAGTAATAATAATTTTCCAGATGCTGATGCTGCAAGACATACACTATTGATGGAATTATGTGAGCCTTGGAATTCATTTATCCATGATATATATAATAGATAAAAAACTAGAGTTTTCATATATTTATAGGGTATTCCAATCTTAGAAGAATTTTTAATAAGAACGTTGAAGGAAATTATTACTTATTTGATGCGTGATGAGTTCAAGGTATTACAAAAACATAGGTATTTTTAATTGTAATTAAACATAATTTTTATTAATATAAAATTTATAAGTAATGGTTTAAAATTCCTAGGAACCCCCACAAAGAAACAATAAAACAATGATGTAAGGAATTATCTATACAATTTGGGGAGAACTATTATGTTGATCCACGAGACACAAAAATTATTTTTCAATCAAAATTGAGCTTAGTTATTTACTAATAGAAATTTTCAAACCAAAACCAAACCTAAAAAAACAGAAATGACTCATCATGAATCAAACAAATAATAATTTAATTTAATTGTTATGAAATATAATAAACTAAAAAAACATGTAATTATGCTGTTGTATTAAGGAAAAAATTAACCATGACAAATCAAAGTGATAAAAACTCATCCTTGATCCAAATTAAATGATTATATGTTATAAAAATGGATAAAATATTCAAAAAACACAAAAAATAGACAAAAAAATGACGTTAATCAAACTCAAATGTTTTAACCAAGATCTAATCTAATAAAAATGAACAAAATTGATCCCAATATAATGAACTTAAATAAAATTGAGCTATAATGAATTAAATGAGTATAAATTGACTAGAACATAACCATACTAAATGAAACCACATACTATCAAAATAAATCATTCAATGTTAATAGTTTATATACGAATAATAAAAATAATATTTTTTGTTTAAAGAATTTTTTATCTAATTCTAAAATACATTAAAAAGTTTTAAAATTGCTTGAAATATTCAAGTAAACAATTTTTAATGTTCTAATAAAAAATTTTTACAAGGAAAATGACTCCCATAAATAAATTTCATAATTTCAAGATCAATATAAATATATAACAGAATCATCAATTTGTGAAAATTAAAAGTAATGTTATTTTAATGATTCTTCCTTCCAAACATCGATATCTTTTATAATTCCTATCAAAGGTAGAATCCTGAATGCCCAAAACCAAAATTCCAGTATCAGGAGAATTGAATAAAA
Source organism: Viscum album (assembly GCA_963277665.1). Lineage (NCBI taxonomy): Eukaryota > Viridiplantae > Streptophyta > Magnoliopsida > Santalales > Viscaceae > Viscum > Viscum album. The sequence goes on along the minus strand of OY728147.1, from coordinate 841,190,795 downwards.
CCCTAATCATCTATTGAAGAAAAAATACACATTATTGAACCATAAATTATTTTAATTTCTTCTATTTCTTCATCAATCTAGACATTCATCATGGAATATATTTCCACATTTAATTTATATGAAAAAAATCAATAAAAATACAATCTAAAATAACCAAAAAATACAAAAAACTCGTACCTAAATAATTATTTGAAAATAATATATAATGGTTTCATTATAAATAATCCATTCTAATCATAAGACCCCAAATCAACACATTCCTTCCCCATAATATAAATTTCTCAAACCTAATCAAAAAAATAATTATATCCTAAAAAATAAATCAATCATAAAATAAAAAAACCCAATAAAAACACTAAAAAATATATAGACACATAAAAATCATTTAATTACAAAACATATGTTGGAGAACCATATATCCCATGGTTTTAAACAAAAAAACATAAACACCACATAGAAATCATATTAATTGAACTGAGCATGTCTTATAAAAAAGTATGAAATATTTTTTAAAATAGAAATCATATGAACACCATTATTTTAAATAATTTTCATGGTATTCAAATCCCACAATCAAGTATAATATCAAATTTTAGATAAAACATCTTTTAAAATTTAATAAAAATATTTCCTTATATTTGATAAAAATTTTATTTATCAGAAAAGGATGTATAATACTAATATTATAAAGCCTTCCTGGATTAAATTATATAATCACATTAATATGAAATAATTTTAACATAAAACCATTCCAATTTAATCAGCCAAAACCCATGTGATTTTAATTTCTACATAAAGTACACACATAAATTAAATAAACATTAATTTTTTTGGGAAAAAAATTATTACATTTACTATCATTTTATGTGGGTTGTATTGAATAGAAATGGTTATTTTCCTTGGATGATTTTTTCCTCGAGTATAAAGAAGAAATACAATAGTTATATAAATGAAAGGACACAAGAAGATATTGTAGTATTTTTCTTCAGAATTGAACTTTTAATATCCACTTTTCACTAAATATTTCATTTTTAATTGTCAAAAATTTTCTTTAAGAAGCCTAAATGCAAAAAGGGATGAAACATTGAGGCTAGGAAATAATTTATGATAAATATTAGGCTATGAACACAATGAGATATTTCACAGTAAAACCATTAAGAGTATCATATTAAATAGGTATTGGCCCAGTTCAGGTGCCTGTGGAATCTCTAGTGCAATTGTGTTTTAAAAGTACTATGCACTATAAGAATAGGATCATATATAGGTAATAAAGGAAAAATACATAGCCATTCTGAGAGTGAAAGATGTAAAATTTTCAATGTTAAATTTCAATAATCAATGAAAAATTTATGTACATCACATCTACTGGGTACTGTTATGATTTTTAATACATGAATATCAACTATACATATCATATTGGTTTTACTCAGTGAGGATGATGATGATTGTAGTGGTAAGAGGGGTGAAGACATACATTGTAGTTACAGAGATGATGATATAGGAGGTAATTATGATAGTAATAAAGCTCTTGATGATGGTGAAGATAGTTATGGAATTATGGTATTGATGGTATACAAGAATATATTGATTTCCTTCATTTTTACCTGAAATTTGTGAAATAACATTGTTGATTGTGTCTGGTGAGAATAATTAATTCTCTATGTGTATTTATTTTTATTTAAAATTATAATATTATTAATCCTAAATTATAAAATATATTTATTTTATAATATGTTTATTAATAATGTTTGAAAATATATATTCCTTGAATTTATGTTTAGGTGTTAGGAAAATATGGTTGAGAGTTGCATGTAGTGGAAACTGATACCAATGAATTTCAAACCATTTTTATAAATTCTATATGAATGGTTTGTAGATGATTTTTGTTAATCCAAAATTAGAACACCCTTATACTAAAAGTTTTATGAAAACCATTTTCACAGGTTTATGCCCACATCTAGTATACAAATGGCATGAAAACTGTTGGAATATTCTATTCAAATTATTTATAATAATTACTATGACATAATTTTCTATTTGCGAGAAGATAATTTTTTTTTAGTGTATTGTTGACAAAGAATGATTAAAAAAAATTTGAAATGGAAAATGTATCGCATCAATTCCAAAAATGGAGAAGGAATTGTTACTCTATGCACATATTTCATCATCCACTTTTCCCCAAGGAAAAAAAATATATAGCGATCTTATAGTGTACATCTCATTAAAAAACATTAATAAGGATATTTTAGAATATATATTGTGATACAAAGTTTTATTTTATATGAATTATCGGCTTATGATGTCCATGTTGATGATTAAAACATCACTCATACCCATATGAAAATAAGATGTCATCACCATGGATCTTATCAGAGGATTTCCAAAGACCTCAAATGTATTCTATATAATAGAGTTTGTGCTCAGTATACCAGTAATGATAAGAAAACATCATTACCTTTTATAATGTTTTATATTTAAAGAAAATTATAATATATGCATAATGTATGGGGTGTGATTGTATGGTGTTCCAAAATAAGTTTTTTTATTGATATCTGAGGTTTAAAAAAAGAAATAAAAGTGTATATAATATGAATTGGATACAAAAATAAACGTTTGAATTGTATAAGTTACTTGAATTAATGGTTAATCTAAATACACAATTAATAATGAAGATGATATGTCAATATATTTCTCTATGGGTATTAATAGAGGTCGAGCTCAACATCTTCCATTGGTTAAGTTCTTATATAACCAAAATTTCGACCCTATCATTCAAATGATAATATATTATGATATATTTGTAAATATATGTTTAATTTAGATATATGATAATGTAATTGTACAAAAAATATTATTATTACTACCTATAAATGTAAAATTATAGAGTATTTTCAAACCACTCAGTGACATATTAAACTAGTACAAAAGTTGATAAAATAGCCATGTTTGTAATTTTCAATAAAATATAGAGTTTGAGGATAGGGAAAAATAAATATTTTAGATAACATGATTTATGAATCATATTATATTTTTAGAAGGGGATGGTGTGTCCTATAATCATTAACCCCTTTGAGATGTATAATCAAATGTGGAATTATGTTATCAACATTCACTTGCATTAAATCTCTCAAAAGTGAACAACATGTTCCATGTATAACATTTTTTGAAGTATATATAAGATAAATAATGTAACACCCTGCCCCCAATTACCCAGAGTCAGGTCATTATTACATAACATTGGTATGATCGCAAAAGATCAAGTCACGAAAGACCGATTAGTTTAGTAGCCTTGGAAACAGTTGATACATTCATAAGTCTTACATTACATCATAAAGTGAAAAAATATAACAACATAGTCTCCATAGTACACACACATATCCCCTCAGACTATCCCTCCAGATCAGTCATAAAATACTTCTTCACATTCTAGGAAAAATAAAACATAGAAAGGGGTGATCTCAGATGCTCAGTAAGGATAACAATATAGTAGAAACTTTCATAAATAAGCATAAACATTTAAGGCAATGTATAACTAAAAAAAATACTTTTAAACTTGAACTTCATCAGAATATGTAAAAAATTAAATGAATTAATGCCATTTATTTATTCACATGGATATTCTACTAGTCGAATAATCACTTGAAATATCAATAACCACTTTCATAATAGTGGAATGAATAATTCCAGACTATCATAACCACATAGTCAAGGCCTTGGTCCAAGACTAAAAATAAGATTTTTTCAAGGCCTTATTCCAAGAAACTAGTTTGTCTCATGAGACCTACTGATGCATCAAGGAGCTATAGAGGGCTCCACCCATCACTTTCTAAGTCTAATGCATTTCTCATTTGAACAGGTTTAAACATAACATAAACATTCGTATTAAAAATAGCATAAAAATATCAAATACTTTCTCCATAAACCATGAATGGTATAAAAATAACACATCCACAGTCAAACATATCACAAAACATTAAATACAATATGGAAGTTTTGTATCATAATAAATCAACATCAAATAAGCTTAAAATCCATCAAAAGATGTTGACATAGATTAAATCAAAAATATTTGAGAGAAATATCTCTCTTTTTTTGAAATCATTTAAAAGTTACATAATTATAAAAGATAAAATTTACTTTTAAAATATTCTTATAAGATTGTAAGGGAAGGTTAAATGATTTTATAATGGCATAAAATAGCCGCACCCTCCGTATAACTTAAAAAATACATTCATACCTTAATTTTGTTGAAAATGTAAAAAAGGACCTTGTTTGGAAAACGACGAAAGATTCATATATAAAAATATTATAAAAATTTGAACAAGGGTATAAATTACTTAACCCATATTCTATAAAATAGTAAGAGTCTTTTGAAATATATTTTTAAGAAACATGGATGTGTATGATAAAGAGGCCCCATTAGATACTTACGTAAAAACAACATAAAAAAATAGATTGTAAAATTAACCCTTACCTTGTAATTTTCCTTGGTTGAGGGTTGGTTAACCTCCTGTATAATTGTTAAATAATTTTTATTAAATTATACAAGAATCATATGCATTAATATGATATAATATATGATCTTTTAACATTTATTTGTTAATAATATATTAGTATTATCGTCGTTTCGGGTGTTAACAGATTCATTTTACTTTATATTATTTGTTATGTGAGCCATATTTGTTATGGATGGGATGTATCTTATTCATATCCAGAATGATATAATCTCTATAAATATTATTTTTAATCATCAAATGAAATTTAGTCTTTAATGGATACGTTGGGGAATGAATCTCATCGCGTTTGTGTAGACGGTAATCCGTACATACGCACGAGCGACAATATCATTATTTTGATATTAAAATAATATATAATTGGATGTTATATCATATATACAGAATCTTTATAATGTTATATTTATTATTTACATGAATTAAACATCATTATTTTACTCATCCAAATAATAATATATTGAATAACAATTACACCACGACGTGGAGATGGTAGTCCTTACGTACGCACGTTTGGTGACATGTCATTCCAGGGATGGATAGAATAATGAATATGGATGTACCATATTTATAATAATATCAAAGTATATAGAAGATACTGGAGTTATTATTTTATAATGGAAATAACAAAGAATGAATAAGTGGAAGAAGAAAAGAACTTAAAAGAGGGTGGTGAAATTATTACCTCTTCTTCGGCTTTTTCCTTTTGATTTGACCAAAAGGGATCCTTATGTTGGCTTTCTGACTAAAGTAATGCCTCTAGGATAAAGTAAGGGAATTTGAGATGATATTTGGTAAGGGATTTTCCTATCCAAAAGGCTTTGATGGTGTGAATTTGAGAGAAGGGGGAGTGCCTTTTTATAAGTGGGGTGAGGGGCACCTTAGGAAAATCTAGAAATATTATTTTTTAATAAAATCATTTCCAGTTTCTAATAGATACAAAATGGATTATTTAAAGTCTAAGGTGGGTATGGGTCTAAAAAAAATCAACCAATATGTTTTATACTGGTTTGGGTCACTATATTAACCTTAACTTTTATATTTAACTCTTAGTGAAATAGTTTGACATTTACCATTTATATTTGTATTTTTATATTATATGGTAAATAAAATTACAATATACCTCCAAGAAAACCCCAAGTGGTTCATTAATGATACACCTATCATTATATAAGTATTTTGGCTGAACCATATATTTTTATGAATATTATATAAATGAATAATATAAAATTTGTTTTAAAAGTTCCTTTATGTCAATTTTGACACTATTTAATAAATGATTTTTTAAAGTCCCAAAAACTTTATTAATTCAAAATAAATTCATTTAATCAATCCTAACATAACATATTAACCTATAAATTGGTGTATGGAATCAAAATGTTCAAATTTTATTTATTGTAACATTTATAATAACATTTATTTGATTCTTTCATTAATAAGAAAAATACTGCATCATTATTGTGTCATAAATAAATTTAATTATTCAATGTCTAAGAATTATAAATAAAATAAAATTATGTGGAAAATATTTTTATATTTCTAATTAATATTTATAGTCAAAATTTTAACATATATAACCCTATGTAAAAATTGTGTTGATAAAAGATATATGCTTGTGTCATTTTTGTATTTACTTTAACTTAATTAATATAAAGAGTCATTATCACTTACAAGTAGAGCCATGAGGTCCCAAAATCGACCCAAAGATGCCCATGGTCGGCCATGTATCAGCCAATAGGGTTATGACATGTGTTAGGGTAATTTAATAATTTTATAATATTATTTTTTACCTTTATTTAACGGATTTACCCTTTAACCATGGTAAATAAAATATTTACCGAAGTAATTATTCCAAATGTCTAAAAATAAATGTTACCAATTTACACAATTTGAGACTCCTGATTCTAAATATGGAATCCATTTTTTAAATTCAAAACACAGAAGTGGAAGAAATTAATTTCAAATTAATTCTCATTGTTAAAACAAAGAGCCTATTTTTTAAGAAGTAATAACTATCAAAATATTGACACTTGTTTATATACAATTTCAAATTAATATTACTTAAAATTTACATAATTGGATTAAATGGTAAAAATATAATCTATTTATAATTTCAAACCATTAAAATTTATAATTTAACAATAAATATTATTTTGATTAGAAAAGTTGTTTTCAGTTAAAAATTAGTATTTTCACTATTCACCCAAATATGAAATTTATTAGAAAAAACAAAAAATTTATTGAAAATAAATTTTTATGTCCTGATTTTAAATAATATTTTTATTATGTAAAATTTAATATATTAAAGTTTCAAATATTTTATTTAAAAGGGTTCACCATTAAAAGGCATTAAAAGTGCATTTTTTTTGAAAAATACTTCTTTGATATGAAAAATTAATTTGTTCTTACATTATGTATAAAAAAACACATAATACAGATTCTAAAATTATAAGGATTATATAAAGTTGAAAATTTAGTTAATATGGTTCATAACCGCTTTTGAACGGCTAGTTTGGTAAGTTGAGGCGCGCTTGAACTCGGTGTTGCGTGTAGTGCAATTTATTGAATTACTTTGAAGAAATAACATACTATGAAATCTTGGGGTGTTACTTTCATCCCTCCTTCAATAAATTTCATCCTCGAAATTTGAATTTTTTTTTCTAAAATAAAAGGTTGAAAATTGAAAATACCTTTGTGGGAAAACCCACATCGGAAATTGGGTTAATAGAATTTAGTCTTAATAAGAGGAAAAGGGCAATGAAAAATTTACAACCAAATTTTGATATCGATTAGGAGAACATTGGTGGAAATTAGAGACACATAATTGTAGGAAAAGTGTAAATATTTATAGGTAGTTATTGAGGTCATCAATCACAAACAAGTGTAAATTTGAGGGTCTCAAATCCATCAATCTATGATGATTTGAAATACTATCGGTTCAAAAAAACATAAGGTATTAGGATAACACATTTTTGGTTTTAAGATCCCTTCCCTAAAGTTTAAGAATTAATTTACCCATAGAATAAGTGGGAAAAAATTATATATATATATATATATATATATACTTGAAAAGTAGAGTTTCATCCTTCAACTAATTCCTACCACAAACTGATCTTTTACTCCAAAAGATTTCAAAAAAATATTCTATTTATCCTAATAGTATAGGGTTCCAAAAATAATGAGTTTATAATTCACATATAAAACCCTTTTAAAAAAAGAAACTAAATTATATAATCTAGGGACTTCATGTAGTCTAGTGGTAGGTGATAAATCCCAATCGCACTATGGTTATGGGTTCGATTCCCGCAGCTTTGTCTGACGTGACGAGTTGTCACACGGTCTGCGTGTTGTCCTTTTATAATAAATCCATCAATAACCTTTCAAACATAATCCATTCCAACCTTTGGACTTATCCAAAATACTTATATCCAAACTCACAGGCCAAAATTTATAAAGAATTTAAACACAATGAAGATCTTTTTTTCCATGTAATAACATGTGAACAACTTCATCATGTATTATTTTAAAACATGGTAACACCCTGATTTACCATTAAACCTTATTGATTACATTCATGATCCCTTATTCCTTATAGAATACTATATATACTTCTTCCATCCAAAATTGTTTTAAACTCCAACAGTGACGGAATATACAAATCATTAATCAGTTTGAAGGCAGTCAAGAATATCCAATATAATTTATCCAAATCAAACGTGTATTGTTCCAAAATCACTACCTCTGTATCAGAACCATATTATGGTTTATCTTTCTCTCAACGATATATTTTTCAAAAACTCAACCTACTATTGAGTAACTTTTCTTGGTTCCACACAATCTCAAGTCCTTAATGAAATAGTACTACAGTACAATCCTTATATACTTCATAATTATTATAACCAGTACATTATTGATACAACACTCAAATGGAACAATTCTTTAATAAAAACATAAGGAATCTAATCATTCATTCTTATCTATGGTAGTATCACAACTTTATTATTATCCAATAGCATCATTTGGGACATACTATGATGATTTCGACATTAGTTCGCGTAGTGTCCCAACTCCTTGCAGATGAAGCATTGTACATTAGAAACCTTTTTCTTACCCTTGCAGTCACATACATGGTGTCCTTTTTCTCCACACTTATAACAAACTCCCATTTCCTTCAGGTAAGTTCCAGGGTGTTTCGTCCCATAGTTATCACATATGGGAAAATTATTCTTTTCCCTCTTCCCTCTATCCATATTTCTCTCTTCCATCCTTTTTTTCTCTTGCTTCCTTTCAAAGTCATAGGACTTAGGTTATTCACTTATCTTATTAACACATGATATTATTTCTTCATATTTTGAGAATACATGGGAGACTCTTTACCTTTTAAATGTTGGCTTGATACCATGACAGATATGATCCTTCTTACTCTTTGGATCATACGTATTGCTGGAGTTTATATTCCTTCTGTTGGGCACCATTATTATACAATGACATACACTAGATTAGTTTATGAATCGCAATACATAAATCCAAACTTGTAAAACACTTGACATAAATTGAATAGTTTATGGATATAATCCATAATCATAAAAATGTTTTCTTTGATGAAGTATATACTCATAAACCCTTCAAAATGGTTTGTAAATGAAATGAGAATTATCCTAAGCATATCCACCAGGAGTGTCGTAACCAAGAGTGCAGTAAGGCCAATTTTCATGCACCTGTTCCCATTTGAGTCTAGCTCAAAGCGATGTTTTCGGGTTTTACCCCTAGGTACATCTGTGCCAGAGCCTCCTCTACCTAATCATATCTATACAGAGATGTATTGCTTTAAAAACTCACAAAATCAAAAAAATACCAAAATTCTAGGAAGTTCTTCTTTATTAATCCTCAAAGCCCATCTAGGATCTATGTTCTCTAATCAGAGTTTATCAAAATCTAGCTTCCATGTTTTGTACTAAACTTCCACTGATACCAACTATAACACCCCGACCACAGTTACCCAGATTCGGTGCATTATTACATAACATTAGCATGATCACAAAAGATCAAGTCTCGAAAGACCGATTAGTTTAGTTTCCTTGGAAACACTAGATACATTCATTAGTCTTACATTACATCATAAAGTGAAAAAAATACAAAAACATAGTCTCTAAATTCCACACTCATATCCCCTCAGACTATCCCTGCAGGTCCGTCATAAAATACTTTTTCACATCCAGGGAAAAATAAAACATAGAAAGGGGTGAGCTCAGATGCTCAGTAAGGATAACAATATAGTGGAAACTTTAATAAATAAGCATAAACATTTAAGGCAATGTAAAACTAAAACAAAATCTTTTTAAACTTGAACATATGAATAATATAGAAAAAATAAAATGAAAAAATTCCATTAACTTATTCACATGGATATTCTATTAGTCGAATAATCATAAGAAATATCAATAACCACTTTCATAATGATGGAATGCATAATGCTAGACTATCATAACCACATAGTCAAGGCCTTATGCCAAGAATACAAATAAGATTTTGTCAAGGCCTCATGCCAAGACACTAGTTTTTCTCATGAGACCTACTGATGCATCGAGGAGCTATAGAGAGCTCCACCCATCACTTACTAAGTCCAATTCATTCCATATATGAACAAGTTTAAATATAACATAAACATTAGCATTAAAAATAGCATAAAAAATGTCGATATTTTCTCCATAAACCATGAATGGTATAAAAATAACACATCCACAGTCAAACATATCACAAAAACTTCAATAAAATTTGGATGTTTGGTATCATAATAAATCAACTTCAAATAAGCTTAAAATCCATCAAAGGATGTTGACATAGATGAAATCAAAACTATTTGAGAGAAATATCTCTTTTTTTGAAATAATTTAAAGGTCACATAATTATAAATGAAAATATTTACTTTAAAAAGTTTCTTATAATCTTTTAAGGGAAGCTTATACAATTTTATAATGGCGGAAAATAGCCGCACCCGCCGTATAAGTTAAAAAATACATTCTTACCTTAAATTTGTCGAAAAGGTTAAAAAGGACCTTGTTTGGAAAATGACGGAAATATTCCTTTATAAAAATCTTATAAAAAGTCAAACAAGTGTTTAAATGACTTAACCCATAGTATATAAAATAGTAAGAATGTTTTGAAATATATTTTTAAGAAACAAGGATGGGGATGATAAAGAGGTCCCAGTAGATACTTATATAAAAACAACCTCGGATAATAAAGAGATTGTGAAATTAACCCTTAACTTGTACTTTTCTTTGGTCGAGGGTAGGTTAACCTCCTTTATAATAGTGAAATAATTTCTATTAAATTATTCAAGAATCATATACATTAATATGTTATCATATATGATCTTTTAACATTGCTTTGTTAATAATATCTTAGTATTATTGTCGTTTCGGGTGTTAACGGATTCGTTTTCCTTTATATTCATTGTTATGTGAGACATAGTTTTTATGGATGGAATTTATCTTATTCATATCTAGAATGATATGATGCCTCTAAATATTATTTTTAATCATCATATGAAATTAAGTCTTGAATGGATACGATGGGGAATGAATCTCATCGCGTTCATGTAGACGGTAATCTGTACGTATGCACGAGCGAAAATATCATTTTTTTCATATTAAAATAATATATAATTGGTTGGTATATCATATATAAAAAATAATTATCGTGTTATATTTATTATTTACATGAATTACACATCATTATTATACCCATCCAAATAATAATGTATTGAATAACAATTACACCACGACGTGGAGACGGTAATCCGTACGTACGCATGTATGGTGACATGTCATTCAAAGGATGGATAGAATAATGAATATGGATGTAACATATTTATATTAACATCATAGTCTATAGAATATACTGGATTTATTATTTTAGAATGGAAATAACAAATAAAGAAGAAGAGGGTGGTGAAATTATTACCTCTTCTCCGGGTTCTTCCTTTTGATTTGATCAAAATTGATTCTTAAGTTGGATTTTTGACGAAAAGAAGTCCACTAGGATGAATTTAGGAAAGTTTATAAGATATTTGGGCTGAGTTTGGCCGAGCCAGAAGGCTATGATGTTGTGAATTTGATAGAAGGGGGAGTTCCTTTTTATAAGAGGGGTGAGGGGCACCTTAGGAAAAGCTAGAAATATTATATTATAATAAAATTATTTTCGGTTTCTAATGGCTCCAAAATGGATTATTTAAAGGATAATGTGGGGATGGGTCGAAAACCAATCAAAAAATAGATTTTACATAGGTTTGGATCACTATATTAACCTTAACTTTTAGATTTAACTCTTAGTTAAATAGTTTGACATTTACCATGTCTCTTTGTATTTTTATATTATATGGCTAATAAACATACTATATACCTACAAGAGACACAAAAGTGGTTAATTAATGATAAAAATATATTTATACAAGTCTTTTGGCTGAGAATTATAATTTTAAGAATATTATATAAATTAACAATATAATATTTGTTTTAAAAATTATTATTTTTTTATTTTGACACTATTTAATAATTGGTTTTTGTTAAAGTCCTAAAAAAATTATTAATTCAAACTAAATTCATTTAATAAATCATAACATGTATTATTAACCTATAAAATTTGTGTATGGCATCATAACTTTGAAATTGTATTTATTGTAACATTTATAATACCATTTATTTGATTCTTTCATTAATTAAAAAAATACAGCATCATTATTGTGTCATAACTAAATTTAATTATTCAATGTCTAAAAATATAAATAAATTACCATTATGAAGGAAATATTTTTATATTTCTAATTAATATTTATAGTCGAAAGGAAAACATATATAACCGTTTGTAAAAATTGTTTTACTAAATGATATATGCTTATGTCATTTTTGTATTTACTTTAACTTAATTAATATAAAGTTTCACTATCACTTACAAGTGGCTCCATGGGGTCCCAAAATCGACCCAAATATTCCCATGGTCGGACATGTATCACAAAATAGGGTTAGGACACGTGTTAACATAATTTAATATTATTATAATATTATTATTTACCCTTATTTACCGGATTTACCCTTTAACCAAGGTTAATAAAATATTTACTGCAGTAATTATTCAAAATGTCTAAAAATAAAAGTTACATATTTAAAAAATTTGGACCTCCTGATTCTAAATTTTGAATCCATTTTTCTAAATTCAAAACACATACGTGGCAGAAATTAATTTAAAATTAATTCCCGTTGCCAAAACAGAGAGCGTGTTTTTTTATGAAATAATAACTATCAAAAGATTGTCACTTGTTTATATCAAATTTCAAAGTAAAATTACTTAAAATGACCATAATTGGATTAAATGGTAAAAATATAATATATTTATACTTCCAAATCAATAAAATTTATAATTTAACACTATAAATTATTTTGATTAAAAAAGCTGTTTTCAGTTAAAATATAGTATTTTTAGTATTCACCCAAATATAAAAGTTATCAGAAAAACACAAAAAATTTATTAAAACTAAATTCTTATTTCCAGATTCTAAGGAAGAAGTTTCTTATTTTAAATTTAATATATAAAAGTTTCAAATATTTGATTTAAAAGGGTTCACCATTAAAAGGCGGTAAAAGTGCATTTTTTTTGAAAAATACATCTTTTATCTGAAAAATTAATTTGTTTTTACATTATGTATAAAAAAGATCATAATATGGATTCTAAAATTATTAGGGTTATATAAAGCTCAAAATTCAGTTAATACTATTCATAACCACTTTTGAAAGGAAATTTTGGTAAGTCGTGATGCGCTTGAACTCGGTGTTGCGTATAGTGAAAGTTATTGAATTACTTTAAATAAATAATATACTATGAAATCTTGGGGTGTTAAAAATAATATATAATAAACTCATATTTTATTTTAAAAGAGAATAATGTCTATTATTACGTACCATATATGGATATCATAGACTATATATTTAAATTTCTAGAGAAAAAAAACCATTCACCTAATAGAAGTTCTCATCTAAAATAAGATGTTCGAGGAAGTGACATCGAAACCTAAATATGTAATATAGAAAAAGAATGATAATCTTTTTTCATATGAGTAATCAAATTTTTAGTGTGTTTTTATTTGTGGTGTGAGGTTGTGGGGTGTACCAAAAAATATTTCAATGTGAATTTTTCTTTATTAATTAATATGTGTTAAATTTATTTTCCAACATGTTATATCAAATTATCATGAAAAATGATTTATTTAATTATTGTATAACATTAAGAATTATTTTTAAATGAGCTTAATATTTCATGAAATCAATCTAGAATAAAATTATTAAAATAATAAGTTCTTGATAAACACATGTAAATAAAAATACTACAACATTGAAGTATTATTCTACCCAATATCCCTTGAAATAAAAAATATCATTTATAAAAATGGATAGAATAATGAATATTATGAATATGAAAACATTGATTAATAATTAGGACCAATGTTTTTTGTAGAATTATGTAAGGATACTTATAACAATTTAAATGTGTAACATGAGTTTTATATAATCCTTGGGTATCCATATAGCCATTATGTACATATATAGTTCATACATATTTTGAAATTTTAATATTTAACATATAATTTTGTTTGAAAGATTAACATATAATGAAAGTAATTTTTTAATCATTATTAATTAATTTTAAAAAATAAAATAGAATCGTTCAATATATATAAAATTATATTATGTTAAAAAATCATTTTTATTGAATTAGGTATTTTTGGATAAAATATAAATTCTATATAGGTAAATTAAGAATATAATAAAATGGATTTTAAATTTGGAATTAGGATGTCAAATTATGATAAGAGAGTAAATTTAGTTTTTTACAGATAGCAATTTAATAATATGAATACTAAAATACATTAGTAAATTTAACAAACTATAAAATATTATAAAAATTTAAAATTTTGTTTAAACATATAAAAAATGTATGTAAACATATGTATAATTTAGGCAAAAATAACTATCATTTTATATAATTATGGGAAACCTTCCAACTCAAATTATAATTCACATACAAATGTGAAATGTGTATTTCCAAATATTATGGTCAAACATAACTATATTCAGAAAACTACTCCCCCCATAACCAAACAAAAATATTATTCATATTTATATCAATTGGTTATGAAAATTTATCCCTATAATGTCCATACATATATTTTTATTTTTCATATAACATGAAGGTGTTATAAATCCCTCATATACATGAAGTTATTATGAGAAAACGAGTATTCATTCATGTAGGTAATGATTTCCTCCCAAAAAATATATTTTTTGTTATTATATTTACACTTTTAAATATATTTTATGACTCATGAAACTTATATTTATAATAAATAATTTTTGAAAAATTAGGTTAAAAAAATATAAATATATATCCTTAATAATCAATTGTTATAGAACGATCATGTTTTGGTTTGTTTAGCCACATGAATAGGTAATGTTGTACTACTTAATTAATTCACATAATTTATTATTATTAAAAAACCTAAAAATATATGGTATTAATTAGTGGAGAATTTATTTTTCTGAATCTATAATTGTACTTTTAATATTAAATTCATTTTTTAAATAATACTTCATTGTCCAATAAATAATCAAAAACAAGAGAATGAATTTCCATTTTGTTGAAAATAATATTTTTAACATAGGAAAATTGGTCATGTAATTTTATATGACATTTAAATGTTATTACTCCATTACTATGGCTGCTATTTATATTTCAAGATTATGAATAAGTAATGAAATTTAGAACCACCATAGTTAAACAAGATTGTAATATTAAAAACTACTAACACATGTTTGATAAAAAAATATCACTTGATAAAATTTATGTTTCAAATTAATATAATTTATTAATATAATTGATAATAATCATAAATAAGGTGATAATATAGATTATAATAAGTCTTTTTTGATTACACATGGACTTATATTACATTAGTGAATGTCAGACTAAATGTAAGAGGTTTTCTTTAAATCCCTCTTTATTTTTGAAATTATCATTATAGTGCATTTTTTAAAGGATTAATAGGTAAATTCCAAATAAAAACTTAATTATTTATCTTTAAATTTTTTATAGGATTTAATAGTAGTTTTAAAATTATAATTTAATTGATTCACACATCAATCTATATAATGTTTCCAAATTTTTTTTTCATTATATCTTATTTCTATTTGAATAATTATTTTTCATATTTATATTATTTAGGTTGTGTAATGACTTTATTATATATACATATTATGATTATATTAATTCATAATAAATTCTTCCATTTATCATGAATTATGTTTGAATATTGGAAGGTAATCTATTTCCTACTTTTCTTTTTGATCTCTTAGTTTTTTTAATTTGTCATTACCATTCATAAATATTTATTGTAATAATGTATTTTAAGGATGTATCATTCCCTATAAAATTAATTTTTTTATTGAACATATCCTTCGTTTTGAGATAATATATTTTCATAATTGGATCCAAAAAAATATTAAAATGTAGCTGTTATGTCATTCTATAATATTATATAATTTTTATCCTCCATTGAATGATTTTTCATATATATCAATTTACATTCCTTGTGACACTTCAGTATATTTTTATATTATCCATTATCCCTAGGGGTGTATAGTCTTGGTATCATCCATATTATATATATTTATGATTCATTATTATTATTATAAATAATTTAGTGAAAATAATTTAATATTCACTAGAAAGTTTTTCTATGACATTGAATGATTTCTCATTATTTTACCATTCATTTGGAACTCATGTATTAATATAAAATTTAATGGGAAGGGTGATCTTATAATTATATAGGTCACAAATTTATTTTTCAGAAATTTTATTTCTTATGAGATTATAATGTTTATTTGATATCGGTAGTGAACCTAAAGCACAATGTGTGTGGGAAATGAGAAATAAACCAAATCATTATTTTTAGTTATCTCAGTAGTTAGTCATAATATTATCTTATTTTATCTTATGATCATATATTATTCCATATCATTATGTGATGTAACATTTTTTCCCACATTTATGTTTATTTTCGATTATTAATATTCAGTTTAGTTTGATTTTCTTATCTTCATTTTATATACCATTTTTTTATTTTCATTCATAAACATTAATTTTGTTGTCTCTCCATTCTAATTTTAATTTCTATCTCATATGTTTATTTTATTTTATTATCATATTTTTATCCCCATACTAAGAATTTGAGTTCTCCGTTTACATATGATTCCCATTTATTTAGGAAATGAAAAAAATATTATATATTATATTCTAATAGTGGAATAAACTATTCATAATTTTACAGAAGAAACATATTATATTTTTTTGATAAGTTGTAATATATCACCAATACTCAAATAGAAAACATCATTTTGTTATATGAGTGTTTCTTAATTATTAGAATAAATTTAAGGTTTCATAAATGTTATGTATGCTATGTTGGGTTTGTCTCAAACATCAATTACTCCCACAGTCTCACTACATCATGTGGTGATGTAACATCTAAATACATGGGTTTTATATGTTCTACGTAACCTTTTAAATCCAATATAATTATTTTTCTTGGAACTCTTAGGGATGAATAATGAGTTCATGTAAGTTTCAGGGGTGTTTATGGCTTGTTCAGATATTGGATCCCCAACCAGTGGAAGGAACCACTAAGACTACATAGTTATTTGAAACAATGTCACCCAGGACGCATGATTTCTCTTAACCGTAGTAGAGAAAATAGGTTGTATAATTTTCTCTATTTCTATTCCAAATGTTGTACACCCATGCAGAAGGTTTGTAAATTTTTACCAGATCCATATACCACATTTGGCATATGGTTTAAAAAACAGTGTGGTTAAAGCATGTGGGGTCCCTCCTTAGGCAGCGGGAGGTGCAAAATTGGTGCATGACTTGGACAACTATGTGGAAAAACAGTGCAACCAAGATATTTTGGGTAATTTTACCATTTACCCTTAAATATATTTTAACTCACCCAACAAATAATTTTCTATATTCTCCAGTAGATTCAAGGTTTACCCCCCTTTTTTAGTTCCTTGGGACATCAAGCTAGTTTCCTTGATACCTCATCCATCCAGACACCAATTTGATCTCCTTTTTTATCTTTTGATGCATGTAAATAAGAAATTTATCCATATTGTGCCTTACATTGTCATATTTTTTTCAATATAATTATTTAGGTGTTGAAAAAATTCCCTATTTTCAGAGCATTCAACTATTTTGTTATTTGTTCTCAATATGGACCAAAGTAATTGGTGGTACTAGATGAGTTCTCCCCTTTAGGCATAAGGTAGGTGGAATAGTTCTTATCCCTCAATGTTGAGGTTCTTTCTAATCTATTACGTTGTACATAACTCCAGTTTCATTGTGTGTAGATCATAAATTCAATCTTCCTTTAAATGGTTTTGTTAATTAAGAGCCTCATGATATTATTAGGTCCCTTACATTGTGGACACCCCATTTTGGGGCACCAATCACATTTTCCAATGTGTCTATAAATGATTACAGGGTCAAATAATGATCTAAATGGTTTAAGAATGAATCCCATCTTATGATAACATTAATGAATTAGATATATTTTTTGTTTATCATGACTTACACACTTATAAATTTAAGATGAATTGAATAGATATGGGTGGTATGACCACATCACCAAATAAAATAATCAATTGTTATGCACTTTTTATTATTGAATATTAATGAGTTTTTAATTATCAATTCGCTCTTAATAAATCCAATGATTACATATAAATATTTATTTATGGGAATACCAACCCTTGATAATTTTGGTAAATGGGAATAGATACCCTTTTGCTCATTATATATATATATGGGAATAAATACCCTTTATAAACGTGATATGGTCATGAAGGCCCTTTATAAATACGATATAGAAATGAAGACCCTTTATAAAAGAGAGAGGGGTAGGTTGAACCTTTTTAAATGTTATACATACATGAATACACTTTATAAATGAGAGGCAGACATGTAGACCTTTTATAAATTTGACACTGGTATGATGAACCTTCATATATTCGATATGGGCCAGGACACTCTTTAAAAATATAATACGGGCATAGAGACCCTATGATATGATATTGTGCCTGATGAACATACGGATATGATACATGAACATGATGACCGTTACGATGATACAAGAGCATGGAAACCCATTTTATCGTGATACTGAGCATGACATTACCTATTCTCATGATACTGAGCAAGGTGTTACTAGGATTATGATACATAGCATGGTGAGCCTTAGTACTGTAATGGTGGGAATGTCGTCCTCTATAACTATGATATTGGGCATGACATCCCATTATACATATGATACTCATGCTATAACATAAAAATGTACGAGTTACTCCTCAGGTCATGGATAGTGGTAATAACCATATATATTTTTATAGACATCAGTAATTATACATTACATAAATGTGTTTAAATTGTTTTTCTTATTAAGAGAATATCTAGATTAGGCCGAAGTAGGTACTATTATCATGGTATACTTATAAAATCATAGCTAGCAATTTAAAGTTTATTTTTTATTTTCCATAACACATTTCCATATTATATTCCTGAATCTATATTTATAGACACCGTTGGTGGTGGCCTACTATGTTTATCTCATACCCTATTTGGGATTATGATAGTCCCAAGAAATTCTATATTATTAAATGTGTACATAATAAGAAATGTCCACATATGAATCTGTGACTTCTTGCATAATTTATGATGGGTGATTGGTAGAATATGATCCATATAGAGCTTTGTATGCTTGGATAGATTTTATCCTTTTTTCCCATTTTGTTTACCATGTACTATATTGACTACCTGATTCCATTTATATATGTTTTCCCTATTTTTAGAGTGATGACGTCATCACCAATCGTATATGATTCTGATTCCTACTTTTGAGTGTTATTTGGATAATGTATGTTTATATGTGCTTCATATTAATTTTATATTATTGATATGATTCATCTACATATCTATTGATTACAATATAGTGATGCTCTAACTAGTTAGAATAGTCATCCCATGGACTTGCCTTATTCTCTCGCTGCTAGTCAGTAACCTCTAGAATATGTGGAGGCACTTTTGAGGCCATGTGGTCGACCAGTTCAGGGCACCTCTGAGTGGAAGCCATATTGGGGCATTAAAAAGTGGTCTCACATCAAATTTATTTTATTTTTTCTTATTTTTTGGTAATATTATACTTGATATTGAGAATATATTGGGATTGGGTAATGAGATGTGCCTTAGAGTAGGTAACCCACATATAGGGAAATGCCAAATTACTAAGGATGGGACATTTTCTTCGGCATTCTTCGTATTAAAATTGATTTTATTCCACCATTGGATTATTCACTTGAATTGTGGTGTTTTTTATTTATATGATTGAGGAATTTATTTTAGCATGTCCCGATGAGATTATGGAATTACATATCATGCATCATTTTAGGCACCTATTAGAATACACATTCCATGAATTATTCCATGTCATATAGGATGAATTTGTTAACTACATGGCCTTAATATATGTTCCTTATGTGATATTAATATAATTCTACTAACACTTAAAGAAATAACATTATAATTAAATAGTTACTATTGAATCGACACTACACTTAAATTTAGGAGGCGTATGGGCCTTTATGAATTGGTAGTTGTGATCCATATAATTAACCTTCTTAAAGATAATTTTTATGTAAATGGGAATTTAATTATATGAAAATGAGATCTATAATTAAATGGTTCCATTAAATAGGGATTACAATTTCAAACTAATGGTTATTTAAACTATAAATTTTAATTGAACTTCTATATACTAGGAACTATACTGTTTAACACATAGCTTGACACAGACTTGAACATAGTTGTGGGCACTAGGTAGTTCCTCTTGTATTTAATATTAATGTATGTGTCACCCAGACTTAATTCTATAAGCTGATAGTGGGGTGAAACTATTACATAGGACTTCTCGTACTTATCATATTCATGTTTATGTGATGTTATCACTGTTTAATTAATTATATGGTGTATGCTTAACATTTATATAACTATTCCACCATGATGTACTCCAAAAAATTTTAGGAGTATGGTTACGACCATCCTCTTGAGGTGGTGGGCCCTAAACCTCTAGTTATTCCTATGGTTGTTCCACACGTGGTATCTCTTCATATTTTTGAAATGGCTGATGAAGCCTAGCTTCATGGGTATTTTATAGATCTAATGTTGACTATATTGGGAGCTCCTCATTATACCCCATCCATGGGAGAGCTTATTTGAGAGTTTCATCAGTATGATCCACTATCATTTTTAGGGGATGGTGTTCCCTACGGTATACAAGTATGGATTGAGACAATTATGTCTATGTTTGAGCATTTAGATACACCTCATAAGAGGAGATTGATGATCTCCACTTATATGCATTGTTTATCCACCAAATTCTAGTGGGATATTTTGAACCAATAAGGTCAATTTTGAGACGTGGATTGGATGGAATTCTTGTGAAGATTCTATTACTATTTTATTCCTGATACCATAAGGGGATATTATTATAGATAATTCATGAACTTGAATATTGTTTCTATGTCCACTATGGACTACTCATCTCGTTTTATAGAGCATCAATAATTGATTCTTATCTATAAATCTGATAAGCTAGAAAATGAGGGACAATTTGAGGATGAGATTAGGCATCATATTGATTCTTAGATAAATGTGTTATGGTTGACTACCATATCTGATATAGTGAACCTGGACCAAATCAATGAGTTGAACCTAAGAGAATATGATAGTGTTTTCTAGGGAAGTTCATAACTAAGATAGGTTACTGGTTAACTATCGGTTATAAGTGACACTTTGAGATAATGTGCCTGAGAAGGGGACGCCAGGTGACACCCACTGACAGTTATGTGGTTTTTTTAAAGCATGGGTTCTAGGGAATAAGAATACCCAGTGTCCTAGAGACCCCATAAGGTGATGAGGATGAAAAATATTGGGTCATCTTATGCATTTATACATGACCTTCCTATTTTTTCTGAGTTAGGGAAAATCATTATCAGTTCCACATTAAAGAACAAGATTAGTAGAACCTCTCCCTAGAGTTGTAGGATTACTATTAGATATTCAAGCATAAGAAGATGTCATTATAGTGGTAGACATTCTTCTGATATAATGTTTCATAAGAGAGGACCCTCCCCATGTAGTTTGGGTGTAGCACATGGTTGGGGATCATATCATATTTCTTGAGTGTATCCTATATCGAAGGTGAAGGGAGATATTCCATCTACACTTTGAGGAAAAATTCTACTAGCCTCTACTCTAGTGTTTGTATTATTTGACACATGTGAATCCCACTCTTTTATCTCTATAGCTATTTCAGAGAGCCTCGAGCTTCATATCGAGTACTTGTGATGTGGTATGACTCTTGATAAACCTTTGGGTATATTTTTATACACTATAAGACAATGTAAGAGTTGTCCCTATTAGGTAGGAATCCACCATTTCATATGGGAGAACCTTTTCCTTGATATTTTGGTCATTTATTTTATCCACAATGTGAACTAGTTGGCCCCCTATCTTGCATATACCATTTTTATCACTCAAGGGTATCATTTACATCACCAGTGGGAGGTACTTATATCCAAAAATGGTGACTGGGATGTAAAGGGGAGTGGAGTCGAACTAGACAATATTGGTCTAGGTGGAGTTACCACCCAGATTGGTTGCCTTTTGAAGAATGGTCAAAAAATATTTAATATTAAGGTCCCTCTTGTAGTTGACTGATTAAGGTTTTTTTCTTGATGTCCTTTTTGGACTACCAGTTTATAGAGTGGTAGAGTTTACTATCTAGATAGTGCCAAGAGTAGAACCAATATCCGTTCATCCTTACATGTTGGATACTACTGAGTTTTTGAAGCTCCAAAGGAATATGATGGACTTAGAATCCAGGGGTTTAATATGGAAAATTACTTTTCTTAGGATTTCATCGATCCTTTTCTCCAATATGGTAGACGAAACAAATTAGGATTTTCATCTATTACTAGAAATTGAATCTGATGGAAGTGAAAAACAAATCTACCTTAACTCATTAGATGTTCTCTTTATCGAAATCAAATGTGGTATGATATTCTTGAAGATCAACCTGAGATCGGGCTATGATCAGTTTTGAGTTAGGACTTCAAAAATTCTTTGTAGGGATTTCCATTGTCATTACATCTTATATGAGTATCTAAATATTTACTTCAATCTTATGAATGTGCCTACTGTATTTATGGATTTGATTAATATAGGTTTCTATTCCTATCGGGATTTATTTGTTGTAGTCTTTTTAGATGACTTATTGGTGAATTTTTATAGTTGAAGTGTCCATACCACATATCTTGATACCATTTTGAATACATTGAGTTAGCACCGACTGTGTGTTATGCTATGTAAATTTCACTTCTATACTGAAAAAGTTAAATTATAGTTCATATTATCTTAAAGGTAGGAGTTTCAGTAGACCTACAGTAGGTGAGATCTGTAATCACCTAGGAGTAGCCCAAGAACATATTTGATATATGGAGTTTCTTAGGGATATGTAGTTATTAAAGGCATTTTATACCAAACTTATCATAATAATAATAAACACATATAGGATTGACTAATAACGGTGTTATGGTCATTTTTTATAAATATTATGAGATAGCCTTTCAGGAGTTGAAATAGAGATTGAATTCAATGTTGATTCTGATTCTGCTAGAGTCGGGAAGATGTTATATAACATATTAAGATTCATTAGGTATCGTGATAGGAGAATTTATAATGTATGAGGAATGATTCATTTCATAAATTTCACAATAATTAATACCTATTGAGTATAATTATGGGATGCATTATCTAGTGTTGATAGATGTTGTTCACACCTTGCACTGTGAGATGGATGATCTGCTGGGTGAGTGTTTTTTGGTGTTTATGGACCAAAAAATCATCAGGTATATTTTCATGTAGTGTCCATTGAATATCATGTAGAGAATATAGGATGGATATCTATAGTTCATTGAATTCAAGAATGCCTATACTCTTAGGAAGAGAAATGATGTTACTGATGTATTTATTTGGGGGACTCAGATACAAGCAGTTCTGGAGGCCAGTATCGAGTGGCAACATCTGGTCCAATTTTTTAATATGTACATAGAGGTGCATGAACATCAATGATATTATGTAATTTCATCACTATCAGTGAACTCTTCTCTTAGGGATAGATTTATGATGATGCATTTTTTAGATCCTAAAGGCTTGGTCCCATGGGAGAGAATTTATGGAGAGGACCTTCCTTTGGATAGGTTTCTCTATAATGATGACATCCTATATATACATGGGTGTATCTAGTTTCCAACATATATGAAGGTGGAGATGAATCAATTTTTAAAAGATTCATTGTTGGCAGTTCGTATATATATCTCTAAAATGTATCGTGATATGTGTCAAAAGTATTGGGGTCCAGAGATTAAACATTAGATAGCAGGATTTATCACTAGGTGATCCACTTCTCAGTAGGTGAAGGTGGATAACTATTGAGCTATAATATTTTTATAGTTGTTACTAGTCCATGGATATAAATGGAAATATGATTCCATGTATTTTGTAGTCAGATTACCGAGATTGTCCTAATTCAGTGACTTTAATTGGATATTCATGGACCGAATAACAAAAATAGGACACTTCTTTCATATCTAGTGACATTATTAGTTGATGATATGGAAATATATTTAGTCCATGAGATTATATGGATAAATGGGTTCCCTCATACTATCATTTGAGATAGGGATGTTCATTTCACATAGAGGTTTAGACAGGGGTAAGAGAGTGATATGAGTACACATGTGCTTCATAATATATATTTTCACCATTAGATAGTTGACCATTTTGAATAGACAATACAGTTGTTAGAGGACATGCTTCAAGAATGTGTACTTGATTTTAGTGGTTCTTGGTAGAATCATATCTCTCTCATCGAGTGTGCCTAAAATAGAAGATATTAGGAGATGAGTAAGAAGGATCCTTATGAGGCCTTTTATGGTAGTCAATTATATTCACTCATATTATAGTTAAAGGTGGGAGATGCAATACTACTGGGTCCTCATCTCATTCAGGATACTAAAAATCTATTTTAGTTGACCAATAAATATATTTCTACCACTCAATGTGTACATATTTCTTATGATGATCACCATTCATGACCTGTAGAGTCTGAGGTCAGGGATTGTGTTCTCTTACAAGTTTAACAAAACATTGGAATAAATGGATACATAGTCAAGGGAATATGTACCTAATTATTTTGGTCCATTCGATTTCTAGTAGAGAGTAAAGCCAATATCCTATTGCTTTCTATTACCTCAGAGGTGCTGTGCGATGCCCGACTTCTTCCACATTTCACATCTTCTCTATTATCTTACAGACATGTCTTATACTTTTAATGAAGATAATATTGAGCTAGATGCTAATACTTATTTTGAGGAGCATACTATACTCATCATTGATCTGAGAATAAAGGCTCTTTGAGGCTACTTTTTTCATTTAGTCTGGGTGATATGGTAGTATGTCTGGGAACAAGATGAGACTTGGGAGCGGGATGCTGACATATGTGTTCAGTGGTTGGAGTTGTTCTTAGAAAATATTTTTCCACCATTGGATGGTGAACTTAGTGATGAGTTCCTTTAAGGGAGAATATTTTAGGAAGTCATATTTACTATGAAGTATGAATCCTTTTAAATTTGGTCTAATTATTGTTTTTGACCTCCTATGTATGCCTAATGACGTCAAAGACTTGTTGGGGGTGCTGAAGACTTTTTGAGAGATCATAACTCTGGTCGATGAAAGAAACACCTAAGGCTACATGGTTAGAAGAATACATTCCACCCAACCAGCATTATTTCTCATAATACTATGGGGCATTTCAAACGAAAAGTAAGGGTGAATGGGTTTTCCTACCCTTGCACCAAGGGCTACACACCCATCTGGGTTGTATATTGTTTTTTATCAAATCCATATATAATTGGTCGTTTTCAATTTCTCAAAGCATGTGTCCAAACCATATGGGGTCCCTCCATAGACAGTGAGAGTTTCATGGTTAGTTCATGGCTTGGCCAACATTGTAGGAAAACTGTGAAATCGAGATATTTTTGGAAATTTTACCATTTACCATTAATATATTTTGACTCACCCCCACCTCTCATTATATCTATTTTCTTGTGTAAATGATGTTTTACACCCCTTTTGAGTTCAAAAAGTCATCATGATAGGTTCTTCAATATCTTGGTTTTCTAAAATCTAATTCAATATTTGATTGTCTCGATGAATGTACACCTATAAAATATTCATACTTATTGTGTCTTTAGTACTTTTTATTTCTACTGATAGAGTTATTTAGGTCCAAGCTCATATGCCCCATTTTTATGGTATTCATATAATTTCCCATTTTTTCTTGAACTAGATCAACAAAAATGGTGATATTAGATGTGGTCTCCTCTACAAATAGTTTATAATATGTTTAGTTCTTCACCATACCAGTTTTACTATGTGTTTACCCAATATTTAATATGTATTTATATAGATAGTTTAATCAAGAACCACGTGACCTTCTTTGGTCTCTTTCATTATGGACAAACCCATTCGGTGTGCCGATCATTTTTGAATATATGGCCATAAACGACTAAATAGTCAAACCATCATCTATATGGTTTTTACATGACTTCTATGTTTTGATAAATTAATGAATTGGATAATGGTTATGTTGTGTCATAAGTAAAAAACATATCAATTTATGAAGAATAGAATAAAGGTGAGTGTTATGACCATGTCACCAAATTAAATGGAACAATTGTTACACCCTTATTTTTATCAAATATCAATGGCTTACGAATTATCAATTGGATCATATTAAATCCAATGAATAAATATCACTTTTAATGTATGGGAATGATGACCACTGTAAATTATGGTAAATGGGAATTCAGAACCTTACATATGTTATATACATATATGTGTTCTTGGAGAACCTTTATAAATGTTATACGGAAATTGAGACCCTTTATAAATGGGATACATGCCTGTAAAACCATTATAAATGTGACATGGGGCTGAATACCCTTTATAAATATTGTACAAGCATGGAGACTCTTTATAAACATGATACATGCATTTCAACACCTTATAAATTTGAAACATCTGTTATTACCCTTTGTAACTGTGATTTGGGCATGGTGACCCATTATAAATGTTATATGTAAATAGTGACCCTAGAATATGGTATTGGTCATGATGACCTTACTGATATGTTCCATGGTCATAATGACCCTTAGGTTGGTACGTGGGCATAGAGTCCACAGTTACTACCATACGGGTCATGTAGTTCCATATTCGTAGGATACAAGTCATGGAATTCCTATGATTATGATTTTAGGCATAGTGACCCTTACTATGATGATATTGGGAATAGAACCCCCTATCCCAATGACACTAGGAATAAAATCCCTTTATAATTTTTATACACATGAAATAACTTATGGATGTATGAGTTATGCCTTGGGGAAAATATTGTGGTAGTCTCCACATATATGGTTGTAGATATAACTACATATAAAATATTTATATGTGTATTCATTTGGATACTTATTCCGAGACTATCTGGCTTAGGCTGAAGTATGTACTATCATATGGTTGTCTTTATGAAACCAGAGCCTACCCTTTGGTGCTTATTTACTAATTTCCATTATTACCTACACACTACCATATTATATGCACTAACTTTATATTTATTGAAATCATTGGTGGTGGCCTACAATGTTTATGTCACACCCTATCTAGGCCATTTATGGTAATATATATGATCATAGAATTGTAGGTGTCGATAAGGGGAAACCTCCACATATGGATGTGTGAATTCTTACAATAATTAGAATCAGATCTTTGTAGAAGATGACTGGGATGGAGCTCGAAATGCTTGGATAGATTTTGAATTTTTTTTCGTTTTCTGTATTATATACTGTATTGAATTCCTTCTTCAATTTATTCATGTTTCCCTGATTTGTAGAGTGATGCCCTCATCATCTTTTTTATATAATTCAGATTATTGATTTTTATTATTATTTAGTGATTTGATTTTTATACATGATTCTACTATATTTTATATTATTTATATGCTTATTCTATTAATATATTTATTATTTCACTATTCTACTCTTACCAGAGGTCATATTCGTTCCATAGACATACCCTTGGCCCTCACCCCTTTTCAGTAGCCTCTGATGTTTTGGAGGCATGCTTGAGGTCATGTGGACTAGTTGTTCTGTGCACCTCTGAGTGAAACCTAGTTTAGGACATCACATAACTCTTCTAAATGAATATATTTATCATCACCTATTGGTTAATGTAACACAATATTGTCTCGCAACACAACAACAATTATTACCTCTTGTGTAGACACAACCTCATTAGATATATATCACATGCTTCATGGCATCTTATTCATAACATTAAAAGAATAAAATATTTTGTATTATCTAGGTTAACAATTTATAAATATGATGCGGATAAAATATTTATACTTCTTATGGTATGCAACATGGAAATTGGATTAATATCAATCACATTGAAAAATTAGGACATATATATACATGATGATTTTTTCGCACATAAATACCTATTAAATGTGATACAAATGTTCTTGGTTAATTATTCACAAATTTTAATATTAAACCACAAAAAAATCTAAATATGTGCTTTCTAATTCCATGGTTTTTATGAAAAAATTATTACCCTTTGATTAACACCACTGTGGGTTATCCCATCAAAAACACATAAGGTAAAAACTATGAAATAGTAATCAAAAAAATATCAGTCTATAATTAATTTTCCTACCATTATATAAACTCCACAATCCCACACTCCGAGTGGGAGGTTCCATAATCTAGATTTGATCTATGAACATAAATACAAGATATAATACATCAACAATATATCTGTATCTAATAATTAAATATCATACACTATAATAATAAAACAATATACTATATTAAAAATAATAAATCATGAGTATCAAAAAAAATATTAAACAAATAGTATAATAATACCTAAAATGAATATAAAATAAAAAACATCATAGAAAATAATAAGTATTTTTTACTGAAGATTGATACACAAACACCAAAATTCCACATTCATCCCAATTTACCTCTTAAAACCCATTTTTAATTTCTTTAATTAAATATCATGATTTAATAACTAAAAAAATTGGGTTGTGCATAAATACATTGTGTAGTTATCCCACATAGTTAGTTGACATGTGAGTAAAAATATCATATATGATTGAATGAAAAAAACCATATCAATGATCAATATAAATTTTTTCTGAATATAATCACATATCTCCATTATTTTAGTAACCACACATATATATATACTTGTGTGTGTGTGTGTTTTTAAATATATATAAGTTTTTATATTAATTTACCACACTAAATAATACTAAATATAAGGTTTCCATATGTAAATTTCCATTCTAGGGGGAAATAATAACTTTCTTTTTATTTCCATTATGTCTATATGTATTTCTATTATATGGAGAGCTTTAATGGGTTTTAAAATTTATCCATTGATTGAATATCACTTCACATGTGCCCCAATTCATTTAAAACTCACTCACTCCTCATATGTGTTGTAATAAAGAAAAAAATATATTTGTTCTAATATTCTAAAGAACACCCATAAGATAAAAAATGATGAAAAAAACTAATTTGAAAATAATATAAAACAATCATTAAAAAAATATCTAAATTTTTTCACATTTATAAAATCACACAAGATAATTTTAAAAATCAAATGAAAATATATCACCTATATGTCATGAAATAATTAATACCAATGTAGTGGGTGATAAAAAAATAAATAATTATTTATAAAATAAACACTAAAAAAAGAAAATAAATCATCATAACGTTATGCATCATATAATACAATGTAACAATGCATCATCACCCTTCCAAATAATTTAACTACATATTATAATGTTTAAAATTTAATATTATAAATTATATACATCATAACCAACATAGTGTACAACAGATAAAAAACTATTTTAAAAAATATTCAAAAAAATTATTACACACTTGCATTTAAATAAACTTCATTATCTATACTAAGTAACCCAAAACATTTTCATAATATGACATTTCTATATAAAAAATTCAGGTGAAAAAATTGGATATTATTATTATGAAAGGAAGAGGGAAATAAAATTAATAAAAAAAGAAGTTGGTTGAGACCAAGGGAATCCTCTATATTTCACCATTTAAATGGTAAATAAACAACACTCAAGGAAGTATAAAAATTCATTTACTAATCACCTTGGAATGGAATATAATCTTCCACCTTATTCCCCAAATTATTGGTGTATATGATATCCTTGTCTTGATGAAGAATGTTTCTACATGCTTGTATGGTGTAAGTTATTCTATCGTGATTAAGGGAGTTACTAAACAATGGTTTAACCACTATATTTGAATCTAAATAAAATTTAGAGATGTATATGTTAATTTATTTGAAAAGGGATATTCCTATTAAAATTGTATGAGATTCCTATTTAATAGAACATATCGATTTGAAAAAGGATGAGAAATCTATGTAATCTCATATAATTCTATCTCACTACATTATTCCATGTTAGGATAGACAATTTAATTGTGCATGAGTCCTTTCTTGGTGAATGTCCATTACACAGTGTTCTATTGATCTATTCTTAGTGCTCATATCCCAATTTATGTTGTGTGAGGTACTTTTTTCATGATCATTTTAAGAAATACCACCCCATGAAAAGATAGATAAGAGTTATCAAATACAAAAGGAGAAAAATACTTGGAGATATAATTCATTTGAAACATGTATTTATTAAAGGAAAACATTAAAGAGGTCCCATTTTATCCGACATCCTACTGTGATAAGAACAGTCTAGGATTAGGTGGCTATAACTGCACCAGTATGATAAAAAAATTAAATATTTATTAAATTATTAATATAAAAATATATTTTTTTAACCCATGGGAGACCCCTAAGAGTATCCTTGATAATAAAAACATAATCTCCTTTAAAAAAATATGAAATACAAATTCTGATGTGGAATTATCATAAAAATTTACCTGGAAGAAAGGTCAATCCATCTATATTGGGCTACGTAAATATACAGTATTTACCAATTCATAATTTACATGATGTGTAAGACTATTTTGATTAGTAATTATTTTACATAAAGTCAACCATACCCTCTAATCATGTTTTTTGAATATGAATTATATTATGGAAGTCAAATATTTTTAACAAGCCTCTTTTATATGTAATGAAGACAAAAATGTTTGGCTTTTTGACCTTATGGATGCAATTATATATAGACTTTGATCATAATTAAGAATAAATATCATTTATTTTGGACGATTAATATCCTAACTAAAGGTAATTTATAGTACATGAAAAACATGATATTATATAGGGGAACCAACCCAATTATTTTTTAGAAGGTAAATTCTATTTTATCTGTTATTCAATAAGATATATCGTTGATAGTTTGAATTTTTTTATTTATACTTTGGCATAAGTGAGTACTATATGAGCCCTCCAAATATATTATTGTGGAAATCTCATATCTCCTTATAATTATGTTGTCCTAATGATATTTCTATGGTATAAAAACCTAATCTTATACTTTTTACATACACTGTATACTTCTTTAATGATCCCATGATTAATACACCTTCTTCAATTGGGTTGGTCATTCAAGAACAACTAGCCTAGTGACATCTACTCTCTTAGTTTGATAAAACAATTAAATGATTGCATTTGAGAAAAATATTTACAATAGTGATATTATGTCTAATAAAAGAAATGAAACTATTCTAATGAATGATTCACCCCATTATTTTATTTTTAAAAACCTAAAAGTATTGAATTATAATTCTCTAAAACAGATGATGTGAACCCATTTATTCCATTAGGAAATTAATTCGGGAGATAAACAACTTTTCTTCTATGTGTTTGGATCAATTGATTATAAATTTGATGAAAATATAAATTTTTTTATCACTGACATTGAAACATTGGCCACTCCTACCACAAAATTCATTCCAAATAAGGTATTTATTACACCAAATAAAAAAAGCTTAGTTTTTTTATTATTATTAACTATGTGTCCTTTTGTAAACCATAAATATCCCCTTATTCTCTTAAATTATGAATAAACTTTTATCCAATGAGGGTGTTCCATGTTGGACCCCCATAAACTATGACACATGGAATATTCACCATCAATAAACAAATGATACACACCCATTAAATCAATATATCAAATGACCAAGATCATTTCATGAATCACTTATCATGATCATCTTCACCATGAAGTGATAGTGGTCTTTTTTTCTAATCATATGAACCAACAAAATCTATATCACAGTTGTCATGTAAAGAAATATACACTAAATCATGAACATGTGGCCACAAAGATCACCATTTAATATTTTAATCAAAAAATTGAGAACTAGAATCATAGCATGAATCATTATTTTTGATCTAGGTTTTATGTTGTCCAGAATTCACTATCCAATCCAAGATGGGATCTTCAAAACTAATCTACTATAATATATTCAAAATACCACTTCTATATGTTGTAGATATGTATAGATAAGGAGTATCAATTAGCCTCTAAATATTTATAGCATGTTTATGTCATTATGGTGATAAAACTGTGTATTTTTATCTGAAAATGAATCATTTACCTCATACAATATTAAAGAGAATGCATAATTTTAAAATTTATCTCACTGTTTCTAAATTCATATCTCATATCATTACATTTTGAAACCCATTAGATTTAATTATTCATGATAAATATAGAAATATAATATTTTTATTTTGAATCAATATAGGTTAAGGTGTATAAAAATTTGATAAAAATCATCATAAAATCAGTACTCTAGAATTTGGTAAAAACCATTATATACTCAAATAATTTATATCACCAAAATAAATTCCTTTTTAGGAATCCATTTTCATATCAATTAACTTGAATTTAATGTTCATGATTTGAAATGTTATATAAAATTCAAGGATCATATAACTACTCACTAAGAATTACCTAAATCCATTGATCAGATTGCTCTCATTATAATATAATTATTTTATTTACTAGTTTTATCTTATTAATTTTGCAACATCATTTAAATAATTAGTGCATTAAACAAATGATATGGTATGGGATATAAAGTATCATAATTCTTCTTAAATGATGAATTATTGAATTTTTTTCAACTTAATCGGGAAATTTTTTATTCGATTATTCACCATTTCTTGATTGGAAAATCCATCTAGATAAAAAATTAAAACATATTGTTTATATTAATGGAGGATTTAAATTGATTTGTAACTAAAAAAATAATTTTGGGAAAATACTATTTATTATATTTTATTTAGATTAAATATCTGAAAATTATTAAAATATAAAAAATTATAAAATATAATTAAAAAATATTACCCAAATAATAATTCCCATAAAAAAATCAAGAAAAAAACTATTTCAAAAGTTTATTTTAATGAATATGAAAAGTAAAATTTACCCATGCGAGACCAAATATCTAGAAAACAATAACTTGTTTCAATAAGTCTCATAGTGCTCACTTATACCTAAAAAATACATGATTACACAAAATGTAACACCAATTAATTCAATAAAATAAAATTAAATAAAATTTGTAATTGTAATATTAGGTTATTTTTAAAATGAAACCAAAGATATTATATTTTAATTTTCAAAAAATAATAATTTCAACTCCATTATAGGTATGAAACATTGTGAGTAAATATATAGGAAATAATTTATACATATTTAAGGTTGGATATAGTGTAGTGATTTGATAATGATATAAACAATTTTTTTGGATATCCAAATATCTTTTTAAGGTGAATAAAAAATATTTGAGAATAACCAAGAATCAGAATAAGTCTAATAAGGATTTCCTTAGAGAGTTTATAGGACATAATTCACTTTTCATGGGTTAATAAATTCACCTATGATCATTCTATTATGATTAATTACACACACATACATATATACACATATATAAATTCATTGAGGTAAGCTAAATCATTTCTAAAGATGTTTGGGTAGATAAAGGACAATTTCATGTTGATACCATATATGAGTAAAATTTATCCCATGATAGACTATTTTTGATACTAAAATATTAGATATTGTACGGAATATTGAGATAACTATAGGAAAACATAGTAAATCTACTTGTTTGAGGGATTTCAATTCATTTAATGTTTAGCGAGATATAGTTTTCTCCTATTTTATAGTAATTTATTCTTGTTTTTCTAGATTTAAATATTAAATGATTTCTCATTGAACATTATGATGATTGTGGTGTTTAGGTGAGTCAATATAAAAAATTCCTGATATGGGAGTAATAAAAATATCTAATTAGAAATAGTAATTTTACATGAATAAGGTACATTGTGATCCAAAAAAATGTCTAAAATGGAAACATAATATGATAAAATATTTTTCATAATACTATGAATGATATTATTTTTTATAAAGTCTTAATGATTCCCAATTTCATTGTTAAATCCACATAGAATACACCAACTTAAAATAGTATTATA
The DNA here is from genome assembly GCA_963277665.1 of Viscum album. Taxonomy (NCBI): domain Eukaryota; kingdom Viridiplantae; phylum Streptophyta; class Magnoliopsida; order Santalales; family Viscaceae; genus Viscum; species Viscum album. Next base: position 841,156,497 of record OY728147.1, on the reverse strand, counting down.
TCACTAAAATATCCATATTTCATGATTTTATAGATATATTTTCTCTATATATAGTCAAAATGAGAAAAAGTAATGCTCGAGGATGGAATATTGAAACCCCCGTCAATTGTTTTTGAACATGAATTATTATAAAAATGATGAAATTTTTATGATATTATTAACATTTATAATTTAATTGAAAAAATATTAAATCAAATAATTTAATTTGATAATGGTGATGATGATTTAGGGGAGGAATTAGTTGGGGATTATTTAAGAAAATGCCTCATTCATAGTGTTGTATTGAGATATTTTTTTATTTTTATTGTTTAAGTGGGAATGTGATTCCATGTGTCTAATATATGGGCATAAAGCTATCCCAAATATTAATTTGGGTGAGTTATTATACTAAAATGAAAAATTGAACACAACATTAATGTAATTGTTTTTATAAAATCACTAAAAAGTGGAAAAATTAATCTCAAATAAGATTGAACTAGAGAAACAAGAATGTGTGGTTTCAATTATATTATCTTAGTTTCATTTTCTTCCAATAGAAGGTGTAATTATTCCATTAGAACTAAATGGAGATTGACCATGTAATTTTTTTCTCCAAGGGTAAGATTAAATAAAGAACAATACAATGTCCACATGGGAAATCCAATACATCCCTGTTTATCAACATGGTATGGTGATAACTTAACTATCTAAACAATTATTTGAAAAATAAAATTCATCATTTTAGTTTAAACGGAGTCCATGGTGCATGATATGTATTTTTGGGATTATGTCACAATTTTATTTTTAATGTGTTTTAAGGATAAATCATCTCTTGAGGAGATACACACTATTTAACTGATATAGAGACAAAAAACATGGAAATTATATAATAAAGGTCACAAAATCACAACACAGTGTCTAATGAAATACACACTACATGACATATAACTCCAGATGAAAAAATGACCCATATGCTATCTGATCTAATTTGACATGTGTATTTTGAGAATTCCACTCTGAAATATATGAGATAATTCATATTATGAAATCAAAAAAATAAATAAGACACCTCAACATGTGTGAAGATATATGTATGACCTAATGGGTTTCCCAAAATTTATGTTTTCTATATATGGAAATTAAATATCCATTGAAAACATCTATTTAAAATGTAATCCTACTTAAAAACTGTGATAACTCAAATGATATTTTTTATAAAAGTATTATTATGATTATCATGAGATAAAAATCATAATATTATTTGGCATTGAAATAGATTTTATATGGTACTTTTTATCATTTTCATTATCATTGAAATAATTTTATATTTTTGACGCTAAAAACATGATTAATGATAAATATTAATATCAAGGACTATAATATAGATTGGTATTGTATAATATTAGTTATATAATTTTTAAGGAATATACCTATACAATACATCCTAATCTTTATTAATATTTTTTCTTTTTTATTATTCATAGATAATGAATTAACTACAAAAATTTCATATGACTTTAATAGTGATAGTTTTATCATTTTTTATAAAAATGTGATATAAAAAACAATATTTCATTTTAGAGATATCACATTTTTTAACCACAACATTGATTGTCGAATCAGTGTAACACCCCAAGATTCCAGGGTACACTTCTCTTTGAATAATACAATAGCTTGGGTTTTATGCAACTTTGAGTTCTGGCACACCATGACCAATCAAACTTGTCATTTGAAAAGAAGTTATGAATATTAATACCAAATTTTTGAAATTTTATTAAGTTTATTTTTCTAAATGGAATTCATTTTTGGGTTTGGAATATCAAAATTATCTTAGGGTGAATTTTAGGCATTTTTCTAGAAACATCCAATTTTTGATGAATATTGAAAAACACTGCATTATTGTTTAAAACTGACTTTTTATTTAATTAATTATATTAAATTTAAATTTATTTTAAATTAAATATTTATTCATAATACTTATATTAGTCCAATTTAGTACACTGTCGTCATTTTATTATAATATTAGAGATATAAAATTTTGTTGAACCTTTTAATGTCTTTTACTTACCTTCTAGGGATATTTACAAATTTTCATAAAACGTAATTTTACCGATTCTATGAATAGAATATAATAAATATGATAGAAAAGATTTTCATCTATAAGTAAAATGATGTTTAATAGGATTAAAATAATTTTGTGAATAATAACTTTTGAGTTTTATTTAACACAGTTAGAAGTAAATCTGGAAACTAAAGGTAAAAATGATATTATAATTACCCCAACACATGAATTAATTATATTTTATAAGATTATTTCTACTAAAATAAACTTTATGAAAAAATATGTTCCTTTTGATCCACCTGGATTATATTAGTACATTTATTTTATTTTATTTAAAGAAGATATAAAAGGGTTAAATTCAATGTTCAATAAGTAAATCATTTTTAATATAGGGTTACACATAAGATAAATTATACTATAAATATTCATTATAAATATAAAAATACTTAATACATCATGGTATTTTATTTATAATTTTTAGACATTAAATAATTCAATTTATTTATGAGACAATGATGATGCAGTAATTACCTTTTTTAATGAAAGATTAAAATAATTGATGTTATGAATATTAAAATAAATGTAAATTGACACTTTTGATGTAATACATGAACTTTATAGTGGAATTAGACATTTATGTCTCGATTAAATGTAATTTTTTCAATGTAATAATGTTTTTATTACTTTCATAAAAAAACTAATACTAAATAGTGACAAAATTAACAGAAATGAGTTTTTAAAACGAATGCTATTTTATTAAATTATATAATTCTACTAAAAGTATAATGTTCAGGAAAAGGACATAGATAATGTGATATTTGTCATTAATGAACCAATTTAGGTTTTCTTGGAATTTTATTGTATGTTTTTTAACCTTGTAATATAAAAATATAAGAATACATGGTAAATGTTAAACTATTTAACTAAGAGTTAAATCTAAAAGACAAGGTTAACATGGTTACCTAAACTTGTATAAAAACTATTGTTTGATTGGTTTTAGACTCATACCTACATTATCCTCTAAATAAATCCATTTGGTGATGTTAGAAACCGAAAATTATTTTATAATAAATTAATTTTTCAATATTTTATTAAAGTACTCCTCACCTCTCTTATAAAAGGGAACCTCCCCTTCTCTCAAATTCACAGATCCAAAGCCTTCTGTATTGGCCAAACCCTACTCAAATATCCTCCCAACTACCCTGAATTAAACCTAGTGGCCTTACTATGATCTTAAACCTATCCTAAGGAGCCCTTTTGTTCAATCCAAAAGGAAGCACTCGAAGAAGAGGTAATTAATTCATCACCTCATTCAAAGTTATTTTCTTCTTATACCTCCTCTCTCTTTATTGTTTCCATACCAAAATAATGACTCCTGTACCTTCTACATAGTGTGATGTTATTGTAAATATGGTACAACCATATTCATTATTCTATCCATCCTATGAATTACAAAGCTACCATACGTGCGTACGTACGACTTATCGTCTCCATGCCGTGGTGTAGTTTTTTATTCAAAACTTAATTATTTGGATGGGTACAATAATGAGTAAAATTGATGTAAATAATAAATATAACACGTTAATTATTCAGTATATATAAAATACAATCAAATTTCTTATGATTTCAATATATATAGAATGATATTGTCGCTCATGTGTACATACAACTTACTGTCTCCACGACGAGATGAGATTTCATTCCTCAACATAACCATTCAAGAATAATTTTAATTTTATTATTAAAATTAATTTTTAAGAACATAATATCATTCTAGATAGAAATTAAATACATCCTATCCAAATCAAACCTGACTTTCATAACAAAAAATACCAAGGAAAACGAATCGGTTAACACCTGAAACAATGATACTACATAAAAATTATTAACAAATAAATATTATAGGATCAATAAGGATATCCTATTTTTGTATGTGGTTCTTGTATAATTTCATAACAATGATTTAACCATTATATAGGAGGTTAATAAACTCTTGAATAAAGAAAATTACAAGGTAAGGGTTAATTCCTCAATCTCATTATTATCTGAGATTGTTTATGTGTAAGTATTTACTAGGACATATTTATCATCCATGTATATGTTTCATAAAAATGTTTTCATAAGGAATATATTAATTTTAGTTATTGAAGAGAATCTTTATAAAAATCATCATTTTAAATTATTTAATTATTTTTTATTCTAAATCTATTTAATTAATGTCCATGTTTTCTAAATGATTTAAGGATTTATTTATATGGACATGATTATTTTAAAATGATAATTGCCTTCAAAAGTTTCAAAGAAGAATGGGATACATTGATTAAAAAATATCTTTTAATTGTAATCCTTTATAAATGTGTGACTTTTAAATGATTTTACAAAAAAGGACATTTCTCATTATCTTTTTTTCTTATCATTGTAATCTATGTCAACATCCTTTACTGGATATTATTCTGGATTGATGTTGATTTATTATAATATAATTTTCTATGTTGTAATGAATGATTTATGATATTTTTAACTGTGGATATGCTATTTTTTATACCATTCATGGTTTATGGATAATGTATTAATATTTTGTATGCTATTTTTAGTACCAATGTTTATATTGTTTTTCACCCTTTTCATACGAGGAATGCATTGGATGCAGTAAGTGATGGGCAGGGCCTGCTATAGCCCCTCGATGCATTAGTATGTCTCATGAGACAAACTAGTGTCTTGCCACAAGGCCTTGAAAATATTTTTTTATCTGTAGTCTTGGCACAAGGACTTGGCTATGTGGTTATGATGTTCAACATTATGCATTCCATCACTATGAAATTAGATATTGATATTACATGTGATTATTCAACTAGTAGAATATCCCTTTGAATATGTAAATAGAATTATTTGATTTATCTTTTACATATTATGCTGAATTTTATATTTAAAAGGCTTCTGTTTTAGTCTTATTCATTGCCTTAAATGTTTATGCTTATTTATGATAGTTTCAGCTATATTATTATCCTTACAGAGCATCTAAGCTCACCCATTTCTTATGTTTTATTTTTTCCCATGATGTAGAGAAGTATATTATGATTGACCTATAGGGACAGGCTATGGGATATGAGTGTGTTCTAAGAAGACACAATGTTGTTCTTTTCATTTTATAATGTATTGTAAAACATATAAATGTATCGAGTACTTCTAAGGCTACTAAATTGATCGGTCTTTCGGGACATGATCTCTAGTGATTATTCCAATGTTATGTAAGAATGCACGAACTTGAGGTAACTTGGGTCGGGGCATTACAGTTGGTATCATAGAATGTTTAGTACAAACCTTTAAGACTCGATTTAGAAAAAATCTGATTTGAGAACATTACCCTTAGATAGAATTTGAGGATTAGTATAGAATAAAATAAAAAAAATTTGTAATGTAGATACTATGTGGGTTTTACAAGAAAAACATCCTTGTATGGATACTACAAGTGGACGTGGGTCTATCATAGATGAACCTAGGAGTGAATACTCTGACAAGGAGTTTCCAGCATGACCTGGGGTACCTTGGTACACAACAACGAGCCTTATTGCGCATCTGGTTTGAAACTCTCACATGATATGCTTAGGATAATTCACATTTTCATTAAAAACCAGTATGATGGATTTATGGGTAATTACTTCCCCAAAGAATAAATTTTTTTATTATAGATTATATGTATAAACTATTCAATTTATGTTAAGTATTTTTACAAGTTTGGAATTATTCTTTAAAATTCATAAACTAACCTAGTGTATTCCATTTTTTAGAAATGGATCCTAGTGGATGTAATGGAAACCGTATCAAAGAACGTAATTTGTATAGGGATTTACCTCCTTTTCAAGATAAATATAGTGGAGTTGGTGATGTAACTAGTGCTGAATAACTTATAACCATACTGGGACAACACATGCAGGTTATGAATAATAACCTTACCTGTGTGGAGCACCCTGATCCACAACATCGAGTATCATTTTTAGACTACTTCATGAGGTAGAAACCACCAACATTCATTGGGACTACATATACATTTTGTATATGAGAAATCAATATGTTTCTTAGGGAAAATATTTCATGCTTTGGGGAGTAGGGAAAGGGAAAAAGTTTTCATGGTAGTTTATCACCTCACATGAGATGCATATCTATGGTGGTCATTAGTTCAAAACACATAGGGTGATGAAGAAGTATGAAAAATGGAATGGATGGAGTTTAAAGATATTTTCATAGAAAAATACATTCATCATGAACATTGAGAGGATATGGAAAGGAAAATTCTGAGTTTGAGGCAAAAGGAGGATGAGAATGTCACAAAGTATGAGGCTGAAATTACGAGGTTAGCATGGCATCCTGTAGATTATATACATAACCAAAAAAGTATTATTGATTAATTCTTTGATCTGTTAAAACCATTTCTTCATCAATAATTAGTCTCACAATCCATTACATTTTACAAAGATATAGTCTCTTGTTCTATCAAGATTGAAAAGGAATTATCTAAGCCTTATGACTTTAATGTGAAGAAAGTGTAGAAGAGATATTCTAAACACTCTAAAAAGGATATAAGGGGAAGAAGGGAAACATTGAATTTCCATCCTGCAGTAATTATGGGGAGAAACACCCCGGTACTTTCCTAAAGGGGAAGAGAGCTTTTTACAAGTGTGGAGAAAAACGCCACCATACTTGTGATTGCATGGGAAGGGAAGAGGATGACAATGTTCAATGCTACAATTTTAAAGAAATTGGGCATTAGGAAAGTTAATTTCCTATGCTTCAAGGAAACATACCACAGAAAATTCCAAGGGATGAAGACCAAGCTTATACGATCACTACTGTTGAGGTTGAAGTTTCTAATGATGTTCTAGAAGGTAATTTAATCGTTTACTCCAAATTAGCCCATGCTTTATTTGATTCTAGATCATTACATTCATTCATATATTCCCAGTTTTCCAAGAAAATTTGATATATTCAATTGGAATTTACAATGGAGTTGTCTGTCAAAACTCCTAAGGGAAGTATCATAGCAACAAAGTTTTGTCATTCAATTACCATCATGGCTTATAAACATTCTTTATCTACTGAACATATTGTCATACCCATGATTGAATTTGATATAGTCCTTATTATGGATTGGATTTCATACCATGATGCAAACATTTATTGTAAGAAGATAGAGGTTACAATTTTTTATAATGATAATGAATATCTTATCATTAGAGAAAAAACATCTCCATCAGATTCTCATCTAGATGGACCCCAATAGCTCAACTAAATTAAATTATTGGGGAGGAAGGGATTAAAATAACTATGGGTGACTAAAATAATGTTAAAATAGAGGATGTACCTATTGTGCAAGAATATGTTGATGTGTTTCTAGAGGATTTACGTGGACAACCTCCAGAACGAGAAATTAAACTTTCGATTGACTTAATTCCTAGTTCAAGGACCACATAGAATCCCCCTTATAGAATGGACAATGTGGTGTTAGTGGAACAAAATAAAAAATTAGAGGAATTATGTAATGAAGTATTTATTATCCATAGTGTTTCTCCATGGGGATAACTTGTTATTTTTGTTAAGAAGAAAGATGGATCTATGAGGTTGTGCATTGATTATAGGGAGATAAATGCAATAACAATAAAGAACATGTATCCCATACTTTTCATTGATGATTTATTTGATCAAATTCATGGAGATCAATATTTTTCAAAGATAGACCATCGATCTGGATATCATCAGTTTTGTATAAAGAAGAAAGACATTCCAAAGAAAAAATTTCGTACTAGGTATGGGCATTAAAAGATTATAGTAATGCCTTTTGGACTGACTAATACACCCTCTATTTTCATGGGTCTAATGAATAGATTTTTCAATGAATATCTTGACGACTTTTTAGTTATAATTATTGATTATATATCGATATACTCAAAAATCTATGAACATTAGAAAAATCACTAGAGAATTATTCTAAATACTCTTATAAGAAATGAATTATATGGGATGTTTAGAAAGTGTGAATTCTGGCTTCAGAAAATTTATATTCATGGCCATATTGTCTCTAATTATGGTATATCAATTGATCCTTCTATGAAAATTTAAATCCAAGAATGGCCAGCATCGATTGGTATAACTAAGGTACCCAGTTTTATTGGTTTAGCAGGTTATATTGGAATTTTGTCCAGAATTTTTCCTGATTGGAAAACCCATTAACCAAGATCACACGTAACGGGGTTAAATTTGATTGGAAAAAAGATTGTGAATAATTTTTTGAAGAATTGATGAGAAGATTATTCAATTCTACTATCTGGAATCTACCATCAGGGAATGATGGGTTTCTTATTTATAGTGATGCTTCAAAGAAAAGACGTGGCTGTTTCCTTATGTAGAATTATATTATTATTACCTTTTCATCACAATAGCTAAAAATTCATGAAAAAATATTTCATACTCAAGATATTGAGTTATCAGCTATAATATTTTATCTAGAGATAGGAATACACTGTTACTATGGTGAAAATGTGAGATATATACTGATCACAAGAGTTTGATGAATATTTTCTCATTGAAAGAATTCAACATGAGGAAATGGTGATGGATCTAACTACTCAAGGATTATGATTTAACAATACACTACCACCCCTGGATGGAAAATAAAGTGGCATATGCTTTGAGCATAAAGGATCATGGAGTTCTGAAGATGATGAGAGTTGAAAGGAATCTTATGTTCAGGGATCTAGTAAATATGGATATTGGATTAGTCATGGAAATTGAAACATATATACTATTTCAAATTATTTCACCAACCATATTTACTATAAAGGATATATCATTCTCAGACTGATGATTAGGAGTTTCAAAATAAAATTATAGCTATAAATGATGGGTGATTAATTGACTTCGTATTTGAAGATAGAATTCTAAAATATGGGAGGAGGCTTTGTATTCGTGATATACCTGATATAAAAAGGGAATTATGGGATGATGCTCATAACTCTAATTTCTCTATACACCCTTGTAGCACTAAGACGTATAGAGATTTCAATGAACATTCTTGGTGGGAAAACATGAAGAGGCAGATTGTTGATTATATGTTTTGATATATCGTTAGTCAATGGGTGAAGGCTGGAAGACAACATCATAGAGGAGTCATGCAACCTCTTCCCATAACTGAGTGTAAATGTGATGATATTACGATGGAAATTCTCATGGGGCTAGCAAAGACTCTAGGAAGAATGATTCAATATGGGTCATTATTAATCCTCTTACCAAGTCAGAATATTTTCTTGCTATAAGAGAAGATTTACCACTTGAATGTTCAAAAAGAATATATTTTAATTAATTTCTAATACTTCATGGTTTACCCCTATTGATTGTTTCTTTTCATAATCCCCATTTTACATCAAGATTCTAATTTTTTTTTCAGATAGCCCTAGATACTAAACTTCGTTTGAGCACTTCCTACCACCCTAAAACTGATGGACAATCAGAATGAACTATTCAAACCTTAGAAGACATGTTGAGATCTTTCTTACTTGACTTTTAAGGAATGTGGGATCAATATTTACTACTGGTAGAATTTTCTAATAATAATAGCTTCCATTCAAGTTTTTAGATTGCACCATATGAAGCATTATATGGAAAGAGATGTTGCACACCAACCTTTTGGGATGATGTCGGTGAAAGAAGACTCATAGGCCCTAAAATTTTTGTGGAAATAATGGAAAATGTGAAGATTATCCCACCCACATCAAGGCAGCTCAAAGTAGGAAAAAGAGAAATACTGATAATCAAAGGAATGATTTAGAATTTCAAGTAGGAGATCATGTTTTCTTGAAGTTATATCCATGGAAGGGTGTTATAAGATTCAGTAAGAAGGGTAAATTAATTCCTAGGTACATCAGAACTTTCAAAATTACAGAATGAATTGGAGTTGTAGCTCACTGTCTGGAAATTTTTCCAAGTCTCTCCAATTTTCATGATGAATTCCACATATCACTGTAGAGAAAATATTTGCTTGACCTAGCACATGTACTCACTTATAAAGAAATAGAACTACAACCTGAACTGTCTTATTGGGAAGAGACTATCAAGATTCTTGATAATAGAGAACAAGTGTTGAGAAACTAGATGACTCTTCTGGTGAATGTTCTTTGGAGAAACCATAAAATGAAAGAGGAAACATGGGAACCTAAGGACCTTATGATGAAGACCCAGATGAATCTTTTTACGCAGTAATATTCTAGTAAATTCGAGGATGAAATTAATTGAATGTGGGAAGAATCTAACCCCACAATCTTCCGTGGTACACTTCTCTTTGAATAATACAATAGCTTACATTGTATACAACATCGAGTTCTACCACACCATGACCAATCAAACTAGCCATTTAAAAAATAGTTATTAATTATAATACCCACTTTTTGATATTTTATTAATTTTATTTTTTACAATGTACTTTATTTTTGAGTTCGGAATATCAAAATTCTCTTAGGGTGAATTTTTTCTATTTTTCTAGAAACATTCGATTTTTGATGAATATTGAAAAACACTACGTTATTATTTAAAACATATTTTTTACATAAATAATTTAAATTTAAATTTAATTTAATGTCAAAATAGATACATACTAACTTTATTTGTCCAATGTAATTCACTAGGTTAATTTTATAATAATATTAGACATATAAAATTTTATTGAACATTTTAACGTCTTTTACCCACCTTCTATGAACATTTTCAAATGTGTATAAAACATAATTTTACTTCTTCTGTGAATTGAATTTCAATAACACCCCAATATTTCATAGTATGTTATTTTCATTAATGTGATTCAATATCTTGCACTACACACTACACCTACTTCGAGTGCACCACGAATTACCAAACTAGCTGTTCAAAAAGAGGTTATGAATAATATTAAGTAAATTTTGAATTTTACATACTCCATATAATTTTAGAATCCATATTATGTGTTTCTTAGACATAATATAAGAAATAATTCATTTTTTCAGATAAAAGAAGTATTTTAAAAAAAATGCAATTTTACCACCTTTTAATGAAAAACCTTTTTTAAAACTAATATTTGACAGTTTTATATATTTAATTTAATGAAATTAAATTCTTCTTTCGAATTGGGACATAAAAATTTATTTTGAATAAATTTTATGTACTTTTCTAATAACTTTTATATTTTGATGAATACTGAAAAATACTATATTTTAATTGAAAACAACTTTTTAAAAGAAATAATTTATAGTGTTAAATTATGCATTTGAATGGTTTAGAAGTATAATTAGGTTATATTTTTATCATTAAATACAATTTAGGTCATTATATGTAATTTCACATCTAAATTTGACATAAACACATGTCAATCTTTTGATAGTTTTACTTTTTTAAAACCCGCTTTTTGGTTTTGACAACGAGAATTAATTTTAAATTAATTAATTAAACATCTATGTTTTTAATTTGGTAAAATATAATTCATATTTGAATTCAGAATATCAGAATTCTCTTAGGAAGAATTTTTGGTATTTTTATGAAAACATCCAATTTTTGATGAATAGTGAAAACACAACGTTATTGTTTAAAACCAACATTATATATAAATAATTATTTATTTTATTTATATTTAATTTAAGTCAAAATAGATACATAATACCTATATATGTTCAATGTAATTCATTGGAGTAGTTTTACAATAAGATTATATATATAAAATTTTATTGAACTTTTTATCCTCTTTTACCTACCTTCTAGGAGCAATTGAAAATTTGCATAAAACAAAATTTTACCACTTCTGTGAGATGAATATCAAAAATCCGAGAGACAAGGTTAACATTATTAAGTAAAATGTAGTACAATAAGATGAAAATAATTTTTGTCAAATAGTAAATTTTGACTTTTATTTACCACGGTTAAAAGTAAATAAGACAATTAAGGGTAAAAATGATTTAATAATTACCCTAAAACATGTCCTACATCTATTGGATAAGTCTAATTCTAGAAAAAACAACCATAGTAATAAAATATGATCCTCTTTGGACCACTTGGATTATATTAGGACATTTATTATTATTTTATTTAAAGAAGAGTTACAAGTGTTAAATTCAATGTAAATAACTAAACCATTTTTTAATATAGGGTTAAACATAAGATAAATTCAAATATAAATATTCATTAGAAATATAAAAATATTTCCTACAGAATGGTATTTTATTTATAATTTTTTGACATTAAATAATTTAATTTATTTACGACAGAATGAGGATGCAGTAATTACCATATTATTTAAATATTAAAATAATTGATATTATAAATGTCCAAATAAATGTAAATTTAGTATTATGATGAATTCCACTAATTTTTAGGTTAATATGACATTTTAGGGTTGATTAAATTTTTTTTTTGAAATGATTTAGTTTTTATGGCTTAAAAAAACAAATACTGAATAGTCTCGAAATTGACATAATTGTGTTTTTAAAACAAATACTATATTATTAATTGATATAATATTAAAAAAAAAATATAAGTTTCGGCCAAAGGACTTATATAAGGTTATAAATATTAATAATTAACAACTTTGGGTTCTCTTGGCTTGTTATAGTATGTTTATTAACTATTTAATATAAAAATACAAAGAGACAAGGTAAATATCAAACTATTTAACTAAGAGTTAAATCTAAAATATTAGGTTAATATGGTGACCTAAACCTGTCTAAAACCTATTAGTTGAGAGTTCTTAGACCCATACCCACCTTATAATAAAAATAAATCATTTTAGAGACATCAGAAATAGGAAATGATTTTATTAGAAAATAATATTTCAAGCTTTTCCTAAAGTTCCCCTCACCCCTCTTATAAAAGAGAACTTCCCCTTCTCTCAAAATCACACATCCAAAGCCATTTGGCTTGGAAAAAACCTAACCAAATATCCTCCCAAATTCCCTCAAATCATTCCGGAGACCTTAATTTGATAGGAAATCCAACCTAAGGATCCCTTTTGATCAACTCAAAAGGAATCACCCAAAGATGAGGTAATAATTTCACCACACTCTATCAAGTTCTTTTCTTCTTCTACTTACTCTTTCTTTTTTGTTTCCAAAACACAATAATATATCCAGTACCTTCTACATACTTTTATGTTTTTATAAATATGGTACAACCATATTTATTGTTCTATGAATCCTATAAATGACAAAGTCACCATACGTGTGTACGTACTTCTTACCGTCTCCACATCGTGGTGTAGTTTCTTATTCAAACACTTAATTATTTGGATGGGTTTAATACTGAGTATAAATGATGTAAATAATAAATATAACAGTTTAATTATTCTTTATATATGATATACCCTCCAATTACATACGATTTCACCATCAATAAAATGATATTGTCGCTCATGCGTAAGTATGACTTACCATCTCCACGAACGCGATGAGATTCATTCCCCATCGTAATAATTCAAGAATAATTTTCATTTTGTGATTAAATGTAATTTTTAATAACTTAATATCATTATAGATATGAATCAAATACGGCCTATACATAACAAACCTAACTTATCTAACAAAACATATAAAGGAAAATGAATCCGTTAACAACAAAAACAACGATACTTCTGAAATATAATTAAAAAATCAATATTAGAAGTTCATATATGATATAATATTTTTATATTTAGTTCTTTCATAATTTTATAACAGTTAATTCACCATCATAAAAGAGTTTAACCTATGCTATACTAAGGAAAATTACAGGGTAAGGGGTTTCTTATCTCGCTTTTAATTTTGTAAGATTTCCATTGTTTTCCACTAACTTATTGAATGTGGTGTATTGTGCACTTCCACTTAATATATATTATCATGATTATATTTATATTCATGTTATTATGTGAATCATTGGGTGGTTATTACCTTTTTTTCATACATCTTGATAGATTACAACGTAGTTAGGGGTTTCTTATCTCACTTTTAATTCCGTGAGATTTCCATTGTTCGCCACTAATTTATTGCATGTGGTGTATTTTGTACTTCCATTAGATATATATTATCATGATTATATTTATATTCATGTTATTCTATGAATAATTTGGTGGTTATTAACTTTTGTTCATATGACTCGATTGATTACAACATGGTAAGGGGTTTCTTATCTCACTTTTAATTCTGTGAGATTTCCATTATTTTCCACTTATTTATTGCATGTGGTGTATCATGTAATGCCATTGGATATATATATTATCATGATTCCCTTTATATTCATGGTATTATATGACTCATTTGGCGGTTATTAACTTTTGGTCATACGACTCGATGGATTACCACGTGGTAAAGTGTTTTCATCTCACTTTTATTCCTGTGAGATTCATGTTATATTTGCCACTATTGCCTTTTGTGTGGTGTATGTACTACCAATGATTGTATTTTTAGTGTAATATACTTTAATTTAAGGGTATTTAAATCCTTATTGGATGATCCTTATTTCATGGGTTGTATGTTTTGTAAGTTACCAAATCGGTAAGGGGATTTCAAATTTCAATTTCCACTCATTCTGTTTTACGCAAACTTCATTGATTGTTTTACAAGAAGATTATATGTGATATCAGTATTTATTTACTTAGGTAGTAATTTCCACTATTCTTACTGTGTATATAATTTTGATACACATAATCACTCCATTGATAAATTCTCAAGACATCTATATGAACATTATAAGAGTAATTTTAACTCAATCTCTATTCATTGAGTTAAACATCCAACTCATTGGTGTTGTTTTTACTAAAATATGTGTGAATGTATTATGATTTATTTACACTGAATATCAAATACTATTGAGTGTATTTATATTTTTTACACATAATCATGTCATTGATTTATCATTAACCTAAGGATACATTCTTTATAAATAAATTCATGTCAACTTATATTCCATTGAGACTTCTTTATAGTTATTCACCAATTCACATTTATTTGGTGTATATAATTTACTTTGACATAGTATATCATGAATCCATTTAATCTCATGATATTATAATGTCTTTATTACCTCAATTATTTGTATTTAAGTGTCTCTCATTTGGTTAGAAACACTAACTAAAATATCATTTTAATGGTTTTAAAAATTTATTCTTCTAAATCTTTCTCATTAATGTCCACATTTTAAAAATGATTTTAAGGATTTACTTATATGGGCATGAATTTTTTAAAATTAAAATTCCTTTTAAAAGTTTCAAAGTGTTATGGGACACTTTGATTCAAAAAACTATTTTAAATGGCTTCTTGATAAATAGTAATACATTTAAATGTTTTCAAGAAAAAAGGGATATTTATGTCAAATGGTTTAAATGATTATTTTCATCTATGTCAACATCCATAATTAGATTTTACATTTTTTTAAAGTTGATTCATTATGATATAATCTTCCAAATGGTATTGAAGATTTTGTGATATGTTTGACCGTGGATGTGTTATTTTTATACCATTCATGGTTTATTGTTAGAGTATTAACATTTCGTACGCTAGTTTTAATATGAATGTCTATGTCATGTTTCAACCTTTTCATATGAGTGATGCATGAGACTTAGTAAGTGATGGGTGGAGCCCTCTATGGCTCCTCGATGCATCCGTATGTCTCATGAGACAAACTAGTGTCTTAGAACAAGGTATTGAAAAAATCTTATTTTTAGTCCTAGCAAAAGGCCTTGACTCTGTAGTTATGAATTCTAGCATTATGCATTCAATCATTATGAAATTGTCTATTGATATTACATGAGATTATTCGACTAGTAGAATATCAATGTGAATAAGTAAATGTCATTATTTGATTTATCTTTTCCATATTATGCTGAATTTTATGTTTAAAAGGCATGTGTTCTAGTCTTATACATTTCCTTAAATGTTTATTCTTATTTATGTCATTTTCTACTATATTGTTATCCTTACTGAGCATCTAAGATCACCCCTTTCTTAAGTTTTATTTTTCTCAGGATTTAAAGAAGTATATTACGATTAACCTGTAAGAATAGGATAAGGGATATAAGAGTGTTCAAAGGGGACACAATATTGTTTTTTTATTTCATGATGTAATGTAAAACTTATGTATGTATCTAGTAATTATAAGGCTACTAAACTGATCGGTCTATTGGGACATGATTCCTTGTATCATGACAATGTAATGTAATAATGAACTGAATCTAGGTAATTGGGTTTGGGGCATTACATTTGGTATCAGAGAAAGTTTAGCACAAACCTTGGAAGCTATATTTAAAAGAAAAACTCTAATTAAGAAACACTACCCTAAGATATACATTGAGGATTAGTATTGAAGAACATCCAAAAAATTTGGTAAAGTAAATATTATGCGGGTTTTCTAAGCAATACATCCCTCTCTGGATACAAGAAAGTAGAGGTAGCTCTGGCACAGATGAACCTAGGAGTGAAAACTATGACAAGGAGTTTCGGGCTTGACCTTGGGTATCTGAGTACATGACAACAGGCCTTGATACACTCTTGGTTATGACACTCCTGTGGGATATGCTTAAGATAATTCACATTGTATTTTCAAAACGATTTGATGGATTTTAATATAATATGAGAATAAATAACCTTGGTTAATCTTAAGGTGTTTTAGATTGAAAATATGGTGTTACTATATTCTCTAAATGATTTTATGACTCACACTATGCTTTCATGTGTTAGTCAATGGCTAGATTCCAAGGATGTCATAGTAACATTGAACATGCTGTACAAGTTGGGCACAGTGGTGGAAATGAGAAACAAAATGGAATGTTGATAGGTGTAAATGATATCTTGTTCATGCCGAATCAATTTTCAAAAATATGATCAACAACATATATATTAACCAACTCCCGGACTCAAAAAATAAGAGAAAGGTGGTGAATGATATGATCTCTAGTAGTGGAGACCATGGAGAAAAGAAATTTCAATTTCCATCATGCATGAAATGTGGAAGGAGACACATAGGGAAGTTTCTCAATGGAACAATTAAATTCATTATGTGTGGGAAAGAAGGACATAATGTAATGAATTATTGGGAAAAAAATGAAGAGTACTATGGATGGAAATAAAAATGATCCCAATAATCCATTTACAATCATTTTCTATAAATGTAGGTGACTTGGGAATTACCTGAGTGAATGTCATATTCTATAGGATAACCCCTTGGTCATAGAAGAACATATGTGGAAATAAATGGATGGTGAAATTTTTAAAAGTATTTGTGCTCTTTGTTGATGGGATTACTTTGGAAGACTCTTCACTTTTATGTGCAAACCTTCAGTTTTTTATGTGAAAATGTTATTTTATGAAGAATTATCTTTTCTATTGTTGATATAGTTATAAATAATGATTTGGGATTATATGATACTTGAATTTTAGAAAATTACAAGTTATTAAATTTTGGTATGAAAATGAGAGGTATGAAATATCATTTGTGGTGAAATTATGTTATGGTTATTTTGAGGAATTTATCTCATTTTGGGAATATTATAAAATATAGTTTTTGAAAAATAACAACATGCAGACCATGTGACAACCCGTCATGGCGGACAAAGCTATGGGAATCGAACCCAAAAACAGAATGCGATTGTTATTTATCACCTACCACTGGACTGCGTGTAGTCCCTGGTTAGTGTGACTAATTCTATTTAGTTAAATGATATTATTGATTAATAATAAGTTGATTTCGGATCTTATATCTTATCAAATGGATATCCTTAGTATAGGAAAACGATTTGGTGATTAAGTGATAAAATTTATTTTGGAATATGTTCGCTTTGTTGGGAACACTATATGACTAAGGAAAATATAACACTATGGGATTTCATTTGAGGAGTAATGGAGTATTTTTATCTATGTTTTTATTTATATCAATTTCGGATATTTATGGAAATGATTAATCAGTCATAGAGAATATGTGATTAGGTTAATTACTTTTAAGTATATGACTTTAAGAGTAGTCGATGTAATTGGAAGATACAATTTAACATGGAAGAATGCGTAATCAAATTCTTCTATATTTTAGGTTTCAATATTAGTTTGGATTATATTGAAGAATTTAAGGACAATTGTTTATTGAATGGTATTTATTGACCTTTGGGTATTGTTGGTTTAATTTTAGAAATTAATATTAATATTTGTTTCTCTGAAGGATTTTCCTTTTTGGGTATCATATTTTCTTGTACTAACCATTTTGGTTTTGGTTAATCACTAAAGACAATGTAAATATAGAGGTTATCCTTTGTGGATTATATGATTCTCAAGAGTTTGATTCTAGCGCTTCAGGTGTGACCAAGTCATCTTGAATACTCATCGTTGGAAAAAAATGATATGTTAGTGGTAGAAATTTCTTAAAGGATGAAACTCTACTTAAAATATAATAATATCTCTTTATGTTCTTATACAATCTCATAAATAAATTTATTATCATTATGAAATGGAACTTATAACAAAAAATGTTGTCCGTTTACTTTTACTACTGGGAAACTAATGACCATTTATCCCATTAAAAGTTTATGGTTTTCTTGTTTTTAACTTTCTCATGATCATGTTTTATATCACTCTTCATCAGAACTTGACACTTATTTTATCTTCCATATCCATGTTTTCCTATATGGAATCCCTGTATGGGTTATATCAGGTGACCATTGTACTTATCTTTCTTTCTTTTAAAGTGATAGTTTTATTGGATCTTTTTCTGATGTCGGACTTTCATTGAAGTTACAAAGACCTTTTTTAAAATTGATAGGATGCAATTTAAAAAATGGGGAATCATGTAACATCCCAATATTTCATAGTATGTTATTTTCATTAAAGTAATTCAATATCTTGCGCTACATGCAACACCGAGTTCGAGTGCACCAAGACATACCAAATTAGCCGTTCAAAAAGCAGTAATGAATAGTCTTAAATGAATTTTGAATTTTCTATACTCCATATAATTTTAGAATCCATATTATGTGTTCCTTAGACATAATATAAGTACAAATTAAAATTTTCAGATAAAATATGTATTTTTCAAAAAATTCAATTTTAAAACCTTTTAATGGAAAACAATTTTTAAAAAAAATATTTGACACTTTAATATATCTAATATAATGAAATTAAATTATTCTTTAGATTCAGGACATAAAAATATATTTTGGATAAAATTTTGGTACTTTTTCTGATAACTTTCATATTTTGATGAATACTGAAAAATACTAAATTTTAATTGAAAAAAACTTTTTTAATCGAAATAATTTATAGTGTTAAATTATGCATTTGAATGGTTTGGAAGTATAATAAGGTTATATATTTTTTATTACAATATAGGTCATTATAATTAATTTCACGTTTTAATTTTACATAAACACATGTCAATCTTTTCATAGTTTTTACTTTTTAAAAACACGCTTTTTTGTTTTGATAATGGAAATTAATTTTAAATTAATTAATGAAAATTCGATGTTTTTAATTTGGTAAAATATAATTCTTTTTATAATTTGGAATATCAATATTATTTTATGGTGATTTTTTGGTATTTTTCTGAAAACATTCAATTTTTGATGAATAGTTAAAAACATTGCGTTATTGTTTCAAACCA
This sequence comes from Viscum album, assembly GCA_963277665.1. NCBI lineage: Eukaryota > Viridiplantae > Streptophyta > Magnoliopsida > Santalales > Viscaceae > Viscum > Viscum album. Next base: position 841,136,837 of record OY728147.1, on the reverse strand, counting down.
ACTTTTTATTTAAATAATTATTTGTTTTATTTAAATTTTTTAAGTAAAAATAGATACATAATACCTATATATGTTCAATTTAATTCATTGGAGTCATTTTTTTAATAAGTTTAGATATATAAAATTTTATTGAACTTTTTACCATCTTTTACCCACCTTGTAGAAGCAATTAAAAATTTGCATAAAACATAATTTTACCGCTTCTGTTAGTCAACTTTAAAAAATCCAAGAGACATGGTGTGTTGAGTCAATAATATTTTCATTATTAATTTTCCATTCCTTCATAATTGGGGGAGATTGTTGAGTCAATAAAGTATTTTTAGGACTTTATCATTCCTTCTAGTTTTGAAAATCACAAACACCTTATCTCAAGGAAAATTTCTTTTTACCCCATGTTTTACTTTCATAAGGAAATGTTTCCTTACCCAAGGAAATTTATCCTTACCATGTTTTCATTGTTACTTATTTTTTCTAAGTGTAGGTTTCATGTCTAGAACCTCAGATTCATATAATACTTAAATATAGAGTATTCTGTTTTCAAGATCCGAATTTAGGTTCCGAATTCTTCTGAATTCAGACTCCGAAATCTTATGTGTTATAACTCCTAATTCTGAAGAATTCAGACTCCGACCATTCTGAGTTCTGACTCCAAATTCTAATGAATTCAGACTCTGAACATTCCGAGTTTTGACTTCAAATTCTAATGAATTCAGACTCCGAACTTTGTGAGTTCTAACTCTGAATTCTAATGAATTCTGACTCCAAACTCTGTGATTTCTGATTCTGAATTATCATGAATTTTGACTCCAAACTTTGTTAGTTTAGGTTATGAATTCTTTAGAATCCAGACTCCAAATTTCCTTGAAATTCTAAATCAATAATTCTATAGAATTCAGGTTCCGAATTCCTTAGAAAACAGAATCTGAGTATTCTTGTATTATGGACTTTGAATGTGTTTTTGATTAAACTATAGACTTTTATTTACTTACACTCCAAACATTTGACTTCGGTTATGTAACCAAATTTTGGCTTACAATTTTCTTTATTATAAAACTATGTCATTAATTTAGTTACTAACTAACTATTGTTTGAGTGACACGTGTACATGTCCATCCGAAATTCAAGGAAAAATATGACCACTGGAGGAGGGAGACGAACGTTGAAGTTGTGCCTATAAATAGAAGCTCATTTGAAAAAGCTCACAACTTTTATGAACTGTTATATTACTCTAGAGACTACATGCTCATGAAGTGATTTCTAGATAGAAAATATCATGCTTAGTGGGTACTGAACGTCTTGTTCAGATTTGCTTTTTGAGACTCTGAATGTTGCTGAGTAAATTTGAGGGCTTCCGGGGATAGGAAGACAGAGGTGCTGACTACCTTGAAGTTTATGGATTCCATTCTGAGGAAGACAGGGGTGCCAACTACCTTGATGTTGATCATTTGCGTGTTTAGAAAGATAAAATCTGATCTTGGTATCGTGGTCTTACCCTTGTGTTGGTAAGACATACTTTTTTAAAGTATAAATCAAGGAACCTTCATCCAAGGTTGTTGGAAACCATTCACTTTGGGTTAAAAGGTTTAATACTTGTTACTTGTTTTGTTAAAAGTTTTCCACTATATTTTATTTTTTGAGGAAATTATAACTATCTTAAACTTCCTTATAATTGTATACTATGATTTAGTATGATTATATACACTTTAAGGTAGAATCTATATCTTTGTAAACTTTTATTAAGTTTCATTTTCCGGAACCATATTTTTGGATTTACTTTCTCAGAATCATATTTATTGAATCAAGTAATTGTGTAGAACTTAGAGGTTTTGTGAATTAGCATGTTTAACCTTGTTAATAATAACAATCTTTAAAAGTTCCAAAATATTTTTTTAAAGTATACAATTCACCCCCTTGTATTTTGAGCTTCATTAGATACTTTATTCAGTATCTCTATTATTTCGATCCTAAATTTAGTATTATAGAGTATATCATACTCACATACTATATTAACAATTGGTATCAGAGCAGGTCTCTGAAATACTTATATTCTCATATAAGTTTTCCTTGCTCGAATTTTCATTGTTCTATTTTCCTTGCTTTGGAAAATTTTCCTAGAATTCGATCTTTTTCTATTTACATGTTTTTGTGGAATGATTTTTCTTAAAGATGATAGGGATGAATGTTTGTTCCATAGACAATCTCAATCCAACTAGACCACCTATCTTTGATGGAAATGAATACGAATATTGGAGAGATTGTATGAAGACTTTTGTTATCAACACTGGAGTTGATAATTTTGTTATGCTTACTGGAGGATATAAAATTCCCGACAAGGAAATTAGCACGTTCATCAATAAAGAAAAGCATGAGTATCAACTGAATTATAAGGTACATAATATTTTTCTTTGTTCTATTACTAGAAGTATATGCAGCCAAATTTCATCTTGTGAAGTAGAAAATTGTATTTGGAAGAAATTTGAAGTTACTCACATTGGAACTTCCAAAGTAATTGAAACAAGAAGAGCCATGCTCAGAGTTGAATATCATGGTTTCTGCTTTCCTTATGGAGAACCCATAAGTAAGGTGAAACAAAGATTCATTATTATTGTTAATAGTTTACAATCCATGGGTGAGAAAGGATTATATAATGAAGCTCTTGTTGATAAGATCATGGGAATAATGCCCAATGAGTGGGAATCTAAGAGGACTACTATTGATGAGAACAGAAAGGTTACTAAAATTACTTTTGATGAAATTTTTGGATACATTGTACTGACATTTTAGGTACTATAATTTCTTTTCCATTCCCTAAAATTATTTTTGAAAATCACAAAGGGGGAGAAAGGAAAAAGAATACTATGAAAATAAGAAATATCCCTAAGAAAGGGGGAGTTTATCTAAGGGAGAGTTTCCATTATAGAGATTTCCGTACTCAAGATAATGAAAAATCTCATTCCATTAATCCAAAATATTATCCTTAGTGTTCCAAATACTAAGGGGGAGTTAGTCGTATTCATCATTGTTCATGTGTAAAGGGAGATAAGTTTTATTTTCAAAATCTAATTTTTTTTCTAAAACCTTATTTTATTTTTCGTAAGGATGTTTGTGCTTTACAGAAGGTGGGAGATTGTTAAGTCAATAAGGTTTTCCTTATGAATTTACCATTCCTTCATACATGGGGGAGATTGTTGAGTTAATAAGGTCTCCTTATGACTTTACCATTCCTTCTAGTTTTGAAAATCACAAACACCTTATCTCAAGGAAAATATCTTTTCACCCAGTGTTTTACTTTCATAAGGAAATGTTTCCTTCTCCAAGGAAATTTGTCCTTACCATGTTTTTATTGTTCAATATTATTTCTAAGTGTAAAATTTTGTTTCATGTCTAAAACATCAGATTCATATAGTACTTAGATATATAGCATTATGTTTTCAGGATCTGAATTCAGGTTTTGAATTCTTCTGAATTTAGACTCCAAACTCTTATGAGTTCTGAATTCGAATTATGAAGAATTCAGACTCCAAACATTCTGAGTTCTGACTCCGAATTCTAATAAATTCAGACTCTGAATATTCTGAGTTCTGACTCCAAATTCTACTGAATTCAGACTCTGAACTTTGTGAGTTCTGACTCCGAATTCAAATGAATTTAGACTCCAAAATTTATGAGTTCTGATTACGAATTATCCTGAATTTTGACTCTGAACTTTGTAAGTTCAGGTTCTGAATTCCTTAGAAAATATAATCCGAATATTCTTGTATTATAGACTCCGAATGTGTTTTTTATTAGACTCCAAAATTTTATTTTCTTACACTTTGAACATTTGACTTTGGTTATGTAACCATATTTTTTTCTTACACTTGTCTTTGTTATAAAATGGCGTCGTGTATTTAATTACTAACAAACCGTTGTTTGAGTAACATGTTTACAGGTCCGTCCAAAATTTAAGGAAAAATATGACCGTTGGAGGAGGGAGCCGACCGTTAAAGTCGTGCCTATAAATAGGAGCTCATTTGAAAGATCTCACAAATTTGATGAACTACTATATGAATCTAGAGATTACATGCTGTTGAATTGATTTATATAGAGATACTCTCATGCTTAGTGCGTACTGAACGTCTTGTTCAGATTTTCTTTGTGCGGCTCTAAATTTTGTTGAGTACATTCGAGGGCTTTCGGGGATAGGAAGATAGAGGTGCCGACTACATTGAAGTTTATGTCTTCCTTGCTGAGGAAGATAGAGGTGCCGACTACCTTGAAGCTGAGGGCCTGCGGGGATAGCAAGAAAGACTCCTATCTTCATATCGAGGGCTTACCCTGGTGTGGGTGAGACAGACTTTCATGAAAGTATAAATCAAGGGACCTTTATCCAAGGTTATTGGATACCCTTCACTTTGGGTTAAAATATTTACTACTTGTTACTTGTTTTGTTAAATGTTTTCCACTGCATTTTATTTTTTGAGGAAAGTATAACTATCTTATAATTCCTTATACTTGTATACTCTGATTTAGTATGATTCTATACGCTTTAAGGTAGAAAATATATCTTAGTGAAATTTCATTAAGTTTCATTTTTTGGAACCATGTTTCCAGATTTACTTTCTCAAAATCATATTTCCTGAATCAAGTAAGTGTGTAAAACTTAGAGGTTTTTTGAATTACCTTGTTTAACCTTGTTAAACATAACCATCTTTAAAAGTTTCAAAAGATTTTTTTAATGAATACAATTCACCCCCTCTTGTATTTTGAGCATAATTAGATACTTTATTTAGTATCTCTATTATTTCGATCCTACATTTGGTATTATAGAGTATATCATACTCAAATAATATCTCAACATGGTTAAAATCAGTAAGTAAAATATGGTTCAATAAGATGAAAATAATTTTTGGTGAATAATAACTTTTGAATTTTATTTACCACGGTTAAAAGTAAATAGGGTAATTAAGGGTAAAAATGATAATATAATTATCCTAACACATTTCCTAATTCTAATGGATAAGTGTAATTCGACCTAAAACAACCTTAGGAATAAAATATGATCCTCTTTGTTCCACTTGGATTAGATTAGGACATTTATTATTATTTTATTTAAAGAAGAGTTAAAAGTGTTAAATTCAGATTTTAATAACTAAATAATTTTTAATATAGGGATAAACATAAGATAAATTCAACTATAAATATTCATTAGATAGATAAAACTATTTCCTACATAATGGTATTTTATTTTTAAATTATAGACATTAAATAATTTAATTTATTTAGGACACAATGTGGATGTAGTAATTAACTAATTAATTAAATATTAAAATAATTGATATTATAAATATCCATGTAAATGTAAATTTAGAATTATGATGAATTACACTAATTTTATAGGTTAATATAAAATTTTAGTGTTGATAAAATAAATTTTATTTGATGTGATAATGTTTTTATGGATTCAAAAATAATCAAATACTAAATAGTGTCACAATTGAAAAAATTGCGTTTTTAAAACAAATACTATATTATTAATTGATATAATATTCCTAAAAATATAAGGTTCTCCCAAATGATTTAGATATGGTTATATATATTAATAATTAACCACTTGGGGTTCTCTTGTCTTGTTATAGTATGTTTATTAACCATATAATATAAAAATAAAACGAGACATGGTAAATGTCAAACAATTTAACTAAGAGTTAAATCTAAAAGATAAGGTTAATATTGTGACCAAAACCTGTCTAAAATCTATTGGCTGAGATTTTTTTGACCCATACCCACCTTATCATCGAAATAAATCATTTTGGAGCCATTAGAAACCGAAAATGATTTTATTATAAGATAATATTTCAAGCTTTTCCTAAAGTACCCATCACCCCTCTTATAAAGGGGCACTTCCTCTTCTCTCAAAATCACACATCCAAATCCATTTGGATCTGCCAAGAACTACCAAAATATTCTCCTAACTTCCCTCAAATCAACCTAGAGTCCTTAATTTTATCATAAATCCAACACAAGTATCCCTTTTGATCAACTCAATAGGAAACACCCAAAGAAGAGATAATAATTTTACCACCCTCTATCAAGTTATTTTATTTTCCACTTCCTTTTTTTTGTTTCCATAACAAAATAATGACTCCAGTAACTTATAAATACTATAATATTATTATAAATATGTTAGAAAAATATTCATTATTCAATCCATCCTATAAATGACAATGTCTCCATACGTGCGTATATACAGATCACCGTCTCTTCGTCGTGGCGTAGTTGGTTATTCAAACTCTTAATTATTTGGATGGGTATAATAATGAGTATAAATGATGTAAATAATAAATATAAAATTTTAATTATTCTGTATATATGATATACCATCCAATTACATTCAATTTCACCATCAATATAACGATATTGTTGCTCATGTGTACGTATGACTTACAGTCTCCACGAAGGCGATGAGATTCATTCCCCATTGTAATCATTCAATAATAATTTTTATTTTATGATTAAATATAATGTTTAAGAACTTAATATAATTATGTATATGAATAAAATACATCCTATACATTACAAACATTATTTACATAACAAAACATATAAAAGAAAATGAATCAGTTAACAACCAAAACAATGATACTACTGAAATATTATTAACCAAAAAATATTAGAAGATCATATATGATATATTATTTATGTATTTGGATCTTATATAATTTAATAATAGTTATTTCACTATTATATAGGATGTTATCCTACCCTATACTAAGGAAAAGTACAAGGTAAGTGGTTTCTTTTCTCACTTTTAATTCCGTGAAATTTCCATTGTTCGCCGCTAATTTATTTCATGTGGTGTATTACATACTTCCATTTTATATATATTATCATTATTATCTTTATATTCATGTTGTTATGTTAATAATTTGGTTGTTATTATCTTTTGTTCATATGAATCGATTGATTATCACGTGGTAAGGGGTTTCTTATCTCACTTTTAATTCTGTGAGATTTCCATTGTTCGCCACTAATTTATTTCATGTGGTGTATTGTATACTGCCATTTGATATATATTTTCATGATTCTCTTATTATTCATGTTATTCTATGAATCATTTTGTAGTTATTATCCTTTGGTCATACGACTCGATTGATTACAACATGGTAAGGGGTTTCTTATCTCACTTTTAATTCTTCCAGATTTCCTTTATTTGCCACTTATTTATTTCATGAGGTGTATTGTGTACTTCCATTTGATATATATATATATATATTATCATGATTCTCTTTATATTCATGGTATTCAATGAATAATTTGGTGGTTATAACTTTTGGTCATATGAATCTATTGATTACAACTTGGTAAGGTGCTTCATCTCACTTTTATTCCCGATAGATTCAAGATATATTTTCCACTATTACCTTTTGTGTGGTGTATGTACTACCCATGATTGTATTGTTTGCGTAATATAATTTAATTTATGGGTATTTAAATTGTCATTGGATGATAATTATTTCATGGGTTTTATGTTTTGTAAGTTACCAAATCAGTAAGGGAATTTCAAATTTCAATTTCTACTCATTTGATTTTACGCAAACTTCATCGATTATTTTACACCAAGATTATGTGTGAGATAAATATTTATTTACTTATGCAGTAATTTTAACTCTTCTTTGTGTGGATAAACTTTTGATACACTTAATCAATCCATTTATAAATTCTCAAGTCATCGATATGAACTTGATAAGAGTAATTTTAACTCTATCTTTATTCATTGAGTCAAACATCCAAGTCATTAGTGTTGTTTTTAAAAAAATATGCGGGAATGTCATCTGATTGATTTACACTGAATATCCAATCATATTGAGTGTATTTATATTTTTCACACATAATTATTTAATTGATTTATCCTTAACCTATGAATATAGTCATTTTAAGGGAATTCATCTCAACTTACATTCCATTGAAACTTATTTATTATCATGTGCCAATTCACATTTATTTGGTGTATATAATGTACTTTGACATAGTATATCATGAATTTGTCTAATATAATGATGTGATAATGTCTTTATTTCCTCAATTATTTGTATTCAAGCGTCTCCCGTTTGGTTAGGAACTCTAACTAAAATATCATTTTAAATTATTTAAAAAAAAATTCTTCAAAACCTTTCTAATTAATGTACTTGTATTAAAAATAGTTTTAAGTATTTATTTATATGGAAATGAATTTTTTAAAAATAAAATTCCTTCTAAATTTTTCAAAGTGGCAAGGGACCCTTTGATTCAAAAATATATTTTAAACTGCTTCTTGATAAATTGTGAGAATTTTAAATGTTTTCAAGAAAAAGGGGATATTTCTCTCAAATGGTTTTAATGTTTATTTTCATCTATGTCAACATCCTTCATTGGATTTTACATTTGTTTAAAGTTGATTCATTATGATACAATCATCCAAATGGTATTGAAGGTTTTGTGATATGTTTGATTGTGGATGTGTTATTTTTATACCATTCATGGTTTATTGTTAAAGTAATATCATTTTGTATGATTTTTTTAATATGAATGTTTATGTCATGTTTCAACCTTTTCAAATTAGTAATGCATTGGACATATTAAGTGACGGGATGAGACCGCTATATCTCCTCAATGAATTGATAGATCTCATGAGACAAACTAGTTTCTTGGCACAAAGTCTTGACGAAATCTTTTTTGTAGTCTTGACACAAGCCCTTGACCATGTGGTTATGAAGTCTAGCATTATGCATTCCATCATTATGAAATTGTCTATTGACATTACATGTGATTATTCAACTAGTAGAATATCCATGTGAATAAGTAAATGGAATTATTTGATTTATATTTTCCATATTATGCTGATGTTTAAGTTCAAAAGTCTTCTGTTCTAGTCTTACACATTGCCTAAAATATTTATTCTTATATATGATAGTTTTCCCAATATTGTTATCCTTACTGATCATCTGAGCTCAACCTTTCTTATGTTTTATATTTCCCAAGATACAGAGAAGTATATTACGATTAAACTTCAGGAATAGGCTAAGATATATAAGAGTGTTTAATGGGAACAAAATGTTGTTTTTTTATTTCACGATGTAATGTAAAACTTATGTATTTATATAGTACTTCCAAGGCAAGTAAACTGATCGGTATTTTGGGACATGATTCCTTGTATCAGGCCAATGTTATGTATTAATGCACAGATTCTAGGTAATTTGGGTTAGGGCATTACAATTTAAAAAATCCAATAGACACAGTTGCCATCAGTAAGAAAAATGTTGTTCAATAGGATGAAAATATTTTTTGGCGAATAGTAACTTTTGAATTTTATTTTGCACAGTTAAAAGTAAATATGGTAATTAAAGGTAAAAATGATTTTATAGTTACCTCAAAAAATGTCCAGATTATATTGAATAAGTTTATTTAGACCAAAATAAACATTAGGAATAAAATATGATCCTTTTGATCCACTTGTGTTAGATTAGGAAATTTATTTTATTTTATTTAAAAAAGAGTTAAAAGTGTTAAATTCAATTTTTAATAACTAATTTTTTTAATATAGGGTTAAACATAACATAAATTCGACTATAAATATTCTTCAAAAAAATAAAAAAATTCCTATATCATGGTATTTTATTTATAATTTTTAAACTATAAATAATTAAATTTAATTATGTAACAATGATGATGCAGTAATTACCTTATTAATGAATGATTAAAATAATTGATGCTATAAATATTGAAATATATGTAAATTGAAACTTTTTATTCCATACAAGAATTTTCTAGTTGAATATGGAAATTTAGGGTTGAATAAATGTATTTTTTTAAGTAATAAGGATTTTATGACTTCCACAAAAATGAAAATACTAAATAGTGTCAAAATTAACATAAATGTGTTTTTAAAATAAATTTTATTCTATTAAATGATATAATACTCTTAAAAATATAATGTTCATCCAATGGAATTATATCACTTTAGGTTTTCTTGGCATTTTATAGTATGTTTATTAACCATGTAATAAAAAAATACAACTAGACATGGTAAATGTTAAACTATTTAACTAAGAGTTAAATATAAAAGATAAGATTTATATGGTGACCTAAACTTCTGTAAAACCTATTAGTTGGGAGTATTTATTCCCATCCCTGCCTTATATTTGAAATAAATCCATTTGGAGATATTATAAACTGGAAATTAATTTAAAATAAATTAATATATCAATCTCTTCCTATAAGGTACCACTCACCTCTCTTATAAAAGGGAACCTCATCTTCTCTCAAATTCACACCGCCAATGAAATTTGTATTGAAAAAAACCTTCTAAAATATCATCTCAACAACCCTTAATTCAACTTATAGGTCTTACTTTGATCAGAAAACCAACCTACGGAGCCCTTTTGTTCAATCCAAAAGGTAGCTCACGAAGAAGAGGTAATTATTTCATCACCTCCTTCAAAGTACATTTATTTTTCCACTTAATCTATGTTTATTATTTACATAACAAAATAATAACTCCAGTTCCTTCTACATAATTTGATGTTATTATAAATATGGTACAAGAATTTTCATTATTATATCCTTCCTATGAATGATGAAGTCACCATACGTGCGTACGTACAACTTACTGTCTCTATGTAGTGGTGAAGTTTGTTATTCAATACTACAGTATTTGGATGGGTATAATAATGAGTATAATTAATGTAAATGATAAATATAATATGTTACTGATTATGTGTATATAATATACCATCCAATTTCATATGATTTCACCCAAAATAGAATGATATTGTCACCCGTGTATATGTACGACTTACCGTCTCCACGATGTGGTGATATTTTATTCCCCATCATAAAAATTCAAGAATAATATTCCTTTTTTGATAAAAAATAATTTTTAAGAACTTAATATCATTTTGGATATGAATTAAATATATCTTATCCATAACAAATATGACTTATGTAACAAAACATATAAAGGAAAGTGAATCAATTAACACCCAAAACAATGAAACTACTGAAATATTATTAACAATGCAATATTAGAGGATCATATATTTTATCATATTTATTTATTTGGTTATTGTATTATTTAATAAAAATGAGTTAACCATTATACAGGAGGTTAACGTACCCTCAACTAAGTAAATTTACAAGGTAAGTGTTAATTGCTCAATCTCATCATTATCCGAGATTGTTTACGTAAAAGTGTTTACCATGACATATTTATCATCCATGTACATGTTTCATAAAAATGTTTTCAAAAGGAATATTTTATGTTTTTTTGTGGAAGGGAATCTTTATCCAGATCATCATTTTAAATCACTTAATGATATATTATTCTAAATGTATTTAATTAATGTCCATGTTTTCCAAATGATTTTAAGGATTTATTTATATAGACATGATTGTTTTAAAATGTGAATTCCATTCAAATGTTTCAAAGTGGTTTGAGATACTTTGATTCCAAAATATATTTTAAATTTATTCCATTATAAATGTGTGACTTTTAAATGATTTCACAACAAAGGGATATTTCTATCAATGTTTTTACTATTCATTTTCAACTATTTCAACATCCTTTACTGGATATTATTCTTGATTAAGGTTGATTTATTATAGTACAATATTCTACATTGTATTGAATGATTTATGATATGTTTGACTGTGGATGTGATATTATTATACCATTAATGGTTTATGGTCATTGTATTAACATTTCTTATTCTAGTTTTAATATGAATGTTTATGTTATGTTTCAACCTTTTCATATAACGAGTGCATTGAATGTAGTAAGTGACAGGCATGGCCCACTATAGCCCTTCTATGCATTGGTAGGTCTCATGAGACAAACCAGGGTCTTGGAAAAAGGCCTCGATAATATTCTTTATTTTTAGTCTTGGCACGAGGCCTTCACTATGTGGTTATGATTTCCGACATTATGGATTCAATCATTACTAAATAATCTATTGATATTACATGAGATTATTTAACTAGTAGAATATCCATGTGAATAAGTTAATGGAATTTTTTGATTTATCTTTTCCATGTTATGTTGAAGTTTATGTTTTAAAGGCTTGTGTTTTAGTCTTATACATTGCCTTAAATTTTTATGCTTATTTATGATTTTTTTTCTATATTGTTATGCTTACTGAGCATCTAAGCTCACCCATTTCTTATGTTTTATTTTTTCCCAGGATGCGAATAAGTATATTATGACTCACCTGTAGGGATAGGCTAAGGGATATGAGTGTTTTCTAAGGAGATACAATGTTGTTGTTTCCGTTTTAGAATGTATTGTAAAACTTATGAATGTATCTAGTACTTCCATGGCTACTAAACTTATTGTTATTTTGAGACATGATCTCTTGTGATCATGTCAATATTATGTAATAATGCACCCACTCTAGGTAACTGAGGTCAGGGTGTTGCAATCAGCATGAACATAACACATTGAATTAAGGTTTTAATTTTCATGGATGATTTGGATAATATAATTAATAGATATAAAGATCTGATCATGATGATAATATGGATAATTTATTAGAATAGTTTAATCATTTAACTAACCAAACTGCTCAATGACTGGTTATCCTATGTATATTTAAGAAATAATAGATCATTCGTAGGTCACTATAACTACTTTTTTATATAGTACAAATGTTGAGGTTTCCCATTAGGTTAATACCTAGGTGGGGTGTAAAAAATTAATTTTAAATAAGTAAAATCCTCTTTGATAATTGTGTATTATCTCTCCATGAATTTTTAAATACATTGAGAACATCATTAATCCAATAATATATGTATTTTTATGAGGTCCCACTCCCTCAAAAGGCGCCCCTTATGAGTTGGTAAATAAGGAAATGATAAAATGTCTCCAAAACTCCACCTCCAACAGGCCAATGGTTGTGACCCACCATCAAGGACTTATAATACCCATAAATGGGTATAATATTCCTTATATATTATTTTTGTAATAATATATATGAATAGGTACCAATAAAAAAAATACCATTCAAAAATAAATAAGTAACCCAATATATAATGTAATTCAAAAAAAACTAGTAAAAGTACTAAAACAATCAGTGAAAGGAACCTCAAATATTAGCATCTCCTAAACAACTTCTCTAAGCTAGTCATTCTAGTTTTATCAGGAACCATCCCCTGCAGACCAGAAAATAGTTTATATACATAGGGTGTTAGTAACATGTATAGTTAGATTTCTCCTTTATAAAAATTTAATATACAATATTAATGAAGAATATAAAGTCATTGTGAATAATCCATGCAAACAACTCATTGCTGAAATGGGAAAGTCTATTTTGCCATCAATTTCATTGTTCACTCACCATATTACATAGTGATGTAAAACTTTTAAGTTGGCAACATATAAATATGACAATGGGTACCCTATTTCTAGTAATATACTAGTTTTCACCCTCCCTCCAAATCAATAATATTATGTGTTCATCCCTACCATAAGACATCCTGAAACACAAGCCTATACATCATATCTATTCAATATCTTCTACATCATAAAACATCATCATCATTAACATAAACCCATAGAATCCATTTATAATTCAAGTAGAAGCTATGATCCATGTATCATGAATTATAATTCAATCCATCATACCCCATACATTGACACCCATAAGATGTTGTAGATGGATACATGTACATTTTACAAATCAATCCTTTATAGAATTATCCTGAATTTATTTTTAAATCAAGATACATCATATCCCAGGTCAGAATAAAAAAAATACCATAATCCAATATATCATGTAATAAAACTATATTAATGTATATCCCATTCAATGGATGTTTAGTTATGGTAGTCATCCATTTATTCAATCACCATCATGACTGTTGAGGAGAAGACTCACAAAAACATTTGGTTTTCATTTTCCTAGTGAATCATCTCTTCATGTGTATGAAATCTAATAATATAAAGATACATTAAACAAAAAAATAGTATGTTCAAACACCAATCTATAGACACATCTACAATAATTAAAAAAAAGACACCTAACGAACATCACTAAGGTCTATATCTAAAACATACACACAAGGATCAATTTTATTTATTAATTCATTATCAATTAATTAATATTATACTATTTTTTTATTGATTAATAATTCAAAAAACTAAAACAAGTTTGTTAAACACTATTGTTCCTTTCGTATTCTCAATTATTCCATCATCATCAATAAACATCATGAAAAAACCCCATTATTTCATTATTTTTATTTGTAAATTTATAATTATCTCAATAATCATTGAAATATTAATGGACTCCATAATGATGATTCACTTTCACTGCATAGAGTAATATATCACTAAGATATTTGAACAAAAACTAATAATATTTATAAATTTAGCTTATTAAAAACACCACAAAATAATATTTCAATGGGAAAGACAAGCTTTTAAATTTTCCCATCCACATCAATGTCATACCAGATGCTACGACATGTAATATATTCAATCTATCATTCACCATTTTAATTTCCCTCGCCCTATTATCCCAGATTCAATGGTTACATTATGACAGTATCCCTAGATTCAAGGAATCTCACCCAAATGGGATGAATTGTTTAATAGTCTTATATAATTTAGATATATTCCTGAATATAATAATACATTTCAAAATATAAAATACTAAACAATTTCATCATAATTATTCAACAACCTATAACTCATTCAAATATTCCTTCATCATATAGTAGGTAGAGTAAACAAAATAATTCTTAACATAGATGATCATTAAAGGTTATTAACATATGAAGGTATCATGAGTGAGTATGGAGTAATAAATATGTAAAGGTAAATAATTTTAAAAACATCCCATTTAATCAATAACTTAATCATTATATATTATACGGTAGAAGTAAAATAAGATCAAATAATGGAAAATAAATAATCACAAGATCTTGAAACATATCCATATGTATTATTTAAAGTAATAAAATAGAAAATAATAATTGATTTAATAATTATTGTATGTATATTTTCAAAAATCTAAATCTTACCATTGAGTCACTATACCACGATATATTAAACATTCACAAGCATACACCAAAAACCATTTAATATGGATCACCAACTGGGTTGTATCATGAGACTTGCGGGCTACTGATTGGATATATAATTATGAGCCCCACCCACCACATAATATTTCCAATACATTGATCATATGAATAAATAATATATCTTTATCAAAATTCTATATTCAAAAAGAATTTTTATTGTAAGATCTATCATATAGAATTAAAATACTTTCCCAAGTCAAATAGATCATAAAAAATGGTGAGAAAGAATAAGGATGGCGTCACTACAACATATTCCTAGCAGAGAATTAAAGTATTTTTGGATTATTAATATATATGTCCTGAAAAAATCAATGATAAAATTAACTAGGTAAATAAATTTTTTAAATTAATTTTAATATTAAATATATTATAGAATATTAAGGAAAAAAATATCATTGAAAAGAGACATGTAAATATGAAAAGGTTGTTTAAAATATTTGAATGGTCATGATAGAGGGAAATTCAAATCATTTATGTGATGTTAAACCAAATATTTCATTTGATTTCTGGATAAAAAGTCAATAAGTACCTTTTTTTAAATGAAAAATAAATGTTTTTAGTGAATATGGTTTTCATTATAAGATGTTATAATATTTTTAGGTGTATTTTTGAATCCATGAAATATATTATCATGGGATTATGGGCTCGGAGACCCTCACAATGGTGATATTAAAAATATCAAATGTTTTATATCATGATATTGTAGTTTTTTCAGAAATGAGAAATAAATCCAAAACAGAGTCTCAAATGATAAATCGAAGACCAAGGTTGATGTTGGAATGTTCATTTTACTCTAGCCATTACATAAAGATTTCAAGTATCAGGCACCCAGTTAGAGGTTAGTATCAGTGGGTATTAAATGAAATAGGATTAAAAATTAAATAAAATTTAATCAATAATCATAATCCATAACCCACACATTAGAGTACAAGAAAATTATAGGAGAGGGGGATTCCCCTTTACATGTCATACTAGCTAAGGGAGAGAGAGAATGCAATTCTAGTCTCCATCCTAGATGGCGATCAACATCAGATTGAGGTGTCACAACTTCTAGGTGTTTTTTTTGACCATAAGCAGCCAGGTTTCGACATGAGGTTGATGGATTTTTCATACTTATATGTTTTTCTCCCCATTTATGAATTCTTTAAAGGGTTTAGAGAATTTATAAGAACTATATAGATCTCATGAGGGTCAATCTGTGAGAATTTATGGACCTTATTTTTAGTCTTGGCATGAGGCCTTCACTATTGAGGGTTCACACCATATAGGGAAACATGGAAACCCATGTTGTGTGAATATAAGAAGACACATAGGGTAAAAGGTTAGATTACACCCTATTTAACCCCCTATATACTCCATTTACATTTTTTCATGCTTTATACTATGATTATACCTGGGTTGGGGTCGTCCTTATGAGACACCTCATGTATCGTAGGAGAACACATCTTGTACTACCCTCAGTGACATTATCCCTTACGTGTATGAAATTTTTAGACTTAAATGGGGGCCTTCGAGTAACCAATCCTAAGTATTTTTCTATTTAGAACATGATGGTTGTCATGGTTCCTACATTAGAGATATGGTGTATGGTGATTCTAGTGGTAAACTAATGTTAGAAACATGTATATCATCATTACGTGGGTGTGTTTCCTTAGTAGATTCCGATTAGAGTACGATGTGACATTACATACTGAGGATTGAATTTTTATCCCCTCTATAGAACTTTTTTAGATAGAGTTCGTGTATCCCATGGGGAATAATATGGTAGGATCTTATAATTCATTATCTTCATAGGTGGGTTTTCTTATTAGACTTACAACCATTCAGGGGCATTGATCCCTTAATTATTAGGGTTTTCTAGTAGTGTTTTTGCTATCATTATTCATGTGATCCCTTATTTGGTAGGTAGTTCTTAAAGAGGGTTTTGGAATCCCCTAGTAGTCCTTGGGGTGGTCCCATATCTATCGATCATGGTTTTGAGTCTTAGTAGGACTCATGATGCCCCCCAATAGTTCTATGTGTGATCTTGTATTTGAACCTTATGATATCCATAGATCTATATTTGGTTTTTGGTGTCCATTAGTGGTCCCATGAATGATCCCCTATTAAATTGTTGAGATATTTTGAGTTTGTGTATGGTGCATGGAGTCCCCCCCCCTGAGATATGGGAGTGATCTACTATTTGAGAATCGAGATCCACTAGGTTCTAAATAAACTTTCTACAATGATGGACCCGATGAGAATGCTCAATTATATGAAAATCATTAGGGATGGTTGGGTTGTTCCATCATTATAGTGATACTAAATTAGTGATATCACTTTGATGAGTTCCATTAAGGATGGAAAATCTTGTGTTGTAATTTCTCCCAGATGGGAGATACTATTGACCCTCACGTGAAATCATATTGCTGGAATTGAGGTTGGGATCTCTTGATAATGTGAGTCTATGATGAGTATATCTGAGATGTTCGGGGAGTCCATATGAACATTTTTCCCATATTGTTCTACTTACCATGTGGTGATGAGCTAACTAGTCATGTGTAAACAAGGTGTGTGGATATAGATTATTGTCCTCTCTCACTCAGGATTCTTGTACACTCTAGATATGGGTCGAGTTGACTATTTCCCTTAATTTACATCCTTTAATTTCGGCCTTTTGGGGATCTTATTTGTAATTGTTATAATCATTGCTAAATGGGATCTTCTCTCACATGTCGTATCTTATGCACACAATAGGAATTTCTATATAGTCTAGGGAGGACTTGGAGTGGAGGAGATTTGTTAGCTTGAAAAAATGATGTGTTTACCTAGTATCATTGGATAGAAGTACCCTCCTTCAGAGCAAGTTGGAAATATTTCTCATTTTTTTACAGGCTTATGTTTTTCCTTATCATATTTTTAAAACTTTTACTATACCCAAATTATGAGATAGATGTATTCATTCATATTTTATATCTCATTTATTATTATATATAGACTAGTTTATAAATATGGATGTGTGTATGCATTGACAGGTACCATAGGCTAAGTAATCCCATTTGTGTGTGTGTTATTCCTACTTATCATTACTCACCAATCGGATGGCCCACTAGAGGTAAGCATGGGGTATTTTTGAACATCGTATATCTAAATAAATTTGCCTCAATGGGATGGGTTATAGTAGAGTTATATTAGAGCATGTTCCACTTTGAGACCACAATGGTTTGATTATCTAGTTGTGATATCATTTTGGGATTTATGATAATAATGGTATGTGTCTCGAATTCAAATTTTAGGAAATTTACTCTAGTGTTAGTGTGTAGGATTAATTATCCATTTAGTAAAAATTTGATAACCTTATTTTTGACTAGTGAAATTTAGGCACTGGTTGCATGGAATCCTTGTTATGTACATCATAGGGTAGGGTTAGTGTTTCCATGTCCTTCATGATTGAGCTCCCCCATTATACACTTTTAATATGGGAAATCGTCATTATTTTAGGATTCATCTTAGATGATAGAAACCTAGGTTTCCATGGTGGTATTTTGAGTATGGACCCCTAATTATCAGGAATTTAGATTAGGGGTCTATGAAGGAGGTTTTACATAGAGTTGGTTTTCTAGTCAAGACACCACCCATTATAGAACATGATTTTCTAGTATTACTAGTCAATGATGTAAACAGGATGAGAACCCTCAATGATTTTTATAGGTAGAGACCTCCCAATTTTTGGGGTTAGCTAGACCCCTAGGTAATTAATGACTGGATGGACGTTTTATTGTGTATTTTCTTCATTGTAAGGACCCCTCTAGATCTGATGGTGGTCCAAGTGGAGGGTCTTCTTCCATAATCTACATGAAAATGGTGGAGTTTGATTATTTATACATATAGTAAGTAATCACTCACATTGTAATAGTTTGAGAAACTCTTTAAGAAATATTTATATCCTTCAATGTTGCGACCAGTGTGTATCTGAGAGATTATATCCTTTTAAATGATTTGAGATCTTTTCTTATGAACATGGGCCTTTTATCTAGGCTTATTCTAGGATACTTGGTGTTCCCTGTTATCTCTATGAATTCCCACCTATAGTGGAGTTCTTGAGTAGGACTTGGTAGTTGAGATATTTATATTTGTGTAGATGAAGACTATTTTACATGGAATAGAAGAGTTAAGGACATTGGATTTAGTAGGCGATGATATTTATATGGACCTTCTTGTGTGAGGTGTTTCATGAGATGATCCCATGATAGAGGGTCTATGGCTAAGGGCCCTCAGACTATTTTAATTTGGACATGAGAGAGGAAGTATTTTTCTTGTGCTGGGTGAGAACATCTCACATGGGATTATCATTCATTTTATGCATCTAATAGGGAGAAATTCAATGGACCACCATGGAAGATACCATGTTAAGATTAATAAGTTTCACACGATGGATGATGTGGTCCATACTAGGATCGTGGAATGTGAGGATGGGTAGGGGATAACTGAAGTCCATAAAGACTAATGAACCAGGTGTTTCAGGAATTATGATAGGTATGTTCAGGGTCCTTTATACTTTTTTCGGTAGTAATTATAGATACCAGTGTGAGTTACACTTTTCAATATATTTTATTTCTCATGTCTTTATACAAGGTGATGTAGGTCATAAATTTAGCCCATTTATGGGGATGTTTGATGTATCATAGACTCTCTAGAAATAGGGATAATTCTCAAACTGAGATGAATTCTTATAATTATATCGAAAACCATTTCGATGAGATTGTGCTTCCCAAAGTTGATAGTGTCTTGGTGTGGAAGGTAATTTATTTGGACTTGTGTGTTTGGGGTTTAATAGTGCATTGAGGTGTTATAGGAGGCCCTGACTACTGTGAATAGGAAGGTAAGGGAAATGATAAGCTTAAGAAATTAGGGGAATCTAAATTGGTGTCTCAAGTATGGTTTTAGGTATGACATGTGACTTCACTTCCCTACATACAATTATATTATAGACTCATGAGCCACATTTCACTATGTTTTTCCTCTATTTGAGGACTAAAAATCTAAACGAATACTTTTATCTCAAATATTATGTTTGGAAAACCCATCATGAAGGATAAGTGGTCATGTAATTTTATTTATTGAAGGACATACTCTATAGGAGATAGAGCATTAGATGGAACAATTATATTATGCCATTGATACCCTGCAATGAATTCCATTGTAAGGATTGGTTTCTAATAGTCTATGATTATATGGTTTCCGCCAATGGCTATGGAAGTGTTTCTAGATTATTTGGAGAGATTTGACACGTTTTATTAGATGTTGTAATTGGAATATCTAGATTATATCCTGTGTTGATAAATATAGATGAGTTTTATCAGTTGGACAGAATGAACCTTGGAGTATTGTATTCTATGAGAATTTAGTACCCTATAGTGTTGGATGACATTGATGAAATTTTATTGAGTGTGTACTGGGTCTACCACCCAATCGATAGCTAGACATTGGAATAGACTATTACCAATGGGTAACATTGATACTTGCAAAAACTTATCAGATTTCCCCAATAGAATGTCATGAGAAAGAGGTGTTGTTGGAGTTTTGTAGATGAAGGGATTTGTATGTCCAATTTTTTTCTTTGGATAACTTATGTTTCTCACCTCATAGGTGGATGAGATTATTAAGAAAAAATCCTTCAAATACATTTATACTAGTTCAATGATGTCTTTTACATTAGTAACCTCAGGTACTCCACATTAGAGTTTCTCACGAGACACTTGATGATGGATTCTAGACAAGCACTGAGAGTATCAGCTTCATTAGTATTTTTTATAGAGTTATGTATATATACATGAGGTCTAATTATTGATATATGTTTGGTTAGACTTGGGAGTTAGTGGAATCAACAAAGGTTTAGACACCTAAGGGAGTGTTCATAGTAGAATATGATCATAGTGTTGTTTCTATACACTTATATTGGTTGAGTAAATGAACTAGTTGACCTTCTTATAGTAGGCCCATGTGGCTAAGGATGGTGTAGCGTATCATCAGTCAATGTTTGAAACCAACAAACTTTTTTTAGTGAGTATGGTGAAAAATTATGGGTATGTTTTTTTCATGAGGTATCATGTGAACAGATATCCACTATATATTTTCCTGATGGATTTTAAGAAGGTGGGGAGTACGTCCACCATCCAAGGATGGATGGAGACAATAGTAATGTTTTAAGATGATATAATTTGTTTCTTATTTACCCTATGAAATACACCAAGGAGAGGGGTGATTGTACCTAGATCCTTTGGACATAAGATTTGGTGGCCTTGGATGAGGTGGAGACATTGTGGTTTTCATGATGGGGGTTACCATGACCAAGGAGAGGTCACGACACTACCTTACTGATCGTAGTTTGGATCAGTAAGAAGGTATGATTCCAAATAATATCTAGAAAAATATAATTGGAGTGATTTAGTTGGGTTGGATGGCTATCTATAGGGTTTATAGGCCCCATTTCTAGTTTTTATTTCTAGTTATTAGGGTGGTGTACAATAAGAACTGACCAGGTGTATGGTATTTTTCTCACCTTTCATATCTGATGAGACATTAGAATTAATTTTTTCATGATTTCAATCCATATTATTTTGGAATTTGGTGTGAAGATGAATTATAGGGGTATATAGTGATGTTTTAGTTCTAATTTGATAATACTCTTTGTGGTGATGTGGTTACCCTAGGTGTGTGTTTGTTTCCGCATAGGGACCCTATAGAGAGATCACTCATGTGGAAACCCCAATATAGTGCTCATTTCCCCATCTTGTGCATATGATTTTACATTTTTTAATATAAACCCATGATGGTGGGGAGAGTATAGATACTATGGGTTTCTCATTGTAGAAATTTTAAGATTTCTAGGAACATTTAAAAAGCTAATCACTAATTCAGCATGTGAATCTAGGGCCCTGAGAGCCTCAATGTAGTGATATTAAAATTATTAGATTTTTTTATCACACATGTGATATTTATCTTGAAATTTTGAATAAATAAAAAATGAAGTCTCAGATTGGAAATTGAAGAAAAATTTTCAGTTTGGAACGTGGGTTTTACCATTGGCACAACATAAAATTTATCTAAATTGAACTCCCAGAAAGAGGAGACTATTAGTGAGGTATTAAATGAATGAGGTTTTTTAATTAAATAAAATTTAATTAATAAACATAATCCATTCCAAAAATTTTGTTTCCAAAAATGAAAGAGGATAGGGGGATCCTCCTTTGTGCAATGAATAACCCAAGGGATAGAGATAGGAGGAACCTCCATACTCCTTTTTTGATGGTGATCGATTCTAGATTGAGGTGCAACAACCTCATGGTTTCTTGTTGGACCCAAAAAAATCAATGTTTCGCCATGGGGTAGCTATATTTATGTACTCTTTGTATATAAACCTATATTTTAATTTCTTAATGGTTTTAAATACCTTATATGATTGATAGAGATCTCCTAGAGGTCTATCTATGGAAATTTAGATAGCACTGGGTGGTTCATGAGGATCATAGTGATTTCTAGTTCCAAAATCCCAATCACATGACATGTTGTGAAAGGATACATGCTGTGAGTTCTTCCCATTCATGGAGGAAAGTATTTTTAAGATTATAATCCATGTTCCTATAGTACACACCATGAAGTGGGGCTTTTATAGGTGGTTGAGGACATGGGTGGACCCTCAATGTGAGGGGACATAACTATATGGTAGTACAGAACCAGATCCCAGGTGTACACGGTCCAGAGGAAATGATATGGTACATGGGTATGGTCCATGGTACTAGGAATAGGCTTCAATATAAGATCATGAAATTGGTTAAATTATTGTGTTGTTCCAAGTGGTATATGCTATGTAGGGACACATATAACACTTGACCATATGTGGGATAGGACATTCTCATGTGATTAGAAGGGATTCCCCAACATGTAACCCCATGTATATTCCATGTACATTGTACAATGATAATTTCTGTGAGGGGAACATGATATAGGTTAGAATTGAGATACACACCATGTGACCTATTAGGGCACATTGTTTACTCACCTCATGGCCTTTTTTATGAATCTATATCATTGAGACTCTAATGTAGGCTTACGAGTATCCTATCAGTGGTAGTTTTCCATGTAGAATGTAGAAATATCCATGTGTTTGGTGTTAGAGATACAATGCGAGTTGATTATAGTGGGACACTAATGTTAGTGATTCATAGATGAACACAAGTGGTCATGTTTTATTCATACATTTCTCTTAGTGTAAAGTGTGGCATTACATACTAATGATAATATTGTTATCCTCTGGATGGAACTGGTTTGGATATAGTTCATGTATCCATCCGGGAAGCCTAATTAAGAATACTATATCACATAGTAATCTTAGATGGGGTTTGTAGTATTTTAATAATCATATTTTATAAGGTTTAATCCCATAAAGAATAGGTTATTCCAGAATGGATCATAGAATCATCATGAATACGATGCCCTACTTGGATCATAGTTTTAGGTATGGTTTTAAGCATCCCTCTATGCTCCTAGGTTTGATCACATGTTCATATATCATGGTTTTGAGTCTCAGTAGGGTTTTTAGTGTCCCCCAATAGTCCTAGGTGTGATCCCCTATCTGAGAATTATGATATATGAAGATTCAAATTGGATCATTGGTGTCCCCCAACGATCTAGGTAGTTATTCCCTAGCTATGTGTTGAGATCATCGAAGTACCGTTAGGGTTTGTAGAGTCTCCCATGAGACATGGTGGAGATCCACAATATGGGTATCATGATATATTATGTTCTAGTTTGTATTTCATCCTAGATAGGCCTAAGGAGAATATACTCTCTGATTGATGGAATTAGGTATGGTCGGGATGTTCCATCGACTTAGTGATACCTAATGAATGAAAAATCTCATCTGAGTTCCGTTGTGGGTGGATGGGATCATGGAGTGAGTTCTCATACATTACTGATTCCTTTAATCTACAAGTATAATCATGTGGTAATTAGTGAGGTTGGGACCTCTTGAGGCCAAGAGTATGTGATGAGTATATCTGGTTTATTATGGTTTTCCTTTTGGATATGTTCCACTTATTTTTTGACATACCATGTGGTGAAGAGATGACTAGTCATGTATAACCATGGTGTGTAAATATGGGTATTACTATTCTCTATTTCTTGGGTTTCCTGTACCATATGGCTATACGATGAGAAGAATGATTCCGTTCAGTTTATTATTTTTATTTTGGTGTTTTGTGGAACCTACTGCATATTGTTATACTCACCCCTATATGGGATCTTCCTACACATTTCATGTATTATAAATATGATAAGCTTTTAAAAATAGTCTATAGAGGACTAAGAGCAAGTAGATCATAGGTATCTATAAAGCCCTAGGTGTGTATTGTTGGTAACATTTGATACCATTACCCTACTCTTGAGTAGGATGAAAGATTTTATCTGTTTTTTTTCGGGATTATATTTTTCCATTTCATCTTTTCAATAATTATTTTATACTTTGATTGTGGGATAGATGTATGCATGAATCTTTGGTATCAATAGTGTTATTATCCTTGCACTATTTCATAGAGATGGTTGTGTATTATTGTATATAGAGACTATAGTCTATGTCCTCCCAGGTTTTTTTAAATCATAATTAGCACTGGTCACCATCACATGGCCTATTATAGGAAGTCTTACTATAGTCACACTCAGCTTATCAACTTCCACCTCAGACCCACTAGGTCAGCTTATTAAATATTAATTTAAAGTTTTTTTAATGAAATAATTCACTGTTAAAAATGAAGTTAAACAATAATATATGAATATTAAAAACATTATTGAAAACTTTTTTTTACTAAAAATGGACATGGATGTCAAATATTCTCAACTAAAGGGGAGATAATTTCTAATTTTAGTAATCACATTTTTTATCTAGTGAGTAATTTAAGGGGGAAAATGAAAGGAATGAATAAAACTTTCTAAAATAAAAAAGGAGATGAAAATATTTTGGTTTTAAGATATAATGATCTTATAATTCCTCAATTGGAGACTTAATCAAAAAAATCTTGAATAATGATGAGATTATGAAATAAACATTTTTATGTTTTTGTAACTATTAAATCATAATACATAAAAAAATAACATAAATTGAATATTTTTGAATTTTTATTATAAATGGAATATTGGTATTGCATATCTAGGGTAAATAGAAACACCTAATAAAATTATTTATGTTTACAACATAAGATATGTACGAAAGAAGACAATTTGAGAAGATAAACCCTTACAATGATCATTATGTTGAATTGATAAATAATAAATGAAGTGATTATTTATATAAAATGTATCTCAATTAATAACAATTAGAAATAAAAAATAAATAAAATTTTTTCCATTTCACACATAAACATGAAATAATAAAATTAATGATTATGTGATATCACACAATGAAAGAAAATTGATTTATGAAATACGTACCACTTGGTAAAATTCAAGTCAAATACCCTGAGATGAAATAATTTTAGTTTAAAATTAATATACCATTATGTTTTTAGGATTTAATATTCTAAATGTAAAAAGTGAAATATATACACAAAATAAATTAAATTAGGCGCATAATAATAAAATATTCTATAATGATGGAAAATTGGGATGAAATCCATTACCTCAGGTCGGAATCATCATATATTTACTTTATCGTCCTAAATAATTAACATAAATTTATTATTTTATTTCATAATATCATTTTCCTATTTTTTAATCCGTTTATTTTTTTATTAACATGTTATATTTATTTACATAATCTATTAATTTCACATCATATGTTTGGATGATATTCAGTTCATATATCCAAAATGATTTCGATAGGTTGAAAATGGTAGACGAGAATATTGTTCCATCATATAGAAAATAATAATTATGCTATAATTATCTTTTTTATACATCAATAATACTTTTAGAACTAATCATGGTTTATTTTTTTTTTGAAAATGAACTATGATACAATCATAAAATGGTTTTCCACATGTATGCATGAGTAACATTTCTATTTTTCAATAATCCCGATGGTTAGAGTGTAAGTATTATTCATCACATAATAAAGATTATATGATTAAAACCATACTAATTATTTAAGTACACTAATATATCTATATATATATTCTCTATGTAATGTGGAAATGAAAAACGAATCACATCGCTTCATGGAGGTGTTAATCCAAACATACAAATGAATAGCCTTATCATTTAAAAATTAATGGAAAAATAAGAAAAAATATGATATTTTTTTCCAGAATGATAAATATATCATTAATATATAATATATAAATTATTTCCAACATCATAAATATTAATGATAGGTGATGATGTAAAACAAATTAAATTGTTTTCTAATGCTATAGTGCCCCATACAAACATGTGATGATTTCGTTTCACATTTTATGGAAGAGTATATGGAGGAAGGATATGTAATTAACATGATAAAAATATCTGAAGAATAGTTTATGTAGATAGAATAATAAATGAACCAAAAATGCTCAGTTATGAATTATATATCTTCTTTAGACAACCTCTTATGCTTTACACAAAAATCCTTCATATGAGGGGTTTATAATTAAAATAAAGGACACTAAGATGTGGTAAGTTAGGTAAGGATGGGATTTAGGTAGGAAATGGGAAATTCAAAAGGTTTTTAGGTTCTAATAAATGAGGAGAGGTAGTACACATTTATATGTGATAGGAAGGGCTATCTTGGATTTTAGTAATGTTTTAAATTAATATAAATTAATTTTCAAGGAAAGATGAACCCAAAATGATATAATTAAAATTTATTGTTTTTATGATATGAAATAATGTTCTAAAAAATTCATATATTTTAGGTGATTTTTCACCATTATCTTTTAGTTTTGACACGTGTTAACCCTTTTTGACAATTACCATAATAATGTTGTTTTTAACTATTTATTTGTCAATAGAGTTACTATAAAAGGATATTGGGTACATGAATCAACCATAGATGATTTTACTAAACAAATAAAAATAACAATACTGATGGCTGTATTTTTTATGTTTTATATCATTTAATAACATATTATTTATTATAAAACAACATTTAATACTTTTTCAGAACTATTCATTTAATTTGATTTTGAAACAAACATGACTATAATTTAGTTAAAATATATTCCATTAACACATATCTAATAAGACATATTTATGTTAAAAAATTCATGAAAAAAATAATTATTTCAATAATTAATAGATTTAATATTTTTAAAGTCATTTATATTATTTTACTATAAAGATAATCAATACAGTGTCGGTGTTCCGTAATCATTAAAATTAATAATATAACCACTAATTTTTTTTAAAAAAAATACCACCATAAAATTTATTTAATTATGATAAAAATAAAATTTAAAATTCACTAACAACTTATTTTTATCCCTACGTGAATATTTAAGAGTAATTTAATAGAGGGTGACATTTTGTCTTCTCTTTATATAAAATATTATAAATATGACATTCAAGGAAAAGTGTCACATACCAGGAAAGCTCAGCCAGAGGTAGACCTCTGACCATTTATTAAAGAAAAGAAAAATTACAGTAAGTAAGAAAAACACAACAAAGAAGAAAACTAATAATCATAGAAATCATCTCCATCACCATATTCCTGATGAAAAGTTTCATCTGCAGTAGCTGATTCCCACTCTGAGCTTTCATAGTGATTCAAAACCTTAGCATACTTCCTTCTCAGGTTCCGCTTTTACAATGAGAGAAACTCCATAGGAGATTTCATTCCCTTTCTCACACCATTGACAGCCCTCGAAAAATTCTCCCTCTTGGAGGACGATCTGGTGATAACTGGGTTCAGTAGATAGGAGTAATCTTTTCTCGGTTGCCTTTTTGCTGGAGCATTCATACCACCTTCACATGAAGACAGTTTATTTGTTTCACTTTGAACAATACCACTATAGGATATTCTGGAAACATCATTGTAATTATATTTGTCACAATCAGAGACATTTCCCCGTCTTCCAGTGATGTGCACAAAACCAAAATTTTGGCATCCATTAGTTCATCTAATCAGCATACCCTCTATAGAAGATAAACATCCTCCTCCTACCGATTGCGATTGCACATCAATCAGCTTGAGGCATTGAATGGGGAGTTCATTGCCACAGTCATCCAGAGACTCCTTTCTAAGAGAAACCTTACTCATTATAGGTTGGGAATAAGGGACAAGCTTCATATTCTCAGACTCATACCTTTGCGAACCTTCCTCTCTGAGAGGAGTCCTCTTGGTCTCCAATATCTCAAACAGATTATGAATGGGAACATTATCCACCTGCAATCGTCCACTTCATTTAACATCTGGCAAGGTCCAATTCTAGACCCCAAGAGTCGATTTTAGAGTCTCAAACAATCTATTCATAGAGGGATTCACCGTAGGTGGAACTGCCTTCACCACAGCTGCAAATGTTTTAGTCTGTACAACTTCACCTTCCATAGCCCGAGGAGACCGCCCATCATCCTTCCCTACCTGCTCACAGGAAACCATCCTTCCAGCGCACTTCATGACCTCTGACAATGGATCTTCCCCTCATTTATACTGTTACCAGTTCCCCCACTCAAAGAAGTCTCAGGATGAACCTCCACCAGCAGTTTCTCCATCCCATTGCTTCTAGAGCCACCAGGTCCCAAATCCACGGCTTGCGAATTTCAAGTCACATTCTTTCCTTGACAGACTATAGCAAGATGACCAAAACGACGAAAATTGACACATTAATTCATCCAAGACTCAAAGATAACCTAATGCTTCCACCTGAATTCTTCCGTATCTGTGATCCAAACCCAATTTACGGGAGGCCTCACAAAATCCACATCAACGCATATTATTGGAAAAATAGGATGACACAAAACCTCCATTCTCAGATCAGAATAGAGATACATTCCGATCATTTTTCCAATAACACACAAAATATATGGATTTTGAAAGGAAATAGGGAGACCAGGAAGTCTGACCCATGTTGCGATTGCTGATGGGTCGTGCTGCATATGGAAATAAAAATACCAACAAAATTGAAGGAAGGAAGCTCTGTTGCATCTTCGAGATGCCATAGACCAGGCGAAAAAAAGGTCCCCCTCTGAGAGAAAATGAATGATAAAGTGAAGCCGATCAAGAATCCCAACAACTTCATGCTTCTATAGCTTCTAGGAACCAGAAACAAAACGATAAAATTCATCAACTGATGGTCGATGATGGCGAAACCTAGCAACCAGGGTGAACTTGAAAAGGTTCGCGGCACAGTTGAGCTTCGCCGGGGATAGAGGGAGCTGCGGCGCATCCTGGAACAGATCGCGGAATTTTGGGGACAATGAAACCCTAGTAAAGGGAGGAAGAGAATCAAGATTTGTGAATGTCAAGTATGAATCTCTCTTTTTCTTCGACTGAGATTGCAAGCCTCCCTCCTCCGATCAAGAGGAGGGAGAAGAGCCGCGCCACATTTGGGTTACACCCTTTCTTTCTAAGAAAAGTGCCACATAAACAAATAAATAACATAGTTAATGAGATACGATTTGAAATTCATTCATCAAATAGTATTGTTTGTAAAAATTAGTGGCCATATCACATAGTCATAACCAATGT
Source organism: Viscum album (assembly GCA_963277665.1). Classification (NCBI taxonomy): domain Eukaryota; kingdom Viridiplantae; phylum Streptophyta; class Magnoliopsida; order Santalales; family Viscaceae; genus Viscum; species Viscum album. The sequence continues at coordinate 841,107,106 of OY728147.1, read as the reverse complement.
AATCCCAATTTACCCTTTTACAGTGAAGAATTTTTTTAATTGTGTTTTATATTCATTATGAAAAAAATATTTTATTACTAAAAAATAATATTTACTATCCTGATTAAAAATATTGAATCCATTTTTCCAAATTCATCCTTTATAAGTGGTATTAGGTCATTTAATAAAAATCTAGTAAAATGTAACAAAAAACGGTTTTCTAAAAAAATGCCTTTTATATCTAAAGGTACATTTTTACCAAGATCAAGTATAATGTTGATTCATTTGTAATTATTGAGATTATTTGTATCTAAAAGATATTTATTTTAATTAAGATTAAAAAATATTATATATACTTAATAAATTCCCTCCTTTATATGTGTGTCATCACCACATCTTTTTTCCTACCCTGGTTTCCTCCCTGAAATTACCGCCTATCTCACATTATATGTCCCTCTTCCTCCCCTCTTGATTCCCCATACCCCTCCATATCTGAATACCCTATTCTCTCAGCCTACACCTATGACCTCTTATACACTTCATTCCAGCTTCCACATCCTAGATGCTTGATACTTACTCTCTCCATACACTTGATTCCTCAAATCGTCTTCCTACCCTCAAACTGGAAAGAGATCCACCTGCATTTCTTATACCTCTGCCTCCTCTACCGCATCATCCTCCTCCCCCACCTCCACCTATACCATGACCACCAACAGCCCTTAGCCTATACCTTGTCTCATCTAATGATTCTACCTCCACCTCTTCCTACTCATCTTCCTTGGTCTCCGCCTCCTCCCTTATCATGTTCTATTCCTCCACCTCTTCCTCCACCTATGATATAGTAAGATCCATATGGATTCTTCACAAATTTTTCTCTACCTCTATATACATGTCTTAGCTTCCACCTCCACCTCCACCTCTACCTCCCATATCATTACTTTCCCCTATATCAATTTTAGTCCCTAATATTTTTTTATAGTGTTAGGAATCATTTTATTTTTGTATGAACACTATTATCCATATATGGATTGTATTGGATAGGGTTTCATTGTATTTATTTATTATTCACGTACAACTTATTTTGTTTTCTACACTAATTATTATTTTTATCATTTTCTCATTCATCTAATTTTCCCCAATCCCCTGTACCACCCCCTTTGTATTCTATGTATATAAATTTTTGATTTGTCCATGTCACTAGAAGCAGTCACCTACTATCTCAAAATGTAATAAATTTTAAACTATTGAAAAATTTTCTAGTATTCATATATTTATATTATTTCAAATAATAACATAATTTATATTCTCTGTATTTATAAGGGAAATGTTATTTTTTCACACATTGAATCAATAGAAAAAATTTGTTCCATTGCACTTTCATTTACAATGGATTTGTTATCTCTGATCAATTATGCTTTTTAATTTAATTTAGATTTTCTATTTATTAAATTCATTATATTTAATTGTTCCATATTCACTGTATAATATTTTTGTAATATTCTCACTTTATCCTTTATCATTTTATAAAAAATTTCATCCATTCCATCCAATTACAAACAACATTCAAAGGAAGTGACATTAGATATGATAATATAATGTCTAATAAAACCCGTTACATTTACTAGTTTATGAATTTTTTGAAAAAAAATTGTTAACATACAAGTAAAATTATACTTCTCATGTAGTCTAAAAATATATAAACATTAAATTTGACTATGATGTATCAGGTATATGTGGTTATTTAACTACAAATAGCATGGTTCCAAATATTTTTTAAATGGATAGAATGATGTATAAAAATATATTCCTGGTGAGTAATATTCAATTTTCATTTTCAGTTTAATCTATGCCTGGTTTTTTGTTCTCTGTTTTTATTATGACATTCATAATTTTATGTTATCATTATTTTATAAAATAATAAAATTCTTGCTAAATTTTTTATGTTTTCAGAAAACTTTGAAATTTAAAATTATCAATCATAGAGGTATAATGTGGGACCCTTAACTATAATTTTACCAAAGTATGAGGGTAAATATTTCCACAAATCATAAATATGTAACTATTTCATACTTATAATTTTTAACTAATATCTTTTTATTTGTAAATAATCCAATTATCTATATTTTTTTCATGTTTAGATAAATATATACTAAGAATATCACTACATCCACTAATGAATTATCAACTATGGTATATGCTATCTCCATATCAGATTTAACTTTTTGAACTTCAGCCATACCTTTCATACACTATTAGGCTAACTGCATACAAAATTCATGAATTATTCTACATTAATTAAAAATAAATAGCGTAAATTTTGAAATTCAATATTATCTCGATATAGATGAAAGGATAATTTTTTTGATAATTATGTTATTCAATACACTATAAACCTTTTTCATATAATTTACCTATTCTATCTACTAAACATGATACCATTGTTGTGTTAAAATATTTCACAACATGTGAGGGTTATAGAAAAAAGGTGTGATGGTTTAAAAAAATCGATGGACAATAAGAATTTAATGTAGGAAAATTTTCAAAATTAATTTATATATGTGAATGAAAATATTATTAAAAAATAAATTGGATTCTTCAAAACTAGATACAAAAGTTTTGAAGAGTGAAATCATGATTATGATTCTTAAAATGAGTAGTTGGAAAGTAAATAATGTTTTTCCATTACATTTTTACATAAATGTAATGAAGTGTTCCATTTTACATATATCGTGAAATATTAAAACTGTATGTAGTTATTAAATTTAATTAATTAAATCATATAAATATTTTATGTTTTAGAATTTAATAAGTTAAGTATATTCATTAAAACCCTTTTATGAACTAATAAATACCATTATAAGATATATATTCTTATGTGATAACCTATATTTTCCTAGATATTAAGAGTCATACATTCATTTATATTTACTATTTTGAAATATTAGTTTAATTTTTAGTTATCGAACTGCTTGTACCATACAAAGGTGGAATTATATGAAAAAAATGAAATTTTTAGATATTTAATGCGTACGAATAACATGTGAATTGATTAAATTGTTAACTTTTGGGCTATATTCGTCTAAGAATATTAATCCTATAATTCCAAAAAGTTGTTCCAAAATATCACGTACAGAATTTTTACATTTTTTGAGAATCTCATTCATTACTAGTTAAATTTATTATTTTACTACATCATCTTCTAGAACAAAATTTCTAAATACTAAATTTAACATTTACTCAATATTATTTATCGGTTCTTGGGTATAAATAATCATCAACTGAGACATCTCAAATGAGTAATTACCCTTCTCTAACAAGTCATCCTGTGACAGATACCATTTCTGCATATTTTATTATCTACTTTCATGCTACTTTTCTAATAAACTATATACCTATTATGGTTTCAACTGACCAATCCAATTTTAGAGACATACTAATATTTGAGCATAAAATAATGTACAAACTGTTCTCTCCAGTTATCATTAGATTCACCTATTTTTACAACATTATTATTATAAATTCACTATTATCTTCCAAAATAGTTCTTATAACTATTTAAAACAATTTTCAAATATAAAAAATCTGACATGAAATCATTATACATTTTCACAACTACTTAGGTTGTTTGGGTTCATAATAGACAAAATTTATTTTGAGGGATATTAATGGTGAGGTTCAATATTCAATTAAATTTGTTGTTTTCCTAAAAATGATAGGCACTTTCTTCTATCACCATGTTCTTCTTATTGAAAAAATAACCCCCATATATTTGAATGGTATTATTATTGGATTTATTGTCTATATTTTACTAGTATCCCATATAGGAATTAGTTTTGTAAGAAAACTCTAGGGGTTATATAATTCTAATGTTTATTCCAATTAAACAATCTATATTAAATAATTTCCCTCAGTTCCTCTTCCTTGGTTATTTATTTTTTTATTAGATATCCAATTGAGATTAGTATTGATTTAAAAAATTTTGAGTTTTTTTACTACCACCTCATATTGGAAAAAATTCCTATCTTACATTGTATATTTGAGATATTTTTTTAAATATTATTTATTATGTTACATTTTACACTGCTGCTTCTTCCAGATGTCAATTTTTATATTATTTCCAATTTTATTATTCCTTCTTGTAAATCATGGTAGAAAATAATTTTAATTTTAATTTTTATGATTGTACTCTTCTCAAATGAGGTATGTTCGGTTGTTAAATAGCCAGACAACCATCATGGTTGTAAGATTCCTTGTGTTGAAATTATTCTTTTACAATTTCATAAGGATGGATGACATGTATTTTCATAAAAAAACATAGTATTTATGCAATCATGATGATCTGTGTGACAAATTTCAAAATTATTTTACATATTATAGTGTTTTAATCATGATTATAGGCCATTAAATTGAAATAAAAAATTGATTAATTCCATGAAATAGTTATTCCATTTTGTATGTGATCATGTATAAATCATTTAATATCACCCTCACAAACATATTAATTTACTTTTACCTATTAATCTATAATGATTCATTTAATAATATTTTGTCATATTGATATACTAATATACATACATTTATCATGTAAATTTTTTTATATCTAATATACATATACATTAATTTTTAGTAATTTTGTTAGTTGATAACATAAAATATATGAAAGTTTTTAAGACATTAGAAATATTTAAAAGTATAATAATTTTTTAATTTATCTAACGTTTAATCTGTCTCTAAATTTTAGTTTGTTTGTCTAAATTGAATAATAAAATAATTTTCTACAACATGAGTGGAAATTAAATTATTTTTTTAATGTAATGTATAACTACCATAAAAATAATTGACATGATTTTGTAGCATGTGTGTCACCAAATGAGTTTAATATATTTTTTCCTGTCATTAGTTTTCTATGAAATTTATTTTCTTTTGTGGAATTTTTATGGTTGTTTTGAATCAGTAGTTACTTATTCTAGTAGTGTGTGTTTAATTTTTCACTTTATATTTAAAAGTTTTATTTAATTAAAATAAAATATCCTTGGAAATATATTATATATACTAAATGATGTGCCTTTTCTTGCCATGTGTCGATACCCCAATGTTACCCCTCATATGTCCCCCTGTCCGTGCTACATGGTTACCTAAAACTATTAATTCCTTATTTCCTCCGTCACTTATTCATACAAATCCACCACTATTTATGCCTAGGTCTTCACTTCTACCTCCACCTTATCCTCTTCAAGTCCTCTATACCATTCCATGTTCGACTACTCCACCCATTTATCATTCTACACCTTGATCAACGCCTCTTCATTTGCCTCTTCAAATCTTCCTCCCCCTTCTCCTATATCTATGCCTCTACTCTCCACCTCCACCATTGATGCATAGAAAATGATTCTGATTGATAATCCCATAATTCCTTTTTCTCTATTGGGTTTCCATGGTTATGTATCACATATTCATACTTCTCCCATTCTCTAACTCATAATCACCTCCTCTACCATTACATTCACCTCATGGCCACGCTGCCACTCATCCCTAACTGCTCTATGCTCTACTTCCTCAAATCCTCTCTATAGTCACTTCCTCCACTTGCACACCACCTCACCACCTTTACACTATGCATCTACACCTCTTTCACACATCCCCACCAAGGTTCCTCCTCCACTTCCATGCATCCTCGCTTCACCGCCTACGTCTCACTACACATCCATACAACACTACCTCCGCCTCCACCACCCATGCCCACCTCAGTACCTCCACTTATGTTTACCCACAATCCACCCCATTAAGTTCCTATAATCCCCCATAGATAATGTTTTTCTATCATTTATCTCATCTATTCTTTGGCTGTAAAATATATCGAAAATATCCTAGATCTCCAACGGTCACATGTCTTCCCCAAATTGACATCTGTTTTTCTGGTATTCCAGTTCAAAGTAATCAAAATAATTATAAAATCTATATATTTGATTTACCGGAATATTATCATTGTCCTAAATTTTCAACCCACAACTATAGAAATAATTATTTTTATATTACCTCCTTTAGTAACTGATCTTCTACCTTACATCTATACTTTGTTTCTATAAAATTTAACCTCATCTATTTCTCATCAATTGGTCATGGGGTAATTCTTGATGGAAATTAGGTAGCTAAGTAATTTTTAATATTTTTAAAACTATAATTCTGAACAATAAATTTATTATTTGTGAAAAAAAATTTATAAGTAATTCTAAATTTATTCAAATTTTTATAAACCACTGAAAATGAATCTACATAGTGATTTGGTCACTATTAGGATCTAATTCAATTTCTCATCAATTAATCATCTGGAATTAGAATACATAGTTAATTATTATTATTGTAATTTATATATTTAGACAATTTTAAACATTTCATATTTTCTAAATCTCCATTTGTGTATTTTTTTCAATATATAAAAATTATAACAGGAATAAGTTAACACAGAAGTACATTTAATCTAATGAAACATAGATATATATAATAACGATATATACAGGTTTTAGTAGTTAAAACTATTTTTTCATTGATTTAATAAGTTGAATAGGTTTCCCAAGATTCTGAACAACATCTGTTCACCACATAAGTCTATTCCATCGCATCTACATGTCATCACGTATAACATGGATTATTCATCCATTCAGATCTTATACTATATATATATATATCACTTAATAACCTTCAGTAAGCATATTTTTTACTGGTTATTACATTTTAAATTTAATTTTATTCCAATAATAAAAATGAATCCACATGATAATTATTTATCACAACTTACACTATCTTCCATTTGCGGTTTGTGAAATTTGATCAAAAATTTTACAAAGTTTTTCAAGATAGGCATACTGCCCTCTATTAGGTACCTTCTATGCCCAAGTCTCCATACAACAAAACAATTATCTTTATGGTATAGGTAACTGAAAAAATATGATTCTTTTGATTTATTTTTCCCATAATTATTACATTTCATTCGTCACACGGCTAATCACATTTGATGTTAATGTTTACAAACTACCATATGAATTATGCATAGATATTTAATTTTCCTCTATAATTAATAAATTGAGTTCATTAGTTATAAGAACTCAATATCATTACATTATTTTTTCCCAACTCACTCAAGGTATAATTATATACCATGCCTTATTACTTTTTACAAAATGAAATTGATTTTGAGATATATTTTATATTTATATTTTTACTTAAAGAGAGGATGATACATCTCAAAAATCACTTCAGGTTGTAAATTCTTTTTTTCTATGAACATCCTATATCCAAGTATATATATTTATATTTTTTTTCCATTTTTTATATTTATTTATTTTCTCATAGTACATTATAAGATAAAAACTTTGAATATCATAGCTGTGATAACCTAACATATCTCAAAATATGTAATAGTGCATTTTAATTACCATTTGGTTTTGAAGATGTTAGGCTAAAATTGAAATTAGTTAGTTTCCAAAAGATTTTTTTTGGAATTACGTGTTTTTATATCTATTATATATATTATAGGTTGGGCCTCCCATATCCACATATCCCTTCCACATCTATCCTATCATACAAGGTTTCCTCCATATGTGTCCCCCTCTCCTTATCAAGAGTTTATTATTTGTGATTACTTATGGAAATATACATATATTTTCATTATAACCGGTCACAATCTGCTAAAAGGGAATGATTAGTTTTTATAATATGTTTATGAATATAAAATAATAAATTTCGGTCCTTGATGTGCCTCCTCTTCTCTCTCAATGGCCTTGTGTGATTTTTATTCATTATTCCAGCAAAATTATTTTAATCTCTCAACTTAAAACCATGTAACATAATTTTATGGACTAGAGGTGATGTTAGAAGGAAGTAAATAACTTTCCTTAGGAAATTTTCATAAAACACATTGTGTTTATTTCATATTTGTGGTCAATAATTTCACCAGCTCCTCTAGTACACATCAAAGATTCATTCTTAAACCACACATTCATATAAGAATCTCGTGAAACATTTTTTATAAATTTTATTTTATTTGTTATTACTTTTGAATGAAGGTGATTTTAAATCAATACCAGGATAACCAAATTAGATTCTAGATAAGTGACCACATTTTAAACCCTCTTTAATTAATTTTACACATCCTTATTAATTTTTTCAATTTTTATTTTAGGTTCAATGACTATTCCTTCTGTTAGTGTCTTCCCAGGTCATTGTTTCCCCCACATCATCATCATTATCACCATAACCACAATGTTAGGACCCTATCAGTAGAACCTTTTGTTAATTCTAGTTTGAGTAACTAATCAATGATTGTTTTGCGTATTTTTTTCTAACTTGAGTGGTTAGTTCATATATATTTTTATTCCATTATTGATTTTCTCTCTCTAAGAATGGTGTTGTGGTCAATGATAGGTTATCGCTTAAATCCCCACTCATTTTCCTCATCCAAGAGAACAATCTTTATGGTATCATGTTTTAGTGATAATTATGTTTTTCTAAAATTTAATAAATAATTATTTGTAATGACATGAATTTTTATGCCGTATTGTGAGATTACATAATATTAATAGATCATTGAAATATTTGAGTCAAAACAAGACTTATGCATAACTGGTTCTAAGATTACATAAAGCTTATCAAATTTTCATATCTTTGAGTCTGGTCTCCAGGGAGTTATCCTTCCAATAAAAAAACGATTTTTAAAAAGAAGTCTTAAAAAAATTATACATAAGCTCTAATATATAGTAATATATGTTATAAGAAGACTTCATGAAGGATTTAAATCATATCTTTATATTTTTTAATGTTTTTCCCTTATGGAATTAGGTCTCTTTAATAAGATTACACATGGAATTATCATTGGTAGTAGAGGAAATAACATTAATTTGATTTTATATTTGTTTGGGATAACATCAACAAAATTTTATTTAATAATGATTAATATAATTACCCAATATGTCATTACCCAATTTATTATTTAACATTTAAAATATATTAATGATTTTTTGGGTAGCATAGGTTATTAATTAGTTAATAAAACTTGTCAATTCTAGTTATTCTAATTATCCCATACCATTACAATCCCCCAAGGGTTTTATTTCAATTTAAATATTCATAAGTATAAAAAATGTGTGAATTTATAATTCAATTATTTATTATTTCATGTAACATATTTTTCTTGATGGTTTGTTCTCTATATGTGGTGTATTATATTATTTCTTTAGGTACATTAATTATGAATGATTTTATTTGTGTTTGGCCATTTGATATATGATTTTTACTCATCATTTTCATTGTCATGTTAAATTAAAAATGGATTTCTCATTTTTTCAATATCTCAATACACATGGGTTTATAAAAAATATTGGCTCTCTCTCAATTATTCTGTTAAAATAAAGAATATGTCCCCCAAAAACAGGGTTATTATTAAAATTTATAGATTAATTGAAAGGTTCTATTAAAATTAATATCAAATATTGAGTACTTATATTTATAAATTATTTGATCAAGAAGATAAGATTTTTTTATTTATTTTCGTGTTTATCTTACTATATATATTTATTTCATGTATAAAAAATATCAACTATGAATTTGGATTTTACTGACAGTGTGTTACTAGGAAAAGTGATTTTCATTATGTTTACTTCTGATAAAGCATAGCTTTGGAAGGGATGATATGTGAACATGCGTTATTGGGTATGATACTGGAAACATCTATAGGTTTGTGTAGGCTTAGATATAATATAGTCATTTATCACACAGATAATTCATTACATGTGATGATTCACCATTTTAATAATAGCCTTAAAGTTTCTCTCAAGAGGTATAAGTACACTATACGAGTGCTTTATGTGAGGAATATAGATAGAAATAGCCATTTAGATATACTTATCTCTCTTTAAGAGATAATATTTTACTTTTTCTTTGTTTTCTATAATATTATGATGTATTGGTTGTGCCTCATTATAATAAAGGCATATAAAATTATGAAAGGAACCACTGATTGTGTCATAGTTGATACTAAGTCCCTTATCCTTGAAAGTGAGTTTCAATGATGCAATTGCATGATAATTAATTTTACGGCTGGTTCATCATTTAATAATATAAATTCTCAAGGATCTATTATTTTTTATAAAGAAAAATTGAAATAAAATAGTTAATAGGTGTGGAATATTTTTCATTGATTCACTGTATTTTTATTGTGTCCTTTTCTCTTTATATTCTAATTTAAAATATGCTATAATTTTATTAACACTCTTGATGATTTGAACGTGAAGTATTTTGAAGTTGTGTAAATTTACTTATATGTAATATTTTTCGTCTAATAAGGTTTATAGTAATTGTTTTTCTGGTATACGATAATTTTCCATTATGGTTTATTGAGGTTATTGTCTATTCTATTTTTTTAAATTAATTATTTTATTTACATATTTCATAACTATGATTCTCTATACTGATCATAGAATCATTTTTTATCACACTCAATTAACATGAAATTTTAAGACTATTAGATAGAAATTAATTTTTTAGATTCTATATACTACACAGAACTTTAGATCAAATTCATTTCCATTTTTTCATAATAGCACAAATATATTATCAAGATCTTCGATCAAACATTTTATTTCCTTCATAAATACATATCAAACTAGTCATTTTTCTGTTTTACATATACTAATAAATTATTGATGCAGAATACATAGTGACCAAGATAAATTGTTGATTTTTAATGGAATTTATGTTGGCTTATTTTGAGGTGAAATTTCAGTAAATTGTTCAAGTCCATCCAATAATTCATTCAAATCTATTTTAGTTTACTATGTTACCTAATATCTAATTCTATGTGGATTATTCAGTTCCATCAGATTCATAATTCTTTCATCTTCTAATTTTATAATCATGTCTTTTTAGATTATGTGGAACCCAAGGATAACTTTAGTGTTTGAAAAATCATAGATCCAAAAAAATTATGTACCTTTTCTCTCTAAATTTCTTTGCATCACCTAATACATGACAATTGTTCCTATAACATCCCTCTTCATCTATTTATGTATTTAATTACATCAATTTATCATTTTGTGTCATATACCCTGACATTGATACTTGTTTTACATAAATTATTTTTTATAATTTAGTTTTGACCTATAATAATTTCATATTTCAATAATATGCCTTCACAATTTGTGTATTAGATACACTCCATTAATATGAAACCTCCATTTGTGTATTATTTTAAATTGGAATTCTATTCATTTATTTTGATGATATTATATAAAAATTTCTTTAATTCTTAAAATTATCAAATAGAAATGTTGCTAATTAATAGTATTATATTTTAATTTTTGGAATACTGTAATGTTTTGTAAAATTAAAGTATTGGAAATCTATAAAATGAAATTTCATCCAAGTATTCAAAATTTTTAATCAATCTTTCTACAGAAGAATAATTATCTAGTGTTTAGTTTTTTATATCAAAATTATTTTTTTCATATATTTTTCATTATTTATTAAAATTTATCGATCATTATGATTAGAATCATAAATTCCACGATATAATTTATATGTGTAAATATAGGAGTTGATTTTTTGATATTATTTTTAGGTCAGGACAATGATAATGAAACAGTCACTAAAGATGCTATAAAAGGGTGAAGGAAACATTGATCCACATGTATTTATACTACATTTATTCATGATGTTAAGATTAAGTGTGCATATGGTTAGCTTAATGCATTGTTCTAATGAGATTTGATGGCGTCTTCAACATGTCTTCTTTTGTTTTGGAAGTGTGGCTAAGTCGAATGTTGTTTTTATTCTCTGGTAATCGGAGTAGTTCATTAGGATTAAGTATAGGTAAAACTATGGTTTCTTGTCTTATTCATATGCCATAATAGGGTAGAGTGACTCTTATCATGTCATCAATATCTTCCACCCCCTTAAGTGTTATTTATTTATTCCTATTAATTCTTTTCTTGTCCTCATAGGTGCTATGTATTAAAGATTATTAATGTTTTTTAAAACTTATATATCATTATAATATTTTTTCAATTTATATATTGAATTTAAACTATAACTCCCTATTTTTAAGATAATTATATTGAATTATATCCAATTAAACTACCATAAATGAACTATAATTCACAATTAAGTGGACATCCATAAACATAGTAAAACGATAAAACATCAAAGTAGAAATATGGCTCTCATCATCATTCATCTTCCTCTAAAGCCTCCAAAACCCCAGTATTAAATTGATTACCTCATACCACTAATTATTTCATGAAAAGACCTGGTATCTAAGATAATTACTATGAAATCAGTAAGTTGGTGCCAATGTATGAAGGTAGGTAAGTGGATAACACATCTAATTGAAGGGGAAACAATTAATGGGGATATACTAGTAGATTAAAAAACTATAGGATTGGAGGGGAATAACAAATAATGGGAAATGGGTTGGAAAAATTTCATTTTGTCTTGGATTTATGAAAATTAGGTTGTTGGAGGTTAACACGATAACTTTATACAGAATGAAGATGGGAAACCATTGGGGGGGGGGAGCAAGAATCTAGGTAAGGAATCAAAAGATGGAATCTACATGCTTCACTCAATTTTTTGGGTAGATAAGAACCTTATTTGACCGTTTATCTAATACCTGATTTATTTATACGAATACCCTCAGTTTGTTAGAGATCTATCTTGTTATTTTTTGAATAATTAAGGATCTTATTTATATTTCAATAAAAACTATGGTTCTTCTGTTTTTATAGACTCTACAACAATTTTCAACTAGGTTTATATATACCCAAAAAACTTAAATCCATATATAATCTAAGAATCTAGAAGAATATCATATATCATCCCATGCCAACATCCAGTGATTTAATGAGAGTGTGTGGAGGAGTTCAGTGGGAAACTCGAATAAATCTATGTTTTGGATGAATTATTAATGATGTTAATCCAATTTAGATTCATTTTCAGGAATAGTCATTTTTAATATGATTATTTTGGTGTTGTGGACTCCACTATTCCCATCAACAAGGTCTTGGTGATTAATCCATCCATATTCATAAATGGAAATCATAGAAAGAACCATATTTGTGAATAATTTTGAGTGTAGATGTTTTAGACATCATATTCATGATAATTGATAATTGTTTTTTATATTGCAGCAGACATCCAATAATGGTTGAAAAGGATGTGTTATGTAATCATGAAAAATGTGTATTTATTATAGTTTTTGTCCATAATAGTGAAATAATATTCCATAAGCATAGTATTTTTATCATTCCTTCCATTTTTTAAATTATTTTAGTGTATGAACATGTCAAATTAAATTTTATATTATTGTATTGGACGTTGTATGTGCATATTTTTTAGATTACTGTATAGGACTCTCCAGGCACATATTTTCTAGGAATGCATATTGTAAAAAATACAAAATATATATAAGTGAGTTTTTAATTAAATGATTATTCCATGGAAATTCATTGGTTGGGTTCTGTTTAAATACATTATGGTTCTTCTTCATTTACAATTAGTGGAAATTTGACAAAAAAAATCATTATTCATCACTATTAACTAAAAAATTAATTTTTTTTTGAAAAATACAAAAAAATCACCGCAAGATAATTTTGAAAATATGATTTCCAAAATTTTATTATATTGATAATATAAAATTTATAAATTTATTCAAAATTTAATATAATATCAACCCACAAAAATTAATAAAAGTCATTAATGAAGAAAACAAAATTTCTAAGAATAAAATGAATACTAAAAATAATCTTCATTTTCAATTATATTAGTCAATGCATTTTCATTTCGTATAAAATGTATAAATATATTTTATAATGGGGTTAATAATATTCTTACCAACAAATTAAATTTCTATTTTCAATTTGAAATGATTAAATAATAATATTTATGGTTCATTTAATGATAGTGTTTCTCTTTGTATTTTTTGAAGAACAATATGTTATTTTAAAATCATGGGGTGATATATCCACCATCAATATCATATATCCTCAAAATTTGAACTAGTTCTCAAAAATCATGGGTTTGATATTTTAAAATATGTTTGTCGTAAACACACTACAAAAAAAGTCTTAAAAAATATTCCACTAAAAAATATGGAAAAGGAAATGTGTAGTTCATCAGGAATAACACATAATAGGGTTTCTAAATTGGAAAATATTTGATCACATAATAAATTTCTAATAGATAACTTAATTAAATTGATATTTTATAATTGAAAAATTAAATTTCCACCAAGAAATTAACTTTTATACCTAGTTGATGAGTATTCAAGATGTTTGTTTTTCACGTTATACAAAAAAATTATTATAATAATAGATCACATAATACAAAAAAGGGTAACAATATATTTCTCCTGTCATGAAATATTAACAAAAACTGAAATGGTTACCATACAGCATGATAATATAGACATTGTATGAAATATCATATTTAAATCCACATGAAATTTTCAACAAAAATCATTCCATAAATTAATAAACATACATCCCAAATAACAACATGACTAAAAAAAATTAATTATGTTCATACCAATTAATCATTCATGTTAAATAAAATCTCAGTGAAATGGTTTATATATGCATAAACCTAATTATATGTTTTTGAAAATATTATTAATCATTTAAAAATACAAAAAAATTAAAAATATTTGAAACGATATTACATTACCCAGAATAAATATAAAATTTATCCATCAAACCATCAATAAAAAATCATTTTCATACTCATGGGGAAATCACATAGGCCCGTGTTAGGTGAAGTAACTTTATCACCATTTTTGTGTGGGTTCAAGCCCATAATTATTTTTATATGTAACAGGTTTTCACCTAGACTATTGGTTTCCTTTTTTATAAAACTATTAATTCCTATAATGTTCCCAAAAAATAATGAACATCCAATAAATAACATTGAACATAAAATATATTTTTAACTACTAATTTTTTCTATTAAAGATATTTTCACCCAAATTTATAATTGAATTCTTTTATCTTAACATTATTAATCATATCAACTATAATGGTTATCAATAAATATAAACATATATCCACAAAATGTAAAATAATTATACCTCAAATAACTAAAACATATAATAAACCAAAGGTTTGTATTATAATAAATATTTTCCCAAAATATCCCAAAAAATCATAAAATACCCTCATATAAAAGCTCAAAATTGATATCTATAACCTTAAGAATTTGATAAAACATAGAATTATCAAGAAAATACACATAAGTTTTATACTATATCTCTACTGAATATCATGTTTTTCTATTAGTTATATTTTCTAATTTTGCATGGCTGTTCATAAAGAAAATGTAAATAAACCAAGGAATATTCTCTGGGAGTTTCAAACCAGGGTCACAGTAATGGAAAACTCACTATGCACCAGAATGATGATAGAGATATATGTGACCAAATTTTTTAATGGTTATTACCCCTAGATTCTTCTGTATAAAAAACAAACCCACTTTTAGTATCCAGATATGGATGTGTTATATAGAAAACTATATAATCAATACCTTATGAAATCATTTGGATGTTTTCTTATTATTATACATATCCTCAATTTCATTCATTAGGTTATGTTCCCAAATCCATGTTTTTATAAATCCAATTCTCCCATATTCAACTAAACTTTTTTATGATACCAACTATATAGAACCCAACCGAAGTAGCTTAGAGTTAGTGGTTAAATTATTATATTATAAATGTATACATGGAATTATATTTGAAGGGACCAAATATTATATTAGTATTGGGGATCTATATTAAAAGATAAATCCCACACGATACATGAAAACATAAAATAAAAAATTATGGATATAAATATTCTCAAACAATGAGCTTATTCAACGATTTCATATTCATATCCAATAAAAAGGGAAATACATGGGAACTCATTGATCATGAGTAGGGTTTTTTTCAATGGAATATATCATGAGTAAATAAGGCACAATCAACATGGAAAGGTAAATAACAAAAAACACATGCAATTTAACCAATTACATGATCATGAAGAATAATATGGTAGGAGTAAAATATGAACCAATAATTCCAGATAAATGATTAGTTGAGATTGATACTTGTCCTAGGATATTATTAAAAAAAATCACATGGAAAAAAATAAATTATTTCATAAGGATGGAATGCATAATTCTAGGCATATAAATCTTACTCTCAAGGCCTTGGGTCATGAAAATTTAAACTATTCCTAGGCATACACTAAAATACTAATTAATAAGGCTAAAATATTAGTTTTTTCTCATAATACCCAAAGATATATCATGTTTTGTATTATATACGGTCCAACCTTTAATTAATAATATAATTCATTCAATATATGAATAAATATTAAAGCACAATCAACATTTATTATTCAAAAACTATTAATATATTATTAAATAGAATTAGAAATTAAAATAAATTTCCATGTCAAATTGATTATAAAACATTCAAAGATTGAATAAGGATGGTATCATGAAAACATATCCCTAGGGGAGAATGAAAGTGTTTCTTTCTGTTGATGACTATAAATATCAATAAATATAACTAAATACATCTTATAGGAAACTAACCTATTCATATTAGAATTCATATTTTAAAACTAAAAATATTAAAATTATTGGAGATTGAAATTCCATTAAAATAATCCATTATAACTTGTAAATGCTATTTTAAAGCATTTAGTGGTCATGATAGGTGTAAATTCTATACATTCAAAGTATATTAAAATAAATCATTAGGTTACATTTTTTGATAGAAATTTAATATGTACATTTTTCCGAAATATAAAAAACCCATATTAAATCAATTTTTTAAACAAAATGATTGGTAAAAATTACATAAAAAATAAAATATTAATAATAAAAACTATTATTAAAATATTTCATGAAAAAAAAGACTTGTATGAAAAATATTCTTGACTAATGAGGAGAATTTTTTTGAATTTATTAAAATTAATTTTAGGAACATTTTAGAACTTAAAAGAGGAAATTGAAAGGTAATGTTATAATTTTTAAAAAGAAATAGTTTTTAAGAAAATATATTTGGTTTAAGATATAATTATCATATAATTCCTCTAGTATATACTTAAACATAAACATTATCAAATATTGATGATCTTGTGAGATAAATTATTAACTCTTTTATACCAGTTGTATCATAATCCCCATCAAATAAATAACATCAAATGAATCATTAAATATAAATAAAATTAAAGGAATCATGACATATCACATCGAAGGGTAGAGAGACCCATAATTTTCATAACTAGATTGTACATCTAAATATATGAATATTCATTACATAACATAAAAATCAATTCCAGAATCTTATAGGTATAGTATCATTGGAAACATGGAAACATAAATATCTAGATAATAATAGTTCAACATAATAACCCAATTAGATTTTATTAACTATCACCCTTGTTGTACATATCCTAAATAAAACCTTCTTATTAATAACCTCAGAATGGAAAAATAAGAAAAAGTTGACTCTGATGCCCAGTAAGGGTAAACAAGGGATATATCGATGATCAATATAAAAAAAATGTGATAAAAGTTATCCAAATATGATTTTAACAATTTAGAATCATCCCCTATGAATAATAGATCATAATATTGATCCACGATAGAAATCAAGGGAGTTTGTAAGATAAAAATCATAATGGTACCAATGAACAAGAGACATGAGAGTGTAATATAGGCATAAGTCATAGAATTATTTCATGCACATAAACACATAAATAATTTTCTTTAAAATATATTGATCATTTCAAAGACTATAAAATGGAATAGGTTTATTCCCTGGACTATCTTAGTAGTCAATGTTCACTCTCAAGGCTATCATTGTGGAAAAATCCCCTTACATAATTAGGTTCACTCCCAATTATAGTCATATTTTTCTCTTGAAATATAAATATTTACCCAAATAATTAGTATGAGATATAGGTCACACCCATAACATAATGTAAATTAATTATATTTCCTCTATAAGATCACAAACTATTCATTATATTTAACCCCTGGAAAAGAAATGGGTTTCATAAAAATTTTATCATATAATAAAGTGGTTGAAATAGAAAAGTTTTCATAAAAATCATGACATCATAAACCTAAACCATCCATATAAATAATAAATATGGTATCCTTAGATCATATACCATGTAAACCATAAACATCATTGATGTTTGTGGTTGTTGATAAATTAGAATAGCATTAAAACATTATAAAGTAAAATAAACATTAAATTTTGAAATCTCCCTATCAATGTCTAAAAATTTGTATGATATTATGGGAAATATTTTTCTTATAAATAAATTTTTGTAAATTGTAATGTAATAATCAAAACATTGAGTTTTTTATATTATTAAAAATTCTATTCACTCTGCATAAGTTAAACAAAAGTTTCTTCTATACTTTTTTTGAAAAGTAGTAAACTACATAGTTTGTTAAATAATAAGAAGAGTTCTTCTAAAAAAAATTTAAAATCAATTCATGTGTACAAAATAAATTAAAAAAAAGTTTAGAATACAAAAAAAATTCTTAGCTAAATTTTAGAACACATAGAAATGGAAGAAATAGTTTCATCGATTGAAGAGAGATTTTAATTCGATTTACCCCAAATCAATTTTGATTTCTTGAGTACATAAGATGAGGTAAATGAAATGGAATCATGTATTTTCAAGAAATAAATATTGGATAAAATAATTAATCAGATTATTAAAGGATACATCATAATATTTCATCATTATAAATAAAAACAAAAACAACCATGATAAACAATGTGATTGTAATAAAAAATTACTTACCTCACATATGACATCATTAAAACTATTAAAGTCTATTATATAATAAAAAATGTTTTATTATAAAAATAATTCATGAGAAATAATAATATAAATTAAAAATATATGATATGTGTTTATCCTTTTCATAAGTTTATGAATAATTATTTATTAAAATCACTATTCTGGGTGATATTTGCTTCATTTTACAAGTAGGTTTTGGTTTGGTAGTTTCAGTCCTTGTATATTAATCACAGTTCCATAAATTTAAATATATTAATAATGGTATAAATATCATATAAATTCATTATATATACATATTAATTCATAAAATTTATGTATAGAAAAATGAATCACATGATTCATGGAGATTGTTATCCATACATACAAAAGATCACTATTTTCATTTCTCAATGGATTCTATGAATATATGGTAAATGCCATTTAAAATTTATATGATAATTTTATATCATATATATAATAAATATTCAAAAATTAATCCACATTACCATCTATGTAAAATATAAATTATGAAATGAATCACATCACTTCATTTAAGTGAAAATGCACACAAACACATGAGATATATTATCATTTCACAAAGGATTAGTTGGAAATATGTTTTACCTAAAATTATCATCCCAAAGAATAATTGTGTAATTAATATCATAAAAAAAATATTATACCCAAAAAAATACCTATCCACAAATTATGGTGATGAAAAATGAATTATATTGCTATGTAGCGACGATAAGTCATAGGTACACATGAGCGACACTGTCACTTAACATTTAATGGTATAGTGGTTTTAAAATAGTGATTCAATAATAATATTAACACTTAAATAAATTTTGGATATTTAATTTTTTTATTTTATAAATAATACAACCATTTATAGAAGGAATTGTTTTAAAAAATGTTATTAATTAAGATGATTACATCTTATTGGAATCAAAACTTCTAAATATCCTCTAAATGGGACTAGGGACGGTATTTTTGGAATAAAAAACTACTAGGATGTGTTCAAGGAATTATATATGATAAATTGGAAGAGGGTTTCAATATATAAGTCTCAATGTGAGGTGATGAATTGAAATGGGGGTTCCTTTTTATAATTGATGGGAGGGGAACTCTTGGAATTTCATAAATTACTAAATTTTTAAAAATTAATTTTTATGTCCAGATGAATTGAAATTGATAATATTATTAGATATATGGATGATGAGGTTAAATCATCCCATATAATAAATTTTATTTCATGTTGGGGAAATATTTTATTCCTTATCATTTATTTCTAACTTCCAGTAAATCATTTTTACAATTATTTTAATAGTAATGTTTCTGCCCATTAAAGGTAATTAATTTAACTATAAAATGTAAAATGTCCCATAAATGGAACATTTACAATATTTAGAAAAAATTCTCATTCCTTTGGTATAAAGTTATTTTTTTAATTTTAAATCATTTAAGAAAATATTATTTATTAAAAAATATCATTAATGTGATTTTAACAGTATTCAATTTTTTAACAATTAATACATCAATACAGGGGGAGGATTCAAATATAATTTTATTAAACTTCATAAATATATCATATACAGCAAAAACATTCACGGGAAACCTTAAATACTTCGAATTATTTCACTTTTAAATTTATTAGTATCATTTATTATATTTTTATTAAATAGGGAAATACTGTATTGGTGCTGCATAAGAAATTTTGGTAGATTTATGTTTAATAAAAAATAAAAATTAATTACTATTTAAAAAATATGTCCTTATGATATAAATGGAATATTATATTTACTCATTAATTTCCTTTTCCCATATTTTGACATGTAATAAATATTAAAAACAATGAAAGTTTGATTCTATAAATTTCCTTGATTAAAATATATAATATTTAATTTTCATAGAAATGTGTTATTTTAACTAATCCATTTTGACCCTAAAGTGGTAATAGTATTATTACATTCACAATATAATAATTTTGTTGAAAATTTATGTCCTTACCACATAGTTTTGAACTAGATTATCCAAATTTACCCTTTACAGAGCTGATATGTATTTCCATTGTTAATATTCATATTAGCCAAAAATAAAAGGAGACTATTTAAAAAAATTGAAATAGATGATTTTAAATATTTAATTCATTAGATATAATTCAATACAAATAAATATATGAAAATAATTATAATGTTAGTTGAAAAAATTGGGCGAAAACAGTTTTTAAATAAATCGATTTTTATGCATATAAAAAGATTTATTATTATACTATGAAAAATAAAATATAATAGGTGAATGTTAAATAATTTAATTGATTACACAATATATAAATTTAATTTAAATAACTAACAAATTATGATCAATTTATTTATTATAATAGAAATAATGCGCATATAAAATCACTTTTTTAGAAAAACTTCTCGTTAATTTTCTAATATTTTTTAATTTCATTTTTAATTAACAGATAACTTACGAATCCATTTTATATAGGTGAAAACCATAAATTTTATTAATTTTTTTTATTTCTATTTATAATCATTGAACTACTAGAAATGTGGTAATAATATTTTAAAATTATATCATGGTTTTTCGAAACTTGACGTTCTGCGTAACCAAAGCTATATGAGAAGTTAATTTTTCTAATTTTTTTAAAAACATTTATGGTTTTAAATTATACCCCTATTAATAAATTTAACCTTTGAAATTTCATTAATCTAATGAAAAAATGTGGACACCTCTTCTTCATTATATTCTCATGTTCCCTTGTAGCTTCCTCAAATTGGTGGCTTCACTACAAATCATTGACCGGGTGAGTGGTTTTGTTTCTTAGAACTCTATATCTATGATCTATAATGGATACTATTTCATATTCATAAGAAATATATTTCCCCATTCGTATGATCTCTTGTACCAGAACTAGTGAATGATAATGAATTTACTTCCCCAGTAGATACACATAGAACACATCATGAACTTTAGAGAGATTTGGTGGAGCACCAATCAATGAAATAACTTCCAGAAATGATCAAGTATTTTAGAATGAATTATGTAAATTATTATTAAAATAACATTTTTCAAAATCACATTACTATATTCCATTGAGGTATTATTAGGAATACCTTTTCACCAATATTAAACTCTAGATCTATTATAAAATTGTAAGAATTTTTTTTGATTCTGATTAGTTCTTATGGGAAAAAAATAGATATAACATTATTTTCCATTTCATTAGAAATATAAGGTTTAGAGAGATTTAATTACCCAAATTTTGTCAAACACATTAGAGTTATATATTCCCTATAATAGGGAACTTTATAATGGTCCATATGAATGTTGTAGTGAAAGCTATTGTTGTATGAAAATTCCACAAAAGGAAGGTGTTGATTAAACCCACAGTTATAATCCTAAGAGAAAGATATCGACAATTATTAAAGAGTTTTAATGTAATTCATATAGATACCATATGAACTAGTATATTAATAAGATCTGAAACATAACTCCATATCGAGAGAATATTGAATATTTCTCCCAAAAATCAAGGTAAACCTCATATCTCAATCAAACGAAATTTGTAGTGGAACACAATGCAGTAATACCATGTACATGATGTTAAACCGATTATATATATCCATAGGTAAATATTATATAATGGAAATAATTCTTGATGGCATTTCAAAGAGATTTATAACAACCATAATGTATTATTCCATTTAGATATTTTGGAGAGTTTGATGAAACAAATTCCATGGTGATGTTTTTCCATTTCCATTATAGTATTGGTAATGGATTTAAAATCCTCCTAGAAGTTTAACTTTGAGCCTTAAAATATTGAGATTCTATGAAACATGAAACATACTCTACAATGACTCTATTCATAGAATCCAAGGAAATATACTCTTTCAAATCACTATAAAACTTCATAATTCAAGGGAGAAGAGTAAATAAAGAACCATGAACTACATCCAAATGATTATTATTTGGATATTATACCAAAGGGATGCATTTACATTTACTAAAATGTAATATTAAACTATAATAATGGTTGAACTGAGTAATATTTTACACTTTATTTTATAAATTTCTCTTTCCTTATGTGCCTCTTTAATGGTTTATTGGATAGATGTTTTAAACCTTATTTGAGAGAGATATGAATTATTACCCTACTTAATGATGTCATGATCCATCCTTTCCATTCACATAAATATTATATCTTTGGTGGTCATCATAATAGATAATTTCTCATAATTCATTCAACTCAGATCATTATCTCACTCGTTCAATTTTTTGGGGTGGTAATGTTTTTTGGATTCATAATATATAATTTTAAGCAACCATATTCATTGGTTGATATTCATATATTTAAGAGTGATAATATAATTTATAGTTTTTGATCTATACTCATACCATAACATTCATCATTGAGATAAATACTCCAGATATTTATTGCAAGAACTACCATATCTAGCTCTAATTTAAGAGTTCAGTAATTTTCCCGACGAATGATCCATTTTCGAGAGGCATAGTATATAACCATATGATTCTACATGAGATTTCATCAGATTATATATAATTTATTCATCAATATAAATTACAATCCCTACCCCACATCAGGGTTTTATAAGAACATGTGCATTGATGAGACTTCCATTTAGTTTCTTAAAACATTCCTCAAATCCGTTCATCAAAAGGAACTTAGCTCCCTTATGAGATAACTTCTTGATTGGATTTGACAGATTGAAAAAATTCTCTATCAGGCTTATATAATATCCATC
The DNA here is from genome assembly GCA_963277665.1 of Viscum album. Lineage (NCBI taxonomy): Eukaryota > Viridiplantae > Streptophyta > Magnoliopsida > Santalales > Viscaceae > Viscum > Viscum album. The sequence continues at coordinate 841,083,516 of OY728147.1, read as the reverse complement.
TAGAGCATAAAAACTAAAAATATCATTCATAGTTGTTGTTCATGGACATTGTTCAATAAATTATTCATTATTAGGGTCGTCACCAAATTCCTCAAGGGATATTTATACTACTCCTTTATCTATGATTAGTAAATAATTTCATCTATAAATAATACAAAAATATGATCACAATATTATATAAAGAATCTGTTTATTAAATCTATGATGATATGGGGGTATTAGTAGAACCAAATGGAATCACTATAAATTCATATTGTTTGTAACTTAAACTAAATATTTGCTTGGGTATATCCTTCATCTTGTACCTAAATGGATGATATCTACAATGAAGATTAATATTAAAAAATTATTGATCTCCATGGAATTGTTCAATTAATTCATAAATATTTGGTAGTGGATACTTTTTATTAATAGATACACATTTATGTTCTCGATAATTAATGCAATGCTTCGTTTATCCAAATTACATCCTAGAAAATAATACAGGTTTACAACAGGGTGACACACATAGAAAAATCATTCCCTTGTCATGTTTTCTTAGAGGGCATTATTTAAATCCTAAAACTCAATCAAGGATATTCTATTTAGAGTCTTTAAAATATTTTTAAGACCAGGTATAAGTTCAATTGAAAAATAAGCTTCATTATTATGTGTAATACAATGAATTTTTATTGAAAAACATTAAAAAATTCATGAAAAATAAGAATATCTATGATGTTTAGATTCTAAGAAACCATTTGAAATAAATGAACCTTTTATATAGAAACCATGAGCCATATAATGGATGTTATTTAAATCTAATATTCATTTTTTTATCACACTAATAAAAGATCATAGGTTGGTCTAGAATATTTAATTAAATTTCCCCTCGTTGTATATTTATGTGGGAATTACTTATGTAAATCAAATCTATGCCAAAAATAAAATCTAATTCTACAAGGGGTTGAATGAAAATATTTTTAGAAAATAAATCAAGAAAATATTCAACTAAAGAAGAATCATAAACCTATGATGTGATCATCATACTATTATAAGATTTTACTACTAAATCAATATATAATTTTTGAGTTGGTATTGTGATACACTGAGAAAACATTTTAGATATATATGCGTGGGTAGATCTAAAATTAAATAATACATTGGTAGTTCTGTAGTTGATAGCATGAGTACCATTAGCCATGTTGCTATCATACCAATCATTAAGAACTGTGATAAAATGGTATTTTCCTTTCTATCTTTCCTTAAACATTTGTTTACGATGATCATCATCAATATAATTCATATTTGGGAAATGGTTAGCATAATTATACTATTCATTTCATTTAAAACACTGTAATGTGAATGGTGCATTCTTTGGTGATTTCATTCTATTCAAAGCATTGTTTTTTCTTCAACCCATAACATCAGAATAAAACATCTTGATGACCATCCATTATATACATGAAACATTTACTTGTTACCTTAAGACAATTTCCCCCATGTTTCATTACATAATTTATACATAAAGTAAATCTCATCTTTTTCTTTCCATGGTTTTTATAATATCAATTCAATTCCATTTTAATTTTCTTGTAAAAAACATGGGATTTATGGGTAACCATAATTTCTATATCATATTTGATATAAAATAATAAATTTTTTTTATATCTAATAAAGTCCTTATATGATATTCCATTAATAGACTATGTATTAAATAACTGAAGAATCAAACAACCTTAATTTTAGGTTAGATGATATTACCAGAATCCTACCTCACAAGACTTTTAAATTTATCCTCATTGGTACTAAAAACTCCATTATCCTTATGTTTCAAATCAAATAAATATTAATTCATTTTTATATGAGTAATACTTGTAAAATACATAATGATATTTTTTTATAAACACACCTATCACTATAGATTCCATTTATTAATGTTTCTTCATTTTCTTGATAAGAGTCCATCATTTTTCTATTTTACCTTCCTGAAAATAAACATCCCGAATTACATTATCATTATTTAATGATTAGATAATTGAAAATATATTTTCATTTGTATAGACCCATTTCTCAATGACTTCTAGATCTATGGACCGTGTAAATGAAGGCGTTTGTTTCATCTTGATGGAATCCACAAATAATTGTTCCCTCCATTTCTCATTTGGAATAAAATAATGATTCATTGTTTTGTAATGATGGGTTAGCTAAAAATATGATTTTTATATCCATCTCCCATAATACATATTTTTTCATAGGGAAAACCATTTCATTTTCTGTGAAATTCATTAAAAACATGATGAATTGGAGATCCGACCATTGACAAAAACCAAATGCATAGTGTGAGATACAATAATCATAGTGGTAACCACATAATTATGAACATTAATTTATATTATATTTAAATCATGACACCTTAATCTATAAAACTCTTGTTTAACCTAAGTGATGCATGATAATTACCAAAAAAATTATTTGACCCTATAGATAGACTTATACTAATGGTTCTCATCATGGTTTTTTCTCTTCCTAGTTTCCAAAGGTGAACTGATCCTTTCTATAATAATAACTATATAGACAATTACTTTTTATACATATATAATAAATCTAAATAGATTAATTTTTTATATAAAATAATGTTCTATGATGTAATATTATAGGTCTAGTATCATATGAAACATTGAAAAAAATTAGTTCATAATAGTTATATATCATCTCCTTGATAGATATTAAAAACTATAACCCATTATTGACAAATCATGCATAAAACCCTTGTTCATAACCTAGGAAAGGAAACATAAGAAATTGATATCTCTGAATATTACTAAGTTTTAAAAAGGAATTTATAAATGATAAAATATTAATAAAATAAGAAAACGATATTATAACATGATCTTAACATTTGAAAACCATAAATTATATATCTTATATCATAATCTTTAGTTATGACATAAATATTGGAAATTTATAAGGCATGTATCCTAAATTAATCAAATAACATTTTTTATGATTGGATAATCTGTGAATAAGATTTGGAATTGTTGAATACACATAATCATAGAAAATAATTTTCTTTTTAGACAATTGTTATTATATATAATATTATAGAATAATTTATTCACTCCCTAATCCATTGTAGTATTCTACGTTCAATCCCAATTATAACATAGTGGATATATTCCATTCTTGAATTATGTTCACTCACAATGATAGTACTGATTATCTCCTAAGATATATATATATAAATATATATTTAACCAATTAATTAGAGGGATATATATATCCCAACCATCACATAATAAAAATATTACTTTTTTGTTCAATAAGACCATAAACCATTCATCCTATCCGAACCCATGAAAGGAATTGGATTTAATTTACATTTCATCCTCCAATAACCCATAAGAATGGAATGGGTTTCACAAAAATCATTCCATTATAAACTTAAAACATATATATAAAGAATAAGGATACTATCCTGGATTATATTCTTTGTAAATCATTAGAAACATTTATGGTTCTTTTCATTTAATAATCAAAATATCATTGAATCAATCTTGAGGAAGAAAAAATCCATTATGAAATAAATTATTCTAAAAAAATTATAGAATAACATGGAACCTTTTTTTATTTCCAAATAACATGTATGGGAATATTTAAAACATTAATTTTCCATGATGGATGCAATTTATGTCCATTCTGTATAAGTTTGGAAAAACACTCCTACACTTTGGTTGAAAAAGTCGCAAAGTGTCTCATTAAGAAAAACACTAGAAGATTACATACAAACTATTTTGTAAATATTAATACATGGTTAAAAAATAATTTAAAAAATAAGAGGATAATAATAAATTCCTTTTTAAAACATTTTTATAAAATATAAATTGGGAATAAAAACGTTTTTCAAATGAAGAGAAAAATGAATTTAATTTTCTTTAAAGATATATTTTCACTATCTGGAGTACTTATGATATGGGAAATGAATGTAAAAATTATATTTTAAATATATAACAATAGGATAATAAAATTAATGGGTTTATTGAGGGATATATCACAAAATTGCATCATTATAATTATATTCATAATCATAAAACCACATACCTCAGGTCCGACGTTATTCATAAATTTTCGAGACTCCAATATAATAACTATATGTTTATTATAATCCATTTTCTAGAAATATAATCATATATATAAAATAATATATTATTTAATATTAACTATTTAGCACCCTTTAGGAAAAATTGTTAATTGAAATCACTATTTTAGGCGACAATAACTCTATCTTTAATGTAATTTCTAGTTTGGTAGTTTTATTAATTTCAATTTTATAATTGTTCCAATATCACCAAAATTTTAATAATGGTATAAATATAATATATATTCATTATATATATATATATATATTCATTTATATTCATCCACAAAATTTAGTAATGAAATAATTAATTACACTGTTCATAGAGATAAAAAGCCTTATGTACGCATGGAGGTTGTTTTCATTTTCCATTAGGAGAAAGGAATTAAAGGTAAATATTAATTCAAAATTTAAGGATAATTATTATATCATATATATCATATATATGCATAAAATCTATCATCATTACAATCAAATAAAAATATAAATGAAAAAAATTACATCGCTTTGTGGAGGTGGTAGTCTACACGTAAAAACAAGCGAGATTGTCTTTTAACATAGGATTGGACAGTAAAAAAAGGTATACATGATATTATTATTTAAAAAGTATAATCATGTCATAAATATCATATATAAATACTATAACCCTTATAACACCCATCCATAAATTATGGATATGAGGAATAAATGGAATCACTATGCGGAGATAGTATGCCACAAATACGCATGAATGACACTTTCACGTAACATTTGATAGAAATTATGGGTTAAAATGGTGTTTTAATAATAAAATTACAATTTAAATATATTTTGTATTGAATTAATTATTATTTGAATAATATAAATTATTTATAGGCGGTGAAATAGATTTTTAATAGGAATAGACCGAGTAATACGATTGAATCTCCTGTTAAAATAATACATCAGATGTTCTCAAATGGTCTATAGGGTTTGTATTTTAAGAAGATAAAAACTGAATAGCTCTTTTTAGATAGTTTTGAATTGAAATTTTTATCGTTTTTTCAAATTATAAGTCTCAATTTGGTGTAAATAATAGAATAGAGAGTGCCTTTTTATAATTGACAGGAGAGGCACTATTAGAATTTCTTAAAATATTAAAGTAATATAAATAAAGTTTGACGTACAAATCATTTTAAATTTTTAATATTATATATTAAGATTATTTTGAGTTCGAATAATCTGATACAATAATTTTGGACTTGTTTTGATCACATTTTTTACATTATATTTTATTTTTAACCTCTATAAACCCTTTTGATAATTACTATAATTTTAATGTTTTCAACCATTTATAACTGAACATTCTCACTATAAAATTATGAAAACCAATAAATAGACTAGGAATGTTTTTTAAACCATATCTCATTCATTTGGATGAATATTAAATTTAAATTAATATTATATAATTTCATTAAATATATTTTGTAAAATACCAATTATGATATTTTTAATGATATTCTTTTAATTTAACTCTAAATACACCATAAAAAGGGGTAATTATAATATAATTATTTAAAACATACCTAATAAGTCATATATATCAAGAAACATTTGGAGAAACATAATATAATTAAAATTTTATTACTTTTAATATATTTAATATCATTTATTATATGTTATTTTATTCTTTTTATTTTATATTTTTTCACTTTTAAATGAATATATTGATATGGGATGAGAAGAATATGGAGAGTGGTTCTTAGGGAACATCGCTGAACACATATCCAAATAACCCTAATCTTCGATTCGTGGCATGATCTTTATTTTTTCTTGAAAATCTCTTCGTGATAACAACTTATTTTGATCTGGAATGGGAATAATATATTCCAACTAGAGAAACTAAAGCACATGGGGAGGATGCAATCATGGGGGATAACCCTAATCGTTCTCTTGAGTATAGAACAAGGGGGATTTCATTATTTAAAGCTTTTAAAGTGTCAAAGGAGCAGAAAGAAACTACGCTGAAGCCCCCCCCACCTTCATGAAATTTGAGGACAGAAGATTATTAGTGGAGGAGGATCCTGATTCACTACAACAACAAGTGAAAATGTGAAAATTCTCAATCATGGGGCACATCCCTTATCTAAAAGGGAGATATCATTGGAATTTGGTTGAATAACAACCTCGTATTTCACACTGTTGGAGTATCTCAGATTGGAAAATGATACCAATAGGTAGTGGATATTTTCATATAATATTAAAATCATAAGATGATCTTGATAAGGTGTGTAAGACATGAATAAATAATTTAAATTCAGGTTTCCTTATAATATCCAAATGGGACTATGCATTGAACCCACAATTGCGTAGGAACACCATGGGGAAAATATGTTTTAAATTACATGGTTTCAATTAGTATTTATGGAACCCCAAAATATTTAATGACATAGTATCTTTCATTGCATCTCCACTTAACATTGTCAAATAACATTAAATTTTGGTTTCGGTATAAATGTGTGAGTGATGGTGGAAGATAATTTGGATTCAAAGATTCCCAATATAATTAGCTTCAATTCTAATGATTATAATACTAAAATCAAAACTGAGTATGAGAGAAAACCCCCCTTTTGTGAGCTTTGTAAGATTATTGGGAACTAAATCTCTAATTATAGGGTGTTTAGGAAGAAATTTAACAATACAAATGAAAATGAATGAATGTAAGTGAGGAAAAATAACAAATAAAAGGCCGACATGGTGGACTTGCCTAATACCAATAAAAAGAAGACTGAAATATGTGTTAAAAAACACATATCATGACCCACTTAGGAAAAATTAGTGTCTTTCTAGGGTGTATTTAACTGAAGAGGAAGATATTACCACAAAGGAACACCACCTCTTAAAAGAGATTTAAAATCTTGTCATGGATACTATTAAGCATTCAAATCAAGACATGATATTGTAGAAGCTGATAAATGAAAGAACTCCATGAACCCATCTAAGTAGGTGCCATGTTCAATTATCACCAAATGCAATGAATCTAGTTTCATTGCAGTTTTTCCTATGATCCTCATTGGAAAATCTGAATATGATTCCACACCTTCGGTATTGGGCACTTTCCAGATGAAGAAAGACCCCAGTTTGAATTCCCCTATTATTTCAAGTGTGGAGGATATTGTGAATTCCTATGAGTATGAGTCACTACCCATTATTAACACCTGTATTTAATATGGTATCAAGGATGAAATCCATGAGATCCTAGCTTGAAAAGTTATAGGTGAGTCCACACCTTCGTCTCTGGGCACTGTCCAGTTGTAGAAAACATCCAACTTGAATGCCCCTATTACATCAGGTGTGGCGGATGATGTAAACACCAATAAACCCTCAGTAATGGATGTTGACAAGAACCAAGGAAATTCTACTATGAATATGTAGGACCAAATGGGTTTGAAAGGTATTCTAAAGAATAAAAAAACTTCTTTTGGGTGTACAGTTGGTTCAGGATCTTCAAATATGTGCAATATCTTACAATAGGAGTAGCCTACTATAAAGGACTCAGGTACATCTACTCCTGTATCAATCAATCATTATATAGATGGAAATAAAGTTATTGATAACAATATTAGTTATGTGAACTATGAAATTTTTTATCACTGAATATGTTGGTTATAATGTTGTTACTAACATGAATTCTGTGGATTCCCTTTTAAATGCCTCTTTGAATAACTCTCACAAGGATAATGATAAGGCAAGTATTTCAAACAACCCCATGCTACTTTTAAAATTAAGAAAGAAAATAATACTAGCCCTAACAATTTTTAAAAGTCTATATGATCTTCAATGAAAAAGGGATCAAGGAACAAAAAAAGGGAGTTATAACTCCAAATTTATGTTTAAATGAAGATTATTTTTTGAAATAGTTAGGGTATTCCCAAATTTGACTTGTTTACTCTTTTAAAAATAATGGTTAATACTCATCTTTCAATGTTGTTTTCTATTGTTGTTCCAAAAAATAATTATTCCTCTATTTACTATAATTTTTTCCTATATAGTTATTCTTTTACATGTGAAATAATCAAATCCTCGTATGTTGAATCACCCTATATTTTTTCACACTTACCTTTACAGAATGTTCATATTTTTAATATATCTATGTAATTCTTCACATGTTACAATACTATTGATTGAATTTTTTTAGTATTCTATTTTTTAGGAAAATAATAGATACCATGATAGGAGGCCTCTTTGGAATGTCCTCACCTATATAAGTACTAATAACAATACACCTTGGTTTGTAATTGGGGACTTTAATGAAATTATTAACTCAATTGAGAAAATTGGTCCATATCATGGTACAATTTCTATGAGATAATTTAAATGTTCTATTGAAGAGAACAACCTTGTTGAAATTAATCATGCTTCTGCGAAATTTACTTGGTATAGAAGGCATTAACATAGGGTGGTTGCCACAATGTTGGATAGTGCATTCACGAATGGCCCTAGTTTAGACAAATTAGACAATATCTCCCACACCAACCTTCAAAAGCTGCACTCGGACCACCATCCCATTCTAGTTAATGTGTCCATAAAAAATAAAAAACCATCGCCTCCTTTTAGGTTTAACATTGTGTGGTTTCATGATGTTGATTTCACTTCTATCATAAAAAATTTATGTTGTTCTATTTCTTACAACGATGATCCATTTTTTTGTATTGTCAAGTTAAGACACCTCAAATTGACTGTCAAAGGTTGGTGTAGTTCTAAGGCCCCAAAATTAACAATTACATCCTTATTCTTGAGGATAATCTCAATCAGCTTCAAAACAATAACACTATTTCAAATTTCAATATTGATCCGATTCAGTAAATAAACCTTTCGGTAAAACACAACTCTTTTCTCACCATTAATGAGAAGATGATTAAATAGACCTTTAAAATTAAATGGTTATCATATGGGGATAGAAATACTACATTCTACTACTCTCTCTAAAGAGTTATTAATTCTTACAGAACATTAACATTTTTACAAAACATGGAAAATATTTTAGAAAATGAAGATTATATTGCTAATAATAGAGTCTATTACATTGAATAAATCATTAATATTCCTAATAACAACAAAGACCTCTTATCTGAGGTAATTCCAATGGTGGTAAATGATGAGGATAACATATTCCTTATAAACGATTCTCTTGATCATGAAATTGGAGGCAATGTCTTTATTTTGAATCCTAATATTGCTATGGGTCTTGATAGTTTTAATAATAGGTTCTTTCAACATTATTGGGATGTTATTCAATTTTATGTTTTCAAGATTGTTAAATATTTATTCCCCAATGGATTCTTCCTTGATGATCTAAATGCTCAATTTATTTATTTGATTCCAAAAGTGGACAATGCATTTGAGATCCATTTGTTTAGGCCCATTTCTCTTATTAACACCCTTTACAAAATCATTAATAAAATCATTCCTAATAGACATTCAACCATTATAGACAATATTGTCTCATGAAACCCATTTGGGTTTATTAAGGGTAGATCCATACAAGATTGCATTTTTCTTGCCTTAGAGTGTGTCAAAAATTTAAACAAAGATAACAGAGGAGGTAATTTTTATATTAAACATGAAATTTAAAAATCCCTTGACACCGTGGATTGGAGATTTATCTTCAAGGTTCCTCAAGGTTTTGGATTTAGTTACTCCTTTATCACTGCAATCTAAACCCTTTTCAACTCAGCCACTATTTCTATTTGGGTCAATGGCTCTCCCAAGGTCTATTTCAAATGCACAAAAGGTGTTAGGAAAAATGACCCCCTCTCTACCATTATTTTATCTATTATGGAATACTATCTTCGTATCCTGCTCACTCATCCTGTGGAAGAAACAAAATTTAACCCCATTCATATTTCCAAGAATGTGAATGATCCCACTCACCTATTATATTATGATGATTTCGTCCTTTTACTATAAGGTGATAAAAGATATATTCAAAACCTATAAAATGCTATGTCTTACTATGAAGAGGTTTCTAGTCAAATTATTAGTTGGAACAAATCTTGTATCTTTATTGGAAAAAAATCCCTCTTAGTAAGAAATGTAACATTATTAGAGACTTAGGCCTAAAAGAAGGATATTTTCCTTTTACTTATCTTAATGTTCCCATTTTTTTGGGCACACCCAAGTCGTGTCACTTTTCTACAATAGTCAACCATATTTTTAATCAATTATCTTCTTGGAAAGGTAAATCTATCTTTATAAAAGGTAGAATATAAATGGTCAAATATAATATTGTTTTTAAGATGGTTTACTCCATGATGGACTATAAATAGAATGTTGGTATTATCAAAAAACAAATATCGTAATAAAATATTTTATTTAGATAGGTAGCACTCTGGAAAGAAAATATTTGACTATCCCCTGGTCGAATTTTTGTAAACCGATTGAAATGGGTGGTATTGACCTGAAAATCATAAATACCTTAATGAGGCCCTTCAAGATAGACTCACATGTAACATTCTATATAACAATTTTTATTCTATTTATTTTCTAAAAAATAGATTTCTTAGCAAACATAAGGAAGAAAAATTAAATTTCCTCAACTCTTCTCTCTGGCCATCCATTATGAAATCTTTTTCAAGTATTAGGATTAATTCTTAATGGATGGTTTCTATGGATTCCTCCATGAAATTCTTTTCGGATAATTGGACTAGAACACCCTTAATATCCATGATTCCTATTGATCAAAACACTAATAATAAAAAAAAAATTCAATTATTGATATGCTAAATTCTAAAAGTGATCACCTCCCTGAAACCATTATGCATGACAATGACAACTACCCTTTCTCAAACACTGATGAATTTTTAATTTTGGAACATACTAACAATGGGATGCTTAAATCAAAAAATAATTATAATCATTATTTTTGTGATTTTGAATGTGATTTTGGTTGGTTAAAGTATTTTGAAAAACATCCGATAAAGCATTGAATATTTACACTTATTTGGTGCATTTCTCACAACATAGTTCCCATTGATAGGTGCCTTCAATCATTTGGAATCCAATATTCCTATAAATGTATACTCTCTAGCCAATATATATAATATTCCAATCATCTTTTTCATTCTTTTTTACATTACTTATTTTCTTTGGAAGTATATTTTTGATATATTTGACTGAAAATGGTTGATTTTTGACTTCGTCAACTCTCAACTAATGAGATGTGTGAAAATGAAATGTTATCATAAAATTAAGATCATTTTCCTTGCTATTATTTCTGAAATCCATCATGTGATCTGGTATGATATAAATGGTATTATTCGTAAAAACTACTCATTCATCCATAATGTAGTTATCATGTGGATCCTTATTTCTATATGTGAAGTTGCATCGATGGAAAAGGGGAATTGAAATAAAAATGTTGATGAATTATGAATTTTGCAATGTCGTTAGGTTGATAAAAACTTTTTCCAACCTCATCAAACATTTCAAGTGTTGTGAGATCCATTTATTAGGTTGATTAAAGTAAATGTAGATGGTTCTTCCAAAGGAAATTCGAGTCCTATGGGTCATGGAAACATCTTCAAGAATCACCTTGATTAGATCCTTGGATGCCTTCATGGTAGCTGTGACATTTCCTCTTCTCTAGAGGCCGAAATGATTAGTATTATACATGTTATTAATTTTTCCATACTCTATGGTTAGAACAATCTTTGGATTGAAAGTAATTCAACTACAATTGTGCAATTGATTTGGAATGGTGTGATACATCTTGCATGGAAAATTACTACCTGTTGGATGGATTTCATCTGCTCTCTCCTCGATATCAATTACATTATCAGTCATGTTTATCGTGAATAAAATACAGTTTCAGATGGCCTTGTTAATAAGGGATTAAACTAAGATATTACCAAGCTTGATGATCTATACACAAATCCTCTCCCTCAGCATGATAAGGATTGTGACATGATTCAGTCTTTTAGACTCTTATAACCACATCCTTTTATAATATTTATGCCTTGGTCTTTTTGGCCATTTATTATATATTGTTTTGAATATGGAAATACAAAATTAGTTTTTCATAATCAATTAAGGCGATTATATATTTCATAAAATATAAATGTAAATTTATATCAAAAAAATGTAGTGAAGTGCATTATATAAACTTATATTCATTCATAACATTCTTTTTCCTCTATATGGACACATAAGAGATATTTAAGACAAAGAGATTGACATTTTGAAAATTCTTTTTATTTAAATATTATATAGAAAATTTTTATTGAAAATTTCCCATTAAACTAATCATTTTTTATAATAATATGGTAAAAATAAAATTACCATCAGAAAATAAGAATGAATATTAAAAATTATTACCTATCCACTTAGTTTTATCCTATATTATCCTATTTTACCCATTACCGAGGTGATTAATTTTTCAATGGTGACTATTGTTATTCATAAATCATTAAAATAGCCTTTTTTCCAAAATTTTAACTGCCAAATTTTAAATATACAGTTTACATTATCAAATTCAATACCTATAAATGAATGAAATAAATTTTAATCTATGTTAGAAAAAACATATATAACTGCTTTTTATAAAATTAAAATTTTAAGTATAAAACATGATTTATTATTTTCTTCTACAAAATAAATATTATAAGAAGATTATTAATACAATTTTTGAATATATAATATATAAATTTCATTAAAATAATTCAATAATAGTGATGAATTTAATTTATTAAGTTACAAATACAGTACACACATATAATTTTTTTACCAAAACTGGTCCATTATTTTAAAATGATATTTCAGTTTATACAAAATTAATTGATAACTAATGATTTATTTTAATAATTGTTTCAACTATATATTTTCATAATTTAGTATTTCTTATTTATACATTCTAATACAATTAAAATGTGAAAATAATATTTTGATTATAAATCATGATATTTCTAAACTCTTTGTTGCATGTATTCAAATTACCGATGAAATTAAATTTATTTGAAAACAATTATTAAATTCATTGGGTGTTACAAAGGTTTTCAATTAACAAATAATAAATCAATATTATTATATAACTAAAATAATTCCTAAATAATACTGTTTTAGATGAAAAACCCGTACAATGACTATAACATTGACATGAGAATAATGAATAGGGTGATTATGTGTAAAAAATTTGCAATTGCATAAAAAAGTGTGTAAATAAAACATTTTTCAACCATGGTGATTTTCACACATACACCATACATAATATAATCTATGAAATAAAGATATAACCCAATGAATGAATATTGAGTTGCGAAATTCATACTAATTGGTAACATTCATGTCAAAACCTATTGATTGAAATAAAGGGATTTGGAAAAAAAATACCATGAAGAATTATAGATTCATCATATGAAATGTAAACGGGTCAGTATATACACCATTTAAAATAAATTATATGCACAACATTAATATATTTTTCAATGAAGGAAATTTGAAACAAAATCAATTTTTTTAAGGATTAAATTATAGACACAATCTCAAAATTCTAAAATAAAAAGTTATGTTAATTATTTAAATTTATAAAAATATTAATGTTTATAAATTTATTTATTACAAAGTAATATTTATTTAAATAATAAATTATGTTCCCATTGGTAATTTTGACAATATTTGTTTCATATGACTAAAATGACTTCGAAAGGTAGACTATGGTAAAAGAGGTCATTAATCCTGGATCTCAAAAATAATAATATTAAAAAAAGTTTCTTTTTCTTTAATCAATTATATTTTTATAACCTACAATGAATTATGTTTATTAAATATGATCTATGTTATAATCATGGAGATGGTAGGATGTACATATGCAGAAGCAACATTTCCATTTATCCATGATAATGATTAAAATAATGTATGTATTATTTTGTCTTTATATATTAACAACCATATCATAAATAATATATTATTTTTTAAATACACTTATATATATAATACATGTGATGTAGAAATCAAAAAAAAAATAATCTCATCGCTTCATGGTTGTGGTAATCCAAACATATGCACAAATGATGTTATCATTTTCCCAATGAAATGAATTTTGAGAAAATATATTATATAATAGATTTCTATAATGGTAAATACTTCATGAATATAATAAATATTTTATTTCATAATAAACAAATTAAATAGTCAATTATGGAAAATTATTCATATTAGTTCACTAGGTGATATTCCACTATACATAAGAACATTGGTTTGATTTTCACATTTGATGGAATATGAGATAGTTGAATGTTATGCAATAAAATAATATAATATTATTATATGGTACATAGTAATTTAATTATATAATAATCATTGAATATGATTTTACGGATGTTGAAGAAGAAATTAAAATAAAAACACTCTGTTAAGAATGATACCTCTACTTTAGACAAACCTTTTTATGTTTATAAACAAGGAAATCCTATGAGAGTTTACTAATAAACCCAAGGAAAATATTAAATGGAATGGTATCTATGGAATTCATTTGATTATGTAATCACAAAATTAAAAAGTTTCTATAGTGTGAGGGAAAAAGGAGCAGAGGTTCCCTTTTATAAGGCTCGAGATGGGCACTATTGGAATACATTATAGTGTTAAATTAATATTATGTTATTTTCTAGGAGAAATGGGGAAAATGATATAATTAGAATCTATGGTTAGTATGGGTCCTAATACTATAATCTAATAAAATTTACACATGTTTAAGTGATTTATTAAAACATATCATTTTCTTGTAACTCATGTTAATCCTTCTTGACCATTATCATGATAACAATGTTTTTTTATAGAATGTGGGTCAATATAGTTACCATAATATAAAAACATTCTTATGAATAGAAAGTATATTATATTTTCAAACATATTATAATATCTTGGATGATATTCATTATTTTATTAACTATAAATCATTTGATAAAATATTATTTAGTATAAAATAAAAGTAATGTAATTTTTGGAAATATTCATTTAATTTGACACTGAAATAAACTTGACAGTAAAGAAATTTTACAATATTATTTTAAAAACCCTAATTATATATATATATATATAAATAATCATAGAATAAAATAATTATTTTAAATTATATAATGTTTTCAATTTATAAAATCAATTGTTTTATTTATTTATTAATTGAATAAAATACTCTCCCAACATTATGTAAGAATTCAAGGAAATTGCATAAACATTAAACATTATAAATGAATTAATATCATGAAAAATAATTTCATTTTTCTATAAATAAATTTTTATAAAAATTAAAAATATATTATTATCCCAATGTTAATATGTAAAAAACATTTAGAAGCATAGAGTGAAATTTAGTCTTTTTTATTTCATGAAATATTATATAAGTCCCTTTTAGTGAAAATTGTCCCATTATAAAATAAATATTGAGCATATAAATATAGGAATAAAAATAAATTTATCGTAAAATATACAAGGTGAATATTTGTGTCCTCATTACTCAGTTTTATCCTTGTTAAACCAAATTTACCCTTTTATTATATTGGAATTTTTTTTATTGTTTTTAATTTTAGATATGGATAAATTTAAGTTAAAGGTATGAAATAATAATAAATAACATTATTCAAAATATGGATTAAATTTTATAAAATTTAAAATATTTTGTTATCAAATATTTATTTTACAATAAGAAATCAAATGGCGATGAAAATGGTTTTTTAAAGAAGAAAAATACCATTTTATGACTAAATTTAATTTTTTAGCAAGATCAAGATAATGTTTATTAAAATATTATTTATTAGATTATTATATTATAAATGAGTCTTATGTTAATTTATAAAAAAAATAAAAATATTATTGTTCTTTTTCAATGAAAAACTTCTAGTTTTACAGCCAAATTTAAATTTTCCACTATTTACTTATAAATAAATGTTTCCAGAAAATTCCCAAAATTACACCGTAATATAATTTCGATATGGTGATTTCAAAAATGATATTTCTTTGGGGAATAAAATTTCAAAAATATAATGAAATTTAAAATATTATTCACCAATAAGATGTTATAGGAGTAATTTTTGAAGAATAAAATGACAACTAAAAATTAAGATCTTATTTCTTAAAAAATAAAAGATACATTTGATTTGAGTATGGAATATTAATATATTTTTAATAATATGACTAATATTATTCAAACTAGACAACTCAATATCTATTTTATAACTATAACATTTAAATAATAATATTTCATAGTTCTTTTAATCTTGGTTTTGTGTGTTGTATATTCTATCAAACGTAACATCCTTTTAAAATCCTATAGTGTTACAACAAGCCCAAACCATTGTGGTATATTCATGATTCCCTACCCATATCAATAAAAACAAAAAACATATCAGTTTATCAATAAAAATCAACAAGGATCTAACTCAATAGATCATTCATATAAATAACATAAAGGTATTTTTAGTATGAATGAATCAAGGGGAAACTATACTAATATAACTAAGGCGTACATGACTTTCACATAAATAATTTAATCTGCTATCTAAATAATATAATTATAAAATTAAATATTTATTCCTATATTGATTTTTATAGTTCCATATGAATAGGTTTTTGAGTGATTAGTGACCTATAAAAAATTCTATAATCAACAACATTGAATCAAATCAAACAAGATTCTACCATTACATACATATTTAACCAAATTAATTTTATAGTAGAGAAAAAAATTTCATGCCTATTCTTTTAATAATGTTACCATAATTGTTTATTTATATTATTTATCAAATTCCATGTGAATCACTAAGTAATAAAACTAATTATATATAATAATTATAGAGAAAAATATCATGGAAATAAATTTTCAATAACTATATATTGTAAAAACCATAGAATCCCAATAAATATTTCAAAATTTCTTATTCTAGTAACTAATTTTTTATTATATTCATTTTGAATATTCCATTTTTAACTGAAGGATTAGTAACTGATAATCTGACAATTTCTCTTAAAAATAGTTATGTAATAAATGAAATTTATTAAGATGATTATCTAAACCTTATACATGAAAGAATAAAAGAAGAAGCACTAAACTCTTATAACCACTCCCATGGATAACCAATGAACCATTCTAAAAAAGTACAAACATAATCATCTATCTAACATGAAATATAATGTAACACCCCTAGTTTATGGATATAGATTTTATTTAATAAATATGAGGAGGTATAATGAATATAAAGTAGGAAACAATGAACATATATGAATAATGATTATGAAATAAAAAATGAATGAAGTTATATTTTGATAATACTTATTAACTATAAAATTAATGATGTTATATTTTACATAAATGAAATATTATTTTAAAACAATAATCTCCAATTCACTTGTTATATTTTGTTGATAATACATAATTTGTTTGAAATTATTTTTGTATGAAAAATAAAATTTTCATATATATTTTTTAAAATAATTATTTACAGTTTTAAACATATGAAAAAATATTTTATGAAAATGTATAAAATGAAATAAATAATTATGAAATATTTAAAAATTAAAACTAAACCATTTAAATTTAAGAAAATATTTTTTTTCAAAAGCCTCTATTATATAAACAAAGTGATTTTATCATAATAAATGAAATCGATCACTATTGATTCATGAATTTAATGAAATTTGAACATGGTAGAGTAGTTAAAATATATTAATATTCATATAATTATTTTTACTAGTGAAAAATAGGATCAAATTCAATGTTATTCAAGAAAATCATTTTTATAAAACTCATTTTTTTATGTTTTGTGGGTTTTTTTTTTAAAATATTTTTATTATTATAGAAATTGAATTTAAGAAAAAATTTCTAGATTTTGAGTCATAATGTCAAAATATTGTAGTGATTTGACCTCCAATTTTTATTGTATAAAGTAATAATTACAAAAAAATGTCACCTCAATTAAGGTTCAAAGGGTTAATGTGGGCGGGTGGGGGGACAAAATGATAAGGTTGAAAATATAACATAAAAACGTAAAAATTTGGGTTTTTTAATATATTTCAAAATTTAATTTTCTAGTTAACCAGTTTTGTTTACTAATATACCACATTTAGTTGAAATTGAATATTTTATTTTAAATATTAATGCAATTACAAGAGTTCCACTCCTCTTACTCATAAAACAGAACCTCCTATACAGTATTATCCTAAAAAATTGGGAATTTTAACTTAATAAAATTTAAACTAATACCCTACCAACATCATTGTCCATGAACTTGTGTATATATTATTACAAAAAGAACAATCAAAGTATCTTTAAGGTTCATATAAAAGGATGATACTGGAAGAAGAGGTATATGATCTTACTAGATATTTCCTAGTTTGTTTCTTTTTTAAAACTCCTAAAAATAAACAATAACTATATTCCAAAGATGAAAATTTTATATTTAATTTACATGGATTTTTTATGAATATTTTGAATCAATTATTTATTTCATTCACATATATTGGAAAATGATAATGTTTCTCAGGCATACCTATGGACTTGCACCTCTATGAATTGATGCAACACATTTTTGTCATTATTTTTTAAAATAATTTATATAAGGAAAGATATATGGATTATATACTATATTTATTATATTAATATTAAATTTTAAGGTCAATTATTATTTAATTTTTATTCATTACATCCTTTTAAATGTGAAAACATCACTTGTTCATATGTTCAAACTACCATCCCCATGAAGTGACCTATGCTATTTTTGTCACTAACTTATATTAATTGTTATCAAATATTATATAATGAATATGTATGATAGATATAATCAGAATACAATTATATAGATGGTGAAATCCTGACCACTATGGAAGTATTGAAATAGTTAAACCAAAAAATGCATTGAAAAGAACATTATTTTCACTTGAATGTCATATAATTTAGTATTTAATAATAAAAGGTTAAATTGAAACTATAAAGGAATCATATATTGTGTTATTTATTAATGTTTTTATAAAATATAAATATATATAATTTTTATTATAATGGAAGTATTAACACATAATGTAACATCCAAAGTAAGTAATGTATAATATAGATTCTTATCTATGTTTATTTATGAATTAGATAGTGTTTTAGAGGCTTGAAATGAGAATAAATCCAATCTTAAGCATGGAATACACTAATATACTTAAAAGATTGCTTTACTGCCTTTTGATGGAAAATCATTTTAAATAAAACTTTTGACAATTCTGTAAGCTCTATTTGTCAAAATAAACTTATTATTTATTATTGGGACATTGAAATTTACATTGGATAATTTTTTGGTATTTTTCTGACAATGTTCATTTTTTAATGAATAGTGAAAAATACTGCATTTTACATCAAAACTGATTTTTTCATCTAATTTAATTATATGGTTAGATTATATTTTTAATTGGGTTTAAAGTTTAAATAGAATATATTTTTACCATGTAATCCAATGGTGGTCATTGGGATGAATTTCACTTTGGAATTGGGCATAAACAAGTGCCAAACGTTTCATAGATATTGTTTCAAAAAAACCCGCTATTTGTTTTGACAACGGGAATTATTTTTAAATTAATTATTGAAATTTATATGTTTGGAATTTGGTAAAATGGATTCCATATTTGGAATCATAAGGTCCAAATTATGTAATTAAGACTCTTTTGTTTTTGGACATTATGAATAGTAACGTCGGTAACTATCTTTAATTATCTTGATTAATGTGTAATCGGGTAGTTAAGGATAATAAAATAATATCATAATAAAAAAAAAGACACCAAAATGTGTCATAATTCTACTGGTTGGCTCATGGCCGGCCATGGGATGCCTTGTGCAAAACTTTGGGACCCCATGAAATCACTTTTGTGTGAAAGTAACTTTTTATCTTTATTTTAAAGAAAGTTAAATATAACAAAGAATGTATCACCTGAGTAAAACATTTTTAATTTTGTCTACAGAAATTATCTGTCGACTATAAATAGTCCTTAGAAAGATAAAAAGATTTCCTACATCATGATACTGTTTTTATAATTTTTAGACATTAAATAAATTAAATTATTTATGACATCATGATGATGCAGCGATTACCGCATTAATAAAGGATTTAAATAAAATGAAAAGATAATGTTAAAACTATAACATACACTTTTCAAAGACCTATTGGATGAGTATATTTCAAAACCTTATCACCTTATCCTCGATATACATCAATGTGGGACCTTTATAATCCGAAACAAATTTGAAAATAAAGTAACATTTTATACCTTTCCCATAGTGCCCCTCCTCTCCTCTTATAAAAGGCCCCCACCTCTACCACCTTACCCACACCTCTCAAGCCATTGGCTTGGCCAAAACCTGTCCATTTTTTCTCTCCACATCCCTCTCTTACTCCTTGAATCCTCACTTTGGGCAGAAGTCTTCTCAAGAAAGCCTTTGAGCTCAAATCAAAAAAGAGTTACCCGTTTTAAAGGTAGTGTTTTCTCTTATGTTCTTATGTTTTATTTTGCTTCTCCCACCCTCTAAACTTTTTTTATTCCTTTCTTTTGTAACCAATCCAGTATCTTCATTATAATAGTATGTTGTTATAAGAATCATTCGAGCTACACTTACACACACCTATATCTAATGGTTAAAGAACATACTGTTTTTGTGGATGGCGAATTTCTGCCTCACGAAACGATGATTGTTAAACACTAATATAACACTTTCAAAGGTGGCCATTAAGATGTCACTATATTTATATTTGATATATAATATGTTCATGTTTTACTTAAGCTTCTGTATTTTTCATTTATGGCATACCTTTATGGTTTCCATTATGGGTAAACGCGATATCTTCATTTTAGGAAGTGCGGACTACCGCCCCCTCAAAGTGATTTGATTCGTTAATACCATATGTGGTACATATAAAGGATAGATTTAATGATATTATATATGATAAAATACTGGAATTATAATACTATTATGTATCATTAGGTTTTAATTCCATTAAATATGAAATAGAAATGGATGTAGCGTTCATGAGTACGTACGACTTACCATCTCCATGAACGGTGCATTTCGTTTCTTACCCCTAAATGTTATGTAATATTATAAATGCATGTATATACTGGATATATATGATATATATGATATATACATCATGAGTGTAACTATGGATATAATGGATACATGAACAACTTGTAATTATAAAGAGCATATTTTTGACTCAAGTACCAATGATCGTTAAAACGACTGTTATTAACTTAAATAATTACATAGTGTTCATGACATGGTAATAAGTGATATAAAAGGATTAATGAACTTGAAAAAGGTTCTTATTCAAGTATAAATTAACTCAAGTTTATTATTCAGGACATTAAAGAATGATCGAGTCAAGTCAGACCCGAGGTATGGGACTTCGTCTCAATCTCCTTTCATTGAGGCATATTTTGTTTTGTACACAACATTCTTTTATACGGTGTATAAACCCCTCTGACTTTTAAATTTATTCAAAAGGAATCATTTCTATATGAAGTGTTTTACTAAACGACAAAAGGAATGTTTTTTTGTCGTACGTATGCGGCGACAACGACTTCTCCGCCGTCGTGACCATTATTTGAGTTTCAGCTTCCTCTACAAGCCATACCTTTTTTTAAATGAAAAATAAATACCATGTTTTGCTTTTCTTTTATTTTGGTATTGAAAATGGTTTTCATAATGTTTTTATTATATCAATGTGTTGTATTGATATCTTGTGATTGAAATGTGGAAATGTTATGTTTCCTTTATGCATGTTTTATGTGATATGATTATGTTATGGTTATTGGGAATTGTTATGAAGACGGGTGGTTCTATGATAATCTAAGGACGGTGAGCCCGATATAGCTCTCCAATGCATTGGGTAACACGAATGGGTTAAACGTTAAGGTTTCTCCGAAGAGATTTAGGGATTATACTGTGATGGGTATTCCAAACGTAACCAAGAGGGTTACTCCCTACGTAAGAATGCTATGAATGCCTCAAGTTACCTTTATGTCTTATGATTTCTATGATTTATTCATGATTTGATGAGGTATGTTAAAGTGCTTATGTTTTAAGGGTAAAGTATGATTTCATTCTTATATATATATGTACTCAGGTTTCCTTTCCATATTTTTATATCCCTTACTAAGCTTTTTATGCTCATCCCAAGTTTTTGAAATATTTTTCACAGGTCAATGGAAAGGTACATGATATGATGATAGTGTCAAAGAAGTGTCAAGAAAGAATCCATGTTTTGTTTTTAAATATGTTTCTGTTGATGGAAAAAATGAATACTATCTTTTATGTTACCACTTTGTTTAAATGTGGAATGTAATTCATGTTTTATGATCTAATTCTATAAAACTCTAAACCTGAAAAGATCCTCAATGTGTATTCTTGAAGTAACTCAAGATTAAGTTATGTTCAAGGATAGGGCCTTATAGTTGGTATCAGAGGTCGGTTTAGATAAATTTAGGAGTTAGAATTATATTAAATGATTATCCAAAAATATTTTTTTATGGTCAAATTGAAATGATATAGCATTTGAAGATTACCATGTTGCTTCATCTAAGACATGTTTGTTTAGAATGGTTTTCCGCAGAGGAAACAGGGAAGCAGTGCTAGGAAGGCATACAAAAGAAAATAACCTTTTGAATCAGCATCCTGAGATGGTTAGAATTGGAACTGAACAATTTGTTGCAGTAATGGCACAGTTGATTCAAGCGATAAATGGTGGTGGTATCCATGCACGAGATCAGCCAGATCAACCGCAGAGGAACATGTCAGTGGTGGAACATTTCATGAGGCAACATCCCCCATCATTCAGAGGATCATCTGACCCTGTGCTAGCTTAAGTGTGTATTAAATAACTGGAGAAGATTTTCGATGTCATGGGGTGTTCAGACAATCAAAAGGTAAGTCTTGCTATTTACCGTTTGGAGGGTGAAGCAGATCAGTGGTGGTCGATGGTTAAAAATATCAGGGAAACTGATGAGATTGATGCTCTTGACTGGGATGAATTCAAAGGTATGTTTCTTGAGATGTATTTTCCTAAGGCCATTCGACTTAGGATGGAAAAACAATTCCTGGAATTGAGGCAAGAGGAAGACTCAATGGCTGCCTATGAAGAAAGGTTCACTCGATTGTCAAGGTATGCTCCAAATTTTATCCGAGACCTTAATAGTAAAATCAATCATTTTTACTCAGGATTAAATCCAAAATATCGAAGGTCATTGGATTCTTGTGAGTTCAAAAGTTATGAAAATCTTGTTAGATGTGCTGAGAAGGTGAAAATGGAGTTTTCCGATGATCAAGTGTTCTATAAAAACCAGCAGAATAAGAGACTGAGGTGGTAGGAGAAAGGAAAGAATTATTCAAAAAGTTATGATGGTAAGAAAACTAAGTTTCCAGTTTGTGATAAATGTCGTAAAAGGCATGCTGGGGAATGTCTTCTGAATTCTGGAATGTGCTACCGATGTGGTAAGATGGGACACAAGGCTCGTGATTTCACTGAAAAAGATCAAGGTGATGGTAAGTCCAAATTTGATTTACAATTAGTGAAATGTTTTAAGTGCAATGAGATGGGTCACTATGCAAACGAGTGTCCGACAAAGAACTCGAGTGATGGGAAGCAGTTAGACTACAATCAGAAAAAGGTGGTGAAATCCTTTGAAACTACTTCAGCAGATGTCGGGCCATCAAATGAAGTTGTATCAGGTACTTTGTTTGTTTTTTCAGATTATGCCAGTGTGTTGTTTGATTCGGGGTCTACACATTCTTTCATCTCTGAAAACTTTTCTAGTAAAATGGGAATACCATCTCAAGACATGACACATTAAATTTTGGTAAAAACACCTGGGGGAAATGTTGAGGCAAAAAGAATTTATAAGAGTCTTCCTATCCTTATCTGTGGAAAGAACCTACTTGCAAACCTTATTGTTTTATCTCTAGTAGAGTTTGATGTTATCATGGGTATGGATTGGCTCTCAATTTACCATGCTAAGATTGACTGTAGAGCTAAAGAAGTTACTTTTCAGAAAGAATTTTAGTTTGTGTACAAGAATGAACCCTTACTGTTGATAATTTATCAAGAGGCTGAGAAACTTGTTAAAGATGGAAATGAATGTTACCTCGCACATATTGTTGAAAACAAGGGAACTGTTCTGATTAATGGTGTTCCAGTGGTAAATGAGTATCCTGATGTTTTTCCTGATGAGTTGCCTAGAATAATTACAGATCGGGAAGTTGAGTTTATTGTAGACTTATTTCCTAATGCTAAGCCAATTTCAAAACCCCCTTATCCAATGGCTCAAATTGAAGTTTTAGAGTTGAAGGAGCAATTGCATGATTTATTAGAGAAAGGTTTCATTCGACCTATCACATCACCATGGGGTGCTTCTGTTTTATTTGTTAAGAAGAAAGATGGTTCTATGAGACTTTTCATTGATTATAGAGCCTTGAATAACATCACTGTTAAGAACAAATATCATTTGCCTCATATCGATGATTTGTTTTATCAACTCTAGGGAGCTCAGTATTTTTCAAAGATTGAACTGAGATCGGGGTACCATCAGTTTAAGGTAAAGGAAGAAGATATTCTGAAAACCACGTTCCATAAAAGATATGGCAATTATGAATTTATAGTAATGCCTTTTGGGCTAACCCATGCACCTGATGTATTCATGGACTTAATGAATATAATTTTCCATGCGTTCTTGGATAAGTTTGTGGTTGTTTTCATTGATGATATTTTGGTGTTTTCTAAAAGTAAAGAGGAGCATGAATGACATTTAAGGATTATTTTGAAAACTTTAAAAGAAAATAAATTGTATGGGAAATTCAGCAAGTGTGAGTTTTGGTTACAACAAATTTCTTTCCTTGGTCATATTGTTTCTAAAGATGGGATAACTATTGATCCTGCAAAAACAAAGGTTGTTGAAGAATGGACAAGACCCAAAAAGTTAACTGTGATTCTTAGCTTCCTTGGTTTGGAAGGCTATTACTGAAGGTTTTTTAGAAATTTTTCACTGTTATCTAGTCCAATTACTAAGCTAACTCAGAAGGGTGTTAAGTTTATCTGGACAAAATAAGGTGATGATTGTTTTCAGGAACTGAAAAGAAGATTGGTGAATGCTCCAGTTTTGGAACTACCTTCCAGAAATGGGGAGTTTTTTTATCTATAGTGATGCTTCATTGAATGGAATTGGTTGCGTCTTAATGCAGAATGATCAGGTAATTTCTTAAGCTTCACGACAGTTGAAAACTCATGAGATAAATTACCCTACACATGATTTGGAATTAGCTGCTGTTGTTTTCGCTTTAAAAATTTGGAGGCATCATTTGTATGGAGTAAAGTGTGAAATATATACCCATCAAAAAAGTTTAAAGTATATATTCACTCAGAAATAATTTAACATGAGACAGAGGAGATGGCTAGAATTAATCAAGTATTATGATTGTACAATTCATTACCATCTAGGAAAAACAAATAAAGTGGCTGATGCTTTGAGTAGAAAAATTAATGCTTCATTAGAAATGTTGCATTTGGAACGTGATCCTTTGGTTAAGGATTTGATGAACATTGGCATAGAAGTTGTTGGTGCAGGACGTCCTTCTGTTTTGTTTCAGGTATCAGTGAAATCTTCTCTATCAGACAGAATTAATCAAGCATAGAAGCAAGACAACAAGTTGCAGAAAAAGGTAGAGCTGGTTCAGAAGGGTAAGTTTCCTGAATTCAACATTGATAATGATTTTGTTTTGAGATTTGGGAAGAGATTGTGTGTTCCGTGTGATTCATAGTTGAATATAGAGTTGTTATGTGAAGCTCATAGTTATCCATTTTCAGTTCATCCAGGAAGTACTAAGATGTACAGAGATATGCGGGAGTATTACTGGTGGGATGGGATGAAAAGGGATATTGCTGATTTTACTGTGAAGTGTTTGACATGTCAATAGGTTAAATTATAGCGGCAGTTACCGAAAGGGATGCTTCAGCCTTTAACAGTGCCAGAGTGGAAATGAGAGAATATATATCCATGGACTTCGTTGTGGGATTGCCAAAGACACCTCGAGGTAATAATGAAATCTGGGTTATTGTTGATCGCTTGACTAAATCTGCCTATTTCCTTGCCATACGAGATAATTTTTCCCTAGATCAACTTTCCCATTTGTATCTTAAAGAGATAGTCAGGTTACATGGAGTTTCTCTCTCCATTGTATCTAACCGTGATCCTAGGTTCACTTCTAACTTTTTGAAAGGCCTTCAGAAGTAATTGGGTACTGAATTAAATTTTAGTACAACTTTTCATCCTTAATCAGATGGGCAGTCAGAAAGAATGATTCAGACTTTGGAGGATATGCTACATTCTTGATCTATAGATTATCAGGGAAGTTGGGACCAACATATTTCTTTGGTTGAGTTTTCATATAATAACAGTTTTCATTCCAGTATACAGATTGCACCATTTGAGGCATTATATGGTAAACGGTGTCGAACTCCAGCTTTCTGGGATGAAGTGGGTGAAAGGAAGTTGATGGGACCATAATTGGTAGAAGAGTTGGCAGAAAAAGATCAGATGATACAAAAACACATGAGAACAGCTTAGAGTAGGCAGAAGAGTTATGCGGATAATAGGAGGAAGGATCTATCTTTCGAGGTAGGTGATCATGTCTTTATCAAAGTTTCACCGTGGAAAAGTGTGATGCGATTTGGTAAGAAAGGAAAGCTGAGTCCAAGTTTCATTGGACCATATGAAATTCTGGAGAAAGTTGGATCAGCTGCATACTGAGTGGATTTACCTCCGAGTTTATCTCAGGTACAAAATGTTTTTCATGTTTCGATGTTGAGAAAGTATATGCCAGATCCATCTCATGTTTTGAGTCCAGAGGTAGTTCAGTTGGAAGAGAAACTATATTATGAGGAAAAACCAGTCCAGATTCTTGACCACAAGGAGAAAGTGTTGCAAAATAAGGTGATTCATCAGGTAAACGTTTTGTGGAAAAACCACACGATTGAAGAGGCAACATGGGAATCTGAAAATGCAATGAGGGCTAAATGCCCCCACTTATTCGATAGGTAAATAAATTGCGGGGACACAGTTTTATAAAGGGGGGAAGGATGTAACATCCCAAGTAAGTAATGAATAATATATATTCTTATCTATGTCTATTTATGAATTTGATAGTGTTTTAGAGGCTTAAAATGAGAATAAATCCAATCTTAAGC
Source organism: Viscum album (assembly GCA_963277665.1). Taxonomy (NCBI): domain Eukaryota; kingdom Viridiplantae; phylum Streptophyta; class Magnoliopsida; order Santalales; family Viscaceae; genus Viscum; species Viscum album. The sequence goes on along the minus strand of OY728147.1, from coordinate 841,056,189 downwards.
ATGGAATACACTAATTTTCTTAAAAGATTGTTTTACATCCTTTTGATGGAAAGCCATTTTTAAATCAAACTTTTGACAATTATATAAGATCTATTTGTCAAAATAAACTTATTATTTATGATTGGTACATTGAAATTTACATTGGGTAATTTGTTTTTGTATTTTTCTGACAATGTTAATTTTTTTAATGAATAGTGAAAAATACTGCATTTTACATCCAAACTAATTTTTCATCTAATTTAATTATATGGTTAGATTATCTTTATAATTGGTTTTAAAGTGTAAATAGAATATATTTCTACCATTTAATCCAATGGTGGTCATTGGGATGAATTTCACTTTGGAATTGGGCATAAACAAGTGCCAAACTTTTCATAGATATTGTTTCAAAAAAACCCCTCTATTTGTTTTGACAATGAGAATTATTTTTAAATTAATTATTTCAATTTATATGTTTGGAATTTGTTAAAATGGATTCCATATTTGGAATCCAAAGGTCTAAATTATGTAATTAAGACTCTTTTGTTTTTGGACATTATGAATAGTAATGATGGTAATTATCTTTAATTATCTTGATTAATGAGTAATCGGGTAGTTAAGGATAAAAAATAATATAATAATAAAAAAAAAAAGACACCAAAATGTGTCATAATTCTACTAGTTGTCTCATGGCCGACCATGGGATGCCTTGTGCCAAACTTGGGGACCCTATGGAATCACCTTTGTGTCAAAGTGACTTTTTATCTTTTTTTAAAGAAAGTTAAATATAACAAAGAATGTATCACCTGAGTAAAAAATTTTTAATTTTATCTATAAAAATGATCCGTTGGACTATAAATAGTCATTAGAAAGCTAAAAATATTTCCTACATCATGATTTTTTTACATTTTTTATACATTAAATAAATTAAATTATTTATGACATCATGATGATGCAGCGATTACCTCATTAATAAAGGATTTAAATAAAATGAAAAGATAATGTTAAAACATTAACATACACTTGTCAAAGACCTATTGGATGCATATATTTCGAACCCTTATCACCTTATCCTTGAAATACATCAATGTGGGGCCTTCAAAATCCGAAACTAATTTGAAAATAAAGCAACATTTTATACCTTTCCAAGAGTGCCCCTCCTCTCCTCTTATAAAAGGCCCCCAACTCTACCACCTTACCCACACCTATCAACCCTTTGGCTCGGCCAACCCCTGTCAATTTTGTCTCTCCAGATCCCTCTATTACTCCTTGAAGCCTCACTTTGGGCATAAGTCTTCCCAAGGTAGCCTTTGAGCTCATATCAAAAAAGAGTTACCCGTTTTAAAGGTATTGTTTTCTCTTGTGTTCTTATGTTTTAATTTGCTTCTCCAAACATCTAAACTCTTTTTATTCATTTCTTTTGTAACAAATCAAGTATATTCAATGTACTTGGATGTTGTTATAAGATGAATTCTAGCTACACTTACACAAACCTACATTTAATGGTTAAAGAACATATTGTTTCTGTGGATGGTGAATTTCTTCCTCACGAAACGATGATTGTTCAACACTCATATAACACCTTCAAAGGTGGCCATTAAGATGTCACTATATTTATATTTGATATATAATATTTTTATGTTTTACTTAAGGTTCTGTATTTTTCATTTATGGCATACCATTATGGTTTCCATTATGGGTAAACACGATATCTTCATTTTAGGAAGTGCGGACTATCGCCCCCTCAAAGTGATTTGATTCGTTAATACCATTTGTGGTACGTATAACAGATAGATTGAATGATATTATATATGATACAATACTGGAATTATAATACTATTATGTATCATTAGTTTTTAATTCCATTAAATATGAAATAGAAATGGAAGTAGCGTTCATGCATACGTACGACTTACCGTCTCCATGAACAGTGCATTTCATTTCTTACCCCTAAATGTTATGTAATATTATAAATGCATGTATATACTGGATATATATGATATATATGATATATACATCATGAGTATAACTCTGTATATAATGGATACATGAACAAATTGTAATTATAAAGAGCATATTTTTGACTCAAGTACCAATGATTGTTAAGACGACCGTTATTAACTTAAATACTTACATAGTGTTAATGACATGGTAATAAGTGATATAAAAGGAATAATGAACGTGAAAAATGTTCTTAAGAAAGTATAAATTAACTCAAGTTTATTATTTAGGACATTAAAGAACGATCGAGTCAAGTCGGACCCAAGGTATGGGACTTCGTCTCAATCTCCTTTCATTGAGGCATATTTTGTTTTGTACACAACTTTCTTTTATACGGTGTATAAACCCCTATGACTTTTACATTTATTCAAAATGAATCTTTTCTATAAGAAACGTTTTAATAAACGACAAAAGGAATGTTTTTTTGTCGTACGCATGCAGCGACAACGACTTCTCCACCGCCGTGACCATTATTTGAGTTTCGGCTTCCTCTACAAGCCATACCTTTTTTTAAATGAAAAATAAATACCATGTTTTACTTTTCTTTTATTTTGGTATTGAAAATGGTTTTCATAATGTTTCTATTATATCAATGTGTTGTATTAATATCTTGTGATTGAAATATGGAAATTTTGTGTTTCCTTTATGCATATTTTATGTGATACGATTATGTTATGGTTTTTGGGAATTATTATGAAGATGGTGGTTCCGTGATAAACTAACGGCGGGTGAGCCCAATATAGCTCTCAAATGCATTGGGTAACGCGAAGGGGTTAAACGTTAAGGTTTCTCCGAAGAGATTTAGGGAATAAACTGTGATGGGTATTCCAAACGTAACCAAGAGGGTTACTCCCTACGTAAGAATGTTATGAATGTCTCAAGTTACCTTTATGTCTTATGATTTCTATGATTTATTCATGATTTGATGAGGTATGTTAAAGTTCTTATGTTTTATGGGTAAAGTATGATTTCATTCTTATGTATATATGTACTCATGTTTCCTTTCCATATTTTTATATCCCTTACTGAGATTTTTATGCTCATCCCAAGTTTTTGAAATGTTTTTCACTGGTCAAGGGAAAGGTACATGATATGATGATAGTGTCAAGGAAGTGTCAAGAAAGAATCCATGTTTTATTTTTAAATATGTTTCCATTGATGGGAAAATGAATACTATCTTTTATGTAACCACTTTGTTTTAACGTGGAATGTAATGCATGTTTTATGATCTAATTCTCAAAAACTCTAAACCTGAAAAGATCCTCAACGTGTATTCTTCAAGTTACTCAAGATTAAGTGATGTTTAAGGCTGGGGCCTTATACATACGGTGAATTTTAGGACTTGAAGTAATATTTTATGTCATTATCTCATTTCCTTTCTGAATTGTCTTTTTCATATTTCCATTTAGTGAAATTTTATGATTTGAATCCTTTAAACCAAAAACTATGTTATTCAAATTTTTTATTAATACAATATACAATTATGGTTTAAATTTAATCTCTTTGATAACCAAAATAATCATAAAAATTATTTTAAGGACCACATATGTCTCTAAAGACCATCTAAGTAATCAATGTTGAGACCAAATCCAAGCTTGTGCTTTGGTTCGGATAATTCATCATAATATATTCAATTTAATCATTCATATACTATATGTGAGCCCATCCACTAAAAAAATAGTGATTCACTCATGGGTCCGTCCACTAATATTGATTCACCCAATTCATTGATATGTTTGATCCCTTTCTCATATTCAATTGACAAATCATTATGTAACAATAGTTTTCATTAACCAATTAATTCATTTCATGTATGACCAATTGGACCCATAGTCCAATGTCAATTAATGGGTGTAGAACATCATGTATATCACCCTAGTGAGTATTAGGAGAGTCACTCATTGTCTCACAACCCATTGTGAATTTAGAGCATCAGTCCCTAACCCATAAAAGAACATTTTCTTGCCAGATAGGTGTAGAACGCCATGTCTAGAACCCTGTGAGTATTTGGAGCATCAGTCCCTGTATCACAACCCATTTATAAAAAGTACACATATATTTACCAATGGTGTATAACACCTTGTCTAACACCCCACATCCATCCATCAATTAATTCATAAATTTATTAATCCAATCCGTTAATTAATTTAACAACTAATTAACAACATAAATTTCCCATCAAAAGTCTACCATTAATTAAACATTCAACATCTCAATAGTAAATAATTAATTAACAATTAATTATTCTTATCAAGAAAAAATAAATAATTTACTCAAAAATTATTTATCCAAATTCTTTAATAAGTCTGAACACATCCAGTTAGACTGTGATTCGTCTAGGACATTAAAAATATACTTGCACATCATAATACTCAAAAAACATGCTGAACAAAGCCCATATATTTAGAAATCATCTCATGCAGCATCTCATAATATAAATCAACTCCATCCAAGAAAACTTAATGCATGGAAATTTAACAAGCATCAAAAGGCACCCATAGACAATAGTCGTAACAAACAATTAATTCAAAAACTTAATTTAATGCATTTGAATTAATTAATTCAACAATTAATTAATTAAATCTTATCTATTTAACCAATAATCAATTAATTAACCATTTTCCTTTTATCATTTAATAATTAATCCATCCATTAATTATTACCAGTTTCTAATTTATATTCCGAACATTTCAAATATTCAATATTCTCAATAATCAAAATAGCCACAATTCAAAATCATGACATGATAATCAATTCTATAATTAATTACCCTATTACCCATTCTTCACATTAAAATAATTTAACTACTTAATCATATCACTTTAACCAAATTAGAAAAACATGCTTAAAATCAACACATGTTCAAGTCCACATTTATCTCATGTAGGCAGAATTATTTAATAACATCAAAAGTGTCATGAATAAAAATATCATAATCAATGAAACTCACATTCTCAATTTATTTAAAGAATCTATAATTCTTAAATAAAGTGATAGGTATTTGGGACCCTACCTCGGGGTGGAACCATTTTAAATCTGAAGCGCTTTAATATAGTTGGTGGAAACCAGTCCAAAACTGGTCTGCAATCAGACACATGGGCACCTTATATATATATATATATATATATATATATTCACGTACGTACCCTGAAAAAATATAAATAAAATTCAAAATTTTAAAATAGGGACTCAGAATTAAAGCAGTAAGGAACAACACACCTCTAACTAGGTACTGGGGACTCATAAAAATTATCACACCCTTAATTGAATGATGTGAAACAATACCATGGTTAAATAACCTTACTCGAATCATTATGAAAAGGCGAACATGAACTCATCTGCCTCGCCTTTGTCACCAGATGATGGAATACATTCCAAATGGTCTAGAGGTTCCCCATGCACATCCCTAGAACCGAAGAAACAAGGAAACCGAATAAAAACCAAACCATAAGATTTTGGATAAGGAAAAAGGGCGAGGGAGGAGCCAAACGACCGATGTGAATAAAAAAACCAATGCAGATGGACTCACCTCACCGAGATAGAAAATATTCGAGAAGACAAGGGAGGATTCAATCACACAAAGAGGAGTCGGTGAGGGGGGTGTAGCACGCCTCAAAGGAGGGGCTTGGTGCATTTTTATTATCCCTCCAATATGGCGGTGAACCAACCTCATGTTCTCTCCCCTAATTATCAATTACTCCCATGATAAACTAATAGTCTTAATATGATAATAATAAAATTTATTATTCCTATTTAATATAATGTGACTTTATTAGCTAACATTTAAATAAATGTTTCACAATTAATTTTGAAAACCACCATTAATCATCCAATCAAATTAAAAAAATTAAAATAATAATGTCTTTATTATTATTATTATTAAATATTTATTTTATTTAAAATAAAATAAAAATAAATCATTTTAAAATATGGATAACCACACAGATGACCCACACTATTTGACCACTCGTGCACATCCTGATATCTATATTTAAAATGGTTTAATTAAATTAAACCCAAATCGAAATTTATTCCTTATTTAAAATTACCATTTAAAATTACCCTTCTTTGATAATTCCCATCTAATCATTATTTAATTAATTATATCAACACAAATTAACTAAATAAAAACCTCAGTTTCATAGTGATTAATTAAATTCTTATCGACCTTTAATTTAATTAAATAAAATCCCAAAAAAATCTATTATTATTATTATTTATAATAATAATAACAACCACCCATAAAAACATAATAATAATAATTAAATTATTATTTTTATTATTATTCAACCTTAGTTATATCCCAACACATTTTATTAAATATAAACAGTTTTTAATAATTACAAAACTTTTTATTTAAAAAGTCGTTTCTTTGAGATACCCAAAAGCCTCATTAATTTCACATAAATATTACACCTAATTAAAAATCCAATTAAAATATTTTAACATAAATGTTACACCCACCATTTAATTAAAAAATATTCTTCATTCATTATTATCTTAATAAAAATTTCATTATTAATTATGAAACTGCCAATTTATTACAATATCATTAATATGATAAAACCTCAAACCCATAACCCCTAATTTAATTTCTATAATAATAATAATAATAATTATTACACACATTAAACTAAAATCATAATAATCTCATTATTATTATTTTTAAAGATTTTGATAAACCCAACACAATTATTTAATAACAACGCTTCATTAAATATGAAACTCCTCATTTTATTAAATGTTTATTTGAGAAGCTAAAAAGTGTCATTAAATTATCATAAATAATATACCCCTTTAACAGGATATTTAAATATCAAAACATTAAAATAATTTATGACAAAATAAAAACAATAATTACATTATTATTATTAGCACATTCCTCCATTTAATAATAAATGGTCCTTTAATAATTACAAAACTCTTCGTGTAAATAATATGGTTCTTAGATAAACACATAATCCAAATTAATTTCATCAATCCTCATTTAATCAATTCATTAACATTAATTTAATTAAACAACCACAATAATAATAATAATAACTTCATTATTATTATTATTAAAACCTTTTTAAATTAATGACAAACTCTCATATAATATTATTTAATTAAATTAAATAATTTATTAAACAGGGTAATCTGAATGGGTTGGAATGCAACCGTACACTTCTCGTGCAGATACATAAAGTGGAATTTTCTAAAATCTGTGTTCCCGAGACTCATTGGGAAACCTGCGAATATTATTAGGTATTTACACAAGTCCAAAAATGACACCTTTTGGTATTCCAACACTCATAATAATATTACAGAGCGCGGTTTAAAAAACGACATGTTAATAAACTACAAAAATTAAAAAACATTCATATTTTAAACCGGTTCAATAACACGATACATTACAATATACCCACCTTGAAAACTTCTCACCCCCAAGAAGGTATCATGAGCCACTACTAAAACAACCGACCTACCAAGGTAAATTAATCTTTTTAAAAGTGACATTTTGTGTTCCCAAAACCAAATTCACCTTTAACCCTTAACAAGACTAATGGATAAACCTTTAAAACCAGAGCAAATGCCCAGTTTATTGCATAAACATAAAAATAGTACTTATATGTTAGGTCATTAGATGGACCTCATCAAAGGAAATGGTTTAATCATGATCAATCAATAGAACAAGATTCACATGCTTCCCTCGAAAGACGTCGCGAACCGAAAACCCCATTTCCCGATTTATCTGATGATGTTCCTTTAAAACTATCCAAAACCATCTGCATGTAAAACGGAGTCCTTACCCAACCTCTAGTGAAATTTCCAAGTCAAGTCATCACAAGGATATTTTAAAACAACCATTCCCCAACACAAATATAAAATTATTCCAAATAATCAACCCATCCTATGTACTACCCAGATAACAACCTCTCATCAAGCCTAACAACATTTATATTATAGCGCGGTGTAAGACAAACACTATCTTAGTGTATCCATGAAGAAGTCAAGATAGGGGACATGCTAATAATATTAAGAAGAGAGTACTAAGTGAAAAACCAAGGTCATTAAGTAGATTAGTCAAACTATTACTAGAAAACTCTATTCTAAAAGCTCGATATCACCTGCTGACACATTTAACGAAAATGATGCAACAATACCTACCTTAGGATTTTCCATTACATCGCATGAAAAGATCAGCCGCTCAACAACGCATGTTTTTAGAACACATTAATTCATGTGTGTGACATTCCTAAAACCAAGATCACCACATCAAACATTGATCACAAAATCTATAACGTAAACCTATCGGCGTGCCAAAACTGCCGAGTCCCAAGAATTCTTCATGAGTAGTGGGACGAACATAATTTAATAGCCTAGAACATTATATGGGTACTACCTAGCATGGTTTATCCCCTTACGATCATTAACTTCGACCCTCTTTTATGTTCACACAAAACAAAAAACACAATATTCAAATAAACCTTTTTCATTTTAGCCAGTTTAATTAATACATTTCAACCATCAATCAATTGAATGAATTTCAACATACACACAAGTACTTTTTCCCAAAAATTTACTTGGTTTTCAAAAAAAAATTCCCTACAGAAAAATAAGCATGATATCATAGACAACTTCTTTAAACATTTTACATTTAGTTTTATTCAAATATAAACAGACAATTTAACATCTAAATTCCTTTTACCGAAAAGGAGGCCTCTAAAAGTCCCATTTATTTGATCCGAGTTCTTTAAAAGCAACCCCAAAATGGTTCATTATAATAAAAACTCAGCAGTATTACATTCATAACCATTTTCAAAACATAATATGGTTATATGGTTTAGTCACGTGGGTAGCCATCTACCAATCGATAGGGTTCCCATACACCTTATCACTAGCAGTTGGCTTCCATTTATCACATTCAACATTCATTTAACATTTTAACTTTAGCAGCCCTTTAATACATCAAAACATCAATAGTATCTTAGCATAATAAGTAACACAACACCATGATATAACACAAAAGCATGACACAACAACAAAGCATGCTAATATCTATGCCAGTATGGAATATAATCACTCAACCATGTTAAATCTATCACTGAAACATGCTATATAGAGGGGCATGCTAACGTAGATCAAAACATGGAATTTCACCCAAGGAACAAAATACAAATTAGCTGGAATCCTACTAAAGAAACTACATGGAATGTTATATGCATGACATGTGAATCTCTATTTGACTAAGATGATGCATGTATGAAACTTCCCTGCCATATCACGCAAAGAATTTTTTTTTTCTAAATTCAAAAAATCAATAAATAGCGGAAAATATGCTAGTTACTCAAGGTGAAATCATATCAACTAAAACCTCTAATAGTACAAACATCAATTCCAATCCCTGGACACTTTATCATTTCCTGTACATGGGGTGATCATTCCCAAGCACAACTATTAACTGAAACTGTGAGACATTCCTAGTCTTTTGTCTACCAACCCCAAAACAAAAAGGCAAAGGAAAAGAAACCCACTGATACAACTTTTTAATGTTCCGACCTGGCTCACCACTAAACCTGTGGTCGGGCCGGTCTCCAAATTACCTCAAGTGCGTCTCCCCGTATGCCAGATTCTGTCGACTAGAAGCGAGGGTCTATGGACTGTTAGTGTGGAGAATATACCCTCTTATCAGAGTCGCACAACGGTATATCAATGTAAATAAAAAACAATAGAAATAAATAGCAAAAGCATTCTATTAAATTATAAAGTAGCGAAAGGTATATTTTATAAATCTTGTACAAACAAATGGCCAACATCAATTATATAGCAGATGCATGTATGACATGCTAATGATACAAAAATAGAAATCAGTGAACAAAAGAGCATTCTGAACATATCATTACAAAAATAAATAATTAAAGACTCCAAGCCCCAAGGGCAGTCTCCTCAAGAATACTGATCTTCCGCCCGGTCCTTTACTCCTATCTTCTATGTAAATGAAAACAACACAATACTACAACCAAATAGAATCTACTCAGGTACCACAGTGCAATGGCAACCCAAGTAGGGTGTGAGATATAAATCCCAGTAGGGTGAGACCACCACTGTCTACCCAAAATCCTGATATTCAACAAATAATTTAAATAGTGAAAGTATGCATAATTAAGGTAAGCAGTACAATGTAACCATATACCCAAGTAACTACTTCAGTTCTCAGCTGGTGTCTGAACCTATATTGTACATTTTTCACGCATACACAATAGTCATTACACAATCATTTTAATTTATCAATTATTCAAACCTCATTAAACTACATAATTCTCATGATCCGAACTGAGCCCGACATTCCCTGTATAAGTCACTCACCACCGATGTCTCTAAAGACCATCGATGTAATCAATGCTGAGACCAAATCGAAGATTGTGATTTGGCTTAGATAATGCATCATACGATATTCAATTTAATCTTTCATATAATATATCTGAGCCCGCCCACTGAATAAATAGTGATTCACTCCTGGGTCCATCCACTAATAGTGATTCACCCAATTCATTGATAAGTATGAACCATTTCTCATATTCAATTCACAAATCATAATGTAACAACAGTTTTCATTAACCAATTATTTAATTACATGTTTGACCAATTGGACCCATAGTCCAATGTAAATTAATGGGTGTAAAACATCATTTAAAGCACCCTCATGAGTATTTGGAGCATTAGTCCTTGTCTCACAACCCATGGGTATTTTTAGCATCAGTCCCTGACCCATAAAAAACATTTTCTTCCAATATGGGTATAGAACGCCATGTCTAGCACCCTGTGAGTATTTGGAGAATTAGTACTTTTCTCACAACCCATTTATCAATAATACATTTATATTTATCATTATTGTATAATTCCATGTCTAACACCCCACAACGATCCATTAATTAATTCATAAATTAATTAATCCAATCCATTAATTAATTCAACAAATAATTAACCACACAAATCGTCCATCAAAATTCAACCATTAATTTACCATTCAACATCTCAATAGTGAATAATTAATTAACAATTAAATATTCTTAGCAATCGAGTTAAAAAATTAACTCATCAATTAATTAATCAAATTCTTTAATAAGTATGAAACTGTCCACTAAAACAGTGATTCGTCTAGGAGTTTAACAATTTACATTCATGTCATAATAACAAGAAAACATAATGAACATAGACCATATATTTAGAAACCATCTCGCACAACATCTTATAATATAAAACAACTCCATCCAAGAAAACTAAATGCATGGAAATCTAACATGCATCAAAAGGTACCCATGGCCAACAGTTGTAACAAACAATTAATTAACAATATTAATTTAATTCATTCAAATGAATTAATTAAATAATCAATTAATTAAATAAAATCTGTTTAACCAATCATCATTTAATCATCTATTTTCCATTTATCATGTAATAATTAAACCATTCATTAATTATTACTGGTTTCCAATTTATATTATGAACATTTCAAATATTCAATATTCTCAATAATCTGTAATAGCCACAATTCAAAATCATGACATGATAATTTATTCTACAATTAATTACCATATTACCCATTCATCCCATTCAAATTATTTAACTATTTAATCATATAACATTAACCAAATTAGGAAAACATGCTTAAAATCAAGACATGTTCAAGTCCTCATTTATCTCACGTGGGAAGCATCATTTAATAACATCAAAAGTTTCATGCATAGACATATCATAATTAATAAGACTCACATTTTCAATTTATTTAATGAAGCTATAATTCCTAAATAATGTGTTAGGGATTTCGGACCCTACCCCGGGGTGGCACCATTTTAAATCTGATGCGATTTAATATACTTGGTGGAAACCAGTCCACAACTGATCCGCAATCGTGCGTGTGCACACCTTATATATATATATGTATGTACAGTACAAAAATATAAATAAAATCCAAAATATTAAAATAGGTACTCAGAATCAAAGCAGTAAGGACCAATGCACCTCTAACTAGGTACCGAGGACTCATAAAAATTATCACACACTTAATTGAATGATGTGAAAAATACAATGGTTAAATAATATTTCTCGAAACATGACAGAAAAGTGAAAACGAACTCATATGCCTCGGCATTGTCATTAGATTCCGGAATACGGTCTAATGGGTCTAGAGGATCCCCTTGCACATCCATAGAGCCGAAGACCTAAGAAAACCCAATAAAACCCAAACCATAGAATTTTGGCTGAGGAAATAGGGCACATGAGGAGCCAAACAGTCGATGCGAATCACAAAACAAATGCAGATAGACTCACCTCATCGAGACATACAAGATTCGAGAAGACACTGGGAGGATTCGATCTCACGAAGAAGATCTGGCGAGGGGGTTGTAGCATGCCTCAAATGAGGGACCTGGTGCATTTTTGTTGTTCTTCCAATATGGTAGTGCACTAACCTCATGTTATCACCCACGATTATCAATTACACCCATGATAAACTAATAGTCTTAATATAATAAGAATAACATTTATTATTCTCATTTAATATAATGTTACTTCATTAACTAAAATTTAAATAAATGTTTCACAATTAATTCGGAAAACCCCCATTAATCGTCCAATCAAATTAATACAATAATAATAATAATAATAATATATTTATTTATATATTTTATTTGAAATAAAATAAAAATAAATCATTTTAAAAAATTGATAACTACACAGCCAACCCGCACTGTTTGACTACCCGTGCACTACCTAATATCTATTTTTAAAATGGTTTAATTAAATAAAACCCAACTCCATATTTATTCCTTATTTAATATTGCCATTTAAAATTACCCTTCTTCAATAATTCCCAACTCATAATTATTTAAATAATTATCTCAACACAAATTAATTAAATAAAAACTTCCCCTTCATATGAAATAATAAAATTATTATTGAACTTTAATTTAATTAAATGAAACCCAAAAAAATACATTATTATTATTATTCAAATAATAAAAAAAACCGCTTATAAAACCATAATAATATTAATTGCATTATTATTTTTATTATTATTCAACCTTAGATAAAACCCAATACCTCTCATTAAATAATAACACTACTTTATTAATTATGAAACTCCATATTTAATTAGATGTTTCTTTGATATACCCAAAAGCCTCATTAATTTTACATTAATATTATACCTCATTAAACATAAAATTAAAATCTTTTAACATAAATGTTACACCCCATTTAATTAAAAACACTTCTTCATTTATTATTATCTTAGTAAACATTTCATAATTCATTATGAGGCTCCCAATTTATTTCTATATCATTAATATGATAAAAAATCCAATCCATAACCCCTAATTTAATATCCATAATAATAATAATTAATACATTCATTAAACTAAATTAATAATAATTTCATTGTTATTATTTTTCAAACATTTGATAAACCCAAACCCACTATTTAATAAAAATGATTCATTAAATCTAAAACTACTCATTTTATTAAATTTTTTTTTTGAGAAGCTCAAAAGCGTTATTAAATTCTCATAAATAATATACTCTTTTAACGTGAAATTGAAATATCAACGCATCAAAATAATTTATGATTCCATAATAATAATAATAATATTATTATTATTATCACATTCCTCCATTTAATAATAAATGGTCCTTTAATAATACCGAAACTCTTTATTTAAATAAAAAAGTTCTCTGATAAACCCATAATCAACAATAATTTCTTCAATCATCATTTAATTAATTCATTAACATTGATTTAATTAAACAACCACAATAATAATAATAATAATAACATCATCATTATGATTATTAAATCCTTATTTAAATTAATTACAAACTCTCATATAATATTATTTAATTAAATTAAATATTTTATTAAACAGGGTAAACTGAACTGGTTGGAACGCAACCGTGCGCTACCCGTGCAGATCCATTAAAGTGGAATTTTCCGAAATCGGTGTTCCCGAGACTCCTCAGGACACCTGTGAAAATTATTGGGTAATTATGCAAGCCTAAAAATGACACTGTTAGATGTTCTAACACTTGGAATGTAATTCCAGAGCTCGGTTTATAAAAATGACCTCTGGATAAAATAAATAAAATTCAAAAAAATTTGTATTTTAACCCGGTTCAATAACACGGGACTTTACACACCCATTATTGTACTTACATTAAACCATGTTATAAACTATGGTTATTTGTAGATATTATACAATAAGGGTATAATTAGAGAAAACATTTAGGGTGATGTTGACTATATTACATGCAATTAGTATATTTTCATTGTTTTCTTAATTGAAACAAAATATCTATTTTTATAAGGTGTAAATTATTCTGTAATATAAACTGTTTTCACATAAAATGTTTAAATATGTATGTATGTTTTTCATGGGTACCATAGTTTGAATCTGTGTAGGGTTTAGTTATTTTTAGAGATTAGTTTAAGAAGAATATATTGAAAGCAAAAAATAAACCATATGATGAACTAAATATAATGTTGGGTGAATGTAAAACTATATTATTTTGAAAATATGGAATAATTTGGGACATATCTTGCATTAGTTTTCTGATATAAACAATGATCAAATGGATTATTTTAGAATTTTTTCATAAAATATGAATTTTATTTTTAGTCATTGATCGACCAAGGATAAATTATGTTAAAAAATGTTAGTGATAATGAAATGATGATCCTCTTGAGAAATAAAATAACATGAGTGTATGAATGACAATTATTATTTCTACTCCCAAGGAAATCAATCATTAAATGAATAGTATTGGTATTCTAAATATGAAAAGGAGGGATCAATGAATTGTTAAATATTTGAGGGTGAAACATCCACATTTTTTTCACTAAACCAGTAGTTCCTATAAAGTATACTAGTATGAAATGAATTTTTTTCTCATGATCCAAAGCTAATAAAAATATAAAATTTTCATGATGAAGTATCATTTATATGGAAAATTAGAGTAAAAAAAGGAAAATTTCTATGAAAATGATGTAAAAGGATTTAAATTACTCAATGGAATAACATTAGTTTAAGAGTGTATTTTTCGGAAAATATTATCCCAAAACTATTAAAATCAAAATTGATTGGGAATTACTTATGATATAGTTGTTAAATAATGAATTTTTTAGTATCTATACTGAATACTTTAAAATACTTGTGAAAAAATGTAGGTATTTATCAATGAACTTGAATAAAAAATTGAACGATTCTTCAGAGGAATAAAACAAATATCTGATGGTTTTTAGACATAATGTACATAATTAGATATGAATAAGTAATTCAATGTTATCACCTAAATAAAATATATAGAGGTGATTCCTATCATTCACACAATTTATACATCAAGGGATAAAAGGAGTTTTGATGAATTCATATTAATCAAAGAGATGAGAGAATATAAATGAATCCTCTTTAATTCCAGATGTGTGGAATGAATCATGTGGGATATTATTTCCATGGATTTTTATATGATTCAAATATTTAATCGAAATCCATTGATAAAGTTACTTAAGAAGAGATATAATGTGGATATATATTGAAAATATTGTGATAAAATACTTGCTAAATGTATCACCCATACTCCAATGGTATATATTCATGGAGTATGAATATGGTAGGGGTGTTTTCAGGGTTAACCACGGATTATTACAGATAAGTTTTTATTCTCGTGTTGTGATGGGAGTAGGGAGGTGTCATAGAGTGACCAATGGATCATCAGATGATAAAAAATTAAATTGGCACATACCAAAGCTTTTTGAGAAGATCGATCCATCGAGAAGATCAATGAAGAGAGAGAGACGTGACAATGATTCGATTCTGTGAGAGCTATAACAGTGTGATGGAGCAGTACTCATGTATGGTTATATTTAAACATTGTGTAAAGATTTTATCAGTTCTAAAATAATAATAACAAATAAAATTGATCTTTATGAGTGCTAAAAAACCCTCATAAAGACCTAATTCTATTAATATAATAAAAATAACTAAAAAATTTAAATGTTTATAAATATAAATATTTATTTAAGGAATTAATAATACGTCTTTATAAATATAATTATGAATACATATATATATATTAATTATATTTATTATAATCATATAATTATTCAAATATATATATATATATATATATATATTTATATTTATAATTATATATATTTTAAAATAATTTTATTTGATTATAAATATTTATATATATATATATAAATATATTTATAAAATTATAAAATTATATATATAATTATGAAAAGATATATATAATTATATATATAAATAATATATTTATTATTTAAATATATTTATTATACTTTCATAATTTATCAAATGTATATATTTATATTTATAATTATAATTATAAATAATTATATTAACAAATATTTTATAAAAATTAAAATTATATTTATATAATTAGTTATATATTTATATAATTATATATATACATATATATGAATTTATATATATCTCTTTATAAATTTATCTATATTTATTATATAATTATAAATATAATAAATATATTTATTAATTAAAAATATATATTATAATTTTATAATTTTTCATATATATATATATATATCTGTATATATTGATATATATTTATTTATATTAGGTACTTAGTGGTACAACTACAATGAAAAAGAAAAACGCAACACATACTCTTGCTGAAAGCAAATGTTAAAGCCCCCAAGGGATAACCCACACCCATATAATGACCCGCAGACCCCTTACATATTATTTTTTCTTCATGAAAGACCATGTATAATTATCCCATAGGCCCTAATCATTCATTTATCATAGGCCCAACACTGACAGAGCTGATGCATAGCAGTTGTGTGGCAAATGCATCGTTGATGAATCTATCACTTCTTGAGGATCACCATCAAGGAGGTTCCCATACAAACAATGATGGAAGGACCTCAGTACGCCTTCATAATCTCACTAGAACGCCATGCCTATGAATTCATGAAATTTATGTGAATTACTAACATACATATTTAAACATACACATCTATACACACATGTACACATATACACACATACACAAACAAAATACATTTATACATGAACATATATTTAAAATTTTTTAATATCAATATGAATATTTATTTCAATAAATATATCCATCTACATATTACATAAGTTTATAAATAAGGTATTAGTATATTATATTTATTTCTATTATATTCACATTTTGTAATTAATAAATATAAATAAACTATTAAACATCTTGAAAAATAAATATTTGATGATTTATTTTTTATAAAATTATGAAAATAAGATTAATTTTTTATTTAATGATATATATATCATATTTATATATTATATTTACATATATATAAATATTATAATTAAATGTTATTTTTATATATTAAATATTTATATATAAATTAAACTATTCATGATGGCCTTTATTAGTGTAAGAATAGAGAACTTATAATGGTGCTGGATTTATCCGTTCTAAAAAAGTGCTAATAAAGATAATTTTTTATCATCACATTTATTAGAGCTGAAAAATTATTTTTATCATCTCATTTGGTGATCATTTTTGTTTTTCAGCATTTTGTTAGCGATTTTTTGGTAGCGTTGTTAAAGGTCCGTGCTGGTTAATCCATGATATGTGGTAGTGCTTATTTTAATGTGACCATTATAACATCACAATTAAAATGAAGGCTATGAATAAGATTCAAAAAATTATTAAATACACATTTATAATTCCTAAAAAATGAAAATTTATTGATAAATGTCTAGTAAATAATAAAAGTTGTTTTTAGGAAAGCCATTTTATGCTTGAAAATACATATTCCCAAAAAAATGGATTTAATATTCATATTATGTTTTTAACTCTAATAAATTTATATTAATTTTAAAAAATTTATTTTATGAAACTAATATAAATTTTGAATTTGAAATATCAAAATTATCTTACGGTGATATTTTGGTAATTTTCAATAATTTTTGATTTTTATTGAATATTGAAAAATGCGCATTTTTCAAGCACTGATATGTATTTTCATTAAATTAAGTAATTTTAATATTAAATTATTAAATAAATATTATTTCAATGTAAAAACGTATTATTTAACTATATTTAAAATGAATAATTATATTTCAATGATCTATGTACTAAATATTGAAATAAGGTGGGTTTTAGGCATAAAAGCTCACTTTTCTGAAAATTATTTTTCAATTCATAATGTTCCTCCATTTTAATTAATGAAAATAATCATTACGAGTGAATTATTTAAATTATATGTATATATTATATACCAAAATATATGAATTTAAATCCATCTCATGATGATTAAAAGTCATATAGTTAATATAAGATCATCTTATGCTTGAGAAATGTGTTTATTGAAAACCCATTTTTGGACATGTCTTTGGGATTTATATTAAATTAAATTAATATATTTATATGAATTGAATTTGAAAATATGTGTTCCATATTCGTAATCATAATAATTAATATTATATAATAATTCCATCTTTATTTTTTCCACAATTAATAATGAAAACAATAAAAATATTTTACCAAAGTTAAGGTGAAAATGGGTTTACCAGTGGATAAAATTAAAATATAAGAGTTAAAATAGACTCAAAAAACTTCCTATATCCTCCATTGTGGATATATTTCATTATTATAATGTATAATGTTTGATAATATTCTATTTTCGTGCATTTGTTTAATTAGGAAATGTAGGTATGATTTATTCTTTTGAAAAATTCCATGTGTATCTTCCTGGTCAATTATAAATAGGAATTACCTCCCCTCATTTATTCACACTACTACTACCATTTGGACCAACCAAACAATCCCAAAAATATCTCTATGAAATCCTTATAAACATTATATTGTTTTCGGGATTCCCAAAATACAATCCCAAGTTTCCTTAATAAAACATCCAAATGAGGCTCTACTAAGAGAGGGTAATTGGCTTCTCTGTGATGTTTCTTTTCAAATCATCAGTTTAAAACATCAATTATGTCTTAAAAATTAAAATAAATTAACAACAATATATTCTTTGTACTAATATTTTATTACATTTATTTCATAAGATCTATTCATCTCCTCCTATGTCAAATGGAAAAAATCACTGCTCATGTGTACGGTAGACTGTCTCCTTTTGAACTAATGAAAGTTTTTCCATCCTTGAATTGCACATTTAGTCATTATGGTGATGATAATTAATAGATTAAATAAATATTACTTGATAATAATTATATTAAATTAATAAACCATCCAATTCCTTACTCATTCACCCATTTAGGGAATGCTATCCTCTCTTACGGGTATGCATGACCTACCATCTCCATGAAGATATGCCACTCATTTTATATATATTACAATCAATATTGGTTTTAAAAGTGCATAAAATAAGTAATTAATATATTAATAACATTAATATAATTCTTTATGTTCTATTAATATATCCTGTAGTCAATAATAATAACACTCATGATTAAAAATCCATGAGAAAACAATGTAATTAACACATGAAACAATAATAATATTTTTTAATAAACGAATGGTATTATTTTATTATTAGATAATATATTATATTATAAACATGAATATGGTTCTGGTATAAATTAATAACATGTGTGACATAATTATAAAATATGTTAAATCATGTTAAAATTAAAGTAAGTCTGAGGTAAGGGATTTTGTCTAAATTTCATTTCATTGAGGTATATTGAAATCTTATGAAACTAATTTCATTATATGGTGTATATAATGAAACTTTTACATTTAATATATTGTATCCTTCATACATCAAGGCATTTAATGTTTAATTTTAATTATTTTATCTGAGGGGATTTTACTTCAAAATTTTTATGTGGTATAGAAATCCATAACTCAATTTCTT
Source organism: Viscum album (assembly GCA_963277665.1). Lineage (NCBI taxonomy): Eukaryota > Viridiplantae > Streptophyta > Magnoliopsida > Santalales > Viscaceae > Viscum > Viscum album. The sequence goes on along the minus strand of OY728147.1, from coordinate 841,036,310 downwards.
TTAACTGGGTTATATTACATATTCAATGTATTTGATATTTTAAGACTACGAATTTAAGGAATTTTCATTATATTATGTTTTATATCCATTTGATTTACATGGATTTAAATTTTATACACATAATAGATTCATTGATTAATTATCATTTCAATGTTATGATCATTGTAAGGGCTGCTCGAATCAAATTATCTTCATTGGGGAATATATAATGTTATAAAACTGTCTTCTTTAATGAGGTGTATGTAATTCCCATTTGATATGTTAGATCATGAATACATTTTTATTAATTATATTAAATGTTTCATTTGATGTTATTCCTTTCATGGGGCTTATAATATGTAAGTTACCAAAGGGGTAAGATATTTATGTTTCAATATCATTTTAATCCGGATTTTTTATGCATGAATTTACATTGATGGGAACAATTTGATCATTTTATAATAAAATCATTTTATTTTATTCTCAACTAGTTAATCAATTAATGAAACCAATATCCTCACTCTATTAATAACCTTTATTGAGAATATTATTTTTAATAAAATCTTATTTCATTTCACTAATTAATTGAAAATAATTTTCTTTCAAATAGATTTTTTCTAAAAACAATTTAAAAAATTTTCACTATTATTTTTTAAATATTTTTTAATCAAAATTTTATTTCAAAAAAATTAACCAGAATATTATTATCATTTTCCAAACAAGGTACTTTTGAATTTTATTATATAAATTTAAAAGGAATATATTTTTAAATATACTTGGTGTGAATGAAACTTTCCCGCTTCCATGAACAGTCATTTCATTGAAACGTACTTTAAATTTTTAAAATGAATGTTTTTTACTAATTTTTTTCCTAATATTTTTGATAAGTTTAGATTTAATAAGAATTATTTTCAAATTTGAAATTATATTTTCCTCAAGAATATTTTTAATAATAATTTATGAAGCTTCTATTAATGAATGATAATAACCATTTTTTACATATAATCTACTAGAGATATATTATAATGATACCATCTATTTTCATTATCTGGATTATTTTCAATTAGTTGGAATATTTTAAGTGTTTAAATTCACATTCATGATTGTTTTTTAGTCATTAAGATTATCTTGAAATATTCAGTTTACGGTGATCATTAGACATTATAATTCCTTAAATATTCATATTTTAATGATTGATATGATTATTACTTAAACCACATGTAATATCTACATATTGAATTTTAATTTTTAAGCTATATGATTGAATTGGGAAATATTTAAATTCAACTTTATTTTTTAAATACTACCACTTATTGATAAGTCATATTGTTCATGAATTAAATCATTCATTATGAATATGAGGAATTCATTGGATATAAATTGATGGAGAGGTCCTATAATTACATACCCCATTAATGAATTTATAGTATCATTATGGGAATAATTAATCTATCATAAAATATTTTTTTACACATAGTTTCAAACTATCTTATAAAAGTTAATGACAATATAGTTATCTTGGGGTCAACGATCATGACATACCATTTTAATAATTTCCTTAATTAATAATTTGATTATTAATATCAATGAAATTATTACATTAATATTATCCATTTATGTGTTTTTTGCTCATCTAAATGGAACATGTATTCAGTTATTCACCATTCAAAATTGATTATGCTATATATAATCATTATAGTCAGGTTATTGATTTTAGTGAATGTGTTGTTAGTTATTTACCTTACCTTATTTCTTATTACTTATTTATTAATGATATATTTCTTTGTACATACCCCGTATTGAGTATTTGGGGTCACCCTGGTTTTTCTTCCTTCTATTAGGACATGATGAAAGTGACTTTAAATTAGTTTAGGAATAAAAAATATTTAAAATAACATTATTTTAATTTATGTTTTCAATTGTAATGAAAGTATCAAGTATGTATCTATTTTATAAAGACTACTAAACTATTTACTCTTTTGTGATGTGATCAATTTTATCTCTTCCAATGTAGTTAACTATTCATCGGCTATATGCTACAATTATTGGGGTGTTTACAGAAAGAATTAGAGATTTTTAGCCAAAAAATGGGAACTCGATTTAAGAATACATAAATTATAGAAAATAACCCTATTATTGACTTTATGGATAGGTATATAATAACTTTGTAATGTTTTATTGGGTACAATATTATGTAGTTTTCCTAGAAATACATCTCTCTATAGATACTACAAGTGGATGTAATTATAACATATTTATAATAAGGGATAATAAATCCCAAAGGGGTTCATTGGGAATATACTGGATCCTCACATGGTGCATGACAACATTATTTATTACACATATGGTTATCAACTCCTCGGGGATATGCTAAAGACAATTCACATTTAAATTACAAACCATTATGATGGATTTTAATGGGTGATAATAATGAATAAACAAGGTTTAATCTATGTTTTCTTAGATTAAAAATTAGGTGACATGATTTAGGCATCCTATAAATTAATAAATTATTTTGACATGATGATTATTATTTATCACAGTATGATTTTTGGTTTTTATCAATGGATGGTGCTTGAATGATTCACGTTAAGGATGAATATGATGGAAATTTTAGTGATTATAAGCCTCAAAATCAGGTGTTTACTGGAGTGAAATATATCATGATTGTTCATAATTGTAAGTAATGATATTTTATTAATAATCTATAAATTAACCGAATCCAAAACTCACAAATAAATGGAAGTATGGGGTCTACCAAGAGCATGAGTAGTGTAGATCATGGTTTAAAAAGTGATCAATTTCTATAATGTTAGAAATTTAAAATGGTAAACCCTAAATAATGTCTCAATGGAACACAAAACGTTATTGTTTTTGGAAAATAAGGTTATATATCAATGAATTTCCAATGAAAAGTGAGGAGTTTATTGGAGAGAAATAATGTTCATCCTAAGAATCCATTTATAGTTCATTATCTAAAATTTGAGGAATCTTGTAATTATCTGAGTCAATGTCACCTCTTAAAGGTTAACTCTTTTACAAATCAAGTCAATTTTTCAAAGATAAAGTGTTGATGTCTTTATGTGTTGGGATTCAAAAATTGTAGAAGTATACTTCTTAGAGGTATTTTGGTTTTATGAATCATTAAACATCAAAGGATTGGGTTAATTTTTGTGATCATAAATTTATTTATCTAATATTAACTCTAAAACTATAGATACCATCATGTAATTATGAGTTGATCTTTTATAAAATGTCTAATGTCTTATGGTCCCCATTTTTGTGGTTTTATGTGATGGTATTTTATCAATAATACGGATATTTTTAGAGACATTAATGAAAATATAACCCATTGGTTTGGTATGGGAAAAAATTATTTAATGAAGATTTCATTTACATTTTGTGAACATAAGAATAATGGTACTAGTAACCATTATGGTTTATCATATCTTTTATATTGTATTAATTATTGGTCCTCATAATTTTGGAATTGTATAGGATATATATTAAATGTTTTTGGAAGAAGGACAACCCATATGTTAAGTGACATAAAGGCATAGCTGGTGAGGCTATAGGGCTTGAACCCACAACCAAAGGATGACAAGGGTGAAGCACCAACAACTGTAATATGTGATATATTAGTTAATATGACATTTTTTTACTTAAGAAATTTTATAGATTAATATTATGTAGAAGAATGGGTGTTACTATTGTGTTTTAGAGATTAAATTATTATTTTAACATGTGCTAACCATTTAGTTTTGGTATCTATTTAGAAATATAAGGATAGACTTGTCCCATGTTTATGAATACTATGATCTAATAAATGTAAATTTTAGTGCTTGAGGCATTAAAATTTATTTTGGATATCCATTTCATTGAGTAAGTATTGAAGTGGAAATTTGTTGAAGCATTACCAAAGGACGAAATTTTGTATAAGAAATATAATGTTATCACATAAGTATATCTATTTATATCTATAGAGTGTAGAAGAATTACTAAAATTTGGGAAAAGGATCTTGAAATATAATTTTTTTCACATTAACTTTTTATTAGATGAATAAATGTCCATTTTATTCATCACAACATAATGGTTGTGTGGCCATTAAGATAATATGGATAACTCATTTATTATGTTCAATAATCTCGATCACTCCCCATAATTATTTACTCTTTTCTTCCAAGTATTTAATTTAACATCCGACAAATGTTATCATATATGGAAATACAGTTAAGTGTTATTCTAGATGGCATTCATATTTCTTATTCCCTCTTTTGAGAGGATCTTTTGTTAACCCTTTTTATGATTTGGGTTATCAATAAATGAATTTTCAAATATCAAACACCTAATTTCCATGTGAATGTCCAAATTTTGAGGACACAATTTATTAAAGGTAGGGAGAATGTAACACACTAATATATGTACTATATTTTATTTAAATTAATATAATTTCTTTAATATCTTGCAGTACTTGAAACCCCACTATTTTAAAATAAGATCATTGTGCTTGATAGCATATACGACATACAAAGACAACCCTAATTTGACCTTGGGATATTATTTAAATATTACCATTAAAAACTAATCATTGAAATAGAGGGTATGTATAGTATTAAACAAATTATGATATATATAGATAATTATTAATAATTACCAATTTATTGATAAATCATTAGTAAATAATTAATAAAATTATTAATAAATTCATTTTTTTCTTCATAATACATATTCTTCAAAAAATTATTTTATTTTTCAATATTTTTTATATTTAAAAAATTTATACCAAATTTAATAAATTTAATTTTATTAATAGAATATAATTTTTGAAATTATCCTATCAAAAACATTTTAGGGTGTTATTTTGGTATTTTTCAAAAAAATTTGAACTTTCAGTGAATAGTTAAAAATACATATTTTTCAAATAATTTTATTTAATTTAATTAAATTATGTAATTATAAAGTCCCATTATTCTTTGAATTAAATTTCAAACTAACATAAGTATTATTTAATTATTTTTAATATAATTAATCACATTTTAATCCTCTTTATACATGATTTTGATATAAGTTTATTTTTAGGCCCAAAATCACAAATTTCTAAAAACTATTTTTAAATGAATAATGTTCCTTAATTAAAAATAATTAATTTAATTTTTAATTTTAATATCCTGAGATTTTAAAAATAAATAATACATTAGATATTGTAGATGATACGCACCACCGAGCTATAAAAAACAGAAATTAATTTTTATTTAAATGTGACTATTGTAACGTACTCTTTAAACTGATGGGAATGTATATTTTTAACCCAATTATGAAACATATAATTATCCTAATCATTTAAAATATATTAAATAATGGTTTATAAATTAGAACTTTATTTTTAGTAAATATAATTTATTCTTCAAGGTTTGTTTTCTTCATAAATGTGCTTTCTTGAATTTTATGTGTGATATTTATAATTAATTAATTGAAATTTCATGATACTTATTAGAAAATATAAAATTAATTTTTTAATTAATCATGTTGAAATTTATCTTTAGATGAATTATTGATATTTTAAAAAAATATTGATTTTCTAATTAAAACATGATTGTATTTAATTTTTTTATTTTTAATTATTTATTAAGTAAAATTTTATTTTGATTTATATTTAAAATTTAATTAGTTTATTTATATTTTAAATAATCTAAGTGTGGTTTTTAAAATGGATATTAATCATGGATTTAGTATTAAAACATGTAATATTTTAAAGGATCATTTTTCTGGAAGAGTGTTTTTGTCACGTCTTTCCTGTTTGACTTTAAATTAAATTATCATACTTATATGTTTTGAATTAAAAAAAATGAATTAAATTTTTTAATTTTTTTTTTCAAATTTTGGTAAAATTTTCTAATTTATTTTTAGTCAAAATTGTCATAAAATTACTAATTTTTGTTATTTTGGTGAAGGGTAAATCAAGGGATTTAAGGTTAAAAATAAAATGATAAATAAAATCAAATGTCCCTAAATCATTCCTAAATTATATAGGATACACAATTTTTTTCCATAATCATCCAATATTAGTTTATAATAAATTTTTTCATATGGGTACAATTATGACCCTTATAATATTTTATTTAATGAAATGTAAAAAATGACATACTCATATTTTTAATAACAATAATTTTTTAACATGGTGATAAAAAAGAGGACATTTAAGGTTATAAGTATCCACTTTAAATATGATTTAATTACCTTAATATTGGTTAATTAATTTAAATTTTTGTTTGATAGGTAATAAACATAAATTCTTACAAAAAATTTGAAGCAGTAATTATTCACTAAATAGAAATATTAATTAAATGATATTAAAAATACTAAATATATTATAATTTGAGGTAATTATTATAATACATGAATTTAATATATTAAAATATCATTTTATTGATGTATAAATATATTTTAAATTTAAATTGTTTTCATGATGTTATTAATACCAAAGTAATGCATAGTTCTATAAATTGAGAATATTGATATTTTATAAGAAATAATATTTTATTAAATAATAAAAAATTAATTAATATCATATATTTGTCAAAATGATTAGAATATAGTTTATGATATCAACCACAATACATTTATGTGTTGTTTTTCCTGTATACCTACTATATTGACCCTCAATGAGTACAAATCCTTATTATTATGGTAAATGTGAAAAAGGATAACGAGGGGTAAAAACAAAAAGATAAGGGTAAATTTTTCCTAAAAATGTGTCTACTTTTTATTTAATGAGAGAAGTTAGACCAATACTCATACAATATTTAAAATAAATATGTTTTTAGATAATTGCAAATAAAAATTATATTATTTTTATTTAATATTTAGAGAACATTCAAGGGTGGCCCTCCCCTCTCTTATAAATGGGAATCTCTTCCTATTATCACTTCAAAATTCAAAAACTTATTGTTTTTTCCAAAAAAAATAACCAAATACCTTCATAAAATCCCTCGCATCATCATATATGTATTTTCTTAGGCCGAATACCAACTGTAGAGGGACTAAGATGCTAATCAAATGAGATATTCTAAATAAGATTATAGTTTTTACCAATATGATTTTTTATTTCTTATTCCACCTCTCTCAATTATTATTCTAAGAATATAAATTGTTAACATTAGTTTCATATATGTAATTATATTTTATTATGTTAATTTCTTTACCTATATACATATGAACATTCATCAACTTGGAACCAAAATCATAATTCATGTGTATGGAAGAGTACCGCCTCGCAAACTGATGCAAATCATTTGCAATCCCTATCTCTCATTTGTATATTATAATGACAGAATTAATGTTTTCATATGATATTAATTAAATATTTATCATTATGATAATATAATTTAACATTTTACTTCTTATCTTTCAATTCTATGAAAAACGATATTGTCGCTCATGAGTACTTGTGGACTACCACCTCTATGACGGGATGAGACTTGTTTTTCATCACCACATCACATGGATGATATATAGATATATATTTAAATAATTAATATGATATTTATGATATTATTATCATTTTTTAATTATAAAATAATAATTAACTTGTTTCAATAATTATCATTCAAAAATAGAAATGTTTCTCATATGCCTGTATGACCTGCTTATTCCTTAAAAGTAATATGGTTTATTTGTTATAAAAATATTTAATGTTTAGAATTAAAAGTATAATATTAATATAAAAATTATAATAATTTCATGAATATTATTTTGGAGATGATTTAATAATGACCTCTCCAACCATAGGCGATTTACTGATAGTATTTTGGTCCTATGAAACGAATATTGTAAAAACATCTGATGAGAATTTAATTAGTTAAATAATTAAATTTTTCATGGTAAGAAATAAAAATAATGGAATAATATTATTAAATATATATATATATATATTTAAAAAAATTAGGTTAAAATCCACTTTTGGTTATGAAATCAAAGACCAATTTTTATCTAGGAAAAGGTAGAACCATTATGTAGTTCCTAGGCCCAAGGCGAAGTGTCCCATGAATATGGAATGAGGGCATAGGTGATTGAATGCCCTCATTTTAGGCATGAAATCCCATTTTTTTCTTGAAGTCCCTTCTTTTAAATAATATTTCTATAGTATATGGGTTATTATAGTATCTACTATTGTACATCCCTCATTATAGTACATGCTATAGTACCCACCATCTCTATATATTTATTAATGTTATGGTCCCGCCCCTTATATTGTGTCACTAATGCCACAATACTCGTTAGTGCTACAATGGTGCTGCTGCTGAAGAATGTATGTGAGGATTCTGACTCAAGGTAAGGGACTTTGTTTTAAAAAATATCTTATAATGTTCTTCTCAAAACTCCCTTTTTATGAAATATAATTTTTTTTAAAAATTTTATTACAATCATCTATTGATTTTCAATGTAATTTTTACTGATGTTTGACTATTTAGAAAATGTTTTGAAAGGGAATATTCTTGTTATTTTCCAAAAGAGGTACTTTGTGTATTTTCAAAAAAATGTATGGAAGATATATTTTATACCTTATATGGTATGAATGTATTTTAAAATAATTATTACTAATATTTTCTTTGATTATTCCTTTATAATTTTGTAATTTTATTTTCATATGAAATTTTTTTCTTTATAATTGTGTAGTTTTATTACATATGTGATTTCAAAATGGAAAAGTTTATTTTCCTCTATAATGTTTTTCATGATCTTATAATGGTATTTATTTTCACTAACACCAACAACCAATATAATTTCTTATGCATAATTAAGGATAATTTATAATGCTTCCATCCTAATTTTTTCCATGAATATATTATTATTGATTGAAACATATTAACATGGAACATTATTATTTTTTGACTGGTTAACCATGATATGAAAGGAATGCTCTATTTTAAAGTAAACAACAGAAATTAATTTTCCCACCACTATATAATTTATTTTATGTTTGGATTCCTCTAAAATCTTTAAATTAATATTTAAATAAAATCCATCCTTTCCCTGTTTTATTTCAAATTGTCTTTGAAAATGGAGTTTTAAAAGTAATGGATATTTAAATTTCCAAATTTTTTTTCTTATGGTTGAAAATATTATTTTGAAAACTAAAATATTTTTTGTGATTTTATTTTATTGTGGTAAATATGAATTATTTATAATGATGGTTTATTCATTTTTAAAATGAGGATGGATGATTCATTTTTTCTTCTTCTTTGTATTGTGTAATTCGATAAAGTTAACCAATTTAGTTTCTCCTAAAATATTATTGGTATATAATATGACTGTTATTAAAAATTGTAACCATAATGGTTATTTTATGTGTAACCTAGATAATTATTAAATGTAAAACTACGGAGGTTATCATATTTATAAGAGTGACAAGAGAATGATGCCCGATGTTTCCATCATGTTTTAACTATTCATTCTATGGGTTTTAAAAATTACCTTTGATAAATAAGTTTGTATATTTCTTAATTAAATGATTAATTTAATAATCTCAAAAATTAATGTGTTAATGGTTCATAGTTTATGTATTTTCATGTTGTTTATTGAAATATAATATTTATTTCCTTCACGGTCATAATATGTTTTTAGCCACATCCCATGTTCTAGGATATTTTTCACAAGGTTTAAGGATATGTATGGGAATGTAAAATGTCAAGTTGAATGGTGTGAAATATTTTTCATGAAAGAAAATCATTTTTTAGGTTTTATATTGTTAGAAGAATGTATACTAATCAAAAGTTTCTTCTTAATAGAATACAATTTTATATATAATATTTATGTCTTAATTAACTAGAACTATAAACCTAAAATATCAATGGGAATGATGGAAAATATAATATATTCTAATGACACAAGAATAATTAATATTTACGGTTGGGTCCTTATAGTTGTTATCAAAGCAGGGTGTTGATAATATTTGAGTATTGGATATTATTGGATAAAAATTTAATAGTCCTCTATAACCATAATGGTTAATATATATGGGATATTATTTGGTATTTTAGATAAATTGAAAGAGTATTGGTTAACATGAGTAAGGATATATTTTTGTTTTCCACCCCATAATTTGGTATATTATGATTTTAGTAATATGATAACACTAAAATATTTGATTTCAAAAATGTCTGGATCCTTAGGAACCAAAGTAAAAAATTGATGTAATGAAAAATGAGGTTGTTTTTTGAACACGAATCCAAATATAATGGGACATATACTAAGAAATATTATATTTATTTTTTAACAGCTATCAATATTAATAATTAACAACCCAAATTTTTTTAGTTTCCAAATGGTTTTTGAGAAATAAAGCCTCATATTATTTAAAGTGATAATGATAATAAAGGTAAACAAATTAAGAAATATATGTTTAAAAAATATGGAAAGAAGAACAAACAAAAATATCCTAAAATAAGTAGTATATTTTTTATTTGCATTAAATGAGTTTATAAATAAATAACCAACCAAGGAAAAAGGAAGTTTTAGGTTAACTCCTTGAAGGGGAAATAAGTTCTTCATTAAGTATCAATAATCCATTTTAAATTTAGGTAGAATGGTCATTATAAAAATTGATGTCCTAGGGGAAAGGCTCAAGAATGTGATCAAGAAGACCATATAGATATTTTCTTAGTAATAACTAGTTCCATTATAGTTTAAGATAAGGAAAATAAAAATGACTTATGAATAATGTGGATTATTTCATAGATTATGTTTTGATATTGTTGAATCTTAGGAAATGATTCATATTTTTTTGGAAAGAAGTAATAAGGAATAAAATTGAAAATCATGGTTAATGGATTGTGAATAATGATGAATGATTAATATGTCAAAATATAAGGGAGTCAATATCTATGGTATATTTATGGTTAATCATAATTTTAAATAAATTATTACTAGTTTGATGATGAGAGTACTTTGGGATACTTTTATTGAGTTTTAATATATATTTGGGGTATAAGTAACCCTTAAGATTATCATGTGAAAATTTTAATTGAGGAATAATACTCTTTTCATTTTTTTGGAAGAATTTTAACGGTATAGATAACCTTTAGGGGTGTACAATATTTGATTTTTTGGTAAATATGGGTTATTACAATCTTGGGGATGTAGAAAGGAAGGTATATGAAAACATTTGAGTTAAAAAATTCTATTATATTGATTATATAAAGGTTATAGTCAAGGTTTTATATCCCATTTATTGGAAATTTATATGAACTATATTTATATAGTTTTAGAAATATTATAACTCGCATGCTGGGAGACAACCCATTGCATCCAGTAAGGCCTTGAGGCATGGACCCATTACCGAAGGGTTAATAGTGTGCATGACTTACGACTAGCCCACACGGTGTCGTGGTTTGTATGAAATTGTGTTTTTATTTAAAAGATATGAATTAGAAATAGTTTTTTAAATTTTTGAACATATTTTTTTGTTGTATTGATAACCATGATATTGAATGTGATTTGGCGATCAACTAATTAATTTTATTTTTGAAAAATATCACCATTTTGGGAACCGTATATGATTAAGGTAATCATAATAATTTTATGATTTCAATTCTGAAATTAATATAGAATTATTTTTTAGAAAAATATATGATTTTATTTTGGATTTATGGTTATTTATGTTATTTATAGAAATGTTTAACATTTAGTGGAGATTATTTGATTAGGGAATATATTTTTTAGAATGAGACAGTAAGAGTGATTGATTTTATTTGAAGGTATGTGTTAAATTAATCTAATAAGACTATATACAATATATTTCTATTTTTTTGGTTTAAATATTATTCATTAATGATATGAGGATTTCCAAGGATATTTATTTATTGAATTTCCTATGTTAAACTTTAGGTATTACTGTTGAATTTTAAAAATTTAAGTAGTTTTTCATATGAAGGTTTATCCATTTGGGGAATTATCTTATCTTTTCCTAACCAGTTTGTTTTGGTTAATGTATAAATATAAGGGAAATATATTATTAACCATTTGTGGATTATATAACCCCTTTTAAGTTGATTCTAGTGCTTCATACATGGGAAATTCAACTTGAATACTCATTATTTAGGGACAAAATGAAATTGTTGATGGAATGGGTCAAAAGGTAAAATTATTGCAAAAAATCTATTATATTGACTTATGTTCATAGTATGGGATGTAAAAAAATTATGAAAAATCAGGAAAAATATTTTGAAACAAATAAATTATATATTTATGTTTCTACTTGAGAAAAAAATTATATCTTATCACTTCACAGATTTATGGTTTTAAGATGATTACGTTCCTTGTGATTATGTTCTATATCACTCTCAATATGTATGTGGGAGTTAGGTTTTTCTACCATATATATGTTTTCAATTCCCACTTATGATCTCCAGTTGTGGAACTTACTATGTGTTATTTTAGATGACCATCATTCTTCCCTTTATCTCATTTAAAAAGTAGTTTTATTGACCCTTTTAACTATGTGGTTATACAATAAATGTATTATTAAAGATCAATCACTATTTACCAAGCCTAATTTAAAATTGAATGGATGGGAATTCTTAGATTTTTTTGAGTTTAATATGAAAATATTTTAAAAATAAATGCAATGTTCAGTAGCGCACAAGATACACAACAATGATCACAAAGGAACAAGAAATTATTATTATTTAAAGGTGGGAATTATATCCAAGCCATTAAATTTGAATGAATGATTAGAATTAACAATATTATCAAACATATAATGGTTCTACACGTAGATAGTTTATTAATTAAATAATTTTAAATAAGATCTTGATTTTTAGTAAATTCATTTTATTCTTCAAAAAAGCGTTTTCTTCAAAAATGGGGTTCCTTGTTTTTATGAGTGAATTTTATAATTATATTTTGGAAATTATTGAATATTTTTTTCTGAAAAATTAATTTGCTTTATGAATTCATTAGGTAAAAATTTATCTTAAGATGAATTTTTTAAAATATTCATAAAATAGTTTTTTTCAATGAAAAGAATTAATTTTATTAAAAAATGTATTTTTTTAATTATATACAAAGTAAAAAACTAATTTAGATTAATTTTAAAATTTAAAATCTTTATTTCTATTAAAAAAATTATGAATTTTTTAATTTATTTTATACTTGAATATTATATAAAACATTTTATATCTTTGAATTTCATTATTCTATAAAATTTTTTTGTCACTTTTTTTCTAGTTGGATTATAAATTAAATTCTTAAATTTCTATATTTTGAATTTTTAAAAATGTATTACATATTTATATTCATAATTCCCAACTTTATTAATTATTTCCTTCGTATTTTTATTCCTAATTAATAGTATTTTTATTTATTATTATTGCCTCAATTAAGGGTAAATCATGTAATTAAGGGTTAAAAATTAAATGATAAAGACTATAAGATAACCCAAAAACGTGCATAGAGTTTATTGTAGATGTCCATGTTGTTAATAATCATACAATTATTTGTTATATAATTTTTTTTCCATTTGATTATGATTATAACCCTTATAATATTTTCTGTAATGGAAAGTAAAAAATGTAACAATATTCTTTGTAATAACTATACTATTTTTATCATAGAGGTAAAAGGTTGTTATATTACGTTATAGACATAAATTTGAAATGTAAATTATTTAAATCCATTATGGTGTTTTAGTTTTAATTATAAGTGATAAAATAATTACCATAAATAGTTATGCAACGATGATGTTGTAATTAATCAGTCAATAAGAAAATCAAATAAATGATACTTAAAATATTAGAAATATTATATTTTCATATAATTAATGTCACCAAAAAAATTAATAGATGATAATGAAACGATAAGAACTTTTTAAAATATTTCATTCAAATTTCAATTATTTTCAAGATGTTATTAAATTCAAAGTAATGAATAGTTCTAAAAATTAATAATATTAATATTTTTTAATAAATAAAATTTTATTAAATTATATAAAATTCTAAAAACATTATATTTATCAAAGTTATTATCATATTTCTGAAAATATAAAAAAATTATCCATTTATATTCCATTTATCCATTTATAGTAACTATTTTACACCATAGGGTAAAAAGTATTATAGTGAGAGTAACTGTGAAGAAGGAAATTGAGGGGTTAAAAAAGATCAGTGTAAAAATATGATCTCAACATGAATATTTTTTTGTGAGTTTAGATTGACCAATACACATCCTATTTTCTAAATAAATTATTATTTTTTCATTTGAAATTGAAAATAAATTTATATTAATTAAATATTTTTAGAAATTCTAGGAGTGCCCCTCCCCTGTCTTATAAAAGGGAATCTCTTAATCACATTAATTAAAAATAAACCTAATTTTTTGGACAATAACTACAAAAAACATTCCTAAAATATCTCAAATCATTCTATAGCTCTTTTTTGTTATAATACAACCTCTGGGATATTAAGGTGTTAATCAAAGAATAATTTCTAAAGAATAGGTATACTTTTAACAATATATTTTTGTTTTATATACTCTCCCATCCACATAAAAGCTTGTTCAAATATGAAAATAAATAAAACTTGTCTAATTAATGAAATTTGATATTATTTAGACAATTTAATTAATTATATCCATATAATATTCTATCAAATGTTAATCTAAATGACAGTTCATGTGTACGGTGGACTACCACCTCATGAAATAATATAATTCATTTTCCATATCCCTTTATCATGGATGGATTAAAATGATGGAATCAATGTTTATATTTTATATTCATTAATTATTTATCATTATTAAAATTTAATATATCATTTACCTCCTTACCATTCCATTCATTAAAAAATTATAAATTCGTTCATGCGTACTTGTGGGATATCACCTCCATGATGCGTTCTAATTTTTTTTTCATCACAACATCACTTAGATGATATCTATACTTATATTTACTGATTTAATTTGTTAATTATAATATTAGGATAATTCAATAAATTAAAAAAAATACTTATCATATTTTTAAAATTATTGTTCAAAAATAGAAATGATACTCATGAGTATGTGTAACCTACCATCTTTTCAAAAACATTCTTAAGGTATGGATTTAAAATTATAATTATTCCATAGTTATTATTGAAGATATAACTTTTAATTGATAACTTTGGCCATAGTTGACTTACAGAAGCCATTTTGGACATATGAAATCAATATCATCAAAACATATAATAAGAATTATTTTAATAAAATAATTAAATATAGCTTAGTAAGAGATTAGATACAAGTAATAATAAACATGGAAAACAATCATAAGAAATTATATGAATATCCTTTTTTTATTATTCATTAATATAAATAATGTACATGAAAATTTGGACACATGTTAAGGGATATTCTTTTAAAAACCATCTTTTTGTGTTTCCACTAAAACTATTGATTTATTTCATATTCCTATTTTTTTAAAGGTTTTTACTATTATATAATGATTGTTTAAAGTAATTTTTACCCATATTTTACTTTTCACTAAACTAGTTGAGTGTAATATTATTTTCATTTACTAAATGAGGTACCTTATTAATTTTCCCACAAAATTATGGAAGAAATGTTTTTAATCATATATGTCCTAAACGTATATTCCCACTATCATGATGAATTTTTTTATTGAATCTTTATTTAAAAATTTTATTGTTTTTTAAATTAAATTGGTTCATTTATTATTGAATTGTTTATGTATATAATTCAATAATGGAAAATTCAATTTTACTCAAGAATGATTTTCATGCTTTTTAATGTCATTACGGTAACATCCCATGTAAATAAAGAATATGACATTTTCATATTTATTAATATCTATGAATTAAATATTAATTTTACTTTCAAGGGGATTCTATGTTTGATAGCATACTCAACACGCAACAACGGGCTTCATTGAAATGTTACATTGCACACAACTTTCAGTTATACTGTAAAATAATAATATAAAATTATATTAAATCGTAGTTAATGCCTAGTCGTTGTACTGGAAGAGATGAAAATAACGAACTAAAATATTAATATACATGTTTCTTAAATGTTTTTACATTTATCCAATAAAATTTAGAGGTATTAAATGAGAATGAATTTTATTTTAATCATGAAAATCTCTAATATTTTTTAAAGGTCGTTTTACTACCTTTTGATAGTGAACCCCTTCTTAAATATACTTTTTGTCACTTTTATATTTTCCATTTGACAAAATAAACATATTATTTAGAATATGGATATAAAAAATTAATCTTGGTAAATTTTTGGTATTTTTCTAATAAAGATCATTTTTAATGAATAGTGAAAATACAGCATTTTAGGTCAAAACCGTCATTTCATCTGATTTATTTATATAGTTATATTTTCCTTTTAATTTGTTTTATTGTGTTATTGGATTATATGTTTACCATTTAATATAATTTTCATCATTGGAAATAATTACACTTTGAAATTAGAAAATAATCACATGACAATCTTTTGATAGTTATTATATATCAAAAACAAGCTTTTTGGTTTTAACAATGAGAATTAACTTTAATTTAATTTATGAAACTTTTTTGTTTTGAATTTTTAAAAATAGATTCCATATTTGGAATCATGAGGTCCACATTGTGTAAATAGGTTACATTTTTTTAGAGATTATGAATAGTTACTTCAGTAAATATTTTATTTACCATGGTTAATGAGTAAATCTAGTAAATAAAGGTCACAAAATAATATTATAATAATATTAAATTACAGCAACAGGTGTCCAAACCCTATTTTATGATACATGTCCAAACATGGGCATCCCTAGGTTGCTTTTGGGAACCAATGGGGCCATTTGTATGTTAAAATGACATTTTATAAAATAAATTTTAATTTTATAGAAAATATAACATAAACATATATCTTTTAGAAAAATAATTTTTATATGGGTTTATATAAGTGATATTTTCAACTATAAATGTTAATTTAAAGATAAAAATATCTTCTATATCATGGTATTTTATTTATAATTTTTATTCATTAAATAAATAAATATAATTATGACACAATGGTGATGTAGGGATAACTTAATTAATAAAGGATTCAAATAAATGATATTATAAGTGTTCAAATAAATGTAATTTGATTATTTTGATATCTTACATGAATTTTTTTAATGATAGTTACATTCTATCTTTTTATTGGTGATGTTTTTTTTAATCTGTCATGTTGTTTGGGATTTATAAAAATGTAATGATATGAATAATGTCAAAACTGACATAATTCATATTTGAAAATATAAAATATTTTATTAAATCATATAAAATTTCATGAAATATAAAATTACTCAAAATAGTTATAATATGTCTAAAATTTTATTATTTACTTTTTTTGAATATTTTTCAGGTTTTGATAACTATTTTTATTTTTAAACTCTTAAATGCTTGATAAAATGGTAAGAGTAAAAAAGGGTTAAATAAAATTGTTAAAGATTAAAAAATACCCAAAACCTATCCAATTATTATTGGATGAATTTATTTCGACATATATTCAACTTATATTAGCATATAATTAATTATGGACCTTTTGAAACCAAAAATTATTTAATAAAAAGAAATAATTTCAAACATTCCTAAAGAGCCCCTCCTCCCACTTATAAAAGACCACCAACTCTAACCCATGACACACAAATCTCAAGCCCGTTGGTTCATCCACACACTACTCCATGAATCTCACAACATCCCCCAATTACTCTTAGAATATTTTCCCTAGGATGAAGGAAATTAGAGATAGCCTTTTGGCTCAAATAAAAGTGAGTTACCCGTTTTAAGAGGTAATATCTTCTCTAAACCTCATTTATATTATTCTACTACTTCACTCCCTATTATATTACATTTCCTTGACCATATAACAATAAAAATATCCTCAAAATACTAGGTTGATTTTATGAGAGGAATTCGAACTACACTTCTACACACCTCCATCTAATGGATACAAACATACTCCTTCTGGGGACATCGAACTACTGCATCACGAAACGATGATTGTTCAATTATATCCTACCACCTCTGATGGTGGACATTATTATGGAACTATATTTATATGTGATATATATTATGTTTATATTATTTCTATTCTTTTGTATTTTTCATTTATATAATACCTTTATGGTTTCCATAGTGGGTAAAAACCATAATTCTATTTGAGTAAGTGCCGACTACTGCCCACTCAAAGTGAATGACTCGTTAATGCCATATGTGGAATGTATAAAGGCTAGAGTTAAAGAAATTATATATGATATTATACTAGAATAATAATATACTTATGTATCATTACTTTTTAATTCCATTAAATATTAAATAGAAATGAATGAAGTGTTCTTGCGTATGTACGACTTATAGTCTCCATGAATGGGGCATTTCATTTCATATCTCCCAATGTTATATACTATTATAAATACACACACACAAACACACAGATATATATATATATACATTATATATAAATGATATATATCATATCAAAATCCTGAATATTGTTCTGGAGATAATGGAATTTTGACCACAAGGAAAACATGAAATTATAAGTAGTTCATTTTTGACTCAAGTACCAAATATCGACAAAAAGAATATTATTAAAATAAATGATTATGTAATGTTTATAACATGGTAATAAGTTATGGAAAAGGAATAATAAACTTGAATTGTTTTTGAAGCATGTAGAAATTAAATTTATTTTATTATTCAGGATATTAAAGAATGAACATGTCATGTCGGACATGATTTAAGGGAATTCGTGTAAATTTCCATTCATTGAGGAATACTTCGATTTATACACTAAATTATTTTATATTCTGTATTTTTAATCCCTTTTTCTTGTAAATTTATGATAAAGTAATATTTTATTTTGAAGTGTTTTACAAAACAATAAACAAAATGTTTCTTTTTAACATATGCGGTGACAATGACCATTCTGTCACTGCGAGCATTATTTGATATTTGGCTTCCACAACAAGATATAATGTTTTTAAAAATAAAATAAACCCCATACACTCATTTTATGTATTTTGGTATTGAAAATGGTTTTGATAATGGATTTATTATGTATATATAATGAAATTTTATATTGTGATTTCAAGGTGTAAATTTTATCTTTTATTTATGCTTGTTAATGTGTTATGATTTTATTACGGTTCTTGGAAATTTTTTATGCATACAGGTTGTTCTTTGATAATCCTAGGGTGGATGAGCATGTCATAGCTATCCAATTCATTGGTTAACTTGATGGAGGAAATCATTAATGTTTCTCCTAATATATTTAGGGAATACACTATGATGGGTATTCCAAATGTAACTCTCTATGTAGCTATGAAAGCTAAAATGTAAGTATGTTATGGTAGCCACACGTAACCTTTATGATTTATGGTTTTAATGTGTTTTTCATAAATCTTATGGTTTAATGAGGGTTGTTAAAGAGATTATGTTTTGAATGCATTGATGGAAAAATGATTTCTTTCTTTATTTTATAACCCTTAATGATCTTTTTCTACACATCCCATTTTTTGAAATGTTTTTCAATTAACTAAAAGATGAATAGGGTCAAGGATGTGATCAAGGAAGATTCATGCTATCAAAAACATGGAATTAGAAATGTTTATTTTTTATGTGTTTTTATTTTATGATATACTGGATATTGAGTAGAAGTGTCTACTTTTTAATATTTGAGATATAATGTAATATTTATGGCCTAATTCTCTAAAAATCTAAACCTGAAAAGATCCTCAATGTGAATTATTTACTTAACTCAAGATCATGTAATGTTTAATACTGGGGCCTTATAGTTGGTATCAGATGTCGGTTTAGACAACCTTTGGGAATTGGATTCTTCGTTAATCAAATGGTTAGTCCCTATGTCAATTCATTCAGTTAAATCCTTGTTTTATAACATTTTTAGATCAAGGAATGTAGGCTAAAAATAGGAGTAGGATCTCAAATAACATTCTTATATCTTCCTGATGACATGCTTGCAACAATTTTTTCAATGTCATGTTCGTATTGTTGTGAAACATTTTCCTATCATACAACTCAATTACAACCAGTTGTTTTAGATATCAAACACCTCCACCATACCTAGATACCAATATGGATCATGGGTTGTATTTTATCAAATCCATTTTTTCAATATTATAATATTTTCAAGTAAGTTAAATATTATCAAGGCATTTTAAAATATTTTACCTTATCACAAGATTTTGACGAATATTATGATTTTAAAAAAGATGCTGAAGAAGGAGACCCTTATGCAACCTATACATATAAATATTTTAAATATAGTCTCTCAAAACATAATTACGGTATTTTAAAAGGAAAATTTATTGAAAGTTTCAACTCAAAATCTATCTGACTTTTTTATAGAAAACTAGTATCCGCATATTTTTTGAAATTATATGTCATACATGATTATTTTTTGAAACTATTTTTCTACAAACACCCATATGACCCATGTTTTACAAGATGTATTTGGATGAAGGTGGAAATGATTTTCAAGGATATCTAAATAATTGGTGGAATGCATGGACCTTCTACCTATGTGAAAAAGATTATGATGAACCCATGTGGACACCCTGATCAATGTATGATGTTCTTTCTTAGGGAATAATGTTATTTTATTGAGGTTAAATAAATAAATGATAATATCTTTAAGACTTCATGAATTACGATTTTGAGGTCTTAATGAGTAGGGATGAAAATGATAGGTATAAGACAACCATTAAGGTTAAATCAAGTTAGGTTTGTTTTGATTTTTATAAGAAGGTACAACATTCAAGATGGCTGAAAAACCATCATTTTTGGAAATTCCACATGAATCGAACCCTACAACTGAAAGGCAACAAGAGTGCATCACCTACCACTTTCCTACGTGATGTCCCAGATTATAATGACTTATTATTTTTGTTAAATGATTTTATGGATCAAGAATAATTTGATTTTAGAAACATATGTTTTATCAAAAGGATATCCATATTATAAGAAAATGAATTGGTGATTAAGTGATTAAGGTTTTTTTTGAAAATGTTACCTCTTTTGGGGAGACACTATATGCCTATGGAAAATAGAATAATATAGGATTTCATTTATGGAGTAACATTTGTAATTTTGTTTTGGAAGAATATATGTTTCTATTATGGAAATATGGTGAATTGGTTTATTTATAAAAATGATTAACCTATCATAGAGAATATGTGATTTGGTTAATTACACTTCAGTAAGAGACATAAAGAGTAGTAAATGTTATTTGGAGATAAATGTTAAGATTTATTATGGAAGACTATAAGATTAAATTATTCTGAACATTGGGTTTGAATATTAGTTTTAATTATATTGATGGATATTGAGGACAATTTTTTGTTGATTTGTATTAGTTGAAGTTTGGGTATTTTTTGATCAATTTTGGATATTAAAAGTAGTGTTTCTTTTTATAAAATATAATCTTATTTGGGTACTATCTAATCATTTACTAACCATTTTGGTTTTGTATAATGTCTAAAGATATAAGAAATATATAGTAAAACAGTTTTGGATTATGTGATTCTCTTGATGTTGATTCTAGCTCTTCAGGTGTGTCCAAGTCATCTTGAATACTCATCGTTTCGAGAAAATAGGATTTCATGGTAGAAACATATTAAAGGATGAAATATTAATATAAAATTAATTATATTTCCTTATGTCCTAAGTCTATCTCATAAATAAATTCTCCAACATTATGTAATGGAAATTAGAACAAAAACATTGCCCGTTTACATTTCCTACTAGGAAAATGAAGACCGTTAAACCCATCACATGTTTGTGGTTTTATCATTGTTAACTCTCTCTTGATCATGTTTTCTATCTCTTTCCATTCGAACATGACACATAGTATCTCCCCCATATCTATGTTTTCAAGGAATCCAAGTATGAGTTATCTCAAGAGACCTTTTTACTCCTCTTTCTTTCTTTTAATGTGATAGTTTTAGTGAATCTTTTTCCGATGTGGGGATTATAATGAAGTTTTCAAGACCAATTTTAAAATTTTGAGGACATAATTACCAAAAGGGGGGAAGGATGTTACATCCCAGGTAAATACAGAATTTGAAAATTTTATATTAATTAATATTTGAGAATTAAATATTAATTTTACTTTCAAGGGGATGCTATGTCTGATAGAGTACTCAACAGACAACAACGAGTTTCTTTGAAATCTTACGTTGCACACAACATTGAGTTATAGTGGAAAATAATAATATAATATTATTTTAAATGGTTGTTAACACCTAGACGTTATATTGGCGAGAATGAATAGAAATAACTACAATATTATTATACATATTTGTTAATTTTTTTTACATTTATCCAATAAATTTTCGATGATTGAAATGAGAATGAATATGAATTTAACCATGAAAAACTCTAATATTTTTAAAAGGTCATTCTACAACCTTTTGATGGAGAACCCCTTTAAATCTTGTTTTTATCACTTTTATTTGTTCTATTTTACAAAATAAACATCTTCTTTTTAATTGGGACATCAAAATTAACTTTGGGTAAATTGTTTCTATTTTTCTGATAAAGTTCATTTTTTAATTAACACTGAAAAATAATGCATTTTAAGCCCAAACTGTCTTTTCATCTAATTTATTTATATAGTTAGATTGTAATTTTAATTGATTTTAATGTGTAATTAGATTATATTTTTACAATTTAATTCAATTTTTGTTATTTAATGTAATTTCAATTTCAAATTGGAAATAAACACATGCCAATTTTTTTGTAGTTATTATTTCATAAAAACACACATTTTAGTTTTGAAAACTTGAATTAATTTTAAATTAATTTCGAAAACTTATGTGTTATGAATTTTTAAAAATGGATTCCATATTTGAAATTAGGATATTCAAATTGTTTAAATAGGTAAATTTTTGTAGACATTATTAATAGAAAGTTCATTAAATATTTTTTTTACCATGGTTAGATGGAAAATCTAGTAAACCTGGGATGGTGTTGGAGGTGATCTTGTAGTGACTTCGGTTCTTGTTCTTCACCAGAACAAGATTCTTCTTCTCTTATGATTTTCTTCTTTCTCTCTTGGGTTCAGTGCTTCTACCTGGTGTTGTATTCCTTTTTTCATTTGATCATTCGGTCACCTTTTTGGTCTTGGTTATAGCTACAATTTGGTGTTTGAACCTGTGATGTGTCTTGGGTTTCTTCTTATTTTGTGAGATGTGGTTTTTGACAGGACAATGGACCTGATGTCCTGTGATGTTAGGTTTTGATTCATTTTTTTACGGTGAAGATAGTGTTTTACAGTAGCGATGATGTGGTTTTTATCGTTGACGAAGGTGGTTTCTGATGAGCGGCTCCAGTGGGCGTAGGTTCCTTCTATGATGGTGGTCTAAAGCTATAGTGGGGTGAGGGTCGATGGTCCTCTTCCAACAACGTGGTGGAGACGTGTTGTAATGAACTTTCCGGGGGCGCGGCTCGAGACAGCTCGATGCTCGAGGTTTCATAACCTGGGACGTTTGATTTTCAAATTTAGTGGTTGTTTCATCTTTTGTTTTTGAATTTTGAATTATGGTAGTTTAGTTTGTATTTGGTTGCTGTGAGGTTACCACCTTTCCATAAAGTGGCTTTTAAAAAATACAAAAAAAAAAGATTTGGAGGAGGATGATTTGAATAGTGTCAAAATTCACAATATTCATATTTTATAATACAAAATATTTTATTAAATATTAAAAAATTCCAAAAAATCTAAGATTCAGACAAATAGTTATCATATGTCTGAAAATTTATTAATGACTATTTATTTGGATATTTTTCATGTTTTGGTAACACTTTTGATTTTCAAAGTGTTAAATTCATGATAAAACAGTAAGAGTAAAAAAGATATAAATAAAAACAATAAAGATTAAAAAATATCCCAAACATCCAATTATTATGTGATGATTCTATTTAGATATATATTAATATTATCTTCTAATTTAATGAGTTTTGGACCTTTTGAATCCGAAAATCATTTTATAATAAAATAATACATTCAAACTTTCCTAAAGAGCCCTTCATCCCACTTATAAAAGGCCACCACCTCTATCCAATTACACTGGAATATCAATCCACTTATCACATAAAAAATATTCACTATGAATCTCAAAAATCCCCCTCTTCCACCTAGAAGCTTTCTCTTAGGTAGAAGTAAATTCAAGAAATCCTTTTTGATCAAATAAAAGAGAGTTGCGTGTTCTAAGAGGCATCATCTTCTCTAAAATTTCTTTCCATTACTCTACCTCTTGACTCCCTAATCTATTATTTTTCATTGATTACATAAAAACAAGAATATCCTAAATATACTATATTTTTTTTATGATAAGGATACTAACTATACTTCCATAGACCTCCATCTAGTGGATACAAACATATTATTTCTGTGGACGATGAACTATTACCTCACAAAATGATGATTGTTCAATAATCTCATACTGCCTCCCATGGTGGCCATTATGATGTCACTGAATTTATATGTGATATGTATATTATATTTATATTGTCTCTATTCTTCTTTATTTTTAATTTATATCACACCTTTATGATTTTCATAATAGGTAAATATGATAATTTCATTTGAGGGAGTGCGAACTACCACCCCCTCAAAGTAATATCACTCGTTCATGCCATATGTGGAATATATAAAGGATGTAGTTAATGAAATTATATATTATATTATAATGTATTTATAATATAAATATTTATTATTATGTTTTAATTCTATTAAATATGATATAGAAATAAATGTTGCGTTCTTGCATACGTATGGCTTACCCTCTCCTTGAACGGTGCATTAAATTTCTTATATCCAAATGTTATGTACTATTATATATATATACTTGATATATATGATATATATGAAATCTAAATCATGAATGTAATTCTGGAGTTAATGTACATTTGACCACATGGAAAACATGTAATTATAAGAAGTTTATTTTTGACTCAAGTACCAAATATCGACAAAACTACCGTTTTTAACTTAAATGATAATGTAATGTTTATAACATGGTAATAAGTGATATAAAAGGAATAATAAAATTTAAAATGGTTTTGAATCTATTATAAGTTAACTTCCATTTATTATTCATAAGATTAAAGAAATAAAGAGTCATGTGAGACATGAGGTAAGGGACATCGTCTCAATCTCCTTTCATTGAGGAATACTTCAATTTATACATGACTTTCTTTTATATTCGTTTTAATAAACCCCTTTTACATTTACTTTTATTCAAATGGAATAAATTTTTTACGAAGCGTTTTACTTAATGGGAAAAATAATGCTTCTTTCTATTGTACTTGGTGATAATGACCTTTCCATCTCCATGAGAATTATATGATATTTGGATTCCTTAACAAGCCGTAATGTTTTTAGATAGAAAAGAAATACCAAATACTATATTTAGGTATTTTGGTATTGAAAATGGTTTTGATAATTGATTTATATTGTCAATATATTGAAATGTTATATTGTTATTGTAATGTGAAAATTTTATCATTCCTTTACGCTTGTTCATGTGTTATGATTATGTTATGGTTCTTCAGAATTGTTTACGAATATGGGTGTTTCCATGATAATGCTAGGTCAGTGAGCCTGATATATCTCTCTAATGCAATGGGTAACGTGATAGAGGTAAACATTAATGTTTATCCTAAGTGATTTAGGGAATATACTATAATGGGTATTCCAAACTTAACTTCTTATATAGATGTGAAAGCTACAATGTAATTATGTTATAGATGCCACAAGTTACATTTATGATTTATTATTTATACGTGTTACTCATAAATCATATGATACATGCGGCGTGTTAAAGAGGATATGTTTTTTATGTATTGATAGAAAAATGGTCAATTTCTTTATATTATAACCCTTACTGAGCTTTTTATGCCCATCCCATGTTTTTTAAAATGATTTCTACAGGACATAAAGATGAATAGGGTGAAGGATGGGATCATGGAAAAGTAAGGCTGTCTAAAACATGCAACTCAACAAATTTATTTTTTAAGGGTTTTTATTTTATGAAAAAAATGTATTCAGAGTAGAAGTGTCTAATTTTTGATATTTGATAAGCAATGTAATAGTTATGGACTAATTCTATAAAACTAAAAACTTGAGAAGATTCTCAACGTGAATTACTGACTTAACTCAAGATTATGTAATGTTTAAGGCTGGGGACTTATAGTTGGAATCAGAGGTCTGTTTAGACAACTTTAGGTATTATGGGTTTTTGTTAAACACATGGTTAGTCCTTATGTATATTCATTCAGTTAAAACCTTATTTTATAACATTTTTAGATCATGAAAAGTTGTTTAAAAATGGAAGGAGTAGGATCTAAAATAACATTCCTATCTCTTCCTGATGACATACTTGCAATAGTTTTTGAAAAGTCTTGTTTGAATTATTGTGAAACTTTTTCTAGCAAACAACTCACTTGCAAGAATTTTTTTGAGATATCAAACACCTCCACCATACCCCGATACAATCACGGATCATGTCTTGTATTTATCAAATCATATTTTCTCAATATTCACATATTTTCAAGAAAGGTAAACATTATCATGGAGTTTTCCCATATTTTACCATATCAAAAGATTTTGAATAACATTATGTTTTTGAAAAAGCTGATAAAGAAGGATACCCTTGCAAAAACTTTTTTTATTTTCTTTGAAATTATAGTCTCTCAGCACATACTTATGGTATTATAAAAGGACCATTTATTGATTGTTTCAACTCAAACTTGGTCTGACTATTTTATCAAAATCATGTTTCAGCAGATGTTTTGAAATTATATTTCATACATGATTTTTTTATAAAACAATTTTTCTGGAAACACCATTCTGACCAAAGTTTTGAAAGGATTATTTAGATGATGGAAGAAAATTATTTTGAAGGATCTCTAAATCATTGTTGCAATGTATGGAAATTCTACCTACGTTAAAATGTTAGAGATTATATCATGTGGACACCATGATCAATGTATATTGTTCTTTTATTGGGAATAGTGTTGTTTTATGGATATGAAATAAAAAAATGACAATATATATAATCCTTCATGAATTAATATGTTGAGGTCTTAAGGAGGTGGGATGAAAATGATAGGTATAAGACAACCTTTACAGTTTATACATGTTAGTGTTATTTTGAGATTTAAAAATAATGACAAAACACAAGATGGATGAAAAAAAAATCATTTTCAGCAAGGAAGCACGAATCTAACCCACACCCGAAGGGTGAAAAGGGTGCATCACCTACCACTGACATATGTGAAGTATCTGGTTAGTTTGACTTATTAGTTTAGTTAAATGATTTTATAGATCAAGAATAAGTTGATTTTGGAATCTTATGTTTTATCAAATGGATATCTTTAGTATAAGAAAATGATTTGGTTATTAAGTGATAAATGTAATTTTGGAAGACGTTCTCTCTTTTGGGAAAATACTGTATGCCTAAGGAAAATAGAATACTATAAGATTTCATTTGTTGAGTAATGGTTGAAATTTCATTTTGGAAGAATATAAGTTTTTATTGTGGAATTATGGATATTTGGGTTAATTATGGAAATGATTAACCTATCATAGAGAATAAGTCATTTGGTTAATCACACTTCAGTGTGAGACTTTAAGAGTAGTCGATGTTATTTAGAGATAAATGTTAATATTTACTATGGATGACTATATGATTAAATTATTATGAGATTTGGGTTTCAATCTTAGTTTGGATTATATTGAGGTATTTTAAAGAAAATGGTTTATTGAATGGTCTTTGATGAACTTTGGGTATTGTTTGTTCAATTTTCAAGACTAAGAGTAGTGTTTCATCTTATAAAAGATTACCTTTTTGGGGGACTATCTGATCATGTACTAACCATTTTGGGTTTGGATAATGTATAAAGATAGGGAAAATATATATTTCATTTTTTTGGATTATGTGATTCTCTAGAGGTTTATTCTAATGCTTTAGGTTTGACCAAGTCATCTTGAATACTCATCATTTGGAGAAAAGATGATTTTTTTGTAGAAACTTATTAAAGGATGAAACTCTACTTGAAAAATAATTATATTTCATTATGTCCTTAGTCAATCTCATAAATACATTCTCCAACATTATGAAATGGAACTTAAAACAAAAACATAGTCCGTTTACTTTTCCAACTAGGAAACTAATGACCGTTTAACCCTTCACAAGTTTGTGGTTTTCTTGTTTTCAACTTTCTCCTAATCATGTTTTCTATCAATATCCATCATAAAATGACACTTAGTTTCTCCTCCATTTCCATATTTTCAGGGAATCCTTGTATGTGTTATCTCGATTGACCTTTGTACTTCTCTTTCTTTCTTTCATAGTGATAGTTTTATTGAAACTATTTCTGATGTGGGACTTTTAATGATGTTTTCGAGCCCAATATTAAAATTGCGAGGAAAAAATTCCCAAAATGTTGGAAAGATGTACCATCCTAGGTAAATAAAGAATATGAAATTTAAATATTTATTAATATTTTTAAATTAAATATTAATTTTATTTTCAAGGGGATTCTATGTCTGATAGCGTACTCAACATGAAACAATGCATTTTTTCGGAATTTTACATTGCAGAAAACATAGAGTTATATTGAATAATAATAATATATTATTATTTTAAATGGTTGTTAATGCCTAGCCATTGTATTGGAAAGAATGAACAGAATTAACTACAATATTATTATACATGTTTGTTAAATGTTTTTACATTTATTCGATCAAATTTACAGGCTTAAAATGAGAATGAATCTGATTTTAAGCATAGAAAAATCTAATATTTTTAAAAGGTCATTTTATCATCTTTTGATGGAGAACCCCTTTTTATTCTAGTTTTTTTCAGTTTTATATGATTCATTTGAAAAAATAATCTTCTTATTTAGAAGAGGGATATCAAAATTTTATTTAGGTTAATTTTTGGTATTTTTCTCATAAAGTTCATTTTTAAAGAATAGTGAAAAATAATGCATTCTATGTCAAAACTGTCTTTTCATATGATTTATTTATATTGATAGATTGTATTTTTAATTATTTTCAAAGTATAATTGGATTATATTTTTACCATTTAATCTAATGTTTTCCATTTAATGTATTTTCACTTTGAAATTATAAATATACACATTCCAATCTTTTGATAGTTATTATTTCTTGAAAACACACTTTTTTGTTTTAACAACAAGAATAAATTTCAAATTAATTTTTGAAACATCTGTGATATCTAATTTGTTTAAATTGATTCCATATTTTAAATCAAGAAGTCCAAACTGTATAAATAAGTAACTTATATTTTAAGACATTAGTAATAGTAACTTCTGTAAATATTTTATTTACCATGGTTAAAGGGTAAATCTGGTAAATAAGGGTAAAAAAATAACATTGTAATAATATTAAATTACCTTAACACGTATTCTACCACTATTGGATAATAAATTTCCTACATGGGCATCCTTGGGTAGATTTTGGGACCCCATAGAGCCACTTGTATGTCAAAATGAAATTTTATAAAAAATTAGTTTAATGTTAAGGAGAATGTAACATAAACATATATCTTTTAGTAAAATAATATTTATATTTGGTTATATATGTGATATTTTTGACTAAATATTCATTGAAAATATGAAAATATTTCATACAACAAAGTATTTTATTTATAATTTTAGACATTAAATATATAAATATACTTATGGCACAATGGTGATGCTATGATTGGTTCATTAATAAAAGATTCAAATAAATGATATTATAAATGTAATTGTACTATTTTTATATCATACAAGAATTTTATGGATTATTTTATCATGTTATATTTTTATTGATGATGTTTTTTTCGAATCAATCAATTTTTTACAGATTAAAAAAAATTCATGATATGAAGTGTCAAAATTTACACAATTCTTATTTTAGAATATAAAATATTTTATTAAATATTATAAAATTCAAAAAAACAAATATTAATCCATATAGGTATAATTAGACTAAAATTTTATTATTGACAGTTTATTTTCATATTTTTCATGTTTTGGTAATTATTTTGATTTTCAATGTATTAAATGCTTGATAAAATGGTAAGAGTTAAAATGTGTTAAATAGAAAATATAAAGATTAAAAAATATCCCAAACTAGTAAAATTATTATTGGATGGTTTTTTTCGACATATATTTATCTTATATTCGAATTTAATGTGTTTTTAACTTTTGAAATTGAAAATAAATTTATAATAAAATAATAATTTCAAACTTTCTTAAAAAACCCCTCCTTCCTCCTGTAAAAGGCCACCACCTCTAACCCATTACACGCACATCTCAATCCCCTTGTATCTTCAAAAAACTACTCAAAGAATCTCTCAAAATCCCATTATTCCTCTTAGAAGATTTCTCTTAGGCATAAGAAAATTCAAAAAATCATTTTGGCTCAAATAAAAGAGAGTTACACATTTTAAGAGGTAGCATCTTCTCTAAATTTCCTTTCCATTTTCTACTTCCTAAATCTATATTATATTATTTTTCATTTATTAGATAACTAAAACAGTATCCTCATTATGTTACGTTGTTTTTATTAGAAGGATTCAAACTATATTTCTCCAAACCTCCTTCTAATGGATACCAACATACTGTTTCAGTAGATGACAAACTACTGTTTCACAAAACGACGATTGCTCAATTATATCCTACTGCCTCTCATTTTTGACATTATGATAGAAATGTATTTATATGTGATATATATTATATTTATATAATCTCCATTCTTATTTATTTATGATTTATAAAATACCTTTATGATTTCCATGATGGGTAAAAATGATAATTTCATTTGAGGAAGTGCAGACTACTGCCTCCACAAAGTGATATGAATCGTTAATGCCATACGTGGAACATATAAAAGATGGAGTTATTAAAATTATATATGATATTATAATGGAATTATAATATACCTATGTATCATTAAGGTTTAATTCCATTAAATACAAAATAGAAATGAAAGTAGCGTTCTTGCATACGTACGACTTACTATCTCCATGAACGGTGCATTTCATTTCTTATATTTAAATGTTATGTAATATTATATATATATATATATACTGGATATATATGATATATATGATATCTAAATCATGAATATCATTCTGGAGACAATAGGCTTTTGACCACATGGCCAACTTGTAATTATAAGAAGTTCGTTTTTGACTCAAGTACCAAATATCGACAAAACGACCGTTATTAACATAAATGATTATTTAATTTTTATACCATTGTAATAAGTGATATAAAATGAATAATAAACTTGAAAAAGTTTCTAAATGAAGTATAAATTAACTTTAGTTAATTATTCAGGAGATTAAATACTGAACGAGTCAAGTCGGACATAAGGAATGGGACTTCGTCTCAACCTCCTTTAATTGAGGCATAATTCGATTTACACCCAAATTTGTTTTATACATTGTATAACAAACCCCTTTGACTTAACAAGATATAATGTTTTTAAAATCAAAATAAATACCATATACACTTTTTATGTATTTCTATATTGGAATTTTTTTTAGAATGTGTTGATTATGTCAACATAATGAAATGTTATATTGTGATTGCAATGTGGAATATTATCTTTCTTTTATTCTTTTTCATGTGTATTGACTATGTTATGGTTCTTGGGAATTGTTTATTCATACATGTGGTTCTATGATAAACCTAGGGCGATTGATCCTGAGATAGATCTCAAATGCATTGGGTAACATGATAGAGGTAAATGTTAATGTTTCTCCTAATATATATATGGAATATATTGTGATGGGTATTCCAAACATAACTACCTATGTTTTAGTGAAAGCAAAATTTATGTATGTTATGGATTCCACAAGTTACCCTTTGGATTTATAATTTCTACATGTCATTCATAAATATTATGATTTCATGGGGTGTGTTAAAGAGCTTATGTTTTGTACATATTGATGGGAAAATGATTTCTTTCTTTACTTTATAACCCTCACTGATATTTTTATGCTCATCCCATATTTTTGAATTGTTTTTCATAGGACTTAAAGATGAATAGGGATAGGGATGGGATCAAGGAAAAGTCATGATATCAAAAACATGGAACTAGACATATTTTTTTATGATTTTTTATTTTATAAAAAAATATATACTGAGTAGAAGTCTCTACATGTAATATTCAAGTTGTTCTGTATAAGTTATGACCTAATTCTCTAAATATCTAACCCTAAAAATACCTTCAATGTGAATTATTAACACAATTCAAGATTATGTAATGTTTAAGGCTAGGTCTTTATAATTGAAATCCATTAACACTAAAAACCCTTGATGTTAAATATGACTCACAATAAATATTTTTCAATGTTACTATCCAAATTCATCTTCTTGATGTATTATGATTATTTAATACATATTTACATGGAACCCATTTATTTTTATGAGTTAATAATGTTAGGAAAGGAATGATTTATTTTATGATATACTACAATATTGATTTTTCCTGTAGCCATAACATTTATTTTATATATTTTTATTTCATTATAATATTTTATGTGTTATTTAAAAAAATACACCATACCTTTTTTCAGGTCATTTATTCATTGAAAAAATGTATTTAATATGAAATGATATTTCAATATACATACATTTTTTCTTATGGGAAGAAAGATTATTTAGAAAATTGTAAGATTCTATGTGATATGTTTATGTTATGGTCTGTAGAAATTATTTATAATGATGGGTGTCTCCATTTTAATACAAGTGTGGGTGATCATATTATATCTCTCTAATTCACTGGGTAAAGGGAAAATGTTAACTGATTTGTTTGCTTCTAAAAAATAATGGGAATATAATGTGTTGATTATTCTAATTGTAATAGAGATGGTTATTTTATGTAAAAATGTGATGGTTATTCTATGTGTAACAATGAAGGTTATCCCATTTTTAAGAGGGATTTGAACATTATTACCATGGGTTCTTACATGTTTTATCTATTATAAAAATGGATTTTAAAAGTATCTTTTGAGCTATAAGTGAGTAATATTCATGTGAAAATGTTGTATTCCATATGATCAATGATAATGTAATAATGGTAAGTATTTTATGGGTTTTTATAATTTTTACTTAAATAATCGATTTATTTTTTTTATGCCCCTTAATTTTATTTTTTGTTCCCATTTTACATTTTAAAATATTTTTCTTAGTGTTTAAGGACAGGTAATGGGGTGAAAATGTCATTTTAAAAGTCATGATGATTTTTTTTTGAAAATAAATGATGTTTTGTCGGTTTTATATTACAGAGATAATGGATAATGAGAACAAATTTACACCATTTAGAATATATTTTGTTTATATTGGAGTTACATAATAATTATCTAAAATTCTTATCATAAAATATCAATGTGGAATGAATAAAAATGAAATCTTGTCAAAAGAAACATGATTACGTAATTTTTTAATGAAGTATCCTTATATCAATGATGAATTACTCAAATTAAATTAATATAATATATATCTAAATATTTGAATTTAAATCCTTCCCATTAGTATTACTAGTCATATATTTTATATTAGATCCTCTTATGCTGGAAAATTTAATTTCCTAAAAATCCATTTTTCGACATGTTTGATAGTTTTACTTTAACTAAATTTATTTATTTTCTGTAAATTAAATTTTCAAAAAAGGACTCAATATTTTGAATTAGTACAATTTATATTATATAATATGTTAAATTTATCTTTGATTATAAAGAATTCCAAAAAATAGTAAAACTATTATACTATAGCTAAGGTAAAATTGTGTTTACCCAGGGGTTAAAGTAAGAACAAAAGTGTAAAAATGACCTAAAACATGTTTATATCCTATTATATGGACATATTTTGAACTTATAACATATAATTATTAATAATGAGACATTTTTGTGCCTTTTTTAATGTGAAAAACGTGGGTAAGATTTATTTTTTTCAAAAATCCCATATATTTCCTCCTAAATCATAAGAGCGAACTGCCTCCTATCACTTATTCACACACATAAAACCATATTGATCAACCAAAACATGATAATATATCTCCAAAATATCCAATATACTGATATGTTATTTTGTCGAGGGAATAATATATTTCCATCTCCTTCTCCATTGAATGAGAAATGAAGGTATCAATTGTGTGCATAGTAAACTATCACATAACGAACTGATGCGATTTTTTCCATCGCTAAATTACATGGGTAGTCATAATGATGAAAATAATGTATATATAATATGTATTAAATTATATTAATACATTAAAATTAATATACCCACAAAATCCTTACTATTTCAACCATTAATGGAATTATATTGTCCCTCGTGTGTATGTACAACCTTCTATCTCCACAAAGCGATGCGACACATTTTCCATGTAAAACATTAAATAATGGGTTTAAAAATTAAACCCATATATAAATATTGAAATTCAGTATTCTTTATTTAACATGGGAATTTATTGACAATGAATATTTTTCTTTAATTAAATAGATCATTTGATATATTAGGAAATCATTTTATGTGTAATGAAATT
Source organism: Viscum album (assembly GCA_963277665.1). Classification (NCBI taxonomy): domain Eukaryota; kingdom Viridiplantae; phylum Streptophyta; class Magnoliopsida; order Santalales; family Viscaceae; genus Viscum; species Viscum album. Next base: position 841,001,710 of record OY728147.1, on the reverse strand, counting down.
TGGGGTCTGGAATTATATATCCCTCCAATGGATCAAAAGGATCATGAGTTGAATGAGTAATATAGCATTAAATGAGTTTTACCCATAATTTCAAATAATCTCGTGGATGGTCTAGGTTGTATAGATATCTTGATGTTTGATATCATGATGTGAAATATAAATAATTTCATTCCTTAATAATTAAATTATTATTATCTGTGATATTATTTCATTTATATCATCCATCGATTCATTTATTATCACAGGTTATTTATTAAATACCATGTTTTTTCTGTAACACCCCATGATTTTATAGTACGTCTCTTTTTAAGGTTACTCATTTCGAACACTTATGTTGCATGAACCACCAAACCAAAATGAAGAAGTTAATATTATAATTTAAATGTTATCATTATAAAATATATATTAGAATGGTAGGAATGAACAATATTAACTGAATTATGAGAATATTTTTTACACATCGTATATAAGTAATTCATTGGTGAAAAATTATTTATAAAAATGAAACACTTTCAAAAACATAAAAGGATATGATTTTATAAAAAACTATTTAAATATTCACCAATTTGTTTTATAATAACAAATAAACAAATAAATATTATTATATTATATTATATATATATATAACATAGTAAATATAAAGATGAAAATTTATCTTATGTGTTTTCTATACGTTATATAAGAACAAATCCCATTTTACACCTAAAATGTATATTTATAATAGGGAAGTTTTATACCATTTCACGGAGAACCTATTTTAAATTAAATTATTGAAAATTTAATATATTTTTTTGAATAAATAATATTCTTATTTTAACTATAAATCTAAAAAGTTATATTGGATGATTTTTTTTTATATTTTTCAGATAAGTATTATGTTTTAATGAATAGTGACAAAATATTTCAGTTTCATTGAAAATATAATTTTCTTCTATAAAATTTCTATCATTAAATTATAGTATTAATTATAATTAATGTATAACTAAAATAATAATCCTTTGATATAATTTAGTTCATTGGGATCAATTTCACATTGAATGAGTATATAATTTTTTTATTATTTTTAAAAACCGGTTAGCACACTCCATATACAAGATTAATTTTTAATTAATTTTAACCAATTGTGTGTTTTAAATTTTTAAAAACGGATTAATTATTTTTAATAAATATTATATATTTTATTAAATATATCCATTTTATTTTTAAATAATATGAATATTATGTTTAATAGTATTTTTTAATACCACAGTTAATGGTAAATTGTGTAATTAAATGTAAAAATAATTTTATAAATATTATAATATCTCCATTACACTTGTTCTAATATTATAGGATGTTATTATTTAGTTCCTAACTATTAAAGGATCTGTTATGAGAATATTTATAGTCTTTTTGATGAGAATATAACCTTTGTGATATTATATTTACAGGAAATATAATTATGTCATACTTTTATTTTTTATAATTTAATTATTTTTAATATGGGGATATAAGGGATATGATCAACTATAAATAGTGTTTTGAACTATAAAACTTACATATTTATCATGATATTATATTTGTTAAATTTTTGGGAAGACATAATTAAATTAATGTTTTTTCACAATGATTATTTAATAATTGTCAAGACCCGTCCACTGCAGCCCATTCCATGACTACCCCAATATCACCTTCCATAGGCCAGGGGATGGCGACTAGTACCAGAAAGGAATATTCCCATAACAAGAAGGAATTTCCTTTAATCCTATACAAACACACAATCCAAGAACACAATAAGAAACAACCCTAAAGTAAACTGTGTAGTAAAAGTGTACTGAAAGTAAAGGGTTTGGAATATAATCCCAAATTAAAAGTATAAGTATAAATAAAAAGAGAAAATATCTCCTGGATCGTCCACCGAGGATCCAACTTGAAGGGTGGGTAGAGCTCACGATCAGTAGTCACTGCAGCATGTCACGTCAAATGGACCACCTAGGAGCACCGTCCAGTCATGGCTCCCTCAGCCTCGATATATGTTGTCTTTCATCTACACAAGAGACAACAAGGTGCGGGAATAATGATACTCAGTAGGGACCTCGAGACCCCTGAAGGTCTCCTACAGTTCCACAAAGGAGAAACCACAAATCAATACCTCATTCACAAAGCAAGAAGCAGTCATCAACTCTACCTAGGTGTATGCCCATACATATACCTAAGTTATCATAATATACTCATCTCCATTATGAGGAAAACTTAAGGCTCCAACTTTTTAGCCATTTTCACAAATGATCCATAAAGGAAGAATACCATAGAGGTAACTCCACGAAGGTAACACCACGGGGGAAAAAGTAACACAAAGGTAACACCATGAAGATAACACCACGATGGTGAAAGTACCACAAAGGTAATACCACGAAGGTAACACCACTAAGGTGAGAGTACCACAAATTTAAAGACTCATCTCACATTAGGTATAAGTAAATCCCAAAAGTACAGATGATTAGTTGAGAATATGGATAATATTATTCTGTCGAGAGGCACTACTGTTATCTATACGGAGTCTGAACCATATCAGATCGTTAGGTACTAACCCACACTAACTCACACATGATTGGTATGCACTGACCCACATAGGATCACTGAGCGTTGACCCACACAGGATCTGACCCACACAGGATTGATAAGTGCTGACCCACATAAGATCGCTCAGTACTAACCTCCATATGATCTTTCTCCAACCTCCGCCTCACTGCCAGCCACTGGTTTCCTACTAAAAGTACATATGATTCCGGGAGGATCTACTCCTCAATCCATAGTTCATAACAAAACCACCAAAAATCACCACAAACTAGTATCCTAAAGGGCCTCCCTGTCTTATGGGTTCCAACACGACATACAGCGCATCAATAGGACGCACGGTCTGTGACTTATAAGCATTTTAGTTCTGAGGGCCCGGTTGGATTCATGTTCGATCCAACCCGACCATACTCCAACATTCCCTAAAAATCAAAGTGGAGAATACCAAAAAGACTGTCTCTCTCCAAGGTTCCTACCACCATATACAGTTCATCAAACAACTGCTCATATTTCATGTTATGGTCATTTAGGTGAAACTAGGCCTGTTGGGCTCCAGATCCCATCCGACCCGGTCGAATAGACCGGCTCGGACCCAACCCAAGGAGGGGAGTAGCCTAATGGGCTCATGTAGCCCAACACGCGAAGGCAAGACCAACTGGGCTCACATAGCCTAGCCCGTGGAGGGGCGCGGCCTGCTGTCAGTGCAACCCATAGGTGCGGATCTCGCCCTAGCTCGCATGGGGGTAGCGGTATCCCCCATTCGGAAGGCGTAGCTGCGGCGCCTCTTGGATATACTAGGTAACCTGAGGGACCTGTTGTGTGTCCCAATCCACTTCCACGACTTACGAGCCATGACCATTCTTATGTGATGTGTGACTGCGCACCGCCCACCACCATCTGCGGCCAGCCGCCACTATACACAGCAGTGATATGTCGCAACCCCCTTCTCCAGTGGTGTGTGATGGAACGCCACCACTTCATTCACGGTCGGTCATTTCCAGCCTCTGGCATCACCTTCCGTGGCTACAATGGTTGCCTTCTTCATTAGCGGCGTGTGACGACACACCGCCATCTCCCCCGCAACCGGTCATTGCCAGCCACCACCATCACTCGGTGTTCCGAGTTTCATCCATACCGAATATAATGCACGAGAAGAATGCTCCATATTACAACAAAAAGGGAAGAGGGTCTAGTCCATGTTCATTTTTACCATGACCTCTATGTTATCTTGATATAAATATGATATAATAATGATATATCACCTCTGTAACGTAGAAATGAAATATACCCTACCTCAAGATCGTTGGAGAACATCCGCGTTTGTGAAAGATTCTGTATTCATCATTCCCCAAACAAGCTTCCAGCGATGCCACATAATTGTCATTATTTGGTTCTTGATTCGGTGGCACACATCACTGCTCACTCGAATTAGTCCTATCCTACATGTGGTTGGCATCACAGAACTTTATCAGAACTTCATCACTTGGTGAAGCCAGGCCAACCTTCCTCCCATGATCCATGTAAATAGGAGAGGGGGAGGGTGAGTAAAGCACGTGGAATTAATGGGGGTTCATTTAATAGGAACCTTCCTAACTCCAATGACATTGTTAAAAAAAAATTTATGAGTCAATCCATTTAATGGCTTGACACATCTTTTGTCCTACTACCACCACTTTTCTATTGGAGGGAAAAAAAGAAAGAAATAAAATTACAAAGTTATTTTGTTATTCTTTTAAATTTCCAAAATATAACTTTTTCTCCGGACCTATTGCGGTCGAAGTGAATCCTCCATTAAAAGAATCCCAGTGCTATAGATTCCATGGTGCCATCATATTTTTAATCTGAGAACTGGTTCAAAAGATAGATAATTCCTCCTGTGTGTTTACTAAAAGTACCATAAAAATGTTCACAAATTCATTCCGGGCACCCCAGGCCTCGGAATTACACACCGCCAATTTTTTCAGACTCGTAATAAATCCATTTAATTAAAAAAATTACATTGAAAATACAGGTCTTTAAATTCTCCCCATCTTTGGGGTTTTCTTCCTCAAAATCCTCAAAATTGAATAAGGAAATAGATGTGGGTACTGAGCATGAATCTGAGCCTCCTACTCCCAAGTGCTCTCCCAGAGGTTCCTGTGCTACCTGTGAATACGCACCATATGTATCAATCATCCATTATGGACATGATCTTATCGATCCTCAATCTCTACTGGGACCTCCATAAATTTCACCCCATCATCAATGTCCATCTCGCCTCTATTGATAACGTGTGATGGGACATGCACGTATATCCTCAGCTGAGGTTTGTGGTAGACTACATGTACCCTCTCAAAATGTGGTGGTAGTGCCAAGTGGTATGCCTCCTCTCCAATCCTCTGAAGTATCAGAAATGTTCCCATAAACCTTGGTGATAACATACCTCCCCGTCCATACTACTGCAAATATCGTCGAGGTGTGACCTGTAGGAAGACATAGTATACTTCCTCGAACTCCAAAGGTCCCGTCTCCTGTCAGCATAAGACTTATACCAACTCTATACAGTCTTCATCCTCTCTTGGATGATTTAAACCTTCTCAGTGATAGTACATACCATCTATGGACCCATAAGTGCTGACTCCCCTGGGTATGTCCATCATAGGGGTGATCTACAAGGTTGACCGTAAAAGGACTTGAATGGTGACATACCGATGGTGGAGTGTTAGTTTTTGTTGTATGTGAACTCCACCAAGGGCATGTGATCCTCCCAAATGTGGAAAAAATCTAAGACTCAAGCACGGAGGATATCCTCGAGTGTCTTTATGGTCTCATTTGTCTGACAATCCATCTTAGGATGAAAGGCGGTGCTCAAACATAGCAGAATCCTGAACACCTCCTGTAATCCCTTCAAAAAGTGGGATATAAAACCATGTTTTGTGATCTGATATGATCATCAATGGCTCCATGTGAATTCATACAATATCTTGTATATAGATTTTTTCCAAGAAATCTATTGATCTCTACTCTTGGATAGGTAGGAAGTGGGACAACTTGGTGAGCCGGTCAACAATCTCCCAGATGGAATCATGGCCCCTGGAGGTACGTGGTAGTCCTATCATAATATACATGGAAATTACATCCCACTTCTACTCTAGCACCCCTAGTGGATGCACTAAGCCTACTGGAACCTGATTCTCGGCTTTCACTTGCTGAAAAGTGAGGCATCTTGAAACAAAATCTACCATTTCCTTCTTCACCTCTGGCCACCAGTGCTAATGTTGGAGGTCCTGGTACATCTTCACCACACATGGTTGTACCACTGGAGGGGACATATGGAAATCCCTCAACACCACCTCCTGTAGCGCCACTAGTACCATGGTGCATCCTATGAATAGGATATCATACTCCCCACCTTCATAAAATCAATCAGGTGCATATCTTGAGGATATCCGAGCATGTCGATCCTAACAGTCAACATCCCCAAGATAGACTCCTGAAATCATTGAAGAAGTGGGGGAGTGAAAGTCATATACTAGTGGTAAGCTGCTCCATCTCTATCCACAATAGAGATTTGCAACCTGGCTAGAAGCTCTGTCGCATCACTCAGCAAATGTAAACCAAATCTCTTGCTGAGTACGTCAGCTACTACATACCCCTTTCCCGAAGTGTAGACTATCTCAAAGTCATTGTCCTGGAATAACTATAGACAATGTTGCTGTCTTAGGTTCATGTCCTTCTGTGAGAAGATATTCCTGATACTCTTGTGATCAGAGTAGAACTATAAAACGTTCACCCATCAAGTAATGTTGCCACATCTTCAAGGCAAAGACCACTGTTCCTAACTCCAGGTCATGGACATCTTAGTTCTGCTCATGATGACTCATCTGCCATGAACCATAACCAATCATTTCTCTCTCCTTCATCATAACACATCTACGTCTGGTCCCTGATGCGTTGTAGTAGACTACATACCCAACTCCTCCTCTAGTAGCCTTAAGATGGGGTAACTTTTCAGTCTCTACCTCATCTCTTGAAAACTATACTAGAATCTCTCCATCCACACGAAGTGTTGTCCCTTCTTTGTTAATGCTGCCAAATGTGCAACAAATATGGAAATTTTGGGTACAAATCTTCGGTAGTACCCATCCAACCCTAGGAAACATCACACATCGATCACACTCCTGGGTGGCTATCAACCTAGAAAACCCTCAATCTTTGCTCGATCCACTACAACTCCAGCCCCAGTGATAATTTATCCTAGAAAGTAGACCTCTCGTATGCAGAACTATCACTTAGAGAGCTAACCTTAAATTTGGTGCTCTCGGAGTGTATCCAGAACTATCTTCAGATGATAGACATGCTCCTCCTCTATCACCGAGTACACTAAGATGTTTTCAATGAAGACCACCACAAAGTGATTGAGGTATGGATGAAAGATCCTATTCATGAGTCCGATAAACAGTGATGGAGTGTTGGTCACACAAAATGTCTTAACCAAGAACTCATAACATCCATACCGACATCTGAAGGTCGTCTACTCCACATCCTCATCTCATACCCTAAGCTGATGATAGACAAATCTGAGGTCTATCTTAAAAAACCATCGACCTCCCTTTAGCTGATCGAAAAGATCATTAATATTCAGAAGTGGATACTTGTTCTTCATTGTCACCTGGTTTAGGATCCGATAGTCCACACATAGTCTCAAACTCTTATAGTCCTTCTTGGCGAACAAAATTGTGGATGCTCATGGAGAAACACTAGGTCTTATGAACCCCTTCCTCTGTAAGTCCCTCAAATGTACCCATAAATCACGAATCTCTGCGGGATCCTTCCAATATGCTGGTGCAGATATTGGTGTTGTACCAGAGTTCATGTCGATGTAAAATTCTAGCTCTTTGCGAGGGGGTAGTCCCAGAACATCATCTAGGAAGACATTGGCATTCTAGTCAACCACTACATGATAGATCAAACTCTCAACATCAACTTCTCCGAGGGTAAGGCTATTTAATAGATGTTTGATTTGTTGCACCCTCTTCCAGGTAAGTCCATCCTATATTGTAAATGTTCCCTTCTCGATGGTGATGGAAAACCTAGTCCCATCCTCACAGACACACCACACATTGCTCCTAATACATTCATTGTAATCATGGACTATGGATAACCAATCCATACCCAACATGACGTCGTAAGGCCTCGACACTACTACAAGAAGATCCCAGCCCAAGCTATCACCTCTTACAGTAATCTCACACTACAAGTACTAGTGTGTAATCATCAAATATTTTCTCGTAAAAGTCTCTAATCGCAAGGATCGACCCAATGGCTCCATCAAAATCTCCATGTTCTGAACGAGGCTCGTTCCAATAGAAGAGTGACTGGAACCTATGTCTATAAGTGATGTATCTAGTGTGGAGAAGTCATAGATCGTACCTCTAATCATCTTTGGAGCATCATGGTCATAGGCCTCAGCTCCTTGGAGTTGAGCTTGTCCTCTTTCCTCCTACTCCCTATGGCCAGCGTGGACCACCTGGAGGTGGTGGTGGTAGAACCTCGAATCGCCACCCACCACCTACTACATGGACAGCTCCTCTACCAAATACACTACCCTACGTACCACATTGTTTGAATATATCCCTCTTCCTCTGCAGTCCCTCGACCATTTTTCAATCATCCATATGGCTGGTCAGGCATCCGAGAGCCATGTGGCCCTACCCGCCACACAAGAAGCAATGTTGACTCCTCGTCTATCCTCTATCTCATGAGCCCCTCACCACCGGCCCTGTATCCTGAGGTTGTCCACTAGAAGGTTTGGCCCTCTTGGGACCCTTTCTAATACATACTGCAGATGAATCATCTACCTGACATCCGATGGTGGCTCTCATTATTGGTGCCTGATCAGCTAGGAAGCTCTCTGCCAAAAGTGCTCGTTCTAGCACCCCAGCATGTGTCAGAATGCGGAGAGATATCATCAATGATGTCATCTCCAATTAGACACCCTATGAAATGGTCTGGGTCCTGAATAAATGGTCTCGTACCATGACGGTGGAGTAACGTGAGAGATTAGTGAACCTCACCGAGTGTTGGGCCACGGTGATGCTTCCCTGCTGTAAGTGCTGCAGCTCCTGTATATGCACTGATCATAGAGTCACCAGGACAAAATCTGACCTAAAGCAGCTCTTGAGGTCTGAACAGGTGAGGGTCACCTCATCATGTATCTAGAGATTCAAAATCCACCATCTCCCAACTCCTCCATGGAAGATACTGAAATATAGGATCACCATCAAATCAGCTGGTGTTCTAACTACGTGAAAAACTCTGGCCACAGCCTCTGACCAGTCCTCAGCCGCAGACGGATCTGTCCCGCCCTGGAACCTCATATGCCTCTTCCACTAAAACTCGTGCAATATGCTCAATTGGCATGCACTCTCTATTGGTGGGGCTAGTGTAATCTTCTACCCAATGGTGGTGGTGCTACTAGTGTACCACCCGATGGTACTATAGCCGTAAGAGGTCCCTACACTGAAGCCTCATCTCTTAGTGGTCCGTCATCGTATGCTTTGTTAGAAATCCCGACTGGCTGTCTATGTGGAGAAATCCTGAGAGAAAACGGGTTTTCCAAGGTCAGTAATTTTTACCTAGTGATATGACTCAATGAAATTGAAAAAAAATTCAAAACTCAAGTAATCGGTGTTTTCATGCGGTGATTCAGAAATCATATTTCAGGGTCCTGGTTAATGGTTACGTCAGTCATAGAACCAACACTTGATTCCCCAAACTTAAATCCACATTCATAACATTTAACACTATTGCCATAAAGAAAATATTAGATTCTGATTTTTTCGGTAGAACTTATTCCTTTGATACCATTTTATCACAAACTGTCCCCCAGGGCCCGTGCTATGACTACCCCAAGCCCGCCTTCCATATGCCTATGGCTGATGACTAGCACCAAAAAGGCTTATCCCAATAATGGGAAGAAATTTCTTTTAAACTTGCACAAACAAACAATCCAAGAACACAACAAGAAAAAACCACAAAGTAAACTACTGTAGTAAAAGTGTACTGAATGTAAAGGGGTCAGAATACAAGCCTACCTAAAAAGTACAAGTACAAATGAAAAGATAAAATAGCTCCGGGATCATCCACTGAGGATGCTACCTGAAGTGTAGGTAAATCTCATGGTCAAAAGTCACTACAACATGTCACGCAAAATGGCCCACCCCAGAGCACTGTCCAGTCCTGCCTCCCTCATCCTCGATCAACAATGTCCATCATCTGCACAATACATAACAAGGTACGTGTGTAGCCCATGAATGGGTGAGTATAATGATACTCAATAGGGACCCCGAGATCCCCATAGTTCACCCGGAGTTCCACAATGGAGAAGCCACAAATCAAGAACTCAATCACAAAGCTTGAAGATATCATCAACTCTACATAGGTATATTCCGATACATATACATAAGTTATCAAAAGATACTCATCTCAATTTATGTGGAAAACATAAGGATCCAACTTTTAAGCCATTTTCACAACTGATCCATGAACGAATAATACCCTGAAGGTAACATCACAAAGGTAACACCACAAAGGTAAAAGTACCTCAAAGGTAACACCACAAAGGTAACACCATGATGGTGCAAGTACCACAAAGGTAACACCACGAAGGTAACATCACGAAATAGAGAGTACAACAAAGGTAGAGACTTATCTCACACTAGGTATAAGAAAATAACCGAAGTATAGATGATTTGTCATGAAGCATGATCATATTATTCTGTCAAGAGGAACTACTACTATCTATATAGATTTTCACCCACAAATGATCATTAGGTACTAACCCCCACTGACCAACATAGGATATGACCCACATAGAATCTGTATGCACTAACCCACATAGGAGCACTACGAGCTAACTAGCACATGATCTAAACCACACAGGACCAGTAAGTGCTGACCCACATAGGATCACACTGTACAAACCTTTATATGATCTATCTCCAACCTCCACATCACTACCAACCATTAGTTTCCCACTCAAAGAATGATTGATTATAGGAGGATCCACAACTCATGCCATTGGTCATACCTAAACCTCCAAAAATCTCCACGAAAAGTATCCCATAGGACTTCCATGTTATAATGGTTCCATCATGATAGACGACCCGTTAATCGAACGCCGAATCTGTCACTTATAAGCATTTTAGTATCGAGATCCCGGTTGGATTCAGGTTCGATGTAACTCGGATGTACTCCAAGTTTCTCAAAAACAAAAAGTTTAATATTACAAAAATACCGTCTCGCTCCAAGGGTCCCAGTGTTGTAGAAGGTTCATCAAATGGACACTCGGATTTCATGTTATGGTCCTTTAGGTGAAATTGGGCCTAGTTGGGTTCGGGTCAGGTCTGACCCGGCCTAGGCCGACCCGAACCGGTTGACTAGATGGCGCCTCCCATTGGGATGGAATAGCCCAACCAACATAGGGGCGCAACCTGCTGGGCTTGCGCGGCCTGGCCCATGAAGGGAGTGACCCGATGATCTTGCACGGACCACTGGAGGCACGAGCCGCTAGGGCTCGCTCGGCCCAATGTGAGGAGGGGCATGGCCTGCTGGAAGCGCGACCTACTTGGGCATGTGTGGCCCATACCATGTAGGGGCACGACATTCTAGAGGTGTGGACCACTGTTACAAGGCCCTCACTAACAGTAATGGGGGGAGCGTTCTCCCCCGTTCGGAAGTCGGGGCTACGACGTCTCTTGGCACTGCGAGGTTGCATACGGGACCCGCTATGGGTCCTGGTCCACAGTCGCGGCTTCCGATCCACATCCATCCTTAGCAGTGCACGACTGCGCGCCGCTCACCTCCATCCGCGGCCGACCAGTGCTAGCCGCCATAGACCACTACGACCCCATTCTCCACCGGCGCGTGATGGCGCACTGCCACTTCCTCCCAGGCGGACCATGGCCTTCTTCATCAGTGGCGTGTGATGGTGCGATGCCATATCCTCCACGGCTGGCCATTTCCAGCTGTTGCAGTCACCTGGCATTCCTAGCTTCATTCAACCCGAATATAATGCTCGCAATGAATGCTCCAAATTCCAACAAAAAGGGAAGAGGGTGTGGGCCTTGTTCATTTGGTAGACGCCCTCCATGTTAGCATTGTAGATAGAGGAATGAATAATGATACATCAACTCTTGAATTTAGACAAGAAATAAACCCTACCTCAATATCATTGGATAACATCTGCGTATGAGGAAAAGTTAGTGTTCGTCGTTCCCACAACAAGCCTCCAACGATGCCACTCAATCGCCATTCTTCGTTTCATGATTCGGTGGTGCACGTCACGGCTCGCTGGAACTAGTCCTATCCATCAAGTGGTTAGCATCACAAAACATTATCAGAACATCTTCTCTTGGTGAAGCCATGCCAACACTTATCCCCAAGCTCCATTTAAATAGGAGAGGGAGAGGGTGAGTAACGCACGTGGAATTAATGGGGGTTAATTTAATACGAACCTTCCTAATTCCAACGGCGTAGTTACAAAGGATTTGATGAGTCAATCCATTTAATGGATTGACACGTCATTGGTCCCACCACCTCCTCTTTTCTATTGGAGGAAAATAAAATAATGAAGTAAAATAACAATGTTATTTTATTATTCTTTTATATGTCCAAAATTGAAATTTTTCTCCTAACCTACTTCTGTCGAAGTGAAGTCTCTATTATGAAAATCCCGACATTGCAGATTCAATGGTGCCCTCAGATTTTTAATCTGAGCACTGGTTCAAAAGGTAGAAAATGATGCCCGTGTTTTTAGTGAAATTACCTTAAAAAAGATCAGAAATTCATTCCGGGAACACTGGACCTCAAAATCAAGCACCGTCAATTTTCACAGGCTCATAATAATTCCATATAATCTAAAAACATTTAAATGGAAAATCTGATACTATACAATAATTGTTTAATTAATGGAAATGTCATATAAATGATATTAAAAATACTTAATTAAATAAAATTTGAGATAATTAGTTCCATAAAAAGGTTTTTTGATTACATTGAAATGTTATTTAGGTTTTATAAGTATTGTTTTTAATTTTTTTTATTGTCATGATAATTTTAAAATGTATTGTAATGGATAGAGTGATAATTAACATTATTGATATTTTGAAATAAATAATATTTTATTAAGTGTTATTAGATAAAAAAATCAATTTCATCTAAATGATAGGATTTATTCTTAAAATTTAATTAATTAATCATTAATTTTACTTTTTCACTATATGTTAATTATATTTACCCTTGTTTTGTAACTTACATAATTTAATAGAAAAGGTTAAATGTGTTAAATAGGGGTTAACAACAAAAGTTAGTGATTAAAAATAATAATAATAACTTATCTAATTGTCATTGGATTAATTTATATAGACCTATAATCACCAAATAATAAAAATATATAACTTTCAATATATTATAATTTGAATATTAACTTATGATAATTTAATATTTTGAGAGTTTCAAAAAGTGAACCATAACACAATTATAAAATGGAACCTCATCCCTCACTTACACACAACACATTGAGCTTTCTAGATTGACCAAAACCAGCCAAAATATTCTTCAAACTCTACTTACATTATCATAGAATCCTTCCTTTGGGTAAAAATAAATCTAAGGATGTCTTTTTGTATAATCCAAAAGAAGTTACCTGAAAATGAGTTAACATTCTTAAAGGATCACTTTCATTTAATTTCATTATAAAAGCATTAAATTATTCAAATTCTATAATTATATAATAAAAAAGTATCCACAATACACTAAGATAATTTCATTCAAATATTTGTACCTAAAATTTCAGATGCATCCATGAAATGGGATACATAATCATCATTCGTGTGTATGGAGGACTACCGTCTCATGAACCGATATAATTCGTTTTCCATCACCGTATCTCAAGACTAGTTATAACGATGTAATTAATGTTTATATATGATATTAATGAAATTTTTATGATTATTTACATATAATATATCATTTCCATTCTTATAGTTCCTTGCACAGAAAAATGATAATGTCATTCATGCGTACATGTGAACTATGACCATCATGAAGTGATGTGATTCGTTTTTCATCAAAAACGAACATGGATGATATATATATAAGTATATTTAAAATACTGATATTATATTAATTTTTTATCATAATTATGGAAAGAAAACATAATAATAACCTTATTTCTATAATGATCATTGAAAAATGAAAATTTTACTCTTGTGTATGTACTGCTTACCGTCTTCATTATTATAACATAGTTCATATTTCATATACATATTTAATGAATAGATTTTGAAAAATAATTGATATATAAATATTATTACTATATTATGAAAATTCTTCATGATAGACTAATTACATCTTTTTAATATAGAAATCACACCAAAGAAATTTTTGGACACACGTATCGAACACCATTAAAACATCTGATGTGAGCTTAAATAATTAACAAATTTTTATAACATGGTAATAAGTGATATAAAAAGAATAATAAAATGATAAAGTATCCAAAGAAATTAAATAATTAAATGATGTTTAATTTTCACGAAATTGAGGTACATATGTGATGAGTCAGAATTAATATAAGAGATGTCATCTTAATTTTATTTCATTGGGGAATATTAAAATGGCATGAAACATGTTTCATTTATATAGTGTATATACTTCCATTTTGTAAGAGTTTCAATGATATTGATATTTTACTTATTTTATGATTTATTTTCTTTAACTAATGATTAGGGGTATCATGTGTGTAATCTGGTTTTCCAAAATTTCTAAATTGTTTGGTGTTTCGGGATTTGTCTCCCTGTAAACACACTGATGTAATAAATAATTCATTCACTCTGAGATTCTAGGGTCTATGCGTTACAATGGTATCTAAATAATTTTACCCATAAACATGGAAATAGATTTAGGAAAACATGGATTAGATAACATTATGGTGATATAGAATCTTAGGATTATTATAGAAGAACATCCTAATGTTTCCGTTAAATCTAGATTATGTGGTTTTCCTAGAAATACATCAATATATAGATATTACAAGTCGACCTAGATCTAACACAGAGGTACCTATAGGGTAAAATAATGAAAATCTACATCAGGACAAACTTGATGTAACCATGTACTTGACAACAGACCTTACTTTTCACCTAGTTTGACACTCCCAATGGATATGATTTAGAAAATTAACATTTTATTTAATGACCATTATGATGAAAATAAATAACATAGGTTAAAACAAATTTTTTTTGATTGAAAATATGGTGTAATGATATTCTATAAATGATTATATTATTTTTTTCAGAATGACTATTTTTACTCACACAATGCTTTCTGGTTTTACTCAATAGATGGAACCCAAAGGAGTCATGTTATCATTGAACATGATGAAAAAGGTGATGGTGATGAGAAACACAATGGAATGTTGATAGGATTGAAAGATATAATATTCATGTGTAAATAGTTCTCCCAAAATATGATTCACAAGATATACCTTAACCAACTCCCGAACTCACCCAATAAGAGAATGATGGAGCTCAATAAGATCTCCAATGGTGGAGACCATGGAGAAAATAAGGATTGAATTCCATCGTGCAAGAAATGTGGAAGCAGACAACAACTAAATAGAATCAAAATAATGTAGAAATGCTTTATGTGTAGAAAATTAGTACATAATGAAAGGTGTTTTTGAGGAAAAATAAAGAGTGCAATGCAATGAAACAAAACACATCCTAATAATATATTTGTAGTATATTTCCTTAAATGTGGGGAACATGGGAATTACCTTATTCAATTCCCTTATCTATTGGATAAACTATAGGCCATTAAAGGACCTATATGGAAATAGTTGGATGAATTATTTATATATTTGGTGTTGTATTGAAAAACATTATTTAAAGGATATTTAGTGATTTACCTCATTTCAAATATGACCATGACATTTATTTTCGGAGGTTATATTAATATAGTTTTAGAAAAAGGAAAACCTATGTAACACCCCGAGATTTTATGAGATGTATTCTTTTTAATTTATTTGATGTCTTGTGTTATATGTTACACCAATATTATCTTGCGCTATATGCCACACCGTATTAGCTTGCAGTATATGAAACACTATTCTTGGATCGTGTTACACAAAATTTAATGTTTGCCTGATAGAAGTTATTCTATGCAACAATGAGTGTATATATATATATTGAATGTATAAATGAAATATGGTTGGACTATATTATAGACAAAAACAAAGGAATCTTGCAGTACACACAACCATGACTTGTCTAGCTTTACACACAATCACGACCATCCACGATAGCGTGTGTTGTACGCAATACCGAGTTTTACTAAACAATAACATCTTATTAAAATATTATATAAACTAGCCTTTATGAATAGTAATACCCAATTTTTAAATTTTTATAAATTTTATCTTTCAAAATGGACTTCATTTTTGGATCCGGAATATCAAAATTAGCATCTGGTGAATTTTTGGAATTTTTCTAAAAACATTCAATTTTGTTGAATAGTGAAAACACTAGGTTACTATTTAAAAACCGACTTTTTATTTAAATAATTATTTATTTTATTTAAATTTATTTTAGGTCAAAATCGATACATAATACCAATATAAGTTAAATTTAATTCATTAGAGTCATTTTATAATAATTTTAGATATATAAAAATTTTACTGAGCTTTTCACCGTCTTTTACCCATCTCCTAGGAGAATTTAAAAATTTACATAAAACTTAATTTTACCGCTTATGTGAGTGGAATTTCGAAAATCCGGGAGGCACAGTTAATATCAAGGAGTAAAATGTGGTTCAATAAGAGAAAAATAATTTTTGGTGAATAGTAACTTTTTACTTATATTTACCACGGTTAAAAGTAAATAAGGTAATTAAGGGTAAAAATGATATTATTATTACCCTAAAACATGTCCTAATTCTATTTTATAAGTGTAATTCGACCAAAAACAACCTTAGGAATAAAATATTACCCTTTAGGTCCACTTGGATTCGATTAAGACACTTATTATTATTTTATTTAAAGAAGAGTTAAAAGAGTTAAAATCAAAGTTTAATAACTAAAACATTTTTAATATAGGTTTATACATAAGATAAATTAGACTATAAATATTCATTAGAAATATAAGAAGATTTCCAACATTATTGTATTTTATTTATAATTTTTCGACATTAAATATTTTAATTTATTTATGTCAGAATGATGATGCCGTAATTACCTTATTAATGAAATATTAACATAAATGATGTTATAAATACCAAAATAAATGTAATTTGAAACTTTTTATGAATTAAAATAATTTTATAGGTCAATATGACATTATAGTATTTATTTAATTAATTTTTTTCAAACTAATCATGATGTTATGATTTTTACAAAAATCAATTACCAAATAGTGTAAAAATTGACATAAAAAGGTTTTTAAAACAAATATTATATTATTAATTGTTATTATATTCCTAAAAATCTAAGGTTCAGAAAAATGACTTAGATAAGGTTATATTTATTAATAATGAACCACTTGGGGTTAATTTGGCTTGTTATAGTAATTTTATTAACCATATAGTGTAAGAAAACAAGAAGACAGGGTAAAAGTTAAATTATTTAACTAAGAGTTAAATCTAAATGATAAGGTTAAAATAGTAACCTAAACTTGTCTAAAACCTATTGGTAGAGAGTATTTATACCCATCCCCACTTAATATTTGAAATAAATAAATTTGGAACTATTATAAACCGAATATGACTTTATTATAAAATAATATTTTAAGTTTTTCCTAAGGTGCCCCTCTCCTCCCTTATAATAGGGAACCTCCTCCCTCTTCTCTTTACACAATTTTGAGTATTCAAGATCAGACAACCCATTAAAATTTATCTTCTAAACTTCCCTATAAATATTATAGAGGCTCGTATCTCCTCAAAAGACCAAATCTAGCGCCTTAAAAGGATGCGTAAAAGAGGTGCATCGAAGAAGAGGTAATCTCTTCTACCGATTCTTTCATGTTTTCTTTCTTCTTCAACTTCTTCTTATTTAGTTGTTTCATTATACAGTAACAAAATCAGTATAAATAATATACTGATATGTTATTATAAATATTAAACAACCCCATTTAACCATCTATCCATCCTACAGAAAACAAAATCACCGCGCGTGCATACGTACAGAATATCATCTCCACGCCGTGGTGTGATCTATTTTTCCACCACCACCTTACTTGGATTGTTAAAATGGTGTGAAGAATAACTATATATAGTTATTATAACATCATATTGATTCATAGATAATATATCATCCAATCCAATTCAATTCAATAATTATGGGAACTATATCATCGCTCGTACGTACGTACGGATTACCATCTCCAGGACGCGATGAGGTTTATTCTCCATTTTAACCATTCAAGAATGATTATAAATTATATCTAATGAATAATAATGAAATATATTAAATGATAAAGCTACTAGATTTATATATATATATATATTTCATCTACTTACTTCCATTCAAGTCAATAAGGAAAGGAAAACAGCGTTCATGCATACGTACCGGCCACCGTCTCCATGAACGTTGTATTTCAGTTCATTTATCTATCTATTATATATATATATACTGAATATATATGATATATAAAGAATTATTTACCTTCTTTAAGTAATTAAATCATTATATAAGTAATAATAATATCAAGAACAACAAGTCCAAACATGTACGATAAATAAAACGATTTTACCCAAAACGCTGCTTTAACATGGAATTTACAAAAGAACGGGTAATATAAAGTCATAAGTGAACCATATATGATATAATAACAATGAATATGATTCTTTAATAAGTCAATGACATTATTTAAATCATTATACATGAGTTTCAGATACGTACAAAGCATATCAGACCTAAGGTAACGGAAAATCTCGCAATCTCATTTTTATCCGAGATTGTTTATACTTTAGAATTTACTGGGAAATATTTATCATCCACATCCATGATTCCTAAATATTTAATATTATTTATATCCTCATACAATTGTTTAAATCCAATTTTACCCATTGGTGAGTTTTTATTAAAAGATATGAAATGAATCTTTTGTCGTTTTTAGTACGAGGTACTTTTTGACATTTCTAGACAAAGTAAGAGAAAAATGTCTTTTAACTTATACGACATGAATGGATTTTTACGTTTTCATAAATCCCAATTTTCATAAATCTTCCTCTACAATTTTTCATGTTTATTTTCAATAAAAACATTTTATTTTAAATTTCATGGCATTTTGTGAAAAGAAAAATGATTTTTAAGAAGAAAGGATATTTTCCTCAAGAATTATTTTAAGTGTTTTATCAAAAAAAATTTCCATCTAAGATGAAATTATTTCAAATGTGTATGTTTCAAGTATAATATCTCTATGATTTACATGGTTTGAATTTTCTTCTGATGAAATGATATCCATTTTTTTAGATGGATTATGTTATGATGGGATGATGTTTAGGAAACCCATTTTTATTCTTTAGGTTATGATTAATGATTTATGTTTATGTTGTGGCACAAGTAAGAATGATTTCATTATGAGATGTGTGGGACCTATATATCTCTCTAATGCATTGGGTAAAGATTTATGTCTCATGATATATACATGGATGGAATGGCAAGTTAATCTGGATCAGTGATACAGGACTGGAACGAGGAGTGAACTTGATTCAGTAAGGGACTTTGGGCACTAAGATGGTCTTGGAAGCAATGCCTTGGCTACTATGGAAATCATATCATGGGCTAAATAATTTTACACAATTAAATGTTTTATTACCATTCTATTTTATTATGATTTATGTTCCATTATGATCTACGCCTTACATACTGCCAAGATTTATTTCACAACTCAAGATTTTGATGTTTAAACATTATGTTCTTGTTTTTAAGTTCAAATGTATATGGTTTGTTTTATTTTCTACATGCTTAACCTTACTGAGCATTTGACCTCACCCTTTATATTTTTTATTTTCCCAGGATATAAATAAAGGTTTTAGGTAAGAAAACAAAAGGGGAATATCTCTATGGGAGATGTTGAAGATCTTTCACCGTGATAAGATGATTATGTTCTGAGTTTCCAAAGACACTAAACTATTACGTTCCTTGAGCGTTGGTTTTTTTAATATGTATTAAGTATTGTGAAAAAGTAATGTAATATCCATGTACCTCATGCTTTGGGTCTCTATAGTTGGTATCATAGGAAAGGTTTAGTTATCCTTTGGAAACTAGGATGCGAAAACTTTAGTGAAATCCCTAGAGATATTTATAAGGTATGTCTAGGGATGTCCCTAAGGTTACGTATTAGTATAGGTTATAGCCCTATAATTATGGTAACGATCTTAGAAATTAACCTAAGATATTAGATATTGAAGTTAATCCCCCTCGATTATAATTTTTTCCTCTCATACTATTAATTTTGGGTTTTAGAAAATGGCTGGAAACAAGAAGATTCACGATAATAGAGGATATGATGGACAATTGAATGATATTCTTCATTAGCAACCAAATGAAATTGGATTTGGAAGTCCACATATCGTTATTATTCCTAATAAAAAATCTCATAATATGATCAATAATCTCAACTTTGGTATGTTTTTCGACTCAACTAATAAGAGAAAGATGGAGTTTCATGATGATCATAGAGGAAAGAAAGTTCAAATTCTCTCATGTAAATAATGTGGGAAGAGGCATGAGGGAGAATGTATCAAAGGAACTAGAAGATGCTTTGGGTGTTGAAAAGAAGGACACAATTCCAGTAATTGTAAAGGAAAATGTTTAGTTAACACCAGGGACAAAGATAATGGTACTACTAAGACATAAAAAATGGTTAAATGTTTTAAATGGGGAATGCACGGGCATTATGCAAACCAATGGCCTAAGGGAAAATCTCCGGAAGAGAGTCAGAATGGTCATATGGGTAGTATTTATGTGGATGATAATGAAGAGACTAAAAATGATATATGAGATGAAAGAAATGATGAAGCTCATTCAGTTGTTTAAGAATGTAGTGGAATGATTGTATGTTTATCAAGAATAATGTATGGTACTATGGAATAAAGAAAAATCTAAGGATTGTTACACTGTTTTCTTCCCTTGATTTTTTGAAAGTATATGATGAATGGTACTGGTAACCATGAATGGTTATTCAAATATTTTTGGAAGGTAGATGATATGTGTATAATGAAAGGATAAGGAGATAATGATATGTTTGATAGTATTAATGAGCTCATGACTGGTATAAGGACAAAGTGATATCATGGTTTGAGTATACATAATTTTGTGATTTTGGTATGTGGAAAGCGTTAACTTTTGACAACATTCATGTTTTCACTAATGTTCAATGGGTATTCATTTTTCAAAAGAATACATGATTAAGGAATTCCCATGTTTGGAGTGTGACCAACAAGATATATATCTTATGATATACATGCGATAAATGATTGTATTCAATGATTGGTAGATGACCTTTCTAGTAATATTTGTATTTATACTATGAGATTGGAAATAAGTATTTTGGATAAACCTAAAGATTGGAATAGATTAAGTTAGACATCAGATAGTATTTTTTAAGGCTAGAACTTTTTGTTATGTTATAATAGTATATTTTTAGAAAAAGGACAACCCGTAGGATGGGAGACAACCCGTCACGTCGGACAAGGATGCGGGAATCAAACCCACAACTGATGTGCGACATGCCTTTGTCACTGGCCTAAAAAAATACCTGGTCAGTAGAAACTTGTTTTATTTTATTAAGCGCTATGACTTATGAAGTATAAGTCCATTTTAGCAACCATATACGATTAATCTCAGCATATATGGACTTATGTATATTTAATAAATTGTGCTAAACTTTATGCGATAGAAACAGATGGAATGACCTATCATTCTATCACATGATCTGCCAACACTTCATGAATGAAAAATTGAACTTAATTTCTTTAAGAGATGAAGTGGAAATTGTTCAAGTCACGAAAAACGATGAGATTGTACCAAAATCAAGTAAGTATTTCTTTTAATTAAACAATTCTTTAACATTAGGGAAATGATCTTGAGAACTAAAAACGTTGTCCTAATACCCTCACACCTGATGATTTATATGGTACCTTAATTCATCAAAAATTTATGGATTTGTGATTGAGGGATTTTTCATATCCATGTTCTCTACCACTCTCCATCAGAACTTGATGGTTAGATTTCTCTTCCATATCTATATTTTCACCTATGTTGTCCTATGTGGAAGCCCAGTGATGAGTTACATTGGGTGACCTTTATAATTCAAACTTTCCTTTTTAAAATTAAGTTTTACTATTCCTTTTTAAGATGTGGGTTTTTATGAAAGAAACTATAATGTAGTAAATGATTTATAACCCCGATGAATGTCAAGGGCGAAATTCATTTTAAGGGGGGTAGAATATAACACCCAGAGATTTTATGAGAAGTATTATTTTTAATGTATTTGATTTCTTGTGTTGTGTGCTACACCAAGATTATCTTATTCTATACGCAACACCGTATTATCTTGCAGTATACGCAACAATATTCTTGGATCGTGTTACACAAAATTTCAAGTTCGTTTGATAGAAGTTATTCTACGCAACAATGAGTATATATATATATATATTCATTATATAAATGAAATAAAGTTGGATTATATTATACAAAACAACAAAGGAATCTTGTACTACACGCATTCCGGACTTGTCTTTCTTTACATGCAATCGCAACCTTCCATGATAGCGTGTGTTGTACGCAATACCGAGTTTCACTAAACAACGATATGTTATTAAAATATTATATAAACTAGTCGTTATGAATAGTAATATACACTTTTCAAAATTTTATAAATTTTATCTTTCAAAATGGACTTCATTTTTGGATTCATAATATCAAAATTATCCTAGGGTGAGTTTTTGGTATTTTTCTGAAAACATTCAATTTTGATGAATAGTGAAAAAACTGGGTTACTATTTAAAAACCAACTTTTTATTTAAATAATTATTTATTTTATTTAAATTTATTTTAGGTCAAAATTTATACATAATACCTATCTAAGTTCAATTTAATTCATTTGAGTCATTTATAATAATTTTAGATATATAAAAATTTTATTGAAATTTTGACCGTCTTTTACCCACCCTCTAGGAGAATTTGAAAATTTACATAAGACTTAATATTACCGCTTCTGTGAGTGGAATATCAAACCTACTATGGACACATATAATATCAATGAGTAAAATGTTGTTCAATAAGAAAAAAATAATTTTTGGTGAATAGTAACTGTTTACTTTTATTTACCACGGTTAAAAGTAAATAGGGTAATTAAAGGTAAAAATGATATTATTATTACCCTAACACATGTCCTAATTCTATTGTATAAGTTTAATTCGACCAAAATCAACCTTAGGAATAAAATATTACTCTTTAGGTCCATTTGGATTAGATTAGGTCACTTATTATTATTTTATTTAAAGAAGAGTTCAAAGAGTTAAAATAAATGTTTAATAACTAAAACATTTTTAATATAGGGTTACACATAAGATAAATTAGACTATAAATATTCATTAGAAATAAAAAAATATTTCATAAATAATGGTATTTTATTTATAATTTTTATAGAATAAATAATATAATTTATTTATGACACAATGATGATGCAGTAATTACCTTATTAATGAACTATTAACATAATTGATGTTATAAATACCCAAATAAATGAAATTTGAGACTTTTTATGAATTACAATTATTTTATAGGTTAATATGACATGTTAGTATTGATTTAATTAATTTTTTTTGAACTAATAATGATGTTATTATTTTCACAAAAATCATTTACCAAATAGTGTCAAAATTGACATAAACTAGTTTTTTAAAAAAATATTATACTATTAATTGTTATTCTATTCCTAAAAATATAAGGTTCGTAAAAATGACTTATATAAGGTTATATGTTTTAATAATTAACAAATTGGGGTTCTTTTGGCTTGTTATAGTAATTTTATTAACCATATAGTGTAAGAAAACAAGAAGACACGGTAAAAGTTAAATTATTTAACTCAGAGTTAAATCTAAATGATAAGGTTAAAATAGTAACCTAAACTTGTCTAAAAACTATTGGTTGAGAGACTTTCGAACCATCCCCACTTTATCTTCGAAATAAATAAATTTGGAGATATTATAAACCGAACATGACTTTATTATAAAATAATATTTTATGTTTTTCCTAAGGTACCCCTCTCCTCCCTTATAAAAGGGCACATCCTCCCTGTTCTCTTTACACAATTTTGAGATTTCAATCTCGACAAAAACCTGACCATTTCTCTTCTCAACTTCTCTAGAAACATTATAGAGGTTTTGGTCTCCTCAAAAGAGAAACTCTAGTGCCTTAAGAGGAAGCTTAAAAGAGGTGCATCGAAGAAGAGGTAATCTCTTCTACCGATTCTTTCAAGTTTTCTTTCTTCTTCAACATCTTATTCTTTTGTTATTTAATAATAAATTAATAAAATAAGTTCAATAATATACTGATATGTTATTATAAATATGAAACAACCCCATTTCACCTTCTATCCATCCTACGGAAGATGAAATCATCGCGCGTGTGTGCGTACAAAATATCGTCTCCATGCCATGGTGTAATCTGTTTTTCCACCACCACCTTACTTGGATCGGTATAATGGTGTGAATAATAACTATATATAGTTATTATAACATCATAATGATTCTGATATATTATATCATCCACTCCAATTAAATTCAATAATTATGGGAACGATATCATCGCTCGTGCGTACGTACGGATTACCGTCTCCACGACGTGATGAGATTCATTATCCATTTTAACAATTCAAGAATGATTATAAAGTATATATACTTAATAATAAGGAAATATATAAAAATATAAAGATATTGGATTTATGTATATATATATTTCATCTACTTACTTCCATTCAAGTCAATAAGGAAAGGAAAACATCGTTCATGCGTACGTACGACCTAACGTCTCCATGAACGGTGTACTTCCATTCATTTATCAATCTCTTAAATATATATATTGAATATATGTGATATATAAAGCATTATTTACCGTATTTAATTAATTAAATCATTATATAACTAATACTAATATCAATAAAAACAAGTCCAAACACGTACGATAAATAAAACGAATTTACCAAAAACGCTGCTTTAACATGGAATTTACAAAAGAACGGGTAATATAAAGTCCTAAATGAACCATATATGATATAATAACAATTAATAGGATTATTTAATAAGTAAATTACATTATTTAAATCATCATACAGGAGGTTCGGATACGTATGATGCATTTCGGACCTAAGGTAAGGGAAAATCTCGCAATCTCATTTTTATCCAAGATTGTTTATACTTTAGAATTTACTGGGGAATATTTATCATCCACATCCATGTTTCCTCAATATTTAATATTATTTCTATCATTCTACAATTTTTTAAATCCAATTTTACCCATTGGTGAGTTTTTATTAAAAGATATGAAAGGAATATATTGTCGTTTTTAGTACGAGGTACTTTCTGACTTTCTGGCCAAAGTATGAGAAAAATGTTTCTTTAACTTATACGGCATGAATGGATTTTTACGGTTTCCTAACACCCAATTTTCATGAATATTCTTCTACAAGTTTTAATGGTTATTTTAAATAAAATCATTTTCTTTTAAATTGCGTGGCATTTTGTTAAAATAAAAATTATTTTTAAGAAGAAAAGATATTTTCCTCAAGAATTATTTTCAAGTGTTTTATCGATTCCATTTTCCATATAAGATGAAATTATTTAATATGTGTATGTTTTAAGTATAATATCTCTATTATTTACATGGTTTCACTTATCTTATGATGAAATTATATCCATTTGTTTTATATGGATTATGTTATGATGGGATGATGTTTATGAAACCCATTTTTATTCTTTGGGTTATGATGAATGATTTATGTTTATGTTGTGGCACAAGTAAAAATGATTTCATAATGAGATGGGTGGGACCTATATCTCCATCCAATGCATTGGGTAAAGATTTATATCTCATGGGATAGACATGGCTGGAATTAGGAGTTAACTCAATTCAGTAAGGGACTTTGTCATCTAAGATGGTCTTGGTAGCAATGATTTGGCTACTATGGAAATCATATCAAGTGATAAAGTATTTGCCACCATTACATGTTTTATTACCATTCTATTTTATCATGATTGATGTTCCATTATGATCTATGCCTTATATACTTCCATGATTTATTTCACAACTCATGATTTTGATGTTCAAACATTATGTTCATGTTTTTAAGTTCAAATGTATATAGTTTGTTTTATTTTCTTGATGGATACCCTTACTAAGCATTTGAGATCACCCTTTATATGTTTTCTTTTCCCAAGTATATAAAGAATGGTTTTAGGTATGAAAAAAGGGGAAGATCTTTATGGGAGATGTTGAAGATCTTTCACCATGATTAGATGATTATGTTCCGAGTTTCCGAAGACACTTAACTGTTACGGTCCACGAGTGTTGGTTTTTTTGTTATGTATTAAGTAGTCCGTAAAAGTAATGTAATGTCCATGTATGTCATGATTTGGGTCTCTACAACCTAATGGTCATGTGAGAACCCATTTTTTTAGAAAGGCCGTAGTGTTTGAACAAACAACCATAAGGTGACAGGGGTGCAATTCCTAACACTGGCATAAATGAAGTCCTGGTTAGCATGAAATTTTTTAGTTAAAATATATTATTGATAAAGGTTATTTTTATACTAGGGACATATTTTTATCAAATATATTACCATTATATTGGAAAATTATTTGGTGATTACATGAGTTTGAAATATGTTTGTTATTCTATGAATCCTATAAGTCTATGGCAAACAAAATATTTTTAGGAATAAAGGTTGAATTGTATATTGGAGTCGAATAATATATTTTGTTGGACTAATGGTGATTTAGGTTAAATATATAAATTGTTATCATATATTGTATAGTATTTGATTTAGGAAATTAAAATATTTGGCATAAAACACTTGGACTGATTGTTGTTTTTGGGAAGACCATATGATCAAATACTTATTATTTTTGGGTTTTAATTTAATTTGAGAATATTTTTTATGAAGGATAGTTATTTTATTAATGATATATGTTAAAATTTGGGTATTTTAATTGAATATTGGATATTGATGTTTTTTATTCTATAATGCTTATTATTTTTTTGTAATTATCTTATATAATCCTAAAAAAATTATTTTGGTAAATTTAAAAATATATGATCAATAGGTAGTTATAATTTTTTGTATTTTTTCATCCATATAAGTTGAATCAAATTTTTTTGGTAATATTAATTCATATTAAATTCACATAATTTTGAGGAAAAGATGAGTATGTTGTTAAAATTCATCAAATGATGAAGCTCTACTTATTAAATAATTATATTTTCTTATGTTATTAGTCTAGGATGTAACTTAATTTCTGATCTTTAAAAAATTATTTTATAATAAAAAATTTACTCACTTAATTTTATTAATGGGAAATCAAATCCCCCTTTAACACATAAAATATTTACGGTTTTGAGATGTTAAACATTCTCATGACCATGTTCTCGATCACTATCTATCCAAACATGATTGTTAAATTTCACTTCCATTCCAAATTTATCACATCGCATTAGTTTTTTATTATTCAAAAGCCTAATTTTATCATGACCTTCACATTTCTATTTCCCTCTAATTTAGAGGTATTTTTATTAAAAAAATTTATTATGTGGTTTTCCAATAATGGAATTTGGGATTATCAACATTTTATTTTTGATGTGCAATTCATAATTGAGAGGAAAAAAATTATAAAATTAGTGGAGAATGTGACACCTCTAGATTTTATGGTACGTCTCTTTTTAAATATATTCATTTCAAAAACTTATGTTTCACTCTACACCATGTTTAAACTAGCAACTAAATATTATTATTTAAATGTTACCACTAAAACCATCTTTTAGAATAGAGAGAGTGAAAAGTATTAAATAAATTTTTAAAATATGTTTTAAAAATTATATATAATTTAATCAATAGTGACCAATTACTTATAAAATTAAATTTTTTTAAAAAAACAAATTGTAATAGTTTTATGAAAAACTATTTAAATTTGCAGAAGTTTATATTATTCCAAGAAATAAAAAAAATAAATATTATTAAATTATATTAAATATATATATAATTTATTCATGATATTGATTAAAATTAAAATTATGTGCTTTATACACATGATATAATAAGAAATCAAATTTTATGCATAAGAGATGTTTTTTTTAAAAAGGCAGTTTTTCCGCCTTTTGATGGTGAACCAATTTTGAATAAAATATTTCAAAAAAATTATATATTTTAATTTAAAAAATAATAATATTATTTGGAATATGAATATGTAATTTAATTTGGTTTATTTTTTTATATTTTTTATAAGATTCATGTTTTGATAAATAATGATAACATATTTCATTTTAATTGAAAACTACAATTTCATCTATATAATTTATAGTGTTATAATATATTTTCTATTGGTTTTAATGAATAAAAAGAACAAGTTTTTTTCATTTTATATAATTTAAGTTATTGGGATCAATTTTACATTGAATAAGGATTTAAAATAATTTCAATCATTTAATGGTTTTCACTTCAAAAACTCACGATCACAACCCATATATGAGATTGATTTTTAATTAATTTTAGGGAATTATTTGTTTTCAATTTTTAAAAATGGATTCCAGTTTTGGAATTAAATGTTATAAATTAATTAAATTTCTCCCTTTTACCTACAAAAAATATGAATAATGAATTTATAAATGTTTTATATTACCACGGTTAGGGGTAAATCATGTAATTAAATGTGAAAATAATGTTATAAATATTATAAAGTTTCCCTAAAACTTGTCCTAATATTATTGTAATATTATTGATTGATAAAAAAAATCTAAGGATCTGTTATTAGACTATTTTAGTATTTTTTAAATATAATATAACTTTTATAATATTATATTTAATGATAAGTCAATTTTTTTGACTTTTGTTTTTAACAAGTGAAATATTCTTAATATGGAAATGTATAAGAGATATGTTCAACCATAAATATTAATTTGAAATATAAAATGATAATATTTATCATCATATTTTATTTTTAATGTTTAGGAAATAAATAAGTTAATTAATTATTTAGACAATGATGACGTGGTAATTGTTTAATTAAAGGAAATATCAAACAAATGATATTAAAAAAATAAATAAATATTATATGATATTATTAATGTCATACATGGATGTTTTAGTTTATTTTGACATTTTATGAATGTTTTAGAAGTATTTTTAGAAATATATATTATTTCTATGGTTTTTTTAAAATTTAAAGTAATGAATAGTTTCAGAATTGACATTTTTTATATTTTAAAATAAATAAAATTTTATTAAATAAAAAAAATTATGAAAACATTAATTTCATAAATATTACTTATATAATTCTTAAAATTTCTTAAATGAATCATTTATTGGTCAATTGAAATTTTATAGTAATTATATAACCCTCAATGTGTAACAAACATGATTTCTTGGTTAGAGTAAAATGGGTTAAATAAGGGTTATAAAAACGATAAGGACATAAAAAAATAATAAAAACCTATATATTTTTATTGGATAAAATTATTTAGACACATAATCATACTATATTTTATATAATTCATTTTATATACATTTGGAATTTAAAAATAATGTATATTATTTTAATATTTTGAGTGTTTCCAAAAGTGCCACTTACCTCAATTACAATAGGGCTCCTCCTCCATGACTTTCTAACACCACTTTGAGCCTTCTAGCTCGACCAAAACCTGCCCAAATAAGCTTCCAACATCCTATGACTTATCCTAGATTC
The DNA here is from genome assembly GCA_963277665.1 of Viscum album. NCBI lineage: Eukaryota > Viridiplantae > Streptophyta > Magnoliopsida > Santalales > Viscaceae > Viscum > Viscum album. Next base: position 840,972,154 of record OY728147.1, on the reverse strand, counting down.
TTCCCTTTCAAAATGAATCCAACCATGGTAGTCTTTTGGTATAAACCAAAAGGAGTTACCAGAAAATGGACTAACATTCTTCAATGATACCTTTCAATTTATTTCATTCTAAAACCATTAAATTATTATTAGTAAATGATTATATTTTAATAAAAGTATAAAAAATATAATTATATTTTGTAATTAAATTATTTTTAACTATAATTTCACACACATAAATCAAATAGGATATGCAATCATCATTCGTGTTTACAGTGGACTACTCACTTGCAAACTGATATAATTCATTTTTCATCACCGTCTATGAAAACCAGTTATACTAATGGAATTAATATTTATAAATTATATTAATGACATACTTATAATTATTAATAGGCAATATTTCCATTATTCGGTAACCTTTCCATGCATAGATAAATGATAACATTGTTCATGCGGACGTGTAAACTATCACCTCCGCGAAGCGATATGATTCGTTTTTAATCACCACATCACTTGAATGATATATAGATATACATATATTTAAAATATTAATATTAAATTATTGATATTATGATCATTATGAAATTATAACATAATATTTACCCTTTTTTCAAAATGATCATTGAGAAAAGGAAACCTTACTCTTATGTATATATGAGATACCATCTCCATGATTATAACACATTTCATATTTCATAACCATATTTAATGAATAGAGTTTATATTATAATTGTTATATAATTGTTATTATTATTTCATAAATATTAATTTTGTTATGAAGTAATAATGGAAGAATTTTAATATATAAATAATACCAAATCCATTTTTGGACCCATGTACCGAATATCATCAAAACATCAGGTGTAAAATAAAATAATTATGTAATTTTTATAACATTTTAATAAGTGAGATAAAATGAATAATAAACATAATAATTTTCTAAATAAGGTAAATAATTAAAATAATATAATTATTTAGGAAATAAAAGTACAATATATGATGAGTTCGACTCAAGGGAATGGATTTCGTCTCAATTTCATTTCATCGAGGCATACTGTAATGGTATGCATCTAGTTTCATTTATATGGTGTATATGCAACCATTTGGACATGTTATATCACGAATCTCCTCTTTTTCAAGACATTATATGTTTTATTTTATGTTATTAACTATTGGAGATTATTATTAAATTTTTTTGACATTGTATGAGACACTTGGGAATGTTCTAAGATTATTTTCCTCAAGAATGTTTTAGTGCTATTACAATAATATTTTCATAAATCAACGTCAATATCCCTTGTTGTTACTTATACCCTATTGAAGAAATGTTGATAAACACATATTCAACATTAAATAAAGATATTTGATATGGAACATTGTTTATTAATTTAATAAATTACTCAATATGAGGAATGATGTGGACTGACAATGTTCATTGGGGCTTGAACTTTATATATCCCATTGTTGCATCTACAAATTCTCAAAAGAAATATATATTGGCCAAGTTAAATGGGTTTCTACCAGTTATTTTAAAGCATATTGTAAATTTTCATGATAGTATAGGTTTTCATGTGCCTCATACATGATGACCAATAATTAAGTATTTCTTTCATAGTTATTTCAGTTGTCATTGTTATTATCCATGAGGTTTTTATATGATAAAATCTATGGATTCATTTAATTATCAGTTTATTTTTTCCTTTATTCTGTTATTTATATGGAATGTGTTCTCCATTTTTTGACATTCCATATTGTTTTATTCTCATTGATTCATTATTTATTCCATTGTACATACATGTACTGATAATTTGAGCTCAATATAATTATGTTTCCATTGCCTAGGTTTTTAAGAGGAATACTTTGAATGAGTTTCAAGGATGTTTAGATTTTTTCTTATCTTATTCTTTATTTTTCCCAAATGTATTATAGTTATAATTTTTGCAATATAGTTTTCCAAAAATAATAAAATATTCAGTACCTTAGGATTATTTTCCTTGTGAACATGAAAATGTAATAAAAAATGCATTAGATTCAAGATTCTAGGGCTGAGCCATTACATTTTTAGCTATTCATATTTCAAATTGATTATACCTTATCTAATAATGAGAGATACGTTATTGATTAAAATAAATGCATGTTTAATTATTTACCATTAAATACTGATTATTTCTTATTGATAAATGACAGATTATACTATAGATAACCCATATAGATCATTTAATCCCAACACTATTTTGTTTCCTTTTCAAATAATTTGAGGATGAAATCTATAAATGACTTCATGAATGAAAAATATTTCTATACACTTTGTTGTAATTTATATTTTTAATTATAATTCAAGACTCATGTTTTTATCTAATATATAAACAACAATAATCACTTTGGTCCATTGGGATGTAAGACCTTGTATCATGTTTGAAAACACAATAATGTAACCACCAGCTCTGTGATACTAGGGTTGGGGTGTTTACACAGAATGTTTTACTCAATGTGAAAATGGTTGGGTGATCATAGTATGTGATAAAGGCAATTAAATAAATGATTACAGATAAAAACTATGTAGTGGACAATATAATTAGAGGATATATAGTGTGGTTGGAAATCATACACTTGTGTGGACCAACTGGACACACATTGAGCATAATGTCATTATATAGTAGAAAAATTCGCAACACAATAGAGAGTAAGGAATTTTTACTCCTAAATATGATTTGAATAGAAAAATTTTTATAGACTAATCCATATTTAGGATGTCCCTCTAGTGTCTCTAGGGATCATTCATAGCTAATCAGTGGTGTTTTCTCATTACAATTTCATAATATATATGTAAGTTGTGGTGACTTAGTCAGATTCAGTTCACTATTAAAGTTGTTCCATATCGTTCAAGGTGATTTATTTTGTTATAAGCTCCATGTTAGGTGAGAGTCATACAAATTTTTAACTTATATAATATACATTAATCCTACAATTTTTTTTTATAAAACCATCCAAGCACAATTGTAACCAAACTTTTTCCTATTGAGATGACTTGACCGTCAATAAGTATTGTACTACATTCACCACCACACACTTATAGGGAGGAGTTGGGTTTATACTATGAAACATTTAATACAAGTGACTATATAATAATAACCCCAAGAATATATATATTACGTCATTTTCCATGATTGATTATATTCATAAAAATTTGTTATGTTTAGATCAGTATGAGTAGGATGACTTGAATACATATATAACTAATCACACACGAGATACAAGTTGGTGAACTCATATCCAAATTCAGATGATTAATATAAATCACATATATCACCATGTGTGACATTAGTGTTACTCAAGTAGATATTATATATGGATCCTTGAATATATGGATGTAAAAAAGGATTATTGGTTTTAATGTTCTGTTATTTAATACCCTTTGGGAATTAATTAGAAAAATTTTCCTAATAGAAGGTGATTTGGTTCGATACAAATCAATTAGATATGTTTTATTAACAAATATAAGATGTTTGTAATGATTTGATGTTTTTTTATAAAATCATAAACCTCAATGAATTTTTAGCTAACTAATATTTTTACTATTATATGATGATTTCTATGGATGAAAATATATATTCCTTATTCAACTGAAGAATTGAGAAAAACAAATAAGTTATAAAGGGGTGGAAATGTCTATGTATGATGCTTAATATTGATTCCATGGAAATAATAACATTTTCATTAGACCCAAATTTTATTATATTAGTCATAATTGTTTTTCAATTTATTAATTTACTATGATAAATTTTATAAAATTTTAGGTTCTTTTAGTAATGGTTGGAGGATATGAGGTTTGGTTCATACATGGGTACAACTAATGAAACATAAAAATAGCTAAAAATGGTTAAATATTAGTTGTAGATTTAGAACTGGATCACAAATATATGGGAATGAAAATCTCTTAGAAATCCACTGGCCAATGGATGGATCTGTATTAAGTTACTGTTGAGTCACACAGTGGCCAGTACAAGTCCATTGGGAAGTCGATGGTCTCTAAACGAGAATATTGGATGTAATTTTTTTTTATAATTTACTGGAAATATAATTTAAATACCTGAACCTCTCATTACATTTTCATTAGGACAATAATTAATAAAATTAGGTAAAACTTCCATGCCAACTAGGTCAACCTATCACAAGGCCCTAGGTGTATTCCCAATTTCTCCATGTTTGAAACTACCACAAATGTAAAGACCCCGACCCCAATATCTAAGAGTGGTGTCTATATATTACAATAGAATAGATAAAAAAGGTCAAATACACAAGGACTAATCAGTATAGTAGTTTTGGAGCACCAGATATATAAATGATACCCATTTTACATTGGGAGTAAAAAATCAAACATAATACAGAACAAAAAAAATTAATTATGTCTTTGAAACTCAAGATAATAATTCATCTTCATATCTTAAGAAAAGAAAATAGAGTAAGGGTGAGATCAAATTCCCAGTAATGGGTTGTATAGTAGAATATATGAAGAATAAATAGTAATAATCAAAATGGAATGATAAATAACTAACACACATTCCATTTAAATAACTTTACTGTCATTATAAGATAAGAAATAATTAATATAGAATGGTAAATAAATAAAACCACAAAATATTTTATCATTTACTAAGAATGAAATGCATCCAAAGATAATATTATTTTGAAAATATCATTGATAATGATAAAAAATTTATTCTCAATGAAGACAATGATTAATTATTGAATTTTATGTTCTTAAAAATCATTTAACTTTTACTGTCAATATATTTTATCAAGATTGTTTAAAACTACTCGGTAAAAACCCATATAATTTGTTTTTGAGGAATTTTTGATACTTCATGGGGTGATCTATAAATGGGATCGACCAATATTTTCATGTATAAATCATTCCTCATATATTTAATAATCAATATAATTCATGATAAATATGCCTTATCATCCAATATCTCTATTGAGTGAAGGTATAAATTTATAAATATTCCCTCATTTAATAATATTACTATCAATTAATACACCATATTTAAAAATGTTAAATTTATTAGTATATAATGATATTAATATTATATGAACAAGGTTAAATAATATACATATAATGAACAATGAAAATTTGTCACAATAAATAGATTGTTTCAAGGGAAAGTTAACAATAATAAATGAAATTGAGGTTGTACATTAACAATTTCCACTCGGTAATTTTTATGTCCAATACCATTGGATGAAATAATTTAAAATATTACATTAAATACAATAAATTATGAACGAATCATGATCTAATATGTCAAAGGGGAGTTATCTAAACCATATAAAATAAATTAGGTTCATAACATGATAATTTTCATTAATAAATGGAAATTGAGACAAAGTCCCTTAAATTGAGTCTCACTCGTCATGTACGTTCTTTATATTCTTGAATTTTAAACTTATATTAATTATTTAATTCATTAATAAGATTTTGATATTTATTATTCCTTTTGTTTCACTTATTACTATGTAATATATGATTACTTATTCAATTAAATTTGCGTAAGATGTTTTGACGATATATAGATTATGTGTTAAAAAATGACATGGATAGGTTCACTATGTTTCACAAGGTTATTATTTAAGGATTTCCAGAATACTAATGACATAATTATCATATTTATAAATGTATTACACATTTAAATTCATTCATTAAATATTTTTATTAGAAAATATTTTTATTATGACCATGGAGTCTGTAGGTCGTATGTACGCTTGAGTAACATTTTAATTTTTCATTGATCGTTATGTAAAAGAGGAATCTATTATTTTATCATTAAATAATGATATTAATATTAGAAATAATATATTATTTATTTATATATTCATTTATATATCATAAATATGATTCAGTGATGAATATATAGTCACATCGGTTGGCGAATGTAATTATCTATACGTTCAAGAATGATGTTATCATAATTAATTGAGTAAAAATATATGAGTGAAAAAGATATATTATAATTATATACTAATAAATACGTCGTTAATATCATAATTTTTTCATCTCTATCACATATAATCATTACCTTTATCCTTATCATCTTCCATGTAATGTTTTAGTGAAAGATGGATAACATTTCATCATGAGGCGGTAGTCCATCGTACAAACGAGTTTTGTAATCGTATCCCAAAAGGAATGAAAGGTAAAATAGGTATATATGATATAATGAATCCAAAGGTATAATTATTTAAAAAATATCATATGTATAATTTATATCTATCATCTTATCCAACTGTGAGAGGTGGTAATGGAAAAATGAATGGAAACGGTTCATGAGGCTGTAATACATTGTAAAAAAGATTAATGATTTCATCACCCATTTGATAGATGTGGGGATGGATGAAGTAAATAAACTAAAAATAAAAAATATGTATTTTATACATAATGGTTTTATTATATAATCATACATGAATAATGTTTTAAGGATTTGGAAGAATATATAAAACAAAAAGGCATAGTTAGGAATTTTAACTATTCTCAGACTACCTCTTTAGGATTATGCATACGGTATTCATACAATGATTTTAAGACCAAAAAAAGGAATATAGTATGAGCATATTAAATTTTTGAATTTATTTGGGTAGGTATTGTCTGAATTTTTTTTCAATGTTTGAGGAAGAGTGGAGAGTTTGTGGCCATTTATAAGTGAGGTGAGTGACACACTTCTAATTTTTGGAATGAAAAATGTGTACCCATGTTTTGATCATTTAAAAAATGTAAATAATTATGTATTATTGATTCTTATTCATAAATGTTCTAAATATTTTCATAAATATATTATCTTAAAAAAATTAGGTCATTTTAACCATTTTATTTTCAGTTTAACCTCTGGTTAATCTGTTTTTACCTTGACATCAAAAATAATTTTTACCATTTTTAATATTAATTTCGGTAAAAATTTATGTTTTAATTAATATAAAATATAAATTACTCCAATTAAAAATATTTAATATAATTTTCTATTTTACATTCATATATGTGGAAAATATTTATTTATAATTAACCATGTACACACGACGATAAAACTGAATTTCAAAGAGAAAATGTCCAAATGTTTTCAAAGGTTTTATATAAAAAACCAATATTAAAATGATTCTAATGAAAAAAATTGTATATATATATATATATAATTAAAATAATTTCACTTTAAAACGAATTTAGAATGTAATTTAACTTCATAAATAATTTAAACCAAAATGAACCTTTCAGTTAAAATAATTTATTTTTTTAATATTCATAAAAAAAATAAACATTTCAGAAAAATCCCAAAAGTTCACCCTATGATGATTTTTTATTATAATTTAAAATTTAATTATATTTTAAAAAATAATTTTTTTAATTGGTAAAAAATCATTATATGGTTTGTGTGTGAAGCGCAACTAAATTCCATTTTAGAAAAAATATAGTTTTGTAGAAAAAAATTGTTTTATTTTAATTAATTAAATTTTCTATTTATAATAAATAGATAAAAAATAATGTGCGTAAAATAAATATTATGAATAATTTATTTAGTTATATTCATACCCTCTAATTTAATTTATTGGTTATAATGGTCAGGTTTAAAAAATATATTATTGGAGAATCATGCTTCGTTTTAAGCTATTGTTACATGAATCACAAGCTATAAAAGAAATTAAATTTCTTCTAAAAGTGATAAAATATAATGTCTTGGGGTGTTAAATTCTTACCTCATATAGAAATTTTTTCCATGAAATTTCATAGATATTACCTTCCTAACAGATGAGGATAGTTATTTTTTATAACAACCTCTGGTTCCCATGTTTCTTTCTCCATTTTTCGATTTTCAAAAGTTCCTTTAATATACTTGTCATCCAATTAATAGATACCTTCTCACAAGTATAAATAAATCTAAATGTTTTATTCATAGTAAGATATATCATGTTGTTATTCTATTTCATTATATGTTACCCCATGTTTTGGGTCTATCATGTACCTTATTCACAATGATAGATAGAACACATCACATACTTTTGAGAGATTTGGAAGTATTTCCAAATGATAAGAAATGACTCCAATTAACTCAAAAATATTAAAGGGTTTCATGTACATGATTCTTGGTTAACCTTTCTTGTTGAAGATTATAACACCCATCAATAGTTACTCTTTCAAGAAAATGTGATATCCCACTTCGAAATCCAAATCCATTCATAGATTTTCAGCAAAAATATATTTCATTCTTTAAGATGATTTTATGTAACCTAGAATATCCTCTAAATTTTTTGTTGTCTCTTAAACATGTTAGGGGCCCACGAGTTTCCTTTCAACTAATTGATCCTAAGAATTTATAGAATGAACTCTCTTTCCATGTTATTATTCATAAAACATCATTTGAATACTTTAATAGGAACTACTGTTATAGGTAAAAGCCACCAAAAAAATATTTATCCCACATTCCTTGAATGTCATATTATAATTACCTAAAAATGTATTCCATTTTCTAAATAATCCTTTTTAACTATCCATAAATTTTATATTTACATGTAGTTATCAAATGAATCATTGCATCAAGATCCTTCTGAAGACATTTCCATAATTTTGATGTAAAATGTGGACTCCGATCAAACACAATTGAAAATGTTTCTTCATGAAGTATTATAACATCATTATTACAGATCCTTGCGAGTTTCTCAAGAATTAAATATTCTCTTATATTAATGAAAAGTTCCAACATGGTTAGGTAATCAAAGATTACCTATATTACATCATTGTTTAGAGGAGTATTTGGTAGTTTAATAACTAAGTACATAGTAATGTTATTCAATTTTCACATAGGATTTAAAAGTGGGTTTCTGAATCCTTTGGGATGATCTCTCATAGATTTCAATTATCGACAAACCAATAATATGGAATCATAATAAAAAAATTACACTTCTTATTATCCCACAAGAAAGGTGCCATCAATTACTTGTACATCTTTAGGCTACCATAGTGTATATAGAAAAATTGAGATATGAGTGTCATCCAACAATTACTTTCTTATCACAGGTATAGATAGAACACACAATATCTTTCAAAAATTCAAAACACCATATTCAAAAAATAAGTATTGTAATTTCCAATCATTAAAATCTTTAATTTTATTCTTAAATATCTCATCATTAGGCTGATAAATTTTTATCTATTAATTTAATGATGGGGTCACAATAATTTAAAAAATGAGTGATGTATCCCCATACTTAATAATTAAAAATATCCATATTTAATTGATCCATTAATATTAGATCTCCATCAATCTTTATTTGGTTCATAATTCCATGATCTTTCATACTCAATGCATTCACTACCATATTTTATTTCTTTATTTTCTATTTTATTTAGAAATTATAGTCCTTGAGTGCTTAAAGAGATCACCTTTGTGTCATATTGATCTCATTATATGGAAATACATATTTTAGGATTTTAAGATTTTTGTATATCTCACATATTTCACCATTGGGATAATGTATCTATATCTTCATGTAAAATATTATAGTTTCCAACTCAAGATCATGGGAAAGATTTTTGTTAATGAGTATTAAATATTCATTATTAATATGTAATAACATTAACATTTTTTATTTGGAAAAACAAAATACATTCTTTGATGAATCACTATATATCAAAATCCCATCATTTCTGGATGGTAGATTCAAAATTGGAGCATTGAACAATATTCTCTTTAGTTTATAAAAATATTCATCAAATTATTTTTCCAAAAAACATTACTCATTATCATATATGTTTGTTTAAAAGGATATCTAATAGGTAAAATCATTGAATGAATCACTGACAGTAACTTGCTAAACCAATTGAACCATGTACCTCAGTTATGTTTTTGGAATAAGCAATTCTCTGACTACCTTTTTCTTTATATGGTCAATTGCGATTTCATCATTTTAGAGAACATAGCCAAGAAGGAAACTGTCACGACCCGTCCTCGGGGCCCGTGCCGTGACTACCCCAAGCCCGGCTTCCATAGGCTAGGGGCTGGCGACTAGCACCAAGGCGTAAATCTCGGAAAAAGGGAAGGCATTGCCTTTGTAAAGTAAACAAGTACCACCGAGTAAGCAAGCAGAAAAAGTAAAGACCAAGTAAAAGCTGGTACAAGAGTGATGTGCAGAAAAGTAAGTGGGCCAGTACAAACCCAAACTGAAAGTAAAGTACAACTCGAAAGGGAAAACAACAACAGAAAAGTAAAGCCGCAACACCGAGATGCCCACTGGAAATCCCACCTGAAGGGTGGGTACAGATAGCTCCACTGCTCCTCGGGTACCGCTGTCCTCTCCGGGTATGTTCCGCACAGTGGTCCTCCTCCAGGTACCGTCCTACTCTGCAAGACTCAACTACGATCAATGTTGTCCATCGTCTGCAACCAACACAGCGTAGTGCAGGCATAGCCCGTGAAGGGGTGAGTATAAGCTACTCAGTAGGGACCCCGAGACCCCCGAAGGTCTCCCAAAATCTACAAAGGATAAACCATAAATGAAAGATACAATCACAAAGTAACAACCGACACTGCTTAGGTATATTCCCATACATATACCTAAGTCACCAATTCCAATACGCTCCAACCTCCGATCCCAAGAACAACCCAGTCCACACAGGAAAGTATACGTATTCCTCACAGGAAAGCAAAACGTAATCCACACAGGATAGCACAACACAATCCACACAGAAAAGCAAATAGGATTCAGCTCACCTAGGTATACTTCTTCGAAGACGATAGAGATGATCACTGATCCATCTAAGTCGTCAGACCCACAAAGGATCGATAGGTACTAACCCCCGCAAAGACCCACACAAGATCAGTAGAAACTAACCCCCTCAAAGACCGACACAGGATCAGACCCACACAGGATCTGTAGGCACTGGCTCACACAGAACCGCTGAGCGCTAACCCACACAGGATCGGACCCATATAGGATCCATAGCACGGATCCACATAGGATCGCTGAGTGTTGTAGTCGTCGTCATCGAATCCACTGATGATCTCTATACAGTCGTCGTCGTCACAGTAGCAGTCGCAGCCAGCACTAGGGTTCCCGCACACATCAAGCTCGTTCGGGAGGGTCCGCTCTACGAGCCGAGAGGCTGATACATCAACTGACACATAGTCCATAGTTGATGTATCCAAAAGTTCTGTATCTTCAACAAGAACTCAATGTCGCAGACTGTGCATCAATCGGACGCCCAGTCTGAGAGTTATTGGCTTTTTCGTCCGAGGGGCCCGATTGGTTTTTAAGGCAAAACCAACCCGACCGTACTCCACCTACGTCCAAACCTCGGTCGGAGTAAGCCAAAATATCCATCTCACTTAGAGGAAAACAACAAAATCAACAGCATGTCAATCGGATGTCCGAAGCTCAAGATATGAGCGTTTCCGCTCCAAGGGCCCGGTTGGTTTCGTGTAGGAACCAACACGGCCGAACTCAAAGTATTCCGAAATCTTGAGTGCGATATACCGAAACTACCGTCTTGTTCCAAGAATCGTGTTTCCGCTAACGGCGTGTCGATCGGAGGTCCGTAGCCCGAGTTATGGGCAATTGAACCCAAACGGTCCGAAAACGGGGGTTTCGGGCCTGGACCGACCCGGCCCGAGACCCCCCGGTCGGCCCGAACCGGGTCGAACCGCCCCGGATCTGGGTCGGCCCGGCAGGGCGCGGCTCGGCCCGGTGCGGCCCGGCACGGCGCGGCCCGGCCAGGCGGCCGGTCCGGCTGGGCACAGCGAGCCCAGCACGCTGCCTGGCTCGGCCGAAGGCCGAGCCATTTAGGAAAGGGGGGGGGGGGGGTTCCCCCTTGTGTAACCACGGCCCCCCATTTATGGGGGCCGTTTGAAGTCCGGCCAGGGGAATCTAATTCCCCCGGCTCCTCCCCTTCCGGCCGGCCCAACCTGGCTGGCCGGTTCCTGCTCAACGGGACCGACGATGGCCGGTCCCCTTCGAGGTCCGACGCCGGCGGCCCGGTTCGGCCGCCGGTCACCTTACTCCGCCGCGGCCTGGAACCGGCTGCGGCCCTTGTCGTCCGGCATGGTGCGACGACACTGTGCCCCTCCGCTCCGGTCGCGGTGTTTTTCGGTGTTTCCGACGCGGCGCGACGGCGTCACGTCCTTGTATTAATTCGTGGCGCGGCGCGACGGCGCCGCATAATTCTTTCCGCAAAAACCTGCGTGGTGCGACGGCACCGCGCCACTTCCATTCAATCCAATAATTCAACAAGAAAAAATAAGGAGGTGGGTCGGCCATGTTTGTGCAATCCTCCCCCCCCCCCTTACGTTAATCGATAGCAGAAGGTTAAATTTCGCGAAGAAATTCAGGAATGAAATCATGAACAAATGAATTAAAAACAATCCCCTACCTCGGTTTCAAGAACGGTTCACGTCAACGAGCCACAGAAGACGAGCGCCGTGGAGGTCGGGTGTCGCGGAAAACGAACGTCGATTCCGTTGACGTCGAGGTGCGTCTGAAGAGGAAACGTTGTTGGAGAAGTTCTTCGCGTTATTCGGCGGAGATGTTCTTCGGTAAGGAAGGTGTTCTTCGTCGGAGTCCAAAGTGTTCTTCACGTTCTTCGTCGAAGTTGAAGAAGAAGAAGACTTCTTCAAATCCTTAGCCCTTTCCTCCCAAGTCTCCACCACAAGAAAAACTAACCCCAAAATAAAATAATCCTCCCACTTATTTTATTAACCCAACATAGGTTTTTGAATTTCAAGAGATTAAAAATTCAAAACCCACATTTAACTCACTTAAATTATTAACATAAGATGTTATAAAATTAATGAGGAGATAAGTTAGCAAAAATTAAATGGGGGGGTTTAGAGGGGTTAGGAAAGTGCGGGGTTGGGCTCTTGTGGGTCCCACCATACCTTATCCTCTCAAGGTTGGTTATCACAAGTGGGTCCCACCCTCAACATCCTTACTTAGGATAAAACTACCAAGTGGGAAAAATTAAAATTGTTAAATTTTTATTTTCACCTACCACAAAAATTTAATAAATCCCCTCGTGTAAACGCAACTCTGGAACAGGAGTTACTAAGCAATTACTGGCGCTGTGGTTCCATCAGTGCCCTCAGAATTCGATTCCGGGCACCAGTTCAAAAGATAGGAATTTCCGCTCATTCGTTCACTGAACGTACCCGAGCTAAACTTTGGATAGAAATTCTGGGCACTCCGGGCCTCGGAATCAAGTGCCGTCTGAAACCGCGTTCTTGTAAAATTCTAAAGAAAATTAAGAAAAAATTTCCCTTGAATTTTACGTGTCTTTACATTACTCCCACCTCAGGGCTTTACGTCCCTGTAAAGATACATCATAACTAGGGAAACAAAAGATGGTACTGAGCACGAATCTGAGCCTCCTGCTCCCAAGTGCTCTCCTGGAGCTTCCTGTGCTGCCATCTGATGCACACTAGAGGAATCGACCGTCCATGTAGGACCTGATCCTATCGATCCTCGATCTCCACCAGGACCTCCGCAAAAGTCGCCCCATCATCAAAGTCTATCTCCCCATGGCCAGTGATGTGCGTTGGGTCGTGCACGTATCTCTTCAGCTGAGATACGTGGAAGATGTCGTGCACCTGGTGCAACTGAGGTGGTAGAGCCAGGCGATAAGCCACCTCACCAATCCTGGTGAGGACCTAGAACGGTCCGATGAAGCATGGATACAACTTGCCGCCTCGGCCAAATCTCCGTAATCCACATCGAGGTGAGACACGCAAAAAGACGTGGTCACCATCCTCGAACTCTAGTGTCCTCCGCCTCCTATCAGCATAAGACTTCTGCCAGATCTGAGCTGTCCTCATCTGCTCCTGGATGACCTGGACCTTCTCTGTCATGGCCCGGACCATCTCTGGTCCCACAAGTGCTGACTCCCCAGGGTCTGTCCAACACAAAGGAGATTTGCAAGGTCGGCCGTACAACGCCTCGTATGGTTCCATCCCGATGGTGGTGTGGTAGCTGTTGTTGTACGTGAACTCCACCAAGGGTAGGTGGTCCTCCCAGCTGCGACTAAAGTCGAGGACGCATGCGCGGAGAATGTCCTCGAGAGTCTGAATGGTCCTCTCCGTCTGACCATCCATTTGAGGGTGAAAGGCTGTGCTCAGGCGTAGCTGTGTCCCAAACGCCTCCTGTAATCCCTTCCACAACCAGGAAGTAAAGCGAGCATCTCGATCGGAGACGATAGAAGATGTCACACCGTGAAGCCGTACAATCTCATGAACGTAAAGACTTCCCAAGCTCTACACTGAGCCCTGCTCTCTGATGGGTAAAAAGTGATACGACTTGGTGAGTCGGTCGACAATCACCCAAATGGTGTTGTGACCTCTGGAAGTGCGTGGAAGTCTAGTCACGAAGTCCATAGATATGCCGTCCCACTTCCACTCCGGAACCTCCAAGGGGTGTACCAAGCCTGCTGGTACCTAGTGCTCTGCCTTCACCTACTGGCAGGTGAGGCATCGAGAAACGAACTCTGCCACAACCTTCTTCATGCCCGGCCACCAGTGTTGTCGTCTGAGATCCTGGTACATCTTCGCCACTACAGGATGTACCACCAAAAGAGAAGTGTAAAACTCTCTCAGCACTTCCTCCCGTAAATCAACCGGTACCAAGGTACGTCCTCTGAAAAGGATGTCATGCTCTTCTCCAAGGGAGAAGCCATCAGGTGCCTGTCCGGAGGATATCTGTGCACACCGCGTCTCACAGTCAGTGTCCCCACGCTGTGCCTCTCTGACCCACTGCAGTAGTGGAGGAGTGACTGTGAGAGACTGAAGGAAGGCCGATCCATCTCTATCCACAAAGGATATCTGCAAAGAGGATAGATGCTCTGTCGCCTCCTCAAGTAGCTGAATGCTCGTCCTCCTACTGAGAGCATCGGTTACCACGTTCCCCTTCCCAGGAGAACAGACTATCTCAAAGTCATAGTCCTAGAGGAACTCGAGCCATCACCGCTGTCTCAGATTCAGATCCTTCTGAGAGAAGTTGTATCTAAGACTATGATGGTAAGAAAAGACTGTAAAGCACTCGCCCATCAGATAGTCTCACCATGTCTTCAGAGCGAAGACTACTACTGCTAACTCCAGGTCATGGGTAGCATAGTTCTGCTCATGTGGCCTCAATTGACGTGATCCACAGGCGATCACTGCCCTCTCCTGCATCAGGACACAACCGAGTCCGGTCCCTGATGCGTCGCAGTAGACTACGTACCCTACTCCCTCCTCAGGAAACCTCAAGATAGGTGCGCTGGTCAATCTTTGTCTCAGCTCCTGGAAGCTCTGCAAACATCTGCTTGACCACACGAAGGGTTTCCCCTTCCTCCTTAACATCCTGCAAAGATTTCTCCTTTTCCTAAAAGGAAAAATATGGTCTCATCCCCTGGATGAATTACTTTCCTTGCCTAATAAAGTCAATCCCGTCATGATTAGTTAAATCATGGCATGGATGACGTCGTAAGGCCTCGACACTGCTACCAAGAGATCCAACCGTTACTCTCGCCTCCAAGGGTTGAGTCACACTGTTAGCATCAGTGTGTGGTCACTGGGTCTCCTCCAGTAAGAATCTATCAAATGAGGGTCAAGTCAACAGTTTCTAACCAGCACCTCTTAGTAATAACAAACAAAAGACAAGAAAGCAAATGTCACCAATGCAAGTGTCTTTTATTACTTCAACTCAAAGTACAAGGACACAAGGCAACACAAACTACGAGCTAGAGGCATTATGGGCAAAGGCCTCTATGCCTGGAGCTAGTCCCACACTAGTCCACCCGCTTCCGGAGCTCCATGATCGTAAGCTTCAGCTGCCTGAAGCTGTGCTCTCCCCTGAGGTCGGGGTGGACCTCCTGATGGTGGTGGTGGTAGAGCCTCAAAGCGTCGCCCACCACCTGCTGCTCGACCAGCTCCTCTGCCTCGTCAGCCTGCTCCCTGCAGACCGCCACGGTCGAACCTCTGCCTATGCCTAGGTGGTTCCTCAACCGTCTGCTGCTCCTCTCAATGGAGGGTCGGGCAGTCACGAGCCATGTGGCCCTGCCCGCCGCATGCATAGCACTGTCTTCCACTCGTAAGACTGGTTCTGCTGCGTGTGCCCCGCACCTCGGAGCCAGTATCATGTGGTCGTCTGCCCATTGGCTTGGCCCGCTTGGACCTCTACGACATCTGTCTACTACAGGATATATAAGACTCCTCCATGTGTCGCCCTGCGGTAGGTCTCGTCGCTGGTGTAGACTCAGTTAGAAAACTCTCGATGAGAAGAGCTCGCTCCAGTACTCCTGTCTGAGTCGGAATGATGAGGGAGATCAACGATGCCCTGATCTTGTGTCTCAATCCCTGATCAAAGGTCTGGGCCCGGAAGAATGGGTCTCGTACCATGTCTGTCGAGTAGCGTGAGAGATCGGTAAATCTCGCCGAGTACTGGGCGACTGTCATGCTGCCCTGCCGCAGCTGAAGAAGCTCCTGGACGCGCACCGCACGGAGGGTGGCTGGGACGAACTCCAAGTGGAAGAGGCTCTCAAATTCCATCCATAGAAGAGATGCCTCATCGTGCACCTGGAGTATCAAGCTCCACCATCGACCCACTGCTGCGTGCAGTAGGCTCGCTGCAAGGATCACCATGAGGTCTGCTGGTGTCCTCACTAACCAGAAAACTCTCACCCCTGCCTCCAGCCAGTCCTCGGCTGCCTGGGGGTCTGTCTCCACGCGGAACTTGGGCAGTCTCTGGCGCTGGAACTCATGAAGTGCACTGAGGCGACATGCATTGTCAGTGGCTGGTGTTGGGAGCATCGGTGGCTCGGCGGGTAGAGCTACCGCCGGTGCCACTGCCTACAAAGGGCCCTGCACCGAGGCCTCGTTGCACGGTGGGCTATCATCACGCTCGACTCTCGGAACCCTAGCTAGCTGCCATGGTGGGGCCATCCTAAAAAGGAAACAGGTGTGTCACGGTCATAACAGTATACCTGGTGAGTTGATACAAAGTAATCACAAAGAAAACATGAAACACACATGCAATCAATGATTTCGTGCATTAAGTCGGAAATCAGAAGTCAGGGTCCTGGTGTACGGATACGTCGGCCGCCGCACCAACACTCGGCTCCCGGGACTGATAACCACACCCAATACGGTAAACATTATTGCTTCACATAGAAGAAAGATCAGAGTCCGTGGTAGAACCGAACTCCTTTGATACCAATTTGTCATGACCCGTCCTCGGGGCCCGTGCCGGGACTACCCCAAGCCCACCTTCCATAGGCCAGGGGCTGGCGACTAGCACCAAGGCATAAATCCGGGAAAAAGGGAAGGCATTTCTTTTGTAAAGTAAACAAGTACCATAGAGTAAGCAAGTGGAAAAAGTAAACACTAAGTAAAAGCTGGTACAAGAATGAAGTGCGGAAAAGTAAGTGGGCCAGTACAAAACCAAACTGAAAGTAAATTAGAACTCGAAAGGGAAAATAGAAAAAGAAAAGTAAAGCTGCAACGCCGAACTGCCCACTGGAAATCCCACCTGAAGGGTGGGTATAGATAGCTCCACTTCTCCTCGGGTCCCGCCGTCCACTCTGGGTATGGTCTACCGAGTGGTCCACCTCCATGTACCATCCTGCTCTTCGAGCCTCAACCACGATCAACGCTGTCCGTCGTCAGCAACCAACACAACGTAGTGCAGGCATAGCCCGTGCAGGGGTGAGTATAAGATACTCAGTAGGGACCCCGAGACCCTCGAAGGTCTCCCAAAATCCATAAAGGATAAACCAAAAAGGAAAGATACAATCACGAAGTAACAACTGACACTGCTTCGGTATATGCCCATACATATACCAAAGTCTTCAATTCCAATATGCTCCAAACTCCAAGCCCAAGAACAACCCAGTCCACACAAGATAGTATACATATTCCACACAGGAAAGCAAAACGTAATCCACACAGCATAGCACAACACAATCCACATAGGAAAGAAAACAGGATTCAGCTCACCCAGGTATACTTCTTAGAAGACGATAGAGATGATCACTGATCCATCTAAGTCATCGGACCCACAAAGGATTGATAGGTACTAACCCCCGCAAAGACCCACACAGGATCGGTAGGAAACTGACCCCCGCAAAGACCCACACAGGATCAGACCCACACAAGATCTGTAGGCGCTGGCTCACACAGAACCGCTGAGCGCTGACCCACACAGGATCGGACCCACACAGGATCAGTAGCACTGATCTACATAGGATCACTGAGTGTTGTAGTCATCGCCGTCAAATCCACTGAGGATCTATGTACAGTCGTCGGCGTCACAGTAGCAGTCGCAGCCAGCACTAGGGTTCCCGCACACAGCAAACTCGTTCGGGAGGGTCCGCTCAATGAGCCGAGAGGCTGATACATCAACTGACACATAGTCTAGAGTTGATGTATCCAAAAGTTCCGTATCGTCAACAGAAACTCAACGTCGCAGAAGACGCATCAATTAGACTCCCGGTCTGAGAGTTATTGGCTTTTTCGTCCCAGGGGCCCGGTTGGTTTTTAAGGAAAAACCAACCCAACCATACTCCACTTGCATCCAAACCTCGGGTGGAGTAAGCCAAAAGATCCATCTCACTTAGAGGAAAACAATAAAATCAACGGCACGTCAATCGGACGTCCGAAGCTCAAGATATGAGTGTTTCCGCTCCAAGGGCCTGGTTGGTTTCGTGTACGAACCAACCCGGCCTGGCAGACCGGCCAGGCGGCCGGTCCGGCTGGGCACAGCGCGCCCAGCGTGCTGCCCGGCTCGGCCGAAGGCCGAGCCATTTAGTAAAGGGGGGGGGGGGGGGCGCCTGCCCCCCTTGTGTAACCACGACCCCCCATTTATGGGGGCCGTTTGAAGTCCGACCGGGGGAATTTAATTCCCCCAGCTCCTCCCCTTCCGGCCGGCCCGACCTGGCCAGCCGGTTCCTTCTCAACGGGACCGACGATGGCCGATCCCCTTCCAGCTCCGACGTCGGCGGCCCGGTCCGGCCGCCGGTCAGCTTACTCCACCGCGGCCCGGAACCGGCCGTGTCCCTTGTCGTCCGGCGCGGTGCGACGGCACCACGCCCCTCCTCCGTGGCCCCGCTCCGGCCGCGGTGTTTTTTGGTGTCTCCGACGCGGCGTCACATCCTTGTATTAATTCGTGGCGCATCGCGACGGCGCCGCATAATTCTTCCCGCAAAAACCTGTGCGGTGCGACGGCACCGCGCCACTTCCATTCAATCCATGAATTCAACAAGAAAAATTAAAGAGGTGGGTCGGCCGTGTTTGTGCGGTCCGCCCCCCCCCCCCCCCCCCCGTACATTAATCGATAGCATAAGGTTAAATTTCGCGAAGAAATTCATGAATGAAATCACGAACAAATTAATTAAAAACAATCCCCTACCTCGGTTTCAAGAATGGTGCACGTCAACGAGCCGCGGAAGACGAGCGCCGTGGAGGTCGGGTGTCGCGGAAAACGAACGTCGATTCCGTTGATGTCGAGGTGCGTCTGAAGAGGAAACATCATTGGAGAAGTTCTTCGCGTTCTTCGGTAGAGATGTTCTTCGCTAAGGACGGTGTTCTTCGTCAGAGTCTGAGGTGTTCTTCACGTTCTTCATCGAAGTTGAAGAAGAAGATGACTTCCTCAAATCCTTAGCCCTTTCCTCCCAAGTCTCCACCACAAGAAAAACTAACCCCAAAATAAAATAATCCTTCCACTTACTTTATTAACCCAACATAGGTTTTTAAATTTCAAGATTTTGAAAATTCAAAACCCACATTTAACTCACATAAGTTATTAACATAAGATGTTATAAAATTAATGAGGAGATGAGTTAGCAAAACTCAAATGGGGGGGTTTAGAGGGGTTAGTAAAGTGAGGGGTTGGGATCGTTTGGGTCCCAACCTACCTTATCCTCTCAAGGCTGGTTATCACAAGTGGGTCCCACCCCCAACATCCTTACTTAGGATAAAACTACCAAGTGGGAAAAATAAAAATTGTTAAATTTTTATTTTCAACTACCAAAAAAATTTAATAACTCCCCTCGTGTAAACGCATCTCCGGAACAAGAGTTCCTAAGAAATTACAAGCGTTGCGGTTCCATCGGTGCCCTCATAATTTGATTCCGGGCACCGGTTCAAAAGATAGGAATTTCCGCTCATTCGTTCACTGAACATACCAAAGCTAAACTTCAGATAGAAATTTCGGGCACTCCGAGCCATGGAATCATGTTCCGTCTAAAACCACGTTCTTATAAAATTCCAAAGAAAATTAAGAAAAAATCTCCCTTGAATTTTACGGGTCTTTACATTATGGGTCTTTACAGAAACTTCCTAAATCTATAAATAAATCTTACTAAATTTACCATATAACTCGTTCCTTCTAATATTCTCAATAATGATCCAAAATTTATTCTCATTGTCCTTATAGATATTAGAATACAACCAAATATATTCATTTAGTACCAAAAAATAATCAAGATATACATTGAATATACTATTAGTTTGATGTATAAAAATAGAGGGTGCATTAGTTAAACAAAAAGGAAATACTATAAATACATAATCTCTATACACTTTTCAAAAAAAATTCTTTAGTATTTCTGCTTTCTTTAATTATAATAGATTATAACTAGAATGAAATTCAATTCATGAAATATATTTGGCTTAATTGGAAGAGATAAGTCATCAATGTGAGTTATATGATTAGTTATCTTTATCATAATAACATTTATTTCCATATAATCAATTGAAAATATCATCAATCTATCGTTATTATTAACAACGATAACATGGGCTCCCCTTAGTGAAACACTATGGAAATTTAATCTTTTATAACCCAGCTTATCTAATTTTTTATTATAATATACTAGTTCAATAGTGTCGATTCTATAAAGAGTATTCGATATTGGTATTGCAATATGGAATAATTCAATATGAAACTAAACTTCATGCTATAGGGAATACCCGGTTATTTATAAAAAAAATCAATTTTTTCCTATAACATATGTACATCCTCATTTTTATGACTATATTCTTCATCTAGATATTTTATTTTCTCTTATTCCATAATAATCTCATTCAATAGGGCTATTGTAGTTTGTTCTAGATGTGACCTTGTCAATGAATTATCTCCCCTAATAATATGTAATTCTACATCATCTTCAAAAATACAGAATTTCTTTATTCTTAAAATAATTTTTCCATCATATTTTGAATGTTAATATATACCTAATATTATATCAAATTCAACCATAGGATTGATAATAAATTCAAAAAATAGAGCATGTTTATGTGTCATAATGGGGACTTCTATACACATAATTATTGCACTGAGACATTCCATTGTATTTGTTATTGAAAAATCCCTTCATCAATTAAAATGGAAATATCTAATATTCAAGGAAAATAGGGTAGATATTAAAGAGGGTGAGGATAGAAAATCAAAAAATTCATTATCTAAATTTTAATACTGCATTAAAGTACCTTCTGAAACATCTTTGGGTGCTTTCATATCTAGTGTAGTGACTGTATATGTTCTTACTTCTTCCTTTAGTCTCTTCTATGGTAGATTCACTTGAAATTTAGGGAAGTATTTTTTATATTTCCCCATATTCCTATATTTGAAACACTAAATAAAAGTTTTTTTCTTTATTACCTTTGAATTCATTATCATGGTTACCCTTATCTCCACATTTATAATAAACTCAGAGTCCATTCAAAAATTTCAAAGGGTGATTCTTTTCAGAATTTTCACAAGATATAAATCTTTGTTTAATAATTTTATTATTTGGAAAATTATATTTTTATAGTGTTAAAATGATCTATTTTTATATTTATTTACCTTTAATATGTGATATTTAGATAATTTATTCATTATTTTGATATAACATAAAACAATTTTTTTATATGAAGAAAATGTTCAATAGACCAATACATATTAGAGACTTGGATTAATCCATCGAATAAATTGGTAAATATTACACTTCATATTGAATTTTTAATCCATAAAATTCCCATTTAAACAAGTAAATGTAGCTTCATACCTTACAACACATTATTATTCTTTTTTATTTAAGCTAAAGAACATTATTTTCGTTTCAATTTGTTGATCATGAGGAAACTATTTTCAGAATAATGTCTTATTAAACGATTTTGGTTTAATGTTTTCTATTTAATATTTCTATATATAAATCTTGGTCAAATAACAACATTGATATGTATCACATTTGAGATAATACAATGCATGTATATCATTTTCCTTTTCACCGAATCCCACGTCTTTAAATATATTATCCAGGGAACTAATCCATTTCTCTAGTACCAATAGATCTGTAGTCCCACAAAATGATGGGGAATTATGTTTCATAAAGTTATCCAATATATGATAATACATTTTTGGATAACTTTCTCTATCTAGAAAATTTAATTTTTTATAACGAGATTATTCTTCACTAATATTGCAATAATATTCTCTGTTCCAAAACCATTTGTATAGGAATCCTCAGTAGGGAAACCTCTACATTGGATACTGGTTTTGATACCCTTAATCCTTCTAGGAAATATTTATAAAAAAGATACTACATTATTCTTGATTATTAAATTATGAAATATAATTTAAAATCACAAAAATAGTGAACAATAGTACATAAATTGAAAAACACGTGCTTATTTAACATCATAATCATAAACATGTTTTCTTTGGGGATACATTTATTTTCAAATCCTTCATAAATGATTGTAATCAAAATGTGATTTATCCTATGAATATCACCGAGGATTGTCAAACCAGGTGAACAGTACTGATCATTTTCATGCAATAGGAGAATATTGGGTCAAGGACAATGTTGCATTTTAAAAGTTATTACCCATAGGTACATATATTCCAAAACCATGTCCACTAGTAGAATCTATAAATAGATATATTTCTTGGACAAACCACACAATCTCTTGAAAAATATTAGGATTGTATTCTATTCTTATCATCATATATTATAATAGGGATATATTCCAAATTCTATATTTTCTTAAATATTGTTCCCAATGTTTCTTTTAAACTTGTTCTGATAGAAATTTTAATGGCACTAACCCCATTAACCCAAAGTTGATGTTTTCTTTATTACAATGAAATAAATATGAAGGGGAAATCATGAAGGACCAAACGGTTTATAATTTTTAGAGAACTAAATACATACATGATACCCGTTTTACATTGTTAATAGAAAATAAATCATAACTCATAACAAAAAAATTTACTTCATCTTTGAAAAATATTTCAAATAATTCTTCTTCATAACTTGAGGAAAGAAAAAAATCAATAGTGATTTCGAATTCTCATTAATAAATAAATACAATATAATTTATCATGAATCAATAAGCCTAATCAACATGGAGAGGTAAATAACACACCCAGATGCAGTTTAAATACCTTTAATGTATGGATAAGATAAGTAATAATAAATATGTTATGGTAAATAACTGGAAACACATTTCATTGATTTAATAACTGAGAAAGATTTGAATCCATAGAAACATCAATAATGAATGTATCATGAATAATGATAATAAATATATTATCATAGAAGGAAATTCTTAATTATTGGATATCAGGATCTCAAGAATCATGAAATCCTTAACAATAATATATTTCCTAAAGATATATTAAAGATACTATGTAAAAACTGATATAATGTGGCCAATTTGTTTGTATAGAGAGAGAAGTTGATTTATCAAGGAGATATCTATAATTCGACCCCACATATATCTTCATGTAAAAATCATTCCACATATATCGATTAATACATTTAATTTATGAATAATATTCCTTATAACCAAATATTCACATTGAGTAAAAGATATAGATTTATCAATATTTCACCAGTTAATCAAATAACATTCAAATTATACACCTTAGGTGAAACTGACATACAATTTATGAAATAATCATGTTCATCATACAATAATATGAATATTTATGATAATTACAATTTCCAATAGAAAATGATCATAATAAAGTTACTATTTCAATATAATATTAACAATCACAAAAGAATGTGATATTGAAAAATAACTTTTACAACTAGGTAATTTTCAATAAAATTACCCTTAGATGATATAATTCACATTGAAAATGAATATACTTGGAAGTATGAATGAATCATGATATTACATGTAAAATAGGAAATATGTAAACCTATGATCATTACATGTCCATTACCTTGAGTCCAACTCATCACATACATCCTTTAGAATTATAAATAATAAATTTATATTAATTATTTACTTTTTTAAAAAAAATCAGGTTTTTTATAAATTTTTAAACTTATTACCATGTTATATATGATTTTATAATAAATTAATTCTACCTAATATGTTTTGATGACATTTGGATTCTGTGTCAAAAATTACTTGGGTAGGTTGGCAACAGTTACAGATGTCATTATTTAAACACCTATAGAATAGTAATCTAGAAATTATTATAACATTTTAAATAAATAATACTTTTAAATCCCATCATTAATGTTGGTTATGAGAAATAAAGTACATTACAATCATGAAGATGGTAGGTCGTACATACTCATAAGTAACATTTCTATTTTTCAATGATCATTATGGTTAAGAGTTCAGTAAACTTTTATCATAGAATACTTATTTTATTATAATAAAAAATATATTATTTCATTAAAAATACTTAAATATATCATCCATGTGAATGGTTTATTAACAGAGAGAAACCCCACTTCGTTAAGGAGATAGTCCACTTGTACCCGAATGATGATATCATCTTTAAGTGACTAAAAAAGGTATGAAATAAAATGATATATTATCTTTTCACGATTGAAAATATGTTATTAATATCATAATTATGTCATTTATATCTCATATATTTAATAAATTTTATCATATTCACCTTCTATGTAAATATTTAGGGAAGGATGAATCAAATCGCTTCGTGAGGCGGTAATCTGTTGTATAGACGGACGATGCTGTGGTATCCCCTCAATAATGGAATGTAAAAAAGTTATATATGATATATTAACTGCAGAGTAATATTTATATTTTAAATATGATATTTATATTCTATATCCATCATCATAACTATTCATGTGATGTTGTAATAGAAAAATGAATGCCTTCAGTTCAAGAGGTGGTTGTCTGTTCTACATGGGAATGATGCTTTTGTGGCCCATTTGATATAAGTGGGAATGGTTGTTGGTAATTATCTTAAAATAAAGAAATATATTTATATGGGATATTGTTTTTTACTATTTAATAATAAATGAATAAAATTTTATGGAGGTGTAATAAGAAATAAAAAAATGCATTGTTTGGAATTCTACCTTTTCTTGGACCACCTCTTTAGGATTATACCTAAAGTGTTGATAAAATGTAATTATGAACACAAAAAGTACTATAAGATTAGATCAAGGAAGATTAGAACTAATTTTAGAAGGTATTTCCTAATGAAAAATGGTTTTAATATGTAATTAATAGAAGAAAGTTGGTGGCCATTTATAATTGAGGTGAGTGGAAAACATGTAATTTTTTATGGAAAAATGTGTAGCCACATTTTTAACAAGTCAAAAGTTTTTAAAATTTTGGATTATCAATAATAATACAAATTAATGTGGAAATATTTCCAGATGATAGAATCTAGGCATGTTTTTAGGTCATTTTAACCCTTAATGTTTTAGTTTAACCCATAGTAAATCAGTTTTTACCTTAGCCACGGTAACTAATATTTACCATTACTATTAATTTTTTCTGAAAATAAATATGAAAATATTAGAAAATATAATTTTTTTAGTCTAGATATAAAATAAATTTTCCCAAATTATATGCACATAAGTGGAAATGTATAATTAAAAATTTATCCCGTAATCATGATGCGAAAATGGGGTTTCAAAGAGAAAATGTTGAAAAGAGTACCAAATTTTTATATAAAAATTCAATATGAAAATTACTCCAATGGCCAAAATTGGATTAATATATATATAATTCAAATTATTAAACATTAAAAGCAACTTAAAATACAATTTCAATTCATAAATATCGTAAACTAATAGAAAAGTTTCACTTAAAATTTTGCATCTTTCACTATATATAAAAAATTAAACTATTTAGAAAAATCCCAAAAATAAACCCTAACATAATTTTGATATTTTGATTAAAAAATTAAATTTATTTTTCAAAACATTATTTCTAAATAGGGAAAAAGTCAACTTTATTTTATTCTTGTGAAATTCGACTAAACCGTCAATTTAAAAAAATATATTTTTTTTATAAAAAATATAGTTTTATTTAAAATGATTTTTTAATAATCAACAGATAAAAAACAAACAAGTGTAAAGAATATATTTTTTATAATTTTGTTTTTCTTTTCATACACTCTAATATAATGACTTGGTTATATTCGACATGCTTAAACAATATTTTATTGTAGTATTGTGTTTCTTTTAAACTTGATGTTATACACATAACATGTTATCAAGAGAATTAAATTTATTATAAAAGATATACATTGTAAGTAATTTTTTTGTTACAACAAAGCTATCAAATATAAAATAGTGGGAATGGTTCTACCCTTATAATACCAATTAACATTATAAGGATTCCATCTGGGAATTAGACATAGTCCATCTACAGATTGGTTGTCCAAATCATGAATAACCATATATAATAATAAATATCCTTCCAAAAATAATATAAGAAACAACATAAAAATATTATCTACTCATTCATACAATGTAACCAAATTAGAAAATTCCTAAAATAACATAAATAAATATAATTCCCAAAATTCTTCCAAGGAAGGTTGGGCCGACATATAACTAAACCCAATAAAAAACCATAAGATCCCTAAATTTTGGATCAAACTATCTCCATGAATCCCTTTTCCACCTCAAAATACATACCATGAAATGTATCATAAGCATCAAGAAGATCTACTATAAGATTCATCTTCATTACCATTACTTGTAACAGATATAACCAAGATTTTGTACACTCAAAGTAATATGATTGGTGTATGGAAAATCCATGTAAGGTACTACTATGAATTTATATATCAAATTTCTCAAGTAAAACACATAAATCTATATTGAAAACAATTTTTTTAAAATTATTTCAATGAAAACAATTCCTACATTTTTTTGGTTTCAAAAAATAATACATGAAATAAGAATAAAATGGAAATCAAAATCAATAATCATAAATGTGTGAAAAAAGATATAACAAATGTAAGAATAATCAACCACTAATTGGGAATAAAATAATTTCATGTAATAAAAAGCTCATTATATATGGATTATGGGGGATCTCTATAAAATGGGTTCCAAAATAAACAAAGAATCACTCTTGGAACACTAGCAGGCCTATGTAAACCATCAAAAATAATCCACCATAGTCTCTGAATTGTTATTACCAAAAAAATACCTTTTATTTCCTCATAATAATCAAGATAAACATATGTCCAAAAACAATAGAACCAAGGCCTCCAATGTACATCCAAAAAACAACATCCATCATCAAATTCACTTTTTCAAAATAATCTGGGGAATTTAATGGTAAATAAATATGGATCTAATAAATATTAACCATTTAAAATATATTTTTGAAATCTCAATTCAAAGAAATTTTTTTATAGAAAACTTTTTAAAAAATTATTTATAGATAAAAAAAATATTTTCAATAAAAAACTAATTTAAATTATTATTTTTCTGATATAAGAACAAAATAATAATAAAAAATTTTAAAATATTCCTAAAAATCCATTAAATTTTAATATATTTATAAAACTAGAGGAAAAATATGATAACAAAGGTGCACTGTAGGAAAATTACAGATATATAGTGAAACCTACCAAAGGAATGATATAAAATTTTCACCATTTTAAAATAACAACCAAAATGATGAGATGGGATCCCAAAATTATGTGGAGAAAATATATATACAAAAATCACTCCCAAAAAAATTAAGGAAAAGAATAAATAATATTTCCAAAACATTGGGAAAAAGAGATAACCAAATTAAGAGGGATGGAAACCCAAAAGACATTTATGGAGACCCTTACCAGGTATTATCATGAAGTTATAAAGTTAAATCATAGAAAAATAATCCCATAAAAGAGAGGGATAAGTATTTATTTGAGGAGGATAGGACATCTGATTATAATGTGTTTACAAAGGTGGGTTTGAGGGTTAAATTGAGTGATGGAAAAATAGAAAAATTTAATTTTTAATGGCTTTCATAGGAAACATCATAGAATGACCCCCCTTAATTATGGAATGGACACCCTTCAAGAACCCCTAACTAAAATCATATACTGGTTACTAATGTAAACTAATATTCACTAAAGGAAAAAAATATATTTTAGAAATATATTCTTGGATTGGTTGGTTTATAGTGTGATGTCCTTGGTCATGGTGTGAACCAATCTGAAGCATAGGGATTCAGTTTTCAATTGAAAAAACCTATAAAACATTGAAGAAATAAAATATATACAAATTTAAAAAAAAGTAAATTCCACACCTTAAAGTACACTAGATGGGTTACAAAATTCTATCATCCATTAAACATTATATCTTTATAAATACCTCAAGATCTAGGTTTGAGGAAAAGTTGAGGCCACCAATCATTCACAAAAAGCTCTTGGTCCCACATCTCAAAGATATCTAAACAATACGACAATTGATAACAGACCAAGGGAAAAAATTTAACATTAAAAACATTCACTTTATGAACCATAGTGGTTTCATTCTCCTGGTATAGACACACCCATTCAACCTCATTTGATGGGTTAGAATGATACTTTTTCATCTTTGAAACTTGAAATATTTTGTGAATAAAAGTCATTTGTGATTGTAAGGCCAACATGTATTCCACTTTTTTTAGGTTATCTATGATCTAATTAGGTCTTACATAACACAACATCATCTTACCTTGAATTCCCAAATTATAGTGACCTATTTATGTATATATTTTAAGTGAAAATCGATCACAGATATATAATAATAATAGAGAAAAGAGTGAGTGTGACAATTATGGTGTCTCTAAACCATCACCAACCATTTCGAAATCAATTAATATTTTTTTCAATTTTTTAAACTATAATTATTCCCAAATAATATTTCATTTCATAATCAAACAATTACATCGATTTCTGATATGGTCTTCCTAATAGGGATTCAAAAGGAGCCATATTTATCATGGATTGATAAATATTATCAAAGGAGAAATATTCCATTAATAGATAATTTCAACAGATTAATTAGGTCCATAAATATTTCCTACCATTTCCATACTATAATTTATTAGGTATTAATTGACTTAATAGATTCTTCTATACATCCTTGATTCTTTGACAAAAAAACAATCATGAAAAAATGTTTACGATTTCTCACTTCATTTGAGGGTAATAATATAAGTGTTTCAAATAATAGAACATTTATATCACCCCCTGAGTGGATGATCAACTAGAATGATTCCCTAAAGTCATCATATCATACCTCAAATACAAAGGAACTATCATCCAATTCCAAATATTGTGGATGTTATTTGGAGACTATTATAAATCACTCAAGTTCGCCCAATTATTTAAGAATCCAAAAATACACTTACTATCAAGATATGCCACCTTATCGAGGTTAAATTGATCATCTATATTTAAGGTGAAATGTTTATAGGTCCAAGGTACTTGTTTAACCTCAACATCCATTTCCAAATTAAGCTATTATAATAATGTCATCCGACTCAATTTCCCCCAGATTACTTTACATCCAATTTCGATATCTTCCTACTCAGTGTGTCTGCCACCACATTCCCATTTTCTAGATTATAATAAAAATAAAAATAAAAATTCTATATTTACTTCACCTATCCCCTCTATTTGGGATTCATATTTCTTTGAGTTATGATTTACTTCATAATTTTGATCCGAGTACAAAATAATGTCCTCCCTAATGAAGTAGTAGTTGTACTTTTTTAAATAATTAATTATTATTTCTAATTAGAGGACTTGATTGAGGCAATTACATTTTTGAGGGTTTAATTGAGATAAGCCATAAGTTTCCATGTGGTCACCCTATATAATCACACACTCCAAAACCATACTTTAGTGGTCAAAATACATGGTGTAAACCATTACTGGCTCTAGGGGGATCAAAATTGGTGGTAAATTAAACCACAATTTGAACTCCTCAAAGAATTCAAGAATTACTCAATCCATTAAAATTTAATTTCCCTCTAGGGTGGAGCTATAATAATAGATTCCATCCTAAATAAACTATGTACATATTTTTTATAATATCATACAAGGAGGAAATAACTTGATTTTGAATATGTTCTCAGGTCTCTGTTAAGATATAGTAGCTTGAATATTTTTTAGGTGAACTGAAATTCCTCTTTCAGAAACCAAATGACATAATAAATTCACATTACAGATCCAAAATTTTAATTTAGGTAACATCCCCACTAAATATATGTCCTTAAATGTTCCCTAAATAAATTCCAAATTGATACAATGTTCATCCATAATCTTGGAAAAAGACATGATATCGTCATCATATACCATCACAAAGGAGTCATGGTATAGGTAAAAAACTGATTCATCAAGGTCATTAAAATTTTTTTGGAGTTTGAAAGGATGAAATTAATAACCTAATACTAAAAATGACCATATATTTTATAGAAGGAGGTCTTGGTAATTTCAACCTCATATTCCCTAAACTCATGGTATTCCAACCTCGGGTTAATATTTTAAATCCACATGGAACCCATAAGATGATCACATAAGTTTTGGTTCTAATGAAGTAGATACATATTCATGATCCTAAATGTATTGATCATCTGGTAGTTATGAAAAATTAAAAGGATTATATTATCAATTTTTTAAATGATCACTATTGATTCCCATGATTACATTCTAGGGTGAATGAACACCTTTCGTTCGTGGTCCCCTAGCTTAAACATTAACACTTTCAATTCAATATGGGCTACTAAATATGATTAAAAGGTGGTGTGACTATCATGAAAATATTATTGTTAATACTCTCTATATTCAACTAGTGTGGTCCTTGAAAAAAAATATGGGAAGAACATAGGGTAATCCACCACCCATGGAATATGAATATCAGAACCCTAATAAATGGAATATAAAAGTAACCTAGAAAACTTACATGAAAGTTATCATTCAAACATAATAATCAGAACTATCCAACATAATCATGGGACCCACTATCCATAAAAGACATGACTATTTATATCATGAGAGATCAACAAAATCAACTTTTCTTATCATTCAATCTGAGATTTAATGCTAACCATGCAATTTATGCTGAATATAAGGTTTAATATATCTATATTTATCACTATAAAGTTTCTAATAGCCTCAACATCAGTGATGATACATTGAAACTACTCAGTGAAATTAATGCCATTGTCTCTATTTTTTTCCAATGGAGAGGTAAAATTCATTAGATAATGCTTCATATTATGATGAAATCCCAAAGAATCAATATGATTATTTGAGATAAAAAAATGTGATTAAACTATGTTCAATAAAACCAAAGGCATATACTGAGAAATATATACCATACCTTTGATGGTATCTGGCCCTTGTTATTAATCCAATATATCATGATCCTCAATGTAATATGTCAGTATTTGTGACTAATCGTAGGATATTTGGTGTAATCAGTGTCCATTTTGACCCGAGAATGAGATCCAATCCCATTTAATGCGTCAGACTACTTCTAGGATTCTTTTGTATGATAATAATCAATTCTACTTCCTTATAAAGGTTACTGTCAACATCGTTGATGATATCCCAGACACCAATAATATTGGAAACTCTTTACCACCTCTTATTTGTACTCCTTTGTAAGAACTTACTTCCTACAATGATAACACAAAATAGATGAGTTCCAAAAGGATGTCACAAGGGTAGATTTAGATGGGTGCTGCACATTCCCACTGCCAACATTTCTTGACTCCTCATACCACCTCTTTTTTTTCAAATGACGTGTTCTAAATCCCACACATGAAATGTGGAACCCAAATCATTCTTGTAAATCCAACATTATTTTGTATGTACACATTCACCTTATCTTACATATATTCAATGGTTGAAATTCATAAAAGAAGGAAAACATACTTGATTTTCTACTTCAAAACATCTAAAATATACTTGAAATCAAATTTTTATTCTCAAGAAACCGTGGTGAGAGGGGAAAACTCAAAAAACCAAGAAAGGTACTCAATTAAATAATATTAATCATTATATATAATAATGAACTCCCCATCCTTTACCACTATTAATGTATCTAGGTACAGTTACTGATTAAATTTTTCTTTGAAGAGAATATATGTGAGAATTTCATAAATCTTATCCTCCAATACTATCTTCTACCATATTAAACATGTCCCTTCTTTTTAACAGGTTTAAAATTCCACATTTCATTTTTAGGGGTTTAATGGAAACAAAAAATTCATTCAATATTTTTTATAAACTCTTAAAATTACTAGGCACCTTGATCACCTTTGAAGAAGGTGGTTTTTTCATTGTGAAATACGAGGCATCATCTGTTGATCATACATTCTAGAATCAATACATATCCCAAAAGGAAAGATATTTTTTATCATAAATTAAATTTAATGGAGCCCATAGGGGGATTTCCTAGTGAGGTTTTATCCACATAATCCTTCCTCCAATTCTAAGGAGCCTTTCTTGGTAACATGGTGTGAAAACCAGAAATATGAAACCCCAATCAATTTATAATTGATTAAAAAAATAATTAAATCCAAAATAATATCAATCCAAACACATAAGGGATGTAAATAAATCTCAATCCGATAAAATTTTAAAGAATTGGAAAGAAAACAATTATACAATTCTGACCATCCTAGATAACTCATGGTTCAACATAATGAAACTATGGACATGAACCCCCTCGCACACTCCACTGCAGTACTAATGGTACTATATTATGATACCACACTTCACAAAATATCATGAGGTGTATTTAATACCAATTATTATGGAAAATATTTGGTTTAACCAACCACATAACCTAGGTCATCACATTATAAAACCAATGGTCTATTCCTGATCACCTCATGTTGGTGACTAGCACTAGAGAATTAGTGCTAAAATAGTCATAACATTTTTACCATATGATCCACATAAAATATGATAAGGATTCCATATAAGAATATTTCACGACATTTCCATATATTGGAAGACCACATCATCAATAAATAGGTAAACTAACAATTATCATTGCAGTCAAAGTAAAAGAAAGAACTCAACAATAATGGATACTTTGTAATAGGTTTTACCCCAAAGATACAATTTATAACATCAGATAAATATTCATGAGGCCTATTATAAATACTAGGATAGATAATAGGATATATAGATAAAACAAATAAAATAATAGGGTCAAAAATTTCTTGATCAAGCTATCTCTATGTGTCCCTTGTCCAAAAATAAATCCAAACAACAAAAGGATCCATAAGCTTCAAGAAGCTCTTATATGAGAAGTGACTCCTTTACCATTACCTTTAGTAGTTAAAAAAATTGTTCATAATCCCAAATGCATATTCTATATGTGATGAAAATCCTATTAGGGTACCACTATTAATCTATATATCCATTTTATATATGATAACTAGTATCTCTTGTAGGAAAACAATTTTTGGAAAATAATTTCTTTGAATTTTTTTAATCCTTTGGTTTTTGAAAGAAAATTTATGAATGATTAAAAACATGGAATGAAAATTAAAATAGAATTAATGTGGGAACAAAGGGTTACCCAACATAATATAATGAACTAATATATGGGTATAAAATGATGGTATATCATTACAAGATCAAAGAATATTGATTATGGGGGATCTCTAACCTATAGTTTCCATAGGTAACAGGGACTCTCTCATAGAACGTTGGCTGACATATGTGATACTAATGAAATAATCCATACTTTTATACCAGATGATCTTACTAAAAATGACCCCTATTTAGTTCACATAGGAAGATATATTTAGTTCACATAGGAAGATATAACAGAATAGGTCCTAATACAACATAGTTAAGGCCTCCAATGTGTACCCTAGAGAAAATTTTCATCATCTCAATCATATTATTAAAAATATAAATAAAATAACATGATTAAAAGATATGTATGTTTAAAAAACCTTTTTAAAATATTTTTTAAATCACATTTGGGATATTTTTTTTCATAGAATCATTTTAAAAATATCACTATTAACCTAAAACTGATTTTCAACGAAAAACCATGAGAAGTAACCCTGTTTCAAATATAATATAATAACAATAATAAATACACCTAATCCCCCATAAAAATCATTCAACCATAATATATCAATAATACCAAAGTAAAATACCAAGAATAAGGGTGTGCTAAATGACCGGTCCTGATATGTAGACGAACATAACCTAAGATTGATGAAACACCATCACCTTTAAAAAATAACATCTAATATGAGTAAATGAGATCCCAAAATAGCATGATGAAAACCTATATAACATAAAAAATTCATAAAAAGTCATGAAACTGAAATCCATGGATGTTCTATCTTAGTGAACAATATAAAACCAAGATAAGAGGTAATAAAATCTAATAGATAAGGAAGGATACACTTAACAGTTGTTCTCATGATGTTCTAAGGTGGTATGTAACCAAATAAACTAATGAATGAGAGTTATAGAGTTTTTGATGAGGAGGATATGATTTGGGGTTGAAATAGGAGAAAATTGATGGTTTGATGGTTAATTCCATCAAAGTTAATTTTTAATGTACAAGATGGGGAAGCTAATGGTGTGACCATCCTTGGCCATTCCATGAAGAAACAATATAGAATCCATACCCAATATCCAAAATCATTTCATGACATGAAACTTATGTTTAGGAAATGAACCATAAATAATCTATGACACTAGTCTTGATGGATTTGGTTCACTATGTGACCTCCCTAGCTATATCATGAACCATTCTACAGCTATGTAAAGTACTAGAATTTCCATGTAGTATTCTTTTTATTTAAATAGATATTTTACGAGTCTGCAAAAATTTACGGTGTGTGATTTCAAGGCCCGGAGTCCCCGAAATGAATTCCTGAACTTTTGTTCAGTTACATTCAGTAAACGTGCGAGAGAGTTTTTATAACTATTGAACCGGTGCTCAGAATTGAAATCTGAGGACATCGTTGAAATCCCAGTGCCTGTATTTTCTTAAGGAGACCTTCATCTCGTCCGTAGTGGGTCAAGAGTGAAATATAGAATTTGGGTTTTTCGTGAAAGAATTAAAGAAAATAAAATGGTGTAACATTTTATTTTTATTTTATCTTGAATCTCCCATGAGGATATTTCATGGGTAGGGACCACCTGAACAAAAAGCTCCCATGAGAGGTTATGGAGGTGGGGACCACCGAGCCTAATCTCCCATGAGAGGTTATGGTGGCGGGGACCACCTGAGGCTTAAAACCCCTTGAACCCTCTCATAAGTGTGGGGAAGCCTCTTAAACCTCCCCATCTTAAATGGTGCCAACCCCCTTTAATTTTTTATTCCAATATATGTAATTAATTATCACAATTTGAAATTGTGCTGACAATTAGAATTGCGGAAACACAACAGTTGGCTATTTTTCATTTTGGGGGAATGTATTGGTAAAGGGGAGAGCTCTTGGAGGCATACACATCCTCCAACAAATAATGCCGACACATGACTTCGAGTTCTTCTTCAGAACATCCTCTAACAAAGAATTCCATCAAAGAGAATTCTTTATAAATCAAGGAAGAGGATGAAGAATGAGTCTGACATCGAAGTGTGTTTTTAGAAGGGACGATTGTAGGCACTCTCTTCGCCTTCATCGACATCCTCCTCACGAAAATGTCAATGAACAATTCAAGGTAGGGTGGTTGTTTGGAAATTCTTCTCTCTTACCATTCTTGATAATTCTTCTTAATTCAAGGAGGAATTATAACTGCTTTCTACTGCTCTAACGCGGAGAGTGCGGGCCAAACAAATATGGCCCGTCCTCTCCACAAACAGTGTGACTAATTGTTGATCGCGATTGAGGAATGGCTACGAACCACAGTGGGGCCCGAGAATAGCTGCCGGAACCACCGCCGGCCGCAACAAAGGTGACATCGCAATGATGTCGCCCCATGGCCTGTGCCGCACGCGACCTCCACGCCCGTAGCACTCCGCCGCCCGTGGCCTCCGCGCCCCCCAGCGCTCTGCCACCTACGACCTCCGCGCCCTAAGATGATCCGCCTCCTGCGGCCTCCACCCTCTCGCTGCTCCGTTCCATCCGAGTCACCCTTGTGGCCTCGCTGCACCATACTTGCCATGCCACTTCGGCCGGGACGCCCCACAGCCTCGCCGCGCTGCCCCACGGCCTCACCGCTCTGCCCCGGCCACACCGCCATACGGCCCACCCGTGGTCGTGCCGCCCCACGACCTCGCGCCCTCATGAAACCCCCACGGCCGAGCCGCGTAGTGGCACCCCCACAGCTGAGCCACGATATGCCCTTGCGGCAACCCCATGGCGGAGCGCCCTCACAGAACCCCCATGGCTGAGCCGCCTCACGACACCCCCCCCAGTCGAGCTGCCCCACGCCCCTACGGGACCCCCGTGGCCGAGCCGCCCCGCTCCCCCGTGGAACCCCCGTGACCTCGTGGCCCTCGCGGCCCACCAGGCTAGGCCTAGGAGGCTGGGCCACCCAGCATGCTGGGGCAGAAGCAGAGGGTCGGGCTGACCCGACTGGGTCAACCCCGGCCGGGTCGGTCCAACCGAGTCTGACCGGACTCGGACCAGATACGACCATATATTTTACTTGGGCCATAACTATGGCACTGGACTTCCTTTTGACGAACCGTAAATAGTGCTGTAAATCTTGGAGTGAGACGGTTCCTTTGAGTATACCTCAATAGAGTTTTGGGTAAATTTGAGGTACATTCTGGTTGGAACAAGCACGAATCTAACCGAGCCCCTAAGACTAAATGGCTAACAACTCCTAGACCGGGCGTCCGATTGACACGCCATCTATTGCGTTAAGATCCCTATGACTTGGAAGACCTTTGAGACACTTTTTAATGGGACTTCGTAGAAGCTGTAGTATCGACCAGTGAATTGTGATGCGGATCCTCTTAGAGACGAGCGGGATTAGTTCGGGAATCCAGTAGCCAGTTGTGACGAGAATAATGAAGAGCGATCCTATGTGGGTCAGCAGCTAGCGATCCTGTGTGAGTCAGTTCCAAGAGATCCTGTGTGGGTCAGCTTTGAGTGATCCTGTGTGGGTTAGCTCCAAGTGATCATGTCTGGGTCACCTCCTAGCGATCCTGTGTGGTTCAGCTCCTAGAGATCCTATGTGGGTCAGCTTTTAGCAATCTTGTATGGGTTAGCTCCTAGTGATCATGTGTGGGTCAGCTCATAGTGATCCTATGTGGGTCAGTTTCTTTACAAAGTAAGATGATTTTGTAGTTATATCTATTTATCTATACTACTGTACATAAGTTATACCTTGTGTGAGTTTAGTCTATACCTGCGTGATACTTTCCATCATAGTAATACCTTGGTTGTATTCTTCTTTGTGGCGTACCTGTGTTGTACTTGCCTTCATGTTATTACTTATTTTTTGAAACAGTTGAGCCTGGTGCTTTGGAGTTGGACTCCGTGTTTACCTCATGATTGAGATGGGTTTACTTAATAACATTGGTATTTATGGGCATATACCTAAGTTGGGTTATCAGTTGTTTTCACCATTGTGGTTTATCCTTCGTGGATTTAGTAAGACCATGAGGGTCTCCGGGGTCCCTACTAAGTATCTTTATATTCATCGATGCACGGCCTATGACTGAACCTCATTGTGTTTGGTGCAAAAGATAGACAACGCTGACTCAAGACGAGGGTACCGGGACTGGACGGTGCCCGGAGGTGGACAATACGGCGTATCGGTATGCGGAGGAGACATGGTGATGTGGAGTGCTAAGGAGGCGATCTGTACCTACCCTTATGGTTGGAACCTCAGAGGATGACACAATAGTTGTCTTTCTATTTATTCAGTTGTATTTTATTTTAGTTGTACTTGAACTTTCATGTTGGGCTTGTATTCTAGCCTATTTTACCTACTGCACTCACTCTGTTTACTGTTTAGTTTACTTGAGTTCATATCTTACTGCGTGCTTGGTTTCATGTGCTTATAGTTTATAAAGGCAATGCCTTCCCAGTTATAGGTAATATGCCTTTGGTGCAAGTCACCATCCTCTAGCCTATAGAAGGCAGGCTTGGGGTTGTCACGTCATGAGCCCTGGGGGTTGAGTCACGAAAAATTGGTATCAGAGGAGTTAGATCTGCTGTAGAACATAGGACTCTGATATTTATTTTAAAGACAATAGTGTTAAGTGTAGTGAGTGTGGTTATCAGTTTAGGGAATCCATTGTTGGTGCGACAACCGATGTATCCATACACCAAGAACTTAACTTCTGATTTCTGACTCAGTTCATGAAAACACTTATTGTGTGTGTGTTTCCAAGTGTTTTCATTTTGATATCTTGAGTCAGCTCACCAGATATAACTTTTTGACCATGGCACACCTATTTCTTTTCAGGAAGCCTCTATGAAGATAGCTAGCTAGGGTTCTGAGAGTTGTAAGCACTGATAGCCCACTGAGAAATGAGGCCTCGGTGCAAGGACCTCTTCCAGTAGAGGCACCAGTGGCAGCACCAATGGTACCATTACCTGTTGGGCCACTGATGCCACTAGCCCCAACAATAGAGAGTGCATGCTTCTTGAGTGCGTTGCATGAGTTTCATTGCCAGAGGCCACCAAGGTTTAGGGGAGAGATGGACCCACAGGCAGTTGAGGATTGGTTGGAGGCTGTAGTGGGAGTCTTCTGACTGGTAGGGACACCGACCAATCTCATGGTTATCCTTGCATCTAGCCTTCTATAGGCAGTAGTAGGAAGATGGTGGATCTTGATGCTCCAGGTTCACGATGAGGTGATGCTTCTCTGGTTAGACTTCAAGAGCCTATTTCGGGAAGCGTTTATTCCAGCGACTCTTCGCGCAATGCGCATACATGAGCTTCTTCATCTGTAAAAGTGAAGCATGAATCTATCTCAGTATTTATCAAGGTTTACTAACCTCTCACATTACTCCACAAATATGGTACGGGACCCATTCTTCAGGGCCCAGTCCTTCGAGAAGGGGCTCAGGCGGGAGATCAGGGCTTCAATGATCTCACTCAGTATCCCGACGTAGGAGGGTTGTTAGAGAGAGCCCTCTTAGTGGAGTGTTTCCTAGCTGAGCAGTCGCCAGCAACGATACCCACTACGAGTCATCATGTAGTAGATCTTTTGGCAACAGGAATTAGACAGATGTCAGAGAGGTCTAAGAGGACCAGACCTACAGGTGGACGACTGCTGGATTTAGGATCAATTGTGTGGGGCACATGAGATAGAGCCAGTCATGCCAAGAGCGGGAAGTGTTACTCATGTAGCAGTAGCGTAACAAGACTCATGACTGTCCAACCCATCCTTCGGATGATCAGCATATGGTCAAAGGACCACCCAGGATGAGGCAAAGTTTCGATTGAGGCAGTCCACTGGGAGAAGGAAGACATGGCAGAGGAGCTGGTCGTGCAGCTGGAGGTGGGCGACGATTCGAGATGTTACTACCACCACCACTAAGAGGTCCACACCGACAATAGGGTGTTGGTGGATAGGGTTGAGCTCAGCTCCAGGAAGCTGAGGCCTACGATCATGGCATTCTAGAGATGATACGAGATACGATCTGTGTCTACTCCAACTTAGCTGCGGTACTTACAGACATAGGTGCAAGTCATTATTTTATTATTGTTGCTCTCATTCGAAGCTCACAGATTATGATGGAACCATTGGCTAGATCCTTATCGCTAGAGACACCTACTGAAGCGGATTTGATGATTACGCACTGGTTCCGGCAGTGTGAGCTTACTCAAGGATGCGAGAGCTTCAGCTGTGATCTCCAAGTTGCAGCGTTGAGGCCTTATGACGTCTTCTTGAGTATAGACTGGTTATCTACAGTCCATGATCAGATAGACTATATTATGCAAAAAGTGCGGTGTGTCCACACCGATGGGAAAAGTTTTACCTTATTTAGCGAGAATGAATCCTTTGTAGCACAGGATGGAGTTACCTGGAAGAGAGTGCAGCCGATCACATATCAGTTGGCTAGCCTTACCCTTGGAGTAGTTGATGTGGAGACTACGAGTTATCCTGTAGTGGTGGACCAGTACACATATGTATTCCCTGAGGATATTTTGGGTCTTCCTCCTCACTAAGAGGTGGAATTTTACATTGACTTGTACCCCGGGATGACACTGATATCTACTCCAGCATATCGTATGGCTACCGTAGAGCATCGCGAGCTGCGGTTACTACTAGAGGACTTGCAAGGGAAGGGATTCATCTGGCCCAGTGTTTTCACTTGAGCAGCCCCAATTTTGTTCGCCATGAAGGTGGATGAAAGATTGACACATTCTATCAACAATAAGCGACTACATCAGGTGATCGTGAAGAACAAGTACCCACTGCCAAAGATTGATGACCTATTTTATCAGCTAAATGGAGCATTGTTGTTCTCGAAAATAGACCTCAGATCAGGCTATCACCAGCTCAGATTACGAGATGCGGATGTGCAGAAGACAAATTTCAGATGTCGGTACAACCATTATGAGTTCTTGGTTATTCCATTCGGTGTAACCAACTCTCCAGCAGTGTTCATGGGACTCATGAACATGATATTTCAGCCATACCTTCACCACTTGTAGTATCCTTTATCGATGAAATTTTGATCTACTCGGATATTGAGGAGAAGAATGTCTATGATTTACAGGTAGTACTGGACACACTCTGAGAGCACACACTTTAGGGTAAGCTCTCAAAGTACCAGTTCTGGATCCGAGAGGTGCACATCCTGGGACATGTAATCTTAGAGGCTAGATTTGTAGAATATCCAGAGAAGATTGAGGCGGCACTTGTTTGGGATCCACCCAGGAGTGTGATGGAGATACGGAGTTTCCTGGGTTTGGTTGGATAATACCGGAGATTTGTACCAGTTTCCCTAGAGTTGCAGCACCACTTTCGACATTGATGAAAAATGGGAAACCCTTCGTGTGGTCGGAGAGATGCCAGCAGAGTTTTTCGGAGCTGAGGCAGAGGCTGAATAGTGCCACCATATTAATTCTTCTGGAGGAGGTCATCATGTACGTAATCAACTATGACACATTAGGGACCAGACTTGGATGTGTCCTGATGCAAGAGAGAGCAGTTATCGCTTATGGTTCTCGGTAGCTGAGACAACATGAGTAGAACTACACTACCCATGACATAGAGTTATCAGCATTGGTCTTCTATTTAATGATGTGGAGACGTTACATGATGGGTGAGAATTTTATAGTGTACTATGATCACAATTATCTCATGTATATCTTCTCTCAGAAGAAATTTAACATCAGAAAGGGATATTGGCTTGAGTTCCTCTAGGACACTGAATTTGAGAATGTCTATACTCTTGGGAAGGGGAACGTTGTAGTAGATTCCCTTAGTAAGAGATCTGGTATATAGCTGCTATGTGAGGCGATGGGGCAGTTGGTCACTTTTTAGTTATCCTTTGTGGATAGAGATGGAGTAGCTTTTTTTCAGTCTCTTACAGTCACTCCCCCACTTCCTCTATGAGTCAGGGAGGCACAGTGTGGGGATGCTAGATAAGAGATACGATGTGCTCAAATATCCATAGGACAGACACCTAATGGATTTTCTGAGGGTGGGGAGCACATCATCCACATCAGAGGACGTACCATGGTATCATTGTCACTTAAGAAGGACGTGTTGATGGAGTTCCACAAATCCCCTCAATCTGTACATCCAAGAGTGGAAAAGATATACCAAGGTCTCCAACGACTACACTGGTGGCCGAGAATGAAGAAAATAGTAGCAGAGTTTATCTCTTGGTGCCTCACTTGTCAGCAAGTGAAGATGGATCATCAAGTACCAGAAGGATTGGTTCTTCCTTTAGAGGTCCCAAAGTGGTAGTGGTATGGGATATCCATGGACTTCGTGATATGAATTCCATGTACATACAGATTCCATGACTCTATTTGGGTGATTGTCGATCGGCTCAACAAGTTGGCCCACTTCCTACCGATTAGAGAGCAGGGTTCAGTAGAGAGCTTGAGACGCCTCTATGAGAAAAAGAGTGTGCTGCTATAGAAAGTACCCTCAATGATTGTCTTAGATCATGATACCCGATTCACATCCTGGATATGGAAGGGGTTGTAGGAGGCTTTCAGGATGTAGCTTTGTTTGAGCACCGCCTTCCATCCTCAGACGGATGGCCAAACTGAGCAGACCATTCAGACCTTCGAGGACATGCTCCGTTCTTGCGTCCTCGACTTCGGTCACAGCTGGGAGGATCACTTTACTTTTCTGGATTTTTCATACAACAACATCTATCACTCCACCATTGGGATGAAACCTTTTTAGGAAATGTACAAGAGACCTTTCAGATCAATTATGTGCTGGACTGGCCCTGAGGAGTCAGCACTAGTGGGACCAGAGATTTTACAGGCTACCATAGAGAAGGTTCAGATCATCTAGGAGTTGATGAAGACTGTACAAAGCAGGTATAAGTTGTATGCCAACAGAATATGGAGACCTATAGAATTATAGGATAGAAACATCTTTCGACAGGTCTCACCTCGATGAGGTTTGTAGAGATTTCGCTGAGGCAGTAAGTTATCTCCGAGATTCATCGTACCTTTTCAGGTCCTCAGTAAAGTTGGTTAGGTGGAAGACTGCTTAGAACTTTCACCTTAGTTGCAACGGGTGCACGACATCTTCCACGTGTCCTAGTTGAGGAGATTTGTACATGATCCTTCCCACGTCATTGACCACAGAGCACTGGACGTCAATGATGGGGTGACTTTTATAGAGATTCCATTAGAGATTGAGGATCGATAAGAGTGGGTCCTTCATGGGCGGTCGATACCTCTGGTGCACGTTCGTTGGAAGCACGGGAACATCAAGTAGAGCACATGGTGTAGGGTGGCTCAGATGCGTGTTCAGTACCCCCAATTGTTCCCTTAGTTTGAGTTGGGGCTTATGGGGACGTAAAGCCCTGAGGTGGGGAGAATGTAATGACCTAAAATTTCTATGTAATATTTTTTTAACTAAATAGAAATTTCAAGAGTCCACGAAAATTTACGATGCATTATTCCAAGGCCCAGAGTTACCAAAATGAATTTTTGAACTTTTTTTCGGGTATGTTCAGTAAACATGCATGTGGGTTTCTCAAACATTTGAATCGTTGCTCGGAATTGATTTCTGAGGACATCGTTGAACTTACAACGCCGATATTCGCTTAAGGAGACCTTTACCTCGACCGTAGTGGGTTTAGAGTGAAAGATAGTATTTGGGGTTTTCATCAACGAATAAAATAAAATAAAATGGTTTCACATTTTATATTTATTTTATTTTGAACTCCCATGTGGTTATTTCATAGGTGCGGACCACCTGAATTAAAACCTCACATGAGAGGTTATGGAAGTGGGGACCACCGAGCCTAACCTCCAATGAGAGGTTATGGTGGTGGGGACCTCCCGAGGCTTAAAACCCCTTGAACCCCTTGAACTCCCTCATAAGTGTCGGGAAGCCTCTTAAACTTCACCCACAAAAATGGTGCCACACCCCCTTTAATTTATTATACCCACCAATGTAATTAATTAAACCAATTTTAAATTATGCCAACCATTAAAATTGGGGAAACACAACAGTTGGCTATTTTTCATTTTGGGGGAAATTATTGGAAAAGGGGAGATATCTTAGAGGCTTACACATCTTCCAACGAAGAATGCCGATCCAAGACTTCGACTTCTTCTTTGGAAAATTCTACAATGAATAATTCCATCAAATAACGTTCTTTGTAAATCAAGGAAGAGGTAGAAGAACGATCCTGACATCGAAGCATGGTTCCGGAAGTGATGATCATAGGCACTCTCTTCACCTTCTTCGACATACTTCTCTTTCCAAAGTCAACGAACAATCTGAGGTAGGGTGGTTGTTTGGAAATTAATCTCTCTTATCGTTCTTGATAATTCTTCGTAATTCAAGAAGGAATTATAGCCACTTGATACTGCTCTAATGCAGAGAGTGAAGACCAAACAAAAAGGCCCATCCTCAACGCAAACCTTGTGATTAATTGTTGATTGTGATGGAGGAATAGTTACAAACCACGGTGGGGCACGAGAACGATGGACGACACCACTACCAGCCGTGACGAAGGCGAAGACGCAATGACGACGCCCCACAGCCACCGTTGCCCATGGCCTCTACACCCCACAACACTCCACCCTCAGTGGCTCCGCCCTCTCGCTGTGCCGTTTCGGTCGAGATTCCCCATAGCCTCAATGCGTCGTGCCAGCCATGCCAATCTAGCCGCGCCGCCCCATGGCCTCATCGTGATGCCCCGCAGCCTCGCTGCACCGCCCCGACCGAGCCGCCTCTTGGCACCCCCACGACCGAGCCGCACCGTGGCCTCGTGCCCTCGTGGTACCCCCATGGTCGATCCGCCTAGAGGCACCCCCATGGCCGAGCTACCCTTCTCCCTCGCAGCACACCCGTGCTCGAGCTTCCCAGCACCCCCGCAGAACCCCCACAACCTCACGCCCTGTCGGCACCCCCGCGGCCGAGCCGCGTTGCGGCACACCCGCGGCACCCCCGCTGCCTCATGGCCCTCACGGTCTTTCGGGCCGAGCCCAACAGGTCGGGCCACCCAGCAGGTCGGGCCAGGTTGACATGAAATGG
The DNA here is from genome assembly GCA_963277665.1 of Viscum album. Taxonomy (NCBI): domain Eukaryota; kingdom Viridiplantae; phylum Streptophyta; class Magnoliopsida; order Santalales; family Viscaceae; genus Viscum; species Viscum album. Next base: position 840,927,304 of record OY728147.1, on the reverse strand, counting down.
GTCATCCAAGGCCGATTTGGGCAAGGTCAGTCTGACTGAGTCGGACCAGACCCATACCAGATATGACCCTATACTTTACTTGGGCCATAACTTTGGAACAGAACGTCGGTTTGAAGTACCGTCAGCATCGCTGGAAATCATGGAGCGAAAAGATATCTCTGAGTATACCCCAGTAGAGTTTTGGGTAATGTTGAGGTAAATTCGGGTTGGAACGGGCAAGAATCCAACCGGGCCCCGGAACTAAAAGGCTAATAACTCACAAACTGAGCATCCTATTGACGCGTCAGCTATTGCGTTGAGACCCCTATGACATGGCAGACCTTTGAGATACCTGTTCATGGGACTTAATAGTAGTTGTAGTATTGACCTGTAAATTGTGGAGAGGATCCTCCTATAGATGAGCTGGCTTAGTGGAGGAACCCAGTAGCTGGCTAGACCAGAAGAGTGAAGAGCGATCCTGTGTGGGTCAACATCTAGCAATCCTGGGTGGGTGAGCTCCTAGGGATCCTATGTGGGTCATATCATAGTGATCTTGTGTGGGTGATCTCCTAGCGATCCTATGTGGGTTAGCTTCTATAGATCCTATGCGGTTCAGCTCCTAGCGATCTTGTGTGCGTCAGCTCCTAGTGATCATGTGTGGGTATCTTCAATCGATCATGTGTGGGCCAGCTCCTAGCTATCCTTTGTGGGTCAGATCCTAGCGATCCTGTGTGGGTCAGCTCCTAGCGATCCTTTGTCGGTCATATGATATCGATCTGGTGTGGTTCAACATCTTTACAGAGTAACATGATTCAGTAGTTACATCTAATCATATCTACTATTGTACATATTTTATACCAGGTTTGAGATGAGTCTGTACCTATGTGGTAATTTCCTTCGTGGTAATAAATTGTTGGTATTATTCTCTATGGATTACCTATGTGGTACTTGCCTTCATGTTATTTCTTCCATTGTGGAACAATTAAGCCTAGGGATTTAGAGTTGGACTCCATGTTTACCTCATAATTGAGATGAGTTTACTTAATTACTTAGGTATATGTATGGCCATATACCTAAGTAGGTTTATCAGTTGTTTTCTTCCTTGTGGTTTATAATTTGTTGATTTATTAAGACCTTGTGGGTCTCGGGGTCCCTACTGAGTATTGTTATACTCACCCCTGCACGGGCTATGCCCACACCTCGTTGTGTTTGGTGTAGATGACAGACATCACTGACTGAAGATGAGGGTACCAGGACTGGATGGTGCCCGGAGGTGGACCACACGACTTATTGGTATTTGGAGGAGATAGGAGGGTGTGGAGTGCCGATGAGGTGATCTGTACCTACCATTCAGGAAGGAACCTCAGAGGATGACCCAGTAGTTATCTTTCTCTTTCTTTAGTTGTATTGTATTTCAGTTGTACTTGTACATTCCTATTGGGCTTGTATTCTGGCCCCTTTTACCTACTGTATTCACTCTTTTTACTGTTTAGTTTACTTGAGTTCGTATCTAGTAGTGTGCTTGGTTGCATATGATTACAGGTTATAAAGACAATGCCTTCCCAGTTTTACAGAATACACCTTCGGTGCTAGTTTCCAGCCCCAGGCATATGGAAGACGAGCTTTGGGTTGTCATGACACGGGCCCCGGGGATGAGTCGTGACAAGCTAAGAGATGTAGATCTAAAACATCCCAAGAACCCAAAAGAGAAGGATGATATAAAAGATAAAAAAATTTAAAAAATGGTTATATTTCATACTTGAAAGTGACACTACAGGTGGTGTCACAGTGGAAACCCTGTATTTCCCTATTGTTCTTCTGTTAATTCATTGAGCTCTCAATACCATTCTTGAATCCAAATTTTATTGATAAAATGTTATTTGTGATATGAAAGGTAATTATAACCCAATTAAATTTTCAATAATGGATTTGTTTTATTCATAAAAATTTTTTTTATCCCAAATACCAAAAAAATTATGGTTTATGTTAGGTTCACAGATTATAGTTTATTGAGACTGAACTAAAATAAAACCTTCCATGAGATTACATCTAGAGGATGTAGGTAAGTGTTCCTCAATAATGAACATTTATTTTATATATGTTTATGAAAATACATGTGTTTTTAGGTGAGATATTTTTTGATTATTATGATAATGATTTTATGAGACATTTATAATTCCTATAAAGTAGAGCTATACTCTAGGAATTGAAACTAGTGTCTTCAAATGATTTGTTATCACTGTGGAGGGTTGTAAAAGAAGAATTTAAAAATTCATTGTACAATATAAATTTAAACACATTTATGTATCTCAAAATAGACAATCCTAAAGATCCATTATCAATGAACACATTTTTTATATATTGTTTTTAAAACAAGGAAGGAATGTGGTTTGATGCATGCAAACATGTTAAAGTGAAAACACAGATATAATGCAATGAAATAATGGGGACACACCTAGATTAGATCATAGAGATCCTTCATTGTAACATATATTGGATCCATTAGTAATACTTTATGTATGATCCCAACTATATACACACCCCCTAACTACATATTTTGTTTGATTGGGAATCACACATAGGAAAATCCCAAAGTGATATTCCCTCTACTTTCTTTAATGGACCACTACCACAAATTTATTTAGCATTAAAACCACTAATTGTTGAGTCATAAGCCATTTTTCTTACTTTTCCATTCCTCTTGTTTTTCAAATCAAAAACTCTATCTTAAATAAGATTTTCACTAAATATTTTATGTCTATAGTGTTTTAGAATTTTTTTGTAGAAAACATCATGTTTTACCATACATAGAATAAGTTCTTATGTATTTGAGTATAAAAATTATATTCATCATTATGATTATAAAATTGGGTATATGAATAATTAATTATAATCACCTTTATCATTAACTGAAGATAGACAATATTTCATAACTATCCTAATGAAAAATTATTAATAGTCATACTGATACCGATACTGATAACATCATATTGAAACTCATAAATAATATCGTATTGATTTACATAATAACTTCCATCAAAATTACTATGATTACAATATAAATATGGTGAAATTATTTTTAAATAATGGAATAAATTTCACATTTTAATTCTTTAAACAATATGATGTTTAACATTTGGTTATTCTATATTGTTATGAGATGGTAAGTGATCGGTTTCCTTGTCCTTACAACAAACTCAGGGAAAATATTACACTTTGGTGATGAAAATGAACATTGGGAAAATGACTATAAATAAAATGTAATTCAATGATTTTTGGGAATATTGATTCTATTTAAATATATAATTGTGGGATATCTCTGAATATTACCTTACATGTACTTCTTGTTCCTAGTCCTTGTAATTGGTTAGATTTTTTTGTTCTAAGTAAATCTTTCTTGCTTTTATTCTTGTGAGATTTTCATTATAATACACATAAGATAATTGTATTTATTGATGTATTATAAGGATATTAAGATAGATATTTTGATCCTTCAGATCGAGGGATTATAGGGATAAGTATACAGTGAAAATACAATATTTTACCAAGGGATTTCATCGATATGAAGACATAGATTCTGATCATTATATCATATGATTTGCTTGTTAAGGAATGAAAAAATTTAATATATGTATAAAAAATAGATATATGTAGTCAGGGTTAGTGACTAAGTTACTCTTAAGGATAAAATAGATTATTCTATTAATAGATTTACGACATTCTTACATTATTATAGGGATTTGTTGTTTCTTACAATTGTATTTACCACTGTTATTTTAAATAGTAAAGTTAATCATCATATTAAACATACTATAATCTATTTGTATTATCATATTAAATTGCGATTATGATTCATACATTTATTAACCATATATGTTGTGATACTGATTATGTTTGTCTGATTTAATATTATTGTATATAATTATAGTTTTGTGACTTTAGCTATTGGATTGAGGTCTAAGTCAGATATTTTACATAATGTGTTTTTTGGTTTAGTTTAGATTAATTATTTTAATATATTATTTTTAAAATATATTTCACCCCTATTTTAATAATATTTTTCACAAAATATAATGATTTTATATTATGATCCATAAACTGGTACAAAGTACATTAAAAAATATTTTTGATAGCTTTATCCATTAATTGGTTTACATGCCGTGTTTTTACTTCTTCTATCATTTAAATTTCATCTAATGTTCTATTATAAACATTATTTTATAAAAACATTGTCACACCAATAAATTTTGTGGAAAAAATAGATCTTTTTATTTAAAGACACATTCAAGGAATATTGAAACCATTAAAAAATGAATCCAAATAGAACTCATATTTTTGATGGTGCTGAATATGAGTACTGCATAGATAGAATAAAGACCTCTGTTATGAACACTAGAGGTGAAATTTTTTTCATGTATTCTAGAATCTATAATATTCCTGATAAGGAAGCCAATACCATTAATAATACTAAAAATTAATATTGGTTTTTTATAGAGTAATGAATACATTGTCATGTTATTTGACCAAAAGCATTTATAGTCAGATTTCTTCGTATGAAGGTTCCAAATGGGTGAATCTGTTGCAAACATGCATCATAGATTTATGACTATTGTTAATATTAATCAATATATTATAAATAAATTAATTTATTAATAGGTAATTATTGAGAATATAATAGATATCATGCCCATTGAATGGGAATCAAATAGAACCCCTATTGATGAGGAAAGGAGGATAAAAATATTACTTTTGATGATCTTGTTAGAACCCTTATCCTGTATGCGGTAAGAACAAAAAGAGATGGTAAAAAAAAGATAAAATAGAGTATTTTCTTTTAGTACTACTAAAATTACTCCTAAATTTCAATATGCAGAGAAGGTCCTTAAGAGTTTAAGAATGAAAAAATTAGATGATCAATCCAATTTAAGAACATGTGAAAATTCTGAGAATGAATTAGAAAACATGGACAAAAGAATGAATAAAATAGTCGTTAAGAATGATTTACAATACAGATAAAATAATGTTCATATAGAATTAAATGATAATAAAGATGAAATTACTTGTTAGGAATGTAAATAAGACGTACATATCATACAAAATTTTCTCAATTTAATTAGAAGAGATTGAAAAGATAATAATTTAGAAATCAATGACAAGATATATTAAAAATATAATGGGTAGGATGTTTTGAATGCTAATGATACTTGGAGTGCTAGTTGATATATTCCAGTGAAAATTCATCAGATAATAAAAGTTCCGGATAGAAGAAATTAAGAATTTTTACTAAAGCACCACATATAAAGTTTTGTTTTATTGATAAAGAATGAACTACTAAAAATCTAACAAATATGTCTCTCAGTGAAATCAATACCAAGGAATCGAATTAGAAATCATTGGATGAATAATATTCCTCATCCAGTGATGATAATACCTTACCCTTTTATGATGATAATTCTTAATTATTGAAAACTTTTGGGGAAAAAATTGTAAATTTTGTAAAAAAAACTGACAATTCTATGAAACTAATTACTAAAGATTACTCTAGAATAAATATTTTATCAAATGAAATATAATGTATTTCAAAATATCATGAATGAATAATTATGAAAAAGAAAATATTTATAAATATTTTGAAAAATTAATTTATGAGAATAATGTTTTAGATACTAAATAAAATTCAAAAACTAATAATTGAGAGGGTAATGAATTATTTTTATAAACAAAAATATAAAATATCTTGTTTGAGAATTTTATTTTCAAAATTTACCACTTTAATGGAATGTTTTTATAAATTTTATAAACAAATTATTCCTCATGGTAATGGTTCTGGAATGGGTTATACCTTAAGAAACAAACTTTTAGTAATAATTACTTTATTACTAAAAATTTTACATTCTATTAAATTTTTCAAGGTTGTGTCCATTGGAAAAGTAATAGGCCATTAAATAGTTCCCAAAATATAGATTTACATAATGCATATTTTTTAAATTAAACAAGGGTTCTAAATTTTTTTTCTGACATTACATGGCCCAATAAGATTTGGGTTCAAACAGTCAAATGTTTTTTTCAAGAAAATAAAGAAATTACCAACAATATGAATACATTGTACATTGATATTATATATTCAAGAACTTTATCGGTAAAAAATAATTTTTTGAAAATATTATCATGTTGAAATGTGGAAAAGTCACATTTAAAGATAATGATCATGGAATGATTGATGGAAAATGTAGTATTTTTATTCTTGGTAATTCATTAATTTAAAATGTTTTATTTGTTAATGGTATTAAGAATAACCATACATGGATAAGTAAATTATTTGATTATGTTAACCTAGATAACATTAAAAATTTAAAGTGTTAATATATAGTTATAAGAATGAATTTATTCTTTGTACCAATCTGTATGTGAATGTTTAAACTCATAACATAAAATACCTTAGGATCCAAGACATTCTCCGCCTTAGAGTAATTTAAGTTCAATATTTGTTATGGAATAGATGTTTAAGAAACTATAACCTTGGAAACATATCATATATTAATAAGAAAATTCTTTTTGAGGATCTACTAAAACATATGTTTTATTTTTTAAAAGTGGTTGTCCCTTTTCAATATGGTAAACAACACAAGTCAAGATATAATTCTATTAGTTAAGTATTATTTTTTGATTATTTATAGTTTTTAAACACAAAATTTTTTTATACTTCATAATCTTAGAGTATTGGTGGAAAATATTGTGTATATTTCTTCATTGATGTTTACAATTGATATGCTTGGGATTATTTTTCTCACTGAGAGATAAGAATTTTTTTATTTTATTACATTTGTAGAAAAAGTTAAAATTTGGGAAAACCTTCCCATAAAAACTATTTGTTGAGATCATTGTGGAGAATTTTTAAATTATTATATTGAAATTTTTGGATGTAAAAAAGTTATAGAACATAAATTTTAATCTCCTAGAACCCCTTAAGAAATGGTGTTGTTGAAAGAATAAATATAATTTTTCAATAAATAACTAGAACCATGTTTTCTGAATACTAAATTTCTACACATTATTGGGATGAATTAGTTAATAAAACCTACTAAACTATAAATAGAGTTTTAGTTAGGAATTTTCTTCATAAAACAACCTATGGGTTGTGAAAATAAATAGAACCAAAAGTATCTTACTTCCATGTTTTTTGATGCAAAGTATACATATTGAATATGCATCTTAACTTACACAAATTATCACCAAAATATGATAAAAGAAGATTCTATGTTTATTTCATTACTTCTAAGGATTGTATAGTTTTTAAAAAAAATTAATGTACTGTTGAGGAGATAACAAATGTTAAATTTCATGAAATTGATGCTTTTGTTTTTAAACAAACCTAACTAACGTCCTCGAATATTATTTCCAAAACCGATTTTAAATCCATGTTGGAAACATCATCTGATATGGATATAACTCAAGAAATTATTTCAGATGTTATTATTCATGAATAGTTTCTACATTATATTGAAGAACAAACTTTTAATAATCAAATAATCCCGTAGTTTATAAGGAATCATCTTAGAGATATAATCACTAGTGACGTAGATCAACCAGTTATGACTACAATTTTCATAAGGAATGAAATTGAAGATCTATATTTCCTTTCTAAATTAAAACCTAAGAGTCCTGATAAGACTTTATGATATGAGGATTGTATTAAGTTAATGCAAGATAAACTCAATGAATTTGAAATGTCTAATGTCAAGACTCTAGTTGAACAACCTAAATAAACTTCTATAATTGAAGTAAAACTGGGGTTTTGAGACAAATGTGATGAAAATGGAGTTTTTATTAGAAACAAAGAAATAATTTTCTCTATGGGTTATAATTAAAATAAGGAATAGACTATGAATAAACCATTGCACCGACAACTAGACTTGATGCTGTTATTATTCTATTATTCATTGCAAAATTATTTTATTTTAAACTTTTTGAAATGGATGTGAATTGTTATTATATTAATTTTATTGTTTTGAAATGTTTTCGTTGAACAAACCCCTCGTTTTGAAAATAAAAAACATCCTTAATATGTTTATAAACATACCACATATCTATATGGCCTCAAAAATCCCCTAGAGAATGCTATGATAGGTTGACATGATTTTTTTTACAAAGAAACTTTGTTAAGGGAGATGTGAATCCAAAATATTTTATAAAAGATGTTAACCAAAATTTTATGATTGTTAAAATCTATGTTGATTACATTATATTCATATCCACTCAAAATTATTTAGAAGTTTCCTTTTTGGTACATCTACAATATGATCTTGCGATGAGTATGATGGGTGAGTTAACATTTTCATTAGATTAATAATTTCACAAAAATGAGAAGGAAAAAATATATCTCAACAATTATATTAAATAAATTCTTTTAATGGTTGGATAAGAACATAATAAAGTTATTACTACTCCTAACGGTACCTCAAATACTCTAGATATTGATAAGGTGAGGCAACCAGTTGATCAAAATACTTTTATATGTCTGATAGGAAGCTTACTATACTTAACTGATAATCATACATATTTAATGTCTTCTATATTATTGTGTAAAAGATATCAAGATAATCCAAAGGAATCCCATATAAAATCTATAAAACAAATATTCCATTATCATAAGGGAACTATGAATTCGGGACATTTCTATTATTCTAGAATTATTTTCAAACAGAAATGTTTTTTGGGGTGATGTATTTTGTGGTTTTAGAATGGATAGAAAATAGAACATCCAAAACATTTCATTTATTAGTTGAGTGTTTAGTTTCATGTTCTTGTAAAAAACAACAATCTATAACACATTCCACTACTTAATCAAAATATGAGGTTGATGGATGTTTTTATACTCAAGTGTTGTGGATGTAACCCATACTCACTAACTATGGTATGAGTTTTATAAAAACTCACATACATTGTGATAATAGAATATATATTACCTTATATAACCTCAATACACCACTCACATGATAAAAACAAAAATATAACACACCATTTACATCAGGAGGAAAAACAAAAATAAGATATCATATTAAAATTTATAGGAACACAAGATCAACATAATTATATTTTAAAAAAAACCATTGCCATCTAATAAATTTAAATATATTAAACATATGTTAGAAATGATCAATGTAAATTAATAATTAATATCTATATCTTGTTTCCCATATCACTATATTATGTTACTCCATTTCATAGGGGTACTATATATGGTTATTGTTTAAAAACATATTCTTTCTAAAAAAATTATTTTTATCAAAATATTTGTTGAAAATTAATTTATTGACTAATAATTCATTTTAATTTTTTTGAAGTTATAACCTTAAATAGGATTTACAAACACTGAAAATATTATTAAATTTTACTTATTAAGAGTTTTTAAAAAATCATAATAAAAATGTCAAATTAATTTTTTTTAATATAAATATTAAAATTAGTTTTTCTTATTAAAAATGGTATAACTATTATTTATTTTAAAACAATTATCAAGATTTTGGTTATTTTTTTCCATAGTCAAAACTATTTTCATTTTTCAAGTTTTCAACAACTAAGAGAACATATTTGTCATAAAAATTAGTTTATTCACTCTCAAAGAAACATCCATATTTTTATAAATATTCCACTATTCCATTACAATTAGTTTGGAATTTTTTTGTTATATTCTATGTTTTATAAAATATTTATTTTGTTTTTTAGTTTTTATAAACAATAGTATTCAATTTCAATACGATAAAAATTTTCAAACCTCAAGAGTAAAAAATAAATATATCTTTTATTGGGTGATTCTTAAATGCTAGATCGGATTGTTTTGAATCTCAACCATCAGATTTATTGGGGAATATGATTCCTTAAACCCAAGTGCATAGAAAAATGGGTACCCCAATGTCCTACATCGATTCTATACTAATTTTTCTCTTATGTTTCTACTGATCTTATATTGATCCGTATGAAATTTCATTTCATTAATCCTGATTAACAAAATTAAATATTAGTTTTAATTTGATGGATTCTGATGAGGATTACAAAAAATGGTTTATTTTCATTAAATGGTTAGAATAAAGAGAATTATATTAAAAAAGTTATTATTATATGATAAATTATATTAATATTTAATTATGGGATTCTATTTGTGTTTAGAACAAGAAAAATATATTGATCTCTTCTACCCTAATCTTGTTTAGAGATTTTATGATTCTATTAAATATTTCATGAAAGAAGGATTTGACAAATTTTATTTAGTTATGAATAAAAATAGATACAATTTATCTTATAGAATGCTTGTGAGTCTAATTGTAACACCATTAAAAGGGGATGAATTTTTTTCACATAAACATTCTAATGATATTGTTACCTTCAATTAGAAGAAAGAAAAATATTTTTTGTTTGATCATTTTTAAAATGTTCAAATGGATGTCTATATGACATCGAATAATCACGTAATCACCCAATGGATGTAAGTGTTTCTTATACCAAGGAATAGATAAAGAGATACAATTATTGATTATGATGTTTACAAATTGGATTATTTAGTAAATTTGATAAAGATAAATATTATTGGATTATTCATTATTATAATCGACAACATTAAGACCTGATCCATAAATTCAAATAAAATTATGTTTCCAGATATAATAAGAAAACTAGTGGTTAAATTCATGATGTATTTAAAGTATAAAAATAAATCAAATATGAAGAGGGTGAAGATATAATACATCAATGATGATACAATAAATATAAATTTTTTTAGTTTTGATGCCAAATAAAAAAAATTATTGAGTGTCCTAGTGGTGATGCATCAGAACTATAAAATTATTGAAAAGATAAGCAGGGTGATTAAAAGAGGAAAAGGAAAGATGTGACATCTACATCGAAGAACTATACAAAACAAAAGGAATTCTTAGATGACGATTTGGATGTGTGGTTGAAATATAAATCTAATAGGAAACCGGTATATTCGCTAATTGTAATAGACCTAGTAGAGTCTAAGGCCTCAAATATTCCTATTTTCCACATTGTTCAAGATGAACTAATGAAAAATAAACTAAAAATGATGTTGAAAAACGTTATACTTTGATAAAATCAATTAAAATATGTTTAAAGGAATCCAATATTGTATATTTATTTTCATCTCTTACCAATAAGGTGAACTCTGTATAAGGGTAAGTGTTTTAGGAAACTGATGTTTTCCATGAAGATGTCACATCAATAGTCTATTAAGGAATGTGAAATGTTCTTGCTGATGAATCGGTACATATAGATCAAGAAAATCCATTACCTTATAGAAAATAATGATTAAGAACACATATTTAGTTGCAAGAATAGTATGATAAATCACTAGATGAATAAGGTTAAGGAGATGAAAAATTTGGGAATAATGAAAAGGAATGAAGTACAAGAGTGGAATATAAAGTAGTGGAAGAATTTACTGAAGAAAAAGTGGATGACGATGTCAATAAAAAAGAAGATAATGATGTTGACGAGGATGAACATGAAGATATAGTTGGATAATTATAATGAAAAATATGAAAACCCATTTGATACTTTGTTATTAGATTTACCCTATAATGATGAAAAAGAAAATAAGTATGAATGTTCAGAAATAAAATCATACGAAGAAGAGGCACAATATTCATCCAAGAGAAAAAAAATTTAAAATTCAATAACAAAAGATGATGATATTGTTGAAGCTGATAAGGGTGAAATGATCCTTGAATTATTTTTAAAAAAATAAATTGACATCAAGTAACCTAATCAAGTTGAAGAAGAGGTTTCAATGAAAAAATATCTGAAAGGACAAGAAGTTGAAATCAGAACCATCTGTGTAAAAAATCATGAAATTGAGAATGAATAATTGGATTCAATTATCCCTTAATTTGTAAAGGAGTGGATTAAATTAGTCAATATTTGATGAGTCATGATGGAATAATTATGAAAATTAATATACTTGAAATTAGAGGGGAAATGATTCTTGAAAATACAGAACATAAGTCAGTATCATTGAAGAAGTTAATAGAAAGGGTAATTTAGAATCAGGCAGACTAAAAGGATTTTAATGAATGTTCCCAAATTCATTTAAATTCATTAAATAATGTTTTAAAATTTTCTCATAAAATTGATTCCAATATTAAATTGTTTGATAAGAATTTTGAAGATTTTATGATTATTTTTAATGATTCCCCTGAATCCTACAATCATCTTTAAAATGATATAAAAGAAATAGTAATGTTTGGGGAAGAATTATAAATTAAAAATATAGATCAGACTCAAGAAATTAAAACTATAAATGCGAAGATCCAATATATATAGTTAGAGATAACAAGACTGAAATACTATGGAGAAGAAAATTAACTTTTTGGGGAATCAGAATAAAGAACTTTCTGAAGAAGTCAAATCATTGAAAGCCAAAGAAAAGTTTTATAAAGAAAAGTTTCAATATTTGGATAATGATATTGATAAATCCAGGATTCAAGAACAGAAGATAGAGAATTTACAGATGGATATAAACATGTTCAATCAGATAAAATATTTTTTCAACATTTTGATGACGAAGAATTAATTTTTTGTTCTTGGTGCTTTCATTTTATATAATTTTAAAAAACATTTAAATAGTTTCTAATATATTCATTATAATTTCATATAAATATGATTTTGTACGAGTGGTTTCCAATTTATATTAGTTGAATTTTATTCAATTTTTTATGGATTATTTGTTATATCATTGTATTGTATTTTACTTTTATTCCCTAACTAACAATTTAGGAAACTTAAGAATTTTCCCCATTATTTTTGAAAATTACAGAGGGGGAGAAATATTCTTGTTTGGCGAGAAGATATTAATAAAGTGTGGGGTTATCTTTCAAAGGGAATCCATAAAAGAAATGGGGAGAAATATTTTTTAAAGAATTTGTTTTTATTAATTAGGAAAATAAGATCATTAAGTGAGATTTTATCCTATGAAATAATTAATAATATTCCTATCATCCATCATGTTTATATGATTTTTAAACACAAGGGAAGATAATGAAAAAATAATAATTCTAAATTTTATGTACTTAAATGATATGTAGTGTACAATTTTAGAAGTTAATTTCCATTTTTGTTTTAGTGATAGTGTTTTAAAAAAAGGTTATATTGTTGAGTGAGAATTCATACTTTCAACATTTCCATTCCTTTTGTTTTTGAAATCACAAACTATTTAACAAATACATATATATATATATTTTTTATGTCCAAAGTGTTTTTGTATGTTTTTGAAGGAAAAAATGTTTTACTGTACATAGAATATTCTCTTAAGTATTCAAGTATAAAATTTATATTCTTCATTATGATAGTTTTAATAGTTATATGCTTGAGTAATCAGAATCACAGTATTTGGTACCTAAAAATTACAGATTCTTACTTGCCTATCTTAATGAAAATTTCTAAATAATTGGATTGCTACTAGTACTAAAAACATCAGATTAGAACTCATAATGATTATTAGATTGATAGATTTAATAAATTCCATCAGAACGTCTATTTTTATAATCTAAATATGCTAAAATTATTTCAAAATAAAGAACATATCTCACACAGTAATGGTGTAAACTATACCAAGTTAGATATTAAACAATGATAGATCATTATGATATTTAAAGTTATTGGTGTCCAAGTCCTTGGTACAAAATTAGATAAAATATGTCTACTAGTTGATTAAGATGAACATTGGAAAAATTCCTATAAATACCCAATAATTTGAAGACTTTGGATCATATTTATTCATTTTAAATATCTCATTATGTGATATCTGTGATGATTACATAGTGTTAAAGTCTTATTCCTAGTCCTTATAATTGTTTACAGTTTTATTTCTTTAAGGAAGTCATGAAAGGTTTTATCTTTATTATTATTTTATTTATAATTCAACATCTATCATTTTATTGATTGAGGGATTTTATATATAGAAAGAAAGGTATTACAGTCCATCGAATCAAGGGATATCGAGGATAGGTTGAAAGATAAAATATGATCTTTCTACTGAGGGATTTTGAGGATATGAATATAGTGATTCTGATCATCATATCAATGGATTTCCATTCTAATGAAAGAGATACTTTATTTTAAGTATCAATCCGGGATATATTAAGTTTGGTTTAGTGTCTACTATAATATCAAGATAAAAAAATTATTTTAATAGCAGTAATTCATTCCTACATTATTATACATATTTCTTGTTACTTATAATTGTATTTTCTACTATGATTTTAAACAGTAATGTTTATCATCATTTTCAACTTACTATATTATTCTAGCAATATCATATTAAACTATGATTATGATTTAAAATGATACTAATCATATCCATTGTAAAAAAGTATTATTTTAATCTGATTTATTCGTATTATATTAGATTACAATTCAGTGACTTTAGACATCATACTGAGGAACAATTCCAATATTATACTTAAATAGGTTTTCTTGTTTTTTTAGTTTAATTCATTTAAACTAAAAATTTTAAACTAAAATTCACAAGCAAGAAATATATAATGATTCAATACTAAATTTTTTCACATCTTCCCCTCAAAAAGTTATATTTGAAAAAATTAAAAAAAATCCAAACCTAGTGCATGAGCCCTAGATTAACTATTATTTCATGTGGGTAATCCTTGGGTTATCCTCCCATGAAATATTAGATCTCTAGAATCACAGTTACAAAAATTACTAAAGGAGAAGGAAGTATGGATGAACAATTGAAAAATTACCACTATAGTAAAAATATAGAAAAATAGAAATGTTTCTATAAAAAATAATTCCAATGATGAAGCCAAAGATTTAATCCATTATTGACTGGGGAGGGTAAAATATTTAAATACGCTAATGTTTTTATTATCAATTAGTATGGTTATTCAAGAACCTGAAATTCTTAAATAAGAAAATTGTATTAGATAGTGTATGTGAAATGCAACGAAGAGCATAAACAACCCACAAAATATATTCGGTTGAATTTAATCGCTTCGACAACATGGAGAAAAAACCCCAAATCAATGTGAATCGTAATATAGTACACCTATTCATTAATGTTTTGAGTATGAATAGTAATTACTAAAATATAAAATCTAAGGTTTTCTATAAATTAGAAAAAAAATTAATAATTTAAAAGAAAAACATATTTTATGAAAAAATATATTTTTCTCAAAGAAGATTTAATTACACTTTGCATACATAATTTAAAATTATATTTTTCCACTTTTATAAAATTTATTTGGTAAAATAAAATTTTCATTTTAAATATTAATAACAAGACTATCTTAGGGTGAATTTTGTGGATTTTGTTTTGAAATAGTTCATTTTTTATGAATATCGAAAAATAATAAGTTTTAATTGAACCATTGATTTATTTTAAATTATTTTTATCATTAAATTATATTTTTAGTTGGTTTTTAAGTAACCTTTGTTCAATTATATATGAATATTACCCCAATTTATTTCATTTGAATCATTTTCATATTGAATGTTTTTATAAAAACTTTTTAATATTTTGATCATTTTCTCATTGAAAATGTTCTTTCTCGTCATGTTTACATGATTGATTTTAAATAGAAATTTTAAAAGTATATGAATGGAATCATAAAAAATGTATTCTATCTTCCAAATATTTAACAATTCTATTATATGTTAATTTTTCCTTAATGTTTGACCAAAATGAATAGTAAAAATGGGAAAAATTATTTTCAATGTTTAGGTTTAAAATGGATTTATCGGGGGTTAAACTAAAAAGAGAAGGGTTAAAATGACCTAAAACATGTATAATTTTTTTGAACATATATATATATTATAATTAATGAGGCTTTATAATAATCCATTTATTACTCTTTTTTTAATGTGATAAACCTAGTTACACCCCTTTACTTTCAAAAATTACCAATGTGTCACTCACCACACTTAGAAAATTCTTCCACTCCCCTCTCTTCTTGGAAACTTAAAACAATTTTTTTCAAAAATAAGTATCCAAAATAACTTCCAAACATCCATACTATCATCATAGAAGCCAAATTTTTTGGCATAAATCTATCACAAAAAGGATTTTGGTGAAAACCTAAGGAGTTTACCCGAATAAGAGGTAACGTTCTTCAATGATCATTTTTATTTTATTTCTTCTTCAATATTCCTAAATTATTATTACTACATGATGATATAATTATCCCATCATCGTCCATGTACCGAGGAGTTTTTATAATAATGGAATGAACTACAACCATCCCCACTTCCATCATATGCGTTATGAAATCATCATTCATGTGTATGGCGGACTACTACCTCATGAACCGATGCCATTCATTTTTCCATTTCCACCTCTCACAGTTGGGTATGATGATGGATAAAAAGTACATTTGTGATATTTATAACATTATTATTCCTATGGTATCAATATATCATATATAATATTTTTTACTTTCCATTACATAGGTGATACGATAATGTCACTCATGTGTACAAAGGACTACAACCTTGTGAAGTGTTGTGATTCATCTATCACTATCACATTACATATAATGTAATAAGGATAAAATTAATGTATTTATGTGATATAAGTTAAATAATTATTATATTTTGAATGTATTTATGATTATAAAAATATTTTATATAATTTTCATTTTTTATATTGAAAAATGATAGCATCAATCATGTACATTTGGAGTACCTCATTCCCGAAGCGATGTGACTCTCTTTTCATCACCACACCCCATATATGATATATATATATAAACAATATTTAAATAAGTAATTTGTTATATATGATTTTATTTTAATTTTCGAATGAAAAAATATTACATACCTCATTTATATAAAGATAATTAAAAATAGAAACGTTACTCACGTGTGCGTATGACCTACCGTCTCCATAACATAGTCTATTTTTCACAACCATATTTAATGATTGGTTTTAAAAGTATAATTGATTTAAATACTGATAGTAATATCGGGATTATAATTACTTAGGTGATATAACTATATAATTTATGTTAGAAAAAATGTTTCATGATAAGACACACAAGAGAAAACAACGCAATTAAAAGGTTGGGGACAAAGCCTCAATTTATTATAAATTACTTATTAACCTCATCATATTATTGAAGAATATAAGAGATATCTATTTTTTAAAAGGTTGGGGACAAAGAATAAATTTATTATTTAATAAAATACCTATCTTCACTTGGTAGAGAGAGACCCATTGCATATCCCGAAGCCCAAGCCCAAGCAGCCTGAATACAAGGCATGAATGCCCATTTTTTTGCCCAAAGGGCCCTTCGGTAAATAGTACTACATTTAATTCATTCATAATTTAGTTCTTATTATTTAGGAGAATTTATAAATAAAATTTTATATAGATTAATTTAATTCAAACATATTATTTAAATGGTATGTTTTTTTCATTTATTTACCATTCCATGTAGATCACAACTTATCCTGCTATGATATTCATGTTATCGATTAAATGAAATGAATTTTCATTTATTTACCTTTCCATATTAATTATTATCAATAATATTTTTTATTAATATTATCTCTGGACACTCTTCCATATATGTTTATTGATTACATGGAAAGAGTGTTCAGTAATTTATGTTTCCATATTGATTATTCTTATTGATTCATGATAAATACCTCTATAAAAAACACTTAATAATCATTTATGATTACCATTATTTTATTTACATCCCCATATATCCATGAAGTGTACCATGGTTGATACACATAGAAAAGATAGAGATAATAATGTTCCTCTAAAAAAATATGATGTAATTTGTGTACTCAAATATAAATTCATACTTCAGTATATACAAAATTTACCAATTCTACTAAACTAATTGGTCCATTATAATAAAATTACATGTATCTTATTCCAATGTAATAATGATGAACTCTAATTCAGGATACTGGGGATGGTTTCCCTATAGTTGGAATCATATGGTGGTTTAGTAGAAATAGGGAGAACTGGATTAAGGGAAATGTAGACTATATAAATTTAGAATATGATTTACTTTGAGGATAAGTATATATTAACATCTTAATGTTTTGGTAAAGTAGATATTATGTAGTTTTTCTTAGAAATACATCCATATCTAAATACAATATTTGGATGTGGTTTTGGAACAGATATACCATGGAGTAATAATTCTAAAATGGGGGCATTATGATCGACCCAATCATCACGTGGTGGATGAAAATGAGCCTTACTGTGCACCTGGTTTTACACTCTAGTGGGTTATGTTTAGGATAATTCACATTTTCCTTACAAACCATTATGAAGGATTTCAATTGATTATTATAATTAATGAAATAGGTTACACCTAAGGTTTCATATAATGAAAGTAATGTATCATGATTTAGACATCCTATAAATGTCTCTTTGGTTTTTCCACTGCGGTTTTTGTTTCTCACCCTATAGTTTTTTGTTTTTATCAATGGACAGAACTTGAAAGTGTCTTATTAACATTGAACATGAAAGATAATGTGGTGAATCTTGGGTTATAAACAGGATGATGATAGTATTAAAATATATATTGATTATTCTGAGTCTGTTATTCTAAAATATGATTTACAAACTATACCTTAACAATGTCCTAGAATCACCAAATAAGAGAATGATTGGGGTTTCTAAGAGATATAATGGCAGAGAAAATGTATAAAATAAGGTTCAATTTCTTTCATGTTTGAAATATGGAAGGATTCAACCATGAAAGTTTCTCAATGGAATGTGAAAATGAATTTTGTGAGTAATGAAAGGAAATAAATATAACAACTTCCATAGGGAAATAAAGAGTATGATGGAAGGAAATAAATATCATCCTAGGGATACATTTATAATTTTCTATTTTCAATAAGGGAAACAAGGATATTGTTCAAGTCGGTGCCCTCATATAATGGATATGACCTAGTCCAATTAAGGACCTATGTAGAAATAAAAATTTTGATGTATTTTTTGGGAATAAAAAATTATCCTATAGAGTTATTTTTACCAATGGTATATTGGTATCTAAATCATGAAACATTTAAGTATTTATCTCAATCGTAGAATCATATACGTGTTCATTAAAATAATATATTTTGAAACCATCTTGGATTTATGAGTTTAAGATCGATCATAAGTACAAATTCTTAAAAAATTAGGTTTTATGCGATTGAAGCCTATTAATATTATGGTTGTTTTTGGATAAATTTTCATCATGATTAAATTTTTGTGGAAAATTTAATTGGGGAATGATTCTTTTAAATTTTAAAGACAAAATTTTAAAGGCATTGAAAACCTTTATGGTTAATATGCTTATTATTAAATTTTAATAATAGTAAAATGAAATTATTAGACTCTGCAAAAGTATAATTTTATTAAAAACCCTAGTAAAAAATATTATTTAATGAATAGTTTAATATTAAGGATGTACATAATTTTATGGAAATTATATTGTTTAGAAAAAGAAAACTTGCACGTTGGGTGACAACCCATCACATTCGGAAAGGATGTGGGGATTGAACTCATTATCGAATGGGGATATGGTTTTCGAACCTACCAATAGCCTATGAAATCTCCTGGTTAAAATGTAATTGTTCTGAGAATAATTATCTAACAACAAATATTAATGATGAACCTATCGTGTTACTTTTTAGGGTTGATAATATTGTATTATATTGGATAAATTATTATAGACATATTGGTATTTGGAAAAATTTTACAGACATATTTAAGGACATTTCACTCTTTTATGGATCTTATGATCTATTAAACATGAATATTAGTTCATCGGAAAAAAAAAATAAATTTGGGGATATTCATTTCTTATGGTAAGGGAGTAATTAAAAACTGATCAATTCACAACCAAATGATGAAATTATTTTTATCCAGGAGAAACATATCAAGTAAGAATATTAACTTATTTTCTCAAAAAGTTAAATAATTCCTAAAATTATTGAAAAAGATGTTAAAACAAAACTTTTATCCTCTTACATTCATATATGATTAATTATATGGTGTTTTTAATCATATTAGATTTAATTTTTTTTGATTCCCTTAGTTTTCTATTGACCATTCACTTTCTTGTGATCAATGACCTTAATAAATCTCTATAATTATTCATTATTTTCTTAGATGACTACATACTAACATTCCATCAATGTTATAAAAAATAAAAAATCTATTTATCTATATTACATTTCACTTTTTTTACTTTCCTTTCCCACTTATTAGTAGGATATGTTTTAACCCTTTTACGTTGTACAATTTTCAACAATGGTATTTTAAAACTTCATAACCTTGATTAATGGGAACATGTTTAAATTGAGAGGAAAATTCTATTAAATGTGTGGATATTGTAACACCATTAAATTATAAAATATTAACATTAATTAAATAACATATGAAACACACCTTAACAAGCTTAAATAGCCCACAAAACAACTTTTTTAAATTTAATCTCTTCAATAGCATGCTGAATACAAAAACCAGATTCGAAGTGAACTGCAATATAGTATAATTAGTCGTTAAATTGGTGAGTGTAAAAACTACTAATAAAATTATGAAAATTAAGGTTATCTAATTATAATATATAAAATAATTATTTTTTAAAAGAAAAATAATTTTTTTCCAATAAATAGTATTTTTTTTAAAAATGGTTTAGTCACTCTTTATGAACATAATTTAATGTTAATTTCTACTAATTTTATATAATTTATTTGATAAAATGAACAAAATTTTTAAAATTATATTATCAGAATCATCTTAGGGTGGATTTTTAGGATTTTTATTAAATATTTTATTTTCCTATGAATGGGGAAAAATATCAAGTTTTAATTGAAAAATGTACTTTAAATTAAATTATTTTTAGAGTTAAATTTTAATTTTAATTGGTTTCAAAGTGATATCAATTCAATTATATATTTATTAATCCAATTTAGGTAATAGTAATCAATTTCATATTTAATATTTTTATAATGTCTTGGTAATTTTTTGAACAATTTCTCTATAAAAACCTTCTTTCCCATAACATATGTAAGATAAGTTTTAAATTAAATCATTACACTTAGGTAAATGGGATTGTGAATAGTGGATTTTAAATTTGAAATTATCATAATTTATATTATCTAATAATGATAAATTAAATTTTTTACCAATATGAATTGTGAAAATAGTAAAAATTATTTACTATGTTTAAAGAAAAAATTGATTTAATCGGGAGTTAGACTAAAATGATAATGGTATAAATTACAAAAAAATGACTAAAATATATTTTCAGGTCATATTTATACCATATCATGTATAATTGTAGAGAATATTCAATTTTGGACCGTTTTTCATGTGAAAAATTTGGGTACGCCTTTTTTTTGAAAATTAGTTGTATTCCACTTAACCCACATATAAAAGGCCAAAAACTATCCTCTTTTATCAACACATTCATATCCTTTTGGTCCATACAAGACCTTACCAAATAACTTCCCAAAATCTATACCCTCTCCAAATAATCCATATTTTTTGGAATAAAACCATCTTATGAAGTCTTTTGGTGAAAACCTATTGATATTACTAGAATAAGAGTAAATATGATTGAATAAGAATTTTTATTTTATTACTATGAGAGGATCTTTATCATTCTCATTTTGATTTAGTTTTTATAATTACATCAACTCATCAATATTTTTTTTCTAATAAATTTGTTTAGTGACAAAAATTTATTACATTAATGTATATATTTTATATCGGAATATATAATGATTGTATATATACGGAGTTTATTTTATTGTAAAGATTAAAAGATTATATTAATTTCATATATTTATTAAAATCCAATTCAATTGTTTCAAGGATTAAAAAAATCCCGAAAGATGTTACAAGCTATATAAGTGATATTACATGATTAAGCTTAATGTCCTTTCCAGATTATGAATCTATATCATGATATATTTAATAGATTTGTTTGATAATTATACCTTTTCACATATATAAATTTTATATAAACTACATTAGTTTTTGTGGAAGTCTGAAAAGTACTTTTTGATAATAAAAAATGTTACCGATGTTTCTAAACAAGTTTTTTCACTGGTATAGTGAACAGATTTGAAATCCTATAGTTTTTATTTTTCTTATAGTTCTACATATGTTGTAATCACTCGAAACCTAGTGTGATGGCATGAAAATAAGGTTACCTTTATTTCATCAGTTTACATCGAAGTCCAAAAAGTCATTTGGATGGTAAATAAATTAATAGAAGATTGGGAATGCATTTTCCCAGTTGTAGCTTTCAAGAATGTTATTGCATAATCTTTTTGAAGATATCATGAGTTTTAGAAGTTGGATTGATTCAATTAATGATCCATTGTAATGATCTTGAAATTGAATGAAAATATGTGTCATTGGGTGAATGCTTAATATGATGGTAATGGGATCAAATAATTTAGTGAATTCAGATGTTAAGATGTTGAATATTATTGTATAATATTTTTCAAGATATCAAGAGTTTTAGAAGTTGGATTTATTCAATTAATGAACCATTGTAATGATCTTGAAACTAAACAAAAATATGTCTCATTGGATTAATTCTTAATCTGATGGTAAAGGGATAAAATAATTTAATTAATTCAGAATTTAAGATGTTTACATTTTTTGGAAACACGTTTCATACCATACATTGGTAAGAGTAACGTAATAAATGAACTCAATGTTTGATAAATGTGAGTATATATTACCAACCCTACGATGAATAGATTTCATAAGGATAAGAAACCCTATATTTGGAAAATGAAACATTCAAGGAATATAATCCCTACATTGGAGTCGGGAATTTCTGTTTGCAACCCCACGTTCGGGATTTTGAATGTATGGTTAACCAATGCTATGTTCGGGATTTTATGCAGACAAGGATGAACATATGGAACATCATGCCTTTGTAACTTTTTGACCCCTACATTATGTATAGATTAATGTAAGTATAAGAAACCCCACATTGGAAGGAACCCTAAACTACATAAAGGAACCACATGTTACTTAGTTAATCCCTACATTTGATATTTAGTCATTATATGATGGTACCCTACGTTGTTCGGGTCAATGATCGACTTTTATTTCTATATATTATATGTGATTTCTGTAATAGTCTTTCTTGGTGTTAATGATCATTATAAGGATATTTCTGATAGATTCAATGTATTAAATGGAATGGATTAAATCATTCTTATTTACAAGGGACGTTATGAATCTCTTCGAGTGATTTGATAACAAATATTCATGATTGATTGTGCATTTATTTTTGAGGAATTTTTTTAAATATATTCAAAGTGATTTGAATTGGTTTAAAATGGATTTATAAATTTTTCTATGATGATATTATTATATTGATATTATTGGAGGATTTATTCAATTTATTTTGAATGAATTAATTTGAGATTTATTCTACAAGAATAAAGTGGCAACGATGCTGTCCTATTCTTGGGATATTTTTAGGGATATTAAATCCATTTATTTTGGTATCCTAAGATAATGTAATGCTATTAAAACTTATGGATATATATTATTTAAATATATATATCTCTGATATGAAAAAGAAATTACACAATGAAGAAAAATGGGGATGTGGATACTCTGGTAAAAACAAGGAGCGAAATATATTCTTACTAAAGAATGATGCTTATGAGGAGATAATTGAACTTCTTTGTTCATTCCTATTATATCACGGTTTAATGAAAAATGAAGTATGCCCAAACATTGTCTGATCATTTTTCTTCTATTTGAAGAAGAATAAGCATACTCCACATTGATATTTATTTTGCTGTTGTGGCTGTGCTATTTTGAAGATCATTTACATCATCCAGTTGTTGTTGTAACTATTGGACAAAAATATTTCACAAAAAAGTTCATATAAATTATTTTCTTCTTAGTATCAGCTAATTTGACTTAGTCATTATGGATTGTAACCTTATAAGACTAAGCTATTGTTATTTTGGTTCCCTATAAATGAATCACAAGGACCTATAAAATCATCTTAATGTGTAAACATTCTATACTCACTTGAGCAAAGACTTGTGAAAAGTGGATATACTAGTGAAAATAACTAAACTCATGCAGTATAGAATTGGTGGTATGAACTAGGGGATTTCATTCCACTAACCACTATACATCCTTGTGTTATTTTCCTTTGTCTGTTTCTGCTGCTCACTCGAAATTAAGAGAGGCGGAAAGAATCACATCATTTCAAGAGGGAAATTTCAATATTATTATGAATTTTAAAAGGACACAATTCAACCCCCTCTAGTTTATTCATCATAGCTATCATGAACTAACAACTAGTATCAAAGGTAGGGTCTACAAATTTATTTTAGCTCTAACAATCCAAAGTCGAAGATTCAGACGAAGACACATCTCAATGGAAAATTTCAGAGAAGGTATATCGATGATTCGTTATCCTTATTTTAATGGTGATAGATCTGGATGTTGGAAAGATCAGTGGACTAAATGTTTGAGGAATAATAGTTTTAATGTTTATATGAATATTTTCAAACCTTATGACATCCTTGGATAACTGAGAATGTGCGATGTTGTTAAGGAAGCTGAGTATGATATTAATTCAAAATCCATGAATGAAATTATATGTTTCCTTGGTCCTCATGAATTTTACCATATTTATCAATGTTATAGTTCTAATGATATGTGGAAGACAATTGTAGTTGAATATGAAGGAACTGATAATGTCAGACAACTATGGTACAATACTGCAATACCGAGATTTGACACATTCAGGATACATGAATTTGAGAGCATCACACAGATGAATGGAAGATTAACAGAAACATTAAATGATGCTGTTGGTGCCTTGGGAACTCCAATTCTAGAATGAGATTAGTAATTAAAAGTACTTACCATTTTACCTTCCATGTGGAATTGAATATCAATTTATATTAAAAAATCCACACCAATTCAAGAATTAAAGATGAAAGAATTTATCAAAACCAAAATGATGTACGAATATGAGATGTAAGTAAAAGCTACAAATAATATTTCAATTAGAAAGGAAATAACTACACTCAATGTTTCAATGGATGAATTTACTAATACTGATTATAGCCATTCATATTCAAGGGATGAGTTACAACATATTGCTAAATTATAAGGCAAGATGTTTAAAAGGTGAAAAGAAATATTAAAGTTGAATACAAAGAATGAAGTTAGATACTATGAGTATAAAAAGAAATGTAATTTAAGACCTGAATTTACATTTCTCAAAGCTCAATGGAAATCTTACATTAGATGAAATTGAAATAATTTAATAATGACTACTAGTATTGAACATGAAGATTCAATTGATGAATCTACTAAAAACTTATAATTAGAGCATGAAAACCAAACGGTTAATCTATGTCTTATGTCTTATACTGATGAGGCGCAATCTTCTTACTCTAAATGTTGAAATTTTGATTGTTTTTCATATTATGAACTCAAAATTATTTATTTTAGGCTTTAAGAAAAATTTGATTCCTTAATGAAAGAGCCTAACATAATTTAAAATCGTATGATGCTATTTCAATTGATAATGAATGTTTTCTAAAACAAATTGCTAATTTAAGGTCAAATTCTTTCAAAATTTCTTATGATTTGCATGAAACTAATATTAATGAATTTTTGGATAATTTGTTAATTTAATGAATGATTCATGTATTTTTATTAAGGGGGATAATTATTTTATTCATATTATTGGTAAAAATTAAATTCATAAAAGAAAACTCAGTATTGGTCGTAATCGAGAAAACCCAAAATTATATAAAACTGATTTTTCCCGATTCAAACAACTAAATCGTGTGTATTGTTAAATGTTTTTATTATGGTATTAATGGATATTATGGTTATTATTATTATTTTAAAAAAACTCAATTTTGTGTTTTCAATTATGGTAATTATTATAAATCATTATTAAACCTTAATTAAAGAATGTTAGATCAAAATAAACCTATTTGTTTACCTAAATCATTAATTGTTGACACTCCTGGACCCAAAAGTATATGGGTACCAGAATGCACTTGTTTTTTTATAATTTTAGGTATGCGCCACAAAAAGTAATTTTTATATCATCAAGTGGATACCTTAAAATTATGTGGATTTATTATATTATTATTTCTAATTCTGTTAAATATAATCTTAATTAGAGCCGGAACATTTAATCTAGGAAGTATTTTATATACAATTTTAATATTCAATTAAAATGTTGTAATTGTTCTATAGAAGGGGGTAATTTTTTTAAATTGTTTTATCTTTTGTCCCTCGAAATTTAATTATTATTCTCAAGAATAAAAAATTAAATCCTTTCACACTATTATTTTATCAATTGAATTAATTCATTTTTGAATGACCTTCAAATATTTTATTAAGATTTTATATTTCTTGCGTGTAAAAATGTCATTAATGTTTGACTATTTAAAATAATTGAATGTTCTAAATTAAACTCTTTTTTTTCTGATACATTAATCTATTATTAGATTATAATGTTTTGAACATTTATGACATAAGTAAATAATTTTTTTCTTCTTTGAAAATCATTTAATTTAATTCATTGAATGTCCTTTAATTATTTTTTTTGAAAATCCTTTCTTATTTTTATTATTTAATTAAATATTATTTGAAATTAATTTATATAAATGTAAGAATCCAGACCTTCTTTTTTTCTATGTTTTCCTTTTCTGGTCATTTCTGAGAAAAAGAGGAAATTATGGAGGTCGTGCAGGGGCGCATGGTTGGCACATGGTCGGTGCACAGTTTGAACAAACCATTTGGCCAACCTAGGAAATAGTGAAACCCTTGACAGTGGGCTCTGCACGGGTAGCGCATGATTTTTCAAACCGTGTGGGAAAGCCGTGTGAAATCCCTGGGTGAGATAGTGGCAACCACACGGTTGGTGCACGGTTTTCCAAACCGTGTGGGGTAACTGTTTAGCCACATAAAATTAGGGTTTTTAAGTCCCGGTCCACTCGGAATTTCCCATTCCTTCACCATTCTTCCTAATACTCATGGCTCTCATGGGAGTCTCGTTTTTTAGAGGTTGGGGGAGCTCCTTGGGTCATTTTGGAGGCAAATCGAAGGGGTTTCTTGGTGGGTTGAAGGTGTGTTTTCTTAGGTAAGTCCCTCCTCATGGTTTCTCCTTGGTTTTCCCTACATCTTGTCTTCCCTCTCTCTAGGTTTTATAGATATTCATCTGTTTCATATAGATCTAGTGTTGGGTTTTCCTTGGGTATTGATTTTAAGGCTTGTGGATGATAGGGAATAAGAATTAGAGTGGTCTTCCGTGAAGCGATTGCCCGGATTTGTGGTTGCGGTTGATTGTGGATTATTTTCACCGGAACCATAAAGGTGGGTGGTTTGTGGATTTCAGTTTAAGGTCTTTGATTTTTATGTGAAAAATATCCAATACCCATTAACGGGGTACTGTGTGTTTACCGTTTTTATCCCTATTAATTATCTACATTGCTAATGTGTGCGAGTAGAGGTTATTTGTATGTGAATAGGATTGATTTCTATGCTTTGGATGTGTTTTAACCCTGCATGCTATGTTTACGACCGTTTAGTTCTGTTTAGCCTTTGGATGCTTTACTTGTTTACATTTTTGTTGTTGTGGGATGGAGAGTGGTATTTCTGACATTCTTTTTATTCTGTAGAATGTTTTGTGAAGTAGTTTCATCGGTTAACTTGGCCATATTTCACTGTTATGCTCATTGACCTACACAGGGCCATGAGAACCTGGTGTAGTGGACTATAATGGGAATTTACCAGGTGAGCTTTCTCAGAGAGTATTTGAGAACTTTTGGTTATAAGGGGGATTGAATGAGTGAGCATCCTCAGATAGCCTAGAACCACATGGGACTATAAGAGTAATTGACCGAGTGAGCTTCCTCAGAGAGTCCTTGATTTCATTAGACTATAAGGGTATTGACCGAGTGAGCATCCTCAGAGGGTCATTGATTTTAATTCCGAACTATTTAGACTATAAGGGGAATTGATGGTGAGTGCTTCCTTAGAGAGTCTATGAATGACCTGTGATATAAGGGGAATTGACCGAGTGTTCTTTCTAAGAGAGTCCTAGACCTTGGGGATATTAGAGGAATTGACGTGTGAGATTCCTCAGAGAGGTTTCCTTTACACAGACTATACGTGGAATGACTATGTGAGCTTCTTTAGAGAGTCTTGTTCTACCTTTGACTATAAGGGGATTGAATGTGAGAGCATCCCCAGAGAGTCTTATTATATTCATATATAGAACCAGAGGGGTTATACTGAGTGTGATGTCTAGAGGGTTGTCTATACTTTATAGGTATGACCATAGGGGATAGGCTGTGGGCACTTCCCATATGGTTACCTATTTGTTAGCTACTTTCTATTATCTGTTAGGTAGGACCATAGGGGATAGGCTATGAGTACTTCCCCGAGGGTTACCTGTTGTAATTATCTGCTTTGTTTAGTTGTTTCTTGATATCTGAAATTGTATATTGTTACTGTTGAGTACTTCCTTGTTTACTGCTTCATGCACTTTTACCATCCATATATTCACTGACTGTTAGGCATAGATCTTGTGGTGGTGGCCTAATAGGATTCATCTCACACCCTTTTTGTGCCATGCTTTTGGGCCCAGACAGATTATATTTTTGTAGGTATAGACAAGGGGAAGCACCCTTCTACTTCATGTAATTGATTTACTGTAGAGAACGAGATCAGGAGACCAAGCTTAGGCTTGCGATGCTAAGGATTTGTTTATATGTTTCTCTATTTATTTTGTACTTTGGTTTAGTACTAATTGTATTTAGCATTGTGACTTGTTTGGTTGTTTTCCTGGACAAATGTACCATGCATCATTTTATATACATATGTATTCCAGTTGTTTATTATATCAGTCTTCCACTGTTTACTACTGTTAGATATTTACTGCTTCTGCTATTGTATAATTGTTTCTCTTCCACTATGTTACTCTTCCAATTAAGGAATAGTTTTCACATTATCACACCCAAGGTCCTCGCTACTGGTTGGAAGCCTCTGGCATTCGGGGAAATGCGCTTGAGGCAATGTGACCAACCAGGTACGGGGCCCCTTTGGGTGGCTTCTAGAACTGGGACGTTACAAAGTGGTATCAGAGCATTATTTTTTCTTCATTAACTGTTTGGAGCCTTTAGCTATGTATATTAAGGAAAAGGTACTCGGTAATGAGTTGTTCTCAGGAGTAGCTAACTCGTGTGCAGGGAAAAGCCAATATACCTCGTTTAATGAAATTTTCCGGTTCTGCAATTTTACAGTAGATTTGATTTCACCGATGGGTGACTCACATGTTTTTTGTTCTTAATGTTGACTTTATTGAGGTTTTATTTCTATCACAACCCAATGAGACGAGGGTATGCCATTTCATGCATCATATAGGCACCTGTTAGAAAAAACATACCACACATTCTTTCCATGCCATCTAGGATGCATTAGCAACTGTAGGTTGTTGTGGTAGATGTTGTATAGAATATGCATGCTTTTATGATAGGTGACATGATAGAAATACCTACTGTTTGATAGGAAATTGGGTGTAAGGTAGTTTTTGGATGAGCGCTAAACATTGGTTCTTGAGGTGTTGTGGCCCCCCATGGACCGGAAATTGGTGGATCATCGCACATTTTTCTTGTTTGTAACTTGTATAAGATTCAAAACATTGATTTGTGGGGAGTATTTTCCCTCACGAATCGGAATTTGGCACTTTCAGTGTTTGTTTCAGTGTTTTCTTGGGTCTGGAGTAGTTTTCGAGGCTTACTTTCCAGAAAATCCCTGAGTACACTCCATGCAGTCTTGTCTTAGGAGAGCTATGTGGCTTAACCATGTAGAAGGACTCAGACAGGGAAAAATGATTCATGTACACGCTGGGTGTTAAGACAACACACTGTGTGTTTGGGGTGTGACATGACCTAGGTAGGAAAAAGTACACGCCCATGTTAATGACTTATGGGAACATGCCATGTAGGGTTTATACATGCCGTGTAGTCATGTTTTGTAAAACATTGAATGTCTTCCTTCTTTTGTTCCCTCCTTACACTCCCTTGTTTCATTACCTATTAATATTGTTCTAATGTGTGCGTTTGACCTTGGAAAGTCATGCCATCGTGACATCCTCCGGTTTTACGCCTGTTGTCAGGCAGTAATCAGGCACTAGACATGGCTGATCAGGGACACCCCGCAGATCCTCCTGTTGTGCCAGTCTTGGCACCAACAGTTATATCTGTTGCTGTGGTGGAGAGCATTGGGATCTGCATCTTTTCTTCTATTGATATCTTGACATTAGACACTTTGTTGGGGACTAGAACAGCTGTTGTACGTCGGTGCAAGGAGTGATCTCTAGAGGCTGGTGGGTGTCACTTCTTATGGAATCTCAATGTCCTAGAGATGACAGACTATGATGTCATTCTCAGAATGGACTGGCAAGTTCCCTTTTAAGAATTCATCGACTGTTATCGTCGTAGGGTGAGTTTTATATCACCATAGGGTGGATCTTTTCTACATAAGGACAAGTGGGATGTCCAGGCGAGCAGAGTGGGTGCATAGCATCATGGGTTGGGAGCAGTTACAACCCAAATTTCCAGTCTATATTTGGATGACCAGGGGACTTCACAGTTAGTCTTTCCTCCAATGGGGAATTTTTTCAGAGATGTCTATCCATAGAACTTTTTAGGTTTGCCTCTAGAGCATGAGGTAGACTTTTCGATTGATCTTGTTCCATGAGTAGCACCGGTGCCCATTCCTCCTTATAAGATGGCTACACCTAAGTTTTAGGAGCTCAAGAAGCAGTTGGAGGAGTTGCTGGAACAGGTTTTCATTCGACCATGTACTTCTCCTTGGGGTTCACCTGTCCTTTTTGAGAAGAAGGTAGACGGTACTCTTAGGCTTTAAGTGGATTATCAGAAGTTGAACCAATTGACGGTCAAGAACCAATATCCCTTTCCTAGGATTGATGACCTCTTTGATCAGCTTCAAGGAGCCCGAGTGTTCTCGAAGATTGATTTGAGGTTAGGTTATCATCAGTTTAAAATTTGACCACATGATATATCTCTTACAGCTTTCTGGAGCATGTATGGTCTATGCGAGTATATGGTTATGTCGTTCAGTCTCACGAACACTCCAGCAGTTTTCATGGCACTGATGAACTGAGTATTTCATCCATACTTGGATTCTTTCGTGGTTTTTTTTGTGAACGATATCTTGGTGTACTCTCACACTAGACACGACCATGCCACACATCTTGAGATATTTTTGGGTACACTGAGGGAGCATCATTTATATGTTATGCGCTCAAAATTCCACATTTGGATGAATCAAATTCACTTCTTGGGTCATGTAATCTCAGAGACAGGAGTATCAGTAGTCTTAGAGAAAGTGAGAGGTGTAGTTTCTTGGGAGCATCCAAAGAATTTCTTAGAGGTGAGAAGTTTTATGGGGCTGGTTGGATACTACTAACGTTTCATACAAGATTTTTCACTCTTGGCAGCACCGCTGACAGGTCTTACTAAGAAGGGTGTGAAGTTCCTGTGGTCAGATTCTTGTGAGTCAGATTTTTAGGAGCTGAAAAGAAGGTTGACTTCATCACCAATATTAGTATTTCTAGATCCAGGCAAGATCTATACAATTTTCTGTGATGCTTCAGTTATCGGTCTGGGAGCTGTGCTTATGCAGGAAGATGGAGTCATTGCGTATGGGTATCGGCTGTTGAGGCCACATGAGAGGAATTACCCAACACACGATCTAGAGTTGGTAGCTATTGTTCATGTCCTACGCTGTTGGATGAATTAACTTCTAGGAGAGCACATTGTGGTTTTCACCGACCTCAATATTCTCAAGTACATCGTCAATCAGTGTCATCTGAATCTGAGATAACATAGGTGGGTTGAGTACCTATAGTCCTATGACTTTGATCTTGCCTATACGCCTAGGAAAGGCAACATAGTAGCTGATGCATTGAGCAGGAGGAATCAGATACAAGAAGTTCAGAAGGCCAGAAGTGATTGAAGGCTTGTGGCTCTGTTCTCTGAGATGCACTTAGAGGTGCATGACAAACAGGGGCATACTTTCTTTTCTTCTGAAGATGTTACCTCTATGCTTCTCGATCGAGTTTTAATGAGGAAGCTATCAAATTCTGAAGGGATAGTACTATGAAAGAGTGTGTTAGGAGAGGAACCTATTTCTTGGTGGACCATAGGTGAGGATGAGATCTTGCATTTCCAGGGGTGCGTTTGGGTGCCAGCTGACACACACGAGGAGATGATTCAAGAACTTCATTCCTCTGTTTGGGAAGTTCATCCAGGCATCACCAAGATGTATCATGATCTACACCATCAGTATTGGTGGCCACATATAAAGGGGGACGTTTCTGGTTTTTCATGAGATATTCCAATGGTCAGCAGGTAAAGGCGGAGCATCAGCGACTAGTAGGGCTTTTACATCATTTACCCATTTTCGTGTTGAAGTCAAACATTGTCACAATAGACTTTGTGACCGGTTTTCTGAGGTCATCGTGAGGGAATGATGTGGTATGGGTTGTTATTGACAAACTCCCGAATGATTCTCACTTCTTTCTGATCAAGGAGACCTTCAGTGTCGATGAGCCGGGGCGGTTGTAGTTCCGAGAGATTTTACGTCTACAAGGATTTCCACACTCCATATTTTCAGACAAGGATGCTTGTTTTACTTCTCGGGTCTCGAAGGGGCTTCAGAAGTCGTTAGGAACATAGGTAATTTTGAGTACAGCTTACCATCCCCATACAGATGGCTAGTCTGAGCGTATGATTCAGGTGCTAGCAGATATGCTCCGAGCATGCATTCTAGATTCTTACGGATATTGGTTGAATTATATAATCCTGTGGAGTTTTTTTTACACTAATAGTATTCATGAAACTATTCAGATGGCACCTTATGAGGCTTTGTATGGTAGTCCATTCCGATCACCCTTATGTTGGATGGAGGTAGGAGAGGTAGCTTTGTTGGGACCTTGTCTCATTCAGAAGACTACATAACAGATAGAGTTGATTCGGAAGAGGATGTCTACTACACAGTCTCAACAGAAGTATTATACTGATCAACGAAGATGACCTCTAGAGTTTAAGGTCAGAGATCATGTTTTTCTACATGTCACACCGATGTTGGGGCACATAAGGATCAAAATACAGGGTAATCTTTCACCAAGGTATGTCGGGCCGTTTGAGGTGTTGGAGAGGGTTGGGGCAATTGCCTATCGGTTGCAGTTACCACAGAGGTACCAGGCTATGCACGACGGCTTCCATGTTTCACAGCTTCGACGTTACTTTTGAGACCCATCTCACGTCTTTCAACCTGAGGAGGTTGAGATCGAATTGAATATATCGTTCGAGGAGCATCCTATTCGGATTATTGATTGGAGTACAAAGGTTCTCAATGGCAGTTCTGTTCCTCTTGTACGAGATCTATGGAAGCTCGTGCAAGTATAGAATGAGAATTACGAGAGGAAGATGATGTACAATCATAGTGGCTAGAATTGTTTGGGGTTTCTTCTTTTGATCCACCTTTCTAGAGAAATTCGAGGGATGAATTTCTTTAAGGGGGGGAGTTTTTATAAACCCGGGCCTTCTTTTCAGGTATGTTTTCATTTTATGGTAATTTCTGAGAAAAAGTAGAAATTCTGGAGGTCATTCAAGGGCGCACGGTTGGCACACAGTCTAAAAAAACCATGCAATCAGCCTAGGAAACCGTGCTACCCTTGAAAATTTGCTCTGTACGGGTAGCACACAGTTTTTCAAACTGTACAGGCAAGCCGTACGATATCCCTGAGTGGGACAGTGGAAACTGCACGGTTGGTTCACGGTTTTCCAAACTATGTGGGGTAACCATGCGGCCACTTAAAATTAGTGTTTTTAAGTCCCGAGCCACTTGGTATTTCCCATTACTCCACGTTTCTTCCTCCTACTCGTGGCTCACATGGGAGTTGTGTTTTTTAGAGGTTGGGGGAGCTCCTTAGCTTGTTTTGGAGGTAAATCGAAGGGGTTTATTTGTGGATCGAAGGCGGTTTTTCTCAGGTAAGTCTCTCCTCTTGGTTTATCCTTGGTTTTCCCTAGACATTCTCTTACCTCTCTCAAGATTTTCTAGATCTATATCTGTTGCATGTAGATCTAGTGTTGGGTTTTCCTTGGGTGTTGATTTTAAGGCATGTGGATGATAGTGAAAGAGATTTAGAGCGGTCTTCTATGGAGAGGTTTCCTAGATCTATGGTTGTAGTTGATTTTGGATCGTTTTAACTGAAACCCTAAAGGTAAGTGGTTTGTGCCTTTAGGTTTAACGTATTTTATTTGTATGTGAAAAACAGCCAATATCGATGAACGGGGTATTGTGAATTTACCATTTTTTAACCCTGTTAATTGCCTGATTTTTTGATGTGTGTGAGTAGAGGTTATTTGTATGTGAATAGGGCTTATTGCTATGCATTGGATGTGTTTTTACCTTGCATGCTCTATTTACGACCGTTTGGTCTTGTTTAGCCTTTTGCTGATTTACCTGTTTCCATGCTTGTTGAGGTAGGATGGAGAGTGGTATTTTTGACATGCTTGATATGATGTAGAATGTGTAGCTAAGTAGTTATGTACGATTACTTGGACATATTACACTGCTATGATTGTTGACCTACACAGGGATGTGAGAACCTGGTGTAGTAGACTATAGGGGGAATTGACAGGGTGAGCATTCCCAGAGAGACTTTGAGAACTTTTGGCTATAAGGGGGATTGACTGAGTGAGCATCCTCAGAGAGCCTAGAACCACTTGGGGCTATAAGATGAATTTACTGAGTGATCTTTCTCAAAGAGTCTTTGATTTATTTAGACTATAAGGGCATTGACCGAGTGAGAATCCTCAGAGAGTCTTTGATTTTAATTCCTAGCTGTTTAGAATATAAGGGGAATTGACGGTGAGTGCTTTCTCAAAGAGTTTATGAATGACCAATTCTATAATGGGAAACGACCGAGTGATATTCCTTAGAGAGTACTAGAAATTAGGTTTATAAGAGGAATTGACATGTGAGCTTCCTCATAGAGTCCTTGACTATCCTAGAATATACAAGGAATGGACTGTGTGAGCTTCCATAGAGAGTATTGATTTACATAGACTATACGGGGAATGACTGTGTGAGCTTCCTTAGAGAGTCTTGTTCTAACTTTGACTATAAGGGGACTAAATGTGATCACTTCCCTATAGAGTCTTATTATATTCATATACAGAACTACAGGGGTTAAACCGAGTGTGCTACCCATAAGGTTGTCTGTACTTCATAGGTAGGACTAGAGGGGATAGGCTGTGGGCACTTCCCAGAGGGTTACATGTTTGTTAGATGCATACTTGTATTTGTTAGGTAGGACCAGAGAGGATAGGCTATGAGTACTTCATAGAGGGTTACCTATTGTGATAATAGGGTTTTTTAGTTGTTTCTTGATATCTCAAAACTATGGATTGTTATTGTTGAGTACTTCCTTTTTTATTACTTTCTGCACTTTTACCTGATATATATTCACTGATAGTTAGGTATAGATATTGTAATTGTTACCTACATGGATTCATCTCAAACCGTGTTTGGGCCATGATTTTGGGCCCAAAAAGATTATACAGTTGCAGGTATAGACAAGGGTATGTGCCCTTCTACTTCAGGTACATGATTTGCTATGGTGTTGGGGAGAATGAGACCAAGCTTAGGCTTGTAATGCTGAGGAGCTATTTATCTATTTCTCTATTTCTTCTGTACTTCAGTTTATTACTGGTTGTATTCAGCATTGTGACTTGTTTGGATATTTTCCTAGACATATGTACCATGCATCATTTAATATACATATGTGTTCTAGTTGTTTTTTATTTCATTCTTCTGTTGTTTACTTCTGTTGGATATTTACTACTTCTGCTATTGTATAATTGTTTCTCTTCCACTGTGTTACTATGCCAATGAGGGAATAGTTTCCCCATTATCACACCCAAGGCCCTCGCTGTAAGTCGGAAGCCTCTAGAGTTTGGGGAGATGCGATTGAGGCCATGTGAGCAACCGGGTACGGGGCGCCTCGGGGTGGCTTCTGGAACCAGGATGTCTTAATTAATTTATTGAATATCATAAATATTTATTCTTGGTCTTAGGGGGAGTAATTTTAAATATTTATCATGTGTTTAAATGTTTCATTATTATGGAATGAATTAAATAGTTTAATACATTCATTGAGAACCCATGCTAATAATTGAATAATATTATATATGTTTTCATGGATCCTTGATGATATCTTTTTATCTTTTTAAAGGAAACATTTATTTAGGTGGATCTAATATTATCATATTTATTTAGAACATATTTTGAAATAAATCTTATATCAATATTTAAAAAACAATTAAAAATTAAAAATTTTAATTATTTTCAAATTTTCAAATTTTAAATACTTAAAAAAATTATTTTTTATATTTTAAAATCTTAAAATAAATTATTTTTTCAAATTTTGAATACATTTAAAAAATATTTTTCAATTTTTAAATACTTAAAGAAAATTGTTTTCCAAATATTAAAAACCTAAAAATAATTAATTTTTAAAATTTAAAATACTTAAAGAAATTATTTTCCGAATTTTAAATACATAAAAAAAATATTTTTCCAATTTTAAAAATTTTAAGAAAATTATTTGTCAAATTTTAAATATGATAAATTTTTTTTAAGTTTCAAATATTATCAAATGGGGGAAGAAAATTTAATTTTTCATCTTTTAGTTATTTATTTATTTATACTTAAATATAATATTACTATTTTTATAAAAAATGGGTTAATATATTGTATTATTTAATTTACTTAAGATCATATAATTTTGATCCTTACAAAATGGGAGAGCAATGTTGGTAGTAAGTTGGGGATTTGTAATAATAAAAATAGGGTAGATTGTTTAGTAGATCCTTTTCGTTATCATTTTTATTTAGTTTTTATGATTACTTCAACCCATCAATATTTGTTTTCTAATAAATTTGTTAAGTGTTTCAGATTTGGTATGTCAAAATATTTATTTTGTATCTGAAGAAATGTTTATCATATTCTTATAGAGATTATTCTATTTTAAATATAAGAATATTATCTTAATTTAAAAATTTTATATCCAAATACAATTCAATTTTTTCTATGTTCAAAATATTCTATGAAGTTGTTACAAGTTTTCCATGTGATGTTGTAGGTTTTAGATTAAATTCATTTCAGAATTATGAATATATCTCATTCAATATTGAACAGATTTGTGGGAGAATTATACCATTGAATAGATAAGGAGTTTATCTAAAATTCATTAGTTTATGTGGAAGTTTGAGAATGATTTT
The DNA here is from genome assembly GCA_963277665.1 of Viscum album. NCBI lineage: Eukaryota > Viridiplantae > Streptophyta > Magnoliopsida > Santalales > Viscaceae > Viscum > Viscum album. The sequence goes on along the minus strand of OY728147.1, from coordinate 840,889,927 downwards.
TTGATACTCTAATAAATCACCAATGTTTCTTATGTAGATTTTTCAATTGTATAGTGAACAGATTTGAAATCCTATAGTATTTATTTTGCTGCAAGTTCTACGTATGTCTGAATCTATCGAAACCTTGTGGGATGAAAAATCAATATGTTTATCTAGATTTCATTATTTTACATAAAAGGATAAAAATATTTTTTAGATGGACAATAAATTCAATAATGATTTTTAATGTAGTTTCCTAGCGGAAGTTTTCCAAAATACGATTGCATTATTTTTTCCACAAATATCACGAGTTGTAGAAGTCTAATTGATTCACTTCTTGAACCTTTAGAATGATCTTGATATTAACTAAAAATATTTCTTTTGTAATTAATGCGTAATATATGGATAAAGGGTTTATAAAATTCAGTGAATATATAAGTTAAGATGATCACATTTTCCAAAAATACTATTCATAGCCTATATAGGTAAGCATAACGTAAGGAATGAACCCTATGTTTGATAAATGTGTGTATGGATTTTAAAACCTATGCTAAAAATTTTCCACATGGATCCTCAACCCTATGTTTGGTGAATGATAAATGTAACGAAATCAACCCTACGTTGGATTCTGGAATTACTATTTACAGCCCTACGTTCGTGAAGATGAACGTATGGTTAGTCAATGCAACATTCAAGATTTTAGGATTACACAAATAAATTTATGTATGATCATCCCTATGTTACTTTTTAATCCCTAAATTATATTCGTATGTAATTATTCATAAAGAACTATATGTTGGTAGGAACCCTAAGATATGTAATGAAACCATATGTTATACAGTTGGACCCGATATTTTATATTTTGTCGTTACATGATGGAACACTTTGTTTTACTGGTCAACTATGAAGTTTTATTTAAATATATTATTTTTTATTCTTGTAATGTACTTCTTTATTTTTAAGATCATTAAAAGACTATTTTACAAACGATTTAAAGGAACATATAGAACATATTAAATCATTCCTATTTATAAGATACATTATGAATATATTTGAATGATTTGATTTGAAATATTCATGATTAATATTGTGTCCATTTTTCAGGAACTATTTTTAATATATTTATAGTGTTTTGACTAAACTTAGACATGAGTATTAAATTATTCAATGATGATATTATTATGTAAATATTATTGGAGGATTTATTCAAATTATTTTGAATGCATTTTTTAGAGATGTATTCTACATGAATAAAGAGGCAACGGTGCTATGCTATTCTTTAGATATTTATGAATGGTATTAATTTTATTTATTTATTGTATCCTAATGAAAAGGAATGTTGTTACAACAATTGAATTTTTTTTCTGTATATATATATATATATATATATATCTTGTAGGGAATGAAAATACACAATGAAGAAAACAAATATATGAATAATCTGTTACAAATTAGATGCTGAAAATATTCTTACTAAAACATGAAGCTACTAAATATATAATTAAACTTTGTTCATTCTTATTCTCTCACGATGTAAATAATATGGAAGCCTGCCAAAATATTTTGTCTGATCTCTTTACTGCTATTTGAAGAAGAAGAAGAAGATAGCTCCTCATTGAAGATTATTTTTCAACTACTTTTGTGCTATATTGAAGATCATCAAATTATGTAAATTTCTACTACAACTATGAGCAAACCCTATTTCACAATAATATTAATATCATCTATTGTCTTTTGAGTATCAGCTACTCAAACTCATTCATGTTGTAGTGTGAGCTTCTTGAACATAGCTTTAGATATTTTAGTTCCCTGTTAAAGAGCCAGAAGGCCTTGTAAAATCCTTGTAAGCTGTGAACTTCCTATTCTTAGTTGTGGAGGGTCTTTAAATAATAAGACAAAATTGTGAAAATCACCACGCTCGGGGAGAAGGGCTTTGGTTGAGTAGACTAGGGAATTTATTTTCCCCAAACCAAAAGACATCCTTATGTTATATTTCTTTATTTATTTCTACTTCTCATTCGACATTAAGAGATAATATAAGGATCACTTAATTTGAAGAGAGATGTTGCGATATTTTCAATATTTTTAAATGGACACAGTCCACCCCCCCTGTGTCATCATCATAGGCATCCGGACCTAAAACTTTATTACTCCACCTCCCTAAAATAATATTAAAAAATTATGATAGAATGAACTGCGTATCTGAAATCAACTATCATGTTGTTATAAGAAGTTTATTACATAAAAACATACCCACTTGAATCAAATGGGTTATAAAATCATAAATCATGTGTACAACGCATAACCACCACATTTATCGATGCCATTCGTTTTTTCCATTACCTCCTCTCATAGTTTGGTATGATGATAGATATAATATATGTATATATAATATTTATATGATAATTAAAACATGGTAGTCATTATATCCTATATACCTTTTTTACCATCCATTTCGTACGAGATACAATAACACTGCTCTTCTGTACGGTGGACTCCCGTCTCGCTTGGCGATATGATTCATCTCTCACAAGCACTTTACATGGAATAAAAGAAATATAATGTTAATGAATATATGTAATATAAATGAAATAATTACAATATTAATTACATATTTAAGATTATGAAAATATAATCGATCATTTTATTTTTTTACACTGAAAAATGATTGCATCGGTAATGTACATGTGGATTACAACCTTCACGAAGCGATGTGACTATCTTTTAATCACCACACCACATGGTTGATATATTTAAGTATATTTAATGAAATAATATGGTATAAATGATATTATTATAATTATGGAAATATATAATACTACATAACTTTTTTCAATATTGATCATTGAAAAATGGACATATTTCTCATGCGTACATATGGCCTACAATCTCTATGATTGTGACGTAGTCCATTTTTTGTAACCATATTTAATGATTTGTTTTAAAAGTATAATGGATAAAAATATATGAAATTTATGTCATAATTATTATTCTTTATATTATAAGACTATATAAAATTTCCAGTAACCTGATCTTTCACGACAAACACATGATAAAATAAAAAAAATTAAACCCAAAAAATGAAAATAATGAAAGGTTAATAAATGGTTGTTATTAAGATGTTATCAATGTCACGAACCATACAATGAGTCCCATGCCAGGACTACCCCAATCCTTCCTCCCAAAGGACATGGGATGATGACTATCACCGAAGGTGTCAACCTGAAAGTGGGAGGCATTTCTCATGGTACCTATATGCACACACATGCCCAACCAAGTCCCACACACTAAAATGGAAACATGTATCCCTAAAAAAAATATGAATATATGTATAATTAGTATAATTGTCCCATAATACAATCCCAACAAAGTAATTTAAAAGTGAAAAGTACGAAAGGAAATCTGATGTCCATCTACGGAAAACCCCACCTGATCGCAAGAGTAGTCTAGCTACTGGAACCAAAGTAGTACATAATTTCTACCTGGTCCTATAGGGTCCCTACTGGTCCTCCCTATCTCTCTAAGAACATATTGGTTTTGGTCCACCAATGTCTCTGTCGAACCAAAAATCTCTTGCACGGGACACGACATGAGTGGGTGGAGCCTGTACAGGAGTGAGTAACACGATACTCATCAGGGACCCCAAAAAAATGGAAAGAACAAACAACAATCCTAAAATTAATTCCCAAAGCACAATACATATCACCCCAGGAGTGAATTTAGCGTAGTGATAGTAGAAATTACAGTCACATCATTGCACACCTCAAATGCTAGAGAACTGCTCCTCTATCGAATATAGTGGGTCAGCCGGGTAAAAAAAAACCTCTTCCCACTAACCTTGTACTCATGTGGTACTCATCCGTAATGAGTAATATGGGTTTGCGGGGTCACATAGAGCCTCCCCCCACCATTGGCCGGTTGGGTCTCACAGAGCCACTTCCCACCATAGCCATACCGAGGTACTCGTCCTGTCGAATACTATGGGTTTTCAAGGTCCCATTGAGTTGCTCCCAAAAATGGGCATACTAGGTCACACATAGACACTTCCCACTGGGTTGTCTTTGAGTCACACAGAGTCGATAGTCATCAAAAATCCTGTCTGAGCCAATTGTAGCTTTTCATACATAGCATGCTTGGGAAAACTGCTCCTCAAGAAATTCGCCGCATATAAAAATCCATTAATGTCACTGTAGATCATTTAAAATGATCCAACTTTCCAATAGGTTCCCAACGCTGCAAAATAATCGTTAATCGAACAATCGGTTTGAAATATATAGGTGTTTTAGTAAATTGGGGACAGTTGCATCTATGCCTGGTCCGACCCGGTCGGACTGACCCAAACAATCCGACCTAGGTGTACCACATACCCCGGTATCATTATACTAACTAAAACTCACTCAGTTCGTATCCGGGTCGGTCCGGTCAGGTCTTCCAAATGGGCCAGACCCAATGGGCCTCGCTGAACCCAACTTGGTCTGGCTGAGGGTCCAGTTCGTCGGGTCAACCGACAACTCGGTCTAGTCTTTCCTGGCTAGATAGGTACGGTTCTGGACTACCGATGTGACCCGGACCACCGGGTGCTGGTCCAGCATGTTGGCATAGGTCCATCCTGCTATGCATGGGAATAGACCGCTAGCCCGAAGACCGGCCACGTGGGCGGCCGATGGGGTGATTATGGGACGCGACAACCAACCATGTCTAGCTACCCCCTACGCCATGGATGCTTGGGGTTCCTACAGCCTCAGTCAGATGACGGTTGCTTTCCATCCACCCAGCCGGCCTAGAAGGGGCCACCCTCCACATGGTTCCATTTGGCGCCGGTCCTTTTGCCGCTACAGCCAGTTTGTTATAGCCACCTATAGCTGCGGCATGCTGATGGGCGCACCTCTCCACCCAACCGCCCTCATGGACGGCGGTCTTTTTTATGGCTATCTAGCACACGGCCGACGCCACTACGTGACGTTGTAGCTAGAAGATTCTTTTATGGACCACCAGACGCGCAATGGTGCTCCATTCTTCCCACCGCTTGCACCTATGGCCTTTGTGGAGTGTCCTCTTCACCATGAAGGTATCAAATTCTCCTTTCTAATGATTCGGACCATCCATTCCCAAGAATATCACATGAGTAGGGGATCTGGCCTTGTTCATGTAGGCCTAATCACTCTGTGTTAGACATTTATAATCATTTGGTGGCTCAGGGATTGTGGCTCAATCAAACTAGTGATAAACTATTCTCTGATAATAACTCCCAAAATAAAAATCACCCTTCCACAAAAACGAATGACTTGCAGGTCAACCTGTGCATGGTTTGATCCGCGTTGGTCAAATCTAGAATAATAATGGGGATAAAATTGAACAAATTAAACCCCCACCTCTTTTAAATTCATTTCCACAGTGTTACGTTATTAAGGTTTCAAGACGTCGATGTCGTTCGTCACTTTTGACTATATTTTTCGTGGTGCGTTGAAAATGTTTGACATTCATAGGTGATTTTAATTGCTCATTGGAGTGGAAGTTCATCGTAGGTTCATCAGATAATCATTTCAGTTTAATACCTCATTCCACCAATGTGTCAACCAAAATAAAAGAAAACACATCATAAAATTTCTGTTACGCTTCATTAATATGTTGTTATGCATCGTGTTGATGATCCATTAATGAGCATCATTAATGCACCTCATCGCTACATCATATTGTCTTTGTCCACTGCTCAACAAATGAGAAATGATAGTAAAAGAACTCTGTAAAGTGATTTTATTTATTTTTTAACAAAAATTAACATTTCCATTCAACCATTTCTGGCCAAAGTGTAGTCTTTTCAAGGTGAATCCTGATGTTATAAATTTAATGGTACAATCAGATTTTCAATCCAAGCACTGGTTCAATAGTTATAAAAACCCACTCTCACATTTTGTTAAGAATACTACTAAAAAGTTCAATATTCTATAAATTTCTCACTGGGCCTCAGACTCACATGAAGTCAAAGCATGTGGTCTCAAAAAAATTCAATATAATTTAAATAAAATTACATGGAATTTCTGAGATATTACATTTTCCCAACCTTGGGATTTACATCCCAGAAAGACACAATGTAACACCCCGAGATTTTATGAAAAATATTCTTTTTAATTTCATTAATGTCTTGTGTTGTACGCTACACCAAAAGGAGCTTGCACAACACGCATCGTTGAGTTTCCTTACACACAATCGCGACCTTCCTCGATAGCGTGTGTAGTACGCAATAACGAGTTTCACTAAACATCGATATGCTATTAAAATATTATTAAAACTAGACGTTATGAATAGTAATAACCACTTTTTGAAATTTTGTAAATTTTATTTTTAAAAATGGACTTCATTTTTTGATTCGGAATATCGAAATTAGCTTAGGGTGAAATGTTGGTACTTTTCGGATAACTTTCATATTCTGATGAATAGTGAAAATTATTAAATTTTAATTAAAAACAACTTTTTTAATCAAAATAATCAGTAGTGATAAATTATTAATTTGAGTGGTTTTAAATTATATATAGAATATATTTTTAAAATTTAATACAATGTTGTTCATTGGATGTAATTTCACATTTAAACCAGACATAAACAAATGTCAATCTTTTGATAGTTACTATCTCTTAAAAACACGCTATTTGTCTTAACGACAGGAATTAATTTTTAAATTAGTTAATGTAACTGATATGTTTTTAATTTGGTAAAATAAACATCATTTTTTAATTCATAATATCAAATATAGCTTAGGCCTAATTTTTGGTATTTTTCTGAAAACTTTCAATTTTTGATGAATAGTGAAACCATTATGTGATAGTTAAAAAAACTGAATTTTTCATAAAACATAATTTTACCGCTTCTGTGAGTGGAATTTCGAAAATCCGAGAGACACGGTTGATATCAGTAAGTAAAATTTGGTTCAATGAGATGAAATTTTTTTTTCGGTGAATAGTAACTTTTTACTTTTTTACCACGGTTAAAAGTAAATAGGGTAGTTAATGGTAAAAATGATATTATTATTACCCTAACACATGTCCTAATTCTATTGGATAAGTATAATTCGACCTAAAATAACCTTAAGAATAAAATACGACCATTTAGGCCCACTTGGATTAGATTAGGACATTTATTATTAATTTACTTAAAGAAGGGTTAAAATAGTTAAAATCAAAGTTTAATAAGTAAATCATTTTTATGGGGTTATACATAAGATATATTCGACTATAAATATTCATTAGAAAGATAAAGACCTTTCCTACATAATGGTATTTTATTTGTAATTTTTAGACATTAAATAATTTAATTTATTTATGACACAACGATGATGCAGTAATTATCTTATTAATGAAATATTGACATAATTGATGTTATAAATACCCAAATAAATGTAATTTGAGACTTTTTATGAATTAAACTAATTTTATAGGTTAATATGACATGTTAGTATTGATTTAATTGACTTTTTTCGAACTAATCATTCTGTTATGATTTTCACAAAAATCAATTACTAAATAGTGTCAAAATTTACATAAAATAGTTTTTAAAACAAATATTATATTATTGATTGTTATTTTATTCCTAAAAATCTAAGGTTCGGCCAAGATACATATATCAAGATAGTTCTATCATTAATGGACCACTTGGGGGTCTCTTGAATGTATATGGTAAGTTTATTAACTATATAATATAAAAATAAAAAGTAACATGGTAAATGTCAATCTAATTAACTAAGAGTTAAAACTAAAAGATAAGGTTAGTATAATGAACTAAACTTGTATAAATTCTATTGGATGAGAGGATTTCGACCCATCCCCACCTTAGCTTCTAAATAAATCAATTTTAATCTATTTAAAACCGAATTTGGCTTTATAATAAAATAATATTTTTTGTTATTCCAAAGGTGCCCCTCTCCTCCCTTATAAAAGGGCGCCTCCTCCCTCTCTTCCTCACACCACTTTGAGCCTTCATGCTTGGCCAAACCCTGCCAAATTCTTCTCTCCACTTCCCTAAAAACATCATAGAGGTCCTGGTCTTCTTCGAAGACCAATTTTAGTGCCCTAATAGAAGGACTCAAAGAGGCGTTTCAAAGAAGAGGAGGTTCGGACACTTACGAAGCGAATCAGACCTAAGGTAAGGGAAAATATCACAATAACATTTCATCTGAGATTGTTTATACTTTGGTATTTACTAGGGTGTATTTTATCATCCACATCCATGTTTCCTTAATATGTAATATTGTTTCCATCCACCTACAATTGTTTAAATCCAATTTTACCCTTCGGTGAGTTTTTAGTAAAAAATAAGAAAGGAATCTTTTGTCATTTTTCGTATGAGGTACTTTTTGAATTTTACGACAAAAGTATGAGAAAAATGTTTTTTTAACTTATACGTCATGAATGGATTTTTAAAACATTATTTCCAAGAAGCTTACTTTACAAGTTTTCAAGTTTATTTTTAATCAAATTCTTTTAGTTTAAAATTGTATGATATGTTAAGAAAGGAAAATGTTTTTGAAGTAGAAAGGATATTTTCCTTAAGAATGGAGTTCAAGTGTTTTGTCAAAATTATTTTCCATCTAAGATAATATAGGGTTCTGTTTCTATCCCTATTATTACATTGATTTTATTATGTTGTGATGGAATTATTTTTATGAATTCCTTTATCTTATATGAATTGTTTTATGATGTCATGTTGTTTAAGAATCCCATTTTTATTACATGGGTTATGCAATGATGTATGATTTATGATTTTGTGGCACACATAAGAATGGTATAATTATGAGATGGGTGGGACGTATATCTCCCTCCAATGCATTGGGTAAAGATTTTATATCTCATGAGATAAACATGGCTGGAACGGCAGGTTAAACCGGTTCAGTGAAATAGGACTGAAACGAGGAGTGAACTCGGTTCAGAAATGGACTTTGTCCACTAAGATAGTCTTGGCAATGAGTCTTGACAAACAAGAAATGATTCTCTATTATTATGTGTGTATGAAAAAAAGTTTCATTTTTTAAGTTATGATTATTGGGGTTTACATTTCACTACTATGATTTATCCCATGTTATGAAATTATGATTTTTTTTGCAGGTTAAGATTTCCAAAAGATATGTTCTTATGTATATGATGTGAATGACATTTATTTTGTTTACCCTTACTGAGCATTTGAGCTCACCCTTTTATGTTTTCTTTTCCCCAAGATATAAATAAAGGATTCAGGTATAAAAAAAAGAAGATCTTTATGGGAGATGTTGAAGATCTTTCACCACGATTAGAAGATTATATTCCGAGTTTCCAAAGAGACTAAACTATTACGGTCCTTGTGTGTGTGTTTTTGTTATGTAATAAGTATTCTGCAAAAGTAATATAATGTCCATGTACATCGAGCTTCGGGTCTCTACTATTGGTATCAGAGGAAATGTTTAGTCAACCTTTGGAAACTAGGATGCGAAAACGTTAGTGAGATCCCTAGAGATATTTCCAAGGTATGTCTAGGGATGTACCTAAGGATAAGAATACGTATAGGATATAGTCCTAGAACTACGGTAACGATATTAGAATTTAACCTAAGATGTTAGATATTGAGGGTTCTCCCCCTTTACTATGTTGTTTCCCTAGTATGATTTTTTCCTCTCACACTATTCTTTTTGGGTTTTAGAAAATGGCTGCAAACAGGAAGATTCATGATAATGGAGGATATGATGGACAATGGAATGATTTTCTTCATGAGAAACCAAATGATACGGGATCTGGAAGTCCAAACATCATTATAATTTCTAATCAGCAATCTCATAATATGATCAATAATCTCAACTTTGGTAAGTTTCCCGACACAGATAATAAGAGAAAGATGGAGTTTCATGATGATCATAGAGGAAAGAAGGTTCAATTTCCCTCATGTAAATCGTGTGGGAAGAGGCATCAGGGAGATTGTTTCAAAGGAACTGGAAGATGCTTTAGGTGTGGAAAAGAAGGACACAAAGCCAGTAAGTGCAGAGGAAAAGGTTCAGTTAACACAATGGACATGGATAATGGTATTTCTACGACATCAACAATGATTAGATGTTTTAAATGTGGAATGTATGGGCATTATGCAAACCAATGCCCTAATGGAAAATCTTATGAAGAGAATCAGCAAGGTCATATGGGTAGTATTTATGTGGATGATGATGAGGAGACTACAAATGATATATGAGCTGAAAGAAGTGTTGAAGCTCAGTCGGTTGTTTTAGAAGGTAGTGGAATGATTGTATGTTTATCGAGAGTTATGATGTATAGTTAATGGTACTATGGAATAAAGAATCATCTAAGGATTGTTACACTATTGTTTTTACTAAAAGTATTTGAAGGTATATGTTGAATGGTACCAGTAACCATGGAATGTTATTTATGTATTTTTGTAAAGTAGATGATATGTGCATAATGAAGGAATAAGAAGATAATGAGATGTTTGATTGTATTCGTGAGCTCATGATTTATATATGGACTAAGTGATATCATGGTTTGATTATAAAGAATTTTGAGGATTTTGGTTTGTGGAAAGTGTTAACTTGTTACTACATTCATGTTTTCATTAAGGTTCAATGGGTATTCATTCTTCAAGAGAATACATGATTAAGGTATTCACATGTTTGTAATTTGACCAACAAGATATATCTTATGATATATGGGGGATAAATGATGGCATTCACGTGATTGTTATGTGACATTTCAAGTAATCATTTTCTTTATACTATGAGCTTGGACCGAAGTATTTTAGATAAGCCTAAAGATTGGAATGGATTATGTTGGACATAAGTTAGGATAGAAATTTTTTCTATATTATTGATAAGATTTTATAGTAATATAGCTTTATAAAAAGGACAACCTGCAGGACGGGCGACAGCCCATCGCGTCGGACAAGGCTGTGGGAATCGAACCCACAACTGAAGTGCGACTGGCCTTTAGTGCCTACCAATGCCTACAGGAAGTCCCTGTTTAGTAGAAACTAGTTTTATTATATTAAGTACTATGATATATGAAGTATAAGTCCATTTTAGGAACCATATATGACTAATATCACTATAGATGGACTTATGTATTTTTGATAACTTTTATAACCTTTTGGTTGAGATAGATGGAATGACCCATCATTCTATCACATGATCTGCTAACACATCACGAATAACAAATTCAACTTCATTTCATTAAGGGATGAAATGGAAATTGTTCAATTAACGAACAACAATGAGATTGTACCAAAATCATGTAAGTATTTTTTTTAATGATCTTGAAAACCAAAAATTTTGTCCTAGTACCCTTATATCCGATGACTCAGACGAAACCTTAGATCATCACAAATCTATGGATTTGTGATTGCTGAATTTTCCATATCCATGTTCTCTACCACTCTTCATCAGAACATGATGGTTAGATTTCTCTTCCATATCCATATTTTCACCTATGTGGAAACCCAATGATTAGTTTATTTGGGTAACCGTTACGTTTCATACTTTTGTTTTTAAATTTTTTTTTTGGTATTCCTTTTTACGATGTGGGTTGCTATTAAAGAAACTTTTGAGTAGTAGACCATTTATAACCTCGACAAATTTCGAGGGCAAAATTCATTTTAAGGGGGGTAGATTGTAACACCCTGAGATTTTATGAAAAATATTCTTTTTAATTTCATTAATGTCTTGTGTTGTACGCTACACCAAAAGGAGCTTTCACAACATGCATCCTTGACTTTCCTTGCACACAATCGCGACCTTCCTCGATAGCGTGTGTAGTACGCAATAACGAGTTTCACTAAACATCGATATGCTATTAAAATATTATTAAAACTAGCCGTTATGAATAGTAATAACCACTTTTTGAAATTTTGTAAATTTTATTTTTCAAATTGGAATTCATTTTTGGATTCGGAATATTGAAATTAGCTTAGGGTGAAATTTTGGTACTTTTCGGATAACTTTCATTTTCTGATGAATAGTGAAAATTATTAACTTTTAATTAAAAACAACTTTTTAATCGAAATAATTAATAGTGATAAATTATTAATTTGAGTGGTTTTAAAGTATATTTAGAATATATTTTTACAATTTAATACAATTTTGTTCATTGGATTTAATTTCACATTTAAACCAGACATAAACAAATGTCAATCTTTTGATAGTTATTATCTCTTAAAAACACGCTATTTGTCTTAACGACGGGAATTAATTTTTAAATTAGTTAATGTAACTGATATGTTTTGAATTTGTTAAAATAAACATCATTTTTGAATTCATAATATCAAATATAGCTTAGGTCTAATTTTTTGTATTTTTCTGAAAACTTTCAATTTTTGATGAATAGTGAAACCACTAAGTGGTAGTTAAAAAAACTGAATTTTTCATAAAACATAATTTTACCACTTATGTGAGTGGAATTTTGAAAATCCGAGAGACACGGTTGATATAAGTTAGTAAAATGTGGTTCAATGAGATGAAAATAATTTTTCGGTGAATAGTAACTTTTTACTTTTTTTACCACGGTTAAAAGTAAATAGGGTAGTTAAGGGTAAAAATGATATTATTATTATCCTAACACATTTCCTAATTCTATTGGATAAGTATAATTCGACCAAAAATAACCTTAGGAATAAAATATGACCATTTAGGCCCACTTGGATTAGATTAGGACATTTATTATTAATTTATTTAAAGAAGGGTTAAAATAGTTAAAATCAAAGTTTAATAAGTAAATAATTTTTATGGGGTTATACATAAGATAAATTCGACTATAAATATTCATTAGAAAGCTAAAAACATTTCCCACATAATGGTATTTTATTTGTAATTTTTAGACATTAAATAATTTAATTTATTTATGACACAACGATGATGCAGTAATTATCTTATTAATGAAATATTGTCATAATTGATGTTATAAATACCCAAATAAATGTAATTTGAGACTTTTTATGAATTAAAATAATTTTCTAGGTTAATATGACATGTTAGTATTTATTTAATTAACTTTTTTAGAACTAATCATTCTGTTCTGATTTTCACAAAAATCAATTCCTAAATAGTGTCAAAATTGACATAAAATAGTTTTTAAAACAAATATTATATTATTGATTGTTATTTTATTCCTAAAAATATAAGGTTCGTCCAAGATAGTTATATCAAGATAGGTGTATGATTAATGGACCACTTGGGGGTCTCTTGGATGTATATAGTATGTTTATTAACTATATAATATAAAAATACAAAGTGACATGGTAAATGTAAATCTCATTAACTAAGAGTTAAAACTAAAAGATAAGGTTAGTATAATGACCTAAAATTGTCTAAATTCTATTGGATGAGATTATTTCGACCCATCCCCAGCATAGCTTTGAAATAAATCAATTTGGAGCTATTTAAAAAAGAATTTGGCTTTATAATAAAATAATATTTTTAGTTATTCCAAAGGTGCCTTTCTCCTCCCTTATAAAAGGGAACCTCCTCCCTCTCTTCCTCACACCACATTGAGCCTTCATGATCAGCCAAACCCTACCAAATTCTCTTCCCCACTTACCTAAAAACATCCTAGAGGTCCTGGTCTTATTTAATGACTAATTTTAGTGCCCTAATAGGAGGACTCAAAGAGGTGTTTCAAAGAAGAGAAGGTTCGGACACTTACGAAGCGAATCAGACCTAAGGTAAGGGAAAATATCACAATCTCATTTTATCCGAGATTGTTTATACTTTGGTATTTACTGGGGTGTATTTTATCACCCACATCCATGTTTTCTCAATATGTAATATTGTTTCCATCCACCTACAATTGTTTAAATCCAATTTTAACCTTCGGTGAGTTTTTTTTAAAAGATATGAAAGGAATCTTTTGTCATTTTTTGTACGAGGTACTTTTTGAATTTTCTGACAAAAGTACGAGAAGAAAGTTTTTTTAAATTATATGGCATGAATGTATTTTTAAAACATTATTTCCAAGAAGCTTCCTTTACAAGTTTTCAAGTTTATTTTTAATCAAATTATTTTAGTTTAAAATTGTATGACATGTTAAGAAAGGAAAATGTTTTTGAAGTAGAAAGGATATTTTCCTCAAGAATGGAGTTCAAGTGTTTTATCAAAATTATTTTCCGTCTAAGATAATATAGGGTTCTGTTTCTATCCCTATTATTACATTGATTTTATTATGTTGTGATGGAATAATTTTTTTGAATTCCTTTATCTTATATGAATTATTTTATGATGTCATGTTGTTTAAGAATCCCATTTTTATTACATGGGTTATGCAATGATGTATGATTTAATATTTTGTGGCACACATAAGAATGGTATCATTATGAGATGGGTGGGACCTATTTCTCCCTTCAATGCATTGGGTAAAGATTTTATATCTCATGAGATAGACATGGCTGGAACGACAGGTTAAACCGGTTCTGTGAAACAGGACTGAAACGAGGAGTTAACTCGGTTCAGAAATGGACTTTGTCCACTAAGATAGTCTTGGAAATTAGTCTTGACAAACAAGAAATGATTCTATATGATTATGTGTATATGCCACAAAGTTTCATGTTTTATGTTATGATTATTGAGGTTTACATTTCACTACTATGATTTATCCCATGTTATGAAATTATGATTTCTTTTGCAGGTTAAGATTTCCAAAAGTTATGTTCTTATGTATATGATGTGAATGACATTTATTTTTTTTACCCTTACGGAGAATTTGAGCTCACCCTTTTATGTTTTCTTTTCCCCAGGATATAAAGAAAGGTTTTAGGTATAAAAAAAGAAGATCTTTATTGGAGATTTTGAAGATCTTTCACCACGATTAGAATATTATATTCCGAGTTTCCAAAGACACTAAACTATTACGGTCCTTGTGTGTGTGTTTTTGTAATGTACTAAGTATTCCGCAATAGTAATGTAATGTCCATGTACATCAAGATTATGGTCTCTACACACAACATAAAATAATAAAAAATATGGTGGTACTGAGCATGAATCTGAGGCTCCTGCTCCCACATACTCTCTTAGAGAATATCATGTTTCAACCGAACTCCAACCAAAAGAAACAAACAACAATGTAGGACCCTCTCCTATCGATCCCCTATCTCAATTAGGAACTCTTCAATTGTTCCCCCATCGTGAATTTCCAACTCTCCCCAGTCGATAATGTGAGATGGATCATTCATTTACCTCCACATCTGTGACATGTGAAAAACATCATGCACCAGGTGCATCAATGGTGGAAAATCTAGGTGTACATCACATTTCCAACTCTTCTTAGGATTTGAAAAGTTTTGATGATCCTCAGAGATAGCTTGTCTCCCCTGAAAAAAAAATTTAGTCCTCATCGGGGTGAGACCCAAAGGAATACATGATCACCCTCCTCAAACTCCAAGGCTCTCCACCACCTGTCAACATAAGACTTATTCCTACTCTGTGTAGTCCTCATACACTCCTAAAGGATCTGAACCTTCTTGGTGGTTTCCGGAACCAAATCCAGACCAATGAATGCAGACTCCCTTGGGTCAGTCCTGCATAGGGATGATCTGCAAGGCCACCCATACAAGACCTCAAATAGTGCCATGCTAATAGTGGAGTGATATATGTTGCTATATGAAAAATCCTATAGTGGAAGGAGGTACTCTAGAATGTGACCAAAATATAGTATGCAAGCACTTAACAAGTCCTCTAAGGACTGTATAGTCCACACCATCTGACCATCCTTCTGGGGATGAAAGGTTATGCTCAAGCTCAGCTCTTTCCCAAATGATTCATGTAATCCCCTCCACACTCGGGATGTAATGCGGGAATCCTAATTTGAGAAGATCATCGAAGGAACCCTGTGAAGTCATAGTATCCCCTGTACGTAGAGGTTCCCAAAGCCCTCAACCGGTCTCTTCTCACACATTATTATGAAGTGAGCGGACATGGTGGGTCGATAAACGATCACCTAGATTGAGTCATGGACCATTGATGTACGTGGTATCATCATAATAATTTACATTGAGATACCATTCCATTTCCACTTTGGTACCTCATGTGGCTGGGCCAAGCCCACTAGAACTGAATTCCTGGACTTCACTTGCTGACTAGTGAGGCATCATGAAATGAACTCGGTCACCACTTTCTTTATCGGTGGCCACAAATACTGATGTCAAAGGTCCTGTTAACTCTTTACCACTCCAGGATGTACCACAAAATAGGATGTATGGAACTCCCTCAACACCTCCTACAAAAATGTCATTGGAACTACAGTACACCCAATGAAAAGGATGACATGCTCCTCACCTATCAAAAACTCATCAGGAGCCCGTCTTGAGCATCACTAAGCTTGTCGGGCCTTTCAGTCAACATCAACCAGTTGTGTCTTCCTAAGTCACTATTATATTGGGGGATTAATAGTGAAAAATGGATGTTAATAATCTCCACTATCATCTAGAAGGATATCTTCATCGCTGCTAACTACTCAGTTGCCTCACTCAGCATCCGCGAACTGGTCCTCCTAATGAGTGTGTCTGCCACCACATTCCCCTTCCTAGGAGTATAGACTATCTCAAAGTCATAGTCTTAGAGGAACTCTATCCATTGCCACTATCTAACGTTGAGGTCCTTATGGGAGAATATAAACATGAGGCTCTTGTGGTGGGAGTAAACTGTAAACCATTCACCCTTCATGTAGTGCTGCTACTTCTTCAAGGAAAAACCACTGCTGCTAACTACAGGTCATGGGTCACATAGTTCCACTCATTCTTCCTAAACTGTCATGAGTGTTAGGCTTTCACTTCTTGATCCTATATTAGAAAACTTCCAATTACAGTCCCTGATGTGTCATAGTAAACTACATACCCAACTCCATCCTCTAGTAGTCTCATGATGGGGGCACTAGGCAGTCTTTGCCTCAACTTCTGGATACTCTTCTGAAATTTCCCTCTCCACATGAAGGGTTGTTCCTTGTGTGTCAAAGAAGATAAGGGTTTTTCTACTATAGAAAACTTAGTCACAAAACTCTGATAGTAACCATCCAACCCCATGAATCTATGCACCTCAGTCACATACCTAGCTGGATCCAAAGAAATCACTTCCTCTATCTTCCCCGGATCTACTACAACTCTATCCTCGGAGATGACGTGTCCTAGAAAGTGGATCTATTATATCCAAAACATAAACTTTGAGATCTTACCATAAATATAGAGCTCTTAGAGTTTATCTAGGATTATAAATAGGTGTGGAGAATGCTCCTCCTCGGACGCCAAGTACACCAAGATATCATCAATAAATTCAACAACTAACCGGTCAAGGTAATGCTGGATAATCCTATTCACAAGTCCCATGAACAGTGGGGGGGTGTTGGTCACACAGAAATGCATCACCTGGAACACATAGTGGTTGTATCAACTCCTGAAGTATATCTTCAGTATATCCTCATCTCGTACCCAAAGATGGTTATAACCCGATATGAGGTCTATCTTTGGGAACCACCTCGCTTCCTTTAGAGGGTCAAAGAGGCCATTGATCCTTGGAAGTGGATATTTTCTCTTCATGGTCACGTGGTTCAGGTGCTATAATTCCACACACAACATCAAAATATCATATTACTTCATATAAAAACCTATGAGGGCTTCCTTTGGTGAAACAATAGGCCTTATGAACCCCTTCTCTTGTATTTCCTACTACTATACTCTAATCTCAAGAATCTCATTGGGATCCATCCGATATGCTGGTATGGATATCAGTGTTGTCCCAGGGCACAAGCCGATGAAAATTTATACCTCCCTATGAGGATGTAGACTTGGAACATAATGAGAAAAATAACCTCGTACTCATCCACCACTCCAGGAAAGTGTAGACTCATCTCATTCACTACTCTGAGGGCCAGGCTATCCAAATGGGGAGTGATCAGCCTCACCCTCTTCAACAAAAGTCTATCTTGTTCTGTAGGGGTTTCCTTCTCTTCGGTGAAAGAAATCCTGGTCCCATTTCCACAAACACACCACAATGTATTCCTAAAATAGTCGATCTAAGCATAGACTGTGGATAAATCGTCCATAACCCTAATGATGTCATAAGGCCTCGATGCCGCTACTAGGTTATCCCAGCTTAATCACTCACCTCCTAGAGTGATCTCACACTACAAGAAACAGTGTGTAATAATTGAATCCCCTCCCATAAGAGTCTCTATCCAAAAGGATTGGGCCTACGACTCCACCAGAATCTCAGATATCCAAATGGGATCCATGTCAAGGAAATAGTGACTAGAACCAGTGTTTATAAGAATTGAAACTAGGGTGGAGAATACAAAGATCATACCTCAGATCATCTCTGGACCAACATGGTCATAAGCCTCTACTGCTTAAAGCTATGATGGCCCCTTTTTGCATACTCCCTGAGGTCAGGGTGGACCACCTAGGGGTGGTGGCAGTAAAAACTCAAATTGTTGCCCACTTCCTACTGCCTGGCCTGCTCTCCTTCCACGTATGTTTCCCTTTGGACATCATCTCTCAAACCACTACCTCTGCCTCAGTAGACCCTTGACCGTCTACTAGTCATTTGTATAGTAGGTCGGGCAGTCACAAGGCATTTTTCCCTTCTCGTTGCATGGGATGTACTGCATGACTCCCTGCTGATTCCCTCTAGACTAGGATCCCCACACTCCCGACCCAAAGTCCTGGGGTCATCCTATGAATGACCTGGCCTACTTGGGCCCTCATGTCTATTGACTCATGCATTTAGAGGACTCCGAAAACTAGGTTCTGCAGATAGATATAATTGCGGGATCCTGCTGTGCCAAGAATCCCACTATTAAAAGGACTCGCTCCCACATCCCATCCTGAGTAGGTTTGTTGATAGACAATACCAAAGGCCTAATCTCCTGCTGTAGTCCTTTCTCAAAAGCTCAAGCCCTAATGAAATGGACTCACACCACATTTTTTGAGTAGTGAGATAGATCGGTGAAAATCGTTGAGTACACAACGACCATCAGGCAACCCAAATATTGGTGAAATAGCTTTGAATGTGCACAGAGTGCAAGGTCATGGTAAAAACCCATATTGGAAAAGCCACTTGAAGTTTTCCTAGGTGAGGGTTTCCTCGTCATGTTTTTGGGTGGTCAAGATCTACCATCTACCTGTTGAGCCCTACAGAAGGCTCACTTCTATGATCTCCATTTGGTAAGGTGGTGTCCTCAATAAGCTGAATATCTATGTCACTGCCTCCAGCCAGTCATCAACGACATGAGGATTTGTCTCTCCCCTGAAACTATGAGGTACTTGTTTCTGAAATTCGTGCAGGGCACTAATTCCACAAACATTCTCTGTCAAAACCTTTGAAAGTAGATACAAACCATCCGGTGGTGGTAGAACTGGTGAACTAACCAGTGTATCTATCTTTATAACTTTTCCCTGAATAGACGCCTCATCACTAAGCGGGCTATCATAATGACATTGTATCAGGACCATGGCTAGTCTTCCACATAGAGGAATCTTAAGATAGATCAAGATGTACCACGGTCAGAAGTTTAAACCTAGTGAGCTTAATTTTATTCAAAATAACATAAAGAGATACTCATGCAACCAATTTTTTCATTTATAGTTCTGAAAAGCAGAATTAAAGGCCTCGGTGTTTGGATACGTCGCCCGCCGCACCAACACTGGACTCCTCGAATCTAGAAGTTGGACTCGAAGCACATTAAAATGTTACCCCAAAACAAAACACTGACTTCCATTCTTTGTGGTAGGACCAAATTCCCTCTAATACTAATTTTTTATGATCCCTCTCCCAGGGCCCATTCCGTCACTACCCCAAGCCTGTCTCCTAGAGGCCAGGGGTGGTCAATAGTGCTGAAGGTGTCAACCTGCTTGTTGGAGGAATTTTCCTAAGTACATGTATGCACAAAGATGAAAAACCAAGTCCCACACACTAAAAAGGTAACAAATATCACTAAAAAATGATGATTATAAGTACAACTAAATCATGTGGCCATAATAAAAGCTGAACCAAAAGAACCGAAAATTGAAAAGTTCAAAAGGAACATTGATGAACATCAGCGGGAAACCCCACCTGATCATAAGAGTAGTGTTAGTATAGGAATAAAAATTATTAAATCCAGTCTTCCTAGTCCTACTTGGTTTCTCCTGGTCCTAGGACACTAGAAACACTATCGTAACATTCATCAGTCCCGTCTCCTTGAGCACGTCTGGGTCTAGGTCCACCAAAGTCTATGTTGAAATTCCAATCTCCTGTATGAGACACGAAATGAGTGGGAAGAGCATGCATAAAGGTGTGTAATGCGATACATAGTAGGGACTCCAAAACAAAAAGTAAAAAACATAAAAATCCTTAAATTAAAGAACAAATTACAAGATAGCTCACACTAGGTATGCATCAAGTGTAGTGATAGTAGAAACATCAGTCACCTAATTGAACTCCTTTAATGGTAGAGAACTCTTCATTTATAGAGCACAGTGTGCCTTCCTAATCACAAAAAAATGCTTCCCATTAAACGTGGACTCATGTGGTACTCATCCCTAATGAGTACCGTGGGTATATTGGGTCACACAGAGCTGCTCCCCACAGTGGGCCTACCGGGACACATGGAGAAACTTCCCACCTTCTCCATACTGAGGTACTCCTCTTATCGAGTACCATGGGTCTTCTGAGTAAAAAATAGATGCTCCCACCATGGCCCTTCATGATAACACAAAGATGCTTCCCACTAGGATGTCGTTGAGTCACACAGAGTCGATAATCACCAGTCTTCATGTCCTTGCCAACAAAAGGGTTCCATACAAAGCGTGATTGGGAGAACCATTCCTCAAGAAATTAGTCACATCTTAACTTCCATTAAATTAATCATAGATCATTCCAAAAGATCCACCTCGTTGAGATGATCCCAACTCCGAAAACAGATTGTAAATCAGACACTAGTTTTGCATGATACAAGCGTTTTCTTAAATAGAGGTCAGTTACGTCTAGTCCCAGTCCAACCCATTCAGACCAATCCGACCACCCCAGAACAGAGGTCCTACATACCCCAGTTTAATTTGAATAAAATTACCTGACGTAGTTTGTGTCTGGGTTTGTCTATTCCAGTCTGGCTAGTGGGATAGACCCTATGGGCCTCACTAGACCCTGCCCAGTTTGGCCGAGGGTCCAGCTCGTCGGGTCACCCGGTGACCTAGCCTAGTCTGGCCTGACGCGAAGGGCATGGGTCCAGCCCGATGGGCACCGGACCGGCCCACTATGCCGCATGACCAGACCAGCCTAGTGGCTGGGGCTGCGACTCGCCAGCCTGAACAGCGGCCATGTGGTCGGCTGATGGGGTGCTCGTGGGATGTGGCAGCCGGCAATGATTGGATTCCCGCCTTCCCTGCAGATGTGTGGGGCTCTTCATTTCGTGGTCGGCCAACTGTAGCTCGCCAACCACCTGGGAAGCCCAGACGTAGGCCACCCCTCCACACGGCTTTAGTCTGAGCTTCTCCTTCCACTACTGCTGCGCGTCGATGGGTGCGCTGCTCCAACTGATTATCAAGTTGGCTAATTGCTTGTTGTCCCGCTGTCCGGAACATAGTTAGTATCACCATATACCGCCATCGACAGATTCATTGGCGGACCACCAGACATGCTTCGATGTTCCGTTCATTGCTCCGCCTATTCCTACAGACTTTGGGGAGTCTCCTCTTCACCATGAATGTCTCAAAACCACCTTACCATTGATTAAGACAATCCGTTCACAATGATCCCACTTGTGGAGTGGCTCAAGCATTGTTCATGTCGGCCTGCGCCTTCAGTGATAGATTTTTATAATCAAAGGGAGGATTGTGAATTGTGGATCAATAAAACTAGGGAAAAACTAATACTTGATGAAAGCCTCTGATAGAAAAGCCACCCTCCTATATAAACACACGATTCACAGATCAACCTGTTTGTGGGTTGATCGATGTTCATCGTTTTTAGAATAAGACCGGTAAAGAACTTGCACAAATATAACCCCAACCACTTTGACATTCGTTTGCACAATGTTACGTCCACAAGATTTCAAGACATCAACATCTTTCATCACTTATGACTCCGTTCTTTGTTGTGTGCCGAAGATGATTAACATTCGCCAGCGTTTTTCATTCTTAATTGGAGGGGATGTTCATCACAGGTTCATTAGAGAATCCTCATAGTTTATTTTCTTATTCCACCAACGTGTCAACCAAAATAAAGGAAAATGTTTCGAAGTGTTTTTGTTATGATGTGATGTCACATTATTATGTTATTTCATTTATGAAACAGATTTTCTCTTACACATCATTAAAGTGTCGTTATGATGCATGTTAATGAGCCATTAATGAGACTCATCAATTCACCTCGTCACTGCACCGTAACGTTGTCGTCCACAACTCAATTGATAATAAAGAAAAATAAAATATATTTGTAATTTTATTTTATTAGTTTTTGAAAAGTCTGGAAAATAAATTTTCCTTCCGGTCGTAGCCATCTAAAGTTAAGTCATTTCTAGGAATATCTCACCATTTTGAATTCAACGACACCCTTAGATTTTCAATCCGAGCATTGATTCAAAAATTTGAGAAATTCAATCACACCTTTACATAAGTGTACTTTTAAAATGTTCAAAATTATGTTACGGGCTCACCGGGCCTCAGAACTTCGTTCCGTCCAAGGGTGTTGTAACACCCCATGATTTTTTAGTATGTTATTTTCTTTAAAATAATTCAATAGCTTGCACTACCTGCAACACCGAGTTTGAGCGCACCACGACTTACCAAACTAGCCTTTAAAAAAGAGGTTATGAATAGTACTAACTGAATTTTTAATTTTATATACTCTATATAATATTAGAATTTATATTATGTGTTTCATTGAAATAATATAAGAACAAATTCATTTTTTCAGATAAAAGATATATATTTTCAAAAAAATGCAATTTTATAACCCTTAAATGAAAAAACCATTTTAAAAATAAAATTTGACACTTTTATATATTCAAATAATGAAATTAAATTATTCTTTAGATTCGGGATATAAAATTTTATTTGGGATTACTTTTTGGTACTTTTAGGATAACATTCATATTTTGATTAATGCTGAAAAATAAAAAATTTTAATTCAAAACAACTTTTTTAATTGAAAAAATTTATAGTGTTAAATTAAGTAATTGAATGGTTGGGAAGTATAATTAGATTATAATTATATCATTTAATACAATTTAGGTCTTTATGAGTAATTTAACAATTAAATTTGACATAAACACATGTCAATATTTTGATAGTTTTTATTTTCTGAAAATCCTCTTTTCAGTTATGACAACGAGAATTAATTTTAAATTAATTAATGAAACTTATATGTTTTGAAATTTGGTAAAACAGAATTAATTTTTTTAATTCAGAATATCAAAATTATCTTAGGGTAAATTTTTGGTATTTTTCTAAAAACATTCATTTTTTGATGAATAGTGAAAACACTATGTAATGGTTGAAAACCAAATTTTATTTTTATTTATTTTTATTTTTTTTATTTTTTTATTAAAAAAATATATATAATACCTATATCTGTTCAATTTAATTCATTTGAGTCATTTTATAAAAAAAATTGGATTTATAAAATTTTATTGAACTTTTTACCATCTTTTACCAACCTCATTGGAACATTCACAAATTTGCATAGAACATAGTTTTACCACATATTTGAGTTGAATTTCAATAATTTAAGAGACACAGTTAAAACCAGTAAGTAAAATATGGTTCAATAAGATGAAAATATTTTTAGGGAATATTAACTTTTTACTTTTATTTACCACAATTAAAAGTAAATAGGGTAATTAAGGGGAAAAATGATATCATAATTATCCTAACACATGTCCTAATTCTATGGGATAAGTATAATTCAACCATAAACAAACTTAGGAATAAAATATGAACTTATTTGTGCCACTGGGACTAGATTAAGACATTTATTATTATTTTATTTAAAGAAGAGTTAAAAGAGTCAAACTCAATGTTTAATAACTAAGCCATTTTTATTATAAGGTCAAACACAATATAAATTCAACTGTAAATATTAATTAGAAATATAAGATTATTTCCCACCCAATGGTATTTTATTTGTAATTTTTATACATTAAATAATTTAATTTATTTATGACATAATTATGATGTAGTAATTAACTTATTAATGAAATATTGAAATAATTGATATTTTAAATATCTAAATATAAGTAAATTTAGACTTCTAATGAATTCCACTACTTTTGTTGGTTAATATGAAATGTTAAGGTTAGTAGAAGAAATTTAATTTGAATTAATAACGTTTTTATGGCTTTCAAAAAAATCCAATACTAAATTGTGTCAAAATTGACATAATTAAGTTTTTAAAACAAATATTATATTATTAATTGATATAATATTCCTAAAAATATAAGGTTTGGAAAAATGACATAGATAAGGTTATATATATTAATAATGAACCACATGGGGTTCTCTTGGTATGTTATTGTAATTTTATTTACCATATAGTATAAAAATACAAAGAGACATGGTAATTGTCAAACTATTTAACTAAGTGTTAAATCTAAAAGATACGGTTAATATGAGGACCTAAACCTGTCTAAAACCTATTGGTTGAGAGGTTTTTGACCCATGCCCACCTTGTATTTTAGATAATTTATTTGGAAAAATTAGAAACCGAAAATGATTTTTTTATAAAATAATATTTTAAGCTTTTTCAAAAGTGACCCCCACCTCTCTTATATAAGAGCACATCCCCTTCTCTTAATTTCACAACTCCATAGACTTTTGGCTCGGCCAACCCAACCCAAATAACCTCCCAACTTTTCTCCCTTCAACCTAGAGGCCCTAATTTGGTCATAACTATATTATCTTATATAAACTGTGATTTTACTAAAAAATAGTACAACCATATTCATTATTCTATCCACCCTGCAAATGACTAAGTGACCATACGTACGTACTTAAAGATTACTGTCTCCATGTCGTGGTGTAGTTTGTTATTCCAACACTTCATTATATGGATGGGTATAATAACGAGTATAAATAATGTAAATTATTTATATATCATGTTAATTATTCTATATATATTATATCACATCCAATTACATACGATTTAACCATCAATATAATCATATTGTCCCTAGTGCGTATGTACAGAATATCGTCTCCACAAACGCGGTGAGATTCATTCCCCATCCTAATAATTCAAGAATAATTTTCATTTTATGATTAAAAATAATGTTTATGTACTTAATATCATTATGTATATGAATAAAATACATCATATCCATAACAAAAATGGTTTAGGTAACTGAATATATATAAGGAAAACAGATTAGTTAACACCCGAAATGATGGTACTACTAAAATATTATTAACAAAGCAATATTATATGATCATATATGATATCATATTTATATATATAATTCATTTAAAATTTAATAACAATTATTAAATATTATAAAAGTGGTTAACATCCACTAAACTGAGGAAAAGTATATGGTAAGGGGTTTCCATCTCACTTTTATTCCCATGAGACTAATGCCATATTTGCCACTACTACATTTTTTGAGGTGTATGATCTTCCAATCATTGTATTGTTTATGTAATATATTTAAATTTATGGGTATTTAAATAATCATTGGATGATCCTTATTTCATGGGGTGTATGTTTCGTATGATACCAAATCAGTAAAGGAATTTCAAATTTCAATTTCCACGCATTCAATTTTACGCAAACTTCATTGATTACATTATGCCAACATTATGTGTGAAATCACTATTTATTTACTTATGATGTTATTTACACTCCAAATTGTGTGGATACAATTTTGATACTCATAATTAATCCATTGAAAATTTCTCATTTCATCGATATAAACTTGATAAGATTAATTTTAACTCAATTTTTATTCATTGAGTTTAACATCCAAGTCATTGGTGTTGTTTTTACAAGAATATGTGGGAATGCACTCTGATTTATTGACAAAAAATATCCAATCATATTGAGTTTATTTAAATTTTTCAGAAATAATTATTTCATTGATTTATCCTTAACCTAAGAATATGGTTTTTATAAATAAATTCATCTCAACTTACATTCTATTGAGAATTATTTGTTGTTATGCACCAATTCACTTTTATTTGTTGTATATACTGTACTTTGAAGTAGTATATCATGAATCCCTTTATTCTCATGATATTTAATTTTTTTTATTACCTCAATTATTCTTATTCAAGTCTAACTAAAATATCATTTTAATTGTTTTAAAAATTTATTCTTCTAATTCTTTCTCATTAATGTCCATGTTTTAAAAATGGTTTTAAGGTTTTATTTATATGGACAATAATGTTTTAAAATTTAACTACCTTTTAAATGTTTCAAAGTGTTATGGGACAGTTTGATTCAAAATTATGTTTTAAACAACTTCTTGATAAATAGTGAGACTTTTAATGGTTTTCCTCAAAAAGGAAAATTTACCTCAATGATTTTTACTGATCATTTTCAACTATGTCAATATCCTTTAATGGATATTATTCTTGATTGAGGCTGATTTATTTTGATATAAATATTCTATACTATTTTTAAGGTTTTGTGATATTTTTGACTATAGATGTTTTATTTTTATACCATTTATGGTTTATGGATAATGGATTGACATTTAGTATGCTCATTTTAATAAAAATGTTTATGATATGTTTAAATATTTCCATATGAGGAATGAATTGGACTTAATAAGTGATGGGTGGAGCCTGTTATAGCTCCTCAATGCATCGGTAGGTCTTATGAAACACACTAGTGTCTTGGAAAAAGGGCTTGAAAAAATCTTATTTGTAGTCTTGGCACATGGCCTTTACTATGTGGTTATGATGTCTGGAATTATGCATTCCATCATTATGAAAGTATCTATTGATATTTCATGTGATTATTTGACTTGTAGAATATCCATGTGAATTAATAAATGGAATTATTTGATTTTATCTTTTCCATATTATGATGATGTTTAATTTTAAAAGGCTTTAGTTTTAGTCTTATACATTACCTTAAATGTTTATGCTTATTTATGAATTTTTTTGATATATTTTTATCCTTACTGAGTATCTGAGCTCACCCCTTTCTATGTTTTATTTTTCCCAGGATATGAAGAATTATTTTATGGTTGACCTACAGGGATAGGAAAAGGATATAAGTGTGTTTGAAAAGGGGATTAAATGTTGTTGATGTTTTTATTTCATGTTGTAATGTAAAACTTATGAGTGTATCTAGTAATTTCAAGGCTACTAAACCGATCGGTCCTTCGGGACATGATTCCATGTATCATGCTAATGTTATGTAATAATGCACTGACTATAGGTAACGGAGGTTGGGGAATTACAGTTGGTATTAGAGGAAGTTTAGTACAAACCTTGGAAGCAAGATTTAAAAAAACCTTGATTTGGAAACACTACCCTAAGATAGACATTGAGGATTAGTATAGAAGAACATCCAAAAATTTTGGTAATGTATATATTATGTGGGTTTTCCAAGCAATACATCCCTCTCTGGATATGAGCAGGTAGACACGGCTCTAGGACAGATGTACCTGGGACTGAAAACTCCGACAACGAGTTTCGGGCTTGACCCAGGTATCCTGGTACATGACAATGGGCCTTGCTTCACTCTTAGTTACGTCACACCCAGGGGATATGGTTAGGATATTTCAGATTTTATTTACAATCTAATTTGATGTATTTTAATATAAAATGAAAATAAATAATTTTGGTTAATCCTAAGGTGTTTTATATTTAAAATAAGGTGATACGATATTATCTAAATGATTTTATGACTCACACTATGATTTCTTGTGTTAGTTAATGGCTGGATTCAAAGTAAGTCATAGTAATATTAATGATGATGTACAAGGTGGGAACGGTGGTGGAAATTATAAACGAAATGGATTGTTGATAGGTGTAAAAGATATCATGTTCATTCCAAATAAATTGTCCAAAAAATATTATCAACAAAAAATATATTAACCAACTCCTAGACCCAATAATGAATAGAAAGGCAGTGAATGATAAGAGCTCTAGCAGTTGAAACCATGGAGAAAAGAAATCTTAATTTCCGTCATGCAGGAAATGTGGAAGGAGACACCTTGGAAAGTGACATAACAGAACAAATAAATGCTTAATATGGGGAAATAAGGACATAAAGTAATGAATTTTTGATGAAAAATGAAGTGTACTATGGTAGAAAATAAAAATGATCCAAAGAATCAAATTAAATTCATTTGTTGTAAATATAAGGGACCATGTCATTACCTGCGTCAATGCCCAATTCTATAGGACAACCTCTAAGAGAAGAAACAACCTATGTGGAAATAAATTGATGGAGAAATGTTTAAAATATGGGATTACATAGGAAGAATGTTCTCTTGTATGTGTAACCAGGAAGTTTTTTATGTGAAAAAGCCATTTGTGTAAGAATTATCTTTTCTTTTGTGGATATAGTTATAAAGAACCATTTGGGTTTATATGATCCTTGAATTTGAGGCAGTTAATGGTTATTAATTTCTGGGATGAAAATGCGAGGCATGAGAGAATGTTTCTGGTTAAATTATGTTATGGTTATTTTGAGGAATTTATCTCATTTTTGGAATTTTATAAAATACATTTTTTGCAAAAGGATAACATGCAGACCGTGTGACAACCCATCATGTTAGACGAAGCAATGAGAATCGAACCCACAACCAGAGTGCTATTTAGATTTATCACCTACCACTGGACTACGTGTAGTACTTGGTTAGTGTGAGTAATTATTTTAAGTTATATGATTATATTTATTAATAATAAGTTTATTTGGGATCATATGTCTTATAAAATGGATATCCTTAGTATAAGCAAATGATTTGGTGATTAAGTGATAAATTGTATTTCGGAAGTTGTTCGCTCTGTTGGGAACACTATATCCCTAAGGAAAATAGAATACTAAGGGATTTCATTTGATGAGTAATTGTGGATTTTAATCTATGTTTTTATAGTGGATTTATAGCAATTTGGGTTATTTATGGAAATTATTAACCTATCATAGAGAATATGTTATTAGGTTAATTACTTTTAAGTTTGTGACTTTTAGAGTAGTGGATGTTATTTGAAGATACAATTTAACGTGTAAGACTACGTAATCAAATTCTTCTATGTTTTGGGTTTCAATATTACATTGGATTATATTAAAGTATTTTAAGGACAATTTTTTATTGAATGGTATTTATTGAACCTTGGGAATTGTTTATTTAATTTTAGAAATTAAAATTAATATTTCTTTCTCTAAAGGATTATCGTTTTTAGGTATCATCTGATCTTGTACTAACCATTTTGGTTTTGGTTAATCTATTAAGACAATGGTAATATATAGTTTAGCCTTTGTGGATAATGTGATTCCCTAGAAATTGATTCTAGTGCTTCTGGTGTGACCAAGTCATCATGAATACTCATTGTTTGAAAAAAAGAGAGATTAGTTAGTGTTGAAATTTATTAAAGGATGAAACTATACATAAAAAATATGTATATACCTTTTTCCTCTTAGTCACTATCAAAAATAAATTACTTAACATTATGAAATGGAACATAAAACAAAAAACTTGTCGTTTACTTTTCCTACTGGTAAACTAATGGCCGTTTATCCCATCACATGTTTGTGGTTTTCTCATTGTTAACTTTATCCTAATAATTTTTCTATCACTCTCCATCAGTACTTGACACTTTTTTGTCTTATATTTCCATGTTTTCTGACATATAATCCTAGTATGGGTTATCTCGGGTGACCTTTGCACTTCTCTTTATTTCTCATAATGTAACAGTTTTATTGACTCTTTTTCCGATGTGAGAAATTCAATGAGGTTTCCAAGACCAATTTTGAAATTGCAAGGATGAAATTTCAAAAATTGGGGAATAATGTTACACCCCAAGATTTCATAGTAAGTAATTTTCATTAAAGTAATTCAATAGCTTTCCATACTCGCAACACCGAGTTCGAGTGCACCACGCCTTACCAAACTAGCCATTCAAAAAGTAGTTATGAATATTATTAAATTAATTTTTTATTTTATATACTCCATATAATTTTTTAATTCATATAATGTGTTTCTTAGATATAATATAAGAACAAATTCATTTTTTCAGATAAATTTTTTTTTTCCAAAAATGAAATTTAACCACATTTTAATTGAAAACCCCTTATAAAATCAATATTTGACACTTCTATGTATTAAATGTAATGAGATTATATTCATTTTTAGAGTCAGGACATAATAATTTATTTTGGATAAATTTTTGGTACTTTTCTGATAACATTCATACTTTGATGAATACGAAAAATATAAAATATTAATTGAAAAAAACTTTTCTAATCAAAATAATTTATAGTGTTAAATTTTGAATTTGAATGGTTTGGAATTATACATAGATTTTAGTTTTAACATTTAATATAATTTAGGTCATTATATGTAATTTCACATTTACATTTGACATAAACACATGTCAATATTTTGAAAGATTTTACTTTCTAAAAAACCGCCTTACAGTTTTGACAATGGGAATTAATTTATAATTAAATAATGAAACTTTTATGTTTTGAATTAGGTAAAATAGAATTAATTTTTGAATTCATAATATCAAAATTATCTTAGGGTAAATTTTTTGTATTATTATGAAAACATTCAATTTTTGATGAATAGTGAAAATATTGCGTTATAGTTTAAAACCGTCTTTTTATTGCAATGATTATTTATTTTATTTAAATTTTTTTAAGTCAAAATAGATATATTATACCTATATAATTTCAATTTAAATAATTGGTGTCATTTTATAATTAAATTAGATGTATAAAAGTTTATTGAACTATTAACCATCTTTTACCCACCTCCAAGGAGCATTTTCAAATTTGCATAAATTTTTTTTTACTACTTCTGTGAGTTGAATTCCAAATATTCAGGAGACAAAATTAATATCAGTAAGTGAAATTTGGTTCAGTAAGATGAAAATAATTTTTTTGTGAATAGTAACTTTTGACTTTTATTTGCTACAGTTAAAAGTAAATAGGGTAATTAAGGGTAAAAATGATATAATAATCTACCTTACACATGTCCTAATTATATTGAATAAGTATAATAAGGCCAAAAAACCCTTAGGAATAATATATGAACCTCTTTAGTCCACTAGGATTAGATTAAGACATTTATTATCAATTTATTTAAATAAGAGTTAAATGATTTAAATTTAATTTTTAATAACTAAACAAATTTTAATATAGGGTTAAACAAAATATAAATTCGATTATAAATATTAATTAAAAATTTATAAATATTTCCTACATGATGGTATTTTACTTATATTTTGTAGATAGTAAATATTTTAATATATTTATCACACAATGATGATGCAGTAATTACCTTATTAATGAAATATTAAAATAATTGATATTATATATATCAAAATAAATGTAAATTGAGACTTGTGATGAATTCCACTTATTTTCAATTTTAATATGACATGTAAAGGTTAGTTGAATAAATTTTATTCAAAGTAATAATGTTTTTATGGCTTTTAGAAATTCAAATACTAAATTGTGTCAAAATTTACGAAATTTAGTTTTTAAAACAAATATTTTTTTACTAATTAATATAATATTACTAAAAATATAAGGTTTGGAAAAAGGACATAGAAAAAGTTATATATATTATTAATGAACCACTTGGGGTTGTCCTGTCATGTTATAGTAATTTTATTAAACATATAGTTCAAAAATAAAAAGAGACATGGTAAATGTCAAACTATTTAATTAAGAGTTAAATCTAAAAGATATGGTCAATATGATGACCTAAACCTGTCTAAAACCTATTGTTTGAGAAATTTTAGACCCATCCCCTCATTAAAATTTAAATAATTGATTTTGGATCCATTATAAACCTAAAATGATTTTATTATAAAATAATATTTTGATCATTTCCTAATTTGATCTTCACCTCTCTTATATAAGGGCACATCCCCTTCCCTTAATTTCACACCTCCAAAGATTTTTTCCTTGTCCAAACCCATACCAAATATCCTCCAAAAATTCCTCTTTTCATCCTAGAGGCCTTACATTTTTTATAAAGCCAATCTATGGAGCCCTATTGATCAAATCAAAAGTACCCGAAACAGAGGTAAATATTTCATCACATCTTTCATGTTATTTTCTTCTTCCACTTCCTCTTTCTTTGTTATTTAAATTATAAAATAATAACTCCAGTAACTTTTTTATACTATTATGTTATTATAAAAATGTTAAAAGCATATTAATTATTCTATCCACCCTATAAATGACATAGTCACCATACATTTGTACGTATGGATTACCGTCTCCATGTCGTGGTGCAGTTTGTTATTCAAACACTTCATTATTTGGATGGGTATAAAAATGAGTATAACTGATATAAATAAAAAATATAACATGTTAATAATTCTTTATATATGATATACCATACAATTACGTATGATTTCACCATCAATATAATGAAATTTTTGCTCGTGCATTTGTATAGATTACCGTCTCCACGAACTTGATGAGATTAATTCCCCATCATAATCATTCGAGAATAATATTCATTTTATGATTAAAAATAATTTTTATGAACTCGATATCATTCTGAATATGAATAAATTACATCCTATCTACAAAAAACATGGATCACATAACCGAGTATATAAAGGAAAATGGATCAGAGAACACCTGAAACGATGATACTACTAAAATATTATTAACAAAGCAATATTAGAGGATCATATATGATATGATATTTATTTAGGTAGTTCTTGTATAATTTAATAAAAATGATTAACTATTATATAGGAGGTTAATTTATCCTCTACCAAAGAAAAGTACAAGGTAAGGGGTTTTAATATCACTTTTTTCCCATGAGATTAATGCTATATTTTCCACTAATACCTTTTGTGTGGTGTATGTACTACACATTATTGTATTTTTTGTGTAATAAACATTAATTTATGGGTATTTACATCATCATTTGATGAACCTTCTTTCTTGGGTCTATGTTTTTAAT
Organism: Viscum album; assembly: GCA_963277665.1. NCBI lineage: Eukaryota > Viridiplantae > Streptophyta > Magnoliopsida > Santalales > Viscaceae > Viscum > Viscum album. Next base: position 840,856,868 of record OY728147.1, on the reverse strand, counting down.
GTTACCAAATCGGTAAAGGAATTTCAAATTTCAATTTCCACTCATTCGGTTTTACGCAAACTTCATTGATTACATTACTCAAAAATTATATATAAAATCACTATTTATTTACTTATGTAGAAATTTACACTCCACTTTTCGTGGTTATACTTTTAATATAGATAATCACTGCATTGATAAATTCCCAAGTCATCGATATAATTATGATAAGAGTAATTTAAACTCAATTTCTAGTCATTTAGTTGAACATCCATGTTATTGGGGTTGTTTTTACAAGAATATGTGTGAATGTCATCTGATTGATTTACACTGAATATCCAATCATATTGAGTGTATATATATTTTTTCACAGATAATTATATAATCAATTTATCCTTAACCTAAGGATACGGTCTTTAAAAAGTAATTCATCTAAACTTACATTCCATTAAAACTTCTTTGTTGTTATGAACCTATTCACTATTATTTGGTGTATATATTGTACTTTGACATAGTATATCATGAATCCATTTATTCTCATGATATTATAATATTTTTATTACCTCAATTATTTGTATTCAAGCCTCTCTCATTTTGTTAGGAACACTAACAAAAATATCATTTTAAATGTTTTAAAAATTTATTCTTCTAATTATTTTTCATTAATGTCCATATTTTAAAAATGGTATTAAGCACGACTAGAAATCCTACTTTTCACAACTGTTTTAAACCATTGGGAAAGGCCCAGAAACTATTGGGATTGAATATCTAAAAAGTTTCACAGACCGTTGGCACTTGGGCCATCAGGATAACCATATACCAACGGTTCACATTGAACCGTTGGGATAGAACAGTTTGGACCTCAATATCGCAATGGTTTATGTTGAACTGTTGTGATAAATTATTCCAAAAATTCAGATAGAACCGTTGGAAAAAATCACTCTGATTATTATGTTTTCCCAATGATTCAGCTTGATCCGTTAGGATAAATATCTACAAGAATTGTACATAGGTATACAAACGGTTTTGAAAACGTTGGAATAGCCCCCCCCACTCATTTTAACAGAAATCACCTCTACTAATTTTAACGGACAATGCCTGCAATCAAATGTAGGTATTCAAACTTCAACCTGCAATCTTCAATCACAAAGGCAAACATAGAAAGCAACCTAAAACCCTATAAACACAGAAAACACACACCAAAACAGTCAACCTGCAACCTACAAACACAGAAAACACACACCAAAATAGGAAACCTGCAACCTGCAATCACACAAATACACACTGCAATCCCTGAAAACACACATCAAACTAGAACTCACAAAGAAAACACACAAAAACTCACTAAAAACACACTAAAAACTCACTGGAAAAACAAAAAACTCACAAAACTCACTTAAATCACCTAAAATCACACATAAAACACATAAAAACTCACTGCAATAAAACACAAAAACTCACTACAGTCAATAAAATTCTCACTGCAATAAAACACACAAGCTCTTAGGATGTAGGGATTGAACCTTATTTCTGAATACATATATTTTCCTTGATAAGGAATAAGCTAAGGTTTAGTTTACTCTAAATTTCAATAAAAAATTAGGTGAAAAGTGTGGGGAGAGATATGTATATTGATCATAGAGGGGACCCTTAAAGATCTCATGGACCATTTGGGACACTTCCAATACATGTTTAGAACCCCCAGCTCTAGTGGGTTTTTATATCTAGCACTACATGCTATGGTTTAGAAGGTGGTCACCATTATGGAGGATAATATGGACTTTTAATTGAACATATCTGTTGTGGATGTTTCATGTTTGGTTGTACAACCTCAAAATAATGCCCTAGAAAAATTCTCTCAGCATGAAATTCAATTATTGGCTCACCAAAATTCATTCAATGCCGTGAGTTTTGAAATTTATAGGATTAAATAGAAGTTTTCCCACCTATAATACATGTTGCCTATTGAAAATAAGACAGTAGGAGAACAATATAGGATCCATGATGTGGTAGAGCAGGCCATACATGATGTTTCTACCATGGTAGATGCTCAATGATAGGCTACCGAGGTGGGGACTACATCAATTGATTAATTACGCCAATATGTATCTTCTCTAGGGTAAAACATAGAAGATCTCGTGGAGTTTTATGAGAACATTCTATCATTATTTTTTATTAATAGTAATCCACTTTTATTTAGGAAATCATGGGAAATATTCCAAGATGCGGAGAATACTCCCTTATTTTGAATTATCAACATAAAAAAAATTTGAATTCCATGTACATAAAGAAAGTATTAAGAGCATCTATAGACCCTTAAACACTAACATGATTATTCAGTCATAGATTTCCAAGTGACTGATTATAACTATTTTCTATGTGAGTCATGGACTCTAAGTACGGTAAATGAAAATAAATAGATTAACATTGTATACCTATAGATATATTGTTCACAAGACGCCAAGGTATAAAGACAGTTATTTAGTGATTTTATGGAAATGAAATCACCCTATCACTAGGTTTCAAAGTGGATAAGATATCGATTGGGATATGAGTGGTATAACATATGTCTTATAATTGGGATGATATGTGTATGGACTAGATGAGGGTTTATATCATGTAAAATTTTCCTAAGAGGATTGGGCCTTGTAGTGATAGGTGTGGAAATTGTATGTCTTGAACTTGATGAGGAAATAAATATGAGGATAAATTAGAATCTTGGTGGGTTCTTAGAGTGGGATGGTCCCTCTAAGTCTATAAAATGTATTATGAAAGGATTCACTCCATTTAATGATTCAAGAGTTCAACTAAGGAGATGAATGATGAGATGCTAGTGTGCGCATTGGGTATTGTCGGACAGAATGGCACTATAATGCCAAGAGGTTTGGTGTGATTTAGCTTTGGATGGAACTTGGTTAGTGGGGATATGTTAAAATACATGACTTTGATGAGGTTCTAGACCATATTATTCATAATATAATTAAGGAATGGTCAACATGCTAAGATAAGACTATAGTGTGTGGGATGAGGATTATGGGCAGTGAGAAGGGACTAGGACAGGTCTGAAGGACCCTAGAGGATTCCCATTTGGGTGAGATAAGAATGTAGATGGTTTCAACATGGTGTGCCTTTGTGACTTGGAAAATAATGAGCTGAATAATCATCTTTGTCTAGTTGGATGATGAGATGTGCATCAAGGCATGATATAATCCTTGAGAGATGAGTCTAGACTATGTGAGTGAGAGGATAGACTTGGATATGAATATTCAAAGTAGGAGGCAATAAATCATATGAATTGGTGGTGGTAATATGAATATTATGGAGGGGAGCACCATAAGCCTAACATGTGATAAACTATGACACCATCAGTGTTTTTAGATATATATCCTAGGGTAAACACCCAAAGGGGTGGCCAAGAGGCTAGGAAAACACCCCAAATGCGTTTTTCCATACGATATGGTCACAACAAACATGATAGAACAAATCAACTATTTATTATATTTTAATGAGGGATAGTCAGAAAGTTGTAGTGAGTGGAACAATGATGTAACGTCTATAGGGAAACGAAACAAAAAAAATAATAATCATACACCGTACACAAACCATTTACAAATTCATTCACTTCACCTAAACATGGAAATTTCATTTATAATATTCAATGGGTGAAAATGAAAGTGTCATGGTCAAGAAATATGCCTACTCGGGCAATGTCATTTGTTCTAAACTCGTATGATAAGCCAATTTATATTATTCAATGAAAACAAAAACTATCTAGACACAAAATAAACATCTTCAAGAGACATATAGAAAACTCAAACCAAATCTAAACATGATACAAATAACCATCACTACTCTTTGGTTTAGAAGAAAGCATACCTCCATTGGAGGGGTTTTATTATAATTCCATGGCATGATTTTATCACACAATTCATTTAATTATATTTAACATTTATTCTAAAAATCATTCTCCACAAATCAAATGCAATAAGTAAAGAAACTAGATCAACATAACTATCATTGTGAGTTGTCGCAAATAGAACACCTCCGTTGGAGGGGTTTTATTATAAAAACACCTCTTTATTTATCAAATGAAACAATTATATTAAAGAACAATTATTCAAGATATTAAATTCAATATAATTAATAAATATTAAGAAATACAGTAAATTAAATTTAAAGAATTCTTGAATTAAAGAGGCTTTGAGAGGGATCCTAACTCGAGGTGGAACCAAGCCGTCCAGTTCAGCTCTTGGATATTTCTAACTAAAAGATGCTACTCCCCTACTAGGTATACGCACCTTCACACACATGAAAGGACACATATCCCCTATGAACACACCCGTATGGTAATGAGCATGTGCAAGGGGATCCTTTCACATATGCTTATATGCATATACCAGTCTCCACTCACCTACTTATGCATTTATATATATACATGGGCACACCTAGCCCCATACATGCATAATCAGTTCCATGGATGCCTATACACGTAACGGGGGAACCCACATACATATACTTAATTACCTTTGCACACGCAGGCGAGTCACCCTTAACATAGTGACATGAAACCAATGAGTAAAGATCAACACACTACAAAAAGGATATTAGGAACCTTAAAACACATAATGGACCCTATATAACTAGTGATAAACCAACCAACGACATTACAACCTTACCTAGAATTGAAGTAGAGAACCAAATCCACATGAACCAACATTAAATTATCCAACGCCATACCGGAAACATAATATGGAGTCAAAAACACCAAAATACTCTAATACATGAGGTGCGAGACAAGTAGTAACCATAGAATCTTACCTCGGATCAATGTCGACAGACTAAATCAGTCTGAACTTCTTTTCATAATACAACTACCCTATACCCATTGAAAGCAGTAAAAGACATAAGTGGCCAATGCGATTAAGAAAATAAATTCAAAACTAAACTAAAACATACCGGTCTCCTGTGACTATAAATGTCACCGCCCAACATATAAGAACCGCAATGCCCCATGGGTCAAATCATGTTCATTCAAGCAAGGGGAAATTATAGAAATAAATATTATAACGTTTATGATAGAAAATTTAAACTGAAAATGGAAACCATCAAAGAAAGGGTTTTTAGAATTAGATTAGTAATTGAAATTTCTTAAGAAGTTCCTAAGATATTTCCTAAGGAAAATAAAAACCAGTTGAAGATGTTTTCTGAAGGTGTAATTATGTTGGTCATGGAGCTATCATATGTATGACATTGATTCACAGTAAAAAAATTTGATTATTGGTAAGGGAAAAGAGCCAATGTTATCATGTTCTAAATTAGTTTCTACAAATGGATCCACACCTATGAAAAAGGTTGAACAGGATAAGAAACAATGTTTGATCATATAGACTAATTAGTTATAAAAATAGAAACCAAATAAATATAAAATAGTGAGAGTTCATTAATTCCTCAAGTGAATATGAAATTTTCAATAAATAATAAACATGTGAAAGAAGAGAAAACCGTGTTTCCTCAACATAAATGTGTTAAGAATTTGTCAAATAATAAAGCGCAAATAAAATAATTTTTTTTGAGTTACAAGGAAAAGTGTTGTAGTGTTGAGAAGAAATCCATAGTCAATGTTATAAATTAGAAGTTGATAAACACACCTCATTACCATACTTGTTGATATAAAACAACACTCGAATGGAAATGTCACATAAGGAAGACATCACACACACACACACACACATATATTTTTAAGGAAAATAATTTTTCAAAATGAATCCTTTATATAGTGTTGTTATTCCATTGAAAAAATCAACATGGAGAAAATTCAAAAATACATTCTTGTCAATCGCATCTCTAAAATAGTTTCAACACCTTTCCCATGAGTTAATTCCATATTATTGGGAACATTGCATCTAGATAAAACTTTATTATTTAATAAAATATGTTTATCCATTCAACTGTATGTGAATTGAAAAAGAATAACACATTTATCCATAAACCAATTTCCCTTCACATGCATCGTATACATATTAAATCATCATGCATTAGATAACATTATCATTTGAATATTATATTACTCCATTCACATGACAATTTCATCCATAAAGAATCAATGGTATGAATAATTCTACAAATAAAATATTCTTCACATTTTTATGAGCTCCAAATGATTTCACATATAATATGATATTCTTTATGAAACTAAAAACACATAATATACTGTTCTCATAAATTGCAAGGAAATAATGTTCTTGTGGTTTCTTATATCTAAACAACCAAATATTTATATATATAAACACTACAATGATAACTATTTTTATGTCTTGATAAAACCAAAATAAATCATACATCAAAAATAAATGAGAGAATAAGAAATGATACAAATTGAATCAAAAAATACAAACTAAAAAATGAATCAATTAACTATACAAAAAGATGATTTTGGAATCACGAACAAAGAATTCCAGAAGAAGGGGATGCTCAACTAGAGGGGATCCTTGACCTAGGCAGGATGCCCGACCAGAGGGGATGCTCGACCTAGGGGGATTCACGTTGGTTGAGGGAAATCTCGACCTAGGGGGATTCATTTTAGGTGAGGGAAAGCTTGACCTAGGGGGGTGTGTGACCTTAGAGGGGATTCTTTATTAGAGGAGGATGAAAAAGGGGGTGTGTGAGGGATGGAGAGTAGGGAGTTGTGAGCGGGGAGTAGAATGTGGGGAGCGGGGAGCGGGGAGTGGGGAGTGGGGAGCAGGGAGCGGGGAGTGGTGGGATGTGAAGTGGGTGAGAGCGACATCGAGGAGGACTCAGGATGGGAGTGGTGGAGAGGGGGAGTTAGGATAGAGAGGAGCGATGTTGTAGGGATGAAGAAGTGGGGCATGACACATGGGGAAGTGAGGATGAGAGGAGGGTCGCGAGCAAAGTCATGTTTGGATACACTTGGTCTAGCTATGGATAATCTTCTCTCCTTGAAGAAGCCAAGAAACTCAGAATTATTCCATGAGATTCTAATTCAATAGGATTCTCTAGAATTCCTCCTATAGATCAGGCCCACCTTGAGGAAATGGTGGGTTTTCAAGCGGGTGGGAAATGTTAGAATGGTGCTTCATTAGAAGCTATGTAAGTGGTGTATTTTGTAGGGTGTTGTGAGAAGCTAGTGGTGGTGCAGGAGATATTAAATAATGGAAGTATTGCATTTTGTACTTTAGTTTTGTGTTGGAATGGTAGCTTATAGGTAAGAAATGTGGGTTAGTGTAGTCGGTTCAGGGATATCAATAAATGTTCTTTTGATTGGTTATTTGTCACAGTAGGATTATGGGAACACCCTTCATCCTTGGCTTTGGGATACTTCTCAGAACTTTCTTGTCCCTTTCTTCATTCATCTTCATTCTTCTTCTTATTTAACTAGGTTTTATGCCATATGTTCTTGGATAATAATAGAAAACTACCGATTTATCTTTGTTTGCACATAAGCTCATTTCAAGAAGTACTATGTTGAAGAAAACTTCTTTAGTACCTTTATAGTATAATTCATCTGATTCCGATCTATCTTTGTTTCCATGGGACCACTAGGAGAATAGTGAATATTCCCAACCCCTACATTATTTGGGGGGTATTATAATCATTTATAGAAAAATTTTAGGAAATATTTGGGTCCTTTGTTCTTTCACTATATTTCCACATGCAGTGGCTACTCTCCCTATATTTTCCCTCTTCCCTCTTTATATTGGACTCCCTCTATACTTCACTTTTATCATTTAATTGAAGATATTTCGGCACGTATATGATCTATGAAACAATATTAAGATATTACCAAATTTATGTATCATTATTTCAATCTTCTAGAATGTGTTCTAGATAAATTTCTAATTTTGGAATTATTAAACGATTGATTTACAACTCACAAATGAAGATAAAATGGTCAATGAAAATGAACGAGTTAGGTCATAATGTTATATCAAAATGATTATATTTATCAACACACATGGTTTTTAAAATAAATATATCAAAAAAACCTGTATTTCATCATTAAAAAATTTACCATGAGAGTAAGGGCATAAGAAAACCTACCTCGAATCAACAACACATGAGCAAGAATGAATCACCTCTAATGGTGGATTTCCAAACAACCAATAAGAAACTACCATGAACCCTAAACTCCAAAAAAACCACAAAAATCAGCCCATCCCCTTAAACCCAGGTTTGACAAGACTAAAAATCACAACAGGGAAGGATAAACCCTCATGTAAACTAAGAAAATGAATTGGAGACCTGCGAGTTTACTAGAAATTTAGCCACTCAAAAATATAAACATAATACAATATAATTGATAAATGACATGAATTCCCACCCAAACATCAAGCCACCAATCTGTCTAATTTTCCCTGATCGATCGATTAACTGAGCTACCTTAACTGGTACTAATTATGTGAAGAAGATATTGAACAAGGAAATGGAGTAATTAATTTGAAATGAAAAGGTATGATCAGATTATGAGTAGGGATTATATGGAAAGGAATTTAGGAGAAACACCACAGGCGTGGGGATTTGATGGAGGTGTAATGATTCGAAAGGCAAAACCTTTTCCATGTCAATGAATCAATTATATAACAGGAACACTAAAGTAGGCATATATGCTAAAAAAATGCATTTTATATATATTACTAATAGAAAAATCAAATGATAGAAAAATTTATTGATTCATTGAATGAAATTAGTATATACCTACTTTTGGTGATGGTGGTGGCCCATATTGAGAAAAGGATACAGAGACCAGAGGAGCTTTACCTCAGGGTGCCAATCGTAGAGCTCATCCGACCAATGGGAGAGGGAAACACCTACAGAGTGCAACGATATGGGAGTAGAGAGGAAGAAATTGAACCCTAAGTGTGTGAGGATCGTCGGGTTGAAATTGACTAAAAACCATAAAATTGGAAATTAAAAAAATGTGATCTCTCCTGATGGAAGTAGTGAGTCTTCCTTGGTGACGAATTTCACTCCGAGTCTGTGCGTTTGAAGCTGCAATAAATCGATTCCTCAGTCATCCAAGGGGATAAGTCCATCTGCAAACTCATACGATTATACGAGTTTCCTCAAGAGTTCGACTACTTTGGTGGAGAGGGTTAACGGGATGAGCATGATGGATAATTTGGGGGAATAAGAGGGTTGTGGGGGTGAGGAGATTTTGTGGGGGAGAGGCACTCACTGAATTAATGTGGTGAATAATTGGGGGAGAAGAGGATTGTAAGGGCACAAAGATATTGCTGGGGAGAGATGCACAAATCATGACAGGATTGAAATATGAGGTATGGTATAACTACGACTTCTTTAAAACCGTAGGGATAGACATGCCTACCACATCTATACCAAATGTTTTCATAAACCGTTGGTATATATGGGTTGGTAAAAAACTATTTTCTAGTAGTGGATGTTTTATTTATATGGACATTAATGTTTTAAAATTGAAATTTCTTTTAAAAGATTCAAAGTGGTCAGGGTCACATTGATTAAAAAATCTATTTCAAACATCTTCTTGAAAAATAGAGATAGTTTTATATGTTTTCATGAAAAAGGGTTATTTCCCTCAATGATTTCTATTGATCATTTTCAACTATGTCAACACCCTTTAAGGGATATTATTCTTGATCGAGGTTGATTTATTATTATAAAAATATTTTATACTGTATTGAATATTTTGTGATATGTTTGACTGTGGATGTGTTATATTTATACCATTCTTGGTTTATGGATAAAGTATTGACATTTCGTAAGCTCATTTTAATACGAATGTTTATGTTATGTTTAAACCTTTTCATATGAGGAATGAATTGGACTTAATAAGTGACGAGTGGAGCCTACTATAGCTTCTTGAAGCATAGGTAGGTCTGATGAGACAATCTAGTGTCTTGCCACAAGGCCTTGACAAAATATTATTTGTAGTTTTGGAACAAGGCCTTGACTATGTGTTTATAAAGTCTAGAATTATGCATTCCATCATTATGAATGTAGGTATTTATATTTCATGTGATTATTCGACTTGTATAATATCCATGTGAATAAGCAAATGGAATTATTTGATTTTATCTTTTCCATATTATGCTAATGTTTATGTTTAAAAGGATTTTGTTTTAGTCTTATACATTACATAAAATGATTATTCTTATTTATGAAAGTTTCTGCTATATTATTATCCTTACGGAGCATCTAAGATCACCCATTTTTATGTTTTATTTTTCCCAGGATATGAAGAAGTAGTTTTTGGTTGACCTACAATGATAGGCTAAGGATATATGTGTGTTTAAAAATCGGATGAAATGTTGTTGACGTTTCTATTTCATGATGTAATGTAAAACATATGAATGTATCTAGTATATCCGAGGATACTAAAATTATTGGTATTTCGAGAAATGATTCCATGTATCATGCCAATGTTATTTAATAATGGACCGACTCTGGGTAACTGGGGTCGAGGCGTTACAATGTGGTCTCAAAATAATTCCATATAATTTAAAAAAAATTGCATGTAATTTCTATGAAATTAAAATCCAAGGATAATATTTGAAATTATAAATTTTAATATGGTTGTGTTATACAATAAAAACATGTTTGAAATAACTATAAAGGAGGTTACTATTATGTTCAACCAAAGGAAGCGTGACGTAATGGACTTCATTATTAATTTCGTTTTGGCCTATTATAATGTTATGAACGTAATTTTATTTATTTGTGGTATATAATACCCATTTTACATGTAATATCATGATTCAAAGAAAATTCCTGGTTTTCTATTTTTAGTTTGAATTATTTCATCGAAGGTAATTTGACATAAAAATTACCAAGTGGTATAAAATTTTATAACTCAATTAATTCTCATTGGGTTATACTATATATTTTTTACATTTTATATTATATGGTTTTGTGTGTATTTAATTTTGAGTAAATTATGTTTTCTATCTAATTTTTTAATTTTTATTTACATTTTATGCACGTAATAAATCCGTTGGTGAATTCGCACTTCAATGTTATTATCTTTGATAGAACTTACATCATAATATCATTATATTTGGGATTTTTTATATTTTAATTTCTATTGAAGGAAAATATATCATAATTGATTAAATAATACATTCATTTTATTCAATATAGGATATTCTTGTTTTTTTACATGCAATATTGCCATTTTTTACTCCTTAGAACATAAATTTAGTGATTTTTTTTTTAAAAAAACTAGAATTCATTTATCTCTTCGGTCGAAAAACCATTTTATTTCAACACCATTTTTTGTAAAAAAGTTGGAAATGTTTTTAACTCTTTTATAAATGATTTTATTAAAAAAAATCTATTTTTAGTTTTTATAAATTTATTTGAATGGAATAATCATGCCTTTTTTAAAAAAAAAAATATAAAATTTTTATAAAAAAGTAAATGAAATATTTTTTTAATATGTACGACATGAAGGAAATTTACATATTTCATGACCACTCAATGTTTTAAAATATGTTTTATTATTTTCAAAATAAAAAAAAAATTAAATTATTTTCAAAAAGCTTTGTGATGATTTTCTTTTAAGAATTGATTTTCCAAATGGAAAGTATATTTTAATCAAGAATGCCATTAATGATATTTTTATGGTATTTATATTCATCAATGGAATGAACCATTTATTCTTAACTGAATGGGTATATTTTTTATTGGTACCATTCTTATTCTTACTCTGGTTGGTTTATGAATATTTTTACCAAGGATAGTATTGAATTCAACTTCTTTGAATCATTTTGTTGTCATTAACATCCCCTTAAAATATTCACGTTTCTATGATCATTAGACGTTAAATTTCATCTATTTATCCATATAATTTATCAAGGAGATAGTTATTTCATGAAATTACTATATTTTTTAAATTTATTATATATTTAGGAATTTATTTTGTTGATTAGGTAAATATTGATAATATATATTCTATTTTTGTTACAGATATTTAATGGTAATTCATAATGATTCATGAATTTAACTGGTTATTCTATTTATAAGGAAGAATTAGGAAATGTAGTGATGGATAGTTATTATTTATTGATAGAACCTAAATACATTAGTAGTATCCTGAGATAAATCAGTAATCTAGAATAAAATCTGTTGTCCAAACCATATGAGTTAATATCCAATTTTTTTATACTTCCTTGTGAGTGTTCTTGACTATATTGGTATCATGATTATATGTTCATGACCTCTAATTATTAATCATTTCATTAATTTAGTCTTCACTTATTATTATCCAAGATATTTTGAAAATGATGTCATATCCAGATCTATTTCATTCGTAACTATTGATTAAATGACACATGTTTTCTATTTTTTACATTTCCAAGTTGATGATTCATTATCCAGTGTTGGTAGTCATGTTATTGATTAATTTTTATGTGTTTTATGTTATTTAACTTTCTATATTGATCATTATGTATAATATTTTTGAATGGATATTTTCTCTCAATGCACATCCTTTTATTGATCATGTGGAATATTTTTAGTTATTTATAATTCTATATTGTTATCCTTATTTATTCGTGATAGATTACAGTATATGAAAAATAATATTGAATATTTGAGCTCACAATAATTATTTTTTCCGGCCCATAATCCATTATGTGTATAATTATTGACATGGAAGTATATACTAGTGCGTATAATTTTATTCTATACCAAGATTATGTTATAATTTTTTGTATTCAAATGTAATGTAAGACCCAAGTTTGTATCTAGTTTACCAAGACTACCAAACTATTATTTCGATTGAGATATGATTCCATATATTTTATTCTAATGTAATAATATATAAACTAACTTTAGGATACTGGGGTCATGGTCTTTACTAGTTTCAACACTAGAGACAATAATATTATTTTTGTTTGGACCATTTCAACATTTCCAACTTACTTTTGTAGATTTATTCACTAGAAAATTTAGAATAATCCATCTTACTTGAAAACCCAAAAAATCATCATTTTTATTTTGGATTCATTCCATGTGCACCGTTTAGAAGAGTTATTCCCAATTTGGAAAAAATAAAGAAATATTTTTCTATTTTATGAAAATCCTTCTATATTTTGTGAATTTTTTGTTTTATGTTAGACATGACACAAAATTTATAAATTTCCAATTTCAATCGCTCTAGAGGAAGTCCAAAAAATAATTTTTCTCATTTCCATTTTCAATCATTCTCTCATGAAAACAGAAATTTAATGCAATCATTGTCCTGTTAATCCAAGGTATATTTAAATTAATGAATTATTAGATTAAATAACTTATTTTTAGGTTATTAATAGTTACTATAGGGTCAATGTATGGAATCAATTAATATAAAAAATTAATAAACACTTTAAATCACATATTAATCCATTTAGAAATTAAATTGTATATTAAAAAAATTTAAAAATTTATGATGATTGTTCAAGTTTTATACAAATTATGGGTTTAATAGTAATTGAAAAATATGTCAAAACATTGAACATTTTGTCTCTTTTCCCTCCCCCACACATAAAACATTCACTCAAGAGAAATACACTAAATTCAATTAAAATCATAAAACAGAAATAAGGAATATTCAACATAATTATAAAGAAAAAACCCATAAAATAATAGAAACTATGATTCATCCAAAAATTAAAAATATCATGCCTCTTATATGAGTTCTAGCCACCGTTCTCTCCTCAATTTTAGAAAAAACATTAGTTCGTGTAGTAAAAATAGAAAGAATAGTAGTGGAATAAATACACGAACAAGTTACTCTTTCATATATCCCTCATTCTCAAGATCTTATGCCAATGTTAAATTTCTAAATTCCTTGATATAACTTATATGGAAATCTTATAAGTAAATTTTTGTATTTTTCATATACATTCAATATTCTGATAACCTAAATCCATTACTTATTTCAATTAGGAAATTATTTAAAATTTCACATGTATGTTTTTTAAATCACTTATTCAATATATAAGTGGGGTTTTCCAACACACATGGTTACTAAATGTCTCCTAACTATACATGGGATCCCAAATTCCTATTTTACTGTAGTTTTAAAGGAATTATATGAATGTATTTTGAGTTGGATCCCTGGAGTGTAAATTTAAAAAACAGAATAGTTTTTTAAGATAACATTCAAAAATCAGGTATCCTCACATTATAATTTTAATTATATTTAAATATTTTCTAATACATTCACTTCCCAAGTTCAAAAATAATACATTTAAATAAAGAAGAAAAAACCACTTATTAATATGATAAATTGGATAATATTAGAATTATTTGAACCCTTAATACTAGAATAGTATTTATCATAAGGTATAATAGATTTTAATTCACAAATTTCCTTACCTAAAAACACACAAAAAATATAAAATAAAAATAAAATTGTCAAGAAGAATTTTATAAATAATTTCTTAAAAATAATTTTTTTCAAAATAGATCCTAATAATGTTTGAATAATATCCCTCAAATTTATTAAATAATTATATGTAAAAATATATTAAATGAAAGACTTTACAGAGTGTAAAATATTGTAATATATAGAAACAAACTAGCTTAATATGGTTAGTAAAAATTGATTTAATTCATATTCGTTATTATCCTCATGAAAACATATAGGATAATAGAATAAAAAATAATAAAATTTCTAAAAAATTAATGAAAATGAAAAACATAAAGAGAGTAGAGAATGTGTTGTGGGTTTTACCTCCCAAGAGGGGTTGTATTTAGAATATCTATTATGGTTAAATTATTATATATTCCATTGTTTAGAGGTAGATAGGGTTATATTAATTGAAACCACAACATTTCTATTTCTCCTTTTTTTCATATCGTGATTCTAAACATGAAGATATATTCTTTATAGTATGGTGTGCTTACATCCCCCCGGTAATATAATATAACTTTAATGGTGTGTTTGTATGTATGATACATGAAAAATTATGTTTTTCTTCATTTACTCCAAATATATGGTCCTATAAATATTCATGAGAGGGTCTTAATTAAAAAATTTCATGGGAAATTTCATTTCATACTATTCTTCCACATTTTCCACATATATTGTGTAATTATCTCAAATTAATCTTGGGAATATTTTAAGAAGTTATCAAAATAATCTTCACCAATCTCCTTACAAATTTTTGAGACACTATGGGAATCCTACTAAGGGAGTATAAACTGCTCCTATGGATGGCTAGTCATATATTTTTCCATGAAAAAGTTGATCATCATGGAATTTCCTATTTTCTCCATATTGTATTTTAATATTCATACAAAACCCCAGTTTTTCTTCTTTGTTCTCTTCCACAACCGGTTCTTATTCAGAAATAGTAAGAAAAAATGGTACTTTTTTTATTTTAAGTTAAGGGAGATTGAGATTTAAAATAGATTTTATAAAATTATCATTAAATGAGATAAAGGGTTGATCTAATCACTAATGTATTCTATATTGAATGTAATATTGTCTATTAAAAAACCATGGGATGTTAATTAAAATTATTGAAGTTCGTCGTTTCATAGGTTTTTTTCATAAAAAATATTACACCAAAATTTAATTTATGGTCAGTATATATGGAAAAGTGTTGCATGACCATATATATTATTTCTAATTGAGGTGATTTAGTAGGTAATTTAAGTAGATATAAATTAAATAAAATAAAATATAATTTAATCTCAAATCGTTCATTTTTTTGGCCTCAAATAGTTACTCCTACAATAAACATAATCGAAACACATATTTTGACTTAGTTAGTGGGTTTTCTTGATGTTTCACCTGCAATTTTGTTGATGAGGTCATTTCGGGTCCTACATTGGTTTTATATTTCTTCAACAATTCCTAATCATAATCTAATTTAATCTTATCATGTAGGTATTAATTAATTTCATCTATCCTTTCCTTTATTTATTTCATTTCACCTGATATAGTAACTTCTTCCTCACGCGCTTTGGTAATTGAATCATGTGTATAATAAATTGGTGTTAGATATTTAACCATTATATAAGAATTTCACTATTTTACAAATTATGAAAAATAAATATTATCATTTACATTTGGACTATTAGGATTGTGATAAAATAATAAAATAATGAAAATAAATTAAAAGATAATGAATTATAATTAAAAAATAATAATTTTTTTATTGAAATAGCATCCTAACTCCCCAATATTGAAGCCATTTTTGATAGTAAATCATTGTGTAGAGTTTATAAATAATAATTAAACAATAACATGTATAGTAGAAAGATAATCACATGTTTGTATCTCAAGGATCAATGCAATATGATCCACTTTCATTCACTTATGTTTACTTTATTTTCTTATTATTTGAAAGAAAGGTAGGAATGAATTTTGATGCATAATAATTGGAATGAGGTTGATAATGTTGATAGAATAAAATATATGAAAGAAGAAAACCATAGTTTGAAACATTGTTTTCCTTCATTTTTTCATATCTCGTATCCCTTAATACTACTCCATATTTTATACCAAATGGATACAAAAACCATCACTGTATAAATTATGTGACTAAGAATCACAAGAAGGACATGTCCCAAGTGATATTCAGAACATTATCTGAAACAAATCTCAACCATGAATCCATATTCCACTCAAACCACTAGTCACATCATGCACCATCAATCATAATAATGGTATAAGACTAGATTTCAACAATGATAAATAATAATGGTAAAGGAGAATCTTTTAGTATATTTTTTCACCACATCCCCTCAATCACCTACATTCCTAAAATAAATCGTGAATATAATATCCCTGTACGTGAGCTCTAGATTCATTTTTTTCATCCAGTGGGTGATCCTAGAGTTATAAACCTATAATAAATGATATATTTAAAATCATAATTATGAATATAATAAGAAATGGGAAAAGAGGTACACAAGAAATGTTGAAGATAATATAATAATATTAAAATGTAAAAAATAAATGTGGTTTAAAATAAATCAATATGGTGACTGATCCATGGATTTAATTATTTTTAAAATGGTTTAGGGAAATTATTTATATAATTTTTTTAATTATCCCTTCTTATGTTTTTCAATACTATGAGTTCTAAGCTCATTCTTTTTTTGGATTGTTTTTGTGAGTCAATCTTGATGGCATAGAATGATTCAAATAGGATTCTTGAATAATCTATATTTCTCACCATTAATTCCTATAACAACATCCATATTATTCTTTTGTATGAGTACTACGTTGAACTTTTAGAAATGTTATTCCTCATAGATAAAAAAACGATAAATTTATCTTTATTTTATGTCTAGTATTTTATATTTTGGGAATTTATTTATGTCTGACATGATTGGAAGTTTGTCTAAGTCTCAAGTCATATGATATGGAGGTTTTGTTACTAGAATTTAAACCCTCTTACATTTTTAGACCTACCACCCATGAAAACACATCTTTATTTCAGTATTTTTCTAGTTAATCCAAACTTGATTTAAAATAATGAATGATTATATTTAAAAACTTATTATCAAATTAAGAACAAAGTGTAGAAGATAATTTTAAAAGATTAAATTAATATAAAAATGAATAAACCCTAAAAATAATAGATTTATCCATTTAGAAATTAAATTAATTAATTAATAATGTCAAATAATTGAGATTATTTCCTAGGATTATATTAATTATGTAGTTAATTATCATTTAAAAACATATTAAAAAATTAAATATATTGTTATATTATATGAAGGGATATATATTGGATGAATCCCCATCACCATGTCAATACTAAACTCAAATTCTATCTCCTAGGTAAATCCTAAGAAATCATCCAATAACACCATAGAGAATTCCCTAAGCACAAGAGGTAACACACTCTTATAAATCACCTCATTAGATTCTAATAAATTATGAGACACATGGAAGATGATTTTACTTGATTATGGAAAAGGAGGCCCTACCCTACTAGAATATGGGTCCCACTCTCCCTCAAATACTTGAGTTCCCTCACCGAGGATGGTGAAATTCACTCTCTGATGGAAGTAATTGATATAATATTTATTATCCATCATCTATTATATCTAGAGGACTAAGCCAGAAATATATATTTCAAGTATAGGAATGTCACATAGAATCACTGTATAATAAATAGATATGTCACACAAACGGAACCAAAATCCTTTTCATTTCTATCTTCAATGTGACATGATTATTTATATAACGCATCGTATGATATTGGTAGGGATTTTTTTAATTACATTGAATTAGATGATATAAAAGATTGATAAGGAACTATATAAGATAAATCAATCACTATACATGAAGAAATAATAATAATACCTCTCACTATCATGGGACCTACAACTGATTCCACCAGAACATGATCCACGACATATAATATCATTACCTTAGATTGAGTTTCAAGTCTACCACTAGAATAGGCCTCGACCATGAATTGAACATCTCTATTTAGATAATCTATCACAACCTTATGCCTATGATAATTTGGTATCACTTACTATGTGGTATCAAACTACACCTTGAATATTATGGGAACTATGGATCCATTTGGTGTTAATAGTCTACACCACCAATTCTAGGGAGGGTGAATTGGGATAATCTCCCATAGTTTTCCAAATATAAACATTAATGACATGACATGGGATCCAACAAGTGTGATTACAACATACGTCCCAACTTACCACACTGATGGTCGTCAATTTATGCACTACCAGCAGTTTCCATCATTGTTGAATGGGGTGGATGAATAGAAAAGTTGTATATATTCTACCCTGATTCTTACTACTTATTATTTTTCTATATAGAACTATTACCACCTTATCAGGATAAAAAAACCACAATAAATCAGAAATTTTTTACCTCATTGATCACTAAAATTAAGGATTGACCAATAAACTCATCATAGGTCTTGAGATTCAATAAGATGAACCATGACTGAATATTGATGGTAAGACCATATAAAAATATCTGTATCTAATCTCTTAATTATTGATTATTTAAATAGAATGGTTTACTAATTTGGAAAAAAATACTCACCAACTCTATGACAACCTTCTTTTCATAACAGATGATTAAAAATTCCCATGATTTTTTAAACACCAAAGTATTTGGGTAAAAATGCCCCATAAATTTCACCTTAAAATCATTCCACTCTAAATTACCATGATTAATTTCTAGAATAACTTCCTCCCACCAATTCCATCTAGGTAATTTATTTATAAAGGTAGTTCAATTTACTCTAATAGAGTCTGGAGTTCTATGAAATTTAAATATTCACTTTGAAATCTATCACCAATTACCGAAACCCTGAGGTTGATTGATTTTATAGATTAATGGAGGCTAATGGTTGAGAAATTAATTATATCGATCCTCCTCAAGAGTTGAGCTAAATTCATTAACTAGGGATGGATGGGAACCCTCTGTTTGGTTTATCACTCCAAAATTGTAGACTCCCACCATAATAATATTCTAGTAAACTTGTCTATTTTGTCATAAAAGGTTATATACAAACTTCTACGATGGTTTATTAGGTGTATTATACGATAAATAAAATAATAAATTAATAATAAAGGTTAGATAATATCAAAATATTTCAACCAAAATGAATGAAACCATTAACTTTAATATAAATTTTTTCATAAATCACAAAATAAGAGGACTAAAATTACACTTTTCCATGACACACTACTCATATTAATGATCTAAAACCCATTCACCATAACCAAGGGAAAAGAAAAACCTAATGTAGAAATTTAAAATTTTACAAGGATGCCAACATTCCATAGTGACTTAAGGATCATAATGATAAGTGTTGTCCAAATATTCCCTCAAAACCCACCCCTTAAATCCATATAATAATTTCTCATATCCATAATAACATCCAGAATAATGTAAAAAATAAATAAAACATTCCTTTAATACAATTTTGGGACAATATCACATGAAATTCCCATGACCTAGTCAATTGAGTTGGTTCATGGAAAGGCCAGAAGGGTGATATTGATCATTTGAGATGGATTATAGTTCTTGGGAATCAAGAATTAACCATTAGAATTATTTTTCAAATAAATTCATCCGGATATTATAAATGATATCTCAAATAAACCAAAAAAAATTATATAAAGAAAAAATACAAGAATAGAAAAAAAGAGTCAATAATAACATAAAAATTTTAATAGACTGCGAGCCAAGATTCCTAAAAAATATTAGTTTGGTTTATATAACTGCGACTCAACATAAAAAAATGAATCCAACCATATTAATGTGACACAGTTGTCACATAAATGACATATATTAAATTTAAATTTAATTTAATTTCCATTTATCATTTTTCTTGGGTTTCTCAAGCTTTTATGGTGGAATAGGTGAGTTTTCGCGAATCGGGAAAAACCGTGAGCCCAATTCCATATTTAAAAATAAATTTTTTTTCTTTTATAACTTTTTCATTTGTTAATATTTTTCACCCATTCCAATCCCTAAATGGTCTAAACTGACATATTAACACCCCCAATGTAGTTTAGAGCCATTATAAACCCATAACCAAGGTGTATATGGGTTTTTATTTAAGGGATTGGGCATGCCCGAAAGCCCAATTCCAGTTTTAAATAAAATGTGATCAATTAATAACATATTCATTTGTAAGGATTTTTCAGTGATTCAAATCCTAAAACGCGCCCCTTTAACCCAATCACGCGTCCAAGCTCTCTCTCCCTTCTTTGGAGCTCTTCTTCATCGCGATTGAGGTCTGAACTTCCTAGGGTTTCTAAAATCGGGCAGATTTGAAGGGATAAATTCATTCCTTCATATCTCCTTCAATATTTACTCTTTTTCCCCAATTTCAGTCCCCACATGACCTCCTCCTCATATGTAGAGCATAACTATCAGGTTTTTCTACTTTGAATTTCAAAATTTGATAAAATCGGGGTAATTTCTTCACGATTTTTCAAGGCTAGTGTTCCTTCCTTCCACTTCTTCCATTTCCTTAGGGTTCCATCCCTCTTCCTTGATGTTCCAAAGCATCCAAAACCTAGGGTTAGTACCTAGGGTTTAACCATGAGTCTTTTTGGTGAAATTTGTGGTCTAGGTCTGGATTTATCATCCTTGTGGTGCCGGGGTGAGGCGGTTGGTGTTTCGCACCATGTTTTGAGGGATTCGACAATTTCGGTAGGTGATTCCGTGGGTATCCATTTAATGATGAGTTAGTTTTCTTGATTAAATAATTTTACATTTTCGTTATATGATGTGAATTATGGAAAAACCATTTTTGGTAGCAATAGTAAAGCATTTGGTATTAAAGTTATATTTTTTCTTGAAGTGTGTATTTTTCAAATGTATTTCATGTGTTATATCTTGTGGTAGTTTTGTAAAATGTGGAAGTGATTTATTAGTTGTTGAAAGGGGCTGCCAATTATGGTTGGGTAGTGATATAGATCCATGTGGGCCTAAAAGGGGGTGTGTATTTGAATGGTTTTATGTGTATAACCTTGTTATACTCTTTGAAAGTGTTTTATGGATTTGTGTGTTCTGATGGGTATCTTTTGTGATATTGTTAAAGGTGATTATATAACATTTGAAAGTGGATTATTACTTGTTTATTGGGCTGAAAATTCTGTTTTGGTAGGGTCTTGGTGTGCTTTTGGCTTAAAAAGTGGTTTTTGAAATGGGTTTTATGTGCAAAGT
This sequence comes from Viscum album, assembly GCA_963277665.1. Classification (NCBI taxonomy): domain Eukaryota; kingdom Viridiplantae; phylum Streptophyta; class Magnoliopsida; order Santalales; family Viscaceae; genus Viscum; species Viscum album. The sequence goes on along the minus strand of OY728147.1, from coordinate 840,835,222 downwards.
TTGGGTATACTCCTTATAATTGTTTTATGAATGTTTTGAATGGTTTATTGAGTTGTATAATAGGTTAAAATATATCAGCAAACTGTTTTGGTAGGAGTATATTTTTAAAAGGTCCATTTCATTTTTGAAAAGGCTGTTATGTGATATGTATCATCTTGGAAATATTTTATTAATCTGTTTGAAGGAGATATTGAGGTGTGAAAGTGATGTGAAAGTGATGTGGAGTGTTTTGTGTGAGTGTGATGTGAAAAATTGAATTTTTGATTATGAATGAAGTGTTATTTTCCATATGTTTGGCTATTATATGAGTTGAAATAACATACAATTGTTTTATAAAATTGTTTAATGGTTTTGTGGAAGTGTTGAAGAAATGTGAAATGTGTTGTGAGCTATTTTGGTGTGAGTCGGATTTGAAAATCATTTTGAATGAAAAATGGATTTTTGTGACTTGTGTGGTATACATATAGGATTTTTGGTTAATTTGTGATGTGGAAATGATATTTTCATGTTCAATGTATATTTCTTGACTTGTTGAACTTGTTTGAGCACAAGGGGAAAACCTGGGTATCTAGGTGGGTGGACGTGTACTAGTATGCTAGTAAATCCGTGGGGTTTGGCCTCTGTTTCAGTTAACAAGATTGACACTTACAACTCTATCCAAAATATGATGATGATTATTGGGGACCACTAGGTTATGTGTATCTTCCCTACTAGTGGATCGTGCACGAGAATGGATATTTGTGATGGTTACTCTCACCGAGATACGAGGTACCTAGGACCCACAGCTAGCTAGTGCCTAGGGGTTATTTCTTATTGCTTGTTCTCATTAGTTACTTTATACTTACCGTCGGTATACGGTAGATTTTGATGGAAAATTCAGTATCTTTGGTGTTTATTTTAAAAGTGTTAACCTGTTAAAATAGCCCACTTGAAAACAGTTTTTATTCAAAGTCACATCTTTTAGAAATTATAACTAGATTTTCATGTTTTTGAAAACTTGCATGCTTTTCGTCTTTAAATGTTTATCACATGGAATCTCTTAGTGGTTTTATCCTACTGGGAATTGACTTAAAACCTACTTACAACCTTGGGTGTAAGTAGACTTGGTCATTTTTGTTGTCGCAGGTTGGGTACAGTTTTTAGTACCATTGGTTCGGGTTTTTAGCAGGTCCTTGGTGGTGAAGTCTTGTGGGGATGGCTTGAGGGAGGTGCCTCTTTCCATGTGGAGGTTCTTGGGCTATCTTTTCTTGGTTTAGTTCCTTTTTAATGGTCTTCATAAATGGTTTAAATTTGGTAAATTCAGTTCGGAATTTTAGTAAAAGATGTTTTTGTTTGAAAATTCCAGTTTTGGTTTCTTGGTTTCGTTTGTTGTTTTATGTTTACAAATTCAGGTAAATTGTTCACAAACATCATTTTATGATACCTGGGCACTTGTTCCAACCCGTAGAGATCAGGAACGCCCTTCGAGTCTTTCCATGAACCGGGTCGGGTGCTAATTTTGAAGGCGACCAGATTCGGTTCGTGACAAAATGGTATTAGAGGAGGTTCGGGTTAACTCATTGGGTCATGTTATTTGGGGAAGAGTCGGGATAGTCGAGAGTTTGGATTGTTGGGACATGGAATTATAGTTATGGGTAGTGCTCCTGATCACCACACCTCATAATGGGATTCATGTTTCCAAGATAAGTCTTGATTTATCTAAGTCCTTTGGTTTTCTAGTTTCGATGATGATTAGGGGAAATGAAAAGAGAGTTGGGTTAATGGTCCTAGTGAGATCTCATGGCCTGGAAAGCCATGTGGAGCCAAGGATATTCTCTAGAACACTCTCTGTGATAGTGAAGTTATTTGAATATGGCGGCCAACCATATTTCCAAGTCACCCACTGAAACTAGTTTCCTCTCGTATTGTTTTGTGCTTAGGTTTTGAAATCCTGGCACTTTGGTTTTAAGAAGTGTAAAGTTTTTGTGAAATGATTTTCAAATAAAGAGGGAATGGTTTGATTTATGAAAGGGTGGAAGTGAATTTTTAGAATTTTTTGGAAATGGAAAATGGTCTGCTTACACCTCTTTTGAAAGAAGGAACTATATTGAAGTTGGTTTTGAAAAGTGTTTCCAATAAGGTTTTCTGAACAATCAAATGGTGTTTTAATGGGATGAGATGTTTTCAAATTGATGTAAATATCATGAAAGTGAGTTATTTTCTAAATGGTTTTATCTTTCTGAAATGTTTTGTAAGATGTGAGTTGAGATTTTGATCTTGTGGTTTGCAGTTTTGAGAAAAAGGATGTGTTGGTTGACTTTTTTGGTTTTCAAATGTGGAAAGAATGTTTTGTTTTAACACTTGGTTTTTCCATGGGAAACCACATGCATGGGGTTATATGGGATGATGGATGATTGATGTCAAGACTGGATGAGTGTCAGGAATATATGAGGAGGGTGCCCAGTGTGGCACAGAAACATGCATGTGTAAGGCCCATGGGGTACCATTGGTGGATATGATAACCGCTGAACCGTTTGTTTTCAAGAAATGTTTTTAATGAAATACATGATGTCTTGATGAATTGTTTGTGATGGCTTATATTATGTGTTTTTGGAAAATGTTGATGTTGTGGGAAGTTTTGAGTCCAAGAACCCCTCCTATTTGAACTGTGTTTTGGGTTTATGTTTGGTCGGTAAGCTGGGTAGAAGGACCGGTTAGTAGTCTCCTCTGAGATATGTTTCGGGACACCTTTATGGTGGTTCCCTTCATGTGTTTGGATCTGGTTTATGGATTGTTTTGAGAAATGGACCAGATTGGTTGGGTCCTTGGGTTCTGCCATTGTATAAGGTACGCCCCCATTAAGGGTTAATGCATAACGGAACTACAATCCAGATTGTTTCGCTATTGGAGAATCCTCCAGTTGATCAATATAAGGAATCTTTTATCGATCTTTGTGGATTGAGTCTACACCCATTCCATTCTTTTATTTTTAGATCCTATTGTTGAGGAAGAGTGCTCGTGGAAGGTTGAAAGAGACCTTAGTTTCTTAAGTTTCCTAATTCATCGAAGCTAGAAGTGGTCTAGGGTTGTTAGTGGGGATGAGTGTCTCGATGTTGTCTAAGAGGGCATTTGGGTTCTTCACAGTTTCTTTGAAGCATGAGCTAATGTTAAACCACCAGTGTGGGAAATATGGTCACGATAGGATATTATGTCCACTATCTTGAATTTTGTGTTGTTTGGGGATGTTGTATAAGGCCCGTCTCCATGAATTATTTATATTAGTCGCAATGGTCATGTTCGGTGATGCCTTATGATGTCATGTGATCAATTGGCCATGAAGGTGAAAGTTGGAAAAACATATGAGAGTCTCTGTTATTTGGGGAGAATTTCTCCATTGTAAAAAACAAAAAAAAAATATTCCATTTTAGAGGAATTTGAGTATAGGTGTACTTTGTAACACCCCAAGATTCCATGGTACGCTCCTTTTTGAATAATAGAGCAGCGTGTGTTGTACGCAACCTCGAGTTCTAACACACCGCGACCAATAAAAGTAGCATTTGTGAATAGTAATACCCACACATTGAAATTATATAAGTTTTATATTTCAAAATGGACATCATTTTTGTATTCGGAATATCGAAATTATCCTAAGTTGAATTTTTTGTAATTTTCTAAGAACTTCCAATTTTTTATGAATAGTGAAAAATACTAAAAAACAACTTTTTAATCAAAATAATTTATAGTGATAAATTATAATATTGAGTGGTTTTAAAGTATAATTAGAACATATTTTTACCATTTTATCAAATGGTGGTCATTATAATTAATTTCACTTTGAAATTGGACATAAACAATTGTCAATCTTTTGATATATATTGTTTCTTAAAAACACGCTATTTGTTGTGACATCGGGAATTAGTTATAAAATTAAATAATGAAACTTATATGTTTGAATTTTTTTAAAATAGACATCATTTTTGAATTCGGAATATTAATTATAGCTTAGGGTGGAATTTTGGCATTGTTCTGAAAAACATCAATTTTTGATGAGTAGTGAAACCACTAAGTGGTAGTTACAAAACTGATTTTTCAATTAAATGAAACATTACCACTTCTGTGATTTGATTTTAAAAAATCCTACATAAATGGTTGTCATTAGGATGTAAAATTTGGTTCAATGGGATTAAAATAATTTTTTGGTGAATAGTAACTTTTAAGTTTAATTAATCGCGATTAAAGGTATGTAGTGAAATTTAAGGTAAAAATGATATTATAAAAACATTAAAATACCCTTACACTTGTCTACCCTTATTTGATGAGTCATGGCCGACCCAGAAAATCCATGGGTCAACTTGGGGACCCCATGGAGCCACTTTGGTAGGAAAATGACATTAAAAACATTTTATTTAATGTTAAAATAAAAATGTCACAAACATGAGTTGTTTTACTAAAAAACTATTTAAATGGGGTTATACAAGTCATATTTTTTACTATAAATATTAATTAGAAATATAAAAAGATTTTCTACATCATGATAGTTTTTTTATAATTTTTAGACATTAAATAAATTAAATTATTTATGACACCATGATGATGCAGCGATTACCTCATTATTTAACGATTTAAATAAAATGAAAATAAAATCTAAGACCTAAACATGTCAAAAACCTATTGGATGAGTATATTTCTAACCCTTATCACCATATCCTCGAAATATATAAGTGCAGTACCTTTAAAATCCGACACTCATTATATAATAAAGTTACATTTCATGACTTTCCAAGAGTGCCCCTCCTCCCCTCTTATAAATGCCCTCCACCACTACCACCTTATTCACACCTTAAAAGCTTTTTGGCTCGGCCACCCTCTGCCCAAATAATCTCTCAACATCCCTCCATTACTCCTAGAAGCCTCACATTGGGCAGAATTCTTCCGAAGGAAACCTTTGGCTCAAATCAAAAAAGAGTTACCCGAATTTAAGGTAATGTATTCTCTTATGTTATTTTGTTTTACTTTGCTTCTCCAAGCCCTTAAACTCTTTTTATTCCTTTCTTTTGTAACAAAAACAATATATTAAATATACTAGGATGTTGTTATGAGAAGGATTTTATTTACACTTACACACACCTTCATCTAATGGTTAAAGAACATACTGTTTCTATGGTTGGAAAATTTATGCCTCACGAAACGATGATTGTTCAATATTCTTTTAACACCTCTCATAGTGGCCATTAGGATGACACTATTTTTATATATGATATATATTATGTTTTTGTTTTCCTTATTATTCTGTATTTTTCATTTATGGCATACCTTTACTATTTCCATTATGGGTAAACGCGATAATTTAATTTTAGGAAGTGCGAACTACCGCCCCCTCAAAGTGATTTGAATCGTTAATGCCATATGTTGGATGTATAAAGGATAGAGTAAAGGGTATTATACATTATATTATACTGGAATTATATTATACCTTTATATTATTTCATTCCATTAAATACTAAATAGAAATTAAAGTAGCGTTCATGCGTACGTACGGCTTACCGTCTCCCTGAACGGTGCATTTCATTTCTTACCTCTAAACATTATGTAATATTATAAATGAATGTATATACTGGATATATATGATATATATGATATCTAAATAATGAATATTATTCTGGATATAATTTATATTTTACCACATGAACAACTTGTAATTATAAGGAGTTTATTTTTGACTCAAATACCAGAGATCGACAAAACAACCGTTATTAACTTAAATAATTACATAATGTTCATAACCTGTTAATACGTGATATAAAAGGAATAATGAACATGAAAAGGTTATTAAGAAATTATAAATTAACTCTAGTTTATTATTCAGGAGGTTAATGAACGGTCGAGTCAAGTCAGAAACGAGGTAAGGGAACTTCTTAACCCAATTTCCATTCTTTGGGTTAATCTCCTACTTTCAAATTTTGTCATGATATTATTATGTCCTATCATGTATTTGTACTTTATTTATGTGTACTTATAGTGAAAACACATAATAGATCTATTTTATTTTAAAAAATGATCTTTGTAAGGGACTTTGTCTCAATCTCATTTCATTGAGGCATATTTTGTTTTATACACAACTTTCCTTTATACGGTGTATAAACCCCTTTGAATTTTACTTTTATTCAAAAGGAATCTTTTTAGAAGAAGAGTTTTTACAAAACGACAAAAGGAATGTTTTTTTCTTACGTATGCAGCGACAATGACGTCCCCGCCGCCGTGACCATTATTTGAGTTTCGGCTTCCTTTACAAGCCGTAACTTTTTTTTTAAATGAAAAATAAATATCATGTTTTAATTTTCTTTTATTTGGTATTGAAAATGGTTTTGAAAGTGTTTTTATTATATCAATGTGTTGTATTGATATATTGTGATTGAAATGTGGAAATGTTATGTTTCCTTTATGCATGTTTTATGTAGTACGATTTTGTAATGGTTTATGATATGTTTAAACCTGTTCATATGAGGAATGCATTGGACTTAATAAGTGACGGGTGGAGCCCGCTATAGCTCCTTGATGCATCGGTAGGTATCATGAGACAAACTAGTGTCTTGGCATGAGGCCTTGACAAAATCTTATTTTTATTCTGGGCACGAGGCCTTGTCTATGTGGTTATAATAGTCTGGAATTATGCATTCCATCATTATGAAAGTGGTTACTGATATTTCATGTGGTTATTCGACCAGTAGAATATCCATGTGAATAAGTAAATGGCATTACCTCATTTTACATTTTCCATATTTTGTTGAAGTTCAAGTTTAAAAGGCTTTTGTTTTAGTTATACATTATCTTAAATGTTTATGTTTATTTATGAGATCTTCCGCTATATTGTTATCCTTACTGAGCTTCTGAGCTCACCCCTTTCAATATTTTAATTTTTCCAGGATGTGAAGAAGTATTTTAGTAATGACCTGCAGGGATAGTCTGAAGGGGATATGAGTGTGGAAAATGGAGACTATGTTGTTGTAGTTTTTTACTTTATGATGTAATGTAACATTTATGAATGTATCTAGTGTTTCCAAGGCTACTAAACTAATCGGTCTTTCGAGACTTGATCTTTTGTGATCATGCCAATGTTACCCAATAATGCACCGACTCTGTGTAACTGGGGTCGGAGCGTTACAGTTGGTATTAGAGGTAGTTTAGTACTAACCCTGGAAGCTAGATTTAGATAAAATCTAATTAGAGCACATAGCCCTAAGATAGAATTTAAGGATTAGTATAGAAGAACTTCCTAGAATTTTGGTATTATAGAGATTTTGTGTGTTTTCCGAGCAATAAATCCCTGTCTGGATACGAGTAGGTAGAGGCGGCTCTGGCACATATGTACCTAGGGGTAAAACCCGAAAACACCACTTTGAGCTAGACTCGAACAGGAACCGGTGCACGACAACGGGCCTTGCTGCACTCTTGGTTACAACACTCCTCGGGGATATGCTTAAGATAATTATCACTTTCTTTACAAACCATTATGAAGGGTTTATGAGTACATTCTTTCTCAAAGAAAACCTTTTTATGATTATGGATTATATCCATTAACCGTTCAATTTACATTACGTATTTTACATGTTTGGAGTTATTCATTGAAATTCATAAACTAACCTAGTTTATGCCATTGTATAGAAATGGTGCCCAGTAGAAGGAATGTGAACTCCATCAATACGTATGATCCAAAGAGTAAGAAGGATCATATCTTTCACGGTATTAAGACAACATTTAGAAGTGAAATAGTCTCCCATGTGTTCTCAACATATGAAGAAATATTATCATGTGTTAATAATATAAGTAAATAATTATCTGAGTCTTGTGGCTTTGATGGGAAGCTAGAGAATAAAAGGATGGAAGAGAGAAAGATGGATAAAGGGACGAGGGAAAAGAAGAATTTTTCAATATGTGATAACTGTGGGAAGAAACACATTGGAACTTGCCTGAAGGGAATGGGTGTTTGTTATAAGTGTGGAGAAAAAGGACACCAAGTGCGTGACTGCAAGGGTACGAAAAAGGTTTCAAATGTATAATGCTTCATCTGCAAGGAGTGCGGACACTACGGAAACCAATGTCCAAATCATCAGAGTATGCACCAAATGATGTTATTGGATAATAATCAAGTTATGATACTACCACAGATGAGGAGGAATGATTAGAGTTCTTATGTTGTTATTAATGAATTTGGTCATTTTAGTGTTGTATCAACGATGTACTGGTTATAATAATTATAGAGTATATAAGGATTGTACTGCAGTACTATTTCATCAAGGACTTGAGATTTTGTGGAACCAAGAAAAGTGACTCCACAATAGGTAAAATTTTGGAAAAATATATGGTTGAGAGAAAGATAAACCATAATATGGTTCTGATACAGAGATATTAATTTTGGAATAATACATGATTGATTTGGATGAATTATATTGGATATTCTTAACTTCCTTGAAACTGATTAATGATTTGTATACATTTTTGGATAAAAGGAGTATATCTAGTATTCTATAAGGAATAAGGTATCATGAATGTAATCAATAAGGATTTATGGTAATTCAGTATGTTGCAGTGTATTAAAAGAATACATGATAAAGGTGTTCACATGTTGTTACGCGGAAAAAAGGATCTTCATTATGTTTTCCTTCCTTATAAAATTTGGACTGTGAGTCGGACATAAGTATTTTGGATAACTATAAAGGTTGGAATGGATTAAGTTGAACCTTGGATAGTATTGTCTAAGGTTAAAAAATTTCTAAATATTATTTTTGTAATATTATAAGACTATAGTTTTAGGAAAAGGACAACCTGTAGGTTGGGGTATAACCCGTCACGTCGGACAAAGCTGCATGAATCGAACCCACAACCATAGTGCGACATGCCTTTATTACCTACCACTAGCCTACATGAAGTTCCTGGTTATTACAAAATAGTTTTCCTAATCTAAATGGTATGTGTTAACATATGGAACCTTATACAATTTTGATAAATAGAATATAATGAGTTCTATTACCTTTTGGAGTGAATGATGGGTTTATGGTAAAAATTTATTAAAGAATAAAAGTCTACGTGAAAAGTAAGTATATATAGTAAATATCCTAAATAAATTCCTCATCTTTATGAAAGGTAACTTAAAACAAAAGCATTTTTGGTTAACATTTCCAACTGGGGATTCAATGACCATTTAACCAATCACAAGTTTGTGATTTTCTTGTGGTTAACTTTCTCCTAATCCTATTTTCTATAACTCTCCATCAGACCTTGATGGTTTTTTTCTTCCATATCCATATTTTCATAGAATCATAGTATGGGCTATCTCGAGTGACCTTTGTACTTATCTTTCTTTCTTTTAACGTTATATTTTTAATAACCTTATTTCCAATGTGAGTTTTCCACAAAGGTATTTCCTATTTTCAACCGTTTATTTTCAAAGACAAAATTCAAATTGCGAGGACACAATTTATTGAAGGAGGGGAGAATGTAACACCCCAATCTTCCATGGTATGCTCCTCTTTGAATAATAGAGCAGCGTGTGTTGTACACAACCTCGAGTTCAAACACATCGCGACCAATAAAAGTAGTAGCTGTGAATAGTAATACCCACCTTTTGAAATTATATAAATTTTATATTTCAAAATGGACTTCATTTTTGTATTCAGAATATCAAAATTATCCTAAGTTGAATTTTTTGTAATTTTCTGAGAACTTCCAATTTTTTATAAATAGTGAAAAATACTAAAAAACAACTTTTTAATAAAAATAATTTCTAGTGATAAATTATACTATTTAGTGGTTTTAAAGTATAATTAGAATATATTTTTACCATTTTACCAAATGGTGGTCATTAGAATTAATTTCACTTTGAAATTGGACATAAACAATTGTCAATCTTTTGATATATATTGTTTCTTAAAAACACGCTATTTGTTGTGACAGTAGGAATTAGATATAAAATTAATTAATGCAACTTATATGTTTTTAATTTTTTAAAATAGACATCATTTTTGAATTCATAATATCAATTATAGCTTAGGGTAAAATTTTGGCATTGTTCTGAAAAACTTCAATTTTTGATGAAGAGTGAAACCACTAAGTGGTAGTTAAAAAACTGATTTTTCGTTTAAATGAAACATTACCACTTCTGTGATTTTATTTTCAAAAATCTGACATAAATGGTTTTCATTAAGAAGTAAAATGTGGTTCAATGGGATTAAAATAATTTATTGGTGAATAGTATCTTTTAAGTTTAATTAATCGCGATTAAAGGTAATTAGTGAAATTTAAGGTAAAAATGATATTATAAAAATATGAAAATACCCCTACACTTGTCCCAACCTTATTGGATGAGTCATGTCTGACCAAGACAATCCATGGGTCAACTTGGGGACCCCATGGAGCCACTTTGGTAGGAAAATGACATTAAAAACATTTTATTTAATGTGAAAATAAAAATGTCACTAACATGAGTTGTTTTACAAAACAATTTTTAAATGGGGATATACAAGTCATATTTTTGACTATAAATATTCATTAGAAATATAAAAATATTTCCTAAATCATTATATTTTTCTATAATTTTTATACATTAAATAAATTAAATTATTTATGACACCATGATGATACAACGATTACCTCATTATTTAATGATTTAAATAAAATGAAAAGATAATGTAAAATCTAAGACCTAAACATGTCAAAAACATATTGGATGATTAGATTTCGAACCCTTATCACCGTATCCTTCAAATATATAAGTGTGGGAACTTTTAAATCCTAAACTAATTATATAATAAAGTAACATTTCATGAATTTCTAGAGTGCACCTCCTCCCCTCTTATAAAATGCCACCACCACTACCACCTTATTCACACCGTAAAAGCCTTTTGGATCTGCCAAAATCTTAAAAAATACTCTCTAAACTTCCCTCTCTTACTCATAGAAGCCTCACTTTAGGAAGAATTATTCCCAAGGAAGCCTTTCGCTTAAATCAAAAAAGAGTTACCCGATTTTAAGGTAATGTCTTCTCTTATGTTATTTTGTTTTATTTTGCTTCTCCAACCCCTTAAACTGATTTTATTCCTTTATTTTGTAACAAAACTAGTATCTTAAATATACTAGGATGTTTTTATGATAAGTATTTGATTTACACTTACAAACACCTTCATCTAATGGTTAAATGACATACTGTTTCTGTGGTTGGAAAATTTATGCCTCACGAAACGATGATTGTTCAATCTTCTTTTAACACCTCTTATGGTGGACATTATGATGAAAATATTTCTATATATGATATATATTATGTTTTTTTCCTTATGATTCTGTATTTTTCATTTATGTCATACCTTTACGATTTCCATTATGGGTAAATGCGATAATTTCATTTTAGGAAGTGCAGACTACTGCCCCGTCAAAGTGATTTGAATCATTAATGCCATATGTGGGATGTATAAAGGATGGAGTAAATGGTATTATACATTATATTATACTGGAATTATATTATACCTTTATAAAATTTCATTCCATTAAATATGAAATAGAAATGAAATTAGCATTCATGCGTACGTACGGCTTACCATCTCTATGAACGGTGCATTTCATTTCATACCTCTAAACGTTATGTAATATTATTAATGCATGTATATAATTGATATATATGATATATATGATATCTAAATAATGAATATGATTCTGGATATAATGGATATTTCACCACATGAACAACTTGTAATTATAAGAAGTTTATTTTTGACTTAAGTACCAAAGATCGACAAAACAACTGTTATTAACTTACATAATTACATAATGTTCATAACATGGTAATAAGTGATATAAAAGGAATAATTAACATGAAAAGGTTATTAAGCAAGTAGAAATTAACTCTAGTATATTATTCAAGAGGTTAATGAACGGTCAAGTCAAGTCGGACACGAGGTAAGGGAACTTCTTAACCCAATTTCCATTCTTTGGGTTAATCTCCTACTTTCAAATTATGTCATGATATTATTATGTCCTATCATGTATTTTTACTTTTTTATGTGTAATTATAGTGAAAACACATAATAGATCTATTTTATTTAAAAAAATTATCTTTTTAAGGGACTTCGTCTCAATCCCATTTCATTGAGGCATATTTTGTTTTATACACAACTTTCTTTTATACGGTGTATAAACCCCTTTGACATTTACTTTTATTCAAAAGGAATATTTTTAGATGAAGTGTTTTTACTAAAAATCAAAAGGATTTTTTTTTCATACATATGCGGCGACAACGAGTTCCCCGCCGCCGTGACCATTATTTGAGTTTCGGTTTCCTCTATAAGCCGTAACTTTTTTTTAAATGAAAAATAAATATCAAGTTTTAATTTTCTTTTATTTTGGTATTGAAAATGGTTTTGAAAGTGTTTTTATTATATCAATGTGTTGTATTGATATCTTGTGATTGAAATGTGGAAATTTTATGGTTCCTTTATGCATGTTTTATGTAACATGATTATGTTATGATTTATGATATGTTTAATCCTGTTCATATGAGGAATGCAATGGACTTAATAAGTGATGGGTGGAGCCCGCTATAGCTCCTCGATGCATCGGTAGGTCTCATGAGACAAACTAGTGTCTTGGAACGAGGCCTTGAAAAAATCCTATTTGTAGTCTAGGCACGAGGCCTTGGCTACGTGGTTATGATCATCTGGCATTATGCATTCCATCATTATGAAAGTGGTTATTGATATTGCATGTGGTTATTCGACCAGTAGAATATCCATGTGAATAAGTAAATGGAATTATCTCATTTTACATTTTCCATATTATGTTGAAGTTCAAGTTTAAAAGGATTTTGTTTCAGTTATACATTATCTTAAATGTTTATGTTTATTTATGAAAGCTTCCACTATATTGTTATCCTTACTGAGCATATGAGCTCACCCCTTTCAATGATTTAATTTTTCCAGGATGTGAAGAAGTATTTTAGGAATGACCTGCAGGGATAGTCTGAAGGAGATATGAGTGTGGAAATTGGAGACTATGTTATTGTAGTTTTTCACTTTATGATGTAATGTAACATTTATGAATGTATCTAGTGTTTCCAAGGCTACTAAACTAATCAGTCGTTCGAGACATGATCTTTTGTGATAATGACAATGTTAAACAATAATTCACCAACTCTAGGTAACTGGGGTCGGGAAATTACATTCTTTACTTCTATTGTTTCTCAACCGAAAAAAACAAGGTGTGATGTGTGTGCATCTTATAAGCCCTTGTTTCAGTGAAATATCGGGTTAGGGTAAAGTGAGTTTGGAATGTGTTATGACTTGGAAAACTTATCGGGGATTGCAGTGTAGTTGTTGGTTGCACCGAAAGAATAATTCTCATTCTGGGGGTTTCCAGAGCCTAACTGCGAGGCCAAAGATGCTTCAATCATTTGACCTCCAGCCATAGGTCTCGGAGAGAAGCTGGCTCGTAGTCAAGGTAAATCCCAGGGTCGTTTAAACCCTTGTACAAAGTCTTATCCGTAGTATGAAATATAGGAAGAGTTTAAATATATGGTCTTATTATCTTTCTTATGTTGTTCATGTTTAGTGGAAATAGGTTAAGGGCCTTGTACCCATGTCATCGCCCAATGTTATTCCACCCCCCTTTGGTTTCCATTGATTCTTTCGAGAAAGGTTTAATGTTTGGATAGTTAGGTTGGGCACACGATTTTCACTTGGTTAGCAGTGATCATGCCCCATAAAACCATGTATATAGAAGGATCCCCACTGTTAGTGCATGGTTTCCCAAACTGTGCAGACTAACCATGTGGTCGTCCCAACTCTTTCAATTCTGGGGGTTTTCTGTGCCGGACCATGCTGGTCGGTTAAGATGGTTGGTTCTTATGGTGGGGAGACACACTATGAGTCTTATATAAGTTATTTTGTAAAATTTTTATGGAAGTATACCCTTTGTACTGGGGAGTCCATTCAGGCCTCCCCCTGTTAGTGTAGATTCTTTCTCCGGAAAAGAAAATATAGGTTGTCTCTTATGGTGGGGAGGTTATTTTTGTTCCCCCATACCAGTAACTCAGAATTATCCACGGTCGTGACATGGTGGTAGGTAGTATCATTCAGATATATCAAGCTACCTACATCTTCCTTTAGTAAACATTGGGATTGGGGAGTACCCAATGGTCTAGTTAAAGTAAGGTAAGTGTAACCTTCTTCAATGGGGTTGTTTATTTGGGTGAATTTATTGAGTCTTGTTCTGATAGTGTTTAATGAGTTTTATTTTGGGATCAATTATGAATGTGATTGATCATTTCAGGAAAGTGGTGTAAGTTTTTTTTGTGAGATAAATCCTTCATTAATTGATCATTGGAGGTGTTTTGGCCTTTGGGGGTGAAACCTGACAAGGGAGTACCTCTTGGTTTCTCAGTTGGGTTTGGTTGTTGCTTTGGCCTTGATGTGACTTTACGGGGCAGAAAGTTTTCATTTGGGGAGAATTTTCACATACATGACTTATTTTAAAGTTAAATTTAATTTAATTTCCATTTATCATTTGTTTTTTTGGGGTTCTCAAGCTTTTATGGTGGAATGGGTGAGTTTTTGTGATTTGGGCCAAACCGTGAGCCCAATTCCAGATTTAAAAATAAATTTTGTTTCTTTTATAAAATTTTCAATTGTTAATATTTCCACCCATTAAAATTCCTAAATGGTCTAACCTGACATATTAACACCACCATTGAAGTTTGGAGCCTTTATAAATCCATAAACAAGGTGTATATGGGTTTTTATTTAAGGGATTGGGCATGCCTGAAATCCCAATTCCAGTTTTAAAAATAAAATTTGATTAATTAATAACTTATTCATTTGTAAGTATTTTTGGTTGATTCAAAGCCTCAAACGAGCCCCTTGAACCCAGTCTCGCGTCCAAGCTCTCCCTCCCCTCTTTGAAGCTCTGCTTCATCACGATTGAGGTCTGATCGTATTAGGATTTCTAAAATCGGGCAGATTTGAATAGATAAATTCATTCCTTCATATCTCCTTCAATATTTACTCTTTTCCCCCCATTTTAGTCCCCACATGACCTCCTCTTAATCAGTCGAGCCTAAATATCAGGTTTTTCTACTTTGAGTTTCAAATATTTGTTAATTAGGGGTAATTGCTTCAAGATTTTTCAAGGTGAGTGTTCCTCCCTTCCACTTCATCCATTTCCTTAGGGTTTCATCCCTCTTTCTTGATGTTCCAAAGTATCCAGAACCTAGGGTTCGTACCTAGGGTTTAACCATGGGTCTTTTTGGTGAACATTTGTGGTCTAGGGCTGGATTTATCATCCTTGCGGTGCCGGGGTGGTGTGGTTGATGTTTCTCACCATGTTTTGAGGGATTCGACAATTTCGGTAGGTGATTCTGTGGGTAACGATTTAATGATGAGTTAGTTTTCTTGATTAAATAATTTTACATGTTCCTTATGTGCTATGCATTATGGGAAACCCATTTTTGGTAGCAATAATAAATCATTTGGTTTTAAAGTTACATTTTTTTCTTGAAGTGTGTATTTTTCAAATGTATTTCATGTGTTATCTCTTGTGGTAGTTTTGTAAAATGTGGAAGTGATTTATTAGTCGTCGAAAGGGGATGACAATTATGGATGGGTAATAATATAGTGCCATGTTGGATTAAAAATGGGGTGTATTTGAATGGTTTACTGTGTATAACCTTGTTATACTCTTTGAAAGTGTTTTATGGATTTGTGTGTTCTCATGGGTATCTTTGGTGATATTGTTCAAGGTGATTATATAACATTTGAAAGTGGATTATTAAATGTTGATTGGGATACCAATTATATTTCGGTAGGGTCTTGGTGTGCTTTTGGCTTAAAAATAGGTTTTTGAAATGGGTTTTATGTGCAAAGTTTGGGTATACTCCTTATAATTGTTTTATGAATGTTTTGAATGGTTTATTGAGTTGTGTAATAGGTGAAACTATGTCAGCAAACTATTTTGGTAGGAGTATATTTTTAGAAGGTCCATTTAATTTGTGAAAATTTTGTTATGTGATATGTATCATCTTGGAAATATTTTATTAAATTGTTTGAAATAGATATTGAGGTGTGAAATTGATGTGAAAGTGATGTGGAGTGTTTTGTGTGAGTGTGATGTGAAAAATTAAATTTTTGATTATGAAGGAAGTGTAATTTTCCATGTGCGTGGGCTGTTATATGAGTTTAAATATATTATAATTGTTTTATAAAATTGTTTAATGGTTTTGTGGAAGTGTTGAAGAAATGTGAAATGTGTTGTGGGCTATTTTGGTGTGAGTCGGATTTCAAAATCATTTTGAATGAAAATGGATTTTTTGTGACTTGTGTGGTATACATATGGGATGTTTGGTGAATTTGTGATGTGGAAATGATTTTTTCATGTTCAATGTATATTTCTTTACTTGTTGAACTTGTTTGAGTACAAGGGGAAAACCTGGGTATCTAGGTGGGTGGACGTGTACTAGTATGCTAGTGAATCCGTGGGGTTTGGCCTCAGTTTCACTTTGCAAGATTGACGCTTACAACTCTAACTAAACTATGATGATGATGATTTGGGACCACTAGGTTAGGTGTATGTTCCCTACTAGTGGCTCGTGCACAAGAATGGATATTTGTGATGGTTGCTCTCATCGAGATACGAGGTACCTGAGACCCACAACTAGCTTGTGCCTAGGGGTTATTTCCTATTGCTTGTGCTCATTAGTTACATTATACATACCGTCGGCATACTGTACATTTGGATGGAAAATTCAGTATCTTTGGTGTTTATATTAAAAGTGTTAACCCATTAAAATAGACCACTTGAAAACTGTTTTTATTCAAAGTCGCATCTTTAAGAAATTGTAACTAGCTTTTCATGTTTTTGAAAACATGCATGCTTTTCGTCTTTAAATGTTTATCACATGGAATCTCTTAGTGGTGGTATCCTAATGGGCATTGGATCACACCCAACATACACCCTTGAGTGTAAGCAGACTTGGTTATTTTTTTTTCGCAGGTTGGGTACATATTTTAGTACCATTTTTCGGTTTTCTAGTAGGTCCTTGGTGGTGAAGTCTTATGGGGATGGCTTGAGGGAGGTGCCTCTTGCCATGTATAGGTTCTTGGGATTTCATTTCTTGGGTTTGTACCTTTTTAATGGTCTTCATAAATTGTTTAAGTTTGTGAAATTCAGTTCTCAATTTTAGTAAAAGATTTTTTTTTTTGAAAAATCCAGTTTTGGTTTCTTGGTTTTGTTTGTTGTTTAATGATTACAAGTTCAGGTAAATCGTTCCCAAAATTCATTTTATGATACCTAGGAACTTTTTCCAGCCCGTGGGGTTCGGGAACGCCCTTCGGGTCTTGCTATGGACCGGGTCGGGTGCCGATTTTCAAGGCGACCAGATTCGGTTTGTGACAAAATGGTCAACATACCACCATGTCACCCCTAACACCAATGACACACTATCATGACCATTAACTTCATTTGAGTGATACATTTATTTTACATATATGTGAAAAAATAAGTCTACACACACCTATTGGATGTATATAGGGCATGATTACATCTATCCTAGTTGTATCCCATAATTTATTTCTTGAATAACCATCATTTTATGAGAATAAAAATTAATGTTTGATTTTTTTAAAACATGCTTCTTCATTTAGAGTAAACTAATTGATAACAGTAAGTAAGAAACCCAATAACCACATGGAATCCATACATTAACTATGTTTGGGGATTCATCTAAGGAACCTCATAATCTCAATGACTGACCAAAGACATTCAATGTACACATGAATTCTAGGGATAACATGATCATGTTCCAAGTATCATATTGAAACCTAGCCATGTAACCACATCCAATTTCCATATGTTTTGTTAGTTCTTTAGTATAGTCCAAAATATTGGGAGGGAAGACCTTTCCTAGAGGTACTTTTTCTATAATTCCTACCAATATTATCGGGGTTACCATTTTTTATTCCCTTTAAATTCAATTCATATTTCACTTTCAGTCCATAAAATAAATAAAACATGTCAACTTCCATCCTTTTACACCTAAAAATCTAAGAAAATGATTTTTTAATAAACCAAAATAACACAATCTATCCTAACAATTTACTTTATGCACTAAGATGTCAATGTATTCTTTAAAAATTTAGTAAAACACATTTATTTTATCCAAAAAGTGAATATAATGAAACCAAATACCGTAATCATTTTAAATCACTAATAACTGAATGTAATCCACAATCTAGGAAGAGAGAAACCCAAAACAGGAAAGATAACACTATAAACATCAAGGATCACATGATTATTATTATATTTAGTGAACCCAACGCATCCATGGACACGTGGAAGAGAAAAAAATTTGATGGGGGAAGTTAGATCGGTGAGATGGAAGCAGAAGGCATTATATGAAGAAATTGTAAAGAATATGGAGATGATACCACATGAAATCTATCAAAGGAGTAGATAATAATCGATTTTATTTCAAGGTGGATGGAAAAAATCACATCGGTGTGACTGGAGAGGGAAATGGGGGTTAAAATATGTATGGGATATATATAGATATTTCTCATTCTAAAATTTATGGGAGAGACACATGATTTTCCTAACTGTGTGCCTACTATGTGGGTAACCAATAATTCACATGGGATCCAAAATGGTTGGCCCACATAGTTAGGTAAACTATTCACTAGAAACAAAAATATTTATTATCAAAAGACATATAAAATAATGAACAGTGGTTGCATAGTTACTCAATACTATGCACCAATAGCGTGGAAACCTAGATTTGAAATATTTTAAATTTTAAAAGGTAAATTAACTAATAAAAAATGAATAAAAATTAAATCCAATAAATTATTGATCGATAAATATAAATGATAGTGGGGTGTGACACGGTTTTTCATAAAGTATAATGGTGAATATTAGTTTTCGAATGGGGCGACACAAACATTACCTATACCTATATAAAATTTGGATAAAATCACCATGGATTTCATTTTATGTCTCCATATGACCAATACATCTCATAATTTCATTTGTATAGATGATTGAAACCTTATTATGTGAGTTAATTTCATTTTAGTTTGAGAATATTTATCAACCATTTATCTTTCCTTTGTATTCATAAATCATTTGGTAAGGCTATATGGATTACCACTCTCTATCATACCTAATCGATATTTGATGTTTACCTCAGAGTTATAGTGATGTCTTCAATAATAATTTGATATAGATATAAACTTAAACACTAATTATCTTCCTTATATTGGTTGTCAATATTAAAGGATAATTCAAACTCTAGATTATTTGTAAATTTGTATTTTAATATATTTTAATGGAGGTTGGAATAAACACTTTTTATTGGTATTGTTTGTATATAAAAAATATCAATTATTTCATTCAAATGAAACCATATGAATATTTTTATGGTAAGATGAAAAAAACTATAATATGGTCGAATAAGGAGGAGTGTGTATGATGATGAGACTAGATCATTCTTAATAAATTCCATAGAAGAATCAAATCATTCAACCACACATTAAAACTACATAATGTTGAGAAGATATCTATGTTTAAAAGCTTCAATGAGATTTGGAGTTTTAATTTAGAGATAGAGTATTATTTCAAATATCACAATGGATGAGTGTTATTTAATTCAGGAATAAGGGAATGTGTGTCATCGGATTCAATAGTCCATTCAAAAACCATTATTGTGTTGGGATGGAAGCTTATCATCTTTCACATCCAATAATCCTCTCTCATGTAAATGTTGTGTTCAATGTATCACTTTTTTAGATGTAGATACCTAAAAATTCACACATATTTAGTAAATAAATTTTAAAACTAGTAATGATCATTCTTATAGGGAATATCAATTTTAAATATTGAATCATGGATGTAAATTACTAAGAAAAAAGACCAACCATTGGAGGAATCATTTTGTTATAGAATAAACATGTGAACCCAATGATGGAATAAGGAAAAAGTACCATAATTTATATCTATGTTGTGAAATTTGGAGGGTGAAGTTATTTTCCTTGGGTAAAATATAACATCTCACATTTGTTTCTCTATAACAAGTTGAATAGCTTGATGTACACCCAACCCCAAACTAAAACGAAACATAACATATTTTATTAAGATAAAAGATTATAATGAATGAAAAACAATGATAAATTATTATTATATAATGTGAAGCATCATTAAGAATAATAAAATTGGAGTAGAACCACATGTAAGTAAAACTACCATGAACCTGAAACCATTATCCTCATGGTATGTTTTGGAGATCATAATCATGATTGAAACATTGTAATAAAGGAAATAATTATAAATATAATAATAATTTGAAGAATGATGTTGGAAAATATGATTAATTATTCAAGAGATTTACATAAGGATATATTTGGTAATGTCATATGATTGTTATAAATATAGTCACTAGATATATAGTGAGTGTTCATATATTCGTTGTATATATAGTGATTAGATATATGGTAATTGGATATATAGTTGATATATATATTTTTATCCTATATTTATATCTATGTTATGAAATTAGTATGAAATGAATTAAAAGTAATAAAATTAATGAATGAAAACTAAATTCGGAATAAAAAATAAATTAGAGTATTTTATAAAGATGTATATACTCTTTTCCATATTATTATTATTATTAACGATTTATATGATTTGTATACAATTATATGAAATTTTCCAATATATCAACACATTAATTAAATTAAATAGTTATAGGATTTCTAATTGATTTTAATGGGATATTATTAAACTTATTTTATTCAAAAAATTAGTTTTTATCAATAAATTATTATTCTATGTATTATATATTTTTATACAAATTTATTAAATAGATCAATTTTAAATGGGATTTCTAATAAAATTAAATATTTAAAAATAAAAATAAATATATTAAAACTCATATAATTATAAATAGTATTATGTTAAATGGAGTTAAAATTTTTATTCAATGCAGTTAAATTAGGTAAGAAGGCAAGTCTCATTTGTTCTCATTAAAATTATTTTTCAGGTGAATAGAGCATCAAATTGATAAAATGTAAAAATAGTAAAAAAATAATATGTTTATAATGATATATGAATCTCAAAAAGTTAAAAATAAAAGTGTATAAAAAATATAATCCCGAACCTTTTTGGTTTTCTAACACATTGGGCCACTTTTCATTTAAAAATGACCATCCTTAACCGATAAGTAATGAGAAATTACCAACTACCACACAAACTCACTTATAATATAATTTCTCCATAGACCATTATTAAAAACACATATACTTTATTATATATTTAATAATATTCCATTGTTAATCATTTAATGTCTTATAATTTGTTTGATTGATTCTATTACTAATACGGAGGCAATAATCCATCTTTATAAAGGAACCTGTTTCAAAGAGGCGTGAATTCATCCCTATAAATATAATGTTCTTAAAAATATTTTCCAATTACTTTATCATATTTGATATTTATAAATCACCCCATAAACTCTAATGAATTTTAATTATATAATTTAATTATATTAATTTTATTAAATATTATACAAATTTGTACTCTTACTCATTCATTAGTATTACATGTACATGTTTGGGTTGGTTCAACCACCTACATGAATGATATTAATTCAATAACATCAATTGCAATAGGAATAAGTACTATGACATTAATACTAGTAATACATGATATTTTTTATTAATTTATATGATGAAAATGATTATATAATTGGGAAAAAATATTAATTTTCATTATATTATAACATGTTGTTATCAGTTATTTAACTGAAACATGATCATTATGGACATAATTACTATGAACCATACCCATAACTTCTGTAAAATGAACATGGAAATAAATAAGTCAATGAATCATAGTTATTATAAAACCTTGACTAATCTAGAAGTGATGAATATATCATCAATGATATAGAATTTACATGTAAGTTATAAATCTTTTATGAAACTACAAAAATTACTCACATATGATTATGAAAATAAAAAAATAAAAAATATATGTATAATTAATTATAATAATTATAATGAAATAAACTGGATACCCTCTCCATATGGGTACCTAACTCAATCTTACACATACTTGAATGGTGTTCCCAATCCACACGGGCTGGCGGCTACCACCCAATCATTAAATAACAACCAAAGGGAATGATTTTTCATAACCTAAATCAACCAAAACATGTAATATTTACACATAACTGATAGAAACAATGGAATATTTAAATATATTTTATAATAGATAAAGAAAAATGGATGTGATACAATGAATAAAGGTAGAAAACAATCTCCAAGAGACAAGTCCAAATGAAAAGGATGACAAAATAAAGATTGATTCTCCAAAATTTCTAGGTGATAGCATGATCAAGCTCCCAATATCTCATCACCAGCTACCTAAAACCCAGGTGATAGAGAACCCTACCACATCACTACACCTTCATGTATTTAAATACATCAGAATAAAAAAACATTTCCATGAATCACTGATGGGGAGTGTAGGGTGTGAGCTAATAGGCTCAAAAGGTTTTCACCAGTGTTATATAAAATGTCTCTGTACAATAATCCAACCATGATCAACATTAAATCAAACAAGGAATGATAAATAGTTTATTAATTTTTTTCAAAATCATGGGAAAAAGTTTAATTTCTATTTTTTCCACATTTCCAAATAAATTAGGTAAATGAATTTCAAAAAATTTGATATCTATATATAAAAATAGATATATCAATCCAATGTAAATTATTTGTCACAAATCATATCGAATCTAGGGTAGTGCGATCAAAAAAGTACATACCAAAATAATAAAAATCATAAGAGAGACCATAACAAAGATCACTCTAGGTTAGGATAGCTAGTACACTCATACCTAACATAGAAAATCACACACTCATCTAGGAACTAGACATATGCATCAAGCCAGAAGATCATCAAAACACTCCAGAAAGTGAACAACCCAATATGTATAACAAGATCCTAGAAAAATATGTATAGGAAATAGAAGAAATACCCATGATAAATCCCCCCAAATATGGAAGAGAAATATTACTATATATTCCACCTATTTACCCAAGGCCTCCCTCATCCTCTGTTTTCTAAATCAGTTCATAAATACATTTTCATCAAACCCTAATTTGAAAACCATTTCACAAAACTATCTAACAATGGATTGGAAATCCTATTACATTTACCAAAACCAAGTGAAGATGTTTATTTTTTAAAACACATTTCCACATATATAAATAAACAAGTCATATCATTTAATTTCATTTAATAAAAAATTTTATAAAAAATAAGAGAAATGTCATTCAACAAAATAGGTTTGAAACAGAACCACCTACATCAATACTCGGGTGACACAAACCTGCAGAAAAATAAACCTATATGAAGAATCCAATATTGATAAAGGAGGACCTAAAAATAAATCCACACATCTCATAATTTATTCAAATTAACAAAAGTTGTCACTTCAAAAGATGAAATTACACATACCTCAAGAACGCACACCCGCTGCACCAAAACTAATAAGTATTAAGCCCTAAAAACAAGATCACACTACATGCCCCAAAATGAATCAATAGAATCATAATAATAGACCTAAAAATCCTATAACACCAGAAAAATGAACTACCATTATCAATGGTAAAAATGAATCATAAAGGATTACGCACCCGGGGAATGAAAATCCAACTAAAATGGTGATCAATTTATGAATAAATCAATCATGAATGAATGAAGGATGCTAGAATCATTAAAGAATGGAACTAGGTGAAGAGAAAGGAAGGATAAAAAAGAATAAAATAATATTCAACCAATGTACAACCCCTAATGCCCTATCCATGATAATTACAAAGTGTTCAATCTCTTTACACGTCATGTAAGCCATGTGGATAAAATAAATAGAAAAACTCATTGGTTTCTTATTAAAAAACCAATTTCAACATAAAATGTTTTTTAACGTATACGTAGTATGTAATACATTTATGTTGTGAAAATAAATCATAAAATGATCTTGGAAAGCATTAAATGTCATGTAATCCTTACACAGTAAGTAATGATTCTAAGGATAATGACAATAATAGATTCATTAGAAAATCCTTAAATCGACTCAGGTATTCTTTAAAATTTGGGATAACCCAACAAATCCATTACATTTTTATATATATAATTCATTAATTATCAAAAAAATACATCCCTAAACATTATGTAATTTTTCCCAGAAAATATTCTCAATCATTGGGAGTCCCAAGACGCACCCAATTTATTAATAAAAAATGTTTAATGATGAGAATTACCTTGAAGTGGGTAACAAGATGTTACAAACTCTCCACCATATAAATTTACATCACCATGAAATCATGTAGAATAATGAAGCCCGATACATATTTGAGTCCACTAATGACCCATCAAAAACTCATGCTCCACAATCTCATGAGAATCCAATATGTTATTACATATAATTATGACTAGTAGAATTGACTTCCCATATAATACATCAACCTTATAGTAAATGATCTCAAGGAACTACTAAATAATTGTAACATTTTTCACTATCTCAATATCCTCTAAAAACATAATGTGAAAGGGATCAAGCTTGTATTTAATAATCTAAGATATATGAGAAGAATAATTAATTTTTTTCATCTGAATATCTAATTCCAAACGATAAGAATCATTCCTAGGATTCCTAGTGGCCTCAAATTGTTGAAAATATCTAGAATCCAACATTATTTATTTATGAATATGATGGTGACCCAACCATGGAGAAAATTTATGGAAAACCTAATAACCTATGGAAAAATCAAAAGGATAATGTTGATAATATTCATAAAATTTTAATCGACTCAGAGCTATAACCAGATGAAAATGTTTATCATGAATCCTCATAAATGTCTAATGAATGAAACTAGGTCCCAACAAAAAATATTTTCCCACCTCTTCCCAAAAAATATGTCATCTACACAAGTGACCATACAAAGCCTTGAAAGGGTCGATTATGATCAATGACTACTAACATTTAAAAAAAAATTAACCAGTTCAAGATAGATATCCTATGATCCCCAACATTTATTAACCCATGAACAAATCATACTCTATAGGATATGATTGTCATGAACTATCTGACCATCTATAGATAGATAGTAAGCTTTACTCAAATTGACTTCATTACTCATCACATCTTGAAGAATTCTCCAGAACCTCAATGTAAACCTAGGATCCTGTCCTGAAACAATGGTAGAAGGAACCCCATGTAACCACCCAATTTCCTGTATATACAACTTACCTAGATCATTAACCATTGTAGTGTCTATGATCATAATTAAATGGTATGAATTTTTCTACCAATCAATAACCAAATAGATAGTATTGGTCCCCAGTGAGTCTATGTTAATATAATAACAAAATCCATTGGAAACTCTTCGCTCTACCAAACTGTCACTCGAAGAGGATGGATCAAACCAGAAGGTTTTTATTGCTCTAACATCATTTATTATAAGTTTGAACATAGGGACAAAGAATTAGTAATGTAACACATCAAACAGGACAATTATAAAATTTTTATCATGTCATAATACATCATTATGGTTCCCAAATGAATGACCCATGAATATCTCTTACAAGAAAACAAAAAATAGTTCCTTGTTGATGCTGGGGAAAAACCGATAACTAAAAATAAGAGTTCCATATGTAGAGGAAGACCAACTAGAAAAAGTATCCCCACCATATATGATTTATAAAATTTCTCTAAACTCAATATCTTGATGCTGACTATATAGAATGATATCATGGAGTGATTTTGATAACTATAAACTAGAGAAAAGCGTAACTGAAACATCCTCTAGAGCATCCACAAGAAATTAAGAAAAATTCCCCATAATGGTCATGTAACACCCCAAGTTTTTCTTAACAAAATAGAAGTACATGTAATATTTTTTATGTATATATTTATAACTAGACTTTAAAAATAGTTTTTCCACTACTATTATTTGAATTTCAAGAAACTATCATCTACAATTGTGTTCAAAAACTTATTTGGAGTCTGATTAAACCAATTTTTTGTTAATAATAACATACCCTTATGAATAGAAATATGAATAGTAATATGACCCTAATGAATAGTAAATTTTATTATTATTTTATTTTCTTAAGGATTCATGATAATAAGATCATTGTTAATTTTTCCTTGTGATATATAAGTAGTTATAGAATTAGAATTGTTAATTTTTTAATTAAGAATTAATTTGTTTAAAAATTTAATTAATAATATTTAAAAAAATATTTTCAAAAAATGGATTTCATTTTTGAATTCAACACATCAAAAAATGGTTAGAATAATTTTTTAGGAGTTTTTTTGAAATTCTTGGGAGTTTTTATTATGGTCTCTTTCTCCCACAATGTTTATCATTTTTCTTAATGATGCTTACTTTTATTGTTGTTTATATTGAATAAATGATATTTCTATATAGTCTGTCACTCCTTTTATAAATATATTAATATATAAATTAGATCCCTTTTATGTAAAAGACATAAAATAGTAAAAAATGTTTGTATTTATTATATAATGTAATTTTCTATTTATCTTATAAAGTAATTTTCACCTATGTCAATATACATTAATGATTATTATAAATCACTAGAGATAATTCATAATTATATCATCCATATAATTTCCATAGATGGATTATGATCATGTATTTTGGAAAAGTTTTATTAAGAATATTTATTCATAATTTATTAATTAAACTGTGAATGTGTTTGTGTACATGTTTCACAATAATATTTGGTTTTTAATCATGTGATGGCTGGGACCAAAATAATATATCCCTCCTATAAATTGGGTAATAATTTATATCTCATGAAATGAAATGTTAGGTACAATGGAGTTAACCTAATACACTATATTAATATAATGTGTGGGCCTATATTTATAAATCCTTCTTATGCATTCGGTAAAGAATTATATCTCATGAGATAAAACTCCTGAGGCTTCTGAGTGAACCCAATCCACTAATAGGATCTATACACAATGTTTCAGGGAATATGTAGTGAATACAATCCACTAAGGGAATCTGTCCACTATACGATGTTGAAAATTATAGTAATCATTCAGATAAGAAATTATTTTATATGATTTTTTATGTCATGATGTTTTTATATAACTTTCAATTGATATAAGAAATTCATATATGATGAAACAATACTATGTTATTTTTCCATTTGTCATGATTTATGTCTCAGGTTTCTACACACCATTATCTCTTTTCTTATGTTATAGAAAAAAAATATTATCCCATGTGTCATGATTTATCGTCTATATTTTTATTATGTATGATTCCTTATGTTATGTTCCTGTAACTTTATTATGATTTCATACCTACATGTTCATCTTATGCTAACTTATTATATTTAACTTTTATATCATAGATTTTCCCTTACTGAGAATCAATACTCACCATTTTATTATTATTTCATTCACTAGAAAATGAACAAAATTATTATATGTAATAAGTTTAAACTCATATAATTTTTATATAATTATTTGGTATATGATAAAGAATTATTGTAAAATAATAAGTTCATATAGATAACAATCAAAGACAATAATCTATTAGATATGTGTTTTCAATTTCTTATGTGACGTAATAAATATTCTTGTAAAATGATATAATATATATTTATGCTGTGAAATGATAATCTCATTGAATAAACAATACAGTAACACCCTAGGAAGGTAAACGACGAGGTTTATGCATTGATAAGGAAAGATCAACGAGCCTTATTCGAATGAGGATGGACAATGATACAATTTTAATAGATTTAGTAAAGTTAGATATGGAAATTATTATATATAGGAAGAGTTATTCCCTTTTCATGTGATGTAAACCATATTTATTATATCATATAAAAATACCAATAATATAACACTAGTTTATATACATAGATTAAAAAAATTAATAACGATATACTTATGGAATTCATCTTTTGAGAAAGGGTTTTGATGATTGGAATGAGAATATCTACACCAAAAGTTCTTGAGAAAATGACTCAATTTCAAAATGAAGCAAATATATCTTATTTATTTATATATACTAGTTTCAACAAGATGTAGAGGTATTTGATAGATCATTATTAGAGAAAAATCATACATTAGAAATTTTTTGGATATGTGTCACGATGCATACTATGAACACAAGTAAATATTGACGGGAGACTTCCTAAGGGTTCCATGAAACAAATCCATATACCAATTTTGAAGTGGGATCATATTGCAATGCTATTTATTATTGTACATCCTATGATATCTAAGAATATTGATGTCATATGGCTTATTGTGTGCATCTTTATAATATTTACACATATCCCTAAAATAATGGAGGAACAACCACTTGTTCATCTTCCCCAAATATATATTAATGAAGTTAGTATACTTGATTGTGAATTATTATCAATTGTAACTAATAATAACATAATTTTACATCATAATTTTAGATGATTCATTGGAGGTATTTGTA
This sequence comes from Viscum album, assembly GCA_963277665.1. Classification (NCBI taxonomy): domain Eukaryota; kingdom Viridiplantae; phylum Streptophyta; class Magnoliopsida; order Santalales; family Viscaceae; genus Viscum; species Viscum album. The sequence goes on along the minus strand of OY728147.1, from coordinate 840,806,672 downwards.
CACAGAGATATATTTCAGTACCGCCTATCACCTTCAATCATATGGGTAGTCTGAAAATATAATCAAAACATTATAGGGAATTATATTTTCATGCCCACTCAATTTCCAAGGAATATAGGAATAATAAATATCTGTGGTGTAATTTTCATACAATAATAACTTTCATTAGAGCATAAATATTACACCTTACCAATTCTTGTATGTGAAAAATGTCATTCTGAAATCAACTTGTATGATTTTTGAGAAAGGGATGTAGTTCTTCTTGAACACATTCACAACATAAAATTTGGTTTTAGCCAGTGCAATGATTTATTAGTTCTAGATAAAATCAATGAAAAAAGCCCCCTTTAATTTCTAGAAAAATAACAGATAAAAGGGGGCCTTTATCTGTGCTAAAAAGAGCACTGATTAAGGGGGTCTTTATTAGTGGAAAAAAAGTGCTGATAAAGGTGTCCCTTTATCAACACTCATATAAACGAGAAGAAAAAAGATGGCCTTTATTAGTGAAAATAAAAAATCACTAATAAGGGGGCCTTTATTAGTTCTAGAAAAAAATGCATCGAGAAATGGAGTTCTTTATTAGTGCTAGTAAAAAGCACCGATATGTGGAATATCTATGCCTTTTCACTAGTGCTTATAAATACCCCCTTTATTAGTGTTTATTAATAGAACTGATAATGATTATATTTCCTCAAAAAATTACATTTACTTAAAAATATTATATTTATATATTTATATATTTATATTTACATAAATATAACATTTTTATTAAAAATATTGATAAATAATAATTTAAACTTAATATATGAGGTACATAGTGAAATGTTAGTTATAAAAATATTTAAAAATAATAATAATTAATAATTTGATAATTAATATTGAGTAATAGTTATTAAAAAACAATTGGATGACATATAAATTAAACAAATTAATGAATGTTCTAAGATATGTTGAAAACAGTACTTGAACATCCAATGACAATGGATTTTGATATGGGTGTATGTTTGAGCTCTACCACATATCGAATAATATCCTATGAAGATATTTATGTTGTGATGACCCGGGGGACCTTGGTCATGGTTTTTCATAAAAGAATAATTAGAATTCCTCCAAAAGTAGGTTTTTAGTTTGAATTTTCTATCTCATTTAATTTTTGATAGTATTTAGGCTAATTTTAATATAGTATTATTGTCCTTTTTAGTGGAGATTAAATTTATTCCTAGATATTACAGATTTTAAATTTCTATGTTTTTCATTTTTCAGTTGTATTTATAATTAAATATATGCATATTTTCTTAAATTAATTTACAATAACGTGTTTTTATAAATACATATTTAAAAATAATTAAATAAAATTTTATATTAAAATATATAAACAAAATGAAAATAAATATCTATTATACATTTTATTTAAAGTAAAAAAAATTATATGAAATTAACTATTATCCGTTTCATTTAAAATAATATCTATTTATCTTTAATACATTATTGAAATATATGAATTTATATATACTTAAAAAAATTATATATAATGTTATATATACATATGTTTTTATATTAATAAACATATTTATATATTCTTTAATATATATGAATTAATATTATTACATAATATATTAAAAAAATTTAAGTGTGTATATATATCACATAGTTCTAAATATAATAAAATTAATTGAAATATTGTATCTTATAAAACAATACATGATTGTTAGAGTTGTAAAGGGAACTGAAATGGTGAAGGTAGGTCACATGATTAAGTACAAGCATGATATGGTTTTAAAGGGAGCCATTATAGCATTATGGAATGGTGGGGGTGTTCGCAAGTGCTGATCCGGGTTTGGTGGGGTGCGTGATGGTGAGTCGAGGAGTGGAAACCACTGAGAAAGGGGGTTGCGAGATCTATGAAAATGGGTGTTGTGTTTATTCAGGATAAAAAATAGTGTCGCTATATATATCAGAGGTTTTTTTACATGTTACTTACAACCTCTATGACATGTAAAAAAGAACTGATAAAGGAACCGTTTATCAGTTATTATTATTAGTCCTTCTAAATATAGGATTTCAACATTTTTTCATAATATCAGCACTTATTAAGGGCTAATAAAACCCTTTTAATAATTTTTAACGTCCGGATCTACATTATTGATTTATGAGACAATATATAATGTTTCATCCATTCATATTATTTCATGAAAATATAACGTAAACTGAAGAGTTTTATTGATAAACAAAAAATGTTCATGGAATTTAATGTAAGGGTCATGTATTATTGATGTTGTCTCCATAGAAGGGAGTTATATGGGTTGGTAAGAAGGGAAATCAGTTTCTATGTTATATTAAGACTTTTTATATTTTGGAGAGAATTGGATCTATGAATTACCAATTATTCATTTAAACCCACCTCTATAAAGTAAATGATATTTTTATTGTCTCATTTTGAGGAAGTACATGAAAAACCCAACATAAGTACTCACCATTAATGAAATTTAGTTAGATATAAAATTTTCCAGTATGAAATACGCTATCAAAATTGTCTATACCAGAGATAGTGTGTTGTGGAATCAAAAAACATGGATGGTGGATGTACATTGGAGGAATCAACTTTTAGAGGAAGAAATGTGGGATCTCGGGTAAAAAAAGATAAGAAATGATACATTTTAAGGAAGTGTGATGGTTTGGGGTTAGGAAAGAGTTACATGAGTCGGAGGTGGAGCTGGGATTCTTGGAATTTTTTCCTATTTCAGATTAGAAGGATTTATTTTTATTAGGTTATTCAAGCGATCGACATAAAAATTTGGAAATTGTGGGATGTTGGTCTTCTCGAGGATGAGGATATAATGGAGACTAACTTTCCTATTGTGTTTTCAGGTGAACATATGATTTTTATTAGAGTAGTGAAGAATTATATATTCTAGAATTAGGATCAAGGATTTCCTCGAGATACAAAGGTAGATGATGTCTTTGTAAGATTGAAACATGAATTGAAGGTTGGGTCTGTAAATGCCAGAACATATATAGACCCAACCTGTAACATTGTGGGGGCAGAAGATTTTTATGATCGTGAAAAGGGAAAGATGTAGACTAATGAATAAGGTAAGAGAGGTGAAACTATCAATATTTCAAGAGGATGTTTTAGGGAATGCGTTAAGGTAATAAGATGTCCAAGGTTGAGAGGGATCATCCAGAATGTAACTATCTATAATATGGATGAGAAATTAGAGGTTGAAGGATTGTAACAAGATCAAGGGAATTTGATTTATGTTACAACAATTATGACACAAAATCTCTCATTAGATCACTGTTTCATTGGGACCATATGAGAGGATGTAGTTTTGAGCCATGTCTTTGTGGAATGTATTGATAAAGGGCATGTAATAGGTCTTAATATCCTTAGGAGGAAGAAATAGATTATAGGGAAATGGGATGCAAGGAGTTGTATTTTCTTATAATGATAGAATTATAATGTTTGAAAGGACTATTCCCACTTACCAAAGATGAAGAAAACAAGGTCTTCCAAAAATTAAAAGGTAGTGGACGGTAATCCCATTTTTAATACTTAGGTAATCAAAGAGATTTAGTCTTCTCATAATTATCCACAGGTGATGGAGGTTGGAGTGGTCATTGAACCAAAAAAACAGATGATAAGATAGAATATAAGATTCTGGATGTGATGGGAGATAAGGATTTTTTCTGAGAAACACATGATGATATTCGTGAATAAAGGGAAACATGATAGCCAATTATTCATTCTAAAAAAGATACTTTAGTGGAGGAATTTGAGTTAAAAACCAAAAATTAGGAAAATGAAATGATGGTTGAGAGAATGATTCAAGTGGATATAAAATCATTTTAGTGTGTGTGGATCGATAATAAAAATAAAAATCTGTAGTGCGACATCAATGAACAGAAGATTTGTGTGCAATAATTTATTTAAACATTGGATAATATGGCCTATATTTTTGAAAACCTTACCATGGATGGCCCTAACATGGAGGCCCCTACATTGAATTGGAGTATTTAAAAAGGTAAGGCATCTAGTCTACTAAAATATGATTTTAATAATTTGGTAATTTCATTTAATGTTGGTTGATTACTCATTTTGATCTGGAAGGTTTTCCCACTTTTTCCTTTAAAGATCATTGAATAATAAAAACACATTTTTAAGTTAATCGAAATACACATTCTATTAATTAGTAAAAAAAATTCTAGAAAAATACATTCACTATAACTAATTCATCTAATATTATATAACATATAACAATATAGGGATGTACCATACTTTGGATCATTTGAGGATCTTTCTCTAAAATAATGAAAATTATATAAGATATAATATTATTATGATGAAATAAATATGTAAAGAAATAAAAATTTGTATAAAAAAGGAATATGGGGAATGGTTTTAGTAATAAGAATAATGTGATTTTAGAGAACGGTAAACATGACCATTGTAACCTAAAGATTGGAATCAGACTTTTGTAATTGTTAATATTGACATTTCATTAATAATGATTCCATTATGGGCAGAAGTATAGAAAAATAAATAGGACCATACTTAATAAATATAAAGAATTTATGTTCATTAATATATATTAATATGACTGTATACATATTCCAAAGAATAATATAGAATTTATTAAAATGGAGATTACAATTTTTTATGGTGAAATGAATTTTTTGGAATACCAAAGGTCATTTTAATTAATAATGTAATTTATCATTTATAGATAAAAATAATCAAAAGGACTTGATATTAAGAGTGAATACATCGATGTCAGCTAATGGTTACTTCTGAGAATTTTACATGATTGTAAAATTATTACGTGAATAGTAAACAAAATTGTGTATATGGACATAATTACGATTTCATTGTTATATAACAATATTTTATAATATAATTTAATATATTTTGAAAGAAAAAATATTTTTATTCATTCAAATAATGTAATTTAAAATAATAAAATTAATTTCTAAAACCTAAAAAATGTTTCCACAGAATTAAATATATTTTAATATTGAAATAATTAATCCATTTGAACAAAATTATTTTTAAGATAGAAAATGATTTAATTTAAAATATATTTATTATTAAACTCTTAAAACCAAAAAATGTGTCTTATGTTTCAAATATCATCATATAAAACAATAAGAAATACAGTGTCATGTATTTGTTTACAACACAATGTCTATGAAATATGTTTATAAATTAACAAATAATTTTACATAATTTTATATAAATACCTACCCATATTTCTATCCCCAACTTCAAAACCATTGGTAATGATTTTCCACACATTTCTCATCTCATGAATTGTTGGGAAGAGAATTAGGTAGATAATGGTTTGATACTCTATCACCATTTTTCTCTTAAAAATTGGCCTTTAGTGTTCTAATCACTAGACATAGCGAGGTAATAATTACTATTCCCATAACGACATATTTCTTTGAGAACCCAGTCTCTTATTGCTATAATGACGTCACTCTTATGAAACTATTGAGATTAATATAGCAAGGTAAGTGTTTTCATATATGTATATTCATTTCTCTTTGAAATGTCCTTGATTTCCATAAAATTCACCTAGAAAATTATGTTCTGCTTCATGTTTAAAATTCCATTATTATATTATGAATAAGTAACTATCATTTCCTCTTATTATACCACATCCATTATCCATATATTTTTATAAAGTATATCTTTCTGATATGAGATTTTTTATCATTGATTTTTTCTCCAACTATTGAATTAATAAGATGCTTCCTAATAATACACATGAATAATGAAACTACCTCACCCTAATACACCATTATCAAGAATAGTTTTCATTATATTCTCAATATCCTATAATTCTTAATACATTGGTTGTTATTCACCAAGAGAGTCATGTAATTCTATTGACTGGGGAAACAATGAAAATATCTAAAACCCTTAAATTTTTACTAAAATGCATATATTATAAAGATCTGTATCAAAGTGGATTCTTGACTACACTGGAAAACAATTTAGTGATGGTTCAATCTACCATGAAATGATTTACTACGATTTTTATAAAATTTCACAAATTCCTATGTCGAGAATTTTGTTTCATGAGACTTTTTTGCAGTTATGTACAATTAAAATTATATATATATATATATGAATACGTATATTAATTAAAAATTTATAAATAGATACATATAATAATAAAATTATATTTAAATTATATAAACATGTAATATATAAAATCATTTAAATATGATAATATTTACAAATATCAATTAAATTCATATAATTATAAAACAATTTATATAAATCATTATAAATACATATACTCACAATAAAATATATAATTATATGTAAATAATATGTATAAATATATATGCATATATATATAATTAAAAATATATTATATAAAAGTATATAAAAAATATATATAAATACACATAAATGTGTATAAATATATGAGAATGTATATATAAATAAACTTGTAAAATTTTAATAAATACATATAGATAATTAAATATAATATTATACACACACACACACACATATATATATATATATATAAACGAATATGAATATATAAATATAGATATATATATATCAACATAATATATAAAAATGAAAATAAATATACACACATATAAATAAATTTAAATATACAAGTGTATATATATATATATATTAATTCCTATTATATTATATAAAGACATACTTACACATGAACACACACATGACACACAAATAATTTTATATAATTTTGTTAGGGTCATACCCAAGTGGTAATGGCATCCTCTTAATATAGCATTATCAAGTGTTTATTCCCTGAAGACCCCCAATTTTGGGGGCATTTCTGGATGATATCATGACACAGAGGATGATGTTCACATTATAGGGTTGTAACCAAAACATAAGGAAAATGGACACAATATAGGTGAGTATGTTCCATGACACAAGAGGGTGGGTTATGGTGTTTCACAACACTGTGGGTGTGGTGTATTAAGAACTACAGTGTAGGACAAAAATCCATATTGCAAGATGCGTGGCTTTGTAGGGTGCTTTGGTGAAGAAAAATGGGCCATAATGTCAGAGTCAGGCATAAGGGCATATGAATGGTAGCTATATAATGGTTGTAAAATCTTATAATTTTAGTTTTAAATAATAATAATATAAATAACCATCATAACATGCAATATTGATCTTTATCTGAGTTGAGATATGTTAAAAAAATATTATTATTTAAATGGACCTTTTATAACTTACCATTGAATTTTCAGGTAAGAATACGAGTGAATACATAATGAAATATATGTATAATGACAATACTCAATATAAAATTATTAATTAATTATTTGTAAATAAAAACTAAATATTTAGAGTAGTCATTTTATTATATGAAAAAGAATTTTCATCAAAAATGTTATTTTTTAATTTTGATTGTATAAATTTTAATTAATTTATATCACATTTGGAAATTGTATCTTATAAATTGAATATATTTTTTGAAATTATAATATCAAAATTATCTTAGGGTGACATTTTATGATGTTTCTGAAATGGTTTCCTTTTTAGTGAATAAGGAAAAGTAATGAATTTTTAAAGACAATCATATCTTTTCATTATATCAAGTCATTTAAAAGATTCATTCTTCATTTGATTATATTTTAAAGTAACATAATATTCAATTTTCATAACATAGTATGAGAAATTCTATATATATGAAAAAATATTTTACTTTTTAATAAGTTTATTTTTATGCTTAGACACAAATTTTTCTTAAAAATGGTTTTAGGTACAAAATTTCATTCCACTGAAATTAATTAAAATGATCAAAGTTTTAAATTAAATAAATGAAATATATATATTATGTAACTATCTATATTAATTTAAATTCATTTATTGGTGATTATAGGTCAAATATTTAATGTATTTTCATTGTATTATAATTTTTTTTTAAAAACTCATTGTCATCAGGTTTTGCTAGTTTATATTAAACTAAATTTCTGAAAATTATAAAAACTGAATATTTAAATTTTATTAAATATTTGTAATTATCAGGATAACATTTAAAAAATAGTTCCCTTTTATAACATAAATATTATGAATTTTAACCATATAAAATATTTTTCACTAGAGTAAGTGTAAAATTGGTAAAATATATTTAAATCTATGAGATAAGGTATCAAATTAAACTCAATATTTTTCATTATTCCATATAATTATATTAATCAAACACATACATTAGAAATTTATATATATGGTATTCTGTTTCAATTTTCATTTGATAATTACATTTATTATTTTTTATGTAATAAAAAAAATGTCACTCACTTTCTTTTAAATTTATCTATTATATTTACATAGCTATAGAAAAATTTGAATTAATATTAAAGGTTATATTTAGAATAATAAAATTATTTATATTATTGACATTAATATTTAATTTTTAGTTACTATATAATTACCATAAATGCTTATACCACACCAACAAAGTGCTTGTGTAACTAGCGAAAAAAATCAAAGTAAATAATATTAAAAACAAAAAAATTAATGTATTTAAATAAATTTTGTTACCAAAATAATTTTCTAATTAATAATAATATTTTATTAACAGTTTAATGGATTATATTTTAATTCTATTATTGTTGTATCTTTAAATTCATATTAAATGAATAGTCCCAAAAATGACATTGTTGATATTGTATGTTAAAGAATATTTTATTAATTTATTTGGAAAATATAAAAAAATATTGAAAGATGAAAAGGGGATGTAATTTTGTATAAAATTTCATTCTGTTACATTTTTTATTCCAATTGTTTTCTTAGAGGTACATTTAAAATCCTTAAATATTGAAAAATGTGTTGCTGTTGTTAAGTACAAAGGGGGTTAATGAGCGGTTAAACTAAAGATATAAGGGTTAAAATAACCTAGAAACATTTTAAGTCCAATTTTATATGTTTATTTAGATAATAAATAATCTTTAGTTATAAATTTTGTCCAATTTGGGACTACTTTTCAATGAATCCAACTTCATAATATTTTAATGTTTTGAAAAAAATTAAAAAAGTTCCCCTTCCTTATCTTATAAAAGAATGTCCATATTTTATCTTCTTTACAACAATTTGATCCATCTAGTTTAACCATAACATACCAATTTATATAATCATATTTTTTTATGAATTATTTTTTCTTATTTTCTTATAATTCCATTCCATGGGTCCTCAATAAGGGACATATGGGAATTTTACAAAAGGAGTGGAAATATTCTTACAAGACCTCTTTCTATTTACTTATTCAATAACTTTTATATCTATGTTATTCGACATAAAATTAGAAATTAAATATCCTCAGTGTAGTGAAATTTAATTATAATTATTTAACCACGATTATCCACCCTCATTTCCATCAAATGGGAAAGTAAATTAAAGCTCATTTGTACATGTGGACTACTACCTCCATGTAATGATATTAATTATTTTGCATCGACATAATTCATGATTGGTTTTTATGAGTTATTTAATATTTATATATGATATTTATGAGATAATTATTCCTCTATAATTATAATCGATAATAAATATTCTAATATTTCCATCCTTTATAAATTTATAATTTAACTTATGCGTACAAGTGGACTACCACCTCTACGAAGCAATGTGATTGGTTTTTTGATTTTTACCCTACATGACTACTAATAATGATATATTAAATGAATATATATAATATAGAAATAATAGTAATGATATGAAGAGCTGAATTATTGTTTACCATTCTTTCATTCAAACAATTGAAAATTGGAGACATCAGTCATGCGTACATAAAGACTACCATCTCCACGAAGTGATGTAATTTATTTTTTATCACCACATTTTATGACTAATTAGAAAAGTGTATATTATTAATAAATATGATATTTATATGATGATTAATAAATTTTATATTATAAAAAATTAAATATTTTTAAATTACCAAAATAATCAACTCGAAACATAAATGAAAAATGAAGTAGTTATCTCCTAGAATTTACATTCTAATGAATATAAGGTCATAAATGCGTGATAAAATGTTATAAGTATTATTTGGTATGATACGTATGAATATTGACATATAATATATTTATAACAAATATATATTTAATATATATTATTTTTTAAATCTTATAATGCAATATGAGAATTGAAGTAAAATTTTTATGTTTCAATCCCATTTTATTCAAGATTGTTTTCGATTGGTTTTCCAAAGAGGAAATTATATGATCATCATATAATAGTAACCTATAATTTTAATACAAATCTATTTATTTACATTATTAAGATGTTGTAGTATTATTTTCCTCACCAGGGCATACAAAATGATTTAGAACATGTTTTAAAAAAAATATTCAGCATTATTTATACACTTTCGGCTAGAAAACCATTTTTGTCCATCTCCTATTATTTTAAAATAGGTTCAAGATTATATTTTAACATTATTTAATTATATTTAAAAATTAATTTTATCCATGGATTACATTTTTGAAAAATCAAAAAACAATATTTTGGAATTTTTTTAACAATGTACGTTTAAGGAATGGTGTGTAAAGAACCGTTTTTAATAGTTACAACATGATCTGAATTTCCCACAATCATGGTCACTCAATGATTTTAAGACTACATTAAAATTTACCATAGTTGTTTTAAAATATTATTTTTCTTTAATATTCTTGATATATTTTGATGTTCAATAATTTATTTGATAATTAAAAAAGGATTATACTCATGAAATATTATAGTGATCTATTAAAGTAACTTCTCGTCTATGAAAACATAATTTGATGTTAATTATGATTTAATAGTAATAGTATTTTATGATACCATACCTATGATTATTTTATATGGTTTCTTATTTTTATGATTATATATTTTTAATAAAAGATTTAATTTCCATATATTACTATAATATTATATAATGAATTGTTTATGATATTGTAGTGTTTATATAAATATGTTATCATTATTTGACACTTAGTTCCATTAAATCCATCTAATATAATTTTAATTTTTATATTTATATATCATTATGTGATTATGATCATCTTGTATGTGATTCATAATATGTTTTTTTCATATTGATGTGTGACTATGATTACTTCTATTTATACTTAGTGGAATATGCATGGAAAAAATTACTAATATCTTTCATCATATTTTTAAGCATGAGTATGATGGATTTTTTTGTAGGATCAGAATATTATATTGGGACATTATTATGATTTTGTATCATCAAATTATTATGTTTTACTATGATTATGTTTTCACATTCCTATTTTATGACTCTTGAATAATGTGTACTGCATAGAAACCCATACTGAACATGCTTATAGATATGAATCAATCGTTACCAGTGCACAATGATTTGGTAGAAAACTACAACCCAGTTCTGATCCTCCCAATGGATAATCAAGTGATAATTAAAATTTTATTTATGGGATATTATAATGTATTATTATTGATGATGATCATGGTTGACATTTTTTAATCTTATGGTGACTCTAGCAACCTAAGATTTTATGAGAATTATTCTTTTTAATTTCATTGATGTCTTGTGTTATACGCTACACTGAAGGGATCTTGCACTACACACATCCCTGACTTGGCTTTCATTACACACAATCAAGACCTTCCTCGATAGCGTGTGTAGTACTCAATACTGAGTTTCACTAAAAGAGATATTATTATAATATTATTATGAACTAGCCGTTATGAATAGTAATACACACATATTGAAATTTTATAAATTTTATATTTCAAAATGGACTTCATTTTTGGATTTGGAATATTGAAATTAGCCTAGGGTGAATTTTTGGTATTTTTCTAAAAAAATTCAATTTTTGATGAATAGTGAAAACTCTTATTACTATTTAAAAACCGACTTTTTATTTAAATAATTATTTATTTTATTTAAATTTATTTTAGGTAAAAATTGTTACATAATACATATATAAGTTCACTGTAATTCATTGGAGTCATTTTATAATAATTTTAGATATATAAATATTTTATTGAACTTTTCACCGCCTTTTACCCACCTCCTAGGAGAATTTAAAAATTTACATAAAACTTAATTTTACTGCTTCTATTAGTGGAATTTCAAAAATCTGAAAGACACGGTTAATATCAATGAGTAAAATGTGGTTCAATAAGATAAAAATAATTTTCGGTGAATAGTAACTTTTTTACTTTTATTTACCACGGTTAAAGGTAAATATGCTAATTAATGGTAAAAATGATATTATTATAACCTAACAGATGTCCTAATTATATTGGATAAGTATAATTTGAAACAAAACAATATTAGAAATTTAATATTATCATTTAGGTCCACGTGGATTAGATTAGGACATTTATTATTATTTAATTTAAAGAAGAGTTAAAAGAGTTAAAATCAAAGTTTAATAATTAAAACATTTTTAATAAAGGGTTATACATAAGATAAATTAGACTATAAAAATTAATTATAAAGATAAAAATATTTCTTACATAATGGTATTTTATTTATAAATTTTAGACATTAAATAATTTAATTTATTTATGACACAATGATGATTCAGTAATTACCTTATTAATGAAATATTAACATAATTGATGTTATAAATTCCAAAATAAATGTAATTTGAGACTTTTAATGAATTACAATAATTTTATCAGTTAATATGATATGTTAGTATGGGTTTAATTAACATTTTTTAACTAATCATTCTGTTATGATTTTCACAAAAATCAATTACCAAATAGTGTCAAAATTGACATAAAATAGTTTTTTTAAAACAAATATTATATTATTAATTTTTACTTTATTCCTAAAATTCTAAGGTTCGGCAAAATGACTTAGATAAGGTTATATATATTGATAATGAACCACTTGGGGTTCTTTTGGCTTGTTATAGTAAGTTTATTAACCATATAGTGTATGTAAACAAGAAGACACGATAAAAGATAAATTATTTAACTTAGAGTTAAATCTAAATGATAAGGTTAAAATACTAACCTAAAATTTTCTAAAAACTATTGGTTGAGAGTATTTAGACCCATACCCACTTTATCTTCCAAATAAATCAATTGTGAGCTACTATTAACCGAATATAAGTTTATTATAATATAATATTTTAAGTTTTTCCTAAGGTGCCCCTCTCCTCCCTTATAAAAGGCCACCTCCTCCATCTTCTCTTTACATTATTTTGTGCCTTCAAGCCCAGAAATACCCAGCCCATTTCCCTTCTCAACATCCCTAGAAACATTATAGAGGTTCTGGCCTCCTCAAAAGACCAACTCTTTTTCCTTAAGAGGAGGTTAAGAAGAGGCGCGTCAAATAAGAGGAAATCTCTTCTACTGAATCTTTCAAGCTTATTTCATCTTCAACATCTTCTTCTTTAGTTGTTTCATTATAGAGTAATAACATCAGTATCAATAATATACTTATATGTTATTATAAATATGAAACAATTACATTTCACCTTATATCCATCCTACGAAAAACGAAATCACCGCGCGTGCGTACGTACGGAATACCGTCTCCACGCCATGGTGTAATCTGTTTTCCACCACCACCTTACTTGGATGGGTATAATGGGGTAAATAAATAACTATATATGATTATTGTAAATTAATATTGATTTTTAAATATTATACATACACTTCAATACAATTCCACGATCATGGGAATGATATCATCGCTCATGCGTACGTACGGACTACCGTCTCCACGAACGCGATGAGATTCATTTTCCATGATTAACCATTCATGTATGACTATAAAGTATATATAATAAATAATAATGAAATATATTACATAATAATCATACTGGATTTATGTACATATATGTTTCATTTACTTAATTTTTTTTTAATTCAATAAGTAAATGAAAACAACGTTCATGCGTACGTACGGCCTACCGTCTCCATGAACAGTGTCTTTTTTTCCATTTATCGATCTATCTTATATATTTATATGCTGAATATATATTATATATAAATCATGTTTTACATTATGTAAGTAAGTAAATCAGATATAAGTAATAATATCAATAACAACATGTCGAAACACATACGATAAATGAAATGATTTTACCCAAAATGCTGCTTTAACATAGAATTTACAAAAGAACGGGTAATATAAAGTCATAAGTAAACCATATATGATATGATAACTATTAATATGATTATTTAATAAGTCAATGACATTATTTAAATCATTATATAGGAGGTTTGGATACATACGAAGCATATCAAACATAAGGTAAGGGATAACTATTCCAATCTCGTTCTTATCAGAGATTATTATTCGTAAGTATTTACTGGGGTTATTGTTATCATCCATTATATGTTTTCTAAAAATGTTTTTTAATGTATGTTTATGTTCTTTTTACCCAATTTTTTAGTTTTACACATGTTATGGAAGGAATATTTCTTTTGTTTACCATACGAGGAACTTTTTGACTTTTCCGACAAAAGTACGAGGAGAATTTTTTTTAACTTATACAGCGTGAACATATTTTTACAATTTCATAACGCCTAATTTTAACGAAGATTATTCAACAATATTTCATGACTATTTTCAAAAAAAATCATTTTCTTTTAAAATTGCATGGCTTTTTCTGAAATGAAAATGATTTTGAAGAAGAAAAGACATTTTCTTCAAGAATTCATTTCAAGTGTTTTATCAAAACCATTTTCCATCTAAGATGACATTATTTCATACGTGTATGTTTCAAGTATAATGTCTCTTTGATTTACATGGTTTCACTTTTCTTATGATGAAATGATATCCATTTGTTTTATATAAATTATGTTATGATGGGATGATTTTTATGAAACAAATTTTACTTTTTGGGTTATGATGAATTATTTGTGTTCATTTTGTGGCACAAGTAAGAATGATTTTCATTATGAGATGGGTGAGACCTATATCTCCCTCCAATGAATTAGGTAAAGATTTATATCTCATGAGATGAACATGGCTAGAATGAAAAGTTAATCTGGTTCAATGATACAAAACTGGAACGAGAAATGAAGTATGTTCATTAAGGGACATTGTCCACTAAGATGGTCTTGGCAGCAATGCCTTGGCTACTATGGAAATCATATCACGTTCTTAATGTTTTTCCAAAATTAGAAGTTTTATTTCCAAGCTATTTTATCATGATTGATGTTCCATTATGATTTATGCCTTATGTACTACCATATTTTATGTCATTACTCAAGATTTTGATGTTTAAACATTATGTTCAGGTTTTTATGTTCAAATGTATATGGTTTGTTATATTTTCTCCATAATTACCCTTACTGAGCATTTGAGCTCACCCTTTATATGTTTTATTTTCCCCAGGGTATAAAGAAAGGTTTTAGGTAAAAAAACAAAAGGGTATGATCTTTATGGGATATGTTAAAGATCTTTCACCATGATTAGAAGATTATGTTCTTAGTTTCCAAAGACACTAAACTATTACGATACTTGAGTGATGGTTTTTTTATGTATTAAGTATTACGCAAAAGTAATTTAATGTCCATGTAAGTCAAGTTTCGGGTCTCTACAGTTGGTATCAGAGGAAAGGTTTAGTTAAACTTTGGAAACTAAGATGCGAAACAATTAGTGAGATCCCTAGAGATATTGCGAACGTATGTCTAGGGATGTACCTAAGGTTAAGTATAACTATATGTTATAGTCCTAGGATTACGGTAACGATCATAGAATTAAACCTAAGATGTTAGATATTGAAAGTACTTCCTCTTTATTAAGTTGTTTTCCTAGAATGATTTATTCCTCTCACACTTTTCTTTTTGGGTTTTAGATGATGGCTGGAACCCAAAGGAACCATGTAGATCAATGTAATAGGCAATGAAATAATTGTCCTCCTGAACAAACCAATTTTATGGGAGATGGAGTGAAAAATATTATTACTATACTTACACATGCTATTAATCATTTTGGACTTCTCAATAAGTATAAAAGTGAACAATATTCTATTGAGTCCTTCATGAGGGAACGTCCAACTTATTTTAGTGGGTCTTCTGATCCACTTGTTTCTGAACAATGGATCTATAGCATTGAAAAGATATTTTCCATACATTGCTGTTCAGAGCATGAAAAAGTCATTTTGGCTGTTCACCGTTTAGAAGATGAAGAAGACCAATGGTGGATTCTTATTTAGAATACAAGGCCCCAAGATGAAATTGAATCAATGGAATGGGACGAGTTCAATAACTTGTTTTTAAATAAGTATTTCCCTCGTATTCTTTGAACAAATATGGAAAAGGAGTTCCTTGAGCTTATGTAAAAGGATGATGAATCTGTTGGTTTATACAAAGAGAATTTTACAAGGCTTGCAAGGTATGCATCTGGCTTTATCATCTAACCTAAAAGTAAAGTTGATCAATTCTTCAGTGGCTTAAAACCAAGTCTTCAAAGGGAATTATCTATAAGAGACTTCAGTAACTATGAAGAAATTGTGCATTGTGATATCAAGGTAGAACTGGAAGATTGTGTTACATAACCATATTATGGTTTTGAAAAGAAACGAAATATGGAGTTCAAGGAGAAATCTCAGAATAATGGTGAAAATAAGATGAATGTTTCTTTATGATCAAAGTGTAGAAATAAGTATGTTGGAGATTGTCTTAAAGGGACTAGAATATGTTTTAAGTGTGGAAAAGAAGTTCATCGAGCAGATTCATGTCAAAGTAATTGAAAAAGGGTTTCTAATGATGTGAATAAATAAAATACTTCAGAGAACACACCACCAACACATCAATGCTTCAAGTGCAAGGAAATGGGAAATTATGCCAATCAATACCCTAATCCCAGGGATAATGATGATCAACATGAGCAACCTCTTAAGGAAAAGTATAAAGGGAAGTCACATGCGATCACTATCTATGATGTTGAGTATGACAATGATGTTGTGTAATGATTAAGTGTTTATGTAATGGGATTTCAAAATAGTATCATGGAATCTCATTTATGGTATCGTAGAATTTTGGAATATCTATGTTTTGGTTTTCAATAATTATATGGTACCGGTAACCATGAAAAGTGATTGAAATGTTTTTGGAAAGAAGATGATATGCACATAATGAAGGGATAAAGAAAAAAATGAAATGAGCTCATGACTGATATAAGGACAAAGTTATATCATGGTTTGAGTATATAGAAATTTTGGGATTTTTCTATGTGCAAAGTGTTAAATTTTGAGAGCATTCAGGTTTTCACTAAGGTTCAATGGGCATTTCAATAGAATACATGATTAAGGTATTCAAATGTTTGTAATGTGACCAACAAGATATATCATATGATATATGGGGGATAAGTGATGGTATTCACAAGCTCGGAAGACTACATTTATAGTTATTGTTTTCTTTATACTATGAGCTTGGATAGAAGTATTTTGGATAAGCCTAAAGATTGGAATGGATTATGTTGGACATAATTTAGTATTTTTTAAGGCTTGAACTTTTTTGAATATTATTGATGGAATGATATAATATTGTAGTTTTAGAAAAAGGACAACCCATAGGACGGGAGACAACCCATCGCGTCAGAAAATGTTGCGGGAATCGAAACCACAAACGAAGTACGACATGCCTTTATCGCCGAACACTGGCCTACAGGAAGTCCTTGGTTAGTAGAAACTAGTTTCATTTTATTAAGTGGTATGATAGATGAAGTATAAGTTCATTTTTGGAATCATATACGATTAACCTCACCATAGATGTACTTATTTATATTTGATAAATTTTGCTAACCTTTTGTTTGAAATAGATGGAATGACCCATTTTTCTATCACATGATCTTCTAACACTTCACAAATAACAAATTCAACTTCCTTTCATTAAGAGATGAAGTGGAAATTGTTCAAGGCCCGAACAACAGTGAGATTGTACCAAAATCTTGTAAGTATTTTGTTTAATTCATCAAATTTAGGGAAATGATCTAGAAAACAAAAAATTTTGTCCTAATGCCCTCATATCCGATGAATCAGATGGTACCTTAGATCATCACAAATTTATGGCTTTGTGATTTTTGGATTTTTCATAGCCATACCACTCTCCATCAGAACTTGATGGTTCGATTTCTCTTCCATATCCATATTTTCACCAATGTTCTCCTATGTGGAAACCCAGTGATTAGTTATTTTGGGTAACCGTTACATTTAATAATTTAGTTTTTATAGTTAAGTTTTGGAATTATTTTTCAGGATGTGGGTTTCTACGAAAGAAACTTTGAAGTAGTAAACCATTTATAACCCCGATGAATTTCGAGGGTGAAATTCATTTTAAGGGGAGTAGAATGTAACAACCTGAGATTTTATGAGAATTGTTCTTTTTAATTTCATTGATGTCTTGTGTTGTATTATACACCAAAGGGAGCTTGCACTACACACATCCCTGACTTGGCTTGCATTACACACAATCAAGACCTTCCTCGATAGCATGTGTAGTACGCAATACCGAGTTTCACTAAATGAGATATAATTATAATATTATTATGAACTAGCCATTATGAATAGTAATACCCACTTTTTGAAATTTTATAATTTTTATCATTCCAAATGGACTTTATTTTTGGATTCGGAATATCAAAATTAACCTAGGGTGAATTTTTGGTATTTTTCAGAAAACATTCAATTTTTGATGAATAGTGAAAACACTAGATTACTCTTTAAAAATCGACTTTTTATTTAAATAATTATTTATTTTAAATAAATTTATTTTAGGTCAAAATTGATACATAATACCTATATATGTTAAATGTAATTAATTGGAGTTATTTTATAATAATTTTAGATATATAAATATTTTTTTGAGCTTTGCACCGTCTTTTACCCACCTTCTAGGAGAATTTGAAAATTTACATAAAACTTAATTTTACCGATTTTGTATGTGGAATTTCGAAAATACAAGAGACACAGTTAATATCAAGGTGTAAAATGTGGTTTAATAAGATAAAAATAATTTTTGGTGAATAGTAACTTTTTAATTTTATTTACCACGGTTAAAAGTAAATAGGGTAATTAAGGGTGAAAATGATATTATTATTACCCTAACACATGTACTAATTCTATTAGATAAGTATAATTTGACCAAAAACAATCTTAGAAATATAATATTTTCATTTAGGTCCACTTGGATTAGATTAGGACATTTATTATTATTTAATTTCAAGAAGAGTTAAAAGAGTTAAAATCAATATTTAATAACTAAAACATTTTTTATATAGGGTTATACATAATAAAAATTCGAATATAAATTTTAATTAGTGAGATAAAAATATTTCTTACATAATTTTATTTTATTTATAAATTTTATACAATAAATAATTTAATTTATTTATGACATAATGATGATACAGTAATTACCTTATTAAAGAAATATTAAAATAATTGATTTTATAAATACAAAAATAATTGTAATTTGAGACTTTTTATGAATTACACTAATTTTATAGGTTAATATGACATGTTAGTATTAGTTTAATTAACTATTTTATAACTAATCATTCTGTTATGATTTTCACAAAAATCAATTACCAAATAGTGTCAAAATTGACATAAAATAGTTTTTTAAAACAAATATTATATTATTAATTTTTATATTATTCTGAAAAAGATAAGTTTCAGAAAAATGACTTATATAAGGTTATATATATTAATAAGGAACCACTTGGGGTTCGTTTGTCTTGTTATAGTATGTTTAATAACCATATACCGTAAGAAAACAAGAAGACACGGTAAAAGTTAAATTATTTAACTTAGAGTTCAATATAAATGATAAGGTTAAAATAGTAACCTAAACTTTTATAAATCCTATTGGTTGAAATTATTTCGACTCATCCCCACTTTATATTTGAAATAAATCAATTTGGAGCTATTATAAATCGAATATAAGTTTATTATAAAATAATATTTTAGGTTTTTCCTAAGGTGCCCCTCTCCTCCCTTATAAAAAGGCACCTCCTGCCTCTTCTCATTACATAATTTTAAGCCTTGAATCTCGGAAAAACCCTGCCCATTTCCATTATCAACTTCCCTATAAACATTATAGAGGATATGGTCTCCTCAAAAGGCCAACTCTAGTGCCTTAAAAGGCGGTTAAGAAGAGGCGCATCAATGAAAAGGTAATCTCTTCTACCGAATCTTTCTAGATTATTTCTTCTTCAACTTCTTATTCTTTATTTGATTCATTATAGAGTAATAAAATCAGTATCACTAATATATTGATATGTTATTATATATATTAAACAACCCCATTTAACCTTCTATCCATCCTATGGAAAATGAAATCACTGTGCGTGTGTACGTACGGAATACCGTCTCCACGCCGTGGTGTAATATGTTTTCCACCACCACCTTAATTGGATGGTTATAATGGTGTAAATAAAAAACTATATATGATTATTGTAAAGTGATATTGATTCTGAAATATTATACATAGACTTCAATACAATTCCATGATCATGGGAATGATATCATCGCTCATGCGTACGTACGGACTACCGTCTCCATGAACGCGATGAGATTCATTTTCCATGATTAACCATTCAAGTATGATTATAAAGTATATATAATAAATAATCATGAAATATATTAAATAATAATGATACTTGATTTATGTAAATATATGTTTCATTTACTTAATTCCATTTAATTCAATAAGGAAATGAAAAGAGCATTCATGCGTACGTACGACCTACCGTCTCCATGAACGGTGTATTTTATTCCATTTATCGATCTATCATATATATTTATATGCTTAATATATATTATATATAAATGAAATTTTACATTCTGGAATTAAGTAAATCAGATTTAAGTAATAATATCAAGAACAACATGTCGAAACACGTATGATAAATGAAACGATTTTACCCAAAACGCTGCTTTAACATGGAATTTACAGAAGAACGGGTAATATAAAGTCATAAGTAAACCATATATGATATCATAACAATGAATATGATTCATTAATAAGTCAATGAAATTATTTAAATCATTATACAGTAGGTTTTTATACATTCGAAGCATATCATACATAAGGTAAGGGATAACTATTCCAATCTCGTTCTTATCTGATATTGTTATTCATAAGTATTTACTGGGGTTATTATTATCATCCATGTCCATGTTTTCTAAAAATATTTTCATGTATGTTTAATTTAATTTTTACCCATTTTTATTAATTTTACCACATGTTATTGAAGTAATCTTTTTTTTGTTTACCATAGGAGGAACTTTTTGACTTTTCCGACAAAAGTACAAGGAGAATGTTTATTTAACTTATACAGCATGAACATATTTTTAAGGTTTCATAATTCATAATTTTCACGAAGCTTATTCTACAAGATTTCATGACTATTTTAAACAAAATCATTTTCTTTTAAAATTTCATGGCATTTTGTGAAAAGAAAATGATTTTGAAGAAGAAAGGATATTTTCCTCAAGAATTCATTTCAAGTGTTTTATCAAAACCATTTTCAATCTAAGATGACATTATTTCATATGTGTATGTTTCAAGTATAATGACTCAATGATTTACATGGTTTCACTTTTTTATGATGAAATGATATCCAATTGTTTTATATGGAATATGTTATAATGGGATGATGTTTATGAAACCCATTTTACATTTTGGGATACGATGAATGATTTATGTTTATTTTGTGGCACAAGTAAGAATGATTTCATTATGAGATGGGTGGGACCTATATCTCCCTCAAATGCATTGGGTAAAGATTTATATCTCATGAGATAGACATGGCTGGAATGGAATGTTAATCTGGTTCAGTGATAAATGGACTAGAACGAGGAGTGAAGTTGGTTTCGTAAGCGACTTTGTCCACTAAGATGGTCTTGGCAACAATGCCTTGGCTACCATGGAAATCATATCATGTGATTAATGTTTTTTTCACAATTACAAGTTATATTTCCAAGCTATTTTATCATTATTGATGTTCCATTATGAACTATGCCTTACGTACTACCACGTTTTATGTCATTGCTCATGATTTTGTTGTTTAAACATTATGTTCATGTTTTTATGTTCAAATGTATATGGTTTGTTTTATTTTCTCCATACTTACCCTTACTGAGAATTTGAGCACACCCATTATATGTTTTATTTTCCCCAGGATATAAAGAAAGGTTTTAGGTAAGAAAACAAAAGGGGATGACCTTTATGGGATATGTTAAAGTTATTTCACCATGATATGAAGATTATATTTCGAGTTTCCAAAGGCACTAAACTTTTATGATCCTTGAGTGTTGGTTTTTGTTATTTATTAAGTATTCTGCAAAAGTAATGTAATGTCCATTCAATTCATGTTTAGGGTCTCTACAGTGACCTATATTAGAATGAAGGTATCCTGATTTAGATATTATACGGATTCATTTTCATGATTATTTGGATTCCCATTATGATTATTATTTCTTATTCTACGATTTTTGGTTTTAGTCAATGGATGAAACCTAAAAAAAGAATTTTGATGATCAGTTATATGGGTAATGGAATGATCTTATACATGAGAAAAAAATGAAATGGGAGTTGGAATGTTAAATAAGAATATTATTCCTAAAAATTTCTCTATATATGTAATTAATAAAATTAACATCCGTGATATTCTTAACACACTTAATAATAGAATAAAATTATTTTATAGGATTTGAGTTTATAAAATCAATAGAGGAAAGACGAATCTTCTTTCAACATGATAATAAAATGGGAAATACAGTTAGTAAAATGTCTTAAATGAATAATAAGATGTTTTATGTACAGAAATGAAGGGTTTATAGAAATGAATTGTAAAGGAAGTTAATGTAATATATGTGGGGAACTTGGTAAATACATGAGTCAATTTTCTATCTCAATGGACCACTCCAATCATAGGAAGAGCCTATGTTGTGATGATCATTAAAGTTGAATGGTTTAAGTGATAATTTATTGAGATTAATGGACTATGTTGTAAAAGTGTTATATTAATGAAATTCTATTTATGATACAAAAGATTTTTTTTATCATTTTCTAAAAGCCGGTCTAGGGTTTGCGGTACCCATACAACACACATAAATCGACCACATCGTTAACAACATCAAAAATTCAAAAACAAACACCACCATAAACGAAGAAAAGTGATTTATTTGTAAGGATATATTTTCGGATAACACATTATTAATAGAATGATAAATATTAATTTATTCATTATTTTAGATAATATTGTTTACCTTATATAAAGAGATTATATACATTGAAAATTTAAATGGGGTTTTATTGGTTACCATGAAATTGGTTGTTTATTTGATGAAAATGTGATTTATGTCATATATGATGAAGTCTATTAGATTTTTTGATTTTTAGAATATATTATATAGTCTTCCATATTAATAGAGGAATAAGGATAGTTTTTAATTTTATTAGAATATATATTTTAATTAAGGTTGTTTGAAAATTAAAATTATTTTGGGAAAGGAATAACATGTTTTAAGACAATGTTTTATAAAGGTACTTACGTTTATGATATATGATATTATAAGATACTTCATTTTTTTTGGGATAAATGTTAAAAATTAACTTGGAAAAAATATATGATCAATTTTTTTGGATTTTTAGGTTTTTGAATTTGGGAAGAAATATTTTGGAGGATTATTGAGGTTTACTATTATTATAGTGGATTAAGTTGAAATCTAGGTCTTATTATTGAGGATCTATAAACGAATAAACCATATTTATTCATATTGAATAACTTATGCTAACCATTTTGTTTTTGGTAAATATTTATGATAAAGGGATAAACTGTAATTATTTTAAAGATTATTTATCTGTTAAACGTTAAATTTAGTGCCTTAGGCATAAAAAGATCATTTTGAATATTTATTTCATGGAGATAGATAGAAAGTAGAAATTTATCTAAGAACAACCATGGGATGAAATTGAGTTTATTAAATAAAAAAATAATAAGGTAATTATTTGGTGTTTTGTTTTATTATAGTAAAATAATCCCTCTACTATAGAAAAAATGCCATGAAATTACAAATTTCTATCATTACCTCTTTATTTATGATACATTATGTTCTTTTCACCCCTCACCAATTTATGGAATTGTAGTCATTAATCGTATCATGTCTATATTCTATATTACTCACTATTTTTCCTTGGATGTTAGTTTTCCCTTCTATGTATATATTTTCATTTCCACCAATTTTCTCCATATTCGATAACCCAATGAGGTGTTATGTTAGTAAACCTTTATGATTCTCACGTCCCCTTTTTTATAGATGTTTTCTATCCCTCTATATAAGGTGGGATTCTTACAAGGGTATCTTCAAATATTGAATCTTTTACTATAGGGGTAAAATTGATATGGTTAAATTTACTGAGGGGGGGGGGGGGAGAACGTGACACCAAAAAAATTAATTTAAATTAGTAATAATACATATATCTTGGTTAACACACAACACCGAACTTTAAGAAAATTGAGAAATATAATACAATTTTTTTATTTAAATGTATTCATTATAACCCGGCAGTTGAATTAGTGGATATGAATATTAGTAAAAAAACTAAGAAATTTATTTAGAATTTCCCACTTAATACCAAATTATTTTTAAATTATTAGTAAACAAGCACTTTATTTTCTGTGAAGTCATATTATGCTTCAAAAAAATATTTAATTCAAAATTGATTTTTACTGTAATTTGTTTTGGAAAATTATAATTAGATTAAGAAAACTTCAGAAATTTGATTTTATTAAAAGGGAAAAAAATTTAAACAGTAATTTCAAATTTAAATTAGGGTTAATTTTTTAGAATTTTGGGGAATGATTTATTTTTTTGTGAATGGTGAAAAATGATAAATTTTCAAATACTGTTATTTCTTATCATTAAATAATATTTTTTAAAAGTAAAATACTATTTTTTATTTGTTTTTATAGTAAAAAAATATCAATTTAACGCATAATAATTTTCCATTTAATTCAATAACATATTATATAATTAATAATGTTTTTAATTTAATATATACATTATATATCAAAACTTATTAATTTAAATTTATATAAATATTATTTCATGACATATATTTAGTGTAAGATCATCTATTGCCTGAAAAATACATTTTCCAAAAACAAATTCATCACATTTGTGGGATAATTTATATAATAATTTCTTCCAATAAAAAAAAATATCATGAAATAAGTATTGTGTATTTTTAATCAAGAGAGAAATTTTTTTATAGTGGTCCCTTTAATTTTGTTTCCCATTTTGAATAATAACCATGATAAATAGTTTTCACCATAGTAAGGGTAAATTATGTAAAATATAGCTAAAACTATTAGACGTGGCATCAAAATAATTCAATCACCAAATTTTATTTTTTGTAATGAGATTAATTCATCCATATTCATCCAAAATTCTAATATGTGGAATTCTGGTTCCTTTTCCCATTGATAATGACATTTATAATATTTTATGTCATAAAAAATAAAATTTTTCACTCAATTACCTTTATATTCATATTATATATTCATATAGTGATACTTTATTTGATTTAATGATACCTGTAAATATTTCTAGTGGTAATTAATTTTTTGATTATAGTGGGTAGATTATTACCATAATCACTTATACAACACTAACACAATGCCTCTGTAAGGATTCAAATATTAATATAAATAATATTAAAATTATTAAAACTAATTCATTTGGATTAATTATGGTCACAGATTTTTTTATAGTCAATAATAATGTATTTTTTATGGTGAAATATATTAATTTTATGTATATAGTTGTGTTAAAATCATAAAAGTCCAAATATATGAATAGTCTAAAAAATGACACCAGTGATATTTCTTTGTCAAATAATATTTTACAAAAGTGTTTAAAAAACATTACAATATTTAAATAGGACAAGGGAAATGATATATAGTCTATAATTTAATCCAATTTCTATTTGTGTTCCAATTTTTACCTAATAAGTAAATCTATAATCCTTAATGATTGGAATTTTTTTAAAGCAGTTAAAATAAAAAAAAGGATAATTGGGTGGGGGGTTATACTTTAGATATAATCAGTATAACGACATCAATTTTTTTATTCATATTGGATGTATTTATTTAGATATAATCTCATATTTAATTAAAATATAATCCAAATACAGAACCACTTTTCCAAGAAAGTGACTTTATAATATTTTATATTTTTGATCAAATTGAAAGAGTTCCCCTTCCCACCCTTATATAAAGGCACCCCTCCTTTCTCTTATATAGACCTAATTGATCCATATAGTTCGAAAAAACCCTTCCAATTTATGTTTAAACATACCTAGCCATTAATAATAGGATATTGTCTTCTTAAAAGACAATTCTAAGGCTTATTTAGAAGACATCAACAAGAGGTCGATCAAAGAAGATGTAATCATCTTACCTAACCACTTGAAATTTTTTTCTTCTTATAAACCCATTAAATGTATTTTCATAATCATAAAATAAAAAATTAATTATACTAAATAAAATAAAATTTAATATGATTATAGAGCAACAACTATCCACTCTCTTTTATATGAAATGGTAACTGAAATGATCGCTTCTATGTTTATGTGGATTACCCCTACATAAAAGGATATAATTTATTTTCCATAAACATAATTCAAGGTTGATTATTATGATGTATTTAATGTTTTTATAATATTTATGAGATAATTACACTCTTGTAATTATATGATCACATATACCTTTTTCCCATTCTATAACGACCAGAACATTTATAAATAAAATTTTCTATATGATTGAATTAAATGATCTATTAATTATTATGGATGTAGAAAACACATGAACATGTTTGGTTAAATTATATGTCCAATAATATTTAAAATACTATTTTAAATCATAAAATATGATAAAATAGCTGTTTAAGAGTGATAATAAGATTAATATAAATATAGGTTTATGATAAATCCAATTAACATAGACACGAGAAGATATGGCCTCAAACAGTAAGATCATACCATATGATACCCATTTATCAGATATTATATGTGAGATAAAGTCACTATTATTTTCATATTACGAATCCCAATCCCAAATCCAATGACTAATACACGAGTGAAACTGATTATGGTAGAAGTTTAATCTCATTGAGACCAAGACCAAGACCATGTATGTTGAATTGCTCTATGAAAAGATCACCATTGTACACCTTTACATTAAGGATTTTTAGGTGTAACAGAGGGATATGTATCAACATCCAAATAATATCAATATATATGTTTTATTTTTAATATAATACTGGTTTTATATACTTTTTTATGGTGGTTACATTATAAATGATTATGATTTTGATATGATAAAAAAAATTCTATTTTTGGGTAATATATAATTTCAATTAAGATGTTACCTTTAATAAATTAATTTTTAACAGAATGTCATTGTTAAATAATGTTTGTAAAATATTAATTATAAGATAACATTTGTGAAGTCCAATGTAATTTTTGAAAGAGTTATTCTAAAAAACCCCCGACATTTATCAATAAATATTTATTTCTGTTCTAAAATAGAAAATAATTTTTTTTGGAAAATTATTTTTGATAAAATAAATTTTACTTTTTGAATAATAAAGTTGAAATCTCATAACTGTTATTTTTTCCTAATTTTATATGAAAGTCATATTTTAGGGTAAAAATTAATTAATGTAAAAATATATGGTGTGTATTATGAAATAATATGGACACCAAAGTGATGTAATAAATAATATAAAGGGTATCCCTGGCCAATTATATGTTTCAAATTTAAAATAATGTTTTTAAGTAATTTAATTAATTTAATAAAGCCTCTATGAATCCTAAAAATCCAATATTATATTTTAAGGTTTTAAAATCAATTCTTTATAAACATGAATCACTTCCACATCACCAGGGGTAATATTTTATTGGGTCCATAACCTATCATTATAAAATAAATAAAAATAATCCAGTTTTGTAGAAAATGTTCAAAAAATAATTAGAACGTTTTTTCTAATTTATTTAATATATATAGTCCCAAAACTATGTTTTTAAGATATTAAAGATCTATACTATCTTTTCCTACATAAACCAACCCAATATCCCATCCCTCCTCACTAAAAAATCTTGGATCAGGTTTTCACTCTTCCAAAACCTCCCTAGAGTCCTCCCAATCTGTCCTAGGCTCTCTAGGAATCACCCTCCCAATTTAAGGGTTCTAATTTTCTCCTATTTTTAAGCACCATATTTATGTAATTCAATATTTATTCCCATTACTATTTATGGTATATTCTTTTCCACATCCCTATCATTACCTTATGATGTAAATGTGATGATTGAACCCTTTCACTGTTATTTATCCGAACCATGATTCATTATTTACACCTATTTTTTTGTCGAAAGTATCCTATGATTTTCCCGGAAAACATTTTATTCAAGACTCCTCCATGACTTATGCCTATTAATTCCCAAATTTTAGGGAAGGATTATGTTATTACATATCAATAATAATTTCATTTTTAATTCCAAGTGATTAGAGAACAATTTATCTTTCATTTAACCATTTTATGAATCTTCATATATGTCTGTTATAATGCCCAAATGTTAGTATTATTTTCCATGTAAAACATTTGTGAGGTGTATACCTATAACCAATTTCACTAAATGGTGCTCTAATATTCATCCCTATGTTTTATTAAATGATTAATTCCTTATATATAACCCACAATCCTTAGTCAAGGTATTAAATGTTATGAAATATGTTCTCATGTTACATGATCGATATAGCACACATATGAATGTACGTGATATGATTATGATGGGTGAATCCATTTAGTTCTATAATGAATTGGTTAAGTTTTTTCTCACAATATTCCATGTATAGTTCATGGGAGTTTATCCAAAGAATATTATGTTATAAATTTTTGGTGATTAAACATGACCAATGTTTATGATTCCATGTTTAAAGTTGTTTCCACATTCCCATGTTTCCATTATGTTTTCATGTTATATCATTCCTAATTGTTTAGGTTTATGATTCTCACCCCTTTTTGTACCATTGAAATATTTTTTTATAACATATAATACCTTATCCATATTAGATTTTTATATTCCATTACTGGGATTTATTGTAGACCCCTTTCTTATGTATGTCCATAGAATTTCCTATAGATATTTTTAGATATATGAAATTTTATGAGCACGTTTTGGATGTTTTCAAAAATTATTATGTACCCATGATTTAGGTTGTTATGTAATGTACCTAATTACCTAAATAAACTATTATTTTTTTATCATTTGGGTTATATTATGTGTATTCTTATGTAATAAATCAATAATTAATGTGTAATAAAGACAATGGTTGTCATGGTTTGTACTATATGTAAATGAGGTAATCTGATCCTTTGGAACTCTGTTGTGTTTATTGGACAAAGCAAGCCTATCCTCGCACGATCTTCATGTGGAACAGATGACAAATGGGATGATGGTGCATCCCACTGGGGATGGGTATCCAACAATAGAGTTCCCCAACAGGTATCAATTATAGTCTACCATAAATAATTCCAAACTTATATAGTTGGTATCAAGAAAAAGGTTTAGTTATTTTTGGGATTAGGATTGTCAAACGTTAGAGAAAGATTTTGGGATAACAATGAATATAGGAGTACATCCCTAAATTTTTGGTAAAGTATATAGTATGTGGTTTTGATGAAAATATATCCATGTATGGATACTACAAGTTGACATGGATGTAGCACAAAAATACCTAGGAGAAACACATGAAAACAAAACATTAAGATGACCTTTATTGACAACTATTTAACTCCAATGGGACTTTAAAACCACCTTTTTTGACAGTCACAGTGGGGTTTCCTTTGTAAATTTACAATGTTATTCTGAACAACTATTAATTTAATTAAAATTACCATAAGAGTCTATATTATGGAATTTATCTTGGATAACTTATATTTAATCCTAGAAATTAATATTTTTAGGAATACATATAATTTTTAAATTATCACGTCAATTTTACTAGACTCCAATTTATGTTTTAAAAAAAATGAAATTACACACCCACAGTTTTCCCTTAATTCAATCCAACGGCCAGAAATAGGATGAACCTAGTAATAAACCAATCTAAAGGTCATTGTGATGACAACCCAGTGAGATGTCTAACCTAACAGGAGAAGGAATCATGATTTTTTTTATAATAACCAATTTTAATTGGGTTATGAATAAAAACATGAATCGTGAGAAATTTCCAATTCCCCATAAGAATGAAAAAACTATAATTGAGAAATTTATGTGACAAGGGCCTCTTAATTTCAATGGATCACCTAATTCTATAATTTTTGAATATTGTATCCATGTTATTGAGATGATATTATCTATGCTTATCATTCCAATAATGAGACGATTTTGCTGGATGTTTATTGTATGGTGGAAGAAGTTGATATGTGGGGGATAATGATCAAGAATACAAAGCCTCAGGAAGATATTGAATTGATGGGGTAGAATGACTTCCAAAAAAATTGACAAATACTTTCCCTACACTCTCCAAAATAAAATGGGAAGGGATTTAATTTATATCAACATAAACAAGGATAAATCCATCAATTCGTATGAGGAAAACATCACAAGCCTTTCACAATACGACTCCATCTTTTTCATTAACACCAATTTCAATGTTAAATGGTAATTTGGTGAGATATAATTAGGTATATAAAAATAAATGGAGATTTATGGCATTGATAGCTATGTGGAATTTATTTGATATAACCTAAAAGTTGAAATAGAAATCATTTAATCTCATTGGTCTCATCGGAACACGTAGTGGAATGTAATGATTAATTCTAGTGGTGCGAGGGTGAAATATAATGGTGGTAATAAATTATAACATCCCAATTTTCAATAGTGTGGAATGAAGAACCATTGAAATTGGTTAAAGGGGATGAAGAAAGGATTTCAGTGTTGAAAGGAATGTAACTAAGATAGTGATTATCTTTTGGATAAACACACCAATTTAATGGAAGAGAGGAAAAATCCATTACATCTTCAATCAATTTTACAATTTTTAAACTACAAGGAACATGTAAAGTATTAGAATTCATTCCCTAGGCTAAGGGTTTTTAGAGACAATCAACAAAAAAACCTCCAAGGTAGTAAGGTATAGTATAATCCATACAAACCTCTATGGTGGATCTTGACAACGAATTATTGATAGGCATTATAGTCATTCAATAAAAATAATGAAATTACATTTTTATTCTAGTTCTACACATTATTTCATATCAAATTAATTTAGTAGAACTAATCAATCACCACAATAAATTATTGAAGTAGAGTTGTCAATGAAAATGGAAAATTGGAACATTATTGAATCCCATATATATAAATCCCCCATTCAAATTTGTGTGTTTAAATTCTTAGAGAACATTAGGATACTACCTTTGGTGGGATTTGATGCACTTATGGGTATGGTATGGCTAGCCTTTAATAGAGACGATATAAATTTCTATTCGAAGGAAATCTTCCTACACATCACTAATAATCGTCAAATTTATTACAAGGTAATGGAGGAGGATGCACCTTCATAGAAAATACATCTCAAGGAGTTATATTATTTCTCTATGAGTAAGTTTATCTATCCAAAATGATTGATTATACATAAAATATCATCCTTCAATACATACCCATTATGATAAAATATGGAAATGTGTTTCATTAAGAGTTTATATGTCTTCCTTCTCTATGCTGTAGTCAATTTCTAGGATGACGTAATGATACCATACTTGATAGATTGAAAATTGATTGGGGAGTCACATTCCAAAAAAAATATTGAGTGACATAGATGATATTAAATTTTCACCACATTGGAAATACTTTGAATTTCAGCATCATGTGAGGTAGCAATACCCCAAGGTCCATAAAGACAACCAAATGTTCCACCAAAATTATTATGAAAAAATGAACAATAACCAGAAAGAAAAATATTTACTTTTGAAACATTTTTCATGTTGCATTTAATCCAGCAAAGAAATATAAAATCCACAAAACATATAAGATTCCAAAATGATGGAGATAACTACCCGTAATTCCAAAACATTTACGTCCAAAAAAATAATGAATAGAGTTATCACAAAAACCATTTTTGTAGTCATTTTCATATTTCAATGTAGATAATATGAGGGACAGAGTTGACTGAACATTGAAGGATGCACATTCTTTGATAATTTAATTCAGACTATTCCAATGTCAATGAATAAATTCCATGTATGAGACCTAAATAACCTTATACATTTGTTTTTAATTTGATAGAGAGATGTATGAAACCAAATGTTCCCAAATACTAAGAGAATGTGGAATTTTAATTTCAAAACAGTCTTGTATTGAAATCCATAATTCAGAACTAGTTACACACCATGGAAATATATTATCAATGTGTTCTATATATTGAAGAAATATTATAGATATGGAACAATCATTAATACCACCATGCTAAAAAATTTATTAATAGTATTTTATAATGTATAATTCTCTAGGAAAAAGAAAATCTAGAAGGTGGAATTAATTTATTGTTAAAAGATTTATCTCATGAGCTAAGAATGTAAATTTATTATGTCATTATAAAATTCTTTCGTAAAATTTCTCCCATTGGGAGAAGAATTAAACATAATAAAATCCCCACATTTCATAAAATCAATATTTAAAATCAAGCTGTTGACCTCAAGAGGAAGAAAATCAGGGGGTGGGATTTCTAATTTATCATTATAATATATACTTGTATCAAATTAAGTGTCATGAGAAGTAATATATTTTATAATAGGTGTACCTATCCAATTATCTAACCAAAATTTAAATGAATAATTAATACCTGCTAGTTGGGTAGTGTTTACAGTGATAAGGGAGAGGGAATTCTCGAAATCAGTCCAAACAACAGAATCTAAATAATTAAAATTCCCAATTTTAAGCTTGTTCATAAATTTAGTGTGTGCTTTAAATCAATATTATTTTTTTGGAATGAAATATTACTACTTTTAATAACACAAATTTTCCACTTTTAGTCCATAAAAGGGTAAACATATTTATAGATAATCACATTTTTGACTAGGCTAACACTTCCATCTATCGAGAACATTTTATCTTTCCAAGAAACAAAATGATTTCTGGTCTATATGAAAATATGAGGGAAATTCCCAATATTTTGTTTCCCAAAAAAGATGGGTGATTCAAGATATATAAATGGAAATACTCATCCTCCAATAATTAACTCACTAATAATATTAATTTTCTTAGAAGAGGAGATATTATTGAAAAAAAAGGACATGCCTCATCTAATTTCCTACCCTCATAATTTCTCATAATATATCAGGGTAGATTTAATGTTTTTAATATTTCTTTTTTGACCTTCAGTAAAATGAATAATTTCATAAAAATAGAATAAATGTGTAGGTGGTGTAAGATATTTGGAAGAATGAGGGATTTGAGTTTATTATTGATATCCATGATATGAAAAATCCTTCTTAAATAATATTCAGAAATACAAAAAAAAATATTGATTTAATAAGATCACCATTACAAAGAACTTAGGTACATGTAAAATTTCCCGTAGGTGATCCATTAAAAATTACAAAGATATGAGTCTCATTCTTTGAAAATCCAAAAATGAACTTGTCTCTTAAACCACCATGCTATTTTTGGGCTTCTGGATCATCAAAACCTTATAATTTGATTCGTTACTGAAGATGAAATTATCACTTCCTGGACTGACAACAAGAATTCTTGTAGTAGTGGTTGCTTCCTTTTCTTCTGATGGTCCTTAAATTTCAATGCGAGGTGTGATCCTCCATCGACTCTAATTTGGCTATGATTCCCTAGAATTCCACATCCGTTCCAAAACCCCTCTCTCCTTTAGATTCTTGGTAATATGGGGGGAGGTTCTTTTTTTGGATGACCGGAAATGATCCCTCTGCTAACCACGTTCTCCATGAATATTTGTGGATATTTATGTTTCGAAACCTCAATATGATTTGGTGTGGATTGAGGTTAAGAATGAGTACCAGATCAAATAGAGGGTTTGTTTTTATTACTAGATCGATTTCGGTTTTTTCTATAGTGGTCTGAGTCATCTCCAATTGGGTTATAGTCATGGGCATGGAGGTGAAACCAAAGACATAGTTAGTGAAGGTGGGGAAATGGGAACTTTTCATGTCAAATCCTATGCGGCTGCATTATCTCCCACCTCGAGTAGCAGTTTGTATGTGGTTGGTTCTAATGGTGGCCAAACCATATCGTCCCTAGTACATGTGAATGGATCGTCATGGTCTAATTCATGTTATCTGGTATTAGTTTTTATAAGGCCTAGAGGAATCTATCTCTTGTAGTCATCAATCCATTTTTTGAATCATGGTGTGAATGGGGATTGTGGATAAAGGGGGATGGACCAAGGTGAATTACAGGAAGGCCAAGAATAGAAGTCCATCCCCAGTTGATCAACCTTTAGGTAAAGAAGAACCCTCAGATGAGACCCCCAGTATCCCCTGGAAATTAAAGAAAATGATAATGCCAAGAGGCTCTCACTTTATAGGATGTTAAAAGGGATGCTAAAGATCATTGATGTTGGGGACTGTTCAGTTTACAACGGGAGGTAGACCAATACTTGAAGAGATTACTCATACCTTCCAAGACCGATGACTACCTAATCACCTGGAATTGCTATAAATTTTAGTGGGTGTGACTAACCTTCCTTCTGTGAGAAGGTTGTGAAGTCTAAAAGTGAGAAGGTCGATGATATAAACTAGTTGAAGGATAAGGTGGCATCTGATGATGTCCATAAAAAAATAAAGGAAGGAGAAAACTGACTTGATGCTTCTATAACATTCCAATGAAGAGATAACGGATAATAATTTAACTGTTAATGTTCCATAGCCAGAATCTGAGAGAATGTACACTAGATCATTGCATGTTGTCCATAATGAGGAGAAGGATTATTAGATCAGCAAGAAATACTAGAATTTGGCTCATAGAATCAATGAGAAGAAAATAAACATGGATGAATACATTTAGACATGGGTTGGATGGCCAACTACTTCGAGGATCTCATCAAATAGGACCCAGATAAATAGATAACATCTATCTCATTGAGCTCTCATAGGGTTCTTAATTCAAAACTTTTAAAGTAATTTTTGAACATCTCGGTAACCTCTTATGAGGATTGAATTATGTATGGATTGTAATCTGTTTGGTTTTGTCATGTACCCTCAAAGTGTGCTCCGTAATAAAAAATTAAATTGGAAGGATGTAATAAGATATGAGATGAGCCCCAAAGTAGTTAATACCCAATTAATGAATATGATATAAAACCCAAAATTATATAAAACCCTTCATATGAAGCCCCAAATTACTATAACAAATGATTTTTAACATAATGTTTTATAGAATTTTACCTCCTCTGATGGGTCTACTTAGAATATTGATGCATTCAGATGTGGTAATAAAACAATATTGAATTTTTTCCCTTGATGAAACAAAACTGATTTGGAGAAAAAATATTTTTGCAATACTGGATTGTTTATATTCAATAATTTTACCAATATATTTTTAAATATTATTGATAATATCCATCAACTGCATTGGGATCTTTTGGAATAAGTGAATGAAATTGAGAAGTATAACCATTTTTTAATTTTCCACATTTCAAAAAATTCTTCACATGTCAATAGAAATAACAATGAATAACATCCCAATAAATTAAGGAAAACAATGGTGAATCCTTTATGATTATGCAAGCTACCATAATTAAATCCAAAGACAACATCCATAATTAAGAAACCAAGGGGAAGATTAATAAATCCTTAATTATCCTTTTGAGTCGCACATCTCAGAACAAAATCTTCTATAATATCAATACATGTAATATGACCATTAAATAACTTCTTATAGAATCAAACAATATGATCAAATGGTTCTTCTCTTTTATAATGGATTACACCGTTATCATTGAGAATAGTCAATGGTTTATAAGGATTTCTAATATTATGTTGAGAGTTAAAAATCATGGTATTCTGATCGCCTTCCTTGATCTATTTTACATTCAAAGGATATCTTTTTATGCATTATTTGATATTTAAAATACAATTAAGATAATAAATAATTCTATTTTCTTGTTCAATAAGTAAAAAATAAATTGCATCATTCTTGTAGTTTATGGAATTCTAAGTGTCTTTCACCATTTTTCTCATTCAGTAAGCATTGTCAAGGCATTGTCAAATCTTAACAGGAATGGATTCCTAACCTACTTAGTGAAAATATTCCTAAAAAAAAGATGATGATCTGAGTTAATTCTTATTAAAGTGGATCATGAAATAGCATTCCATGTGTTAAGGGAATCATCATTAACAAAATCTATATCTAATTTACTAGCCTTAACCTTATTTATGTGTTTCCTATACCAAGTAAAATTTTCACCCACAAGGTTATCCTAATGAAAATAACAATTGTCCACATTTTTCTTAAATTCACTATATGAGATAGAAGATGAACCCATTGTTATAATTTCATCCATGTTGAGAATGGAATTAAAATAAAAATTAATTAACCAAAGTTCCCTATATGTGTTTCTTCAAGAAAGAATATTCACCCATAATGATATTCATTCATAATAATCATTGTAGGAAAAAACTGAAGAGAAATATTTTTTAACTCCCAAATCAAAGTAGAAAAGGGTAACCCATTTCTCAGAAGAATTATAGAGGCATACGTTGTAAAAATTAAAATATGGAAAAATAAAAGTCCTTCTATTCCACTTTTGGATTGATTAGTACCAAAGAAGTGATATCCTATCTTATAATGAACATATTTTATAAGAAAAATACTTTTTTGGTTTAAAAATGCACGTACGATCGGGATTGTGCATATTAATAAAATTATTAAGGGAACTAAAAATTTATATATTAGGTATTCCCTAACAATTCCAAACATAATTATCATTTAATCATGGATTTGGGGTTAGTAATCCCTTCTTTTCTTACCAACGGGTTCCATGTTTCTTTTTGATCACCTGAATGTAAAGGTTTTATTATCATCTTTCTTAGATGAAATATTTCTATTGTGAATTCTTTTGTATCTGAAAATTCTATATTTATTCCT
The DNA here is from genome assembly GCA_963277665.1 of Viscum album. Taxonomy (NCBI): domain Eukaryota; kingdom Viridiplantae; phylum Streptophyta; class Magnoliopsida; order Santalales; family Viscaceae; genus Viscum; species Viscum album. Next base: position 840,769,531 of record OY728147.1, on the reverse strand, counting down.
TCACCAAAATAATTTTTTCATGTTTCATTTGAACTAACTTCATAGATGGGACTCGAAGAGAAAATATAATCCACACCGTATGATTTACCACCATTATATTAAAAAACATCAACAATATTATCAGTTTTGGAAATAGGATCAGAGATAATTACTTTAATAGGGATCAACTTATTGTTCATGTATTAAAAAAATCTTATTATATTGGTATATTTCAATGTTTCTACATTTGGATGAATTTTCTGGTGGTTTCTTTATTAAGGAATTGGACAGATAAAGGATCATCTCAAAAAATAAAGCATCCTTGTGAATTGTATGACAATCTTCCTGCTCATCCTATATATATTCAATAAATTTTATAATATATTAAACCAATTATAAAAAAATAGTCTCATCTATAAGGTTAAAATATTCATAAACAACTTTATAGCGATTATTAACCTCGAAAGCATCAATATTATTATTAAAAAGGGATGCTACATAATCAAAATACTCAATAGGGATGAAATTTCAAAGCTTAGTCTGATAATAATCAACAAGGCACATGATATCTTGTGAAATTTTGAGAAATATAAAATTATCATCCTGATTTATGTCATTAGGAATGTAACTATAAGAGGGAAAATAATAAGATGAATTAGGTTTGGGTTGAAATAAGTAAGTGTTCTCAACATCTTCATCAAAACTAGATTCCCAATACTCAGCTTTCATGTTTTTAACATCAAAATTACCTGATAATTTTTCTATCCACTTCATACATTCATTTCCTCTAGACCATACTATATTTTACAGGTTAAATGAATTTACATTTTCTTACTCTATTAACCTATTTCCAGGATTAAACATCCAAAAGTGGTATAAGTTTATTCTCAATGACCATAAAATTAGATATATTATGACCAATAATCTTACAACAACCAAAAAAATAAGTGAAGGCACTAATATTCTACATTAATTATAATCTTATGATCATCGGTAATGAATTTGATAGAATCTAGAGGCTTGATATTAAAATATGTATCATCTAGAATTAGGGAACATAATCCAAGTTCACTATGAAGAGTTCATTGATCCACTTTTAGTGGAATAAAAATACATGTAGAAATATCATTCATGATTTTAGGATTCTAATATACCTAGTTCAGACACTATAATCGAACCCAAACACAGGAAATTGAGTTTATTTATTTGAAATGATGAAAATTAATATGCCATTCAGATGTCTTCATCAATCAATTCTTTAGATTAAAATTGTCAATATTCTATATTGAATCCATGTCAACCTTGTTCTTCATTAGGATGTGGAAAAAAACTCTTCGAAATGAGATTAACTCATATTCAGTGCTCCCATAACAATGTGAAATCCTCGATTTAATATCTATGTTAAACCATGTTCATCCTATCTATAATATAGAATACTTCCATGAGTTGAGAATTTACACAAATCAAGTCTTTGTTGAAGTTCCTCTTGGTTATCTGTGGCTGAGATGCCACATTCTTTGGATTTATTGATTGAAGGATGTATGGTAAGTTTATCATTGAAGATATTCACATCATGAAGAACATAAGATACATCAGAAAAATACACGATTAGTAGATGGAAGAACCCTAAAAATGTAACACCATTATATCAATATGAATGTTAACCTAAGGTCTAAATTTATACACCACCTTACATGGATAATAATATCCTATTTAAATAAAAAAAATATAATCATGAGATCTAAAATTAGAGTACCTTAACAAGATTTCATATACTATATCGTATTTCTTGATTTGATAGGTTTTAGAGACAAGAAAACCCAAATCAATCATTATGGTTGGTTGAAGTTGATGTATGATTTTCGAAATCACTATTAATATTAATATATTTTTTTAAATTATACCAAATAATTTTGGAATATAATCATAATTAATTTCATAATAAATGATTATATAGTTCGTAAAGAAAAAACAAAAATTGTAGGAAACGTTATAGTTATTTAAAGTAGATGTCTATTTTTAAAATTTTATTAGATATTTAATTTAATTGAGTAAATTTCGTCAATTATTTTAATGTGTTTGTGTGTGTGTGTGTGTATTAATTGGTAAATATAATCACATTTCAATAATTAAAAATTAATAAATAATATTTAATAAACAATTAATACATATATTTGTTTTCAAAAATTATTATATCATAATAAATATTTAATATTAATTTACAGTTATTAATTAAAAATAAAAAATTGATAAAAACAGTAAATTATATATTCTCAAAAATAATATATAAAAAATACATTAATAATATATATTGAAACATATTAAATTTTATAATGAAATTTGAACATTATGTAATTACTAAATATAATTATTAAATATCAATAACTTTGTTATAGTTTATAATAAAAATTCTACCAAAATTAATTACATAATAAAAAACAAAATCACAAATTTAGTAATAGTTTTAACAACCAATAAAACCCTGATGATAAGTGGTGCGGTTTTTTCAAAAAACCACCAGGAATTAACCACATTTTTTAAATCATTATAATCAAAATAAGAAAAACACTTACCGATGGTTTGGAAAACTATTTCTAAATTTTATTTTACTTTTAGTGCATATAGAACATTATGATATATATTATTATCCACATTAATTTATATAATGAATTAATTGGACTTAACAGATGGTGGGTGGGGAAACAATTATATAGTCCCTCCAAAAATAATTGGGTCTCATGAGATGAACTAGTTTTGGGGTATTTAGTGTATAATGAACAACTATGTATAATGTTTTTGCATAAGGCTTTTACATTATATTGGTATAAGACTATATAGATTAACAATGATGTCTCACATTTAGAACCCCATCATTATGGACTCACTTAAGTTTATTATTTATTACATTTATTACATATTTCATGGATACATTTTTGTTATCTAACATCTATTTGGATAATTAATCATACCATATTATTTATTACTTCATTATTCCATGCTATCATTCACGGTATGATCCGCCTTATATATCATCTGATCTCACCCATTTATTTGGTTTCCCAAAAGAAATCAACAGGTGTACTATGAATGATCAAAGGATTTACCTAGAGAAATAATAATGTTTGATTGAATTTTTATTATGCCTTTTATGATTTCAAATGTAATGTCATGATTTTGTATAAATCTAGTCTCACAAGATGAGTAAATTTATAGGATACACCAACACCCGATCACCATATGTATTCCACTAGAATATACATGAAACTGATGAAAATTATTTAAAAATTATATCTCATTCTGGGTGAAATGAAATATTGGAATAACCTACAAACAACTCCATATAAAAATTTGACCTCACACACATTCAAGAAAAAGTCATGACTTATTGACTTTCAAGAAAAAAATAATAGAAACAACACCGATGTTTACATCGTGTAGAGAATATTAATAAATACACATAAAAAACTGATGCAATTTCACTTACAATTAGAAGATAAATGTATCACAATCACTTTTTATAGGTAATAAAATTTTATCACTAATTTTATGAAATCTGTTAATCACGTCGTCACATGTTTACTATGATCCAAATTATTTTAAAAAAGTGACTATTTGTCATGTAGTTTCACTCCTATATAATATTAATGAACAGTCTGCAATTTAAATTTATGACTATAAATATTCTATTATAATTTTAACCTAATCATTAAATCTCGTTAATCGTGAAAGGATAACCAATTATTTATTGAAATAACACTATGTCAAATCCTATAAATTTCATATAGAATCATCAAACGAATGTGACCACTTCCCAATCTCATCAGTCGATAAAATCATCTGATCAAATAACCTATGCCAAAGAAATTTTTTATTTCTTTTGTATATAAAAACCTTGATATCATATGATTGTTCTCATTCTGATAGATGGATTATGATCTTTATTCATATAAAAGACATGTTACTGATTGGCCCAAGATGTAAGATGATATACAAGATGAACCTTTATTTTTATGAAGTCTTAAAGATGATAGATCATTAATAGGCTAATAAAATACAAGGAATTAATGTTGAGAAATATAGAGAAGTTAAGATGTCAGTTTTATCCCAATAACATTACATCTAAAAAATCTTTTAGAAGATTATTTTGTATGGATGTAAGCTGGTATCAAATCTATATGCTAGATACTTAGTTTTTTTTAGGAAAAGTCTCCTAAAACCAAATATGAGGTCTAGTATATAGTGTAACTTCCCTACCAGAATTAATGGGACTGAGTCAGAATTCCACAAGACCTTATGTGTGCCTCCCCATTTTCCAAAATTATACCAACTATAAGAAAGGTTTTCAGGTTTAACCATGAGAAGAATATACCATTAATTAAAGTAAAAAAAAACAAAACCAAATGTATAATAAAATAGAATAATAGTATATAGATAACAACATCATTCCATCAGTATGAATGAATATAGAATCAAATTGCTCAAAATTCAGACAATATGCAACAGTTGATCAACCATTGGGATGTTCCCATATACCAACAATGAAAGGTAAAAATGTTTTAAAAGGATCTACAACACCAATATTCACCTCATACCAGTATAAAAGTCATAGATAATTTTCCAGTTATACAATCACCCAATGAATAATTATAAATGGTACTTGTAATAAGTGATGAATTCTTGGGTACCCAAGTTTTAGTGAGACCAGGGTAGGGTGTGAGTATAACTCAGTATGAAACTACACACATGGTCCAATACCAAAGTTGTAATATACTATGTACATTTATGTCACAATCTCACTATAAAGTAATTTAACAATAAATAACTCCATAGAATTTCACATATTCACAAATTCAAAAGTATGAATATAAACCACCATATATCGAGTGGTTGTTCACTTCTCATATTTTCATGAAACCTAGACAATATTGATTCTACTAAAGGCTTGAAAATAGTCATAGGATATTATAAATTCTTAGGGATATGCCTCTAGTATCATAATCGCACCTCCTAACAGTCTTAAATAATTAAGGTATATTAGACCCTCATACTGTCGTATTCTGACTCCATCACATGCCAATCACTAAGACTATCAATCCTAAATAATTCCTCAGGTCTATACCCCATTCCATGATACCCTTATTACATTATCATAGGCCAAGCCCACAGGTCTTTATTCCCCTCAATAATAGAAAATTACTATATACCAATTATTTGGAATCATTTGTATAGATCTCCAAACCATTGGTATAGCTTATAATGATGGTTTATGGGATTGTTGGATTGTTTAGAGATGGGATAGGCATATACCATCTGTTCATGGAAAACCATTGGTATAGACCTATAAAAACGGTTTCATAAAACCCTAGGTATATGTAATTCAAAAAACCGCCAATTTGGTTTTATCCCAGTACCTCACATTTATTATCTAACAACCTAATAACTAACCAAAAATGACTTTTTTTAACCTAATTTCATATATATATATACATATGTATATTTATTAGTATTTAAATTTTGATTTATTTAATGATATTTGAAAAAATATTCGATAAAAATTATGTGTACCTATACCAATGGTTCTCAAAACCGTTGGTATAGGTTCATTGATTTTTTGTTTTATTCCAAGAGTTTTTTGGAAACCATTCACGTAGTGTAACATCCCAAGTAAGTAATTAATAATATATATTTTTATCTATGTCTATTAATGATTAAGATAGTGTTTTAGAGGATTAAAATGAAAATAAATACAATCTTATGCATGAAATACACTAATATTCTTAAAAGATTGTTTTACTGCCTTTTGATGGAAAACCATTTTTAAATTTTTCTTTTGACAATTTTATAAGCTATGTTTGTCAAAATAAACTTATTCTTTATGATTGGGACATCAAAATTTACTTTGTGTGAATTTTTGGTATTTTTCTGACAATGTTCATTTTTTAATCAATAGTGACAAATACTGCATTTTACATCAAAACTACTTTTTCATTTAATTTAATTATATGGTTAGATTATATTTTTAATTAGTCTTAAAGTGTAATCTTAATATAATTTTACCATTTAATCAAATGGTGGTCATTAGGATTAATTTCACTTTGGAATTGGTCATAAACTAATGCCAAACTTTTCATAGATATTGTTTAAAAAAACCCGCTATTTGTCATGACAGCGGAAATTAATTATTAAATTATTTAATGTAACTTATATGATTTGAATTTTGTAAAATATAAATCATTTTTGAATTCAGAATATCAAATATATCTTAGGGTGAAGTTTTGGTATCTTTCTGAAAAACATCAATTTTTGATGAATAGTGAAACCACTAACTGGTAGTTAAAGAAACTGATTTTTCGTTTAAATGAAATTTTACCACCTCTGTGATTTGATTTTCAAAAATCCGACATACATGGTTGTCATTAATAAGTAAAATGTGGTTCAATGAGATTAAAATATTTTTTTGGGTGAATAGTAACTTTTATGTTTTTAATCGCAATTAGTGGTTATTAGGGTTGTTTAAGGTAAAAATAATGTTTTAATAGTATGAGATGAGCTTGAAACATGTCCTACCCTCATTGGATGTGTCATGGCCGACTAAGACAATCCATGGGTCAACTTGGGGACCCCATGGAGCCACTTTGGTTGGGAAATGACATAAATAACTTTTTAATTAATGTTAAAGTAAAAAATGACACAAACATGAGTTATTTTACTAAAATAATTTTTACATGGGGTTATACAAGTCATATTTTTGACTATAAATACTCATTAGAAAGGTAAAAAGATTTCCTACATCATAGTATTTTTTTTATAATTTTAGACATTAAATAAATTAAATTATTTATGACATCATAATGATGCAGCGATGACCTCATTATTTAACGATTTAAATAAAATGGAAAGCTAATGTAAACTCTAAAACCTAAACATGGACAAAACCAATTGGATCAGTGGATTTCGAACCATTATCACCTTATCCTTGAATTATATAAATTTCGGACCTTTTGAATCCGAAACTCATTTTAAAATAATGTAACTTATCTTTACTTTCCAAGAGTGCCCCTCCTCTCCTCTTATAAAAGGCCCCCGCCTCTACCTCCTTACCCACACTCCCAAAGCCTTTGGCTCGGCCAACCCCTGCCCATTTTGTCTCTCCACATACCTATATTACTCCTTAAAGCCTCACTTTGGGCAGCAGTCTTCCCAAGGAAGCCTTTGAACTCAAACCAAAGGGAGTTACCCGATTTTAAGGTAATGTCTTCTTTTAAGTCCTTTTGTTTTATTTTGCTTCTCCAACCCCCTAAAGTCTTTTTAATCTTTTCTTTTGTAATATATACAGTGTCCTCAATATACTAGGATGTTGTTATAATATGGATTCGAGCTACACTTACACACACCTACATATAATGGTTAATGAACATACTGTTTCCGTGGATGGCGAATTTATGCCTCCCGAAACGATGATTTCTCAACATTATTTTAACACCTTCAAAGGTGGCCATTAAGATGTAACTATATTTATATATGATATATAATATGTTTATGTTTTCCTTAAGCTTCTTTATTTTTCATTTTGGGTATACCTTTATGGTTTTCATTATGGGTAAACACGATATCTTCATTTAAGGAAGTGCGGACTACAGCCCCCTCAAAGTGATTTGATTCGTTAAATACCATATGTGGGACGTATAAAGGATGGAACTATGATATTATATATGATATTATACTGGAATTATAATATACCTTTATATCATTATGATTCCATTATATAAAATACGAAATAGAAATGAAAGTTGCGTTCATGCGTACGTATGGCTTACCGTCTCCATGAACAGTGCATTTCATTTCTTACCTCTAAATGATTATGTAATATTATAAATGAATGCATGTACTGGATATATATGACATATATGATATCTACATCATGAATACCATTCTGGATATAACGGATACATGAACAACTTGTAATTATAAAGGGTTTATTTTTGACTAAAGTACCAACGATCGTTAAAATGACCATTATTAACTTAAATAATTACATAGTGTTCATGACATGGTAATAAGTGATATAAAAGTAATAATGAACTTGAAAAAGGTTCTTAAGCAAGTAGAAATTAACTCAAGTTTATTATTCAGGACATTAAAGAATGATCGAGTCAAGTCAGACCCGAGGTATGGGACTTCGTCTCAATCTCCTTTCATTGAGGAATATTTTGTTTTATACACAACCTTCTTTTATACGGTGTATAAACCCCTTTGAATTTCACGTTTATCCAAAAGGAATATTTTTATACGAAGCATTTTACATAATGACAACAGGGAATGTTTTTGTCATACGTATGTGGCGACAACGACATCTCCGCCGCCGTGACCATTATTTGGGTTTCGGCTTCCTCTACAAGCCATACCTTGTTTTTAAAAGTAAAATAAATACCATGTTTTACTTTTATTTTATTTTGGTATTGAAAATGGTTTTCATGATGTTTTTATATCAATGTGTTGTATTGATATCTTGTGATTGAAAGGTGGAAATGTTATGTTTCCTTTATGCATGTTTTATGTGATACGATTATGTTGAGGTTATTGGGCATTATTATGAAGACGGGTGGTTCCGTGATAAACTAAGGGCGGGTGAGCCCGATATATCTCTCCAATGCATTGGGTAACGCGAAGGAGTGAAACGTTAAGGTTTCTCCGAAGAGATTTAGGGAATATACTGTGATGGGTATTCCAAACGTAACCAAGAGGGTTACTCCCTACGTAAGAATGTTATGAATGCCTCAAGTTACCTTTATGTCTTATGATTTCTAGGATTTATTCATGATTTGAAGAGGTATGTGAAAATGCTTATGTTTTATGGGTAAAGTATGATCTCATTCTTATGTATATATGTACCCATGTTTCTTTTCCATATTTTTATATCCCTTACTGAGCTTTTTATGCTCATCCAGAGTTTTTTGAAATGTTTTTCACAGGTCAAGGGAAAGGTACATGATATGATGATAGTGTTAAAGAAGTGTCAAGAAATAATCCATGTTTTATTTTAAATATGTTTCCATTGATGGGAATGAAGAATACTATCTTTATGTAACCACTTTGTTTATATGTGGAATGTAATGCAAGTTTTATGATCTAATTATCTAAAACTCTAAACCCGAAATGATCCTCAATGTGTAATCTTGTAATAAATCAAGATTAATCAAGGTTTAAGGCTGGGGCCTTATACGTAGGCTGGACCTATACAAATGGTTTGGAAAAAACCTTTGGTATAGGTTCATATAAGTTACCTATGCCAACAGTTTTGGTCAAACCATTGCTATAACTCCAAATTGGCGACCAATACCAATAGATTTGGGCAAACATTTGGTTTAGGTATTATTTTTAGTAGTGACGAATGAAATACAATAGGTTAGGCCCCCAGATTTATGTTCCCTTATCTTGAGGTTAGGTCCATCAGCATCATTGTCACAATCCGTGTGCACTTCGCCTTTAGGGAAAAAACATCACATGATGCTCCACCTGGCTCATGTACCATGATAATCCTCCAAAAATCGGTATCAGACATAATTGGGTAGAGTATAAAAATAAATCATGTCATATAATCATGATAATAAATTATTTAAACACATAAAAACATGTGATCATCATCAAATTTGAAAAAAGATACTCTAGAAAATCTCAATGATTTATAAAATCTGAACAGGTCTCACATACTAAACATGCACCCACATAATATCAAAATTATGAATGGTAAACAAGGTAGAAAAACACATGTATTCTATCAAGTACACAAGAGTGAATATATAAAAATATCAAGGTACAACATCCTGAGTCAACTAGATACACATGTAATTAAAATCAAACACAATCCAAAAGGTTTTATAAGAATACTCATGGAATAAAACAACATTCAGGGTCTGATAGAGAAACTCATACCACATACTTTTTATTAAGGAATAAATAATGGTCTCACTGGATGTATGTATTGTGTATCAAAAAAAACACATAAGGTGTATAATTCTATGAAGTCACTCATTTGTGATCAAAACTCATCCCTTGAAATTCAATATTAAGAATGCATACAATGGTCCAATTGAAAACTTGGCACCTTTTCCATTTATATTAGTCATGGATCTTTTAGTTAATGAAGACATACTACTCATTAATTAATTAATAATTTTTATTATTTAAAAATCATTATGAAAATCAGGTCCGTTATCCCAAGGTATAGAACCTCATACCAATTTCCAATAAGCATTCATAAATATTAATGGGTATAGTACATGGGGCCACCTATCACAAGTGGAGTTAACTACATGCTAAGTAAATATCAATGGATTTTTTCATTTCACCCAATCCCATTCATACTTCATCAAATTCCAAGTGTTTCTATATCACAAAGAGTCATTCAAATTAATTAATTATAACTAAATTATAATTAATTAATTAAATATAAGGATCTTCATATTCAAAAGTAAAAGACAAGTATGTCAACTGACTTACCTGATTCTCTTTATCTAAACAATAACCGAACATCCTTGCATGGTCCATAACAAAAATTCAAAATTATTTGGGGGAAAATCAATATTAAGTTGAAACAGAAAACCAATTTAATATAATTAAGTTGGTACATTTATGAAAAAATGATCCCAATGATACACCGTAGTAGTAATGTCATCCAACAATGTTCGATCCATCCTCAACACATTTCCAACTATATGAGGAAAAAAATACCCAAATAAATTCCATGTTATGATGTCCAATTCCATGTAAATGACCAAAAAATATAGATCGAATTATCAAGGGACATTACATTATCTAAATTCTCACCCTCAACAAACATTCATCAACACATAACATCTTCTCACCATCTCGATCAAAATTCTCATCATCATTAGAAAATTCCTTCCTGATCTAGTGGAATTGAAATCTAATTACTCTAATTGGATTCAATACATAATAAATATTAATTTAAGAAGAAATTTAAATTACGGTATTATTAGGGCTAACACATCTAAATAGGGATCCATCATAAAAAAAATTGATCATCATCCGGTGAAGGAATGTGGCCAGAGGATCTCCCAGCAAGTACAACCATCCATTCCCATCCAAAATCATGTAAGGGATACAGAGGAATGATGAATAAGGCTTTAAAAAATTTTCTAGCACACCAAAACAACCGTAATGCATCCTAAGTGGATTTAATTTCATGATATAAGGTTTCCAATCATGAAAATTTGGTACTAAAACTCAAGGGAGTTAACCATGTTAGTTCACAGTGTAACATTTTATGTCACACCGTGAATCATTATCTAAGAACCTAGTTTCTATAGGTACCCATCATGATTCACATTAAGTAACCCCTAGACCACCCATAACCTCAATAATTTCATAGAACATACCTTTAAGGCATAAGACCCATCATTTTATAGTACCAATATCAAGTTCCCAAAAATTTCATCTACTAAATTAAAAAAAATAATTTTCCATATGAAATCACAACCCATGAAGACACATTCGATAAAAATCACCCACCATAAGAATTCTATTCCTAGAAAAGTTATTGAATAATGAAATCTATTCCATACAATATACCATGATATTCATTCACTAGTAGTTCTCTACGTTCCATCCCCAAATTCCAACTAACTTCTCTACGGCTATGCTCATAACCAAATATCTGTCATGCTGCCATTGTGTAGCTCATAGGATGAACAAAAAATGCTAATCCAAAAGGCTCCTACTATAACCAAAAACATAGAGAATGTGGTTATAGTATCCATCTCTTCTGATATTGTTGTTATCAAATATGAACCTTTTTATTAAACCTATTATGATTCCACAAGAAGACACCTCTCTCTGAGGCCGATTCCAATACATGATCCTCTTCATAAGAATCACCTATAGATATACCATGTTAGATGTCCACTGATGGAGTAATCATGTTCCTCCTAATAATTAAAACATTTTTATCCTCTATTGTTTATAAAATCAAGTTATAATGCAAATTGTTAACCATCTAGAAAACCTTACCTGAAATCCCAAGTCATTCCACCAACCCATCGTGAAATGAAATTTACACCATCAACCCAAAATATCAATTGAATCCCCAACATAGAGGGTATAAATTAGGTCATTCACCACAACACCACATTCCAATTCTAGTGTATACCTATATCCCTAAATACACCACCACATTTCATCACATAGATCACCCATTATGCCATGAGATGAAACTAGGATTCAACCCCAAAACATATCAACCTAAATAAAAGATTAATGTAGATACCAAAACCACATTATTAATTCAAAACATATCCAATGAGTATCATTGAAGTACACAAACTAAATTATGAAAATTTATCCCAAATGTTCCTAATTGATTTCATCCACCACAGTCATTCCTAAAATGATGAGATTGATGCGTTTCTATTTCACCACATTATGGTTTATACCTAACACTAGTCAATACGTTCCAATCATTATACATACAATGTTATATTACATAAGAAATCATCACTACCTTGAGCCACCATTCATGATTCCATAATACATTGAGGCATTGTTAAATCTACCTAATACCCAAACAAAATTTTGAATTGAAGTTGATAGAATTTCTCTACCAGATTCATTGTATGCTTACACCATCAAAAAGTCTCTCAACTATGAATCAATGAATAATAGATCATAATACCAGTTTCCAAATATCTATTTTACGAATTTCTAAATCCCAAAACTAGTCTCTATTCAACACTACATATAAAAGTAAATTCTGAGAATTTTGTAACAAACCAGATTCTCTCAGTTCTACCACACATTGGTATTTTAGAGTATCCCTGATTATCCAACATTCATTCCTTCATAGGTGTAAAGACCTGGAAATTTCAATGAAATTTTTTAATTTATTTCTGATTTTACAAGAGCGCAGTTTCTGACGACACCTGATTCCGAGCCCCGGTGTGCCTGGAATCATTTTCCAAAGTTTAGCTCGGGTACGTTCAGTTAATGAATGAGCGGGATTTTCTAGCTTTTGAACCGGTGCTCGGAATTGAATTCTGAGGGCACCAATGGAATCGCAAAACTGGTAATTTCTTAGAAACACCTTTTCCAGAGTTTCGCTTGCTCGAGAGTGCTTTTTAAATTTTTGGGTTATGTAAAGGTATAAAATAAAAGTGGTGCAACCAATTTTATTTTATTTTGTTTAACCTAAACTAAGTGGAGGAAGTGGGAACCACAATATCCTACCCACTAGGAAGGATATTAGTGAGGTGGGGCCCACACGAGCCCCACCATTTATTTTCTTCCTAAACCCCTTCCTTTAATAAGGTAACGCACTCGCACCTTTATTAAGTGGAAGTCAACCCTTGAGTTTATCTGTTTAAGAAACGCCTCTATTAATTTGGCTGTTTAAACGTTTCAATTAATTCAATTGATTGATTGATTTTTTTTTTAATTTCTAAACGCTTGGCTTGGGAATTAAAATAAGACAAACACTTTTTTTATTAGAGTTGTTGGGTTGTGAAAGGATTGGGAGAAAAAGCTCTAATCCTTGAAGTTCTTCCTCTTCATCGAAGAACGTGAAGAATGCGAAGAACACACTGCCGCCGAAGAAGAACGCCCACCTCCGACAACGAACGATGGTGAGAGACTCTTTCCTCGGAGATCGACAACCCGATGCCCATCCTTTCGTTCCTTCTTCCCGCATCAAAGGAAGGGAGACACCGTTTTTCCTCGGACGATCTCCGTCAACCTGTATGGAGCCTTCTTCCAAGTCGTACAATTCTACGACGTGCAATTCCGTGATGAACCTTCAACTTTTTCTTCAAGGTAGGGGATTGTATTCTTTTGTTCGTGATTAATTTCATCGCAGATTGTCGTCTTATTTGAGCCGCCTGATATCGCAATAACGGGAGGTGGTCAGACCGCACGAACACGGCCGACACTCCTCCCCCTTGTTTGTTTGATATTTTTGCAGCACGTGTAAGGCGGCGTGGTGCAACAGCACCATGTGGGAACAATGAATAACAGGCGAAGAAGCGCCGCGCCGTCACGCTGCGCCGTTGCAGCGATGCGAAGGCTCCGCGGATTGTTTAATTGACGGCGGATCGACGGACGTCGACGAAGCAGGCCGCAAAGGATTTATGAGGTCTTCACAGTGAAGGGGCGGTCCTGGGAGGACCGCTGGTGAAGACGGAAAGCCAAATGGACCACCGGAGCGCATCCGGTGGTCCGTGGAAGATTTCGACGGTGCGCCTCACCGGCAAGGCGACGGCCGGCCGCCAGGAGGCGGCGGCGCCCGGCGCGCCGCCGGGAAGGGCCACCACGCCTGAAGCCGCGAAAACAAGTGGCTATTCACGTGGCCACATGGAACCAAGGGAGACGCGGCGCTGGCCGCCGCGTCGCTGGAAGGGAGCGGCCCCCACGCGGGGCCACAACTTCATTCAAGGGGGGGGGGGCAACGCGCACCCCGCACTCCATCGCTCGGCCGTTACAGCCGAGCCGCGCCAGCCGGGCCGGGCCGTGCCATCCAGGCCGGGCCGCGCACAAGCGGGCCGGACCCGGTTCGGGCCGACCCAGGGGGTATCGGGCCGGGTCGGCCCGGGCCCGAACCCCCTATTCCCGGACATCTTTCGGTCTTACGCCCATAACATGGGCTGCGAACCTCCGATCGACACACCGTCTGTTAAGATACTATCCTTGGTTTGAGACGGTCGTTTTGGTATATTGCACTCGAGGTTTCGAAGAACTTTGGGTTCATCCTGGTTGGTTCGTACACGAAACTAACCGGGCCCTCGGTGTGGAAACGCTTATAACATGAGTTCCGGACATCCGATTGACGTGCCGTCGACTTTGTTGGATTCCTCTTGATGAGATGAAACTTTTGGCATGCTTCTCCTGAGTTTTGGATGCAGTTGGATAGCGGACGAGTTGGATTGTACCTGAAATCCAACCGGTCCCCTGGAACGAAAAGGCTGATAACTTTCAGACCGAACGTCCGTTTGGCGAACCGTCAGCGGCGTTGATGAACACCTTGAGAAACGGTCCCTATGAGTATACCCTATGATAGTTCAGGGTATAGTTGAGATACATTCGGGTTGGTTCGTACACGAAACCAACCGGGCCCCTGGGAAGAAAAAGGCTAATAACTCACAGACCGGGCGTCTGATTGACGCGTCGTCTGTTGCGTTGAGACCCATATGATGAGGCGGCCCCTTGTGATACTTCTTAGTGGAACATGTGACACTTGGAGTATCGAACAGTAGCTCATGGAGAGGACCCTCCCAGTAACGAGCTCGCTGAGTGCAGAGACCTAGTAGCTGGCTGAAACTTGACAACTACTGATCTATTGACTCAGTGTGTTTCGGATAGCCCAATGGGGAGCGCTTGGTTGTAGCGGCAGACCCACGATGGAGGAGTTCTCTGTTGTAGAGGTATACCCACGGTACTCAACAGAAGGAGTTCCTCTAGGGGCTATGAGGGGGAGTGCTTGGTTATAGCGGTAAACACACGGTGGAGGAGCGCTTGGTTGTAGAGGCAAACCCACAGTGGAGGAGTGCTTGGTTGTAGCGGCAGACCCATGGTGCGAAGCGCATGGTTGTAGTAGCAGCCCCACAGTAATCGACAGGTGGAGTACTACAGCAGTCATAGGTTAGTGGGGCACACTTGGTTGTAGCGGCAGGCCCACTGTACTTGACAAAGGATGAGTTCTCCAGCAGCTGTGGTTTCGACATCATGAATAAAATCCTGGATGAGCTGAGTCTATGACCTTTGTGTTTACCTCGTGATTGAGATGGGTCACTTGATAACTTAGGTATACGTAAGGGCATATACCTGGGTAGTGGTTATCCATTGATTTCATAATCATTGTGTTTCCTCATGATTGACATTGGTTACTTGATAACTTGGGTATATGTATGGGCATATATCTAAGTAGAGGTTATCTGTTGAGATATTCTTGGTGGTTATCCGTGTTGGATTTAGTGAGACCTTGAGGGTCTCAGGGTCCCTACTGAGTATTTTTATACTCACCCCTGCACAGGCTATGCCCGCACCTCGTTGTGTTGGTTGCAGACGATGGGCAGCGCAGACCGAGGCCAAGTGTTCGAGGACTGGATGGTACCCGGAGGCAGACCTCACGACAAGACAGTATCCAGTGGTGTACTTCACGACGAGGCGACACTCGGAGGAGTTTGACGGGCGAGAGTGTTGTGGAGGCTATCTGTACCTACCCTTCAGGTAGGATCCGTGGTGGAAGATCCAAGAGCAGCGCTATCTGTACCTACTCTTCAGGTAGGATCCATGGTGGACGATCTAGGAGCTTCTTGTCACATTCCGGCTATTTTATTTTTTTCCTTGTACTTTACAGTTGGGCTTGTATTTTCGGCCCCCTTTAATTTCAGTACAGCTTGTTTCAGTTTTACTTAGTGTTTTGCTTCCTCTTGTTCTCTGTGGTGTTTCTTTACTTTTATAAAGGAAATGACTTCATAGTTATCTAGATTTATGCCTTTCGTGGTAGTCACCAGCCCATGGCTTATGGAAGGTGGGCTTGGGGTAGTCACGGCACGGGCCCCAACGACGAGTTGTGACAAATTGGTATCAGAGGAGTTCGGTTCCCCCGCAGAACTCAGGACTCTGATCCTTCTTCTATTTGAAGCAATAGTGTTAAGGGTATTGAGTGTGGTTATCAGTCCAGGGAGTCCAGTGTTGGTGCGGCGACCGACGTATCCGTACACCAGGACCCTGACTTCTGATTTCTGACTCAATACATGAAAATATTGATTGCATGTGTGTTTTAAATGTTTTATTTGTGATTACATTGTGTCAGCTCACCAGGTATACTGTATTAACCGTGGTGCACCTGTATCTTTTCAGGATGGCCCCACGACGATAGCCAGCTAGGGTTCTGAGTGTTGTGCGTGACGACAACCCACCGAGCTACGAGGCCTCAGTGCATGGACCTTTTACTACAGAGGCACCGGTGGTACCACTACCCGCCGAGCCATCGATGCTACCAGCCCCAGTCACTGAGAGTGCACGTTTCCTTGGTGCACTTCATGAGTTTCAGCATCAGCGACCGCCAAGGTTCTGCAGGGAGATGGACCCTCAGGCAGCCGAGGATTGACTGGAGGCTGTAGTTCGAGTTTTTAGGCTAGTGGGGACACTATCCGACCTCATGGTGATCCTTGCAGCGAGCCTCCTGGACGCAGCAACAGGCAGATGGTGGAGCTTGATGCTCCAGGTGCACGACGAGACATCTCTTTTTTGGACGGACATTGAGATCCTCTTCCGTTCAGAGTTCTTCCCAAGAACCCTCTGTGCGGTGCACATCCAGGAGCTACTACAGCTGCGGCAGGGTAGCATGACAGTAGCCCAGTACGCGACGAGGTTTACCGATCTCTCATGCTATTCCAGGGACATGGTACGAGACCCATTCTTCAGGTCCCGAACCTTCGAGCAGGGGCTCAGGCTAGAGATCAGAGCTTCAGTTGTTTCTCACAGCATTTCGACACAGATAGGGGTGTTGGAGCGAGCCCTCTTAGTGGAGAGTTTCCTTGCGGAGCAGTCTCTAGCAGCAGGACCCACCACTAGCCAGCATGCGGCAGAGTCTTCTGCAGCGGGCAGTAGACAGATGATGCAGAGGTCCAAGAGGACTAGACCTACAGGTGGTCGACCGCATGACACATGTTCGTTTGTACAAGGCACCCGTGGTGGAGAACGGCTTACCATGCGCGAACAGTGTTACTCCTGCAGCGGGGTTGGTCACATGGGTTGTGATTGTCCGACCAGCCATACAAATGACCAGAAGATTAACAAAGGACCTCTCAGGTAGAGGAAGAGGTTCGATCAAGGCATACTACAAGGAGCTGGAGACCGAGGCAGGGGAGCTAGTCATGCAGCTGGAGGTGGACGATGCTTCGAGGTGTTGCCACCACCACCACCAGGAGGTCCACCCCCCGACCGCAGGGAACAGGTGGACGTGGGAGAGCTCAGATTCAGGCCGCTGAGGCCTACAATCATGGAGCTCCGGGAGCATATGGACAAGAGCTGGACTAGCTCCATATCTGGAGACTTTTTTTCTTTTTTCTTCTAGCTTGGTTGATGTTTGTTTGTAGATGATTTGTGTCTTTGTACATTGAGCTGCAGTAAAATAATACACCTTTATTGTGGAATTTAACTTCCCTTCCTCTCTTTATGTTGTTACTAAGAGGTTCTAGTTTAAAAACCGTTGACGTGACCCTCACTTTGAGATACCTACTCGAGGAGACCCAGTGACCACACACTGATGCCGACAGTGTGACTCAAACCATGGAGGCGAGAGTAACAGTTGGATATCTTGGTAGTAGCATCGAGGCCTTACGACATTATCCTTGGTATGTATTAGTATCATCCATGTCAGGGTTCACTGTTTTAGGAGAAGAACGTGGTTCATCCAGAGGATGAGACCAGATTTCTCTTATCGGCAAAGAAGAAATCTCAGCAGCTCTTGTAGGACCAGAAATGGTCCAAGTCATCCAAGAGCGGATGAGGACAGCTCAGAGCCGGCAAAAGTCTTGTGCTGACAGGTGGCAGAGACCACTAGAGTTTGAGGATGGCAACCACATTTCCCTTCGAGTCTCACCTCGACGCGAGTTACAGAGTTTGGGATGGGGTGGCAAGTTATCTCCGCGCTTCATTGGACCCTTCAAGGTCCTCAACAGGGTGGGCGAGGTGGTTTACCGCTTGACCATTCAACCTCAGTTGTACCGGGTGCATGAAATCATTCACGTACCTCGGCTGAGGAGATACGTTCATGATCCTTAACACATCATCGACCTGAGGGAGTTGGACGTCGATGACAGGGTGACATGCGGGGAGATTCTAGTGGATATCGAGGATCGACAGGAGCGGGTCCTGCATGAACGATCGATTCCTCAGGTGCGTTTTCATTGGAAGCACAGGAAACTCCAGGTGAGCACATGGGATAAGAAGGCTCAGATGCGCGCTCAGTAGCACTTTCGTTTCCCTAGTTTGAGTTAATGCTTTACGGGGGCGTAAAGCCCTGAGGTGGGAGTAATGTAAAGACTCGGAAATTTCAAGGAATTTTTTTTCAATTTCTTTGAGATTTTACAAGAGCGCAGTTTCTAATGGCACCTGATTCCATGGACCGGTGTGCCCAGAATCATTTTCCAAAGTTTATCTCGGGTACGTTTAGTGAACGAACGAGCGGGTATTCCTAGATTTTGAACTAGTGCTCGGAATCGAATTCTGAGGGCACCGATGGAATCACAGCGCCGGTAATTACTTAGAAACACTTTTTACGGAGTTGTGTTTGCTCGGGAGTGCTTTTTAAATTTTTGGGTTAAGTAAAGGGATAAAATAAAATTGGTGCAACCAATTTTATTTTATTTTGTTTAACCTAAACTATGTGGATGAAGTGGGACCCACAATATCCTACCCACTAGGTATGATATTTGTGAGGTGGGGCCCACACAAGCCCCGCCATTTCTTTTCTTCCTAAACCCCCTCCATTAATAAGGTAATGCACCTGCACCTCTATTATGTGGAAGTCAACCCTTGCATTTATTTGTTTAAGAAACGCCTCTATTAATTTAGTTGTTTAAACGTTTCAATTAATTCAATTAATTGATTGATTCGTTTTTGAATTTATAAATGCTTAGCTTGGGAAATAAAATAAGAAAAACTCTTTTTTTATTAGAGTTGTTCGGTTGTGAATGGATTGGGAGAAAAAACTCTAAGCCTTGATGTTCTTCCTCTTCGTCGAAGAACACGAAGAACGTGAAGAACGCACCGCTGCCGACGAAGAACACTGACCACCGACAACGAACGACGGTGAGAGACGCTTTCCTCAGAGATCGACGACCCGATGCACATCCTTTAATTCCTTCTTCCCGTGTCAAAGGAAGGGAGACACCATTCCTCCTTGGACGATCTCCATCAACGTGTACAAGGCCTTCTTCCGCGTCGTACAATTCCACGACGTGCAATTCCGCGACGAACCTTCAACTTTTTCTTCAAGGTATGGGATTGTATTCTTTTGTTCGTGATTACCTTCATCGCTGATTGTTGTCTTATTTGAGCCGCCTGATATCGCAATAACGGGAGGTGGTCAGACTACACGAACACGGCCGACCCTCCTCCCCCTTGTTTGTTTGATTTTGTTGCGGTACGTGTAAGGCGACGCGGTGCAACGACACCGTGCGAGAACAATGAAGAACGGGCGAAGAAGCGTCGTGCCATCGTGTTGCTCCATTGCGGCGATGCGAAGGCTCTGCAGATTCTTTAATTGACTGAGGATCGATGGACATCGACAAAGCGAGCCGCAAAGGATTTATGAGGTCTTCGCAGTGAAGGGGCAGTCCCGGGAGGACCACTGGCGAAGACGGCAGGCCAAACGGACCACCAGAGCACGTCCGGTGGTCCGTGGAAGATTCCGCCTGCTCCCTACCGAGAAGGGCCGCCGCGGTTGAAGCCGCGGTGGCAGGAGGCTGGTACCACGACCGCGTGGGATAAAGGGAGACGCGGTGTTGGCCGCCACATCACTGGCTGGGAGCAGCCCCCACGCGGGGGCTGCAGCTTCATTCAAGGGGGTGGGGGGGGGGCAGCGCACCCCCCGCACTCCATCGCTCGGCCGTTACGGCCGAGCTGCCGGGCCGGGCCGCGCCCAAGTGGGCCGGACCCGGACTCGAGTCGGGTCTCCCCGGTTCGGGCCGACCTAGGGGGTATCGGGCCGGGTCGGACCGGGCCCGAACCCCCTATTCCCAGACATCTTTCGGTCTTATGCCCATAACTTGGGCTACAGACCTCCGATCGATGCACCGTCCGCTGCGATGCGATCCTTGGATCGAGACGGTCGTTTAGGTATATTACACTCACTTATTCGGAGAACTTTGGGTTTAGACAGGTTGGTTCGTACACGAAACTAACCGGGCCCTCGGAGCAGAAATGCTTATAACTTGAGTTCGAGACGTCCGATTGACGTGCCGTCAACTTTATTTAATTCCTCTAGATGAGACGGAACTTTTGGCATGATTCTACTGAGTTTGGGATGTAGTTAGATAGTGGTCGGGTTGGATTGTACCTGAAATCCAATTGGGCCCTTGGAACGAAAAGGCTGATAACTTTCAGAACAGACGTCCGTTTGACGAACCGTCAGCGGCGTTGGTGAACACATTGTGAAACGGTCCCTATCAGTATACCCTATGATATTTCGGGGTACAGTTGAGATACGGTCGAGTTGGTTCGTACACGAAACCAACCGGGCCCCTGGGACGAAAAATGCTAATAACTCACAGACCGAGCGTCCGATTGACGCACCATCTACTGCGTTGAGACCCCTACGATGAGGAGGTCCCTTGTAATACTTCTTCGTGGAACATGTGATACTTGGAGTATTGACCAGTAGCTCATGGAGCAGACCCTCCCGGTGAAGAGCTAGCAGAGTACATAGACCTAGTAGCTGGCTGAGACTTGACGACTGTTGATCTATCGACTCGGTGTGTTTCGGATATCCCAATGAGGAGCGCTTGGTTGTAGGGGCAGACCCACGGTGGAGGAGCGCTTGGTTGTAGCGGTAGACCCATAGTACTAAATAGAAGGAGTACCTCTGGAGGCTATGAGGGGGAGCGCTTGGTTGTAGTGGCAGACCCACGGCAGAGGAGCGCTTGGTTATAGCGGCAGACCCGCAGTACTCAACAGAAGGAGTACCTCTGGAGGCTATGAGGGGGAGCGCTTGGTTGTAGTGGCAGAACCATGGTGGGAAGTGCTTGGTTGTAGCAGCAGGCCTATAGTACTCGACAGGTGGAGTACTACATCAGTCCAAGGTTAGTGGGGCACGCTTAGTTGTAGCGGCAGGCCCACTGTACTCGACATAGTAGGAGTTCTCCAGTAGCCGTGGTTTCGACATCATGAATAAAATCCTGGTTGAGCTGAGACTATGACTTTTGTGTTTGCCTTGTGATTGAGATGGGTCACTTGATAACTTAGGTATATGTATGGGCATATACCTGGGTAGTGGTTATCCATTGATTTCATAATCTTTGTTTTTCCTCATGATTGAGATGGGTTATATGATAACTTGGGTATATGTATAGGCATATATTTATGTAGAGGTTATCACTTGAGATCTTCTTTGTGGTTATCCTTGTTATATTTAGTGAGACCTTGAGGGTATCAGGGTCCCTACTGAGTATTGTTATAGTCACCCCTACACGGGCTATGCCCGCACCTCGTTGTGTTGGTTGCAGACGACGAGAAGCGCAGACAGAGGCTGAGTGTTCGAGGACCTGACGGTACCTAGAGGCGGACCTCACGACGAGACAGTATCCGGTCGCGGACTTCATGACGAGGCAACACTCGGAGGAGGTTGATGGGTGAGAGTGTTGTGGAGTCTATCTGTACCTACCCATCAGGTAGGATCTGTGGTGGACGATCTAGGAGCTGTGCTATCTGTACCTACCCTTCAGGTAGGATCCTTGGTAGACGATCCAGGAGCTGCTTGTCACCTTCCGGCTATTTTATATTTTTCCTTGTACTTTACAGTTGGGATTGTATTTCCGGCCCCCTTTACTTTCAACACAACTTGTTTTAGTTTTACTTAGTGTTTTGCTTCCTCTTGTTCTCTGTGGTGTTTATTTACTTTTATAAAGGCAATGCCTTCCCAGTTATCGGGATTTACGCCTTTGGTTCTAGTCGCCAGCCCCTGGCCTATGGAAGGAGGGCTTGGGGTAGTCCCAGCACGGGCCCCGAGGACGGGGCGTGACAATAGACATTGAACCTTCTATATAAGAGGGGGAATTACACAAAAGACCATATCAACGCTGCCCACAAGAAGAGTATTCATATAGTCTACTAGATGTGATATTGTTAGTCTACCCAACCCCTGACAAGTCCGTATAAAAAATACTAATTATTACCGTCTACTCAACTAATCAACTTGAAAACACTGTTCACAATGTTTATCATGAGTTCTCATAATATATTCCTCTACCTAAAATATTCTATTCTCGAGGTTTGTAAAATTATTTGGTAGCCTAGGTTTGAGCTATGACCTACTTTTATATGTTTCTCATCCCCTCACATAATATTCAACAACAAAAAATGAAAAATACAATGAAATCAAACTCAGGTTGACTACACAACATCACCTACACACATTGTCGATTTTGTACTCTGATGTAGAGATAACTCCGTAAGAATTAACAATGGGGCCGCAAAACAATATGAGTATCACTCTAAATGCACTAGTTTCCAACACCAAGGGTGATCCTAAAACACAAAACATCAGTGACCTACAATCAGAAACTCCACCGAGCTCATCCACAGAACCTAGACATTATAAATGGTCAAAAACCCACCTTTTTATAATTGAAACATGAATAACTACTGCATTGATTCTCACATTATATTGTTTTACCAGAATAGAATGAAAACACCACTCAATGATCCAACACAATGATTCATTTATTTTTCACAAACCTATCAGATGAATTCACAGTCCTTTTAAGATTTCCACTTTCCTCATCTTTTAGATCCACCAATCTAATCAGTCACATTGATCCTCTTAAGTACATGATACTCTTTGATACCAGGTTTCATTATGCACCACCTATCACAACAATGTACACATAAGTTCTATGTTTCCACCCATGATCAATCATGCAGTAACCAACCACCTAGAATTTCAAAAATAACATCCAATGAGGGTATCAACACGAACTAATAATCGATGAACTCCATGTCCAGGTATTCGATGTTATGAGCATCCAAGCACCCAAAACCGACCATGGATCCGGATTACTAGCATCCTAATTTCTCTATACTCTATAGTCATGAGAAAATTTTCAAGACCTTCCATTATGCCTTATAATGTTTACTCGCATGAATAAGGAATTTCCATCATTGGAAACTACCCCTTAGTGAATATTCACCACAAGTAATTTCCTTACTTAGGATACACCCAAATAATACAAGACACTAGATTTTTATTAACCACATTTTTATTTATGGCCATAAGGTCTTTCATTAAACCATTAAAAGGTTTTACAAGGGGTTAATTTTACTGGATTTTCATCTATCCACATCTACTAATATTTTCAAAAGTGGATTCAATCATAGAGTAACCAAATCAAGATGGAATAGATATCATGTTTAGTTAAAATAATACCAATAGGTGCTATATAGAAAAATACACATAGACTATCTTTTTAACATTAATTAATCATACATATATAGTTATTACTCAATTAAGGGTTTTAACAAAGACATTTAATTACCGATAATGACCAAAAAATTTGAATTGCACCATCTATTTACTGAGTGACTACATAATAATCAACTTTTCCATCACCGTCATCATCACATTAATGCACCACATGTTAATCTTACATGACATGGTGTAATAATTTTTCATCCATTGGATTCAATAAAATGACACCCTCGGAGCATATATGTTAGGTAAAACTCACATGCCAAATATGATGCATGTAAAAACTCATTAAAATATTCCCAAAATTCAAATCCATATGAAATGAAAGCCTCATAATCAATGTGTGTCACTTTAGGTTAAAACATATGAAAATAGCACAAAATGAAAATAGAAATCACATGCAATGGTAACCTGGACTTCCCTCAGAAAAGGTGTGCGTGATGTGTTAATTTTTGTTTCATCACAATAACCAAAAAATTCTTATGTTACATATTTACTAACTCCCAAATATAAGAAAAATAATATTTCATTTTTTGATACTATTTTGTAACATCCTGATCCTAATAAATGATTCTTATATGGAAATTCACATAACATGGGAACACCACCCCATATTCCAGAGGCTAAAAAATAATAAAAATATTCTCAAGTTAAACCATATGGAGAATATACCATTAATTAGAGTGTGTGATAGAATATCAAAAAACAAACATATAAAATTATACAATCAGAGTACAAAGATACCAATTTTATACATATTTTATGCATGAATGTGGAAACTAGACTCAAAATTTAAATGAGATACAATGTCATATCACCCACAAGGATAACCACATATAAAAGTATAGAAATAAAAAAATAGTAAAAGGTGGATATGTAACACCATTCATCACCTCATATATTTCTCTAACTAGTAGCATGTTATCCAACTAAATAAAAAAACCTATCCTGATCATGATCTGCACCTTTAATAAGTGATGTTTTCTCGAGTACCCATGTGTCTTGGCTGCCTGATAAGAGTATGAGTTCAACACAGTTAAACACAAAAAACACTATATAGTAGTCAACTATTAATATTTACTGTACATTCATGTTATAAGAGAAACATATTTTAAATAGGAAATACATAGCTACCCAAAAGTTAAATCATAACTAATGGACATGAAATGAAACAAACAAACACATATCAAGCTGTCATGAACTTATTAAGACACAATGAACCCCAATCATACCATATTCTATAGTATTCCATAACAATACTCATATTAATACATATATTATTAAGGAAAAGAAACAGGAATCATAATAACCTAGACCATTGTATCTAGACTCCATTTTATGACAGTCCATTCATCCTTCATACCCTTAATATTCAATTTCTTGGCCATCAGGTCATTATTCCCGTAATGTGCTACTTCAGGTTAGGCCGCCTATATCTTGAAACCCCAACCATATTATCAGGTCAATCATCATAATCATCATCATTATCATAATCTATGTTCACTTCTTCCAGGGTATAAATATCACACGATGATCTACCTATCTTATGTACCCTAAAAAACCTATATAGAATGGTATTACACTAAATAGGGTAGAGAATACATGTAATGAATGGAATATCTGCATGAAAAAAATATTATCAACACACCACAACATGCCATTGTCATCAAATAAAAAAAATCTTCTTTAAATAATCTCCTAGAATAAAAAATTATAATATCTCTCAAGGGATACACACAAGCCCCCATGATATCAAAATCAAGGATCATAAAAAAGGTATTCCAACATAATAATTATAACAAGGAAACAAGAGTTCAAATTTAAGAAGATGATGTCACAAATTCAGGATTCATTTATCTACACAATTTATTAAAATATAACATGGAACAAAACGTTGTCTATGTATACCTATGAAATAAAAATATCACAGTCTCTCAATTCTAAAAAAACTACACACATGTTATCAATTAATAAAATATGGTGTCACAAGCACTAGGTCTCATGTAACACAAAAACACCCACATGGTTTCCATGTTTTCTAAGAAAACCATATGTGATCAAGCCACAAACATTAGTGAGTAGTACAAACATAGTCTCCCAAGGTCTATTAAGATCCTTGGAACTTTTTCCAATTGTAGAAAAAATTCCCAGTCAGAGGAATACCACAGACAATTTATTTAAATAAAAAAATGTTCACCAACCAAGTACAAAAAACTAGAAAAGTAAAATATAGATCATAGAAATCATACCTATCACCAAATCCATGATATATTTCTTCCTCCACAGTAGCCAATTCCAATTTTGAACATTCATAGTGCTTCAGAATCTTGGCATAATTCATTCTAAAATTCAATTATTCCATAGATAGAAACACCATAGAAAATTGCCTACCTGTTTTCAAACTAGGGATAGACCTATATTCCTTATAGACAAAATTCCTAGTAGACACTGGATTTGGTAGATATGAAAAATATTTCCTCGATCTTCTTTTTTTTTGGGATGTCACAACATCCTCTTTTCCTAACACCTTATTATTCCCACACTGAAAAATGTAATTATAGGACGATCTTACCATGCCACTATCATCTTCCTTGTAACTATTAGAGATATCACCCCATTTTATAGGGATATGCCTATCATGATAAACATCATTCATTCCCCAGTCCCTCTGAAATTTTGTGTCAGTACCAATCAGGGCTAAACATTACAGGTGATCCAATAAATAATTACTATCATGTATCTCTTTCCTCATTTCACCTTCTCTAGTCACTACATATTTAGATAGGGAAAAAAGCTATATACTAACTCCTTCATTAATTTGAGTACCCTCATCCAAATGAGAGATCTCCTCTTGATCTAGTCATTGAAAGTTGTTACAAGTGGAAATTGTGATCGTCAAGCCTCCATAAATATCACCCACCCCTCCAACTCTCCAGGAAAAAAATCAGGGCCCTCTAGATTACAACATCCTCACATAATATAGAGTCCAAATTATCATGAGTCAAAGGATCTAGCTACAGGGAATAATTTCCTACAGTATTTTCCCGTAGAGGTGCCTTCTCAATATGAAGATAATTCTTTAGATGATCAAATGCCTAACTAACCTTCATATCCAATGGACTATGTTGCGCCTCCTTCAAAACATTACCATGTTCATTGTCCCCAGCATGATCAATCTCCATCACTAACCACTCTGATATTTTAATAAGTTGCTCTTCAAGCACTACATGTCCAAAGGAACTTGCCACTACATGCACTCCCTGCTCATGAAAGACGTCCACGGAAGATCACCATGGAAGAATACTCCTAGGATGATCCTTTAGCAATGTTGAAGCCAAAACAGAAGCACCCCAAGAACAATTACCCATCTTCATCACCACCCTATGAAATCACAGTCATGGATTTGTTGTGACATACTGATTCTGCATGACCAAATCGTCCACAAGAATCACATTAGAGCTTCCACGACTCAAATATGACCTCCTACTTCCACTGAAACTCCTTTCCATCCGTGATACAAACCCAATTCACAGGTGACCTTGAAGAATCATCCTCAACACAAATTCATGGATATATGGGATGATAGAAAACCTATGTTCGATAATCAGATCAGATCTACCAACCAACCATATTCCAAATAGCAAAAAAAATGGAGGGATTTTTAATAGAAAGTGTAATACATGGGAGACTTACCCATGGTTCCATCCTCGATGGAACACAATTCATGAGGAAATCAAGACTCCATCAAAAAATATAAAAAATAGCTCCATTGAATCTTCGAAGGGCCCTTGACCATGTGGTAATAAAATCGTCTTTTGACTCAAACCGATTCATCAAGTGCCTCTGATAAATTAAACCAACAACTATGTGCTCTTGAAGATCACATGAATTAAAGAAAATATAATCAAATTCATTAATCGAGGTATGTATAAGAAGAAACTGAGCCACCATAGTGAATTTTCATAGGTCTGTGGTGCTATTGTGCTTTGCCAGGGAATGAAAGATCTTTGGTGGATCCAAGAAAATATCAGGGACTTTTGGAGAGAGATAAATCCGTGGTAAGGGAGGAAGATAATCAGGATTTTAGAATAGAAATAAAGAACTACCCTTTCCATGAGAGTGAAATTGCGAAACTCCCCCCTCCGATCGAGAGGGGGATCATAGCTCCATGACATTAGGGTTATGAATAAATCCTAATTATTTAATTAGACATTATTATTAATCATAATTAAATAAATGTGTCTAAATATGTAATGGTGTGGTACATAGGACCACCAACCTCAAATGAATTCAAATCCAAGCTAAGAAACTCGCAAAGACTTTTTTATAATCTCCCTAGTCCATTAAAACTTCATCTTACACCATGAGTTCCTATATCATTCCAAAAAGTAAATAAAAGATTTATAACTGTATTATAATTAAATAATTACAAGAAACCACATATTCAAAAGAAAAACTCATTCAGGCCAAAGGACATACCGAAAAACACCACCTAGTCAAAATAAGGATTGATAATCCCTAGATGGTCTGTAATGTAATTCTAACATACTTTTGAAAAAAATCCCTATCATGAGGAACCCCAATAACAACCAATTTAATATAATTAAATTATAACCCATATGTGAAATAAAACCTTACATAAAACCATATATGTGACGTCATTACATATTATTTGATCTATTCCATGAACACACTCTATTATATGATGAGAATAATCCTCAAATTATTTCCATTTTATGATGACTATTTCAGAAAATTGATGAAAAAATATAGAATTAATTATAATGGGATATTCCATCATCAAATAACCCACCAAAAAATTACATTAATCGACACAAAACATCTTCTTACCATATCAATACAAAACCACATCATCTTCAGATAATTACTTCAAGAATCAGTGGAATCAACATCCGATTTATCAAATGAAAACTAACACATGATCGACTAGAATCAAAGAGGAACGATTATTCATGGGAATACAAGGGTTATTACTTAACAAGGGGGGTCCTTCATAAAAAATGTATCTTCAATCAGTGAAGGAATGAGGTTATTAGAGATCGTAGAGTTCAAAAACACCAATTCCATTCAAAAATCTCATAAGGGGTTTTCTATAATGATGAATGAGGGTTCTTGAAGACTATTTTCACTTTTAAACCACTGATATACTACCAAATATAATTTCATTGGGGTGAAACATGGCTTATTCTAATGAGAATTTCAGACCAAAACTCAAGGGAGCTATGCAATAATGGTTCATAAAATGACACATAGTGTCACACCTTGAATCCTTCCGGGAATACATAGTTGTTTTAGGAACATCCCTGGATTAACCTTAGGCCACCCTAAACCCCAAAAAATCAAAATTATTTCATAAAAACATCACATTAAGGCATTAAAGCCCTCATATTATTTATCTAATTAACGTTAAAAAAAGAACAGTCAACTAAATAGAAATCTTAATTTTCCCCCAAAATCTTAACCTATAATGACATAGTCCGTTACTCATATCATGAGTTCTATTTTCATCAAGGGTTAGTTTCATAATATAGATTATTATTTTTACATGAGTTTAAACTAATTTTATAGTAGGAGTGGGGATCCATTTCAAATCAAAAAAGGGAAGGGTACACAATGAAAATGTGAAGTGGATCATCTTATACATGAAGGGATTTAAATAAATAAACTAGTTCATTGAGATAAATTATTTATTTAAGGGTTATGTTTGAATAAAAATATTTAAGGATTTAGAAACCTAATAGTGCACCCTATGTTATTTTTCCTATTAAGGGACAATAATTGTATAGATCCAAACATTATAATCAGTTGTTAAGTTTTCCATAATGGATGATTATTTTGTGGATTCAATTGATTCCTCGAAGGAATTAGGATCACTGATTTTCTTTTTAAAGGAGTTCAAAATTCATTAGGAGGGTATAATGTTATTATATGATAATCAGTGTGTGATCTCTTTGTCTTGGAATCTAATGTTTAACTCATGGATGAAATATATTAACCTAAAATAAAATTTTTTCTAAAACATGCTAGAAAAAATGTTGTTGTAGTTGTTAAGGTAACTGGAATGAAGAATATAGTAGAAGACGTCACCACATAGTTAGTTCTACAAAGATAATGTAAACACTCTTTCTTAGTGGTAAATGGGTTAACTAAATCCAAAATAATATCTTATAGGTGTCAAAATCCTCAAAAGATTATTTTTTTGACATAACCTTTATAATGGATAATTAATCTCAAATAATAAATTTACACAATTCAGACCCTTCATGTTCTAGATGAACAACTTCACACACTCTAAGTTTTCCCTTAAAAGATGTGACAAGTAATGGATTACCACTACCACTATAAAAGTGATGACTAATCAAGTATAAATCCTACCATATATCAGGCTAGATACTCCTGATGTAAATGTATCTTTCTCTATGTAATATTTTTCATCTTCTAATTTTGGTTCCTCCAATTTAGAAAATGTAAAACTTTTTACCATTTTATTTTAGATTGGTTTACATACTGATATTACAAACCACTATATACTCATTCAGATGTAATCCCGATGATTTAGAACCAAATTCTAGGGTTACCTATATCTATAAATCTTTATATCTAATATCATCTTGGTCTAGTTGAGAAATTTCATCTTAAACCTATTAGGAAATTTATTATTCAGATTCATTTTTAACATAATTCTTATAACAATCACCAATATTTCATCCATACGTATAAGAAATATGATAAAACTAAAATCATACCAATACTTCTGATATCCATAGTGATCATCATTGCATCGAGTCAATCCATCCTTAACCACGAATGAGTTAAATTTTCGATTCAACTTTGTTAACAAAAAAAAGGAATTGGTTATTGGAGGTTTATTAAGGGTGGTTCTACTAATTTTTGTAACAATAAATATAGTAAAAAATATATATAATATGTGGTGGTTTTATAAAAACGACCAGATATATTTTTTAATTTTTTTAATTAGTAGTGGTTTAAATTAATCCTCCAATAAAAGTTCAAACAAATGATAATATCAACCCCTCTACTATTCTCTTTGTGTAACCCTGACCCCTTCCCACCCCAACTCCCTTGAACTCCCCCTCCCCTATCCCCAACAGTGACCCCAAACCCGTGAACCCCTCTCCTGTGTCCCCCTCATCCTCTCATCTCTCTATCAGTTACCCCTAGCCTATGATTCATGACCCCTGACCCCCAGGATCCTAAACCCCACTACCCCCCTCACTGTGACCTCATATCTGGCTAAATCTATTGAGACACAACCCCCCAAACCCCCCTCATCACATCTCAGTTACCCTTTTAGATGGTGAAACATAGCCCCAAATTGAGTTCCCTCTATCTGTCTCAGATCCCATCATCATCGGCAAGACACACCCCCATAAATGTTGAATCATACTTACGCTAAATATATTATTGAGTAGCATTATTGTGTATGATACCATCCCACCTCTTGTCATTATAGTGTTATGTATGATACAATAACATTAATTTGTATACAATATAATTTATTAGAGAAAATTTTCATATAAAAAACATTCTAAAAACAATATGGTGTATATTCTTACATTAGGCTTCGTCCATGAAAGAATTCTACAAGATGCAAAACTGGTTTATTTTTTCATGAAGTCTGTTGTGTTATGAATGCATAAATAATTAGAAACATTATATTTAGGATAGAAGTTATGATATAATAAAGATAAATTAAAAATTTAGTTTAAATATATAAAAAGAAACATTTAAATTCACCCTACCACTATTTGAGTAAATACACAATCTATTATGAATTTATTGTTGATTAAATAACTTCCTGAGATATGTCTTACTAATAAGGTTTTTTATGAAGGGAAAAATAAATATATTATGAATATGTATTATTTTGATAATTTATATATAATAATTTTAGTTTTTTTTGAATAAAAATATTTGAATTCTCTAGGTGATTATAGATTATTTTGGGTCCATAAACTATAATAATATATTATATCTAAAGATAGATAAATATAAGGACACCGAGTATCAATGGTAATATTTAGGTGTATGACTATTGTGGGATCCTCCATAAATATTAATATAACTATAATTATTTTTACCGTAAATTACATAGAATGATTATGATCACTGCTCAATGTCAATCAAGACATAAATAACATTTTATAATCCATATTAAAATTGTTTCAATCATTTATTGTTAATTATAACATGTATGAGTTCAACTAGGTCTGTTGAGATGATCTAATTTTCATAAATGGTGGATGGAACCCTTTTAAATATGAATCTATCACAAACAAAATAACATTGTGTACCAAAATTACTCTATGATTTATATCAATAAGTGTACATGATGATGATGACTAAGAAATAGTTCTCTCTATCTTCTCTCTAATGATTTTATATCAGCCCCTAAAATCTACATATAATGAGTTTGGAATGATAGATCTCAAAAATTTATTTTTTTACCCTATCATGGAATATTATTAAGATGTAAAAAGAGAGAATAATATAGTATTGATTCTTTAGTAGTACCAAAAACATATATGGAATTTTTTTTTATTTTTTGTTTCTTTATTAAATAAAATTTATTGAGAGATATGTCAAATTGGTAACTATCTAAATTTATGTAATTTTAATATTATAATTTATGAAAATTATTACGATTATATATATATTAAATACGATTACATGAATCATTATAATGATTAATATTGGAATTGTAACAAATATGGAAATATGAATTGCATGATTATATTACATAAACTGTATCAGAGATAAACTGTATGATATGACATAGGACTCTGATAAATACTATAGGATTAATTTATGATTATAATGCTGTGTTAAATATATATAACTTAATAATATTATACTAAAATTTAATAGTGATTCATAGAATATGATTCAACAATTTTATTGAATATTAATAATTTTTACATAAGAAATAAATTCCATTAAAGATTCATTTTTATATAGCACAATTACTTTAGAATCTATTAATACTCCATTAAAAATGGTTTATAAAAAACATTAATTTTATGAACAAAAACATTTACAATAATTTTAATCAATTTTTTACAGTATAACATGGTATCAATAATTTACTTGACCTATTGGAATGCCTGAATGATGTGAAAAACAATATAGGAACCTTGACGATCAGTATATCAAAGAATGCCACAACTAACATAATATTCTGATGATCATAATATTTCTGTTGTACTTGAGAATGATATTGATCCAACCATTTCCCATGATGTCGTTGGTATCCCACTACACGATTCACATCATGTGACAGAGAAGTACACCACCCATCCATCAAGGGGATACTGGCAAGTTACCATTATCTGTATTTATGTCACTTATTAAATCATTATATTTTGTAAATTGATTAATTAATTTTTGAATCAGATAAATAAAACTACATAATGGATTCAAATATAAACATGGAATACATATGAGACCTAAATGTCTTCAAGATTATCATATCATTTGCTGAGTTTGGGGTTCTTGGTTGTGACATTTCTAGAATCTATGGGTATATTCCTAGCCATATTTATTTTGATATGATGATATTTTCCACTAATTATAATGATTGGAGGTGTATTATTACATCTTGAAAAAATGAGGTATTTGATACTCATGTAATGGTAATATTAATATAATATTCCTTGAAAACCAATATAAAAGGATTGAGTAATATTTTTGTAACATACAAATAAAGTGTTCTGTTTTCTATTTCTAGTTTGTTTTTCATTTTTATGTCCCTATCTCTATTTCACATCCAAGGTCTTTGAAATTTTTGGGAATGAAATGGATAGATTTTAAACAGAAATTATGGAATGAGTTTAATAACACATCTATGATCTCACGACAAATGTATGAGAAATTTCTTGATGGTGTTTCTCATAAGAAATGGAAACTCTTTGTCGATATCAACAATGATTCATATCATAAGGTAATTGTACGTTTTATAGTATCTTTATAATATAAAAACAATAAAATTATAATTTTTATTAATTTTTCTATTTTTATGTTGTATTTATCTAATTTTTTTGAATCATGAGATAAATGTAATTCTTCACATTGTAGTGTGTTAGATTTTTTAAAGAATTTGTTTGGGTTTTTATATTATTCTTTATAATTTAGGGCATTTTATTATAAATAATGGTTTTCTATAACCTGTTTTCTTTCTTTATAAAGGCTAATGAATTTGTTCACTCTGTTGGATGATAAAAGATGTGGTTTCATGTGAATAAGAATCTAGATGAAAGTTTTAATAATGACCATACTAATGATGTTGGAGTAAGAAATTTTCATTATCATTTAATATTATTACATTACTATAAAAATGTAGTAGTGAAATATATATTATAACAACTAACAAGAATTAACCCAAATTATTTGGGGGAAAATACATGGATGAAGTGATGCCATTTAGCATCGTTGGACACATCTAACTGGCCCCAATTAGTTGGGTTTAAGGATTTTTTTGTAATATGATTTTCAATATGATATTTGTATTGTTTTTTAATAAAAATAAATGTTAATGATTTTTTTTCAATTTTATAACATTATGAAGTATATAAATTTTATAAAATAACTTTTAATTTTTTTATTAACAGGTTAAAATTCAAGATGTTTGGGATGTGAAACCTTCACATTAAACATCATTTTCCTAGAACGATGTAGTTAGAATAGTTTTACAGGAAGGTAAATTCCAAATTTCTATGGGGGATGGGTTCTAGGCCTAATCCATCGGTATTATTTGGTATGGTAGTGTCATATGTTATTACTACACCTGGTGGATATTCATGAATTTTCTTTGGTTGGTAATCCCAAAGAAAAATTGATTCAATGACAGAAAAAGTGATAGAACAAGATTATTATAGGCAATGTCATGATCTATAGATGAAGAAAATGGAAATCTATTTAGTTTATGTATTACAGTGGATAACTGGCATGATCTCCATAGAAATTTCTAGCTGTATATCTCATCATGATTATGTATATTGTGAATTACATAGACAATTCACACATTTTCAAAGAACATATACAACATCCATAATTAATTTCACTTCATTTTATAATAACCATAGCTAAAAAATTTATTTAATATTTTTAACGATTGTTCATGATAACCACTACGGAATAATATATAAATTTTTATATTAACTTCTCCCATGTTATGTTTTATTGATTATTGTTAAATAAATTTTTGCCAACTAAAAAACACACCGTTGCGTACCAAAAAAACTACACATATAAAAATAATCACTTAATAACAAAAATCACTGCTAAATAATTCTTGACCATTAAATAATTGACAATTTTGAAAGATAAATTCTATTTCCTCAATCAAATTCAAGAACCAAAAGTTATAAAATAACCAATCTACATTTTTTTAATTAATTAAACTAATATTAAAAATAGGGATAAATCATTAATTTTATTAACAATATATTAATTATATAATTAATAATTTTATAAAACGTTTAATGAGTATAAAATTTATCATCGAAAATAACCACATATTTATTTGTGAAATATAGCAATTAATGCCACATCAATCTGAGTTACAATTTGACAATGATGCTCATAAATATGTTTTCAGTGTATTAAAACCCTAAATTTCATGTTTAATCATTAAAATAATAAAAAATGATCTTTTATTGTTGTGAAATAATGGGACAACCACAATTTAATTATTTGTGACGTGTATAAGAAAAAAACACTTTCAATCAATGTGTATTGGGCTCAAAATGGATCAATAATAAATTTTATAAGATATCAATGTTTTAGAAACATGCATCATGGGGCGAAGAATAAGAAAAGGATGTCAGATTGACCGTAAATCAAGAGGCAATTAATATGGATTTAATTGTGAAATGTAGGAATTGACGATATGTCATTCCAAATTATGGTTTTCTCATTGTACCCATAAATGTGTTTTTAGTGTTTTATAACACTAATACATTCATGAAATGATCCAGACAATATTAAACAACCTCATATTTATATAAAATCATGGGAAAACTAACAATGAGTATTTTATGTCTACACATAGACAACACAACAATCCGACACGTGGTGTTGTCATAATTACTTGATATACGCTTTTGAATGGTGGAAAAGACTTAAAAAACATGTTTTGGAGGGTCAAAACTTGTGGAACACTATAATATTTTCCTGAAATAAAAGGTCAAGGGCCATAAATTTCATTTTAAAATGTAGGTACTGATGACATGTCATTCAAAATTAGGGTTTTCCTATTATGAATGTAAACATGTTTTTAGTGATTTAAAACACTAAAACATGTGTGGAATAGTCAAAACCATAATAAAAACCTTATATTGATCTTAATTAAAGGGAAAACAATTGATGGGGTTGTTTTTTTGTGCGCGTAGATAACAAACCAATATGACGTCAATTTGGTTGGAATTACTCGACATACACTTTTTTAATGTACAAAATCCATTAAAAACAACTATCGGGGGGTCAATACACTTAAAACAACATCAAATTTCCCAAGAACCATAGAAAAACTACCATATAATTAATTTGGAAATTTTGGAACCAAAGACACATCATGAAAAATTACATTTCTCATGTTATTCCCATAAATGAATTTTTAGTGTTTTAAAATAAGTAAATGTGTGTGGAATGATCAAAGCCCTAGAAACATTCCTCTGATTGATGTAAAATCATGGGACTACTGATTTTGTTTTGATATGTACACAAAGAAAACGTGTCAATACGACATGCAGGTTGATGAAAAATACATAGAATAATATTTTTGAATGGTACAAAAGCCTTTACAAAAAATTGTCGGGGGTTCAAAACTGGTGAAACAACATCATATATCCATAAAATCTTGGGACAATGACCATATATTTAATTGTGAATTTTAGGATCTAAAAGAATGTGATCCTAAATTATGGTTTTCCTATAATTGTAGTAAACACGTTATTAGTGTTTTAAAACACTAAAACGTATATGGAATGGTAAAAAACATATAAAATGACCTCAGATTGATGTGAAATCATGGTATAATAACTAATGATTAGTTTTTGACTTGTAGGCATAGAAACGACCTCAATATGATGTGATGTGTGGTCATAATTACTCATTATATACTTTTGAAATTTAAAAACTATTTTAATACAACTGTCGGGGGGTCAAAACCAGGAAAACAACATCATTTTTCCCTTAAACCATGGGAAAATAACCGTATATTTAATTTTGAAATATATAGGATATGGCGTCTCATCATTCTGAATTACAATTTTTCTATTATGCTCGTAAATTCATTTTTACTGTTTTAAAACACTAAAACATATATGGAATGGTCCAAACCATTGAAAACTACTTTAGGTTGTTGTAAAATCATGGTACAACCACTACTATGTTGTTTATGATGTGTACCTCTAGGGAACATGTCAATCCAATGTGTGGTGCAGTAATAATTACTTGGTAGACATTTTTTAAAGGTGTAACAGTTCTTAAAAACAACTTTGTGCAGTTAAAACTAGTGAAATGATGTTAGATTTCTATGAAATTATGGGGAAATGATCATAGATTTAATTTTAAAACGTAGGAACTGATGACACATCATTCTGAATTATGATTTTTTTATTATGTTCATAAACAAATTTTTAGCGTTTTAAATCATTAAAATATATGTGGATTAGTCAAACCTTTATAAAATGATCTTAGATTTATGTGAACACATTAGGAAAACCACATATCTGTTTTTTATAGGTTCGCATGGATAACACTTCAATCCGACATGTGGTGTAGTTAGAATTACTTGGTATACACATTTGTAAGTTAAAAAATCCTTTAAAGACAAGTGTCAGATGTCAAAACAAATAAAAAACATTGGATTGCCTTGAAATAATCAGAAAATGGGCATAGATTTATTTTTAATTTATAGGAGTTGACTTCCAGTCATTCTGAGTTTCGATTTTACCATTATTTCTGTAAACACATTTTTAGTGTTTTAAAAGTAAAAAATATTTATGGAATGGTCTAAGTTGTATAAAACAACCTAAATTGATATACAAACATGGGAAAATCACTAATGAGTGGGTTTTTACATGTATGCATAGAAAACACATCAATCCAACATGTAGGGTGGTTAGAATTACTTGGTATACACTATTGAATGGTACAAAATCATTTAAAAACGTGTATTGGGGGGGGGGGGGAACTAGGAAAACAACATTGGATTTCCCTAAAAACATGGAACAAAGATAATATATTTAACTGTGAAATGTCAAAATAGAAAATACATCAGTTTGAATTACCGTTTTCTCATTATGGATTTATTTTTTTTTGTTTTAAAATAATAAAACATGCCTGGAATAGTCAAAAAGCATTGAAAACAACCACAAATTGATGCGAAATCATGAAAAAAATACAAATGAGTTGTTTTTGACAAGTATGTGTGGACAAAAATTAAATAAGATGTGCGGTTTGGTCAAAATTACTCTGTATATACTATTGAAAGGTACACAATACTTTTAAAAGAAGTGCGGTGAGGTCAAAATCTGGAAAATGACGTTGGATTTCCATGAAATCATAGGAAAATGACCATATATTTAATTGTAAAACATATGAATTGAGGACATGTCATTCCAAGTTATGGTATTCCAGTTATGGGTGTAAACCCATTTTTTTCATTTTAAAAAACTAAAACATGCATGGAATAGTCAAAACCATATAAAAAACCCTTAGATTGATGTGAAATCATGGGAAACCCACCACTAATTTTTTTTATTTGTAAGAATATACAAATATTTAATTGGACATGCGATGTGGTTGGATTTACTCAGTATGCACTTCTGAAAGATACAAAATTCATTAAAAACAAGTCTCAAGGGGTAAAAACCAGGAAAATGACATCATATTGACCTAAAATCATTAGAAAAGGACCAGATATTTAATTTTGAAATGTAAGAATCAATGACACACCATTCTGAATTACAGTTTTCATGTTATGGCTATAAAAATGTTTTTAGAGTTTTAAAACACTATAACATTTGTGGAACTATCAAAAACATAGAAAACGTCCTGAGATTGACATGAATTCACGAGAACCACAACTTAGTTGTTTTTCAAATATTGGACATGTTGTGATAAAAAATGTTTTAAATTTTTTTATTAATTAATTTTCAAACACACCGCACAACACTTTAAAAGTTAATTTAAATATCTATGCACCCCTTTTCATTCTCAACTCTTGAATAATACAAAAAATAGGGGTTTTTCTATTTTTAAATTGTTTTTCTTCAAATATTATTTATTTTATGTTAAAATGTATTTTTTTATTTACCAAATAACAATTTTTATAGGCATGAGTGTAAATATATTATGTATCTTTTTTTATTCATATTTCTTTTCTTAAAGATTATAGTTTTTATTGTAGGTGATAGATTCCAATAGTAGGGAAGAGTTTTACCATTCCAATCCATGAACATATTAAAAATTTAGTTGTGAGGGTTCTTATTTTCTGTGGTATTATAAATCTTTGCCCCTTATTCTACAGTAATTCTCATTTATTTTGTGTAGTTTTAATTTTTGTTTTCCATTTTTTTATAATTGTTTATATGACATGGTCAATTTTAGTTAGTGACATGATGTAGAGGTAGAACGATAAAGTGGAGGTCAAGAAATGGGTGTATATTTATCATTGGTTGTTGTTGGACATATTATATATGTATATTCACAGATGTATAGGTTGACATTGATTGACCTTATGATGATGGAATTTTAGTATGTATGATATATGTATGTTGTTTTAATCATATAATTACATTTTAGTTTATTATATTTCATTTTTTTATATTTATAGTTTTTTAATAATTTTTTTCGAAAGGAATTTGATTTACTAGTGGTTTTATATAACCATAGATAAATTCATTGAATAAAAAATGTTTATCTGTGGTTACAATTAATCACCGCTAATATGTTCCTCAAGAGTTTCTATATTTTATTTATATTTCCCCATATATATATATTAAAAAAATCAACTAGAAATAAACAAAAAAGAAATACTAATTTTTCAAATAATGAAATTCAAAAAAACCACCGCAAAATTACAAAAACCACCATGAAATAACTATTGATCATTCAATACCTAATAGTTTTAATAACCATCACTAAACAATAAGGAAACAGTTTAAACTGCTTGTAGTTCACAATAAAAACCTGCTACAAACCCTTTTTATTGGGAAACAATCTTCAATCTATAAAGGATTTATTTTCAGTTTACGCACCAAGTTATCATTTTTCTTGACATATGAAAGGAACTAGATTCTTTCAATACATTTCCTCCCCAAAATATATAAATAGATATTTCATCATTACATCCCTTTTCCTCTATGTAAAAATAATTATATTCAGTCATGATATCAAAATTCAGATGGTTCTATACATAACTTCTGATGAGAATATTTTATATAACTCACTCTCTCCATTATATTGAAACCCCTTTAACCACAAGTTGTGTCTTATAAAAATTATTTCTTTTAGCTTTATCCATTAAATGATATACCCACTCCTTTTTAATAGCTATTTCTATAACACCCCAAGCTTTCACGATACGCTTCTCTTTCAATAATGCAATAGCTTGCATTGTACGCATGTTCAAGATTCTAACACACCGTGACCAATCAAAGTAGCCGTTATGAATAGTAATACCAACCTTTTGAAATTATATAAATTTTATATTTTAAAATGGACTTCATTTTTGTATTCGTAATATCGAAATTATCCTAAGTTGAATTTTTTGCAATTTTCTGAGAACATCCAATTTTTTTTGAATAGAGAAAAATACTTAAAAACAACTTATTTAATAAAAATAATTTATAGTGATAAATTATAATATTGAGCTTTTTTAAAGTATAATTATAATATATTTTTACCATTTTATCCAATGGTGGTCATTAGAATTAATTTCACTTTGAAATTGGACATAAACAATTGTCAATCTTTTGATATATATTGTTTCTTAAAAATATGCTATTTGTTGTGACAGCGGGAATTAATTAAAAAATTAATTAATGAAACTTATATGTTTGGAATTTTGTAAAATAGACATCATTTTTTAATTCAGAATATCAATTATAGCTTAGGGTGAAATTTTGGCATTGTTCTGAAAAACATCAATTTTTGATGAATAGTGAAACCACTAAGTGGTAGTTAAAAAACTGATTTTTCATTTAAATGAAACTTTACCGATTCTATGAATTTAATTTAAAAAATCCAACATATATGGTTGTCATTAATATGTAAATATTTTTTCAAAGGGATTAAAATAAATTTTTGGTGAATAATAACTTTTAATTTTTATTAATCGCGATTAAAGGTAATTAGTGAAATTTAAGGTAAAAATGATATTATAAAAATATGAAACTACCTTTAAACTTGTCTTACCCTTATTGGGTGAGTCATGTCCGAACAAGACAATCCATGGGTCAACTTGGGGACCACATAGAGCTAATTGGGTAAGAAAATGACATTAATAACTTTTTATTTAAAGTAAAAATAAAATTATCACAAACATGTGTTGTTTTACTAAAACAATTATTAAATGGGGTTATATATGTTAAATTTTCTACTATAAATATTAATTGGAAATATAAAACGATTTCCTACATCATGGTATATTTTTTATAACTTTTAGACATTAAATAAATTAAATTTTTTATAACACCACGATGATGCAACGATTACCTCATTAATTAACGATTTTAATAAAATGGAAGGATAATGTAAAATCTAATACATAAACTTGTCAAAAACCTATTGGACGAGTATATTTAGAACCCTTATCACCTTAGCCTCGAAATATATCATTTGGGGACTTTAAAATCCGAAAAGAATTTCATAATAATGTAACATTTCATGACTTCCCAAGAGTGCCCCTCCTATTCTCTTATAAAAGTCCCCCATATCTACCACCTTATTCACACCATCAAAGCCATTTGGCTCCTCCATACACTGCCCAAATACTCTCTCTACTTTCCTCTCTTACTCCTATAAGCCTCACTTTGGGCATAAGTCTTCCCAAGGAAGCCTTTGGATCAAATCAAAAAGAGTTACCCGATTTAAAGGTAATGTCCTCTCTTATGTTCTTTTGTTTTATTTTGCTCCTCCAACCCCTTAAAATATTTTTATTACTTTATTTTGTAATTAAAACAGTATCTAAAATATACTAGGATGTTTTTATGATAAGTATTTGATTTACACTTACACACACCATGGTCAAATGGTTAAAGAACATACTGTTTCTTGTGAGTGGTGAAATACTGCCTCAGAAAACGATGATAGTTCAATATTCTTTTAACACATCTCATGGTGGCCATTAATATGTCACTATATTTATTTATTATATATATTATGTTTATGTTTTACTTATTCTTCTGTATTTTTCATTTATGGCATGCCTTTATGATTTCTAGTATGGGTAAACACAATAATTTCATTTTAGGAAGTGCGGACTACCACCCCCTCAAAGTGATTTGAATCGTTAATGCCATATATGGGATGTATAAAGTATGGAGTAAATGATATTATATATGATATTATACTGGAATTAGAATATAACTTTATATAATTATGATTTAATTCCATTAAATATGAAATAGAAATGAAAGTAGCGTTCATGCGTACGTACGACTTACCGTCTCCATGAACGGTGCATTTCATTTCATACCTCTAAATGTTATGTAATATTATAAATGCATGTATATAATGGATATATATGATATATATGATATCTATATCATGAATATAATTCTGGATATAATGGATATTTTACCACAAGAACAACTTGTAATTATAAGATGTTTATTTTTGACTCAAGTACGAAAGATCGACAAAATGACCGTTATTAACATAAATAATTACGTAATGTTCATAACATGGTAATAAGTGATATAAAAGGAATAATAAACTTGAAAAAGGTTCTTAATCAATTATAAATTAACTCTAGTTTATTATTCAGGAGTTTAAAGAACGATCGAGTGAAGTCGGACACGAGGTAAAGGAACTTCTTAACCCAATTTCCGTTCTTTGGGTTAATCACCTACTTTCAAATTATGTCATGATATTATTA
Source organism: Viscum album (assembly GCA_963277665.1). Classification (NCBI taxonomy): domain Eukaryota; kingdom Viridiplantae; phylum Streptophyta; class Magnoliopsida; order Santalales; family Viscaceae; genus Viscum; species Viscum album. The sequence goes on along the minus strand of OY728147.1, from coordinate 840,726,203 downwards.
TGTCATATATTGTATTAATATTTATTTATGTGTACTTATAGTGAATACACATAATTGATCTATTTTAATTAAAAAATTTTCTTTGTAAGGACTTCGTCTCAATCTCTTTTCATTGAGGCATATTTTGTTTTATAAACAATATTCTTTTATACTGTGTATAAACCCATTTAACTTTTACGTTTATTCAAAAGGAATTTTTTTATACGAAGAATTTTTCTAAACCAAAAAAAGGAATTTTTTTTTTCATACGTATGTGGCGACAAATAATTCTCCACCACCGTGACCATTATCTGAGTTTCGGATTCCTCTACAAGTCATAACTTTTTTTAAATGAAAAATAAATACAAAGTTTTAATTTTCTTTTATTTTGCTATTGAAAATTGTTTTGAAAGTTTTTTTGTTATATAAATGTGTTGTATTGATATCTTCTGATTGAAATGTGGAAATGTTATGTTTCCTTTATGGATGTTTTATGTGATACGATTATGTTATGGTTTATGATATGTTTAAACCTGTTCATATGAGGAATGCATTGGACTTAATAAGTGACTGGTGGAGCCCGCTATAGCTCCTCGATGCATCGGCAGGTCTCATGAGACAAACTCGTGTCTTGGCACGAGGCCTTGAAAAAATATTATTTGTAGTCTTGGTGCGAGGCCTTGGCTACGTGGTTACGATAGTTTGGAATTATGCATTCCATCATTATGAAAGTGGTTATTGATATTGCATGTGATTATTTGACTAGTAGAATATCCATGTGAGTAAGTAAATGGTATTATTTCATTTTATTTTTTCCATATTATGCTGAAGTTCAAGTTTAAATGGCTTTTGTTTTAGTTATATATTGCCTTAAATGTTAATGTTTATTTATGAAAGCTTCCGCTATATTGTTATCCTTACTGAGTATCTGAGGTCACCCCTCCCAATGTTTTAATTTTTCCAAGATGTGAAGAAGTATATTATAAATGACCTGTAGGGATAATATGAGGGGATCTGAAGACAAGATGTTGTTTCAGTTTTGTTTTACTTTATGATGTATTGTAAGACTTATGAATATATCTAGTGTTTCCAAGGCTACTAAACTAATCGGTCTTTCGAGACTTGATCTTTTGTAATCATGCCAATGTTACGCAACAACGCACCGACTCTGGGTAACTGGGGTTGGGGTGTTACAGTTGGTATCAGAGGCAGTTTAGTACTAACCTTAGAAGCTAGATATAGATAAACTCTGATTAGATCAGATATACCTAAGATAGAATTTGAGGATTATTATAGAAGAACTTCTTAGAGTTTTGGTAAAGTATAGATTTTGTTTATTTTCCAAGAAATACATCCCTGTCTGGATACGAGTAGGTAGAGGCGGCTCTGGCACATATGTACCTAGGGGTAAAACCTGAAAACACCGCGTTAAGCTAGACTCGAACAGGAACTGGTACACGACAACGAGCCTTGCTGCACTCTTGGTTACGACACTCTCATGGGATATGCTTAGGATAATTTTCATTTTCTTTACAAACCATTTTAAATGGTTTATGTGTATATACTCCCCCAAATTTTTTTTTTATGATTATGGATTATATCAATAAATAGTTCAATTTATGTTAAGTGTTTTACAAGTATAGAATTATGTATTTTGATTCATAAACTAATCTAGTTTATGCCATTGTTTAGAAATGGGGCCTAGTGGAAGGAATGGAAACCTTATCAATGCACGCACTCCATGTAGGGATTTCCCTCTTGCTCAATATAATTATAGTGGAGGTGGTGATACAACTGGTGCTGATCAACTTATCACCATACTGGGACAACTCACTCAGGTTATGAATAATAAACTTACTCGTATGGAGCACCCTGATCCGCAATGTGGAGAATCAATGTTAGACTGCTTCATGAGGCAACAACCACCAACATTTAATGGGGGTAAAAATCCATTATTAGATGAGGAATGGATAAAATCCTTAGGGAAAATATTCCACGCCTTGGGGAGTAGTGAAAGGGAGAAAGTTGTCATGGCAGTTTACCACCTCACTGGAGATGTTGATCAATGGTGGTCATTGATTCAAAACATAAAGGAAGATGATGAAGTATCAAATATGGAATGGAGGGAGTTCAAAGAGCTTTTCTTAAAAAAATACATTCCTCGTGACCATCAAGCAGATATGGAAAGGCGATTTCTGAGTCTGAGACAAAAGAAGGATGAGAATGTCGCAAAGAATGAGGCTATCTTTACAAGGTTAGCAAGGTATGCTGCAGATTATATACGTAACCCAAGAAGTAAGATTGATCGTTTCTTTGATGGGTTAAAACCAGTTCTCCGTCGAGACTTAGTCTCACAATATATCTCATCGTACGAAGATATTGTCTCATGTGCTATCAATACAGAAAAGGAAGTCTCTAAATCTTATGACAATAAAGTAAATCAAGAGAAGAAGAGAACAGTGGAATAAGAGACAGATAAAGGGAAAAAGGGAAAGAAGGATTTTCTATTATGCGATAATTGTGGGAAGAATCACCCCAGTACTTTCCTAAAAGGAATGGGAGTTTGTTACAAATGTAGAGAAAAAGGTCACCAGGCTCGTGATTGCAAGGGAAATAAAGAGGGTATCAATGTGGAATGCTACAATTGTAGAGAAATGGGGCATTATGAAAATTAATTTCCTAAGTGTCAGGAAAACTTAACTCAGAAAAGGACAAGGGATCAATGCCAATCTTATACTGTTACTACAGTTGAAGTGGAATAATTAATTTATTGGTACTTTTGGACTCAAGGATTATATTTTGGTTATAAGAATAATGTGATATATATAAGGATTGTACTGCAGAACTTGTTGTTTTCATTAAGGTTTTAATATGATGAAGGTACTCATATTTTTAGTATGTGAAAATAATAGAAACATTACATTGTTTGAGGAATGTGATGATACAATTGATTTTGGAATTTAGAGACCTTTTAGAGAAAGTCTGGATAGAGGTATTTTGGATAACTATAAAGACTGGAATGGATTAAGTTGAACTTTTGATAGTATTTTTTAAGGTTAAAACATTTATGAAGAGTGTTTTTGGAATATTATAATACTATAGTTTTAGGAAAAGGAAAACCTGCAGGTTGGAGGATAACCCGTCGCATCGGACAAAGCTGTAGGAATCGAACCCACAACCATAGTGCGACATGCCTTTATTACTTACCACTAGCCTACTGGAAGTCCCTGGTTATTACAAAATAGTTTTCCTAATCTAAATGGTATGTGTTAATATTTGGAACCTTGTATGATTAGGATAAATATAATATTTTTGAGTTCTATTATCTTTTTGAGTGGAAGATGGGTTTGTGGTAAAAATTTATTAAAGAATGAATGTCTACATGACAAGTATGTATATTTCCTTATGTTCTTAGTAAAACTCCTAAATAAATTCATCAACATTATGAAAGGTAACTTAAAACAAAAACGTTGTCGGTTAACTTTTCCTACTGGGGAATCAATGACCGTTTAACCAATCACAAGTTTGTGATTTTCTTATGGTTAACTTTCTCCTAATCCAGTTTTCTACAACTCTCCATCGGACCTTGATGGTTTGTTTTTCTTCCATATCCATATTTTCATAGAATCCTAGTATGGTCTATCTCGGGTGACCTTTGTACTTCTTTTTTTTCTTTTAAAGTTATAATTTTATAAACATTATTTCCGATGTGGGTTTTCCACAAAGGTATTTTCAATTTTCAACCTTTTATTTTTGAAGAACATTTTCAAATTGCGAGGATGAAAACTATTGGAGGGGAGAATGTAACACCCCATGCTTTCACGATACGCTTCTCTTTCAATAATGCAATAGCTTGCATTGTACGCAAGTTCGAGATTCTAACACACCGCGACAAATCAAAGTAGCCATTATGAATTGTAATACCAATGTTTTGAAATTATATAAATTTTATATTTAAAAATGGACTTCATTTTTGTATTCGGAATATCGAAATTATCCTAAGATGAATTTTTTGAAATATTCTGAGAACATCCATTTTTTTAGGAATAGTGAAAAATACTTAAAAACAACTTTTTTAATAAAAATAATTTATAGTGATAAATTATAATATTGAGTGGTTTTAATGTATAATTAGAATATATTTTTACCATTTTATCAAATTGTGGTCATTATAATTAATTTCACTTTGAAATTGGACATAAATAATTGTCAATCTTTTGATATATATTGTTTCTTAAAAACACGCTATTTGTTGTGACAGCGGGAATTAATTATAAAATTAAATAATTCAACTTATATGTTTTAAATTGTGTAAAATAGACATCATTTTTGAATTTTTAATATCAATTATATCTTAGGGTGAAATTTTGGCATTGTTCTGAAAAGCATCAATTTTTGATGAATAGTGAACCCAGTAAGTGGTAGTTAAAAAACTAATTTTTCGTTTAAATGAAACTTTACCACTTCTATGAATTGAATTTAAAAAATCCGACATACATGTTTGTAATTAGGATTTAAATTTTTGTTCAATGGGATTAAAATAAATTTTTGGTGAATAGTAACTTTTAGGTTTTATTAATCACAATTCAATTTAATTAGTGAAATTTAAGGTAAAAATGATATTATAAAAATATTAAACATCCATTACAGTTGTTCTACCCTTATTGGGTGAGTCATGGCCGACCTATACAATACATGGGTCAACTTGGGGACCCCATGGAGCCACTTGGGTAAGAAAATGACATTAATAACTTTTTTTAAAGTAAAAATAAAATTGTCACAAACATGTGTTGTTTTAATAAAAAAATTATTAAATGGGGTTATATAAGTTAACATTTGGAATATAAATATTCATTGGAAATATAAAAATATTTCCTACATCATTGTATTATTTTTATAATTTTTAGACCTTAAATAAATTAAATTTTTTAGAACACCATGATGATGCAATGATTACCTCATTAATTAACGATTTTAATAAAATGGAAGGATAATGTATAATCTAATACTTAAACATGTCACAAACCTATTGTATGAGTATATTTAGAACCCTTATAACCTTATCCTAGAAATATATCATTTTGGGACCTTTAAAATCAGAAAATAATTTCATAATAATGTAACATTTCATGACTTCCCAAGAGTGCCCCTCCTCTCCTCTTATAAAAGTCCCCCACCTCTACCACCTTATTCACACCATCAAAGCCATTTGGCTCGGCCAAACTCTGCCCAAATACTCTCTCTACTTTCCTCTCTTACTCCTATAAGCCTCACATTGGGCATAAGTCTTCCCAAGGAAGCCTTTGGCTCAAATCAAAAAGAGTTACCCGATTTAAAGGTAATGTCCTCTCTTATGTTCTTTTGTTTTATTTTGCTCCTCCAACCCCTTAAAATCTTTTTATTACTTTATTTTGTAATTACAACAGTATCTAGAATATAATAGGATTTATTTATGATATGTATTTGATTTACACTTACACACACCTTTGTCTAATGGTTAAAGAACATACTGTTTCTGTGAGTGGCGAAATACTGCCTCAGAAAACGATGATAGTTCAATATTCTTTTAACACCTCTCATGGTGGCCATTAAGATGTCAATATATTTATTTATTATATATATTATGTTTATGTTTTACTTATTCTTCTGTATTTTTCATTTATGGCATGCCTTTATGACTTCTAGTATGGGTAAACGCAATAATATCATTTTAGGAAGTGCAGACTACCACCCCCTCAAAGTGATTTGAATCGTTAATGCCATATATGGGATGTATAAATTATGAAGTAAATGATATTATATATGACATTATACTGGAATTAGAATATACCTTTATATAATTATGATTTAATTCCATTAAATATGAAATAGAATTGAAAGTAGCGTTCATGCGTACGTACGGCTTACCGTCTCCATGAACGGTGCATTTCATTTCTTACCTCTAATTGTTATGTAATATTATAAATTCATGTATCTTCTGGATATATATTATATATATGATATATATATCATGAATATAATTCTGGATATAATGTATATTTTACCACAAGAACAACTTGTAATTATAAGAAGTTTATTTTTGACTCAAGTACCAAAGATAGACAAAACTACCGTTATTAAAATAAATAATTACATAATGTTCATAACATGGTAATAAGTGATATAAAAGGAATAATAAACTTGAAAAAGGTTCTTAAGAAATTATGAATTAACTCTATTTTATAATTTAGGAGGCTAAATAATGATCCAGTCAAGTCAGACACGAGGTAAGGGAACTTCTTAACCCAATTTCCGTTCTTTGGGTTAATCCTCTACTTTCAAATTATGTCATTATATTATTATGTCCTATCATGTATTTTTACTTTATTTATGTGTAATTATACTGAATAAACATAATAGATCTATTTTATTTTAAAAAATGATCTTTGTAATGACTTCGTCTCAATATTCTTTCATGGAGGCATATTTTGTTTTATACACAACTTTCTTTTATACTGTGTATAAACACCTTTGACTTTTATGTTTATTCAAAAGGAATCTTTTTATACGAAGAATTTTACTAAAAGACAAAAAGGAATGTTTTTTTGTCGTACGTATGTGGAGAAAAATACTTCTCTGCCGTCGTGACCATTATTTGAGTTTCGGCTTCCTATACAAGACATAACTTTTTTTAAATTAAAAATAAATACAAAGTTTTATTTTTCTTTTATTTTGGTATTGAAAATGGTTTTTAAAGTGTTTTTTATTATATAAATGTGTTGTATTGATATCGTGTGATTGAAATGTGGAAATTTTATGTTTCCTTTAAGCATGTTTTATGTGATACGATTATGTTATGGTTTATGATATGTTTAAACCTGTTCATATGAGGAATGCATTGGACTTAATAAGTGACGGGTGGAGCCCGCTATAGCTCCTCGATGCATCAGCAGGTCTCATGAGACAAACTAGTATCTTGGAACGAGTCTTTGACAAAATATTATCTGTAGTTTTGGCACGAGGCCTTGGCTACGTGGTTATGATAGTCTGGCATTATGCATTCCATCATTATGAAAGTGGTTATTGATATTGCATGTGATTATTCGACTAGTCGAATATCCATGTGAATAAGTAAATGGAATTATTTCATTTTATTTTTACCATATTATACTGAAGTTCAAGTTTAAAAGGCTTTTGTTTTAGTTATACATTGACTTAAATGTTAATTTTTATTTATGAAAGCTTCCACTATATTGTTATCCTTACTGAGCATCTGAGATCACCCCTTCTATGTTTTAATTTTTCCAGGATGTGAAGAAGTATATTATGAATGACCTGCAGGGATAGTATGAGGAGATATGAAGACAAGATGTTGTTGTAGTTTTGTTTTACTTTATGATGTAATGTAAGACTTATTAATGTATCCAGTGTTTCCAAGGCTACTAAACTAATCAGTCTTTCGAGACATGATCTTTTGTGATCATGCCAATGTTACACAATAACGCATCGACTCTGGGTAACTGGGGTCGGGGCGTTACAGTTTCAACCCACGATATCTCATTCATGTCCTGTGTTATGCTATTGCTCAACAAACCCATTTCATGTTACATACCTAGTTCCCATTGTATAATCACTATTAGTGGCTTTCACTTATGATATTTTTTGGTTCTCCACGATACATTACAAGTATAATGTTCATTATGACCTGAAATATTTATACTATCTTCTTAACTATGATAGATCTCCAAACAATAACATGGAGCTGAAATTTATGTATTAATGCATATTTTTGTGATCTACCATCTATGGACCAATATTTTGATACCCTATATTCTAGAGAATTCCCATGGTCTTCAATATTCATTGATAATTATATAACATCTCCCATTGGCCCCACTTCCAATATTCCAATTGTATATTATAATCCATTAAAAAATTGTTTTCATATTGCCCTCCCACTTAGATCAAATTGTACTTGGTCAATTGAATCTATTTTCTCAAATTCCATATCATACAGGTTCCAACCCTTCTATAGAACATTATATTTTATGAACTCTTTATTATCTTTCTATGATCATCATCCCAGAGTTGGAACACAAAATTTTCATCAAAAAATAACACAAATAAAAATTTATTGAATTTATAATGTGTTTATTTTATTCATTGTTATTTAATTTGATATATGTGATTCTACCAAAAAAAATAAGGTTACAATATTTTGGTTTATTACCAGACTATAATATATCATAACATCCTATCCCATTGGAGCAGACATAATTATGTAAAAAAATTATGTCATTTTGTTTAGGAATTGTACCCAAATTGCATTGTGCATTATTGACCGTACTCTCATAATTTATTTCGTATATTATAAAATTCATATCATTTACTCTATCACACATTACTTTTATGTTTTACTAGTTTTATTTCACTCTTTATTCTTCCCAATATTCTAATAAAAATTCTAAAAGTTCCTTATTTTTTACTCACCACAATTTTCAGATTATATGCATTTTAACATCGTAATATTTCGCATATAAATAATTCAATTACATTGAGTGAATGATACAAATACATCAGTCTTAAGGTTCAAAATCATATATATTCATTCCTAATTACATCATAAATTATATTCTCAATGTATAGTGTCCATACATGATATTGGACCTGAGTAGTTCATCAAATTTCCATGTGAAAAAAATTTAATTTTTTGGGATCCAAGATTTCATCTCCACTAGTTGACAAAATATTTTTTCTAATTCTCTAACAAACAACTATCATAAATTTAAAAATAATTTTTATAGAGAATAAAAATTATTTTTTCCATTAAAACATTTATTTTCTTCTCACTAATGTGATCAATCCAGAAACACCACAAATCCAGACATTTAGACATTGTTGCCCTAGAAATTTATAATCCATCTTATCTTCGGGTTGGATATAGGGTCCCATAAATTACACCTTTTTTTATACATGATGGATCATTGAGTAACCTTCCATACTCCTATGCTTAATCTAGTTCCAAAATCTTCCTAATCTAGATATAGTACACAAATTTGGTTTTCTATAACATATGGATATTTCTATATTGTTTTATTAACCAAAATGATTCAATTATTCTTCGAAACATTTGTATTACATTTACTCAAGATTCTTATAGACTTATAATTCAAAAAATACATATTCATTTGCATTATAGAATGATAATTTACCATACACACTTTTTATGCTACAAAGTGAAATAATGCTCCGTTGTAAATCACCCATGACCCCATTAGAATGTTGGGATCAAGAAAATATTTGATTCCCCCTCAACCATACTCTTATAATTTTAATTTTTATAAGGTTACCTTATATATTTATCTTTTTTATTTGTATAATACTTATTCAAATTTCACATATTCTCAATATTCTAGCATGTATGAACTTGAATCACCAATTTATGTATCTTTTCTCCCATAAATTATCTCTCGGCCTTCACGAACTTATCTATTGGGGTGGGAAACCTCTTTAGAACATAGAATAATTATGTAATAATATTAAGTATCCATTTTTATGAGTTATTCATTTGGTATTATGTTCTTGAAATCTTTAAACACTATGTTTTTCAAACAAGAATCGATAAAAAATGTTTTGATTGCATTCCATGACATCGGTTGTGAACACAAAAGTAGAAGAATCCAAACATCATCTGTAAATTTTAATATGATATTCCCTTGGATCATTATGAATATTTTCATGTGATCTGTGATATTTATACCTTTTTATAGGCTCATGTTGAATTACCTTCATAGTGTTAAAAATTTATTAAGTGTTATTATATTCTGGTAAGTACATAATAATTACTCCATATGTTATGCTATAGACTTAAAATCCTAGATGTTAAATGACATGTTCCTTATCAATGTCATAACTAGTAAACTAATAGAATTATTCTCCAACTAGTCCCATTATAGTTTAACCATATTATCTGGATTGAAACTAATTAATTGAATCTCTAAATCTATTTGAATGAGATAGTGGTCCACCCTAATTCATGAGAAATTAAAGTCCATCCCATAAAAATTATCTATCTAAACCATAATTCTATATGATATTATAAAATATACTTATAGTATACTCTATATAAAGAAAAAAATAATGTTAAATAAAGAGATAATGTGGTACCTAATATTTTCCATGTGTATTGATGTGAAATCTATAAACTCATAATCTTTGATATCACAGGGTGGGAATCTATCAACATCAGCTCATCATAAATTGTGTAGTATACAATAAATTTCATAGAAAATGATCATCTAGAAAGAATACCTCAAGCATAATGGTTCAGATGATATTAAACCCTATGAATCATCTGAAATCATAATTCCAACCTCAAACACACTCTAAAAAAACTCAGATCACACAAATATTCCTGTGCAAAATTATAAAATAATGAAAAATTCAGTTTATCTGGTTCATACATGAGTCGAACATCCATGGGAGAAACACCAATTTCCATTCACTTAAAATAAAAACAAAAACAGTTACAATCATTTTAGTAAGGTATGAAATTAGATCGCTAATCATAATAGATCTATCAATTTCACCATCACATTTGTACAATGATCCTACTTACTTTTAATATTTTCAAACAAGTCATTCGTTTTCAATAACATTAGAAATATATTAACAACCCACTGTGACTGCCAATATCTTTTTCCAAATTGTGTATGATCGTTCTTGATGATCAAAATTAAAAATATATCTTTCCTATTTTCAAAAAACCATGACAACTAAAACTATTTATTTTTCTGATCGTTTCCCAATGAAATGGACTATTTCACATGCTCATCACAGTTGATACCATCCTCTGATCAAACTACCTCTAGAGACGAGTTTATGATAATACTAGTTATTCACCAACACCAAACTATCATTCCATCCTCCTCCAACTAGTATATTTAATTGACATAGGATCCAAATTTATACTCTAAATAGTAAAATATTAGATCCTATATAATTTAATCTACTTTACTCATTACTGATGTAATAAAATAACCATGCTATTTAAGTTATTAATGTTTGGGAATTTCAAGGTATGTGTATACCCAATAAAAGGAGAGAATGAATGAAGAATATATTCATATCTCATATGAATAATATAGTTCATCATATCAACTGTACATTTAAGCGGAAATTTTTTGTTTGATCAATCTGAATAATCTTCTTTTAACTTCATTATTTGAGTCATAGTATAATAAAATTAATTTTTTAAACATAAAAATTTATGAAAATACCCTAATTAGATTTTTAAAATCAATATGTTATGGAATAAGAATTTTTTTTTATTATTTGTAAGAATATTTTACAAGGATTTCATGGTAATAAAATCGAATCATATTAAGTTCAATCATTTGTGGGTTACACATAAATATCTATAAACATGGACTTGAATACCATTTTGGAGTCATATGGGGACATATTTTAATTATTTTGAACGTATATTTTATTACGTGGATATATAGATATATATATATATATGGCAATGTGGTTTGTTATAAATTATTTTCTATTATTAATTTTATAATTTTTTATTATACAAAATATATTTTTTCCATTGTATAAAATTCAAAATTTAATTATGTTTATAACATATATAAGTATAATTTTTATTAAATTGTATATTAAAAATGATAATCCATTTAATCTAATTATTCATTATATTTAATTTTTTATTATTTATTTATACATAATTTTTACACAAGTATATATATCTTAATATTACCTTAATTATGTATCTAAAATTAATATGTAAATCATTAGTTATGTATTTTATTTTTAATTATAACGGATATTGATTACAATTTGAACATATAAATTATTGATTAATTGGTTAACGATTTTTTCAATATATATTATGTAAAAAATTATTTAAGTGTACAAGTTCTCTTGTTATTTATTTTTTAAAAACAATTAAATATTATAATTAGAACAACACAAATTTAAGTTTATGTGGTACATATTAAATTGTATAACATTTATTTGGTAACATGTACATATATTGATTTTTTTTGTTAACATGTATTTAATTTATTTTATTTTATTTATTCTAACATTCTTGATTTATTTTAGAAGGTGACATTCAGCCAATTACATGATGAATTTGAGACAACATGCACTAGTAATTAGAACCCCTAGATTCACACTTCACATGAGACGGTCCATTTGTTAACCTTAAAGAAAATCCTATATTTCTATTGTATTCTCACTAATACCATTAAGGTATTCAATTATCATAAATGTGGAAATCCATCATGTCCATATAGTAAAGCTAGTGAGCATAAACAACTCTAACACCACATTATATGATTCTAAAAAATTATAGATTAATGGAAAAAAAACATTTTTTTGTAGCTTTGGAATCATAGTGTTCCATTAAATTCCATAACCTAGAGAGAAATAGGCCAATGTTTCCCAACGGATACAAATAAAGATTTAGTCCCTAACACATAATATAATAGGGTGACAAATATGCCTGTTATCTCAATACAATAAAGGGAAATTTCTTTTTTCCTCATCCACATCATAATGGAATATCATATAAATTACGATTAACTCTCATCCACATGCATGATATATAATAAATCATGGATATTATATACTGATGGGGATTTGAAATTAAGATACGTCATGTATTTCATTCCACCCCCATGTGTATTACTTGAAAGTGATTGAGTTCCAATAAAATAACATGATACATAATATAGTATTTGGGGATGATGGGAAAGTTCCATGATGAGACAAATATGGACCATGATTTCATTGAATGCCCAAATAGATTCCATGAACATGGAAGTGTGTAGAGACCTGAAGCTTGACGTACATGGACATTACATTACTTTTGCGGAATACATAATACATAACAAAAACAGACACACAAGGACCGTAATAGTTTAGTGTCTTTGGAAACTTGGAACGTATTCTTCTAATCGTGGTGAAAGATCTTCAATATCTCCAATAAAGATATTCCCTTTTTTTATACCTAAAGCCTTTCTTTATATCCTGGGGAAATGGAAACATAAAAAGGGTGAGCTCAAATGCTCAGTAAGGGTAAGAATGGATAAAATAAAATATACCATATTCATTTGAACTTAAAAACCCGAACATAAGGTTTAAACATCAAAAGCTTGAGCAATGACATGAAACATGGATGTACGTAAGGCATAGATCATAAAGAAAAATTAAAAAGGATAAAATATCTTGGGAATAAAACATGTAATTGTGGAAAACCATTAAGCACATGTAATGATTTCCATAGTAGCCAAGGCATTGCAGCCAAGACCATCTTAGGGGACAAAGTCCCTTTCTAAATCGAGTTCTCTCCTCGTTCCAGTCCTGTAATACTGAACCAGATTAACTTACCATTCCAGCCATGTCTATCCCATGAGATATAAATCATTACCCAATGAATTGGAGGGATATGTAGGTCCTACCCATCTCATAATGAAATCATTCTTACTTGTGCCACAAAATAAACATACATCTTTCATAAAAACCCAATAAATAAAATGGGTTTCATAAACATCATCCCATCATCACATAATCCATATAAAAGAAATGGATATCATTTCATAATAGGAAAATTTAAACCATATAAATCCTAGATACATTATTCATGAAACATACACATATGAAAGAATGTCATCTTAGATGGAAAATGGTTTTGATTAAACACATGAAATGAATTCTTGAAGAAAATATCCTTTCTTATTCAAAATAATTTTCTTTTCACAAAATGTCATGAAATTTTAAAATAAAAGGATTTTTTTGAAAATAGTCATGAAATATTTTGGAGGAAGCTTCATGAAAAAAAATTCTTTATAAAACCGTAAAAATCCTTTCATTCCGTATAAGTTAAAAAAACATTCTTCTCGTACTTTTGTCGGAAAAGTCAAAAAGTACCTCGTATGAAAAACGACAAAAGATTCCTTTCATATCTTTTACTAAAAACTCACAGAAGGGTAAAATTGGATTTAAAAAGTTTTAGTTGGATGTAAACAATATTACATATTGAGGGAACATGGATGTGGATGATAAAATACACCCTAGTAAATACCAAATTATAAACAATCTCGGATAAAAATGAGATCGTGATATTTTCCCTTAACTTAGGTCCGATTTGATTCATAAGTGTATGGACCTCCTTTATAATGATTTAAATAATGTTATTGACTTATTAAAGAATCATATTCATCGTTATGATATCATATATGGTTCACTTATGACTTTATATTACCCGTTCTTTTGTAAATTCCATGTTAAATAGCGTTTTGGGTAAAATCGTTTCATTTGTCGTCTGTGTTTTGACTTATAATTATTCATATGATTTCTTAGATCATGATTTCTTAATTCCAGAATATAAAACAAGATTTATATATAATATATATTTAAAATATACATATATATAATAGATCGATAAATGGAAATAAATACACCGTTCATGGAGACGGTAGGCCGTACGTACGCATGAACGTTATTTTCGCTTCCTCATTGAATTGAATGGAATTAATTGGATGACATACATATATATTTGTATACATAAATACAGTATCATTATTATGTCATATATTTCATGATTACTTATTATATATACTTTATAATCATTTATGAATGGTTAATCATTGAGAATGAATCTCATCACGTCGTGGAGACGGTATTCCGTACGTACGCACGAGCGATGATATCGTTACCAAGATCGTGGAATTTTATTGGAGTGTATGTATACTATTATAAAATCAATATCACTTTACAATAATCATATATAGTTATTATTTATACCATTATACCCATCCAAGTAAGGTGGTGGTGGAAAATAGATTACACCACGGCGTGGAGATGGTATTCCGTACATACGCACGCGCGGTGATTTCATTTTCCGTAGGATGGATAGATGGTGAAATAGGGCTGTTTCATACTTATAATAACATATAAATATATGAGTGATACTGATGTTATTACTTAATAATGAAACAACCTAAGAAGAAGAAGTGGAAGAATAAATAAAGTTGAAAGAATCGGTAACGGACATTAACTCTTCTTTGAAGCGTGTCTTTGAGACCTCCTCTTAGGGCACTAAAATTGGTCTTTGAAGAAGACCAGGAACTCTAGGATGTTTCTAGGGAAGTGTAGAAAAGAATTGGTCAGGGTTTTTCCGAGCTTGATGGCTCAAATTGGTGTGAGGAGGAGAGAGAGTAGGTGCCCTTTTATAAGGGAGGAGAGGGGCACATTTGAAAAAACTAAACATATTATTTTATTATAAAGTCCTATTCGGTTTTTAATAGCTACAAATTGATTTATTTAGAAGATAAGGTGGTAATGGGTCGAAAGCCTCTCATTAAATAGAATTTAGACAAGTTTAGGTCATTTTATTAACCTTATATTTTAGTTTTAACTCTTAGTTAATTAGATTGACATTTACCATGTCACTTTGTATTTTTATATTATATAGTTAATAAACATACCATATACATGTAAGAGACCCCCAAGTGGTCCCTTAATGATACAAATATCATTATATAAGTATATTGGCCAAACCATAGATTTTTAGGAATATAATAACAATTAATAATATAATATTTGTTTTAAAAACTATTTTATGTCACTTTGACACTATTTGGTAATTGATTTTTGTGAAAATCATAAGAGAATGATTAGTTCTAAAAAAGTTACTTAAATCAATACTAACGTGTCATATTAACATATAAAATTACTTAAATTCATAAAAAGGTTCAAATTACATTTATTTGGGTATTTATAACATCAATTATGTCAATATTTCATTAATAAGATAATTAATGCATCATCATTGTGTCATAAATAAATTAAATTATTTTAAGTCTAAAAATTACAAATAAAAACCCATTATGTAGGAAATATTTTTATATTTCTAAAGAATATTTATAGTCGAATTTATCTTATGTATAACCCTATATTAAAAATTATTTAGTTATTAAACTTTGATTTTAACAATTTTAACCCTTGTTTAAATAAATTAATAATAAATGTCCTAATCTAATCCAAGTGGTCCTAAATGGTCATAATTTATTCCTAAGGTTGTTTTTGGCCGAATTATACTTATCCAATAGAATTAGGACATGTTTTAGGGTAATAATAATATCATTTTTACCCTTAATTACCCTATTATGTTTTAACCAAGGTAAAAAAAGGTAAAAAGTTACTATTCACCAAAAATTATTTTCATCTCATTGAACCACATTTTAGTCTTTGATATTAACCGTGTCTCTCGGATTTTCGAAATTTCACTCACAGAAGCAGAAAAATTATTTTTTATGAAAAATTCAGTTTTTTAACTACCACTTATTGGTTTCACTATTCATTAAAAAATGAAAGTTTCCAGAAAAATACCAAAAATTAGGCCTAAGCTATATTTGATATTATGAATTCAAAAATGATGTCTATTTTTCCAAATTCAAAACATATCAGTTCTATTAATTAATTTAAAAATTAATTCCCGTCGTCAAAACAAATAACGTGTTTTTAAGAGATAATTACTATCAAAAGATTGACACTTGTTTATGTCTGGTTTAAATGTGAAATTACATCCAATGACAAAAATTGTATTAAATGGTAAAAATATATTCTAAATATACTTTAAAACCATTCAATATTATAATTTATCCTTATAAATTATTACGATGGAAAAAAATGTTTTTAATTAAAATATAGCGTGTTTTTACTATTCATTAAAATATAAAAATTATCAGAAAAATATCAAAACTTTATCCAATGTAAATTTTTATATCCTGATTCAAATGAAGAGTTTTATTTTTTAAAATTGAACTTATAAACATGTCAAAAACTATATTTTATGTGGGTGCGCCATCAAAAGGCAGCAAAAATGCATTTTTATGAAAAATACGTATTTTACCCGAAAAATTTATTTTGTTCACATACCATGTTCTAGAAAATGTGTAAGATGAAATAATAATGTTATAAAATTCAAAATTTAGTTAATACTATTCATAAAGGCTAGTTAGTAATAATATTATAACCATATATCATTGTTTAGTGAAACCTGATATTGCGTACAACACACGCTATCGAGGAAAGTCGCGATTGCGTGTAATGCAAGCCAAGTCAGGGTTGCGTGTTGTGAAAGAATACTTCATTGTTTTATATGACAGAATCCAACCATATTTCATTTATACATTGAATATATATATATATATACACTCAATGATGCGTAGAATTACTATTATAAAACGAACTTGAAATTGTGTGTAACACAATCTAAGAATAGTGTTGTGTATACTTCAAGCTAATTCAGTGTGACGTATAACACAAGATAATCTTGTTGTATCATAAAACACATGACATCATATAAATTAAAGATAATACTTATCATAAAATATCGGGTTGTTACATTCTACCCCCCTTAAAATGAATTTTGCTCTCGAAATTCGTCGGGGTTATAAACCGTTTATTATTCATAGAAACCCACATCGTAAAAAGGAAAACTGAAACTTTATTTTAAAAACTGAAGTATGAAATGTAATGATTACTCAAAGTAACTCATCACTGGGTTTCCATATAGGAGAACATAGGTGAAAATATGGATATGGAAGAAAAATCTAACCATCAAGTTCTGATGGAGAGTGGTAGAGAACATGGCTATGAAAAAGCCATCAACCACAAAGCCATAAATTTGTGATGATCTAAGGTACCATCTGATTCGTTGGATATAAGAGCACTAGGACAACATTTTTGGTTTTAATATCATTTCCCTAAAGTTGAAAATTTTGAATTAGAAGAAATACTTTCTTGATTTTGGAACAATCTCACTGTTGTTCGTGCTTCGAACAATTTCCACTTCATCTCTTAAAGAAATTAAGTTGAATTTGTTATTCGTGAAGTGTTAATAGATCATGTGATAGAATGATGGTTCATTCCATCTGTTTCAAATAAAAGGTTAGAAAAAGTTATCAAATATACATAAGTCCATCTATGGTGAGATTAATCATATATGGTTCCTAAAATGGACTTATACTTCATATATCATAATGCTTAATATAATAAAAGTAGTTTCTACTAAACAGGGACTTCCTGTAGGCCAGTGGTAGGCGATAAAGCCCAGTCGCACTTCGGTTGTGGGATCGATTCCCACAGCCTTGTCCGATGCGATGGGTTGTCTCCCATCCTACAGGTTTTCATTTTTCTAAAACTACATTACTATAACATCCCATCAATAATATCGAAAAAACATATATCATTAAACAATACTAACTTATGTCCAACATAATCCATTCCAATCTTTAGTCTTATACATAATAATACAGTCCACTCTCATATTATAGTGAAAATGATTACTATAGATTTCATATAACAAGCATGTTAATACCATAATTTATCCCCATATATCATAAGATATGTCTTGTTGGTCACATTCCAAACATTCAAAGGCCTTAATCATGTATTTTCTTGAAAAAATGAATACCCATTGATCCTTAGTGAAAACGTGAATGCAGTTAAAAGTTAACATTTTCCACATACCAAAATCCTCAAAATTCTATATACTCAAACCATGATATTACTTAGTCCTTATATCAATCATGAGATCATGAATACTGTCAAACATTTCATTTTCTCCTTATCCCTTCATTATGCGCATATCATCTTCTTTCCAAAATATTTGAATCACTTTAAATGGTTACCGGTACCATAAAATTATTGAAATCCACAATAGACTAATACAAAAATATTCTAATACATCATAAAAGTACCTCAACAACATTATTCTTGAACACCAATACATAAACACTTCATTCCATCCTCTTCAATGATTGTCCTTGAATAAGTCCTTCCTTGATTTAGAAGTATCTTTTTAGGTCAGGGCATTGAGTTGGGTAATGCCCATGTTCTCCACAAATAAGACATTGAACTCCATAACAGTCTGTCACTATATGTCCCTTTTCTCCACACAGATAACATCTGTCCCTCCATTTGAGGTATTCCTCAAGGTTCTTCTTCCCTTCTTTAGAAATCTCAATCTTCATTTCTTTATGCTCCTCAACATGCGAACATGCATAAAAGTCTATCTTCCTCTTATTTGATGAATTAGGCATACCACTAAATTTCATCTTGTTAATCATATATCGCGATGACTGATTTGGCGTAATCACAATATCTTTCTCTCTTGGCATTACACAATTTTTTTGCTCATAGTCACCAATTTGTCCATTGGATTCAATGTTAACCGAATTCCTTCTGGTTCCCTCCATTGACTAAAATACAAAAATAATTCTGTGAGAGGCAAAAATCATACAAGGAAAATAACATAATCAAGGGGGAGTACCTTCAACATCTAACATCCTAGGTTTAATTCTAATATCATTACCATAATTCTAGGACAATAACCTATACTTATACTTAACCTTAGGGACATCCCTAGACATACCTTAGAAATATCTCTAGGGATATCACTAAAGTTCTTGCATCCTAGTTTCCAAAGGTTGACTAAACCTTTCCTCTGATAACAACTGTAGAGACCCGGAGCTTGATGTACATGGAAATTACATTACTTTTTCGGAATACTTAATACATAACAAAAACAGACACAGAAGGACTGTAATAGTTTAGTGTCTTTGGAAACTTGGAACGTATTCTTCTAATCGTGGTGAAAGATCTTCAACATCTCCCATAAAGATATTCCCTTTTTTTTCTTACCTAAAACCTTTCTTTATATCCTTGGGAAAAGAAAACATAAAAAGGGTGATCTCAAATGCTCAGTAAGAGTAACCATGGATAAAATAAAACATACCATATACATTTGAACTTAAAAACATAAACATAAGTTTTAAACATCAAAAGCTTGAGCAATGACATAAAACATGGAAGTACGTAAGGCATAGATCATAAAGAAAAATTAAGAATGATAAAATAGAATGGGAATAAAACATGTAATTTTGGCAAACCATTAAGCACATGTAATGATTTCCATAGTAGCCAAGGCATTACTGCCAAAACCATCTTGGTAGACAAAGTCCCTTTCTGAATCGAGTTCACTCCTTGTTCCAGTCCTGTAATACTGAACCGGATTAACATTCCGTTCTAGCCATGTATATCTCATGAGATATAAATCTTTACCCAATGCATTGTAGGGATATATAGGTCCCACCCATCTTATAATTAAATCATTCTTACTTGTGCCAAAAAATAAATATACATCTTTCATAAAAACCCAATAAATAAAATGGGTTTCATAAACATCATCCCATCATCACATAATCCATATTAAAGAAATGGATATCATTTCATAATAGGAAAAGTTAGACCATGTAAATCATAGAGACATTATTCATGAAACATACACATATGAAATAATGTCATCTTAGATGGAAAATGGTTTTGATAAAACTATTGAAATGAATTATTGAGGAAAATATCCTTTCTTATTCAAAATCATTTTCTTTTCAAAAAATATAATGCAATTTTAAAAGAAAAGGATTTAGTTGAAAATATTCATGAAATATTTTGGAGGAAACTTCATGAAAATAAGGCTTTATAAAACCGTAAAAATCCTTTCATGCCGTATAAGTGAAAAAAACATTCTTCTCGTACTTTTGTCGAAAAAGTCAAAAAGTACCTCGTATGAAAAACAACAAAAGATTCCTTTCATATCTTTTACTAAAAACACACCGAAGGGTAAAATTGGATTTAAAAAATTGTAGGTGGATGGAAACAATATTACATATTAAAGGAACATGGACGTGAATGATAAAATACACCCCTGTAAATACCAAATTATAAACAATCTCGGATAAAAATGAGATTGTGATATTTTTCCTTACCTTAGGTCCGATTTGCTTCGTAAGTGTCCGAACCTCCTGTATAATGATTTAAATAATGTTATTGAATTATTACAGAATCATATTCAGTGTTATGATATCATACATTGTTCACTTATGACTTTATATTCCCCGATCTTTTTTAAATTTCATGTTAAAGAGCGTTTTGGGTAAAATCGTTTCATTTTTCGTCCTTGTTTTGACTTGTAATTATTCATATGATTACTTATATCATGATTTCTTAATTCCAGAATATAAAACATGATTTATATATAATATATATACAGAATATACATATATATAATAGATCGATAAATGGAAAGAAATACACCGTTCATGAAGACGGTAGGTCGTATGTACGCATGAACATTGTTTTCGTTTCCTCATTGAATTGAATGGAATTAATTGGATGACATACATATATATATATATACATAAATACAGTATCATTATTATGTCATATATTTCATGATTCCATATTATATATACTTTATAATCATTTATGAATGGTTAATCATTGAGAATGAATCTCATCGCATCGTGGAGACGGTATTCCGTACGTACGCACGAGCGATGACATCGTTCCCCTGATTGTCGAATTTTATTGGAGTGTATGTATACTAATACATAATCAATATCACTTTACAATAATCATATATAGTTATTATTTATACCCTTATACCCATCCAATCAAGGTGGTGGTGCAAAATAGGTTACACCACGACATGAAGACGGTATTTCGTACGTACGCACACGCTGTGATTTCATTTTCCGTAGGATGGATAGATGGTGAAATAGGGCTGTTTCACAGTTATAATAACATATCAGTATATGAGTGATACTTATGTTATTACTTCATAATGAAAAAACCTATTAAGAAGAATTGGAAGAAGAAATAAAGTTGAAAGAATCGGTAACAGACATTACCTCTTCTTTGAAGCACCTCTTTGAGACCTCCTCTTATGGAACTAAAATTGGTCTTTGAAGAAGACCAGGACCTATAGGATATTTCTAGGGAAGTGTAGAAGATAATTGGTCAGGGGATGGCCGAGCTTTAAGGCTCAAATTTGTGTGAGGAGGAGAGGGAGGAGGTTCCCTTTTATAAGGGAGGAGAGGGGCACCTTTGGAAAAACTAAATATATTATTTTAGTATGAAGTCATATTCGGTTTTTAATATCTCCAAATTGATTTATTTAGAATCTAAGGTGGGAATGGGTCTATATCCTCTCATCCAATATAATTTAGAAATTTTTATGTCATTATATTAACCTTATATTTTAGTTTTAACTCTTAGTTAATTAGATTGACATTTACCATGTCACTTTGTATTTTTATATTATATAATTAATAAAAATACCATATACATCCAAGAGACCCCCAAGTGGTCCATTAATGATACACCAATAATTATATAAGTATCTTGGCCGAACCGTAGATTTTTAGGAATATAATAACAATTAAAAATATAATATTTGTTTTAAAAACTATTTTATGTCAATTTTCACAATATTTGGTAATTGATATTTGTAAAAATCATAACAGAATGATTAGTTAGAAAAAAGTTACTTAAATCAATAATAACATGTCATATTAACATAGAAAATTATTTTAATTCATAAAATGTCTCAAATTACATTTATTTGGGTATTTATAACATCAATTATGTCAATATTTCATTAATAAGATAATTAATGCATCATCATTGTGTCATAAATAAATTAAATTATTTTAAGTCTAAAAATTACAAATAAAATACCATTATGTAGGAAACCTTTTTATATTTCTAAGAAATATTTATAGTCGAATTTATCTTATGTATAACCATATATTAAAAATTATTTAATTATTAAACTTTGATTTTAACTATTTTAACCCTTCTTTAAATAAATTAATAATAAAGGTCCTAATCTAATCCAAGTGGGCCTAAATGGTCATATTTTATTACTGAGGTTGTTTTTGGCCGAATTACACTTATCCAGTAGAATTAGGAGATGTGTTAGGGTAATAATAATATCATTTTTACCCTTAATTACCCTATATACTTTTAACCGTGGTTAAAAAAGGTAAAAAGTAACTATTCACCAAAAATTATTTTCATCTCATTGAACCAAATTTTCGTCCTTGATATTAATTGTGTCTCTCGTATTTTTTAAATTCCACTCACAGAAGCGGTAAAATTAAGTTTTATGAAAAATTCAGTTTTTTAACTACCACTTAGTGGTTTCACTATTCATCAAAAAATGAACGTTTCCAGAAAAATACAAAAAATTAGGCCTAAGATATATTTGATATTATGAATTCAAAAATGATGTCTATTTTAACAAATTCAAAACATATCATTTGCATTAATTAATTTAAAAATTTATTCCCGTCGTCAAAACAAATAGCGTGTTCTTAAGAGATAATAACTATCAAAAGATTGACACTTGTTTATGTCCAGTTTAAATGTGAAATTACACCCAATGACCAACATTGTATTAAATGGTAAAAATATATTCTAAATATACTTTAAAACAATTCAATATTATAATTTAACCATATAAATTATTACGATGAAAAAAATTGTTTTTAATTAAAATATAGCGTGTTTTTACTATTCATTAAAATATGAAAGTTATCAGAAAAATATCAAAACTTTATCCAATGTAAATTTTTATATCCTGATTCAAAAGAAGAAGTTTATTTTGTAAAATTGAACTTATAAACATGTCAAAAACTAGATTTAAAGTCGGTGCGCCATCAAAAGGAGAAAAAATGCATTTTTTGAAAAATACTTATTTTACCTGAAAAAATTATTTTGTTCACATACCATATTCTAGAAAATGTGTAAGATGAAATAATAATGTTATAACATTCAAAATTTAGTTAATACTATTCATAAAGGCCAGTTCGTAATAATATTATAACCATATATCATTGTTTAGTGAAACTTGATATTGCGTACAACACGCACTATCGAGGAAAGCCGAGATTGCGTGTAACGCAAGACAAGTCAGGGTCGCGTGTTGTGAAAGAATCCTTCATTGTTTCATATAACAGAATCCAACCATATTTCAATTATACATTGAATATATATATATACAGTCAATGTTGCGTAGAATGACTGTTATAAAACGTACTTGAAATTGTGTGTAACACAATCTAAGAATAGTGTTGTGTATACTTCAAGATAATACAGTGTGGCGTATAGCACAAGATAATATTGTTGTAGAATAAAACACATGAAATCGAATAAATTAAAGAGAATACTTATCATAAAATATCGGGTTGTTACAAAGTGGGTCCCCATAAAATGTTTTTTATATCGAGAAATATAAAACTTCAATTTCTATGAGGTATGATCATGATACAAGGATCGTATGGGGAGTAAATTTCAGATGGATTAAGATTTATGGAATGCTTGAAAAAATCTACGTAGAACTAATATTTTCTTCCACCGTACACATTTAGATGTCAAAAATGTAGATCATCGTGGAATGTTTAGAATTTAAATAAGAGGTAAAAAAGTTAAATAAATTAAATTGATAGATTGGATAATAATAAAATAATTGGTTCACGGTTATAGAGAGTGATTTATGATAGTAAAAAACTTCCAACTAGAATCATACACTAATATGAGCATATCCACAATATTAAGGATGGGTGATTGAATAATTTTTTAAAATTATTCTAACTCTCATTCCCATTATTTTCATGTTTATATCTTATTGAGTAAGAGTCTTAGATTTTTTATGAAAATTAGACTTTTGTATGATTTTTTATTTACATAATGGTATAAATATATATTTTTTGTTTCTTTTAATGATATTTTCCCTTGTTCGTAAGACTTTACGGATAGATAATTTTTTTGGATGATCTTAATTTGTGAGTAAGCTAATGAAAGTTGAGGTGCACACTTTATCACAAGGGTGTGTAACCTATAATTAAAGGGATAACAATGTGCTTTGTCAATCCATAATTTTGTGGCCCAATAGATCACACATTGATCATAATATATTTTCATAATGGAGACAATCACAACCCTATAAAGAGTAATGATTTAATAAAACTAAATAGGGTTTTAAAAAACATTATGGGGCACTAAAACCTTTTGTGGATGTTATTTGGGTATCCTGATAGAAACATCACTGGGAATAAGTTAATATTTTAGATTATAATTTCATAAACTATAGTATAATTTTGGTGATTTAATTATATTACTTTTACACATAGAGTTGGGTCTCTCCATCATTGGTGAGTGTTTTTGTTATAATAAATTGTATTGGTGAAATCAAAAATTCTTTGTCACTTATGTTATAACAACCCATATTTTAATACATTTTATTTCATGATTTATTACATAAAGGAACACATAATATAATATCACAATATTTGGAGGCCTAGCGTATTTTTATAATTAGGTACATAGCCTAAAAATAAAATTAAAATCAGAGAAAAAAATATAAAACTCAAAAAAATCCCTTAAATTTTACTGATCTTTGAAATATGAATGGGGTAACCTAGGGACACATGTAATAAAGGTGAGATAGAATACCAAGTAAGGGAATAATAAAAAAATTGAACGAATAAATTAATACATTTGAGTCAATTGGAATATCCATGTAATGTAATAGAGGTTATAATAGTAACCTTGAACATCAAATCACGATACAATATCATAA
This sequence comes from Viscum album, assembly GCA_963277665.1. Taxonomy (NCBI): domain Eukaryota; kingdom Viridiplantae; phylum Streptophyta; class Magnoliopsida; order Santalales; family Viscaceae; genus Viscum; species Viscum album. The sequence continues at coordinate 840,700,738 of OY728147.1, read as the reverse complement.
CATAAAGAAAATATGGGAATGGGGAAGCAACATAAAACATGAAATCATAATCACATTTCAAGGATAACCATTGAGGAATCAAAACCTAGTGTGCTTATCATAACCTCCCATGCACCAGACATGGAATCTCCTAATATGAAGACACTACTCAATGCATTTGAGGGATATATAATTTTAGACCCACCCATTACATTCATATCATGTACATGAATAAGTATACCCCATATACAGTATAACATAAGATTGAATTTCATCACTTTTAATCCCACTATTATATAGTGTTTGATACATACATGGAATTCCATAATATTTGATAAATTTTTATATTTAGGATAAAACATTTCAGTGGAAATGGGGATGGTTATTAACTAAATAATGTCTTGGTATTGGGACATGTTGGTTAATTTTGGCACCATAACTGGTATACATGAATATTAATAGTTTTGTTAAATGAGTGTGAAAGGGTTCTCTAATCACTTTAAAATAATAAAACAAAATAGTTATATATAAAAAATATCACAAGATAAAAAATTGGAAATCAAAGTAATACTTTAAATAAAGTTCCAAAATAAAGTGGAAAATGATAGGATCCCTTAACTTAATTGGGTACTTATAAAATCATGGGATGAGCTCCATAATATCATGTAGACACATTATTAGAAATTTATTAAAGGAAGGGAGGATAAAATTTTCACTCTAATGGTTAATGGTGAAGGGTAATGGGATATTTTGTGAGTTTCTATAGAGAATTAGAGGTTGATTCTCTATTAATTTATAAACATTGTTTTTATAGCTACCCAGACTTGATTAGTTAAGAGTTGGTGCCTGATTTATTAAATTGGAATGAGATACAAGGAATAAAATACTAAAATTAAAAATATTTTACTATTAATCGTAAACAATATACATACTTGAGACTTTCATTATATTTGAAAACACAAATTACAACATAATTTTTATTCTAGAATAACATTATTCCCTCTAGAATATCCATACACATCAATCGTAGTAAATATTATAGAATAAAGGGAAAGGAAAAAAATATGGTTGATATTAAATAATTAGTAAGGTTTATGTATAAGGGAATAAATATATAATCAATAAGAATAATCAGTATAAAAAGTTAAATTACTGCATAAACATTCCTTGTAATCAACATACTCGGAAAAAAGTGAATTCCAAGTTAATTTCAATGCGAAAATATCATTGATAATAACTAGTATGAAAAAATAGATAACATAAAATACATTATATTTAATAAATATCATGACTATAATAATTGGATAATTCCTAATATATATATTAATGTAAATAATTATAGACACATTCCATTTAAGAAATAACTGACTATGAAATTCATCCAGATATTATATCATTGTGAAAATAAAATGGAATATATTAATGGAATTATAAATGAAGGATGTTATTAATTATTAGATGTAATTAAATCATGATCATGATTCCTATACCATCAATTACTTTAATAATATAGTTTAAAACTTCTTAGTAAATACTCATAAATATTGGTCAAGTTATTTTATGCTAGATTATTTATTAGCCAGATGAGACTATCGATTCATCGAGGGGATATCTATAATGATTACACATTAATGTTTTCATGTAAATAAGAATTAATAATATAGAAAATAATATATTTAATTAATTAAAAATTCCCTTTATCATGAAATATCTGTATTTCTTAAAGGATATATATATATATTTATTAATATTTCCCCCATTAATCAAAACAATTTTTAGGTAAACACCACAAGTAGATATGTTATATGGTTTATGAAAAAATAATATCCATCATGAAAGAATGTGGATATTTAATATAAATTTACTATCCAATGAAAAATGATTAGAGGAAAGTGATGGTTTCAAGATAAAGTTAATAATCAAAAAATAAACTGAGATTGTACAATAACTTTTAACACGTTGTAATTTTCGAGTAAGATCCCCTTGGATGAAATTATTTAATGTGAAACATAAAATACGATGATTTATGAATAAAAAAGATATTATAGTTTAAATTGTAAGTATATAAGCCACATTATATTTAATTGGTTCATAATAAAAAATAATTCTCAATGTAATGTAAATTGAGATGAAATTCCATACAAAGATCATATCATTAAAGTGGGGATTAATCCATCAAAACAATATATATATAAAATGTAAATAAACATAAAAAAGTATAAATTAAAAATAAAAAAAATAAAATTCAATTTCAAACCAAATATTAGATTGAAATAATCAATTAAGTAGAAGTTTAACCTAATGAATGGAAATTGAGTTACTAAATACCTTATGCCACAATTCATTTTGGTAGAATATTCATTGAAATAATGTATTTTGGATTTAAACATTATTTTAAATTATAATAGAACCATATTAATTTTTATAGTATCATATATTATCCTTTTATGAAATCTTATCACACTTACATAAATAATGTTTCATTACATTCATTATTTCAGGTGTTAATTGTCTTGTTTAGTATTGTGTTTTTCATAATGAATGATCTGTTTCATTCACATAATATATAGTAATATCCACTCCATAATAATAATGAAATAATTATCATATTTTTACATCAATTATACATTAAAACTAATTATGAAATATTGTTATGTGAAATGGACTACGTTACAATCTTGGAGACGGTAATCCATACATCGGCATGAGTAACATTTTCATTTTCAAAAGATAATTATGTGATGAATGTAAGGAATATTTTGTCATTAAAGAAAACGAAATATATCAAAATAAACGTATTACGTGATTATAAATACTTATATTTTTCAAACATGTGGTTTGGTGATGAAAAGAGAGTCACATCGCTTTATGAATGCGGTAGTCCAAACGAACACGAATGATTTAAAAAAAATATGTTTAATAAAGAAAATGACATGTTTTCATTTATCAATGATACATTTGTCATTAATATAATAATTATTTTATTTATATCACATATATTAATTAAAATTATCCATATTACCTTTCTTTTTTGTCATTAGTGAAAGAAGAATCGCATCGCATTGCGTGGTGGAAACCCACCATAAACAAGAGTGTCCTTATTATATATCATACGAAATGGAAATTAATACGATTTAAATGAAATAATGGTTCAATAGGTATAATTATATTCAAAATATCCCATATATACTTTATATACATCATCATACCCACCATTTAAAGGTGGTAAAGGAAAAGGGAATCACATTGGTTCGTGTGGCGGTTGTCTGTCATACACATGAATGATGATATCATTACATATTTATCAGAAGTGGAAATAATTTTTTACCTTGAAAAACATAAAAACAAAAATATATAAAATATAATAATATATTTATATAATTATTATTTAATAATAATTTATGGAGGTGTAGAAATATATAATATAAATACACTCATTAAAGAAATTTACGTCCTTTTGGGTAAACTACTTATGTTTTCACAAAATCCTCTATAGGTTATATTACTAAAAAAATGTCTTCTAGGATGAGGTAATGGTATTTGGGAATTAATTTGGAAAATTATTTTCAAAAAATGTGTTTTAATTTATAAATAAGTGATGATAGGGGGTGTCCTTTTATAAATGAGGTGTGTGACACACTTTCAGTTTTTAAAATAAAATAGTTGTAACAACATCATTCTAATTAAAAATGGACTAAAATAGAGTATCATTAAAAATTATACATTATAGTTTTAAAATATCTCCTAGAAATTAATTTTAAAAAAGTGTTTGTTTCATTTTAACCCTTATATGTTTTTTTAAGCTCGGGTAAATCCATTTTTACCTTATCTATGATAATATATTTTTTACTTTTTTCTATTCATATTGGTAAAAAATTTTGTTGAACTTATTATAAGATATAAATTATGATGAATACAAATATTGGATCCATTTTTCAAATTATCTTCACAGAATAGGTAATATTTAATAGAAACATAACCCTATAGACATGATGATAAATCAGGTTCTCAAAGAGAAAATGTTCAAAAGATTATAATGTTTTAATAAAAAAAATTAATGTAGAAAGGATTACACTGACCTAAATTTAACTAATATATATAAATTTAATAATTTTACATTGAAACCAATTAAAAATATATTTTATATTTATAAAAAATATAAATTATGAAATAATTATAAAATAAAATTTATTATTCATAAAAAATTAGTAAAAATATATATTTCTGCAAAATCCCAAATATTCACCCTAAGTTAATTTACATATTAATATTTAAACTTTTTTAGTTTTATTAGTAAAATTATCATGAAAATATAAATATAAATAAAAAATTATGTTAGAAAAGTGAGAATAAACCATGTTTTAGAAAATACAACTTTTTAGAACACATTTTTTTTAAAATGAATTATATTTAATTTCTAATTAACAGAAAATCACAATTTTCATAATTTATTTGGAAATATCCATACACTTAAATTTAATTACAATGTTTTTTATATTTTTGTTCATTTCAGCTCGGGGTCGCATGTTTTTAAGCTATCAATGAGATTTAATTTAATGAAATATATTTCATGGTTTGTCTAATCATAGTTTATCATGTTTCGTACACTATAAAATTCAATTTTTTTATTTTAGAATTATGGGGTGTTACATTATCCCCATGTTAAATAAATTTCATTCGTACATTTTAATCATTATATCAAAAATCAAGTATTTTATATTTAAAAAACTTTTATTGAAAACCAACATTGTAAAACGAGTTAATAAAACCCCCTCTTCATAAAAGGTAAAGGGAAGTATAATGATCACATAACTAGGTTTATAAGAAGTATAAAATTAGTGGAATGTATAGATATAGACTTTGAATAAAATAATATATAATTATAAAGAATAAAAAAGGAAATTTATCATAAAAAATTGAATGGTCAATAAAATGTTTAGGGCCTCAAACCCATATATATATGATACTTTAAAAAACCATTTTATTAAAATAATATCAATATAAGATGATACAATTTTGGTTTAAATAGCCTTTCTATAATGTTGAGTAATTCTTTTAATATCCATGAAAATAAATAAATAAAGTTGTAATATTTCTATTTTATAATAACAATTTCATCCTTTGGTTATTCTTCGATAAATGTCTAATTCATTGCTTACTCCAAGAATTGAATATCCAAAAAATTAATTATTCAAAACACGGATGCAATAAAAATAAACCTTTTTAGATCATAAAATCCATAAAAGAGTGAAAATCATTCCATTAGTATCTAAATATTTTCCAAAATAGATATGGTTAGCCCAATTTATCTAATATAATAAATTAATCAATAAAAATAATAATTGAACCAACTGGTTCATCATTAATAATAATTTTTCAATAGTTTAACTAAAAAATTAAATATTAATCAGGAAAAAATTTAGGCCAGTGGAATGTAAAAAACCCATATCGTCCTTCAGTCATGGTTTCAAGCCCCATGACATGTCCAAATGTGATTGGTTATCATTCAGCATGTGGGATGGAATTTCACTAAAACTATATTTTTAAATTTCATAAATCCTTCCAAAAATTATGATCGAAATACTTGATATAAAATAAATCATTAAAGAGCCTTTTTATTGGGGTTCTGAATACATCTTATTTTTTCCAAAAAAATTAATAATATTATTATATTATTAATACAATGTAATTAATGATCATATTTCCCTTATTGTTTATCAATACCTTTAAACATACTTATATAAAATATAAAAGAATTTTTACTCCAATAACTTTTCCACTAAAACATATACATTCCATACTTTTCTCTTAGAATATCAATAGACTTTATATAATCTCCTCACATAAAACCTAAAAATGGGTGTTTAGGGATTTTAACTTATGATAATTATTAAACACATAAACCCATAATTATATACATAACTCTTAGGGTAATGAATACATATATGTTTCACAATCCTTGGTTGTGTCAATATTATTATCACCTAAATACAATTGGTAAATAAATACTTGTAATATTTAATTCTTTTACCATAATACAGAAACAAATAATAGTTTTCATTTCCATATTGGTCTTTCCTTGGTAAAAGTTTTTACCTTTAGAATAGTGAATTGAATTTGAAAATTCCCATGTTCTCCACATTTAATTCAACGAACAATAAATCAATCCATAGGATGTGATTTATTTCCTTCCAACATACTCTTCATTTTTATCTTCATTAATTATTTTCTTTATGTCATACGTTTCCATGTATAAAAAAATTTCCAATTCCATGGAGACACCCTCACCTCAATCTAATATTGATTAGATTTTACCTAGGCCAATCATTGTCATTATATATTCAAATACATCATAATTTTTTGTATGAAAAATTTGAATTATTCAAGGAATTCCCCCCAAGTGTGTCAAACCAAGTTCATTGTAAGGTTATTTTCAAGAACCAGGGGATGATCAGGACAAACCCAATGCACCCTTTTTGGAGTTATTATCCCAAGTACATTTTTACCATAATCACTGCAACTTTTAGTATCCACATTGGGATTTATTGCAAGGAATAACCATATAATCTGCACCTTAACAAAAAAACTCAGATGTTCTTTTATACTTAATTGGAAATTTTATCATTTGTTTTGGATCCTTAATTTTTTTATAAATATAGTTCCCACAGTTTAAAATAAATTCTCTAATAACAACCGTAGTGAACCTAGCCCTATCAGATTAGATCTGTTGTGTGTTTAATTACATTATCTTAATACACAAATATTACCATCCTATTAGAGTGACTATTTTATTAGTCTTAGAAAAATAGATAAATACTTGAGACTTTTATTAAATTTGAAAACACAAATTAAAACATAATTTTCTCAGAGAATTACTTTATTTACTTTATCATACCTTTGCACATGAATCACAACACACCTCATGGAATCATAGGGAAATGATACAAAATATGGGTGAGCTCATATTATAAGTAAGTGATTTCTAAATAAGAATAAATATTGAATTATTAAGAATAATAAGTATTGAAATGTGAATAAATAAACACACAATCTATGTAATAAATAAGTTAAGAAAGATGTGCATCTAGTGAAACGATTGATGTGAAAATATCATGGAAAATAATAAATATGTAAGGGTAAATAACAAAAAACATATTCCATTTAATCAATGAAAAAAATCATTTTTGGGTAAGGCATAACATATATATAAAGTATTTAATTTAAACCACATTCCTTGAAATTAATAACTGGGAATGAAATGTATCCAGAGATAATATCATTTCGAAAATATCATGGATGATACACTGCATGAAAGTAAGGCTATACGAATGGTTCAAAACTATTTTTATAGGCTAGATAAATGTTGCTTATAATGTATTTGGGAAATTCATATACTAATGGATTACATTGAAATGACGGTATTTGTGGTTAGAATTGGATGTTATCTGTAGTTTATTATGAATATTTGGGATAAAAGAAATTCCAATGGTTAAAAACTAAGGGGAAAGTGATTTTAAAATGGTTATATCCATTGGGATAGATCTATCTTAGTGGTTCAAAATCACTAGTAACGGCCTATACCAATAGATCATTGTGAACCATTTGTACATGTAGGTTAGTATTTTATTTTTACCAATAGATCATTGCGAACCATTGGAATAGAAGTATTTAGATAGTTATGAAACCATTGGTATAGACCCCCTAACTCTCCAACCAGCATAAAACCCACTTCCAACTGAACCTGTAGTCAAAACATCAAAATAAAAGCCACATGAAATCAAAATTTCAATATAGAACACACATAAAATCAAAACATCAAAAAAGAACACAAAAATTAATTAATGTAATAGAACAATACACTTGAAATCAGAAATAACAATAATAAAATAATAACACATGAAGTACAAAACTAACTACTCACTACACCTGCAATCAAAATATAATAGTTTCAATGAAAACATAACATCTCCAACATGAAATGAATCCAAGAGAATATACTCAACACGCAGAACCATCACTGAAACCAATATATCATTCTAAAATATTAACAATGCAATACAACTATATTGATAATAATGGAAACTAGTTGATGAATTTTACCAATGATAAAAAACATAAAAAATATCACATATATTCGTTCACACTAAATAATTAAACAACAAATTCCATAAGTATCAGTAACAAATGTAATTGATCAATATGTCTATAATCATTATCAATATTGTCACCACCATCTATAGCCTCATACTTATCTTAATCCTCATATTCGCCCTCATCATCAGCCTCAGCCTCATCCTCATCCTTAATCTAGACCCATCCCTCTTCCACCAAATCTTCCCCACCCTCTTCCTCGCAATCATCCCACACCGACTCTTTGTGGTCATCCTCTCCATCTAAATCATCATGAACACAATATCTCGATCAACTCTACGAATACTATAGTATGAACCATATAAATTAAGAATCATTGACGAATATTCACCCCAAGCCACAATGACCCCTGGTGTCTGTGATGGACATAAAATTCCATCAATTTCATAGATTATATGTTTTCACTTTGAGTATGTTATTACATCCATATGGTCTATTTTGGAATTTTATTCTATAAACTCAAGTGATTCTACTCATCAATTCACTTTTTACTTCACGGTGTTATGAGAACTAGAAACAAAAGTGGCATAATACCTCATCTAGACAATAGTCTTCCCTGGTCTAAATCATACTCTTTTGTGATTCTCATCTCCCAAAACATGATGTAAGTGATCAGTTGGGAAATATTTCGTAGGTTATTTGGAATAAAGGGCCTCCAAAGTATATTGTTATAAATATAAATAGATTATTAAGTTAAAAAATAAATTAAAATTTTAAATCATAAACGAAAGACATATAGTTTTCTACAGTATTGGTTCATTTACCACCCTTATATATTTTTTATTTCTGGTTGAGAAAATTAGTTTTTCTCAAGTCACACATACATAAATATTTAAAACCACCCTATACAATGACATTTAATATGGGATAGAATAATTAAAACTAGGTTACTAATAATGAATTTCAGAACTAAAATCAATTGGATATTAATTCTAAATAATGTTGAAAATAAAAATATATAGTGGATGAAATAAAAATAAGTATCAATAAATGTGTTATAAATAGATATAACATTTCTATAAGTGAATATTTCATCACAATAATCATTAATATGGTGTTTTTGTGATCACCATAATTAAAGATAATATGAAAAGGTATTAATAGAACATTAAGAAATATTCATGAATAGGTTATTAATATTCTAATCATTTATATATAATATTTAAACATGTTTTAGTAATATTTTATAATACAAATTTCATTCCCTAAATGATAATTTTGAAATATTAAATGTATTACATGAGTTGTTTTGATTTAATGATACAAGTGAAATTTTGTTTCTCCATCTATGAGGTCTTAGTGTTATTTGGAACCCTCATTCAATTACTGTGATCAAAATCTCGACTAATTTTTTTTCGATGGTTTCTTTTACCCATAATTAAATAAATTTCATTTAGTATGAATTTATATTGTTTATTCCATTACAGTTCCATTATATTCATGTTTGGTGAGGACATATTCATTCATGTTTCCTAAGTTTTGTTTTTACCGATTTTATTCAATTCAATTCTATTCTATTTAGTTTGGTATATGTTTTCTTGGGGGTGGTTCAAGCCATTTCAATTCATTATTGATATCTTTTTGTTTTTTTAGTTTGACTTAGTTTTTTTGTAGATTTTGTCTGTTTGGCTTGATTAATTTTATTATAATTTAGTTATATTTATATTGAATCAATTTAACTTAGTTATATTTATGTTTATTTATTTATTTTTAGATAGATATAGTATCATTTCTTTCATATTGGGATAGTTCATCCCTATCACGAATAGCTACATCAAATTTATTATTGACCGTGTTGGGTCGAATCATATTGGTACAATCAAATTTTTTTTCTTTGATTTATTAACATGGTTATTATTTAATTTAGTCGATTATATGATTGTTCAATTTTTTACAGATCTAATTAATTCAATTTTGGCCAAGTTAGTTTGATTTGGTTCAATTTAATTCATCTATTGGGGCATAAGTTTTAGTTGTTTCAATTTTATTCATCACAATATAAACTTTTTCTTCAATTTTATACAATTATATATAATTTGGTTCAGTGTGGTATACTTCGATAATAGTTGGATCAATTGGTTTTATATTGGTTTTAGTCTATTTAATATAAATTTATTCCTTATAATAAATTTCAATTGATTTACCGCTACTTTAAATAGCGTAGACATGTTTTTTAGGTTCACTAATATTTAAGTATTCCTATGCTAGTTTGGATGAGTTCATTTGTATTTTTTTGGGTTCGATTCAATTCCAAATTTTTCAGGTATAGTGGATTTTTTTGATTTCATTGGGATGCATTCACATTTATTTATACCAAGTAATGTCAAATAAATTTAGTTCAAATCTATTTTATTTTGTTATATTTTTTAAAATTATGTTTTTTTTATTTTAGTTCAGTTTTGTGTGGTATGGGTTGAGTTGGGTTAGTTTAGGTTAGAATAGTCTTTTTTTAGTGTTATATATATATTAATTCTATTAAGTTCTTAATGGTTAAATTTAATTCGATTCAATTTTATTTAGTTTAGATAATTTTTTTGTTAGGTCATTGCTTCTATTTCTATAGTATCTTTTAATTTTTACTGGTCCCAAAAGTATAAGATAGAGATAGTTTATTTTATTTTGAATTAATTTGTTTTAGTTTGAGTATGTTTTGTGTAGGTAGTGTATTTTCAATAAAATATGATTTTTGTCCAGTTGGATTTTTTTTAAATAGGTCATTTAATACCAAGTCAAATTATTTCTATTAATTTTTATTTATTCTATTTTATTTTTTTAATTCCATTTAGTTGGGTCAGTTTAAGTTGTGTTTTTTTACTCAATGCTGTAATTTTTACTTCTGTTTAGGTTATTTATATTTTATTCCATTTGGTTTTGGTTTTTCTAGGACATTAACAATCCCACCTTTATCGTTCTGCTTGTTATCTTCAATTTTTATGGAAGTAAAACTTTAGGGAATAACTACTTATGTTCGAGAAAAAAAAGTAAACTATAAAATACATGGTTCAAAAATTCATGTCCTATCATTATGGGGAAAAAATTAAAACTGTGATACCATTATTTAAGCTGGACCAAATCAATAACTTTAACTTGTATGTTGGAAATGTAATTTGTAAGCATATTGACCCCAATATTTTCATGAGAAATAAAATATTAATTAAATCAATGTATGTAAGTGTTGTACCTTCTTCCTCCTATGGTTTGGAATCATAGTCTACCCCAAAGTGTGGAGGTATGTCTCGATATCCTTGTTTTCTATAATTTTTCATGATGATTCCTTTTTTTTCAATAATAAAAATGTAATAATTATTAAAAATCATAGATATTTTCATTTAAGAATTTAAAATTTTATTATTACCATGAACTCGGTACTCGTCCAATGAGAAATCATTTCCCAATAATATTCTCCTTGATTGTCATCTAGTACAGGTGTGGTCTCTAAATCCCTAGAAACATTAGCATTCCTGCCGCTATACAAAAAATGCTTACAGCCTCTCCAAAGCTCACCTAATTCTATAATTCAGGCTGACCCGCATCATCACCATCATGAAAATTAAAACGAAGTTGACATCCATATAATAATTCATATAAATATAATAAAAATAAATCATTAAACCCAATGATTTTGTTTACCCATATTGGTAACAAAGCATTATCCTTTAATTAATTTGGTACGTGTCACCGGGAGTTTGGATGAATGAGAATGATGTCTGAGTACTTACCAAGTGTCTCCAAAAAAGTCCTACATTCATTTCTTGTTTTTACAATAATTTTGTTCTTCAAATTACTCCACCATCAACTATGTGTGGGAGTTCCACATCCCACACTTGTGTGTAAACCCACGCCCCGTTATCAGTAGAGCAACCTATTAAAGAAGAATTCTTTTTAATATAAATACATCTTATGATGAAAATATATTATGGTAAAATATTTAATGGAATTCTAAAAATATACTCGAGGATGTTTGATCAGTAGGCATCACTAGATCCCTATGCAGTGAAGGAACATCAACCTGTATAGATATAGCGGGTACCAATGTATGTTATGCAGGCTTAGAAAGTGTTAAAGTAGTAGTTAAAGAAGCATGGATGTAATAACCTAGGGAGAATGATGTATAAGGAAAATAATATGGTATAGATGGATGTGGAATTCATAATAAGGATGAGGAGTATAAACGACCATCAGATATGGGAAAGAGAGGCAGGGAGGATTAGATGCAAATGAAGGTGCAAATATGGGCTTCCTAAATATATCAATTCTCTATAATGAAATTACAGGATTAGAATGTATAATAGATGGTACATCTGGGAGAGGGATAGGGTGTGATCAGGAATGCCGACTAGAGTGCCCAGCTGTACTTCTACCTCCCCTTCAAATTTCTAGTATGGGTACTTCAACTACTAGGATGTTCGGTGAAAAACTAGTGCCTTGTTAGAGGATCCTAACTAAAATTTTAAAAAAATATTAATCACATGACATTATATGTTATTGATATACCTGTTTGAAATAAAATACTCACAACATGCACTATAGGAGGGATTCTCATCTCACTCATTCATTGATTTTTGTCTTAATTTTTTTTCATTCATATATCCTCATTGGTTTTCATTTTATTTATTTTAAAACATACATAAAATTAAATATAAATCCATAATAAATGTTTAACCAAAAGAAGAATTAAGATAAGACATGACTTAATTACGGACTACCACTGTACAATACAAATATAGGATACATAGTGATAAAAAACATTTTATATCCAGTGGGACAAATATAAAAACACAAAAAATATCCTATAAAAAATATGTCCAATTTGCATATTTATCATGGTAATGGTATAGTATCATTTATTTTCAATTCGATCCCATTCAATTATTTTTTGGCCATTCATTTCATTACTTTCAATTTATAAGGTTGTTTCTCCATTTTTTAAATTTTTATAGGACTTTCGGTTCATTTTTATCAATTTCTGAGGTTATTTATCCATTTTAATTTTTCATAGGGTATTCAGTTCATATTTTGGGTTAGTTTATTTACCATTATTGGGTTATGTCATTATTTTTATTGATTTTGATGTTCATATCAATTATTTTTATTTTTAAAATTCAATTTGTCTTATTTTTCTGATACAAGTTAATTGCCTCATTTTTTTTGGTTTGGTAGGATTTAAAAAAGTTGAATTCCATATTATGAAATGAAACACAAAGAAAATAACTACCAGTTTATATTGAAAATTAAAATGAAGGTATATTTTGATACAAAATATTTGGAGTAAATTATAAACCAATTTTTATAGTAAAAACCTCAACAACACAATTTGAGATAATCTTAAAAAATTGGGATCATGGATAGATGATTCTATATATTTCCCACCACAAATTCAGGTTGACAATCAACTCTAAACATTTATGTCTTAGAGTCATTAGAATGAATAAATGGATCGGGGCCAATAGGAGAAGAGATGGTATCAATTAAGTCATCACCATCATAAAAAATATGTTTTGATATTACTTAAATAATGAAACCAAATTCAGGTCTAAGATGGTCTTTTACATTAAAAACATGCTTCAACATTGATTCCAATTCATATGGTTCAATGGTAGTAAGAGAGATAGAGAGAGAGTCATGTAAAAACTAAAAAACCATAATCATCAATAAATGTGCCATGTCTTATCATCTAATCTTACCATATGAATTTCAGTAGAGTGTCTAAACTATGAGAGTGATAATCTAATACTAGTATTTTATCACTTAATCAATAATAATATATGTTTTCAAATAGAGGTCTACTATCTGATACACAGTAATAATAGTCTGTTTTGGCTGTTTATATTGCACCATCATGCCGTGTTCTCATGTTCTTTTCTCGTTTAGTGATAATAAATATGTATCCATTTATCACAATTAATTTTCATTCACAACCCACTAAATTATGATCAAAATCTAATTCTCTCATATCCTAAGAGATTGATCCATTTGGAAAATTCAATACCTTAAATATAAATGAATATTAAAATTAAAGAAATATTGATTTTGTTAATTTATTAATGTAATATTTATAAATTAAATTTCAACCAAGCATAAAAATATTTACAAGAAAAGTATCCCTCCTTATCTATGATAAATAATGATACGCTATATTTGTCATTTGTTTATGTTCCCCATTTAAAAATTAAAAATATGTTAATATATATGTAAAATTACATAAGATGAAATAATATATATTTATTCAATTCACTTAATTTATGTAGTCTTTGGAAAATTCATTGTAAACAAACTATGTGATGTGGCATCTCCCACTCTTCAAGGATTAATTTCATCAATTTATATAATCCTTTAATTCAAAATGTTAGGGGATGGGATGGAAAACTTGGTTTAATTTTCTAATTTAGTTTTTCATCATTTCACATTGGTGAATTTTTTCTTATAGTCAAATTAGAAAAATACATTGAATAGAAATCCATACATTCAAGAGCAAAGTAAACTTGGACAATAGAACCTTTGGGAAGATTTATATTCTGAACATTATAATTCAATGTGAAAATGTTTCTTTATGTTTGATACATAAAAAAGAGTCCCTCATAGAAGTATTTTAGTTGGAATATGTATATTTTAATACATTATTCATCTAATAAGTTATGGGGAAAATATTTAACATAACTCATACAAAATTAAAGCTTCATTTTATAACATATTTTTTTTGTAATAAATAATTCAAAAACATAATAGAAAAATATATCTAATGAAATGGAACAACCAAACAACTGACGCCCATACTTTATTGGATAGAAGATAAAAAATTTCTATAGGAATCAACTAATGCTGGAGGATGTGTTAGTTATGAGTGTTCAAATATTTAATCTTCTACTACCTTGTATTCAAATATTTTGTAATGTTTGTTGAATATCCATCAAGAACATTAACAGTCACTAGTACATCCAAAAAATTTATTTTTTTCTATAGTTGTTACTACATAAGAAGCGTTGTGGACTTCCCATTTATATTCACTGATAAATATAGGATGAAATTTTTGTATGATTCCACAATCAACCATGTCACACTAAGATCATAAATCATCATTTGTAGTTAACTTAGAATTTTCAAGAATTCAAATAAAAAATTAAAATATATTCTTCTCGAGGTGATTTACATCGAGGAAATGATGTAAGAAATATTTTTATCTAAAAAGAATCTCAATTAAGATACTCCACTTCTTCTAATTTTAACTAGTTTCAGTGGAAACATTCGTCCTCATTATGTATTTCATCTAAACCTTATTTAATGAAATCTAAAATCATTTAATTCATCAACCACATCAGTTATAAACATAAGCCGAGGCAGACTATTGGTCTTCATGGTATTTTCAAATCATTGATGACTCTTCTTATATGGATGGTCCATTGGAAAGAATCATCGATGTCAAAAAAACGAGATGTATGATAATATTTAAATATTCTATATCTTGTATTCTTTATACAAATAGGACATGAGAGTTTTCCCTTTATTCTTTATCCAGATATCATTACATAAGTTGAAAAATTATTAATCACCCACATAAGAGTTGTATGCATCTGACATATGTACTTCCAACATACATCGTATAGGCACACACGAACATTACAACGATGATTTGACACTTTTAATAATGATTTCATGAATACATATATATCATTTTTCAGATTAGAGGTTCCAGATATGAGTATACACATGAAGGATAATGGTTTTTTCATACACATTAGTGGAGGAAGGGTATAAATGTGTATGAAAACTAGCCAAGGGCTATGAGAAGTGCACACCCTCCAAAATGAATTAAAAAAACACATGAATGACCAAAACAGACTTTATAAATATTATATATGAAATCAAAATATGGAGAATAAAATATCTACAATGAAAATACATATGCAGGATGAAGTGACTCATCATTATTCTTCTTTTTCATAGTATCATATCATCCCATTTTTTTTTATATTTAATCATACATGAAAATATTATGGACTTTCATAATCAATGGAATGTTCCACATCACATTCGGTGGCACACGAGATGGTGTTTCATAATACATTGGATTCTATCAAGATGTCCTAAATTTTATAAAATCATTCTATTCAGTTGTTTCCTCCTAGAATAAGAAGCAATGGTTTTTTTGGGGGAAACATGAATTTTTTAATAATCTATGTTCCTAAACTAAATTACATTCCATATAGTGGTTTGAGGAAATATTGTCATCATCTGGATGGAATTCCTTAAAAAATGTATGAATGTAATCAATGGTAGTATTAAAAATATGATACATGTTTTTCCTTTGAAATAATTAGATAAGAAATTACAACTTCTTCATTTTACCACATTGCGAATATACTCAAGTTGTGGATGCATCATTCTATTTCTTCATCCAACCAACATCATCATTTTTATTAGACACCTCAAGTGTGGTTTAGTCAATGTATTCATGGGTTAGAATCCCATCTTTATTTGGATGACGAATAAATGAAAACTGGTCATCTAAAAAATTCTTTAATCCAGTCCACTCATTTAGAACATGATCATTTTGAGATTGTATTTTCTCCCCATTTGGATTCCACACAAAGTAGTTTGTTTTAAAAACAAATTTGGTTATTTGGTATCTATCTTATTCATGGATCATACATTATCTACCAACATAGTTATATCATTGGTAATGTATGTTACCACTATCACAAGTATTTACAAATGAAAAATCATAAAATATCTCTAACATGTTTTGATAATAGATTGAGATATGATCAATATCCTATATCCAAATTCTATACACTCTTTAAAAAAATATTTATAATATTATTTCATTAAATTAATTAGATAATATTGATGTTTAACTTAATATATATTCAAGGAAATGATATGTCTTCAATTTATGTGAAACCACAAATGAAACACTAGTCCATATGGGAATAATAATGTAAAAGTCCCAAAATAATATATATACATACATAGTAAAATACTATAAATAAAATACCATGATATTTAATCACTTTAGATGAATGAGTAATAATGTTTTTAATCATCCTAGGTTCAATGATTTAATTTTTAAAATGTCTCTAATGTAATACAAATACCTATGGGTGTTATTTAAATGAGATGTAATTGAGTGATTAAATTGATGAGGTATAAAGTAACTTCAAATAGGTTTTGTAGTGACTATCACCTATGTAGTAGAATTACATTATGGATTACAAGATTATTTATTTAATATAGGTATTTCATTAAATGGAATTTTAAAATTAAATCTATGAACATGGTTTTTAAAAAGTGGTAAGGGTCATGATCTCGGTTGTGCGGTGTAGAGCGTCACCCCACCATGTCTAAAAATTGAATCGTGTGCAAAACATGATCTCACCGCTCTACCCACAATGTCAGATATCATGGATGTACTATTTTCAAAATGATAATGAATGTGTATTTTTTATTTTTTTCCTAAAAAACTACCATACCTCGCTCACTCCACTCATAACCCGTTAAAATTCCCCTCAGATCCCCTATAACATGTCACACCCCCTCATGCCCCCTTTTTTATGTAACCCCTCAAACCCCCATATGTTATATTATTATTTTAATTTTTCAGTTTTATCTATTTTGTTTATTTCCACCATTTTTTATTGTTTTCATCTTCTTTTTTATTTTTTTTATTTTGATTTTTAATTAACACTATTCATTTTTTTCACAAAAATTTTTCTCTGTTTATTATCCTTTTATCCAATGTTTATTTTTTTTAGCTGAATACAAAAATTAAATTGTATTAATGTATGTAAATATTTTAATTACATAATAATATACGTATGTTTTATTGGACATGTATTTAATGCATCATGGATTATTTTAGTTATTAATAATGATGCGTTTAATTTTTAATTTTTTGTTTTTCAATTTATATAATATATATACACATATATATATATTGAATTATATAATTTATATTACATTAATTACTCCCCAATTGGATAAAATATGGTCATGACACAATCTGTTTCGCTACTATACCCCCATAAGTCTCTATTGTGTCTCACCAGGATCCGTGATTGACTACTACGTGTATGAATGCTTAATTGTTTTCCTCACATACTTTGTTAGATTTCAACATTATATTATTCTTCACTCTAAACTATATTTACTTTCTTATTTTTATAGAACATCAAGAAATGACATTCTAGAAGTATGGTTGATTATTATATCTCCCTCAAATAGAATAGCTATGGAAGAATCATCAGCCATCTTATTTGATTACAAATTTAAATTATTCATTACCACTCCTAGTATGAAACATTAATGTTTTTACTATAATATATTATATGATCATATTAAAGAGTTATTTTTATTCTTACACATATGGTAGACTTATTACTCAATTCATATTGAAATTTAACGTTCTTCAATATTAAATTACAATATATAGAAACTTCAATATTCACTATATATTATTTATACAGTGAAAAATATACACAGAACATGCAGACATAGAGAATATGTTACATTGATAGAAAAAGATCATATAATAAAAGCTGTATGAGATATTCGATTGTGGTGGTATTATTTTATTTCAAAAAAATAATCTATTTACATGATTTCCATTAATTACATAAATATGATTATGCCCATTCAGATAAATTTCCACCCATAACATCAAATACTCTAGATGATTCCAACATTATTAAGATATTTAAAAAATATAAACATAACATAAATGATATTTTTATCCAAATGATGATTAAAAACAATGAAAATATTGATAATGATATCAAAATGAAATATAGAGATTGGACTAAATTTATTAGTATTAAAAAAAAGCACAAAATAAAACAAAGAATTAATCAAAAAATTTAGTAGAACAAACTAAAAATGAACAAAACTAGTTTAAACTAACCCAAATCACAAAAAAATTATATAAAACCCTAAATAAACCCATAGTATAACAGTAAGTTAAATTTTCATAAAAATATAAATTTCCGTGTAGTTTTTGGACAAAAATAAAAACCGAATAGATTCTTCAAAGAATACCACAAACGCGGCTACTGCATGGGATATGGATTTGATCTGGATAGGAAGAGGGGAGGGTCGCATACTAATACAGGCTTGTGATGATATCGCAAGGGGACTGATGTTTCTAGGGATTGGGATGGGAGGTGGGGAGAAACATTGTGCTGCTAGGGCTGCGATGAGTGAAGGGGAGTGGTGTTGTTGGAGTCAGGGATGAGATAAGGGAAGTATGAGGGAGAGTTGAGATGATAGAAGGGGAGCATGAGGGGGAGCACTGGATATAGAAGATTTTGGGAGGGCCCATTCTAGTGTTTTTTAAAACTATTAGAATATTCAAGGACATCCAAATTAATTTTAGACAACCATTGACACAACCATCGATATAATTAACTATACCAATTTTTTGGGAAAACCATTGGTATTAGGGGGTGTAGATATAACCATATTTCTATTATTGATAATAAGTAAATTTGAATAAAGGATATTCTTAATTATATGATATAATGAAATTTGGAACATGATACCTCTACAGTTTAGACCATTCACAAGATAACTTTAAACAACTATGTACAAACTCATCTTGTATTCCCAACTGATTTTTTTTCCAGCTAACTAATTCACCACATGTGACTAACAATGCTTCAAGGGGTAACTATAACAAGGATCCACCAATGTCCGCATGTATGAAACATTACTCATATTCTAAATATCAGATTTAATTCATGAACAAGTGGACTTATCATCAAGTATACACATTGATTAAATGATATGGATTTTTCAACATTTTCCTAGTTAATAAAAAAAATTCAAACTAAAAACTGTATAAAAAATTAATATATATTTTAAGAAATAATCATATAAATAATTAAAGAATAAGGAAATTTAAGATAAATTTAATTTCTAATGAAAAATTATAACACTAAACTGATTTTTTTCTAGAGAATAATAACAATAACAAAAGAAAGTGTGATGGTATAATAGCTTTTACCACTTTATAATTTTCGATTCAAACCCATTTGGATGAAATGATTCAAATTGGAACATAAAATACAAGGAATTTTGGCTGAATCAAGATATTATATGTCAAATGGGTAGTATATACACAACATTAAAGTGAATTTTTGTATAATAAAAAAATAGTCTCAATGGAATGAAAATTGAGACAAAATCCCCTATAGTGATCATATTATTGATGTCGGGATCAATCAACGAATTGATTATACGTAAAAATTTTATTTCTAATAAAATAAGTGAAATAAATCATAAAATAAACACTTTAAATGACACACATAATAATAAAATTACATAATAATTACGTAGAATTTTAATCCAATGAATGGAAATTGATTTGAGAAATCCCATAACTCAACCTTCCTTTTAGTTAAATGTGAATTAAAGTATTTTATAGGGGCTTTAAAAATTTTATTATCTTATAGGAGAATAATTTAAATATTTTTATTATCATATATGATCCCTTTATATCATCTTATTTCCCTTCTATTAATAATATTTCATTATATTCCTTATTTAGGGTATTAATTGACTTTTTTTCTCATGCATGTTTCCTCATGAAATATCTAGTAATTGCTCAAATTATATAATTGTATACAATCCAGAACAATAATTATTACACAATTATAATATTTTAAAAACAATTATACTTTCATAAGCAATCTTGAATGATTTTTACAAAGAATGGATCATGTTATAATCCTAGAGATGGTAGGTCGTACGTATGCATGTTTAACGTTCCATTTTTAGATAATCATTATTGAAATGATGTAAGTGACTTTTCACATTTCTATAAGAATAATAATTTACAAATTACCATATTATTGTAATAAATATAGTTATATATATCATCCATGCTGTGTGGTGATGTAAAGAGAGTCACATCACATTGTGAAGGCATTAGTCCACACCTATACGAATGATATTATCATTTAGTATTGTAAAAATAAAATGATATATTACTATTTAAGATTGATAAATATGTAATTATTTTCTTAATTATTTCATTTATAAAAAATTTATTTACTAAAATTATCCTTATTACCTTATATGTAATTCATTAGTAAAAGACGAATCACATCTCTTCATGAGGTTGTAGTTCACCGTACACACGATTGATGTTATTCTTTCTACCACATATTAAAAAGAAAAAAATATATATGATGTAATGACTCAATTGGTATAATAATGTATTAAATATCTTATATAAAATTTATATCCCTCACCATTTCTTACTGTGAGAGGTCGTAATGGGAAAAAATGGAATACATTAATTCCCGATGTGGTAGTCTTTCATACACAAGAATGGCGATTTCGTACCCTGTTTGATGGAAGTGAAGATGGTTTTAGGTAACGAAATTAAAAAACAACATAATAGTATATTTAATATAATATGGTTATTATATGGATTGGTTTTAATAATAAATATTTTTAATTGGATTAAAAAAATGAAATAATGACATTTATTGAAAAACATTATCTCCTCTTTGGGTAAACTCTTTAGGTTTTCACTAAAATCCTTCATAGATTGGGATTATTCAAAAAATAGGCTTCTAAAATGAGAGGAAAATTTTTTTAACTGAATTTTGTAGGTATTGGATAATCCAAAAGGGTTTAAAAATGTATGTAATATAGGAGAGGGGCAACCTATTGAACGTGAGGTGTGTGGCCAATTTTGAAAATTTTGAAAATAAAATGGTGCAAAATGTTTTCAACAAGTAAGAATGGTATTAAATAGATTAATATGGATAATTATACATGATTTGGTCTAAATATGTACCTAAAATATTTTTATACAAGTATTTAGGTCACTTAAATTCTTATGTTTTTACATTAACCCTTGGTAAATTCATTTTTACCTTAATTGTAGTAATTAATATTTTTTATTTTCAGTTTTAATTCTGGTCAAAAATAATGTACAATTTATTTGAAAATTTAAATTATTTTTGTTAACAATATTGAATCCATTTTTCAAAATTACATTCATAGAAGAGGAATATTTTTTTTAAAATTAACCTTGTAGACATAATGAGAAATCTTGTTCTCATAGAGAATGATTTTAAATATTTCTAATGTTTTTATATCAGAATTTAATATGAAAATGGTTCAAATGACCTAAAATGAATTAATAGATATATAATAGAATTAAATTTACATTAGAATAAATTAAAATTATACTTTAACATTATAAATAATATAAAATAACATTTAGTTTTCCTTTAAAATTAGGTATTTTTAACGATTCATAAAAAATGAATTATTTTAAAAAAAATCCTAAAAATTCACCCTAGGAACGTTTTTTAAATTCTTATTCAAAATTGAATTACATATTATCAAATAAATTTTCTTAATGTCAAAAAAATAAATTTTAAACTATGTGCAAAATAATGACTAAACCTCCTTTTTGAGAAATATAATTTTTTAGAAAACATTTTCATCTTGTTCTATTGATTATTATTTTATTTTTAAACAATAAATTACCATAGTTTTCATAAAATATATATAACTATTCATACACCCTAATTTAATGACTAGTATTACTATATTGAGATTCACTTCATCTTGGGATTGCGAGTTCAACAAGCTATTGAAAATTTTAAGTTTAAATAAATTTATTTCTTGAGATATTTAAGGAATGTGTGGTGTGTTTCACTTTATATTGAATGAAAAGTTATTAATTTAGAATTTAATTATGTTATTATTTTTGAATCTATATAAAAAATTAATCTGAACAAAAATTCATCACATGAATTTTTCCCATTGTTTCAACAAAAGTGGAGTGGATTTCATTATTTTATATTGCTAGGAACCGAAATCTATAAAATAATACCCTTAGTAATATGGGAGTGAGTTATGTTTATAAATAATTCACTATAACCCATAAAATATAATATAGTTTTTTTGATTATTTTTGAAGGGTTTATAAAATCAATGAAATAACTTCCTTAACACTTTATTTTAATGGTAAAACCTAATTTATGTCATGGATACTATTTATAGTATTTATTATATAAATTTTGGGCTTTTATGATGCTACAATACATATCATATTTAATGTTTACCCTAGAATTCAACTATCTCATATAATTATGTCAAATTTAGAATTGAATAATATTAAAATTATGATTTCATAATAATAATAAATTATCAAAAAATTATCTAAATATGATAATTTACACATTTTATCTAAAGTTTTCATTTAATAAAAAATACAGAATTTTTTATAATAAATGGATTTTGAATCTTATTAAAAGTAAATTTTAAATTAAAATTTTATAATGTAATTTATATTTAATATATATTATTTAATAATAATCATTATTTTTTAATAAATCATGAAAATGAAAAATTATTGAATTCCTGAAAATGGGTGTGTTGAATAAAACTATAAATTTCAAAAAAAAAATTTCTTTTGCTTTACAATATAAATTTTTATTTTTATCAATCATATTATTGAACTAATTTTAATTAATAATAAAAGGTAGATATTATAATAATTTTATTAAAAATAAAAATATAAAATATTATACTGTTAGGGTCTAGACACAGAGACCCTTACTATTCTTGCTAATTCCCAAACGGTAATGTGGTAGAGGGTGTGATTTTAATCAGTTGGTTTGATGAACATGGTTTGGGCCATGAGCTCAATGAGGAAAAACATACACTATAAAAATCTCATTCATTCTTTAGTTTATGAATCTCATATACATCTCGGTCAAGGGAATAGCCTTGTTATGTTCTCTCCCTTGGATTCTTTGCTAAATGTGCTCCATATGATATGATCCAAGTGGTCAAGGCAATCTATTCATTATTTTTATGTAAATTAGATTTATCATAACCCAATATATATACTAATCACATTATAACTATATAAATTATATACTAAAAATATTAATTATGTTTAATGTTATTATGAATATGATAGCATATGACATATAACGGTCCAAAAAATGAATTTTGTTCATTTATTTTCTATAATTTACATTATTTATATGTAAATTAATCATGAAAAAGATAATTTGATTTATAAATTTTCAGGCCATTATATTGTTCCCCCCTTCAGAAATTTACCTCTAGAAATTTAATACATAAACTAAAATAATGTGGGTACTTATATTTGATAACATCTTCTAGTTCTCAAGTTTTATCCTCAAAATTTGGTTCTTATACAACACATTAACTAGGTTAGTTTCCCTATTTTGTAGAATCATGTATCTATGATCTATGATTTTCGTTAACTACTCCTTATATGAACAATAATTCTCAAATATGTCCACCTATAGATTCACTACATGTGACTTGTATGGTATGTTCTACCTAAATAGGGATACATGGTACACATATTGTTTTTAAGGTAGGATAGGCGGGAGGAGTTCTTAAAGATATTCCAACAATTTGATGTAATCATGGATCTTAAACATGCTGAAGTATCTTGAACTAAGAATTCCCATCTTCTCAAACCACATAAATTTATTCCATAGTGA
This sequence comes from Viscum album, assembly GCA_963277665.1. Classification (NCBI taxonomy): domain Eukaryota; kingdom Viridiplantae; phylum Streptophyta; class Magnoliopsida; order Santalales; family Viscaceae; genus Viscum; species Viscum album. The sequence continues at coordinate 840,676,106 of OY728147.1, read as the reverse complement.
TATATAAAGGAACAATTTATCTCTAACCTTAAACTTCATATATCATTAACAATTGTATGAATAGAATTTATGTTTAATTTGGATGTATTTCCTATGGAAATACATTTTTTACATTCTATATAATTTCATGGATAAGATCACGCTCAATCAGCTTTCGCTCCCCAAATTCATCCCAACATGTCAATGTTTGGAAACTTTCTTCATACATATCCTCATAAGGCTCCATTTCATGTCTAGTATTTATTATATTGTTAAATTAGTAATCCACTAAGGGATGGTATTGATTCAAAAATCCTTTTAAATATATTGAATATGATCTCAACATATCTTGTAGAGTTTTAAATGTACTATTCTACTAACTTCTTGTTTGAGGGTGATAAGGATTACTCACAAATATATTTGGATCAAATTATTTCTAAATGATTATCCTATACCATGAGGTAAACCTAGATTCCCATTCAGATATAATAGATAGTGGAACTCTATACAATATTACCACATCCATTGAGTATACCATGAAGAGTTACCCAATAGGGAAATTTTCTTTGATATCAATGAAATGTGGCATCTTTTTAATGAGATTAACTACCACCCAGTTGAAATTATTAATTTTAGTGATCTTGGGGTTTCCTACAATAAACCCATGTTAATATTTTCAACTTCCATAGTAGTATAAGAAATGTTATCATCATAACATCAGGATTCTATTATTCATCCTTGAATTTTAAGCATAAAAAAATTAAGATACAAATTCTATAATCTCACACTTCATGTTATGAAACTATAATTTTTTCATCAAATCCAATTTCATCTTAGTGATTCTTGATGAAATTAATTGTATGAGGAATGAAAAACATACAAAAATTTTCTCTTTTGTTATAGTTTTTTGGGTCACAAGTCCAGGTTCCAAACCTTATAACTCTATCAATAGAAAAGCTAAACTGAAAAATATTTTCTACCTTTTTCTATAGAACATAATCATTTTTCAAGGCATCTGTGATCCAGCATGAATGGATGATTAGAAGTCATTTAAGAATGGTATGATAAAAATACTTTTATTCTTAAATTTTCTATAACTTTAATATAAAAGAAGATTGGATCACTTTTAATCCCCATCATGGATATCGTTGAGGGATCATTATTACTCCGAGAATCATCCAGTCTCTTTTATTACACAAGATGTAAATGGGTGGAACAATAATAATTTGTGATTTTCTCTAACCACCATTGTTGGACCATATTGTTCAAATTTTTTTGGAATATATACATCAAGATTTTATGACCAATTTATATGTCACACATCTCCAAATAGATATAATGAAAATAATAATCAATATGATGATCAATAAAACAAATTCAAGATCATACGTCTGTTAGTTCTACTCATGTATCATTAACATTTGGTAATCATACACTATCACTTTTCATATTGTAAGAGTAAAAATTGATAACATTTTAGATTCATCACTATAGATCACAAAACTTATCCTACAGGTGTGTAATGTGAGCATAATTATATTTATTATCCTCTTTATCAACTCTTTAACTATCTCTTCACATTCATTTATCCAAAATAACCTGAGACACATACTAGTTATATTTTTAGTGGGATTGATATTCAGAGGAATTTTTAAAAATAAATGATAGAACTCATTTAATATAAGCAATCAGTCAATAATTGTCATAGTTATTGGTCTGGGTCATCATTCAATTGCATATGTTTTAAATGAATTATATATATAACATTTTTTGGTGAAAACAATCCCAATATATATTCATTTATCCTTCCAAAAATAATATTTACTATACCTTTCATACATATTTTCACTCAAAAAGTTATTTTTGGTTAACTTCATAATTTTTCTCATAGACATCTGTGCTTTAGGAGAAGTTAATAATATTATCTACAAAGACTACCACATTTTTTTTGAGTCAATCCCTAAAAACTCTATCCATCACATCCATGATGATAACATGAGTTATAGTGATTCAAAATGGAACCAATATGATCTAATCATGCCCATAAATTATACGAAAATCTATCTTGGGGATATTATCCTTCATCAGAGTTAATTGATAATATCCTAACTGATGGTCCACCTTAAAGAAGTATTGAGCTCCATGTTGCTGATTAGACAAGTCATTAATTGGTAGTAGAGTGTAATTTTTCTATATCATGTTATTTTTGAGTTCACAATAATCAATGTATAGAAACATTGAGCTATATTAATTCTTAATGAAGAGGACTAATTTCCCCTTGGTGAAACACTTGGGAATATATATTTTTACTCTATATTATCTTGTTATTTATTCATTACCCCCAAGATCAATTAAAAACATTCTACAAAGTCTTGGTTGCTCGTAAAACATTATGTATAAGTTTGATTGATAAAAAACCTCTCATCTAGAAGGAAGACCATGTAATTATATAGGAAACATAGCACATAATTCCTTTATAATGGAAAGTTCATTTGGGATGATATTTTCCTTAGTATCAAACATTTGAGCTACATAGGATTTCTCACAATGAAATAATATTCATTATTGCAGAGGTGATACTAAATGAGAATCATCCTCATCCTAGAACCTTTATATTATTATAATAAATTTTAAGATATTGAGGATGGTTTCCTCCTCTCATCAGTTTTTGTATTCTCTATATAATGAATGAAAATATATTCTAGAATATCATGGAATTATGCTAAATGGGGTATCACATGTTTTTATAGGAAATTCATCCCAAAATTTTCGATATGTTAAGTTTTATATATATGGGATGGAATAATTTTCCCATTTTTTTTAACACCAACAGATCTCCATCTATTTTTGTATTGGTGTTTGTATAGTGGTACAAAACATGAATGATATGATTGAATGCATATAACCACAATATCATACGGCAGCTGATGTCCAGAAATGGTAGAAAATACTACCTTTCAATATTTTATTCTATCTTTAATAATTTAATTAATCCAAAATATTCTTAATGACGAGAATGTTCAAACTATCACACACACAGATAACAGACCCATAATATTAAAGGAATAAATCATAAATGACATATATTCCTTAACCTATGAATTTATATATTTCAATATATGTTATCTATGACCTATTTCTTAAAATAGCATATAATATGAATTTTTCTACCCTTAAAATGGTTTATAATGAGATTGAAAATTTACCAAATCATATCCCCATGGAGTGTCAAACCATATATGCCACAAGGCCTCTTTTTTGTGCACTATGTGACAGTAAAGTCAAACCCAATAAAACATTTTTAGGGTTATTACCCCAAGGTACAACTATTCCATAGTCACTTAAATTAATACTATATTTATATCGATGTATTTTATTAGAATCTATAACAAACACACTTTAAAAAAATTATCGTTTTACCTTATTTTTGGACATATCTATAATTATCTCACTATGGTTTTTAGATCCTAATCCGAAAAAACAAAAACAATTTCATCCAATACAAATGTTAATAGCCCATATTTTAATACACTTAATGTATTTATTGATTATATAAATTTATAAATAATAAAATAATGGAGGATCACAAGGAATATTTTTTTGGGTAATTAGGTACATAACATAACATGTTGAAAAAGAAATACATTGATGAAAACTAAAACTCCATAGAAATCCCTAAAATAATCATGATTGTCTTAATGATCAAGGGATAAACTGTGGATGTACAAAATAAAGTGATGATCCTTATAGAACAGTAAGGTAATTATCAAATCATAACACGAGGAAAGTAATACATGAGATTCAATTGGCAATTCAAGGTAACATAAGAGGGGTGATAATGATAAACATGAACATCAGTCCATGACATAAGATGATAACCAAAAGGAATCATATTAATGTGTGAATAAAAAAACATGAAATCATAAACATAATTGAAGGATAACCACTAAGAAAACATAACATTGTATGATTAGGGTAACCTCCCAAGGAACATAAATGGAATTTCATGAAAAAAACACAATCCAATTCATTGAAAGGCAATATAATTTTGGGATCAACTATCAAATTAATATCATGTAAGGGCATAATTGTGAAACATAAATTACACAAAATAAGAATGTATTTCATCACTACCAATCCCATATTTATGGAAGGGTTAAATAAGAGTTAAATAATTTTTTATAACCTTAGAAACATAAGGAAAATAATAAGGTTGTGTAAAAACATATCCCAACAAGAAAAATTTTAAATCAAATACATAATATAATGAACATTCTTGCATAAAGAGAATAAGTAGTGGATCCCTTACCATGAAGTAGAACTTATAAATACTTGTGAGAAGATTATTATGAGATGGAAGAATCCTTTCAGTGGGATCTTGAGAGTTAAGGTCACAATAAATACATGATAATAAGGTTTTTGGTGATGTGGAATTAGTGACTGTGTTAGTTTTTATATCGAAAGATAAGGGAATTGATTATTAATTTCAAACATATGGTTTTGAATCTATATGATTAATTAATAAAAACCCAAAATGCTCCCATGGATTTTTTCCATTGCCTCTGAAAAATAAAAGCTTATTTAATTATTTTATAATTATGATAACCTAACTCATTAAAATATTATATTTGGTGATGTGTATGTGAGTCATGTTTATAAAGAATTTTTTTATGAACCTAAAATATAATATAGGTTTAGAAGGATTCATTATGGTCTTATATAAGTTTTCAAATATCTTCAAAAAAAATATTTTATATGGGAAAAATAATTTTGGTCAAGTATAATATTTATAATATTGATTACATCACTTTTGACATTTTTATTATGTCATACTACATACCATATTTATTTTTTACATCAAAATGATATTTCCATAGAAAATTATGTATAATTAAAAGTCTAAAAGTGTGATTTTTTTTAAAAAATATATATTTATTTCATCTAAAAAATTATTTAAATATAAGGATTTATATATTTAAATTAAAAAATCCCTATTTATTGGAAAACAGTGTTTTTTTGACAAAAATATTTTTATGAATCATATAAAAATTAAATTTCACTTCATCAATCTAAATAATATTTTGTGTTTAAAAAATATTATATAACAATAATATTTTATAAAAATACAATTTATATTAAAAATTATTGAATTCATCAAAATGGGAATACTAATGAAAACTATATTTTTACAAAAAAATAAATATTTGTTTCATTATCTCACATTCTTATTTTTATCAAACATATTATATAATCATTATAGAGTAACAATAAAAGAAAAATATAATCATTTTTATTAGAAATAAAAATATAAAACTTCTTATTGTGAGAGTCTAGATATATAACCCTTAATTAAAATAATTAATACGATAAGGGTAATGCATGTGATTGTAAGATTTTCATTGGTTGTTTTAGGAAACAGGGTTTGGGCCAATATCCAAATGATATTGAATATCTCCCATAAATTATTTTTCTCATGCTTTAGTTATTGAATCCTATCATTTTATTGCTATAGGGAAAATATCGATGATTATATATCCCTTAGAATATCTGATAAATGGGATTTATAGGGTATGGTCATGCAAGTCAAGGCCACCATTTCCTTTTTCTTTGTCAATTGTATTTTTCATAAACATATTGATATATTAATTATATGATCACTATGTAATTGATCTACTATCAAAGGTTATGATTAATAATCATCCTTTATCTATGATAGTGTATAACTTATAATTTTCCAAAAAACTAATTTAGTTTATTTTTTCTATAATTTCTTATCTTAATAATTCATTTCCCTATTTAAGATGGTAATTTCATTTAACAGGATCAATTCAATACACTTACAATATGATTTTGACCCATAATTTTACTAATTTGTTATAAAACCAACCAAGAACACGTATAGAAGTACTTTTCACTATACAGATGACCTCATAAACATTTTATATTATACAAGAATTAATGTTTGCATGTATAGGGATGAGTTTCGTTTACACTAAGACACATTGAATAAGAGGGACTATATGATAATAACCCCTAGACTATATATATTATCCAGTTATATGTGATCAATTATTTTCATATTATGTTTTTATATAGAGATATATATGAGTAGGATAGTTTGGTTTAATATAAATCTAATCAGACATGGGATACAAGTTAGTGAAATCCTATCCAAATTCACAGGATTAAAGAAAATCACATGGATCATCATGTCTCTCATTATTATTACTTATCTGGATATTAGAAATAGATCCTTTAACATTAGGCTGTAAAATGCTTTATAGTTTGTAATGATTCATTATTTCATACCAATAAGAAGTAATTTGACAAATCATCCATAGATAAGGTTATTTGGTTTCATATAGATCAATTAGAGAGATGTGATTAACAAATATAAGATGTTTCCACAACTATTATAGTTTTGAGACAAAATAACAGTCAACGTGGTTTGAACTATCAAATCATGTTACTATGGTACGATGATTTAAATTTATTTTATTATATATTCCTTAGTCAGCTCATAATTTGAGAAAAAAATAAATTATATAAAATTTACATTTTTTATTTATCATGCTTGATATAAAATTCAACGACGTAATACCAGTTCTAATCACCCACAAATTTTAATCTATTACCCAATAATGAATTTTTATAATTTTATTAATATATTATAGATGATTATAAAAACATCTTGATTTTCTTATGAGTAATTCGAGGATCTGTGTTTTGGTACATACTAGTTTAAATGTTATAAAATATTATTATTGGTACCTAGGGGTACCTAATAGAAGGTCTTCGAGTTCCAAATAAAAATTTTAAGGGAGAGAGAACCTCTTAGTGATATACTGGCCTACTATAGAATCAGTTACTTGTGACCAGGGTGTCGCTATGTTGCGAAAAGAATTCCACCAGGTACACAATAGACATTGGACAATAATTTTAAAATTATTTTTTTATAATTTCATCGGAATTTAATTTAAATACCTTAAATACACATTCTAGTTATATTAGGATGATAAAAATCCAACCAATGCAAACATAGAATGCTATCCAGGTCGGCCTCTAACATGGAATGTGGACATTTCTAATAACCCTAGGCTAGAGACTAGAATCACAGTGTCAATTCTAATGTAGTGGGAACAAATTCACCCTCATAATCCCATAAAACATGATAGTTATTATATCTGGGACACTAGTATGACACATCCATACCTTACTTGTTTAAATCATCATTAGCTATGTAAAATAATAAATATCATACCAAATAGATTATATGGGACATCATAATGAAAATACATACTCATTTAAAAGATGTAACCAATGGATATAAAACATGACATCATATAAATAAACATAATTTCATAAAAACAATAATGATAGGTTAGACTGATTTATTACTAAACCATTACAAAACAATATAGGATCCCAAAATTCATGATCAAGCTATCTCCATTTGTCCATTTTCCAAAAACAAATCTATACCCATAAAGAAGATAGATTAATTAAGAATCACCTATATGAGGTGCGACTTCTTTACCTTTACCTATAGTAGATAAAATCATTCATCTGTACATCCAAAAGAATATTAAGGATATAAGGTAAATCCTAATATGGTACCTCTATGAGTCTATATATTTCATTTTTCTATGAAAACTGATAACACTTTTTTGAAATCAATTTTTTTTAAAATAATTTCTTCTAATACAATTACTATGCCCAATGTTTTTTGAATTAAAATCCATGCACCATGAATAACATGGAAAGAAAAATGAAATAACATAAATTAGGGGAAAAAGTTTTTACCAACATAATAATAATCTACCAAAAATTAGAAGAGAATATGTTATTTTAATATTAAGTAAATTGTATTTCCAACATGGGGGATCCATAACCTATGGATAGAAATGTTTATAAGGACTAAATCACCACAAAATTGGTGAATTATGAGATCATCATAAAATAATCCAACTTGGTAGCACTCATGGTAAAATTTAAAATATCCCCTTGCTAATCCACCCACTAAGATAGTGAAATACCTATCTAAGGACTATAAAATCAAGGCCTCCCATGTACACCCCACAATAAATATCCATCATCACAATAAAATTCCCACAATAGTCCATGAAATATCATTGTCAAGATATATGGATCTAAAAAATATTTCCATTTTAAAATCATGGTGATATGTTATTTGGGTGAATAATTTTTCTCTAAAATATTATAAATAATTTTTAGTAGATATAATATTGATTTTCAATGGAAAATAATGATAAATTCAAAAATATCTAATAAAATCCATGAAAAATAATAAAAATGTGCAAAGATTATCTAAAACCATTATATATCTAAAAAAATATAGTAAAATATCAAGAAAAAGAGTGTTCCAAATGAAAATTATGTATATATAGTGACACCCAGCTCAAATGTGAGGAAACATCAACAACTTTTCAAACAAACACTAAATACAAAATTATAAGAGATAATATTCAAAATTTGAAGGAAAAAATATGACATCAAAAAACCAACCCTAAATATTCACGAATATAAACCATCGGTTTTTGTAGATTTATGGAATTATAGAGTACCAAAATAATATGTAATAAAACCAAATAAATATGCACGGAGACACATACTTGGTTCTCTCTTAATGTACTAAGGGGGTTATTAGCAAAATCAACCAAAGATGAAGAGGGATAGGGTATACGATGAAGAGGAGATGACCTAAGATCAAAATAGGGTAAATTAGGGTTTAATATTTAAATAAATATTGGGGAAAATGGTAAATGTTCATTTTTAATGGCTTGGATATGAATATTCATGGTGTCACACCCCTTAATCTTGGTAAGAATTCCCTTTCAAGAAATCCATCATAACTGACCCGGTTAGTTTAGGATGTCAACTTCCTACACATGTCATGATCCACCTATATTATGAGTCTAGATTATTGGATGGGCTTTTAGATTGTATAATATAATTGATTAGTTTTTGAATCATTTTTAATCCTATAGTATCAGTCTCCAACTACCTAATAACCTATAAAAAATTGAAGAAACAAAGGATATATAAATGTAATGAAACAAGAAATTTTCCTACCTAACAATTACTCTAGATGTGGTATCGTAATTCCCCCCACAATTCAAATTTATTTCCACAAAATTTCTTCAAGTCACATCTCTTATGAAAAGGCAAGGCCAGTGATCTCTCACTATAGTCTATTACTCTTATGTCTCCGAAGTTTCACTACCACACTACCATATCAGATGAGTTAAGAGTTATATTTACCATGAAACACCTTAACATGATAATCAACAATAAAAATAGGCTACCCAATGAATGAGGTACTGGGAACCAATGGATGAACCTACCATTCCATAACGTGAGATGGGTCTAAATGGTACTTCTCAATATGGAAACAAAGAATATTTTTTGAATATATATTATCGAGCATGGTAAGTCCAATAGGTATTCATCCTTTATGAGATTCTACTTTACCTCAAGGGGTCTGACATAATTATCTGTGATTAACGAGATTTCCCAAAGGATGCATTCTTATTCGAGGAGATATTTTAAGAAACACTAAACCAATGATATAAAACTATCAATGGTGAAAAAAATAGTATACAAAAGACTTATAGAAACATTAAATCATCACCGATCTTTTTTAAAATCCATTAGATCATTCCTTTTACCTCCTAAAATATTCATAGTCCCATTAGTTAATGCTCTCCCAACTCACACTAGTAGATAGGGTACCGAAACAATTATCTATGAAAGGGTTCAAAAGGATAAATATTTATCATGAATTGATAACTATTATTATAAAAAAATTTGTTCAATAATAAAAATTTATACCATAAGGAAAAAAACCTAGATAAACAAGATCATACAAAATCATACAAAATATAGTTACCCCACTTTATCTATCCATATATAAATGGATGGTGTGACATGATCATTTTAAAATGAGACCCAAAATCATCAAGAATACCATTATAAAAATATGATATAAAACATAATTCCTTACCTGGAACAATTTCTTAGAGCACACTATGATGTTGAAGAACGACTAAGACAAAAATGCACCCAAGATTTACTAATTTTGTAGAGAGATTGATGACAATGAAATTGGATAATTTTTTAAATCCATTTATAATAGAAGTTTTAGAATAGTACTGGCTGTATGATCTTGTAAATATATTAATGTATTCCTTGGAATCTTCATCACATTTTCATAATGGTATCAGATGAGGATATAACTACCTACCTAGCTTTTTCTTCTTCTCTATGATTCTATAGAATGTGAGGAATCATAGTACCAATTCTATGACTTATTTATTCATTTGGGTCCTTTAATATCAACATTTCAATACATAAAACATATTTGGATCCTTTAGTGGTTGTTTAACTAGAATAATTCTCACAAATCATCACTTACTAAATCAAATCCAAATAAACTATTAAATACATACAAAATTAGTGTATTTTTTAATAACCCCTAAAAAATCACCTATAGTATCCCCATAATTTTCTATTCCTTAAATATGAGGACTATTTATATATACCTCCTTCCCAAGATTAATATTACCATCTAGAGAAGTGGTTTCCAATGCACTGGTCAAAAGTTACGTTCCAATCTACTCATCCAATTCATAATAAATATAATAAAACAAGGTCAACATACTCAATTCCTCCCTAGAATACATAATTACATGTGTCATCTTCTTCTTTCTAATTGTGTAAACCACGTCATTCCCCATTTCTAGAGTATAAAAAAATTAATGGAGGTTCTCAACCCTTCACCTTTGTTTCATATTCGGATCCATTTAGGTAAAGATATACTGTTGAGATGTAATAGAGAATGATATTCCCCTTAGATTAAAAAATGTAGGATCGATATAATTTAGATAATGAATGAAGTATCTAATGATACTCAAAATACAAGAGGGGGGAGGGGTTAATTGTATACTTTAAAAAACTTATTTTGGGAATTTTAAAGATGGTGATGTTTACCAAATTTAAACAAGGTAATTCACAAAACCTCTAGTTCTGCAAACTTTATTGATTTTGGAAATATGATTCTGAGAATGTAATTCCTGAAAAGTGGGTTCTGGAGATGAAACCAACTAAAAGGTTAAAAAGATTAATATTATACTTTAAAGAATATAGATACTCACTAAATCAGAGTATACAAGTATGAGAAAGTATAAGATAGTTATAAATTCCTCAAATAATCAAAATGAATTCGAAAAATTGAAACAAACATGTAAGAAGTAGTAAATATTTTAACCCAAAGAGAAGGGTATCCAACAACCTAGGATAAAGGTCCCTTGATTTATACATTCAAGAAAGTTTGTCTTACCCACACCAGGGTAAGCCCTCGATAAAAAGGTCAGATTCTGTCTTGCTATCCTCACAATCCCTCAACTTCGAGGTAGTTTGAAACTCTATCTTCCTCAGCAAGGAAGTACTTGAGCTTTAAGGTAGTCGGCACCTATGTCTTCATATCCCCGGAATCCCTCGAATGTACTCAACAATATTCGGAGTCTCATGAATAAATTCTGAACAAGAAGTTTAGTATGCACTAATCACGAAAGTCTCTCCCTAGAATTATCTTCAACAAAATGTAATCTCTAGATTCAAAGAACAATTTATCAAACAAATGTTATCTCTTTCGAATGAACTCTTATTTATAGGCACAACTCCATCAGTTGGCTCCCTCCTCAAACTATTAAATTATTTCGTAAATTTTGAAGGGACCTGTATATGTGTCACTCAAACAATGGTTAGTTAGTAACTAAATGCATGACATCGTTTTATAACAAAAACAAGAGTAAGCCAAAATAGTTACTCAACCAAAATCATATTTTGGAGTGTAAGGAAAAATGAAAGTTCAGAGTCTAACCAAAAACACATTTGGGATCTGTAATATAAGAATATTCAGATTCTATCTTTAGAAGAATTCAAAACCTGAAATCTATAGAATTTTTGAGGCTTAATTTCATGGAAATTCAGTGTCTGAATTTAGTAGAATTATGAGTCCGAATTCATAAGAATTCAGAGTCTGAACTTACAATATTCGGAGTCAGGATTTATATAAATTTGGTGTCTAAACTTACAGTGTTCGGAGTCTGAATTCATGAGAGTTTGGAATCTGAATTTATAGAACTCAGAGTATGAACTCATAAAAGTTCGGAGTCTGAATTCATAGAATTTGGAATCTGAATTCAGTGAACTCGGAGTCTAAACTCAAAAAAGACCGGAGTCTGAATTTAGAGAATTTGGAATCTAAATTTAGAGAACTCTGAGTCTGAACTCAGAAATGTTTGGAGTCTGAATTCAGGGAATTCAAAATCTGAATCCAGAGAACTTGGAGTCTGGACATAGAATAGTTCAGAGTCTGAATTCATAAATTCAAAATCTGAATACAGATTTTGAAAAAATAATCCTCTATATCTATGTATTATATGATTCCATGCTTTTATATATGAAACCGAATTTTACCCTTTGAAAAAATAATGAATAATGAATAACATGGTAAGGATAAATTTACTTGGTAAAAAAATTTCCCTTATCAAGTAAATCATAGGGTAAATGAAATTTCCCTTAAGATAAGGTGTTTGTGATTTTAAAAACAAGAAGGAATGGAAAATTCATAAGGAAACCTTATTGACTCAAAAATATCCCCCTTTTTAGAAAGCACAAGAATCCTTACAAAAAATAATATAAGGACTTAGAAAAAAAATTTCTGGACTTTGAAAGTAAAACATATCTCCCTTAACACATGGGAAAAGATGAAAATGACTAACTCCACCTTAGGCTATGGAAACAATAAGGATCTTATTCTAGATTTCCGGAATGAGACATTGACAATTTATTGCATATGTAAAACTTCATGATAAATACATGAAAACTCCCCCTTAGATAATCTCCCCTTAAGGAAAGTTCTTTTTTTCTTAGTATTTTTATCTCCCCCTTTGTGATTTTAGAAAAGAATTAGAGGGAATGGAAAAGAAAATATGATACATGAAAGGTTAGTACTAAACAACCAAAATACAAGCAACCAAAAAAAATTCATTACGATTAGAAAGAATTTTTACAACAAGGAAAATACAACAAAAGATTGGATTTAAACAAGGTCATCCTTCTTTTTCATTGGGAATCAGCTTATTTACTATTGTTTTCAGCATCTTGATCTCCTTGTGGTCTTCCTCTACATGCATAAAAATCTGATCCTGATCCTCTGCATTCTTTTATGAGGCTTTGATCTTTTCTTCTCGAGCCTTAAGAATTTCAGCCTAAGTCTTCAAGGCTTCTTCCTGCTTTACTAGCTTCTCTTCAATCTCAATCCTATGATCTCTTTCTCTCCACCAACTCTGGGAAACTTAATACCATTTCCCATTCAAATCCTTTACTTCTTGAATATGATAATTATGTTTGAGAGTTATCTTTTCTTTAAAATTTCTTGTGAGATCCAAGATCTTACTATCTTCAATGTCAAATGCCTCCTTTACACTATCTTGGAAGTCATCAAGATTTCCCATGTCCTCTATGGTTTTCCTTGACCAACTGGCCATATTCCTACATGATCTTTTATGGGATTTTTAGTTAATGAAAAAATTCTTGAAATCAGCCTCAAGCTTTCCATACATATCCATCACCAGGGATACTAAATCTGATTTCTGGTTCAAGGTGTGTTGAAGCATTTGACATCTTGAGTCAGTGATTGGAAAAATCGGAATAGTCACAACAAATTTCTTCAAAGACTGAACAATGAAATCATGTCCAAGGGATGATGATTCCGAATCTGAAACTTTTCATGGTGAGGTTTCATTCTCAAGATCTGCATGTTTCCTTTATGAAGATCCACCAACATCTTTCCTCTTCACAAAAGCATTACTAGGTGTATCAACTACCACCTGTTTTCCCTTATCAGCTTTTGGAATGGCTTCCTCATCCGAAGATTCATGTTCACTGTCACACAGATGAACAATTTTAACATAATCTATCTTTTCATTCTCAAATATTGAATCATTATCTTTAGGGTGAATGAAATCAGGATTAGAACTCCCTTCTTCAGACAACTTATTCACTTCTTCTTCAACCATGACATCTTCAACATTCTCATCTTTCTTAGGGGTAGCCAGCTTTGAAGATTTTGATTCATAAGTATATATTGAGAGCTTCTATAATGGTATTTATTTCTTAAGAAAATATTATACTCTCTTAATCAACTCTGTGGTGTCACCACTTCTTTCTACTTCTGCTTCAACTTCTTCAACTTCTTTTACTTCTTTGAATTTTTACGGTGTCACAAATTTCTTCCCTTGAGTTTCAGGTAACGCTTCTGTTAAGAAGGATTGTGGTACCGAAATGTTTTCGGATTCTTTCTCAGTATCCCTCAGAAGTGATTGCACAATCTCTGCTTTAGTCAACTTCTTCGTTTGTTTCTTTTATTTCTCTTCATTTTCTCGATACCCAGCTGTATTCTCCTTCAAAGATTTTTCATCAGCAGGGTCTAGACCAAACATGGGATCCCCTTCTTTCATGTTCTTCTTGTCTTCCCTCCACATTGGTACAACCTCATTCGGATAGGATTTTTGTTTTTTCGGCTTTGGGGATGATGACTAAAATTCCTTGTCCAATGGAGTTTTTTCCTTTTGTTCTAATTCCTTCAATTTCCTCTTCTTGAAACCTTTTTGGAAGTATATTCCACTTCCTCTTTCTTCGGTATGGCATCAGCTTCTTCTTCTGGAAAGTCATGAAATTCTCTGAATTCTTTGGAAAATCCAACATTCATCCTTCTCAAGGTATCATCACTAACCAGCATGAATTTGTAATTCCATGGTTTTAAACTGCAAGGAATTTTGAAAGACTCCAAGAACCAAACAATCAAATTTGAAAGAATGGCTGGATACATAATGATCTGAGCATTCAAATTTCCATTCTTTATATTCTCAGTCATAATCAGAATATGCTTAACCTATATCTTTCTCAGGTTCACTAAAAAATCCAAAATATACAAATCACTCTTCTTCAAAGTGTCTTTGTCCCATTTTTTCAGAATTATAAATCCTTGAACCCATAATTCAAGAATCTGGAAATTTGTAGACAAATGAGCAATCTTCAGAGTCATTATTTCAAAATGTCTATGTAAAGCCATATCCTTAACCTTATTGAAACTTGTTTGATTATCAGGAAGCTTATGAGGACAAAACTCAGCTTCTCCTTCATAAGGAATACCAACCAAGCTAGTAGCCTTTGTGTAAGAAAGAGCATAATTATTCCCATAGCTCTTGAAAGAGAACTTATCTCTGCCTTCTTCCATGAAAAAACTTACTATTTCAAAAAATTCAAATAGAAAATCTGGATATACTAAAACCTGAGCTCATTGATTCGATACCAAAAAACTATCCCATCCATTGAGACTAATTTTCTTTGAGATGATGGAATCTTTCTTAGATAAAAAGTTTGGATGCACCATCCATTCTCTATAAACGTGCCACTTCAAGATTATCTTGATGGTTGATATGTCATTTTGAGAATATTCTTCAACAAATATTTAGATTTGAGAAAGATTTGAGATGTTCGGAACGGGATTATGTAGGAGGGAAAAACGTCAACACGTGAAGGTTTGAGTTTCTATGTGGGATAACCATCTCGGGGTCCTTTATATAGATGTTTTAAGCGACCTTTCAACTTCAATGTTCAATCCAATGGTTGAAAAACATTCTGATCATATCTGACAGTTGAAATGATAGCCGCAAGGAAATCTTGGATCCTATATTTTGTGGTTTTTTGATAAAATCATTCAGATTTAACTAAAAGAGAATCCCAAAAATTATAAAAACAAATTAAAATACCAGCAAGTATAAAATTATTATAGAAAGACATAAGATAGGAAACATACCTTTTGGATTTCAAGGATGATTATTCGTAATGTTAAAAATTCATCTTGAATAAATTTAGATTCTGAAAAAAATTTATTCATAAATTTTTTGAAAAACGGACTATGAATTTTTAGAAAATATTCATTACAAAAAATTTAGAAAATATTCATTAAGAAAATTTAGAAAACCTTCATTAAAAAAAATTAGAAAATTTTCATTACAAAAATTTAGAAAACCTTCATTACGAAAATTTAGAAAATCATCATTACAAAAATTTTGGAAAAACTTCATTATAAAATTTTTGAAAATCTTCATTACAAAAATTTTGGAACAACTTCAATATGAAAATTTTGAAAACCTTCATTAGTTAAATTTTGAAAATCATTATTATGAAAATTTTTAGACTATGAAAAAATATTTAGACCACGAAAAGAAATTTTAGACTATGAAAAATTTTAGACTAACTAACAAGAAAATGTACACCCCCTATGAAAAAGAGTTTATTACTGTAAGGAGATTGATTTCAAATAGATGATAATAAAGAAGATTACCTTATATTTATCATTCCTAACTTCTGTTTAATTCATTCAAATATATCGAAGGGTAAGGATTTTGTGAAAATATCATCAAATTGATTTTGGGTTCTGATAAATTGAATAATGATATCACATTTTTGTGTGTGATCCCTAAGAAAGTGATGACTAATATCTATGCATTTTTCATGAGAGTGATGTGTTGGGTTTTTACATAAAGAAATGAAACTATTATTATCACACAAAATATTTGTTTTGGTAAAACTCATACCATAGTTTGTGAGTGTGTGTTGTATCCACAACACATGAGCACAAGAACTTCCAGTTGCTACATATTCAACTTTAGTTGTAGAAAGTGCTACTGAGTGATGTTTTTTTGCATGACCAAGTAACTAATGAATCTCCTCAGAAATGAAACGTTCCATATATAATTTTGCTATCCATTCTACATCCAGCAATGTTAGCATCCGAAAAACTTTTTAGAACAAAATCATTTCCAGAAGTATAAGACATTCCTAAATCCATGGTTCCCTTTAAGCAGAGAAAAATTCTTTTAGTTTCCTTTAAATGAGATTCATTAGGATTGGATTGATAACTTGAATAGAAGAATACTGAAAACATTAAGTCTGAATGACTAGATATCAAGTAATGTAAACTTCCTTTCATAACTCTACAGGATGTTTGATCTACTGGTTTTCCATATTAATAAAGATAAAGTGAATTTGAGGTACCAATGGGGGTATTTATACTATTAGTATTGTCATATACATACTTTTTAAGAAGATAATTAATATAATTATGTTGGGATATATAGATTACCTTTGGTTTTTGGGAAATTTGGCAACCATGGAAAATGTTATCTCAACCATCATATGCATTTCAAACTCATATTTCATTAGATCTGGAAAAGAATTAGTTAATGATTGATGAGTTGGACCAAATATAATGTCATCAACACAAATTTTAACAATCAAAACATTTTTCTTATCTTTATTTATAAAAAGGGATGGATCTTTATTTCCATTAATGTAATTATTTTGTATTAAAAATCATGTAAGTCTATTATACCAATCCTTATGGGCTTGCTTAATTCCATAAAATGCTTCAGTAAGTTTGTAAACATGTTTAGAATGTTTTAGATCATCAAAACTAGGTGGTTGTTCAACAAAAACATCCACTGGAACAAAACAATTAAGGAAAGCACATTCCACATCCATTTGAAAATTTTTGAAATTGAAGAATACTACAAAGGCAAGTAAAATATGAATAGATTCAAGTCGAGCTACTAGAACATAGGATTATTCATAGTCTATTTCATCTTATTGATTATAGCCTTTTGAAACTAGTCTTTCTTTATTTCTTACTATGATTCCATTTTCATCACACTTATTTCTGAAGACCCATTTTACTCCAATAATAGATTTTTCCTCAGATCTTTCAACCAAGGTATAGACTTTATTCCTTTCCAATTCATTTAGCTCATATTGTATAGATTTTATCTAATAATCACTAACTAAATCTTCACCAATGCTTTTTGGTTCTAATTGGGAAAGAAATTCTAGATGTTATAATTCAGTTATTAAGTAACTTCTAGTGCTTATAGGTTGATTCACATCACCAATGATACTATCATGAGGATGATTCTTTAGAAACAGCTGATTTGGGTTTTGTAAAACCTGTTCATCAACCTAAGGTAGAAATTTTTATGGGGTAAAAGTTTTAGAAATATCTTCTTGGACATTTTCCTTATCGGAAGGATCTTCTAACAACGGTTGGTAATAAGTTTATAAAAGCACATCCAAAGATGTAGGTTGGGGTTGTTAAAAAACCAAAGGATCTGTTTCGTCAAATTTGACATGTATTGTTTCTTCCACAGTACAAATATTTTTATTGAAGACTCTCTAAGCCTTAGATGTTGTGGAGTAGCCTAAGAAAATACCTTCATCGTATTTTGGTTCGAATTTGTTACATTATCTTTAGTATTCAGAATTAATACCTTGTAAACAAAAACCTTAATGTATGAAAGTGTAGGGTTTCAACCATTCCATAACTCATATGGTGTTTTATTAAGAAAAGTTCTAATAAAAACACGATTTATAGTATAACAAGAAGTACTTACAGATTCAGCCCAAAAATGTTTGGCTATAGAATACTCACTCAACATGGTTTTTGTTATCTCTTGAAGAATTCTATTTGTTCATTCAACAACACCATTTTATTAAGGTATTTTGGCTGCTGAAAAGTTACGAGTAATTCATTTTCTACTACAAAAAGTTTCAAAATAAAAATTTTAAAATCCTCCTCCATGATCAATATGAATAGTTATCAAAGGAAGGATTTTCTCATTTTTAACTTGGGCTCTAAAACATTTGAAATAAGAAAAAGCTTCATATTTAATTGCTAGAAAACAGACCCACATAAATCTAGTGTAATCATCAACTAAGATAAATAAAAAATATTTTACTCCAATTCTTCCAGTTTGTTTTGGGCCTACAAGATCAATATGCACTAACTATGAAGCTTCATTAGTTGAGACTTCACCGACTAATTTAAAACTTGATTTATGTTTCTTTTCATATAGACAAGGACCACAAACTTTTTAAAAATCAAAATAAAGCTCCGGTAGATCCTTAACTAATCATTTCTTAGAGAGTTTTCATAGATTCTTATGGTTACAGTGTCCTAGCCTTCTATTTCATAACCAAGAATCATCCTCCATTACACTAAGTCAAGGTATATCTTAGCTCTTAAGGTCTTATATTTTTAGTGAGTAAACATTCTCTTTCCTATAGGTAGAAAGAATAAACTCTTCTTTGGAATTGTGTATTAATCACTTGTCATTCCTAAAGTTCACAAGGTAACGTTCATCACATAATTGACTTATGCTAATGAGGTTTTTCTTAAGACCCTTAACAAATAAAACATTTGAAATCATATTTTTTTCCAAGAAGAAAAGTGTTAGCTATACTAATAATTTCTCCCTTAGCATTATCTATAAAAGTTTCATTTCTTCCTTTCATCTTGATAATATTTTAAATGAATTTTTCGTTACCAAACATGTGCCGGGAACATCCACTATCCATGTACCATGTATTGATGTTAATACATTCATTACTTTCCTGAAAATAATAATGTTAGACTTTTGGAACCCAAACTTTCTTGGATCTAGAAACATTAGAGTGCAATATCTTAGGAATCAAAATTTTCATAGAAAAATGAGCATTATGAAAACATAATGATTGATTTTTGTTTAGTGAACATTTTTTTCCCAATGCCCACCACACTGACACTTAGTGCAGAATGGAGAAATTTGAGGAACAAAATAATTATTACTAAAAATTGGTTTTGAACTATTATAACCCAAACCAGAATTATTTCATTAGAGGTCAGATTTGAGAATACATCTTATCAAAATTTTATTTACATAATTTAATGTTTGACAAACACTACCTCAAATATCATATCCCTGACTTTAGTCCAATAACTATGTTCTTATCATCCAAAACATTATCTTTGGTACTAGAGTTGGTCTCGAAATCATTTTTCTTAGAAATTACTTTTTCTAGATCCTTAGAAAGTTTTTCCTTCTCATAATTTACTTCCTCCATGTTTTTTGAAATACTTTCAAAATAAAAAATTTTCTTATCATGATATTTAGAAAGATTTTATATTTCCTTAGTATGAATAGTATTTCTATAATTTTCATTATCATGATTTTTCTGGAGTTTTGAATTATCATTCTCTAGGAGTTTAGAAAATCTAGAATCTTCTTCCTAGGTAGGTAAAGTATTATCTTGATCAGAATAAGATTCTTCTTCAAAAGAGTTACAATATTTACTATCACTATAATTAGCGTTCAAAGATACATTGGTCATGGATTCAACATTATGTACCGTAGACATTAAGAAATGATTTTCAATAGGTAGTCTTCCTATTAGACCAAGATTCTTCTATCCAGCAGATTCGTAATCTGATGATTAATATGAAGAGTCTCCACCACTGTAACTGTAGGTGTCATTATCTTTCAAAACATTCTTAGCTTTATATTTGTACTACTTCTTTCTATTCTTCTCATAATTCTTTTCCTTTCCATCTTTTCTCTTAAGCAAAGGACAATCAGGACCTATATGTCCAACTCTCTTGCATTCATAAAAAGTATCTTCTAAATATTTCATATCATTCCTCTATTTCTACATGTATCTGGATTGTCTGTTCTTTTTTCCAACAATATTTTTCATCCTTTGAGTAAGATTGGCTAGTTCATTTTTTGTAGATTCACATCCACTAGATTCGGATTAAATAACAACCTTATTAGATTTGTAACTTGTAACCCTCTAAGGAGTCTTAGCTTTCATATTATTTGAAGTAGTTGTAAAAGCAACACATCCATTCCCATTATTCTTCTTAATATTGTTAGAATCTCTCTTCATTCTAGTCTCATGTTTAAGAAGAGTTCCAAATAGTTCATCAAGTGAAATCTGAGTAACCTTTCTATTCTAATCTGTAACTGTCCTCTTGGATTCCCATTCATTGGGCATGATTTATATGATCTTTCCCACAAGAGCTTCATCATCTAATACTTTATCACCCAAATATTGTAAAAAATTAACAATAGTCATGAATCTGTGTTGCACCTTACATATGGGTTCTCCATAAGTAAAGCAGAAACCACGATATTCAGCTCCGATCATGGATCTTCTAGTTTAAATAACCTTTGAAGTTCCAAAGTGTGTAACTTCAAGTTTCTTCCAAATAAAATTTTATGCTTCACAATATGATATTTGGATATATATATTTCTTCTCATAGAACAATGAAATTTACCTCATACCTTATAATTCAGTTGATATTCATTCTTTTCTTGATTGGTGAAAGTACTAACTTCTTTGTTAGGGATTTTATATCCTCTAGTAAGCTTAACAAAATTTTCTACTCCAGTGTTGATAAAAAATGTATTCATGTGATCTCTCCAATATTTTTAATCATTCCCATCAAGAAATAGGTGGTCTATTTGGATTCAGGTTGTCTATAAAACCAACATTGATTCCTTCCATCTTAAAAAAATATAATTCCACAGAAACTCGTTAGTAATAAAATATTGTAAACAAGGAAAATATTCCTTAGCATGGAAAAAGTAGAACAATAAAAAACATAGTCAAGGAAAAATTATATGTGAATGTAATTATTTCAGAGACCTTCTCTGATACAAATGGTTGAGATGGTATGGAGAATAAAATTCTATTTAGATACAAAATGTAGGATGGAAATGATATAGGTACTGAATTATGTATCCAATGATACTCAAAATACAAGAGGGGGGGGGGTGAAATGTATACATTAAAAAAATTCCTTTGGAACTTTGAAAGATGATGATGTTTAACAAATATGAATATGTTAATTCACAAAACCATTAGTTCTACACACTTGCTTGTTTCTGGAATTTAGATTCTGAGAATGTAATTTTGGAAAAGTTGGTTCCGGAGGTGAAACTAAAAAAATGTGTACAAAGATAAAGATTCTACCTTAAAGCATATTGAATCTCACTAAATTAGAGTATACAAGTATGAGAAAGTATAATATAGTTATACATTCTCCAACAATCAATATGTAGTGGAAAACATGAAAGAAACAATCAACAAGTAGTAAATATTTTAACCCAATGAGAAGGGTATCAAACAACTTTGGATAAAGGTCCCTTGATTTATACTTGCAAGAAAGTCTGTGTTACCAACACTAGTGTAAGCCCTCGATACAAAAATCAGAGTTTTTCTTGCTATCCACATGAGCCCTTAACTTCAAGTTAGCTAGTACCTCTGTCTTCCTTAGCAAGAAAGTCCTTGAGATTTAAGTTAGTCGCCACCTATGTATTCCTATCCCTAGAATCCCTCGAATGTACTTAGAAACATTCGATGTTACATGAAGAAATTCTGAACAAGAAGTTCAGTACACACTAAGAATGAAAGTCTCTCTCAAAAAATCACTTAAACAACATTAAATATATATATTCATAGAATATTTCATCAAAAAATGTGATCTCATTCAAATGAGCTTTTATTTATTGCCAAAACTCCAACAATCGGCTCCCTCCTTCAACGATCATATATTTCTTTGAATTTCCAAGGGACCTGTACACGTGTCACTCAAATAATTGTTAGTTTGTAACTGAATGCATGACAAAATTTTATAACCAAAACAAGAGTAGTCAAAAATAATTACATAACCAAAATGATTTTTCATAGAGTAAGTAAAAATGAATGTTCAAAGTCTAACCAAAAACACATTCCGTATCTATAACACAAGGATATTTTGATTCTGTCTTCAGATGAATTCGGAACCTAAATTATATAGAATACCGGAGTCTAAATTTCAAGGAAATTCGGAGTTTGAATTCAATAGAATTCGGTGTCAGAATTCATAAGAATTCGGAGTCTGAACTTACAAAGTTCATAGTCCGAATTCATTGAAATTTGGAGTATGAACTTAAAAAGTTCAGATTCTGAATTCATGAGAGTTCAGAATCTGAATTCAGAGAACTCGGAGTCTGAACTCATAAGAGTTTGGAGTCTGAATTAAGAAAATTCAGAATATGAATTTAGAGAACTCGGAGTTTGAACTCAGAAAAGTTCAGAGTCTGAATTCAGAGAATTAGGAATCTGAATTCAGAAACTCAGAGTATGAACTCAGAAATGTTTGGAGTCTGATTTCAGAGAATTTGGAATCTAATTCTAGAGAACATGGAGTCTAGACTTAGAAACGTTCATAGTATGAATTTAGAGAATTTTGAATCTGAATCCAAATTTTGATAACAAAATTCTCGATATCTAAGTATTATAGGATTCCGAGGTTTTAGATATGAAACCTAATTTTACACATAGACAAAATAATGAAAAATGAAAAATATGGTAAGGATAAATTTCCTTGGGAAAGGAAAATTTCCCTTATCAAGTAAATCATTGGGTAAATGAGATTTTCCTTAAGATAAGGTGTTTGTGATTTTCAAAATAAGAAAGAATGTAAAAGTCATAAGGAATCTTTATTGAATCAATATATAATTAATAATAGTGAGAATAGGGTACACATAATATACCAAGTAAGAGTAAGGACTACCTTGTTTCCAAACCATGATTTATCATTTCCACTTAATGATCATGAGTTGTGTAGTTAATTTTGTGAGGGTGTAACTGATATGATTTATATTCTAATATGTGGTTACCCTGCAGCAAAAAACACACCAACCCTATATATGTGTGTCATAATACATTTTTTAACTGTTTCAAGGAGTATCAATATAGTATCAAACTCACATTCTACTCCTCCAATGAGTTTTGGAATTATTTTCTCTATTCATATTTCATCTCATTTTATGTTATATATAATATAGGAGAATATATACATGATAAATATGATTCAAAAAAAATATAATTTCCTCAAAGGACCAAGAAACACCTAATATTCCATATTTCCTTGGGTTTATCCCAAAATATCTTTGCTTTGATCATATTTGGGTCCACCAAAATTCATCTTTCAGATACTATAAAACCATTTAATTTCTCTTCATGGATACTAAATTTGAATTTATATAATTACACAGATGATCAGAAGTCCTTCAACGTTCTAAAAATGAAATTGAAAATAAAATTGTGAACCTACAATATCATGGAATAAAGAATATTTCATAAATGAATACTACCATGAAGGAAATGAGGTATTGATGGAAATATGATTTATCAAGGCCATAAAAACATTTTTGAATTCCCAAAGATTAATGACATAACCAATGTATCAAAATGTCTATATATTCTCTTGAAGGAGGCATTGGGAATGTCAACCTACAACATCAACAACTGGTGGCTTATTATCCTTATGTTAATCACAAAAAAAACATGTTTAAACTAATTTGAACAATTTATTGACTCATTTAAATATAAATATATTTTTTATCATCACCACATTGAGTTTATTTTAGTTGATGCAATGTCAGTGGATTATATTATCAATCATTTCAAAGATAAATAAGGATACTCAAGATAAATTTCTAGGGACAATTATCCATTTACTATAGCGGTCCAATAGTTGAACCATTACCTCATTCCATTCTACATGGGCCACCTGATAAAATGGAATGTGGTTGGGGCATGTCTTATAATGTTGATCGACAGTGATCTCTACATCCTAATGGGTTGGAAACTTGAAAAATTATAAAAGAAAAGACCATCCAATTTTTTTACCCCACCAATGATTTTTTTCCATCCGAACCCTAAAAAATAGAAGCAATAAGTAACCTAAAAAGTTGAACCAAATGAGATACCAACATACGAACAATTAGAACACACCTATTAAGAATTGTTCCAACTCACTCTGAAAGGTGCGAGTTATTCCCTCAGAGTGTGAAATATAACCTTATAGTGGTAGTATTCAATAATTGATTTAACGGTCACCATCCAATTCAAGCTAAATAAAAGTTTGAATATTTATATATCCATAACTATGACATAAAAAGCCTCTACATTCATGACAATAACAGGACAATCAGAAAACTCAATTCCCTTATCTTTCTTTTTTCTTAAAATAGAGGACATAACTATTATATAATGAATCAACATAGAACATAATACAAAAAAATAAATATGATTGTATGAGATAAAATAATGTGACTCCCTTGTTTCAAGTAAATAAAAATCCATATATGAAGTAATAAATACCATATATCTTATGGCATTAGGCCCCACATTTGACTCCAAAGGCTCATGATCCTCCATGTGTATGTTCCAGTAATTTTTCATTCTAGTAGGAACCATAGAAAAATGTGTAACACGAAAATATTTTAAAAAGAATAGAATTATGTTTTATATTGAATATTACTCTCAAAAGAGAGCTTAAATGACCCATAAAATATATTTCTTTAAAAATAATCTATTTGATAACTTACGGTACATGAAACAATGAGGCTAAATAAATCGTAATATAGTATGATGTTATATCCTATCCATTAAATTTGAGGTTACATATAAAACTAAAAAAATGGAAAATTATATGGCTACACATGTATAAAATAAATCAAGTGGTAATATATTTGATATAAATGAAATTAGAATAAATTGAATAGGAAAAAATTCTGAAAGACTATATCTTTTAAATGGTTGTTTTGTTACCCTATTCAAAAATACATTTAAATTAATTATTATCTATTTTAAAAAATTTCTTGTAGAAAATTTACTCAAATTTTGAAAATATTAATTTTAGAATTATCTTATAGTTATTTTTTGTAATTTTCTAAAAATACTATTATTTTAATAAATAGTAAAAAATATCGGTTTTTATTGAAAAATTCATTTTAGTTTAAATATTGTAAAAGTTACATTTGGAATCAATTTTTTTAAAGGTTACATTCATTTAAAAATAATATATTCAACACAATTTGGGACATTATAATAAATTTAATATTGAATTTTTTTTCTAAAAAAATTATATTCTTATAAAAACCATTCATTAGAAAACATCTTTTTGATCACATCGGTGAGATCAATTTTATATTAAACAATATAAATTTTGTAAATTTAATTTCTAAAAATTTATTCCATATTTTGAATCAGTATAATAAATATTATATCATAAAGTCAATATAATATTTTTAGAAATAGTAAAAATTTATTATCGTGGTTAAGATTAAAACTTGTTTATCAGTACATAAAGTAACAAAATTGGGTTATTACAACGTATAAACATTTCAAATTATATTTTTCTAGACATATTTAACCCTTATCACTTCCGTTGTATTATAATTACCCATATTTAAGACTTCAATCATTCCAAAAACGTTTTTATTAATTTTTCTTTTCAAAAAGTCTTTGTTTGTCTTCTCCCCTACTTATAAAAGGAAAACCCCTCTCCACTCCTCTTCACAGTGCAAAATAATTTCATTTTTAAAATTCAGAATAAAAATATACTCTTTATATCCCTATTCTCATTCCACATTACCATTTTAGTTCATAAATATATATATATATATATATATATTATTTCTTTAGTTAAAACCCTAATGTGGTTGTCCAAAGAAGATGCATTTCTCCTAAACAAGAATTTTTTTACATCATAATATAACTCACTATAATATTCTAAAACTATGGTAAAATTAAAAAACCAAAAAATAATATATACATAGATGTTATTTTGAAAATATGATATTTTATATTAATCTCCATTACTATCCAATTAGAAATTAATTTTTCTATCGTGTGTATAGTGGACAACCACCTCACGAACTAATGTATTTTTTTCCACCACCACCTATAAAGGATAATTATAAGAATGTATTTTTCTTAATTATTTTATTTTTGTGACATTAATATACATCTTCGACTATAATATAATAGATAACTACATACCTTATAATATGTTGGAAAATAATAATGTTGCTCTTGCGCTTATGCCGACTACCACCTCCACATATTGATATGAAATGTTTTTAATTTTATTTTGACAAGGATGATAAAAATTGTATATATATAGTTAATATTAAAAAATATTTAATATTATAATCTCTTAATAAATGTTAAAAATTATAAAAAAATTATAAAAAAATTATATTTCATAGGTTGATGAAATAGAAACAGCGTTCATGCGTATGTATAGTCTACCGTCTCCCTGAATGGTGTAACTCATTTCCCCATCTCTAAAATTAGTGGATTTTTATTAATACATATATATTTATTATATATGAAATATATATAATTTATTTATTCTTTATATGATGTATCCATGATCAATAGAAAAGGATTGAAATATTGAACAATCCTATACATGAAAAACAGAGAAATTCTCATTTGAATGAGTGATTTTTATAAATAATTGTAAATAAGTTGGTTATATGAGAATATAACTAAATCAGATATGGTATTAAATATATTATTATTTTCCTATAATATATTTATAATATGTATATTCATATTTTACATTTGGTACGTACATGTTGAATTCATACCCGAGGTAAGGGATTCCATCTCAATTTTCCTTCACTAATGCATATTTTTTTATTATTCAAATGATTTATATCATATATTATATGGATTACCCCTATGACATGAGATATAATTAATCCAAAATATTATTTTTTATTTTAATTTTTATATTCTAATTATATCATCTAATTGTAATTTAATTTAAAATTAATAACTAATAAATAATTTCACAACACAATTTCTATTCATTGGGTTATATTACATCTTCATTATATTTTGAATAATAATATTATGTTTGTAATGAACATTGATTATATTACTCTTTTTCAGAATATATTATTTTTTATTTACATTTTATTCTCATAATTGGTTAATTGACTAATTATAACTTCATTGTTATGATCATTGTAAGGGTTTATGGTCTCCCTTTTATTTCCGTGAAATGTATACCATATTCACCTCCAATATATTTTTTTTGATTCTATAATACCCACTATGATTTGTTAAATAATTACTACATTTATATTCATGGTATTTAATGAATCATTTGATCTTATTTCATTAATGGGGCTTACAATCTAAAAGCATCCAAAGTAGTAAATATTTGTGTTATAATATAATTAATTATCAGCATTGGTCAAGACTATGTTTATAATGATGAAATATTATGGTCTATATTTGAATAAAATAATGAATTTTGTTATTATATTGTTATTTTTATAGGATACATTTTTAAACTCATTTTTTATCTTTAATGAAAAAAGAGAAAAAAATAATGTTCTTAAAGAAAACCATCTCTATTTCTCTATTTGGTTGGAATCCCGTATTCTTCTATATCCACGTTTTATAAATATCATTTCCAGAATGTTTTAAAAATATAAAAATTAATTATTAAAGATGTGTTCTACCTATTTTTGGTGTTTTACCATACATATTGAAATAAATATTATTTCCGTTTTATGAATGGAACACTTTTTACCCTTATTAAAACAATATGAAATGAATGCTATTTTTAACTCATAAGGCATGTATAGAATTACGAGCCATCAAGAAAACACATTACATTAAATATTTCATTAATTTTTTAAAAACTTATTATTATAATAAATTTTTAATATTATGTAAATTTTTATTTTCTTAATGTAATTTTCAAAGTGAAAATAATATTTTCCTCAATAAAGAATTTAAGTGAATTTTTACTGTATTTTAATTCTGAAATGAAATAATCCATTATTTCAATTATTCATCATTTGTAAAATGTTTTGATGATAACATATGTATTATTCATTTTATGGTTTATAATTATTTTATTGGGGTTGTACTATTTTTAGTCCATTCACCATATTACTTGAAATATTTATGATTATGTTTATCAATTGAGGAAAGTACTAACATTACATTTTCTATTTTTTTCAAAAATAATTTTATGTAGATTATTTTTCTCACCCATTCATATAATGAATGAAATGGACTTCTTTTGTGATCATCAGAGCCCACTATATCCCCTCCACGAATCCGTGGGTCTTGTGATAAAAACTAGCTTTGGATTTTTCTGAATTCTTGCCCATTTATGTAATATGTATTGGAACAAGGACTTGATGGTATAAATATGATGTAAAAAAATATTAATTCATTCAATATGATATTAGTAATTGAAAAAAATGTTATTATTATATTAGTTATAATACCCATGGTTACGTTTTATTCCCATGTAATTATTTATATGTC
Source organism: Viscum album (assembly GCA_963277665.1). NCBI lineage: Eukaryota > Viridiplantae > Streptophyta > Magnoliopsida > Santalales > Viscaceae > Viscum > Viscum album. The sequence goes on along the minus strand of OY728147.1, from coordinate 840,647,023 downwards.
ATTACTTGATTAAAATTTATTGCTACCATATTATGGTCAAGTGATTGATTGAATGGAATGGGTGTCGATAATATACCTTTTTAATTGTATTATTCCTTATTTATTCATGTTAGAATCCATTGTAAGGATAAAAATACTACGAATTACATTTCTCCCATTTATTATGTTTCCATTACTTTAGATTCCATAAAGAGTTTTATGATTGATATGAAGGGATATTCTAAAGGATATTATTCTCTAATAAAACACTATGTTATATTTTATGTTTTAAATTGATATATAATATTAAACATTATATATATTTTACCAACAATAATAATATTTTTGGTTATTTGGGATACAATTCATTGTATCCAGTGCCAATATAATAACATAACCACTTATTCTAGGAATTTGGGGCTCGGGTCAGTATCATTGGTATCAAATGAGGATTGTTAGAATCCTTGGTAAAATTTTCAATGAAAAAATATATCAGGGAACACAACCATATAAATGAATTTGATGATAATTATATGTATAGGATAATATCATAATGTGTTGGTAAGGTAGATATTATGTGATTTTCTGAGGCATACATTAATGTCCACATACAAGAAGTATACATGAAAGTTGAATTGTTGTACTTTGGGGTCATAACCAAAAAATGGAAACGTTAGAATTTGATTTCACCATCACCTAGTGAAGGAAAAAAACCCTTATTGAACACCTAGGTTGAAACTATTGAGGGACGAGCTTAGTAAAATCCATATTTTCCTTACAAACCATTATAAATAATTTAAAAATAATTGTATTATTTGAGAAAATTGAAAAAACCCAATGTTTAGGATTATGAGATTATCTGTGAATAAAGTTATCATGTTATGAAATTTATTTTAGTTGTTTTAAGAATATAAAATATTTTTCATAATTTTCTGATCTAATATAGTATATGAAATTGTTTAGAAATGATCCATTGCAGAAGGAATGCAAACCATATCAATGCACATAATTCATGTAGGGATTTCCATCCTTGAAAATATCATTGTGCTGGAGTTGGAGTTACAACTAGAACTGATCCAATAATGAAGATATTGGGTTTTTGAGTTAGGTTGTGACCAATAACAATTTCTAAAGGGAAATTCCTATAGATCAAATAAATGGTTTAAAAATTATAGAATACATTATTTATTATAAACCTATATCATTTATTGGGGAATAATACATATGATATGGATGAACAGATTAGTTCCTTAGAAAAAATATTTTTCATTATAAGAATTAATGAATGTAATATAGTTTTAATATATATATATCACATCTTGAGATATTTTGATCAATGTAATCCATTTATACAAAACACTTATAGTGAAGAGAAAATAGAAAACGTGGAGTAGAAGGATTGTAAGGTACCCTTCCTAGAAAAATATTTTCCTTGTGATCAATAAGAGGATTTAGAGATATAATTACTGAATCATAGAAAAAAGGAGGATAAAAATGTTTCTACATATGAATCCAACTTTACAAGTGTAACATGACATATTAGGGACTAAATAACTAAACCAATGAGTATAATTGATCATTTATTTGATGTTCATAATATAATAATTCGATGGGAATATGTCTCCCAAACATTCTTATCATTCGGGTAAATAGTATCAGGTTCAATCAAGATAGGTAATGAATTATTTAAATCATATGGCTTTGATGGGATGTAAGGGATGTAGAGGATGAAAGAGAAAAAATTATAAGGGTATTAATGGAAATAAGGGTTTTATCACATGTTTTGATTTTGGAAATAAGAAACCAGGTGCATTATTTAATGGAATAGGAGTTTCCTTAAAGAGTGGAGAGATTTAAAATCAATCATTTTAATGAATGGGAATTAATAAATCTACTAATGTTTGTCACATCTAGTGTCATTGGATGGGGCACTATGAAAATAAATTACCCTTGGAACTAGAGGAAAATACCTTCAATGAATATAAAGGATAAAGTCAAATTAATTTATATTAATTTTGTTAGAGTCAAATGATTAATGTTTTTGTGTAATTGGGATCCAGAATTAGGATGTTGATGTATTTTTAACAATGTTATTTTGCTTATAATATACCATAAATTTATATAGATTTTGTTTATTATGTATTAAAATATGGGTTCATGTATGATTAACATAAGAGTTATGGGAACCAACATAGGTTTATGACTTTAAGTATTATGATAAGATCAACGTCTTAGAATCCCCTTTTGAGGATCTATGTTATTGGAGTTTATTCTGATTGAAGATATTTTGGAGACATTTACAATAATAAAACCAATTGGGTTTTTATATGATTTAGTGAAAATTTCACGACCCTTCCCCCGGGACTCATGTCGCGAATACCCCAAACCTGCCTACCGAAGGCCAGGGGCTGGCGACTAGCGCCAAAGCCATCAACCGCCAAGTGGGAGGCTTTTTTATGAATACCTACACACACACATACATGCCCATCAACATCCCAAGGAACTTAAAGGGAGAAAAAGAAAAACACTAAATCAATAATGGGTGTAAGTACATCTGAAAGTAAGTGGGTTATAATAAAAACTCACCAAATAACTGAAAATAGAAAAAAAAACAAAAGGGAACTTTGTTGGACATTCGAAAAATACCCCACATGATATTTAAAGAAGTTATGCTATTGGAAGACAAAGTAGTTTTTCTTATCAGCCTAGCCCCACTAGGCCCTGCCTGGTGCTGGGCCACCAAGTCCACTATCGTAGCATCCGTCAGTCCCATCTCCCTGAGTACTAATGTCAAAACGTCAACCATATTCACTAGACACAACCAGTTCGGGTGAAGCCTATGAATGGGTGAGTAAAAATGTACTTAGTAGGGACTCGGAAACAAAATGGAAAGACAAAAAACAATTCCTCAAGTTAAATCATGAAACACAAGATAGCTTACATCAACTATATTCTAGGGTAGTAACAACAGAATCATCAGTCACATCATCAAACACCTAAAGTACAGGAGACCTACTCCTCTAGAGATTACATCGATCCTGCCAAGTCATGAAAAGGTGCTTCCCACTAACCCTGGACTGCTTAGGTACTCCTCACCCATCACATACAGTGGGAATTCAATGTAACAGAGAGCTGCTTCCCACTAGTCATGGCCAATTGACGTACTCATACTAATTGCATACCATGGGCCTGCAAAGTCACAGAGAGATGCTTTCCAACGTAGGTCTTCCATGTCATAGAGAGATGTTTCCCAATGGTCTAAAACTCAGCAGTCTTCAGGTCTTAACCAGTCGTAGGGTTATGTACGTAGTGTTCTTTGGAAAACCTATCCTCAATCCCTTCATCGCATCTCAATATTAAAGATAGTCTCTATAGAGAAAAAAAATCCTCCTCCTTAAGAGGGTCCCATCACCACATATGGCTCATCAATCGAACACACGGATTGCAATATACATGCATTTTAGTAACTAGGGGGCCAGATAAGATGAGGCACGGTCCAACCTAGTTAGATCGACCTGACCAACCTAGCTTTGGGGTCCCACATACACTAGTTCATTAAGACAGACTCGACCCGACCTAGTGCTGGTCAAGGTCGGTCTGGTCCGACCTGGCCTGAAGGGGGCATAGTTTTGGTCTTCCGGTGTGGGTATGTCCCGCTGGGTGTGCGGTCGACCCGATAGAATGAGTCTTCCCTGCCAGTGCTGTAAAACCCCATGGGAACGGGTTCGTTTTACTAGGTATCAGGACCAGAACAACCTGCGGAGGGCTCGACATGCCATCTGGGGACCAGCCGCACTGTAAGGCTGGTGTGACTACATGGTATGAGATAGACAGCTGTGTCCCCTCCCTTCCCGAACATGGCATGAAAGAGGCGGGCTGCACCTCATACGTGACCCTCGTTCAGCATTGTGTCAAGATCCTTCCTAGGGAAACGAGCTGTAGCCTCCCGCCTCCACTACAAATGGGTGGGACTCATCGACCTTCCATTGTCATCGGACACATCTTCTAGCTCATTTGGATGGCCCGGACGTGGGTTGTACCTCCACGCAGTGCCCTACCAAGTGCCATGTCCTCCAGTGAACAACCACTGTAGATGAGTCGCAGCTTTCTTGTGAACGTAGTCTACCGGTGTAGTCCACCCCCTCCACATGGCCTGGGAGGTCAGTTGCCGCTAACGATGTCGACATGCCAGCAGGGTCTTACGCGGGCCATTGTACATGCTCCAATCGTCCTTTCTTTGAGCTATCTAGGTTTATGGCCTCTGGGGAGCACCCTCTTCACCATGAGGATTCCAAATATTCTGTTCCATCACTCCAAGGGTATGGCCATGATGAACTCACCTGAGGAGGTGCTCAGGCATTGTTCGTGTCATCATGGGGCCTCTGCGTTAGAGATTTAAATATGGGGGAGGTTCGGGGAGTTTCTGTTCAATAATTCCATGCCATGAATTGAACCCTGAATAAAACAACACCAAGAATAAATCACCCTCCCGCATAAAACATGAATCACGGATCAACCTATTTGTGAGTTGTTCCACGTTCATCGTTTTTAGAAAATGATGGTGAATAACATCAAATCAATAACCACTACCTATTATGATGTCTGATGTTTCAGAATTCCCTCTCGAGGGATTAAGACATCGACGTTGCTTCCCAGATCTCTACTTCTAAAGGCTTCGATGATGATAAAGTTCCATCGGTATTAGTCATTTTTAACTGGGGTGGAAGTTCGTCATAGGTTCGCTAGGGAATCTTCCAAATTTATAATGTTGCGTCTCTATCATGTTGAACTATTAATAGGATCACGTCGCATCATTTCTATTGGGATGCGACGTCGCGTTATCACATAGTTTTATTTAAAAAATAGTGTCGCTATTATGCATCAATAAACCGTCGTTATGCTGCGAGTTAATGATCCATTAATGTCTGCCATTTATCTTCATTTTCTCCGCCTCGTCGATTCCCCTCAATGTCACCATCCTCCACTCAAAGGTGAGAAAAAAATAAAATAATTCGGTAAAATTATTTTATTATCTCTCTTGAAAAGTATGAAAAATTAATTTTTGGCTCGGTCCTTTATGGATGAATTTAAGTCATTTATAAGAGAATCTCGACCTTCCAAATTCAACGGTGCCATCAAATTTTTATTCGGAGCACAAGTTCAGAAGTTAGAAAACCCCGCTCGCTTGTTTAATAAATGTTACATATAAAATGTTCAAGAAAAAAAATAATTACTTGGAAATTCCAAGACATTACACTCTCCGCCCTATGGGAATTATTTCCATGAAATCCAAAAAAACTCATCAACATATTTGGGGTACTGAGCACAAATATGAAACTCCCACTCCCATGTGTTATCCTATAAATTCTCATGTTGCCACTCAATGTGAACTAGATTAATTGACAACGTCGTATGACCCACTTTTTTCGATACTCTATATCCACTAGGAACTCTGGAAACGTCTCCTCTACATCAATGTTCATCTCTCTCTAGTCGATGATGTGTGATGGATCATGAACTTATGTCCTCAGCTGCGACATATGGAAAACATCATGCACTCAGTTCATTTGTGGGGAAAGAGCTAGGTGGTACACCACCTCTTCAACTCTGCTATGGACCTAGGAAGATCTGACGAACGTCAGAGATATATTTCCATCCCAGAAAAATATCCTCTATCTCTAATGGGGTGATACCTGAAGAAAAACATGGTATCCCTCCGCAAACACAAAGGATATCTATCACCTAGACACCAGTACTGATGTCGGAGGTCCTGGTATATCTTCGCCACACCAGGACATACCATCAAAGGGGATGTATGGAATTCCCCCAACACCTCCTCTCGTGACTTCATTGGTACTACGATTTGTCCCTTGAAAACGATGCAGTGCCCCACACCTATTAAAAATCCATCAGGGTCATGTACTAATGATAACAAAGCATGTCAGACCTCACAGTCTACACCATTAATTTGTGGCTCCCCAACTTGCTTTAAAAGAGGGGTAGTGATAGTCATTCAATGAAGGAATGATGCTCCATAATCATCCATGAATGACATCTTAATCATGGCTAGCTGCTTTGTTTCCTAAAAAAGAGGAAGTAAACTAGACCTCCTAATGAGTGTGTCTACCACCACGTCCCCCTTTCCAGGTGTATAGATTATCGCAGAGTCAATGTCCTGAGGGAACACTAGCCATTGCCGCTGTCTGAACTGCTGAAAATCCAACATGTACCTTTCCATCCACAAAAATGGAAACCCTATTTAACTGATTGATGTGACCACCGACCCTTTGATGGTGGGTAATTGTTCTCCACGACCACTAGATTAATTTGGAGGTAATGCACACTTAACCTCAAACACTGGGTATTTCTATACCCTTCCACTGCATGACCACCTCTTACACCTATGCATTTGAAGCTCTACGAAATCCCTTTGATATACAGATGTTGATAAAAATGCCACACCGGGGTGTAGAATGATATAGTTGTCCCTCCCCAAATGATGAGGTAACCCTAGAAGCATATTTTTAAGGGACGTAACCACACTCTTCCTCTAATATTGGGAACTGAAAACTCGAAACATCCACTGCCATGAGGGTATGGCTGGCTGACTCCAAAGTGATCAAATTCACCCTCCTATGCATGAGTTTATCCCGTGCTACATAGGTTTCCCATTTTTTCACCGACCAAAGAAATTACCATTCAGACACTTCGGATATACCAACTCATTTTTTCCTAAAACAATCAATCTAAGCCTGAATAGTGGATGGCCAGTCCATACCAAAACTAACATCGTAAGGCAACGATGCTACCACCAAGGGGTTCCAACAAAAACTCTTTCCTCAAGGATCGGATCACATCGTCGACACAAGTGTGTTTATCGAGTATCCTTCCATATGTATATCTTGATGTATGGATCAAGTCAAAGGTTTAAATAGAAACTCTATGTCTTGAATAAGATTCATGATAAGAAGGAATGTTTATCACTTGTGTCTATTAATATGGAAGCTAGTAGTAGGCACAAACTGTACCTCAACTTATTTATGTAGCCCTCGTCTCATACTCCTTTACTACATGAATCTACTCCTTTACCCTATCCTCCAACTACACCCTCAATCAAAAAATCTCTATGGGATCCATTCAATATGACAGTGTGGATATCAGTGTCGTCCTAGGGTACGGATCAAGGAAGAAGAATAACTCTCAACAAAGAGGTAAACATGGACCATCATCAAGGGAGACCTCCTTATAATCTAGTTTCACTATAGAACATGAAGACTCATTACATTCGCATCACTGATGGTCGAACTAGACAACTGAATAGTGTTTGGCTATACCCTCCTCTGCCTATGTTCTTAAAGAGTGGGAAAGATTTCATCTCTATCGATAAAGGGGAATATAGTTCCATCTCCGTAGATGAACCACATACTTTTCCTAATAGAGTCAATCCTTGCATGAATGGTACTGGTCCATACCAAGAATGATCTCTTAAAGCATCAACGCTACTACCAAGAGATCCCAACCGATACTCTCACCTCCAAGAGTCAAGTCACATTGTTGGCAGCTGTATGTGGTCATTGGATCTCCTCTAGTAGGAGTCTCTAAATGTGAGGGTCAAGTCAATAGTCTTAACTGGATCCTCTAGATATCAAACAAGATGAAGTGGATGGAAAGGTAAATTAATATTACAATTATCTATAATTACCATAGCTAAAGAAGAAAGAAACGCATCATACCTTGATTCATCCATAGAGTCTTGGGGTCATAAGTGTCAATAGTCTACAAATGTCTCCTCTCATTTCCTGTAGAATGAATGGTGGGAAAATATCACACACGATTTCCGTTTTTATGAAAATCATAGAAAGGCTTACACTTTTGGAAACTAGCATGTTCCCTCCTATGAACCCTCTGGTTTCACAGGTTAATTTCGCATCTACAATATATATATCCAGTTGACTCTGCATCTCAGGTGATCAATTCCTCGGATTCCCATTCCACACATTAAAACCTTGTACCTCAAAGCTATATGATAAAAGAGTCATCTATGACTCGTTCTAGCAAGTTGTGTCCACCCGAACCACTAGAGGTGGGCCTGGTAGCTGATCAAATGGTGGTGGAAACATCAGTACACCACCCAAATGGGCCATCTCTTCCACTGGTTCTAGAGAACACAACTCGTTGCTAGGAACAATTTCCTCAGGTATCGGGATACTATATGGTCATCCACATGGAGGCATCCTGAGATAGATCAAGATATACCACACTTAGATGTTTATACCTGGTGAGATGACCCTTATTCAAAATAAAGAGACACTTATGTAACCACTATATCCATGTATTGAGATGAAAATAGAATTGATGGTCTTGGTGTATGGTTATGTTGGCCTCCACACCATCACTTGAATCCCTAAATCTAAAAGTCAAACTTGAAAAACATAATACAATTTCCCCAAAACCAAAATAACAGACTCCTAGTGTAAGAGGGGGAACCGAGCACCCTATGTTACCAATTTGTCATGACCCATCCCCCACAGCCTGTGTTGTGACTAACCCAAGCCCACCTTCCAAATGCCATGGGAAGGGGACTTGCACTGAAGCCATCAAACTTCAAGTGGGAGGCATTTTCTTGATTACCTGTACACACACACATTCCCTTCCATATCCGAAAACACCGAAAGGGGGAAAACAAAAACCACTAAAACAAAGCTGGGTGCAACTACACCTGAAAGTTAGTGGGAAATAATACAAACCCAAAAAATAAATGAAAATAGAAAAACAAAAAAGTGATGTTTTATGGCCATCTGCAAAAAACCCCACCTAATAATGAGAGTAATGAATCATCATGAAGATGAAGTAGTATGTCCTATCTTCCCAGTCCTACTAGGCACCGCCTGAACATGTGCAACTAAGTTCATCATCGTAGCATCTATTAGTTCTGTCTCCTAGAGAACCTATGTCAGAATATCGATAGTTTACACCAGACACAACACAAGAAGTTGAAGCCTGTGTACGGTTGAGTAATACAGTACTCAGTAGGGAACCCAAAACAAACATGGAAGGCCACCCCATAATTCTTCAAGGTAAAGCATGAAACACAAGATAACTCACACCTGGTATATTCAAGTGTAGTAATAGATGCATCATTAGTCACATCTTCAAATAGCTCGACTTCTAGAGAACTCCTCCTCTAGTGAGTATAGTGGGCCACCAAGTTAAAAATAGGTTCTTCCCACTAACCTTGTACTACTTAAGTACACCTCCCCCATCGCGTACCATGGGCCTGCATAGTCATAGAGATGTTATTACCACTAGTCCTGGGAAATAGATGAACTCATCTTAATAGTGTGTCGTGGGCCTGCAATGTCATAGAGTGGTGCTTCCCTCGGTGAGCCTACTAAGACACTGATAGGTGCTTCCCAGTGGGCCAAAAGTCAGCAGTCTTCAGGTCTCAGCCAGCCGCAATGTTCTGTATGTAGACTTCTTGGGAGAACCTCTCCTCAAGACATTATCTGCATCTGATCTATCATGAAAGTCAAAATAGAGAATTCTAAAAGATCCTCCTTGACGAGAGGGTCCCAATGCCACAAAAGGATTGTCACTTAGACACATGGGATTCAAGATACAGGTGTTTTCGTAACCCGGGGACCGGTTGCGATGGGCCCCGGTCTCACCCGGTCGGACTGACCCGACCAACCCGGCTCGGGGGGTCCCACATAACTCGATTCATTAAGACATACTCGACCTGAACTGGTGCTGGTCGAGGCCAGTTAGTTCTTGCTAGGATAGTTGAAAAGGTATAATAGACCTTGCTGGCCCCGACCCTGTTGGCCGAGGGTCCAGCCAAATAAGTTTCTCGACAACCTGGTATTGTCTATCCCGGCCCGAAGGGGGCGTGTGTCTAGTCTGTCGGTGTGGGTCCTACCCACCAGCATGGTCCAGCCTTCTAGGCCGCATCTGGACCATTGGGTAGCGAGACCGGACTGACCTGCAGGGGGATCGGCCCACTAGCTCGGTACCAGCCGTGCGATGGGGCCCATGTGAGCACCTAGGATGCGGTATCTGGGTACGCCCCCTCCCTGTTTGAATGCGTCCCGCAAGAGGTGGTACACCCCTATTATGCGGAACCTACCTTGCGCCAGGTCCATCTCCTACAATGGAAAACTGGTCGTGTCCTCCCTCCTTCCCAGAAGATGCACGTGGCTCTTTGTCCTACCGCGATCAAGGATTGCGACACCCATCTCATCCAGATGGCCCAGATGCGGGAAGTCACTCCACGTGGCATCCTGCATGGCGTCACTTCCTCCAGCGCATCGCCTCAACTGACAAGCAGCGAACTCATGGTCGATGCCGCCCGCCGATGTGGGCCACCTTTTCCACATGGTTGGAGAGGCTGACAGCCGCTGTTGGAGTTGTCATCGCCAACATGGTTCGGTGGTCCATTCATCGATCAGTCTGCATTTGTTGCCTCTAAGGAGCGGTCTCTTCACCGTGAGGATCCAAAACTTTTCTTTCTGTCATTTCGATGGTACGATCACTATGAAAACACATGTGGAGGTGCCCAGGTCTTGTTCGTGTTGGCCTGGGGCCTCCACGTTAGGGGATTAAAGATGGGCAAGTTTCAAAGAATTTACATTCAATCCTTCCATGCCATGATTTGGACCCCTAATAAAATAACACAAAGAATAAATCACCCTCATGCATAACACATAAATCACAGATCAACATGTTCATGTGTTGATCCATGTTCATTGTTTTTAGAAAAGGATGAAGTATAAAAGCAAATTAAAAACCTCTTGCTCTTTTGACATCTGTGGTTGCGATGTCTGTCCATGAGGGATTGAGAAATCAATATCGCTTCTCGGCTCAGTTCTTCAGAAGGCATTGAATTTGATGAACTTTCATTGACATTTGTCATTCTTCATTTGGGTGGTTGAACATCAGAGGTTCTCCAGATAATCCTCCTAACATTAAATCTGTATTTCCCCAGCGTGTCGAACTATAAATTGGAGGATGACGTAGTGTTTTCATTATGATGAGACGTTGTATTGTTACACTGTATTATTTAAGAAACAACATCATTGTTACATGTCATTAAAGTCTTATTATGCAATGGGTTAAGAAGCTATTAATGTGCCTCATTAATGCGCATAATCACTACTTCATCTCTACCTAATAGAGTCGCCATCTTCCACTCAAAGGTGATTAAATAAATAAAATTATTCTTTAAAATTATTTTATTTATTTTCAATAAAATTATGAAAAATAAATTTTTCTCTCAACCATTGGAGGGAAAATTTAATTAATTTCTTTGAAAATCCAAGCATTCCAAAATCAATGGATCCCTCAAATTTTTAATCTGAGCACCGATTCAAAATATTGAAAATACTGCTTTCACGTTTACTCGACATTCCTTAAAAAAGATCAAAAACAATTTTAAACAAAATTTCCGGGACATTATAGAAAATATATTTAAGGAATCATTTTTTTATATATTTTTGGATATAAGATAAAATTTATTGGTAAAATTTATTGTTAACATGATCATTTATGTTAAGGTAATAATAGTCAATTGTGATTATTTGATTTCATGGAAAAATAATAATTCAAGTAAAAATCCCTTGGGGATAAAAATTAATTTGATGAAAAATGTTATTTTTCAAGATAATCAATAGATTTTTGTGAATGTTATAAGAATTATATTAATATTGTTTTAGAATCAAGAAAACCCCATTCTAGGTGATGACCCATCACATCTTGAAAGGTTATAGGGCTTGACCCCACAACTGATGGATGACTAGGGTGTAGAGCCTACCATTGGCATACACGAGGTTCTAATTAATATCAAATGGTTTTTACATAAATTATATGATGGATAAATACATATGGATTGGATTAAGATAAAAGTTTTTCGTATTTTTTATGTTTATGGATTAGATTATTTTATTTTTTAACTCATTCTATCCATTTTGGTTTTGGATAAAATATTGAGACACACTAAAGGAATTGTCACATTTTAGAGATCTTCTGATTAGTTAAATGTAAATGTTAGTTCATTATGAATAAATGATGCATCATTGGAATTAATTTCATAGAAAATAAATGAGCTGGAAATCGATTAAATCATAATCAAATTAGCAAATAGAAATTATTTTTTTATTGTTCTATATCATGATATTAGATGAATCCCCAAACTCTTAGAAAAATAACTTGCAAAACTATTTGTATCGTATTACAAAAGTATCTGACTAATCAATGGTATTTTAACTCATCATATATTTAACATTTTTTGGTTGCTAACTTTGTTCTCATCAATCACATTCTTTAGATCAATTATCATTATCACTCGACATAATTATTATTTTTTATTCCATATATACATTTTCACATCCCACCAATTTTATCCTACATGGAAACCTAGTATCACGTTATTCAAGATGACTATTGTATTTCTTTTTCCCTCTTTTAAGAATAAATTTTTATGACCATTTTTAGGATGTGGGATTTCAAAAAAAATAATTTTTAAATTATGAAATATTGATTATCAAGATCAAGTTGAAATTATAAAGACACAATTTCTTGACGGTGTGGAAAATACAACACCCCAAGGTTTTAGAAAGAATATAATTATATTTGTTAGAACATTTGATTGAAAACATCAATATTAAATTAACTATAAATTTATTTATTTTAATTTAATTTATTTGATAGCTTGTGGAAAATGCTACCTCGAGTCTAAATAATCTATAATATAGTATATCGTTATAACATAGCTATTAAATTGGAAGTTATGAAGAGGAATAACTAAATAATGGAAATTATTTTGTTTGAACGTGTATTAAATATGTTCAATGGTAATATGTTAATTAGAAATAAAATAAGAATAATTTGAAATAAAAAGAAATGTTTTTGAAAAATAATATTTTTTCTAAAAGGAAGTTTGGTTATGCTTTTCCCAATTCATTAAATTTTATTTTTACCACATTTAGATAATTTATTTTAAATAATTAATTTATTTTTTAAATCATCATTTAAAAGATATATTAATGTGAATTTTCGATAATTTTCTAGAAATGATAAATATTTGATGAATAGTGGAAAAGATCGGTTTGTATTTAAAATGAATATTTTAATGCATTTAGAAGTTATATTATTAATTAAATTTTTTAGAGTAAAATTTATAAATTTATATTATTATAAATATGGGTTTTTATCAGAATTAAAATAATATTTATTTTTTGAATTAGAACATTCTATACTTATGAATACATTTCTTTGGAAACCAATTTTTTATTATATGAGTGAAATTAATTTTAAAATAAAGTTATACAATTATTTGAATTGAATTTTTAAAATTAAATTGAATATTTTTAATGAAAATCACTAAAATTGTATAATAATGTTTGGTAAATTTTTTTGAATAAAATAAAAAATAATTCCCACAGTTAAATTTAAAACGTCTTCACTACGGTGAAAAACTAATATATAATGGTTAAAATCATCTTCAAACGTGAACAATTACTATGGTATAGAATTATTCAGACCTTATATCTTCCATGGTTTTATAATGAACAATTTTATATCATTTTAGAATGTTAAAACATCAGTATCACTTTTTATTTTTAAATATTCCACAAGGCGCCACTCCCCCACTTATAAAATGCTATCAACTCTTCTCTCCTCTTCACACTCCCAATGCCTTTTGGTTCAGACTAGAACTTCCCAAATTTATTCCTAAAACACCTTGAAACATTATATATCCATTTTTATCATAAATACAATCTATTAAGGAATAATGTAAAAACCAAAATAGGTTTTCTAAAGGAGAGGTAATGTTCTATACCATACGTTTTTATTTTACTTATTCTTTTGACTGTATAAAATATTGTAAAAATATGATAAAATAAAAAAATATATCTATTATATGTATAGATGTAATTATGTTAATATAAAAACCTATATATATATATCTCTCTCTTTTTCCATAAAATGGGAAATAGAACTCTTTGTCATTGTTACGATAGACTAATTCCCTACGATCCAGAATAACTTATTTTCCTTCACCACATCTCATACATGGGTATGATGACAGATCTAATATTTTTAAATGATATTTATGAAAATAATAACATTATATAATTAAAATATCATGTAAAACTTATTACCTTATAATCTTTTGGAAGATAATAATATCACTCATCCGTAAGTGTGGACTACTGCCTCCACATAACAATGTGAAATGTTTTAAATTTTATTTTCACATGGATAGTAATATAGATATATTAAAAGAATTTTATTTATATAATTTATTTTATAATTATTTTATAAAGGAGAAAAGTTATTTAAAAATTTACATTTTATCTATTGAAAAAATAGAGACAAAGTTAATGCGTATGTACATTCTACTATCTCCATGAATGAAGTAAATTATTTCCCCATCAATTAATATTTTGGACTTTTAGAAATACTTATTTAATGATTAAATTTTATATTTATATCATTTATAAAATTTTATTGAATAATTATCCATGATCCATTTAATATTACTGATACTATTTTACAAAAACATACTTAAAAAACAAAGCAATTAAAATCCAAAACAGTGATGTTAACAAATAATTTGTAATAAATGGGTCATAAAAGATTATAATTAAATATTATATTATATAAAATATATTATTATGGTTATATAATATATTTATAAAAAATATATATTTATTATACATGATGTAAAAAACGTAAGAATGAAATCCTACCTGATGTAAGGGATTGCAGATCAATTATCCTTCATTGATGCATATTTTATTGTTATTCATAGAATTTATTTAATATACTACATATTATTGCCATATAATAAGTAATATAATGATTATATCAAATGTAATGTTTTTTTAATATTTGAATTTAAATTATTTTATTCAAGGGGGTTTCAATTGGAAATTAATAATTGGTAAAGAATTTTATAAATCAATTTAGTTTCATTGGGTTAAATTACATATTAATTATCACTGAAATTACAAGATTATATTTATAATTAATTTTTATTATATTATTATATATTTCCACAATTTTTATTTTTAATAAACTTTGGTTCACATAATCTATTCATTTATTAATTGCCACATCAACCTTATAATCATTGTAAGGGATTCTGGTATTAATTTTACTTCCATTATATGTATTTCATATTCACCTTGAAGTTCATTTTTTGGTGTTTTTACAAGAACATTTTATATTTTATATCATTAATACCCTTATATTCATGGAATTTAATTTTTTATTTTATGTTGTTTCATTTATTGGGCATGTGATATAGATTTTATCTTACTGGTAATTTTTTCTGTAACAATATCATTATTTATCAAGATTGTTTATGATTAATTTACCAATGATTAAATATTATGATCTATATTAAATGAAACTCACGAATTTACTTATCCTATAGTTATTTATAGATATGTCATTTTTTACTACCATTTAGCTGTGTTTATTAAAAAAATGTTACTAAATTTTTTTTTATAAAAAACTTACATCATTTATCTCTTCCATCAAAAAACATTATTTTTGTTTATCCATGTTTTCTAAAAAATATATAATGTTTTAAAAATACCTAGTTTATTTATTAGAGAGATTTTTACCCATTATTAATTTTTTTAAAAACCGTTTGAAAGGAATCTTCTTCTCATTTTTCGAATGGTGCATATTTTAACCTTATAACTACATTGTGTAAAGAGTGTTTTTCAACTGATAGTTGTGTATGGAATTTCCAGTCATCATGAAATCTATTTAATTTAGAGCATTCTTTAACAGTCTAAAAATATATTTTGTTTACAATTTTTTTCTTAATACTCTTAAATTTTTTAGTTTTTGAAAGTTATATTCATAGTGAAATGAATATTTTTATCAAGAATGTTTTAATGTAATTTCTACAATATTTTAATTGATAAATTACTGCAAACCTTTTTAAACATACTCTTCATTGGTAATATGCTATAACAATAGCATACTTATTATTTTCCTTGATGGTTTGTTATTAGTTAGACTAGAGATGTTTTATTTTGATATAGTTAGCCATATTACACTGAATGGTTTATGATTATGTTTTTTAATTGAGGAAAGTATAAACATTTTTAATGATAATTTTTTTAATAATAATTTTTATGTTGATTATGTTTCACCAATTTCATATGAGTAATTCATTATAATTATTATGTGACGTTCGATACCATCTATATCCCCTCCATGGATAGAAAGGTCTCATGAGAAAAACTATACTGTGGATTTGGTAGAGGCCTTTCCCATTGTATAAGTTGTCATGACACGAGGCCTTAAATGTCTGGTTATGATGTCAACAATTATTAATTTCCCTATGATGAGTGTAAATTTGATATTACACATGATTATTATATTAGTCAGAAAATCAATTGTTATGATTTAATCTCTTGTGATTATTTATATGCAATTATTCAATCAAAATTTATTCCTTCAATATTGTTCTCCTATAATTTATTGAATATAATGTTTTTATTTATTTACAATTATATTTTTATTTTTGTTTATTTATTCATGATATATTCTATTATATGAATGTATTTACGAAGAATTATATGTATAAAATTTATTATATTACATCTCACATGGATTACTTGTAGTTATTAGTGAATGTTATGTAGGTATATGACAAAGTGAATTATGTTGTTATCAAGGAAAATATTATCTTGTATTTTTTGTTTTCAATTGAAATGTGATATTCATGTATGTATCTAATTTCCAAAAACTACAATGCTATTCTATACATTAGAAAGTTTCTCATTGTAACTAATGTTAATTTAATATTTTTATCACTGGCTATATCCAACTAAGGTACGGGTATTTAAAAAATGAGTGTTTATTTTCTCATTAGAATGTGATCCCAACCCCATCAATGCATCCAAATACAATTAAGAATTTTTGTTATAATAAAATAAAATTTTACTACCCTTTGTAGTGTACCTTTTACATTGATGAAGATGTGCGAGGACCATGTACTAGTGGAATGTCTTTGGTGCTTCCTAGAATGTATTCTTAGTATGCCATTCCGTTATTCATTGAAAACACAATACTTATCTGTTCTTTTTCAAATCCATGGGAGTAGATTCGTAGTGTCACAACACAGTCCCAATCTTTCTTGATCATTAATCCTCCCACCATATCCTTTTCCATGGAAAGAATCCCTCATAATGTTTGGGGTATGACTCAAAATCGTGAATCCTACTATATCTTTATTGGTGATATATCCCATATCAAACACTACTTCAAAGGGTGAAATACATTGAACAATATTCATGGATTAGATTTGTGACATCAACACTATATTCAAACTATGTGCAATAAAACATCCATTCATTAAGAACTTGGGTGATATTTGAACCAATTTGATAAACCTTATAGAATAATCCATTATAAAATAGTCAACATGATTAAATATCATGAACTCCTTATCATTCACCACATTTGATGTCACTGAGTAATATTAATAATTGTTATTTTTTTTAACTATGTCTATATTAGGTTTTCATGAATCAAAGCCAGAATTACTAACTCCCCCATAACTTTTATGTGGAACTTCTGATATAATGGTTAAAAATACCAACTTTTATTTTTAAGGTTTTGAGGAAAACATATGTTGCATCCAATGCTTTCTAATAACACTATTGGTTCCTTGCGAACTTGATCACTTTGGAAAAAAGGGGGTTTCTATTTTTAGAACTCAAGGTAATCACCTGTTTTTCATACATGTCCAATATCACCACTTTTACCAAGACACTTAATCATTATAATTACTTATTAAATGTTATGGGGTTCTGTAGAATGATTTTTGACACATTTTTTCTTAATATATTACTCCATCAGATTCCAAGGGGATTAGGTTTCCATGTCCAAAAAAATAAATTATTAAACCAATTTTTTAAAATTTATTTCAAAATTAAACATAAATAAAATAATATAATAAATCCAAACACATTAGGAAAATGGAAAAATATGAATCCCATTATATTACCCAAAAAAAATTAAATCAAAAAAATTCTTGACAGACCCTACTAACATGATATTCAATACAAAGAAGAGGTCGATAAAAACTCCCACAAACCCTCTACTCAAGTCATAGTTGTCGTACCCAATACTAAAACACTTATATAAATATTAATATGGAGTTATGATTGCATTTATTTTGCGAAAAACTTATTTTAATAAGAAATATCACTTTGGTCGGCCTGTTGCAAGTCCACAGGCTCACTCCTGATCTACCCGGGTTAAGAACTTGAACCTGGGTACCAATTTTAATTTAGTGTGAACTATTTAACCCTAAATATTGTACTGAATATGATAATTATTCAACATAGGAATATAGAGTGACATATCCATATATTTTATATCCACGCCATCAATAACCACATGTAAAATTAAATATCTACCCAAAAATATTATAAACAATAAAACATATATAATTCAGACATTGTAATAGGTTATAAGAAAAGAAAAGTCCATAACATCACATAAATAAACATGAGCCATTGAATAAATCCTTGGACAGATGTGTTGATACATAACTAAACCCAACCAAACTAATAGAGGATCCCAAAATTTTTAATCGTTCTATTGACATGTGGCCCTTAGCTAGCACCAAATCCCTATCATGTATGGTGGAATAATAATCAAGAAGATCCATTATAATATGTCACTCATTTATCATTACCTATAGTATATAAACCCAAAATTTTACATACCCAAATTCATATTCGTGGTGGAATGAAAATACTAATAGATAACCACTATGAATCTATATATCACATTTCTCAATGAAAATGATTATCTCGAGTTTGATGAAAAGGGTTTGAAAATAATATCATTAATGACATTTAATATTTTTAGAAATAAATGATATGTACCAGGAAATACATGGAATGAAAAATATAAAATAAGTACTGGGGTAAATACTGTATTACTATTGTAATAATAATAAATTAATACATTAGATTAAAATGACAATATGTCATAAAAACCAGAAAGTATTAATAGTATAAGGGATCTCAGACCTATGTATTCTAATGATAACAAATAATATCTAACCAAACACTAAAAGAATTATGGGATCCTAAAAAATAATTTGTCCTTATAGATCTCATGGTATTACATGAAATTACCCCAAGCTAGTCCAAACACTATTCTAGATTAATAAATGTACAAGTAACACCCACTTAATGCATTCCATGTTCCCCTATAAATGATATACATCATCAAAATCCTTTTCCCAAATCAGTAAATGAAATAATTGACCCCGAAACATGGATCTTGAAATTATTACCATTTTAAAAACCCATTCAAAATTCATTAATATAATTAAATTTTATCAATGTTTTTTAATAATTTCATTGTAAACATAAATCTGATTCTCAAAGGCCACCCATGAGAGATGAAAAGTTTGAAAATAAAATCCAAAAAAATAACCCTTGTAAAACAACCCCAAAAATACATTTTACCATAGTCTATTTATAAATCCAAATTAAAAAAACAAGAACACGTTTTTACTAATGGGAAAAATCCATATCCATAGAGAAACTAACCTTAAGAGTGATGAAACATCATTACCATTAAAAAATAACACCAAACAAGTGTAAATGGGATCCCAAAAATAAAAAAGACACCAAATATCACCTAAAACATCCCTAAAAATTATTACAACAAAAACACTATGGTCATTTTTCCTTAGGGATAAAGAGAGAACCATGATAAAAGGGATTAATCACCAAATGAGATTTAACAAGACACTTACTAGGGGTTCTATTGAAGTTATAGGGTTAAATATCACCAAAATAAATAATGGAAGGAGTGGTAGAGGGTAATATATGTAGAGGTTCTAAAAATTGAATGAAATGGGATGAAAGAAGATTGTTTAGGGTTTAAATTCAGCTAGGATAAACTTTTAATAGATAATTATTAATGGCCAAGATAGGGAAGTTCATGGCATGAACCTCAATGGTCACAACGTGAATGACCATTCTAAATCCCCTTATAGACTTCCTAGATTAATCCATGATGTGAACCCATGTCCATGCCATGAACCACTTACATTCCCAAACTATAGTCTTGGATGGGTAAGTTCATAGCTTGATATCCCTAGTCATGACATAAACTAATCTACAGTCTAGCGTTGTAGTTATCTAATTTCATAAGAATCCATAAATGAATGATGAAATAATAGATTTAAAAATTTAAAAATTTGGAAAATTCGATTCCATAAAGTGACACTAGATGGGGTGTGATAATTAAAACCATGAATGCACTATTATGTTCAATTTTTTACTTCATTGAGAACACAATTCCTTTACTTGAATAAAATTTCACTAATACAAACTACATTGTTATCTGAAAGGAAACAGTAATTCCATTTAAGATTAAAATATGGATTTATATTTATTATCACACATTATTTATCTCAAATAAAAATATTATAGGGTCTATGATATATTCTTGAATTCTATTTTATTGATACCAAATTAAAAGAAAACTTTCAATGATCTTGTTTCTTAGGGATAAAGGCATGTGTTTTTTAATATTGTACATTTATTTTATATATGGTATTGAAATTCAATTTTTTTCATTTCCATGATTCTGTGATTATTCTAAGAGTTATTTTAGGATATTTTAATAATTCCATTGAACTAGAGTTGTCCACTATGATGTGAAATTGGTGTGTTCCACTGATAGGTCATCATTGTGCATGGTTGTCAAAGTAGAATTAAAAAATATATTATACAATAGAATATTGACCAAATTAATGAATCTCAAAGAGATAGTTTTAATGATCCATTATTATTCAAATTTTTATTTATCTTGTTTCTTATGCATTAAAAGAAATTCAATAATGAGTCTTGATGCATGAATATAAGAATGAAATTGCAAATTATCATAACATGGAATGCAATAAAAGAGAAACACATGGATTAAATCATAGTGATACTTAATTTTATAATATATTGTATCCATCACTCCCACTCTCTATATAATTCAAATTAGATACAGACACCCTTGATTGAAAAATTGTTTGAATGGGAATCACACTAACAAAATGTGTCATGTTATCTTCAGACAACTTTCTCCAATAGATCACAATTGTGAATCGAGAAACCACTCAAAACAAAAATCCCAAAATACACCATCATTAATAATAAGAGGAGAGGAATTGATTTTATGAGAATTAAATAAAACAGGTAAAATAGAAGAATTAGGTTCTATTATTCACCATATTCCATCAATATCCAAAATTCACAAACTAACCCAAAAAACAATAACCAAGTGTGTGAGATATGGATTCCATATTATAATTCATTGGGTAATTCTTGGGTTATACTCCGATTTTATGTGAGATATTAAGAATGTTAATTATAAAAATAAAAATAAAATAGAGGTGGAAGTATGCATGAACAATGGATTTAAATAATATTCTAAAAAAATATAGAAAAACAGAGAAGTTCCTATAAAAAATTATAATAATGATGAAACTAAGGATATAATAATTCACAAAATGGGGAGAGTAAAATATTTATATTATGAACTATTCTTATTCAACCATTATTTGTTATTTAGTTCAATATACAATGATTTATTTCTACTTCAGATCATTTACACATTTTCAACTGAAGTGTCAAAATATCCTTTTATATGAAATTGGAATCTTCCATCATAATCAACCTTCAAAATAATTAATACTACCTTTTTTCATAATAGGGTGAGTGTTATGTAAACCCAATAGATGAGTTAATTTTTTTTTGGCAAAAGAGAGTAATAGATTTTGGTTTTAGCTGTAACATATTCATAAAATGTCATGTTTTTGGTTTCTTATGACCTTAAAAATGGATAATTTCATTTTCATACACTACGGAGGAAGAAACATGTTGGTTTAATCCATATTTCATTTTCAAACTTGCCTCCCATTTGGAAAAAACCCTCATGGATGATTTTTTAGTTAATACAAAATTGACTTAAAATAATAAATGATTTAATATGATACCCTATAATTATATTATGTTGAGTTTATAGGATCAGTTAGAATATTTGAATTAATCTGGATAAATTTATTATTATAATAAAATAATTTATTAATCCATCAAGTAATTAAATTATAGGCTAAAGAAATTAAACAATTGAGATGATTGTCCTTTTTTGCACTAATTACAGGGATAATTAAATTGAAAAACATATCTGAATTGTGAAAATGTTATCTCCTGTCACTTCACCACACTTAGAATATTTTACTCATGAGAAATGAAATAAGTTAAAAATAAAAAAAAAAATTATAAAAATATTAACCAACCTAATTAAAGACAAACCAACCATAAAATAATAAAAACAATGATTCATCTATAATTAAAAACTATGATGCCTCCTATATAAATTATATCCACTATTCTAGCTTCAAATAAAGAAAAAGACAAAGTTACAACAGTAAAAATACAAATAAAATCAATGTAATAACACCTTTAATATGTGTCACATTAATTTATCTCTCTTTCTCGATCTCTATATAACAATGTTCTATTTCCAACATCCTTGAAAAACTCAAATGGAATTCTTATTAGTCAATTTTCTCCATGTTCATCTAAGTTCAATATTTTTATAACTTATATCCATTCAATTTTTATTATTAAGAGTTCTTTGACTTTTTCCTATACATATTTTTGTAAATAAATTACTCATTATGCAAATGAAATGTTTTAGTCACACATCATGTGCATATCTATTAACGGACATTATGTGGAATCTAAATTTCCAAATTTACTCTAGTCACAAATGAATTACATGATTTTATTTTTATTTTGTGCCTAATTTTTTCTTTAAAAAAAATAATAGTCCACTAAGATCATGTTCAAGGCTCCAACAAAGTATCATTTTCATTCCACTAAAATCATTTATGTTACACTCCCATCCATTGTTCTAGGTTAAAAAATTCCACGAAAACATATGGATAATTCAATGTTAAATTCAATAAATTATATAAAATTCAGAACCTATGGAACCCATAAAACAAGAACCATATTTTTAATAAGGTGGGAGAACAGTTAATGATCAGAATTGTTAACCAAAAACCTCCCCCAAAATATAAATATATAATGAAAATAGTAATTATAATTTTATTAATAGATTCGTAATAAAAAATACGATTTGAAATAAAATATTCTAAACATATTTATATCCCCACCAACAAACTTATTCAACACTAATATATTAAAATATAGTAAAATATAATTTTTTTTAATTTTTAAACTAGTGTAAATGATATAAATAATAATGATTTTTTTTATGGGAATCTTTGAGTTAATTCTAAATAGATATTATCTATGTAAAAACTTTTTATAAAAATAGAAGTAAACACATGAACTTTTATTGAAAACAAACTTAAATAAAAAAGAAAATTATATTATAGAAATAATATTAGGGTTTCTCTCCCTTGAGGGGTTTTCATTTTGAGTGTCTATGACTAGAAAACATTTCTCCTATCCATATACAGAAGTCAGATTGTTATAAATTAATTGAAATTAATAAGTTATTAATTATCCTTTATTCTTCAAAGTTTCATTATTTTGGTTGAGGTATTCTTTATTGATATAGTGTGTGTTAATCCACTTGGCATTATAAAATATCTTTAAAGGTTGGGATGAATGTATAATAAACAAGGCATCTTTTTTATCCACTCCTCCCAAATATGGTTTTTTATATATTCACGAGTGGGCTATTTATAGGGAAGATCTGTGAATACTTTTAGTTCTATGTATTCCTCAACATTATCTGCCTATATTTTGGAATATTCCTCAAATTATTCTAGGGAATATTTCAATATATTATCAAAATGATATTTATTTTGCACATCATAAATTTTTGAAACACATAGAAATCATCCAAATGGTGTTCAAACTGATGCTATGAGTATTTTTCTTTCTAGTTCACCTTGAACATGTTATTAATTATTGAAGAGTATATTTATTATATATCATATTTTATTATTAGTAGGAAAACAAAATGGTTATTCATTTTCCTCTTAAACACCCTATCCTTATTTAGAATGGGTAAGGAAAATGGTACTGTTTTTGTAGTTTGAAAAAATGGGAGATCAAGATGTAAAAAAGATATGTTAAAATTAGAATGAAATGAGATAATTGATTCATAAAATCCATCAAGTATTCTTGAATTAAACTCATATTGTCCATGAAAACCCCTGTGATGTTATTTATATTACTTATTTCCTATGGGATATCTAGTTTGATCTCAAAAGACATCACATAATATGTGACATTAACTAATGTATAAAAGGAAAATAGGTTATTAGTAGAACCCCTGTTTTTAATTGATGAGAGCTAGTAGGTAAATTTTTGTAGGTAAATAAAATAAAATAAATATAATATAAGTTCCAAATCTTCTATTTTTTATTCTATAACACATACTTTTGTGGTGATTTTTTTTAATCATATATGTTGACATAGTTAGTGGTTTTGTGTGATGATTCTCCATGAGTTTAACTATTGAGATAATACGGGCCCATAAAATGGTATCATATTTCTTTTATAATTTTTAATCTGAATATCCATTTAACATATCATTGATTTTTTTGTTATTTTCATCCATCCATTATTTAAATTATTTCCGGTCACCACATTGCATCAATTCTTCCTCATACATTTGGGAAATTCAATCAGGAGTACAATAAATATATGTTAAATATTTAACCCTTGCTTAATGATTTCTCCCTAATGTTAATTATTCTAAAATAATAATTTGAAAATTTATTTGTATATTGTGGACAGTTATAAATGAATTAAAGCATGAATGGAAAATAAAAAATAATAGAATTAATTATATATGTGAAAAAATTAGTGAGATAATTATACCAAATCTTCTATAATGACACCATGATTAAAATAATAGCATCATATGGTTATGTCAAAGAATAATTAAAATATACTATGTATAGTAAAATTGTGTCCAAATGTTTGTATCACATGGTACTAGGATAGAAGATCCACAATTATTTCATTTATGACTTCTTTGATTGTATTATTTTGTTTCAAAAGTATGATTAGAATGAGGTTTGATGCCTAAAAATTTAAATGGACTTAAAAAATAAAAATAGAATTAAATTAATTAATGGAGACACGATTGGATTAAACATTAGTGATACTTAAATATTTACAACTTATACCCCTCCAATCCTACAAAATGTATGATTCCAAATGGATTCAAACACCCTCACTACATATATTATGTGAATGCGCATCACACTTAGGAAATGCATTAAGCTATCTACCCACAACTCTATCAAATATATTATACTGAAAATATATACAAAAATCCAAAAAAGGATACCATCATACACCAAAATTATAAATAATTGGAATTTAATGGATTTTAGTGATGAAAATATAAATTAGTAAAGGATAAACATAATGTACCATTGTTCATCTATTCTACTCAATCTGTAATAAACCTAATATAATTTAGGATAATCATAGCCATGTTTGTAAGATCTATACTCACGTTTTTCATCATGTGGGTTGTTCTTATGTTATACCCTCATCACATATGAGATATTGAGAATCACTGTTATAAAAATCAAAAGTTAATGGGTAGGAAGAATGAATGAATAGTTAAAGAGAATGCAGTTATATTAAAAATGAATAAAAATAACAATTTTTCTATGCTAAATATTGTATTAGGTAAAGATATGGGCTGTATCCTCTAAGAAATTGTGTAAATGAAAGTATTTATAGGAATCACTAATCTTAATATCCCTTTTACTGGTTTCAACACTATGATTAGTGAGAACGATATTATTTGGATTGTTTTTTTGTGTCTATCCTGATGGAAGAAATTGATTCATCTTGGTATCAGAAATATTCTAACACGTTTAAAATTCTATCCTATGTCCTTTTTCCTATTCTTCATATGGATGAGTGTTGTATTGATCTCTTGTATGAGTTTATCCCAAGTTGGGAAAAATAAAGAAATTGATTTTTTTTTGTTTTACCATTTTCTATTTTAGGAATTTCCAGATTAAAGTACGACATAACCCAAAATATGTAATAGTACGATGTTATATGTTATGGGAAAATCTTAGAGGGGATTTCAATTTTTCCCAATTTCAGAGCTCCTACCCATTAAAACACATCCAAAGTGCACTTTTTGTCTAGTTATACCAAAATTTAATTTAAAAAACAAAGGATTATATTTAAAAAATATTATAATAATGACGAAAAATTGTAAATATCAATTCGTGGATTTCAATTAATCTCAAAAAATGAATAATCCATACAAATCATAGATTAATAAATTTATTAATTAAATTCTAAAATTTAAAAATTGAAAAAATTAGTTGAATAACCAGATTTTATAGTAACTTTGGGGTGACATATAATTTAAAATCATATCAACTTTTGAAGATGTTTTTATATGATACAAAGGGAGAGATATTATATGACTCCCGAACACCATATCAATGATGAAATCGAATTAACTATCTCAATGTATGCTTGATAAATCATCTTGAAACACCTCAAGGAATTACCTAACAGTAGGAGGTAACATACACCAATATCCAACCTCATTAGATCTTAATAAAAGAAAATAATCTTGACTTTTGATCTTACTAAGTACTAGAAGTGTAGTTCCCAACCAACTAGATTATGGGTACCACTCTCCTAGTATATGTGAGTTCTCTCATAGAGGATGGTGAAAGAAACTATTTGATGGTAATAGTTGATATAATATTTATCATCCATCAACTAGTCCATCCAAATGGATACATAAAAAATATCTATTTCAAGGTTAATAAATTAGTATCAAAACATGACATATAATACAATGATGACATGTGAAGGGATCTAGAATCAATCCTCTTCCTTTATTCCTATCGAAAATATTGTTTTTAAAGTGGAAGGTATTATCTTGTTAGTGGGTTTTAAAAATTTTATAGTATAGGAAGATATAAAATGGTGTGAAGTAACTTTTTCAAATAAATTATTCACTCTAGATTAATAAATAATAATAATACATCTCACTATCACGAGGCCTACATTGGATTCCACTAGAACTAGATCAGCTGTATGTAATTTATTTACCTTTGAATGAGCTTAAGGTATAGAACTATTTTAATCCTGGACCATGAGTTGAACTTTTATATATAGTAACTAATCTTACCCACATTCCCATGTTGAAGGGGTATCACTACCCAAAAAGGATCAGACTACACCATGGATCCATGTGGGGTGAATAGTCTGCACCACTATGGGTTGGGAGGGGGCTTAGAATAATATATTTATATTGAAAATATTTATACAAGAATTACATTTCTGGCAACAAAAATGATTAAATAACACATTTACCCACCTCACCCCACTGGTGGTATATATTATACCCACCACCATCAGTTTTTCCACTAAAAATGGGGTAGATATGTAGAACTTTTGTAATTTCCTATCCCTGGTTCATCATGATTCCTCTTATTCATTGTGGAACTATACTAACCTTCAATAAGAACCTAAGAAACATTATTCATTATGAATATTCTTACATGTTTTATTTTTAAAATTAATTCATAATAAATAAACATAATTTTTTTTCATGAGATTCAATATGAAGACGTGAAATTTTATACCACTCACTCAAAAATTTATAAATATTATTATTTTATCTCTTCATTACAGATGATTTCTGGGAAAAGGTTCTCCAATTCATTAAACTAGTTCACATAGTCTTCAAAGGTCCAAATTCATTCCCAGGGCATAAATATTTCCATTATTTCTCCAAATCTATGGTATTATGCTAATACTACTAAGTGATTATCACCATGAAATCCTTACACTCTAAATTACCATACTTCTTTTCTATAATAACTGAATACCTCCAATTATGAGAAGTGAAATTAAGAATTAATGATCACACATTAATCTAGTAGTGAATGGTGTTCTATGAAATTAAAATATCTTCCCAGCCTTCAATACCAAATCCTCATCCTCCTGACAATCATTACTTCCACAAAACTATGGAGGCTAATGCTTGAACACATACAATGAATTATCCTTCTTATGATATAATTAAACATCTTTAATTGGCATGGGTCCATAACTCATGCTTTGGTTAAATGATCAAATTACCCAAACTACTACATGAACAAGGTTATGACCAACATGTATACTTTCTCACAAGATGTTATCTATATCCCCCTAAGGGGTTCATTTGGGGTCTTGTAAGAGGTATGACTTAACACATGAAATATTAAGGAGTAAAAAGATAAAAACATTAAAAAAATGGATGAAACCAATAACATTAATAAATTTTTTTTACAAAACCAAATAACAAGAGCATAAAATAAACACTTTTCTACAACAATCAGCTCGCTTGCATAGTCTATAGATCGTTCGACCTAACCAATGGAAAACCGAAATCTAATCTAAAAAATTAAAATTTTACAAGGATCCCAAAATCCCCTAGTGACACATGGATAATCATGAAAAGTGTATTACTAACAACCCCTTGAAACATACCACTTAAATCCCAACAATTATACCTCATGTGTATCCTAATTTATAAAATAAATTAAAAAATAAAATACTTTTATTAATACAATTATGTCACAAAACAACCAGAGCTAACCCTAACCGTAGCACTTGAGTTTGTTTGGGGAATTTAAAAAAGGGAACTATCGATACACATGTGCTGAAAACTAGTTCCTACAAAAATATCATGTACATTAGGAATATGTTTCCTAATATATTCATCAATATAGTAAAAATATTATCAGAATGAAACTGTAAAATCTAGTGTAATAAATAAACATCCAAACATTTATAAAATATCGATAATAACCATATAAAAAAATATAATTGAATAGGTATCAAAGTTTTCATTATAATGTGAATTAGGATAATAAAACTGGGACTCCAAATAAAATGAAATAATGCCACAGAACTCATTGTGACTTAAGGGTAAATATACCACCATATCACCCTAATCTCTCAGGCTACACTTCCAGAGGAACTTAGTACATTTGAGATATATATATATATTTACCTCATTTCTATAAATTTTTTTCATATCCCCAATAGTTTTATTTTGGGTGTAACACCCCATGCTTCAATGGAATGCTTCTCTTTTAATAATAAAATAGTGTGTGTTGTACACAACTTCGAGTTTTAACACACACCAAAACCAATCAAACCAGCCCTTATGAATAGTAATACTCACTTTTTAAAATTTTATAAATTTTATCTTTCAAAATGGACTTAATTTTTGGGTTTAGAATATCAAAATTAGCCTAGGTAAATTTTTTGGTATTTTTATGAAAACTTTCCATTTTTGATGAATACTGAAAAACACTGAGTTATAATTTAAAACCAAAATATTATTTAATTATTTATTTATTTTATAAAAATTTATTTTAGGTCAAAATAGATTCATAATACTAGTATCAGTTCAATTTTATTCATTGGAGCCAGTTTATAATAATTATATATATATAAATAATTTATTGAACTTTTCACCGTCTTTTACCCACCTCCTAGAAGAATTTGCAAATTTACTTAAACTTAATTTTTATGCTTCTGTGAGTTGAATTTTAAGAATCCGAGAGACATGGTTGATATCAGAAATTAAAATGTGGTTTAATAAGACTAAAATAATTTTTGGTGAATAGTAACATCTTACTTTTATTTACCACAGTTAAAAGTAAATAGGGTTAATTAAGGGAAAAAATAATAATATTATTACCCTAACACATGTTATAATCCTAATGGATAAGTATAATTCGACCAAGAACAAACTTATGAATAAAATATGAACCACTTTGGTCCACATAGAGTAGATTAGAGTAGTTATTATTATTTTATTTAAAAAAGAGTTAAAAGAATTAAAATCATAAGTTTAATAACTAAAATATTTTCAATATAGGGTTATACAAAAGATAAATTTGGTTATAAATATACATTAGAAAGATAAAACTATTTCCTACATAATGGTATTTTATTTAAATTTTTAATACATTAAATAAATTAATTTACTTATGACACAAATATGATGTCTTAATTATATAATTAAGAAATTTTTAAAATAATTTATATTATAAATATCCAAATAAATGTAATTTGCGACTTTTTATGAATGAAACTAATTTTATAGGTTAATATTAATTTTATGGGTTGATTAGATGAATTTTTTTAGAAGTAATGATGTTGTTATA
Organism: Viscum album; assembly: GCA_963277665.1. Taxonomy (NCBI): domain Eukaryota; kingdom Viridiplantae; phylum Streptophyta; class Magnoliopsida; order Santalales; family Viscaceae; genus Viscum; species Viscum album. The sequence goes on along the minus strand of OY728147.1, from coordinate 840,616,785 downwards.
AATTTATAAAAAACAAAATAACAAATACTATCAAAATTGATATAAATGTGTTTTAAAAAAAATATTACATTAATAATTTATATTCTATTCCTAAATTTCTAATTATTGACCAAAATACTTTTATAATGATATGTGTATCATTAATTAACCACTTGAGGTTCACTTGGAAGTATATAGTATGTTTATTAACCATATAATATAAAAATACCAAGAGACATGGTAAATGTCAAACAATTTATCTAAGAGTTAAATCTATAAGATAAAGTTAATATAGTGACCCAAACCTGTCTAAAAACTCTTTTTTGAGTGTTTTTAGAACCATCCCCACCTTATACATTAAATAATAAATTATTGTGCCATTAGAATCCGAAAATGAATTTATTATAAAATAATATTTCTAGCTTCTCTTAAGGTGCCCCTCACCCCTCTTATAAAAGGTCACTAACCTTCTCTCCAATTCATAGCATCAAAGCCATTTGGCTCGTCCAAAACCTTCCCAAATACCCTCTCAACTATCCTCCCTTCGTCATAGAGGCCTTCAGTTAGTCATTATGCAAACCTATAGATCCATTTTGATCAAATCAAAAGGAAGAACCCGAAGAAGAGGTAAATATTCCATCACCTCTTTCAAGTTTTCATTCTTCTTCCACTTCATTTTTCTTTTATGTTTCAATTATAAAATAAAAACTCCAGTATATTATAAATATTGTGATGTTATTATAAATATGTTACAACCATATTCATTATTCTATCCATCCTTTGAATGACATGTCACCATAGGTACGTACGTACAGATTACATCTCCACGTCGCGATGTAATTGTTATTCAACACATTATTATTTGGATGCTTATAATAATGATATGTATTTGATGTAAATGATAAATATAACATGTTAATTATTCTTTATATATGATATAACATCCAATTATATATTATTTTAATATCAAAAAAATGATACTGTTGCTCGTGTGTACGGCCAGATTACCGTATCCACAAACGCTATGAGATTCATTCCCATTTGTATCCATTCAAGATTAATTTTCATTTGAAAATAAACAATAATATTCACAGAGTTGATGTAATTCTGGATATGAATAAGATACATCCCATCCATAACAAATATAACTCACATAACAAATAATATAAAGGAAAACGAAACCGATAACACTCAAAACAACGATAATACTAAGATATTATTAACATTGCAATGTTAAAAGATCAAATATCATATCATATTAATGTATATGATTCTTGTATAATTTAATAACAATTATTTCACCATTATACATAAGTTTAACCAACCCTTGACCAAGGAAAATTACATTGTAAGGTTTAATTTCACAATCTCTTTATTATCCGAGGTTGTTTTTACATAAGAATCTACTAGGACCACTTTATAATCCACATCCATGTTTCTTAAAAATGTATTTCAAAACATTCTTAATATTTTATAGACTATGGGTTAATGTCATTTATATCCTTTTTTTACTTTTTATAAGATGTTTATAATGGAGTATTTCCGTCGTTTTCTAAACAAGGTCCTTTATAACCTTTTTGACAAAATTAAGGTAATAATGTCTTTTTTTAACTTATACGGCGGGTGCGGATATTTTCGGTCGTTATAACATCATCAAATAATACCTTACTAGCTTGTAAGAATATTTCCAAAATAAGTTTTTTCTTTTATAATTATATTAATTTTAAATTATTTCAAAATAGGAAGAGATATTTCTCTAAAAAAGGTTTTGATTTCATCTTTGTCAACATCCTTTGATGGATTTTATGTTTATTTGAAGTTGATTTATTATGATGCAAAAAATCCATATTGTATTGAAGGTTTTATGATATGTTTGATTTTGGATGTGTTATTTTTATAACATTCATGGTTTATTGATAAATTATTGATGTTTCATATGCTAGTTTTAATACAAATGTTTATGTAATGTTTAATCCTTTTCATATAAGGAATGAATTCGACTTAGTATGTGATGGGTGGAGCCCAATATATCTCCTCGATGCATTGGTAGGTCTAACGAGACAAACTAGAATCTTGGAACACGAACTTGATAAAATATTATTTATAGTCTTCGAACAAGGCCTTGATTATGTGGTTATGAAAGTCTGGCATTAAGCATTCCATCATTATGAAAGTGGATATTGATATGTCATGTGATTATTCGACTAGTAGAATATCTATGTGAGTAAGTAAGTGGAGTTATTTTGATTTATATTTTCCTTATTATGATGAATTTTATGCTGAAAAGGCTTTTGTTTTAGTTTTATACATTGCCTTAAATGTTTATGCTGATTTGTGAGTGTTTCCACTATATTGTTATCCTTACAGAGCATTTGATCTCAACTATTTCTATGTTTTATTTTTTCCATGATGCGAAAAAGTATATTTTGACTGACCTATAGGGATAGACTATGGGAACTCACTATTTTCTATGGAAAAAATTTTGTTGTGGTTTTCCATTTTATAATGTAATGAAAAACTTATTAATGTATCTATTATTTATAAGGCTACTAAACTAATCGGTCTATCGAGACATGATATTTTGTGATCATACCAATATTATGTAATAATTCATCGACTCTGGGTAACTAGGGTCAGGGAATTACAGTTGGTATCATAGAAAGTTTAGTACAAACCTTGGATACTAGATTTAGATAAACTCTAATTAGAGCACATAGCCCTAAGACATGCCTTGAGGATTAGTAAAGAAGAACTTATTTCAATTTTGGTATTGTAGAGATTTTTTGAGTTTTACAAGAAATACATCCATGTTTGGATACGAACAGGTAGAGGCGGCTCTGGTATAGATGTACCTAGGGGTAAAACGCAAAAACACTGCTTTGATCTAGACTCGAACGGGAACCGATGAACAAAAATGGGCCTTGCTGCACTCTTGGTTACGACACTCCTGGGGGATATGATTAGGATTATTCCCATTTTATTTACAAACCATTATCAAGGGTTTATGAGTATATACTTCCTCAAAGATTTTTTTTATGATTATGGATTATATCCATAAACTTTTCAATTTATGTTATGTGCTTTACATGTTCAGATTTATGAATTGTGATTCATAAACAAGTCTATTTTATGCCATTATTTAGAAATGGTTCCTAGTGGAAGTAATGGAAATCATATCAATTGATTAAATCCATGTTGGTACTTCCCTCCTACTCAATATAATTATAGAGGAGCTGGTGATGCAACTGAGGCGGTTTTTCTTATCACTATACTGGGACAACTCCCTCAGGTTATGAATAATAACCTTACCCGTATAGAGCACCCTGATCTGCAACATGGAGGATCAATGTTGGATCGCCTCATGAGGCAACAAAAACCAAAATTAAATGGGGGTAAAAATACACTAGTCTCCAAAAAATGGATAAATTTTTTAGAGAAAATATTACATGCCATGGGGAGTAGTGGAAGGGAAAAAGTTATCATGGAAATTTACCACCTCACTGGAGATACTGATCAATGGTGGTCATTGATTCAATACACAAAGGAAGATGATTATATACCAAATATGGAATGCATGGAGTTTAATGAAAATTTCGTAGAAAAACAATTTCCTCATGACTATTGAGCGGAAATAGAAAGACAATTTCTATGTCTAAGGAAAAAGTAGGATGAGAATATCACAAAGTATGAAGCCAACTTTACAAGGTTAGCGTGGCATGAATTAGATTATTTACACGAACCAAGAAGTAAGCTTGATCATTTTTTGATGGGCTAAAACAATATCTCCATCAAGAATTATTCTCACAGTCCTTCTCGTCATACGAAGATATTGTCTCATGTGTTATCAAGACATAAAAATAATTCTATAAGTCTTAAGACTTTAATGAAATGTAAGAGAAGAAGAGATCTCTTGAACACTCCGGAAATGGAAATAAGAAGAGGAAGGGAAAATTTGAATATCCATCCTGTAGTAAACGTGAGAAGAAACACCCTGGTATTTGCCTGAAGGGAATGGGAGTCTCTTACAAGTGTGGTGGAAAAAGACACCAAACTCATGATTTCAAGGGGAAGAAAGAGGGTATCAATGTTGAATGCTACAATTGTAGAGAAAGGGGGCATTATGCGAATGAATTTCCTAAGATTACGGGGAACAAACCTTAGAAGAGGACAGGGGATCAAGGCCATGATTATGCCGTCACTATACCGAGGTTGAAGCACTGAAAGACACGGTGGCAGTTAATTTAATGGGTTCCTCAAGAATAGAAAATTATTTATTTGATTCTTGATCATCACATTGTTTCATATCTTCCCATATTGCTAAGAAAATTATATATATCCAATTATATTTAACAAGGGATTTGTCATTCAAAACTCATAAGGGAAGTATCATCAGAACAATGTTTTGTGAATCTATTCCCATTAGAGCATATAAATGCTTTTTATCTGTTGATCTCATCATCATACCCAGGATTTAATTTGATACAATACATGGTATGGATTGGATTTCAGACCATTATGCAAAGATTTATTATAATAAGGAGGTTAAAAATTTTAATGATGATGAAAAAGAACACTTTATCTTTAGAGAAGAACCATCACCACCTAATTCTTATCTTGATCCACCCCCAGTTTCTCAACTAAATTCAATTATTGGGGAAGAAGAGAATGAAATAACTATGGGTGAGGAAATTAATGTTTAAATAGAGGATGTACCTAATGTGCAAGAATATGTTGGTTTCTTTCAAAAGGATTTAACTGGACAACCTCTAGAATCAGAAATTGAGTTTTCCATTGATTTAATTACTCGTTCAAGTCCCATATCAAAGACCCCTTATAGAATGGGCAATGTGGAATTAGTGGAACTAAAGAAACAACTAGAGGAATTGAGTAATAAGGGATTAATTTTCCCTAGTGTTTCTCCATAGGGATCCCCTGTCCATTTTGTTAAGAAGAAAGATGGATCTATGAGGTTGTGCATTGACTACAAGGAGATCAATGCTATAACAATAAAGAACTAGTATCCCCTACCTTGCATTGATGATTTGTTTGACCAACTTCATTGAGCTCAATAATTTTCCAAGACCAACCTTTGATCTAGATATCATCAGTTGTGTGTGAAGAAGGAAGACATTCCAAAAATAGTATTTCAAACTAGGCACATGCATTACGAGTTTACAGTAATGCCTTTTGGATTGAATAATGCACCCTCTATCTTCATGGATATAATGAAATGAGTTTTTGAGGAATATCTTGAGGTCTTTGTAATGGTATTTATTAATGATATCTTGGTATTCTCTAAAATCAATGATGAACATAAAAATAACATGTGCATTATCCTGAATACTCTTAGAATATATGAATTATATGGGACGTTTAGAAAGTGTGAATTATAGATTCAAGAGATTTCTTTTCTTGGACATATTGTCCCTAAGGATGCAATCTCTGTTGATCCATGTAATACCAAGGCAATCCAATATTGGCCAGCACCGACGAGTATAACCGAGGTACACAATTAAATTTTTTTAGCAGGTTATTATTGACCTTTCGTCTAGAATTTTTCTTGGTTGGATAACCCATTAACAAAGCTCACACAAAAAGGGATTAAATTTGTTTGGACAAAAGAGTGTGAATAATATTTTGAAGAACTGAAGACAAGATTATTCAATTCTCTTATATTGACTCTACCATAGGTGAATGATTGGTTTGTTATTTATAGTGATGGATCGTAGAAAAGACTTGGTTCTGTCCTAATGCATAATGATAGAGTTATTGCCTATGAATTACAACAACAAAATATTCATGATAAATACTATCCTACACATGATCTTGAGTTAGCAGCTGTATTATTTTCTTTGAATATTTATAGACACTGTCACTATGGTAAAAATGTGAGATATATACAGATAACAAGATTTTGATATATATTTTTCTCACAAAAACAGCTCAACGCGAGGAAAGGACGATGTCTTGAACTACTCAAAGATTATGATTGAATTATACACTACCACCTAGGGATGGAAAATAAGGTGGCAGATGATTTGAGTAGGAAGGATCATGGAGTTTTGAACAAGATGAGACTTGAAAAGGATCCTAAATACATGGATCTAGTAATGATAAATATTGGAATAACAATGGTAGGTGAAACATCCATGATTTTTCAAATAGTTACCAAACCATCTCAACTAGAAATGATTAAGAGTTCTCAGACCGGTGGTGAAGAGTTTCAAATGAAGATTAAAGCTATGAATGATGGGAGATTGAGTGACTTTGTGTATAAATAAAAAATTTGTAAATTTGGGAAGAGAATTTGTGTTCCCGATATACCTGATCTAAAAAGGTAATTGTTGGATGATTCTCATAGTTCCACTTTCTCAATACACCCTGGTAGCAATAATATGTATAGATATTTGAAGGAACAGTTTTGGCAGGATAACATGAAGAGGGATATTTCTTGGTTTTATGTCAAGATGTATGGTTTGTCAATAAGTGAAAGCTGGAAGGCAATATCCTAGAAGAGTCATGCAACCTCTTCCCATAACTACGTGGAAATAGGATAATATTTTGATAGACTTTGTCATGAGACTACCAAAGACTCATAGAAGGAACGATGCAATATGGCTCATTATTGATCCTCATACCAAGTTAGCGCATTTTCTTGCTATAAGAGAAGATTTACCACTTGAATGTTTTCAAGACTATATATTAATGAAGTTTTAATACTTCATGGAGTACCACTATCGATTGTTTTTTTATCATGATACACATTTTATATCATGATTCTGGAAAAGTCTTCAGAACACCCTTGATACTGAACATCATTTGAACACTTCCTACCACCCCCAAACTGATGGGCAATCAGAATAGACTATTCAAAACATAGAAGACATGTTGGGATCATGCTCACTTGACTTTCAAGGTATGTGGGATAAATATTTACCTATGGTATAATTTTCCTATAATAATAACTTCTATTCAAGTATTCCGATGGCACCATATGAGGAGTTATACGGAAAGAGAAGTCGCACACCAACCTGTTGGGATGATGTTGGTGAAAGAAAACTTGTAGGCCCAAAACTTGTGGAAGAAACGATGGAAAAGGTGAAGGTAATCCAAAACCACATCAAGGCAGCTCAATATAGGAAGAAGAGCTATACTGATAACCAAAGGAAGGATTTGGAATTTCAGGTAGGAGATCATGTTTTCTTGATGGTATATTCATGAAAGGGTGTTATAAATTTTTGTAAGAAGGGTAAATTGAGTCCTAGGTACATCGGACCATTCAAAATTCTAGAATGAATTGGGGCTGTAGAATACCGTTTGGAAATGCCTCCAAGCCTATCCAAAGTTCACTATGTGTTCCACATATCACTGTTGAGAAAATACATGCCTGACCTAACTCATGTACTCACCTATGAGGAAGTAGAACTGGAACCTGATCTGTCTTATTGCGAAGAGCCTGTTAAGGGTCATGATTCAAGAGAACAAGTGCTGAGAAATTGGAAGAATCGTCTGGGAAAAGTTTTATGCATTAATACACTAGAAATTTTGAGGACGAAATTATTTGAAGGAGGGGAGAATTTAACAGCCCAACCTTCCACGATACGCTTCTCTTTGAATTATATAATAGTGTGTGTTGTACGCAACTTTGAGTTCTAACACACACCATAACCAATAAAACTAGCTGTTATGAATTGTAATAAGCACTTTTTGATATTTTATAGATTTTATATTTCAAAATGGACTTCATTTTTGGATTTGGAATATCATATTTAGCCTGTGGTGATTTTTTGGTATTTTTCTGAAAACTATCAATTTTTGGTGAATAGTGAAAAACAATCAATTATTGTTTAAAACCAAATTTTTATTTAAATAATTTTATATTTTATTTAAATTTATTTTAGGTCAAAATATATACCTGATATACATATAAGTATTATGTAAATAATTGATGTTAGTTTATAATAATTTTAGATATATAAAAATTTTATTGATCTTTTCTCTGTCTTTTACCCACCTCATAGGAAAATTTGCAAATTTTACATAAAACATAATTTTACCACTTCTGTGAGTTGAATTTCAAAAATCCGAGTGACACAGTTGATATCAGTATGTAAAATGTGGTTCAATAAGAAGAGAATAATTTTTTGTTAATAGTAACTTTTTATTTTTATTTACCACGGTTAAAAGTAAATAGGGTAATTAAGGGTAAAAATGATATTATTATTACCATAACACATGTCCTAATCCTATTGGATAAGTATAATTAGAAAAAAAACCTTAGGAATAAAATCGGAACCTCTTTGGTGCACTTGGATAAGATTAGGACACTTATTATTATTTTATTTAAAGAAGAGTTAAAAGATTTAAAATCAATGTTTAATAACTAAAACATATTTAATATAGGGTTATACATAAGATAAATTCAACTATAAATATACATTAGAAAGTTAATAAGATTTAATACATAATGGTATTTTATTTATATTCGTCAGACATTAAATAATTTAATTTATTTCTGACACAATGATGATGCAGTAATTGCCTAATTGATGAAATATTAAAATAATTGATATTATAAATATTGAAATAAATGTAATTTGTGACTTTTTATAAATTAAACTAATTTTCTAGGTTAATATGACATTTTAGGGTTGTTTTGATGAATTTTTTTGATGTAACAATTCATTTATGAATTTAGAAAAAACAAAATACCAAATAGTTTCAAAATTGACATAAATGATTTTTTAAAACAAATATTATATTATTAATTGATATTATATTCCTAAAAATCTACGATTCATCCAAAAGACTTATATAATGACAGTTGTATCATTAATGAATCACTTAGAGTTCTCTTGGAAGTATATAATAATTTTATTACCATATAATATAAAAATACCAAGAGACATGGTAAATGTGAAACTATTAATCGAAGAGTTAAATCTAAATGATAAATTTATAGAGTAATAAAAACCTATCTAAAACCAGTTGGTTGAGTGGTTTTCGACCCATACCCATATTATCCTTTAAATAATCCATTTTGGATCCATTAGAAAAAGAAAAAGATTTTATTATAAAATAATATTTCTTGTTTTTCCTAAGGTGCTCCTCACCCCACTTATAAAAGGGCACTCCCCCTTCTGTGTAATTCACATCATCTAAGCCATTCGTCTCAGCCAACCCCTACACAAATACCCTCTCAACTATCCTCCCTTCATCCTAGAGTCCTTCCTTTAGTCAGAAAGAAAACGTAATTAGCCATTTCAATCAGATCAAAAGGAAGAACCTGAAAAGGAGGTAAATATTCCATCACCTCTTTCAAGTTCCTTTATTTTTCCACTTCCGTTTTATTTGTTGTTTAAATTATAAAATAATAACTCCAGTAACTTCTATATCCTATGATTTTATTATAAATATTGTACTACCATATTCATTATTCTATCTGTCCTTTGAATGAAATGTCATTATACGTGCGTACGTACGGATTACCATCTCCACGTCGTGCTGTAATTTTTATTCAATACATTATTATTTGGATGTGGATAATAATGATGTGTAATTGATTTAAATAATAAATATAACATGATAAAGATTCTTTATAAATTATATATCTTCCAATTATATATTATTTTAATATCAAAAAAATGATATTGTCGCTCGTGAGTATGTATAGATTACCGTCTCTACCAACGCGATGAGATTCATTCCCCATTGTATCCATTCAAGAATAATTTTCATTTTATAATTAAAAATAATGGTTAATGACTTTATATCATTTTGGATATGAATAAGATACATCCCATCCATAAAAATATTACTCACATAATAATGAATATAATGGAAAAGGAAACTATGAACACCTGAAACAATGATAATACAAAGATATTATTAATAAAGTAATTTTAAAAGATCATATATGATATCATATTCATGTATATGATTCTTGTATAATTTAACAACAATTATTTCATCATTATAGAAGAGTTTAAACTACCCTCAACCATATAAAAGTACAAGGCAATGGTTAATTTCACAATCTCTTTATTATCCAAGGTTGTTTTTACGTAAGTATCTAATGGGACCTCTTTTTCATCCACATCCATGTTTCGTAAAAATGTATTTCAAACATTCTTACTATTTTATATACTATGGTTTAATATCATTTAAACACTTTTTTAATTTTTATAATATGTTTATAAAGTAATCTTTCTGTTGTTTTCCAAACAAGGACCTTTATAACCTTTTCGATAAAATTATACTAAGAATGTCTTTTTTTAACTTATATGGTGGGTGCGGATATTTTCCGCCATGATAACATCATCAAAGATTCCCTTAAAAGTTTATAAGAATATTTCAAAAATAAATGCTTTTTTTTATAATTTTTTGAATTTTAAATTATTTCCAAATAGAAAGAGATATTTCTCTAAAAAAGGTTTTCATTTCATCTATGTAAAAATCCTTTGATGGGTTTTAGGTTTATTTTAAGTAGATTTATTATGATACAAAACTTCAATATTGTATTGATGGTTTTGAGATATTTTTTACTATGGATGTTTTATTTTTATACCATTCATGGTTTATGGATAAATTATTGACATTTCGTATGCTAGTTTTAATATGAATGTTTATGTTATGTTTAAACCCTTTCATATGAGGAATGCATTGGGATTAGTATGTGACAGGTGGAGCCCACTATAGATCCTTGATGCGTAGGTAGGTCTCATGAGACAAACTAGTGTCTTGGCACAAGGCATTGACACAATCTTATTGGTAGTCTTGGCATAAGTCCTTGACTATGTGGTTATGAATGTCTGACATTATAAATTCCATCATTATGAACGTGTAAATTGATATTGCATGTCATTATTAAACTATTAGAATATACATATGAGTGTATAAATGGAATTATTTTGATTTATATTATCTATATTAGGATGAAGTTTATGATGAAAAGGATTTTATTTTAGTTTTATACATTGTATTAAATTTTTATGCTGATTTGTGAAAATTTCCGCTATGTTGTTATCCTTACTGAGCATTTGAGCTCACCCCTTTTTATGTTTTATTTTTCCCAGGATGCGAAGAAGTATATAATGACTCACCTGCAGGGATATTCTATGGGATCTCAGTGTTTCCAATGGAAACAATTTTGGTTTAGTTTTCTATGTTATGATGTTATGTAAAACATATGAATGTATCTAGTATTTCCAAGGATACTAAACTAATCAGTCCTTCGAGAATTGATCTTTTGTGATCATGCCAATGTTATGTAATAATGCACAGAATCTGGGTTACAAGGGTCAACGCGTTACATTGGGTGTGATCATATATACCCTAGTTGGATCCCTCCATGTGTTTCAGGAATAATAATTGTTTGAAAATTAAAAAATTTCATGTTTGAAATTACTTTAAAAAAATACATTTGAATTTACAATAAATTATAAAAAAACAATATGTAAATTCAAAAACCATAGGCAAGAACTAGTGTAGCTAAGGTTGGTACCTCATACTATGATCCTTATACTCTAATTGACTGATCCACCATATTTTATATTAATTCAACAACTAGGAATAGTTTCACCCTGATCCTAAAATGAAGGTAACATCCAACCATGGCACCACATCCAATTTCACTAGAATTTGTAAGTGATATAGTGAATTAAAAATTTTATTTAGGGAAGAACATTTTTAGTGGTACTTTTCTTAGTCTTCCAACCTACGTACCCCAAGGATTAAATGTATTAGTCCTTTTAATTTCAAATAATATTACACATTTAATTATTCTTATAAATAAAAAAAGTCAACATTAATCTATTTCCATCTCAATAGATAAGGAAAAAAATTTATTCATAAAAATGCTCATCTATGGTTGGGAAGGATGGTTAGGTAAAAAGAGAATCAAAAATGAAAATATATACAACAAAAAAACACCAAACGTAATTCACATTTCTCTCATAGTTACTCTAATAAATATAACCAATGCATGGAAACCCAATTTTAATTATTTTTAATTTTTCAATGGTAAAATATCTCGTAAGTAATGAAAAAAATTTAATCCATCCAATAGATGATGAAAACGTAGAAATGATATATTTTACAAGAAATGTGTTTCCAAAAAAGAAAATTATGAATTTTAGATAGCTAAGGAGATTATATAGTTACTACCCATACCTATATGGAAGGTGGAAAATATCACCATGTATCTCATTGTGGGAAACCATAAGACATAAAAATTTCATAATTACATTTTGGAAGTAGTTTTTTTCTTAGGAATTCAATGGAGTTTATTTCTATTTGAGAATAGTTTTCTCTTCATATACATTCTACGATATATATAAAGAATGTGGAAAATGAAACATGTAATACCAGCCACAAAGGTATATTATCTTGATATCAGATTTAACTCAATGTTTTGGATAATTCTTCTATAATAATTGGATAAAAAGATGACATTCAATAGTACCAATAAACCATATTCTAGTAGACAATCTTAAAGGAACATTCATATATATTATGATATTTGATGATCATTTTCAATAGAGTTTAAAGGAGGTTTATATCAACAACTTCATCCCTTAAAGTTCTCCCATAACAATTCTATCCATTATAGTATTTAGACAGATACATATAAGGATATTTATAAAAATATTTCAAATAATCAACAAATTTGGGATGATGTTAGTTAGCATAGGCAATTGGGAAGGGTTATTTCTTATAAAAATTATTCATGATTATTAAAATTATTCAATTGCACATTAAAATCACCAAAATTTGATAGAATATCTATGTTGATAATAATTAGTGATTTAGTGATTTTGAAGTTATATATAATGTATTAATTTAAATATCACAATGTTAGAGTGTTAAGTGATTTGAGAATAAGGTAATATTGATCACCTGAAACTTTGGAACCATTGAAATACTAGATTATTGGGGGATGGTATCTTATCATCATGAAATTCTAGAAAACCTCTCTCAGGTGAATATTTTATCCATGTATATATTTTATAGATGCATATAAATAACCCGTCACATGAATTGAACTCATGTGTATTAAAACAGGAACACACTTTTTATTATAGGAAAAAACATATATAAATATTGATTCATTGAGATAAAGTACTACAAGTCCACCCAATAAGTAAAATTTCGTTGGAGAAATCATAAGGTTGGGGATGAAATGAGGGAACCCAAATATTTAATAACGTAAAATTACCCTCATTTTTTCTATGTAATGAAATTTCAGAGGGTGAAATTAATTCAAAAGGGTATAATATAACACAATACATCTTTTGTCTTTAATTCATTGAACAATTTGATAAAAATGTAATAAAAAACTAAAATAAAACATGATATATTTTATTGAAAAAATTATTATAATAAAATCTACACATTAATAAATTATGATATTATAATATGATAAATTGTTAAGATACCTATAAAATGAATAATTCTATGAAAAAATAAATTGTGTATGAATGTGTAATCATCATCCTCATGATTTCTTTGGAAGATAATATTTATAATTATAACTTTTAAAGGAAGAAAAAACATTATACATATAATAATGATTTTATGAATGATGTGGGAAAATAGGATTAATGATTTTGTGGATGAATGTAAGGGTATATATTAGAATTTAATATGACTGTTATATATATGGTCATTTGTTATATAGTTGTTGGATATATGGTTTTCCGATATATGGTTGATAGATATATGGTTGTTATATATATATATATTTTTATCTAATTGATATAATGAATTTATAAATTTTTTTGTAAAATAGAAAAGTTAGAAAATTAATAAATAAAAAATAATTTTGGAACATCAGATATAAAAATATTTCCTTAATTAATATGTATTTTTTTTAATTTTTATTATTATTAATGATTTATATTATTTGTTTAAATATAAAAGAAATATTCTAATACTGATGGATTGTTACAATTGACTAGTTGGGGGAAAAGTATTTTTAATTAGTTGTGAATAAAAAAATTTGAGGGTTAATAATTTATATTTTAATCAATTAAATGTAATTTAAAAGTATAAAATATTTGTATCATAAAAATTTTAATTAATCAATTTTAACAAATTATTATTTTCTAATTTTATATTTCTTTGTATAAACAATATATGAATATTCATATTACTAGAAAGAAAATTTGATTAAACACAGTTCGAATTTTTAAACAACATTTAGAAATTAGTTAAAGAGGTAAGGTTCTTTTTTTGGCATTAAAATTATTTAATATGTGAATACTTCATGAAATTAGTGAACAATAAAAATAGTACAAATCCAAAATATTTTTTAAAAGATTTATAAATCATATAAAAAAATTACAATTTATAATGTAGTTAATCTATGTTATCTTTGTTTTATGGAACATATGGGAACACTATTCATTTAAAAATAAACTTCCTTAACCAACAAGTAATGAGAAATTAAAAAACAACCACTCAAAATAAATTATAAAACATATTTCACAAAATCCCTTTATAAACAATCATATCATTTATATATACACTAAATTCCATACCATTATTAATTTTATAATGTCTTGAAATGTGTTTTATTTATTCCAATTACAAGAAGGAGTCTTAAATCTTTCTTTCTAAAGGAACACATTTCCAGGTGGAGTGAATTCATAAAAATAAATATATTGTTCTTTATAGTCTATTTCATATACCTTCTCATCTCAGATATTTATAAATATCAACCTAATCTATAATGAACTTCTTGGAATATAATTATTTTAATTTGTAAATGTTATAATAATTATGTAACACTAAACTCTTACTCATTCATTAGTATAACATGTTCTTATTTTGGATGGTTAAAGAACCTACCTAAAAATTGTTAAACCAATATCAATATCTTCATTGTGAATAAGTATCAAGAAATTATAAATTGTAATACAAGATATGATTTAATCATTAATGCGAGGAATATTTTTCTTGAATGGTGAAACTAAAATTAATTTTCATTGTAAAATATCTTGTTATAGATAATTTACTTGAAACATAACTATCAAAGATTCCATTCCCATGAACCATATGCATACCATCCAAAAAATGAACATGAGAATAAATAATTCATTGAATCCAAATGATTACAGTTCCCTAATTAATCAATGAATGATGAACTTATTATCAACGAATGATAATTTACATTTTCTTTTTGAAACATTCAAGGTATAATAAAAATAACTCACATTCAATGATAAAAATAAATAATTAATTTCTTATATATATAATACATCATTATAATTCAGTATTATGATATTTAATTGGTTTAAATAATGTATTTAAATAAGTAGTTAATATAATTATCTTTATCATACATTATATTGAAAATCATTCTGGGATGTTTGGAGTAAATGTAAAGGTTTCTCATCACAATTTCACTTCTTTGATATATGATTCATATTCATCACTAATATAATTTTTTGTCGAGTATATACTTCAAATGGTTGAATAATTTATTATAATATTCATTCAATTTATGTTATTTATATAACTATCTAATGTTATCTCTTTTATGGAATATTGATTCAAAATCAACCAAATATATAAGATTTTATTTTCCAATTTATCTTTTAAATAACGATTTTTAATGAATAAATTTTAATTAGGAGAAATTATATAGAATATAAGTAAAAATACCCATTTATTTACCTCTATTATATTAATAATTGGTTTTTATAGGAATTCTTACCATTTAACGTCCCTTCAGTTCATAATTCAATAGAATAGATGCTCACAAGTGGGGAAAAGTAAACTATTAATTTTTGTTCTTAATATTTCACCAATTTATCCAAGTTTTTAATATTATTTTATGTGAGTTATTATAAAAACATTTGCTAATTATTAAGAAAAATTTATATTTAGTTTTAATTCATTTTAAAAATATCAAAGTATATTTTTCAAGGTTTTCTACACAGTCTCTTTCTCATACAATTTTAATCATGTATATATGGAATGCTTTGACTCTTTTTTATTATTATTCATCAAGTGTTTTATATTAACTTTAACATTCAATATATAAATCTGTTGATTAGTAAATTACATCCTTCCAATGTTAAATTTATCTAGGGGTCATGTAACTTCTACTTATTTAAAAAAGTAATTTTATAATATTTTTATAATGTTATTTTTATGTAAGTCAATATACATTATTGCATCATATAATTCACTTTATAAATATGATAATATTGTCATCTATCTCCTTTTTTGGGTTTTATAATGGTTTTGAATTATGGAAAATGTTCATTAAATCCCATTATTTCTCAAAAATTAATTTATCCATGAATTTATTCATGTTCATGTGTAACATACATATATTATTTATAATTATCTATTAGTTGAGATAAAAATTATATATCCCTCTAATTAATTGGTTAATGATTTATATGTCATGAGATAACATGAAAGGTACTTGAACAGAATTAATTGAGTCACAATGTAGTGACTGTCCTATAAGACATCAGGGGGAACTTTTATCAATATTATTTGATAATTTAGCAAATCTAACATCAAAATTTATGATGATTCTTCAAAAAAAATTGTACATAGAGATACATTCAAGCATAACCTACTAGTTTCAACAAGATTTGATGTCTTAAAGGGTGTTCCAAACAATAGAGGAAATTATTCATTCATGATCACTCAATTTCCAAGAAACATAGGAGGATTACATCTCTCTTTTGGACTTTTCAAATAGTAATATCTTTTATTCGAGTATATAAATGGCACAATACGAATACTTTTATGAGAAAATATTTAAAACTCCAATCTAATGGGATGAAGTTACAGAAAAGTAAATAGTTTATCATGATCTCATTAAGAGGAATGTGGATAAACATCATGATATTAAAAATCATATCATGAAATATAAATGTAAAAATGAGATTTTCAATTAATAATTATGTAAAAATAAATGGAATTTAAAGTACGGGATCATGTATATTGAATGTATCTCAATGTAATGGAGTAATGTTTTTTGGAAATACGTGAAATTTGATTCCAAAGAATATTATTACTTTTAAAATTTTGGAATGAATTGGAGAAATGACTTAGAAATTATCTATTTCATCCATCCTCTAGAATGTTACTAACAAATTTCATGTCTCATTTTATGAGGAAGTTCAAGCTATACCAAAAATTAATACTAAACACTGAAGAAATTGAGTTGGAGAACATATAGTCTTATAAGGAGTATCTTGTCTAAATTATTAATAAGGAAGAGAATGTTTTTTTGAAACAAATAACATGGCTGGTCAAATGCATTTTAAGTATAAAAAAGATAGAGGAAAAAATATGGCATCCAAGGGATGAAATGATGAATAAATACCCCCTTCTGTTTATGGATGGAAAATTCCACAAAATTTTAAGAATTAGATTATTTGAAGGAAGAAAATGTATGACTCGAGATATAATATTATTAAATAAAAAATTCATTAAAATAAATAATGAACAATGAACATTTTATTAGGCAGTACACCAAAAATATAAAAAATTTAATTCACTATAACAACTTCAACTAGTCCTATAGAACAAATAACAATATAAAGAAGTAGTATTATTTTTGAACATGGGAGGATAATGATATAAAATAATATAAAACATATAAAACATATTATTACTGTGAGTGAATAAATAACTAAAAAAATAAGACAAATTAGAGAAATAATGGAATGAAATGTATGATTTTAATGCTAAGTATAAATTCAATATATAGAATAAGAAATAGGACAGTTGGAACTTGTCCATTTGGAATCATATTTTTGTAACAATAAATATGGTAATTTTAATAGTAATTAGGCCATTATGAATAAATTTATAATAAAATAAATACCATTATAATTATTAGATATAAATAATATACATTTATTTATGAGTAATAATATTACTACATTCATAATTCATAGAATAATATAAAAAGTATTTAAAATATTTATTTGAAAATAGATAATTTCGAAATACATAAGTTTAAATTTAATAATTTTCACAGCTCGTCCCAATGGGGCCTATGCTACATATCCCCAATCCAGCTTCCAATAGGAAAGGGTCTAGTGTCCAGCACGAAGTAAGAATATCTCTAACATTGGATATATTTCCCATGTAACTGTACACACAAAAACCTCCATGTACAAAAATTATGGAATGCAAAAACCTCTTCAGAACAAAATTCATCCATATCACTAAACCCATCCAATAGAGTACAACAGGGAAAGTAAGTTGGATTAAAGTATACCAGGCCAGAATACAAGCCCTCCAAAAGAAATCGTCTATAAACTACAATTTCCAATCGATAAACCGAAGGTAATGGGATTTCTATCTGTAGCCATAGGAACACCTCAACGTATCTAAAATCATGAAGCAATGCCTTGTCCTATTCATAGTCCTTGTATGAATAGGAATCTCTCAAAAATTTCACTTTCCAGCACAATACATGAAATGTGTGGGAAAATACCATTTAGGGGTGAGTATAACAATTCTCAGAATGACTTCCCAAAACCACAAGGCAATACACAAGTTAAAGGTTAATTCAACTCGACACAAAAATGTATCTAAACCATAGATAAAAATTATATAATAATATAATCAAACCCAAAACTGTAGTCTAGATGTATGTCGCAACTACCGTATACCAACACTAGAGATTTGGTCCGATTATTCCATGAAACACTCATTCGAGATCACATACTCTTGATCCTGATAACACTGATGATGTCCGTACGAGTATTTCTATTTTTCAGGAAACATCATGGGGGATAGATACACTAATAGATCTAAATAGAGATACGATACACCCACTCTAGGAGAACCAATAGCATGAGTGGAGAAATCACGATACATAGACAAGGATCATTACTAGGGCCATAGGATACATCATAACTCATGTTGATTCACCTGCTATATAGAGGACCTATATCTAGTAGGACTGGTCACATAGATAACCTGACTCTACCTGGGGAACAATAATGGATATAGTACCATGCCCTGGGCCTCTCGGAGGGGAATCCCGACACTATCAATAAAGTCCAACTGAAAGGGGTCATACTCCAATGGATAATAAATGAGACTATTTAACGATCAGGGGAACAAGAATGTAAAAAATCTATCAAAACATGTCCATGATATGGTGGACAAGGATATCAGGCCATGTAGATGAGAATAAAAGTCATATAGAAGGGTCACATGTCGTGTCACTTGATCCCGGGTACTCTCCAGGTACAACAGTCTGTGTCATAAGGACAAGTCATGTAGGAAAAGGTCTAATTGGTTTCTAGATTGGATCACATTTTGTTTCCTACTATAGGGGGTCCACCCATGTACTCTTGTTGTGTGCCATTACATGATGTCAATCTGTGTTCGCCTGCCCGGGTACCAGAACAAAGGTTAACCCGAGAATCTGGTCTATGTCTGGTCGTTTGGTGGGTTAAAAACCATGGTACAAACCATTTACTCCACCTAGTTTCTATGTAACTCCCACACTACATGTTCATCATTGAGGAAATACCCACATGCCTTGTGAAAGTGGTCACACTCTGTGTCAAACATTATAACCTATTGAAACCCTAGGCTCCGATAAAGGGGGGGGGGGGATGTCGTGTCATCCAATATTACACGCCATTTACGTGGGATTTTATAAAATTCCTAGTTCACACTCTGGACATCTCCTCTAGTGATTGACCCACCATTCATGTTGCGCCTTTGTAGGAAATTCATGATTCATCCTCGTCTGCTCATGCTATCCCATAAAAAATGTGTTTCGTCTTCTGATCTGGCCACACCATTTATTAAAAGGGGGTTTTCTTTATTCCACTAAATAATGTTAGAGAATGTGAATTCAGAGATCCAATTTCATCCATTTCACTATGTTGATACCATTGCTCCTCCTTCGTGTCACGCCAATCCCACATCTACACTATCAGATCGTTGTGCCAGAAATCTGGTTGTAACGATCGATTGATTGGGAGATGTCGAGTCATGTGACCAACGAAGAATGCCCACGATGAATGTAAAATTGGGCGAGAAAATAATAAATCAAACATGTGGTAAGAACATTGATTGATGTTCGTTTTGATCCTGGTTCATTTCCATTTGAACAAAAATTTAATTTGATCACATTATCTACTCCAACTAAAATCCTACAGAAATAAAACCCATCCGACTAGGTGAAGATCGAACCATGGATCAACCTGTTATTTGGTTGGTACATGTTCTTTTGGTAATTTATGAATGGTTATGTAAATAAAAAATAATGCATCTCACCTTTGATTTGGATTGCTCATTGAGGAAGGTCAGTTGCTGCGTCACCACTATTGGTGAGATCCGTCAAGAATGACATTTGTTGATCATCGATCTGTGACTCTCTCTTCGTTTCCAAGAGATGTTTTTCTAATTCCATCCTTAGTGATTCTCTAGAATTAATTGGGTCATGTGGATAAACATAGTATTTCTACATAAGTATTCTTTTAAAAAAAATAATTACTACATCAATAAAATAATTTATCTTTAAATTATTTAATGATGATTATGTCCTTTTGGGGTATTTCAACAGAAATCCCACGACGTATAATGTTCAGTTTTTCTTAAGGAAGACACAAAATTACCAACTCAATTATTGTCTCAGATTTCCAATCTGAGTTACCGATCATGATTTATTAGGATTTCCAAACAAAAAAATATTTACTAAATTATTTTATTTACACTTATGTCCTATAACTATCTTTCACATCAGACCTACACCATACAATGATAGTAAATGCCTTAGGTAAACCCATATTGTTAAAAACAATGTTACCCTTTGATTTATATTCCAGGAAATCATTAAATAGTTATTCCAAATTTTCATGAAAACTTCTTGTGCACTTTGTTAAAAACTGAACACTTTTTAGTGAATCATTCCTGGCACACCGATCATTGTAATCACACGCCATCTCGGTTCCTAGGCTCATATTTTTTCCAAATAATTTCTAAAAATAGAATCGGAAAAATCTGAGCCATTAAATTCTCCACACCATAGGTATTTACATCCTAAAAAATCCAAAAAATTCTACACAAAAAGATGAGGGTATTTGGCATGAATCTGAGCATCCCACTACCATGTTCTCTCATAAGGTTTCATGTGCAGCCACCAGACATGCACCAAGGGAATCGATCACCCATGAAGGATCCTCTCTTTTCAAAATTCACTCTCCACCAGGTACTGAGTAAAATTCTCCCCATCATCAATGTCCATGTCTCCCCAGTCAATGATATGGGATGGGTCATGTATGTGTCTCTTCTACTATGACATGTAGAAGAAATCATGTAATTTGTCCAACTACGGGGGTAAACCAAAGTGATAATACACCTAGAAAACTCTAGGAAGCATCTAAATAGGGATAATAAACCGTAGAGATAATTTTTCTAGCCCTTCCAAATCATTGCAACCCTCATCGAGGTGAGACCCATAAGAAGACATGGTCTCCTAACACTACCACAAAATATCTCTTCTATCTATCAGCATAAGATTTATAACAGCTTTATGCAATTTTAAACTTTTCCTAGATAGACTGAACCTTCTCGATGGTATCATTCCACAACTCCAGGCCCATGAGTGCTAACTCCCATATTCCTCTAATAAAAGTGGGGACCTAAAGGTTCACCTATACAAATCCTAGAATATTTCCATACTAATGGTAGAATAACATATATTGTTGTCCACAAACTCCACTATATTTAAGTGATCCTCCCAACCATGATTGGAATCTAACATTCAATCCTTTATCATGTTCTTCTAGGACATTAATGGACCACCTCGTCTGAACGTCAGTCTAGGGGTGAAATGATAATCCCAAGTGTTAATGGGATGAAAACTATTCCATAAATCCCTCCCATAACATGTATGTTAGAATAGAATCATGATATGAAACATTCATCGATAGAACTACATGGAGTTGAATTTTCTCCTAAACATAGAGATGTCCCATGCTCTATATTAAAATATTTTCATGGATATGTAATAAGGGGGATTCTTGGTGAGTTTGTCAATGATCACCCATATGGAATCATGTCCCTAGTATGAAAATGTTAAACTCATCCCGATGTCGACCAATATTTCATCCCACATACATTTCACCTCCTCAAAGGTTTGAGAAAAACTTGTTGGTACATGGTGTTCATCATTCACCTATTGGCATGTAATGCATCAAGAAATGAACTCTTCCACTACCTACGTCATCCTTGTCCACCAAAACTAATGTCGGAGGTCCTAGTACTTCTTCACAAATACAGGGTGTAACACCCAAGGGGATGTATACAATTCCCAAAAAACCACCTTTAACAATGTCACAGGTACTACCATGCATCATTTGAAAAGAATTGTGCATTACCCAACATGTGAATATCAATCAGAAGCATTACCTATGGACATCTGTGCATGTAGGGTCTCATAGTCAGTATACCTAAGCAGTGACTCATTAATTCTCTATAAGAGTTGAGAAGTGACAACCATCAACACGATGTAATATCCACCATATCTTTCTGTGAAAGATAACTGTAACTAAGATAACATATTTTAATCCTTCCTCAGAACCTGTGATCTAGATCTTTTACCAATGAAATATTCCACAACATTCCCCTTCACAGGCATATATAAAATATCAATGACATTGTCTGTGAAGAAAACTAGCCATCGCCTCTATATAAATTTCAGATAATTATGAGAAAATATATTCTTGAGGTTGGAGTTGATGATAAACTACTTTTCCATCAGGTAGTGTCATCACATCATCAACCTAAATACTACTCCTACCATCTCAAGATCAAGGGTCATTTATTTCTAATCATGTATCAACAATAAGAATGAACTATAGAATATCTTCTTATTCCTCTGCATCAAGACACAACAAGGTCCAGTTCTTAATGCATCACGAAACTGTACTTACTCGACACCCTTCTCCAGAAATCTCATGATCCCGACACTCATCAATCATTTCCTTAACTTCTGAAAGAATTTACATGTGGTCAACCTTCTAGAACCATTAGGACCATTTCATCTTCTTCTGGAGGTCATAAATCCTTGGTAGTTGATAATATTTCTCCATATTCACTTGGTTTAAGTGTTGATAATCCTCATAAAAACTTAAGATCACATCTGGCCCTTTTATTGGGGAAACAAAACTAGGGATTCCCATGGTGAATCACTAATTCTTACTAACCCCTTCTATTTCATATCCTCAAAATGAACTCTCAGTATGTAATGCTTCGTGGGAAACATAGAATATTCTAGTATTGATATCAGTGTCATCACGGATAGAAAAACAGTGATGGAGTCTATCTCCCAATGGGGAGGTAATCTTGGAACATCTTCTGGAAGGATGTCCTCTTACCCTACCACTACTGCTGGGATCAGAAATCTCATAACATATATTTCTCGAAGGGTATGTATGTCTAAATCATTAGTGATCGACTATACCATCCTATGATTGAGCCCATCCTCTGCAATCTGGAATTCACTTTCACCAAAAAAGGGAAACCTCATCCCATCACAACATAAACACCACACCATTTTCCAAAAAGAGAAAAATCTGAGAATGGAACTAAGATAACCAATCCATGCCAATAATTATTTCATAACACCCTGACGTTTCCAGCAATAGGTTCCAACTGAAACTCTCGCCTCCAAGGTTTACACCACACTATTAGCATAAGTGTGATCGTGAAGTCTCCTCCAGTAGATGTCTCCAAGTGTATGGGTCGAGTCAATGGTCCATCCAAAATCCCAATGTCTTATATAGAAATTGTGACAAGAAATTAATGACTGCTATTTTTTTCTATCAATATAGTAGCTAATGTATAAAAACACATATCTTCCCATGAATCATTCTTGGAGCCTCTAGGTCGTATTCCTCTACCGCGTGAAAAAATCCATGTCCATATCCTTCAGTTATCTACAATTGGTGAAAACTACCTTGGTGTGGTGGTAACATGTTGAAATTTATTCCACCTCATTCTACTCTACATGCTCATATGCCACCACTAATGCCCTACAAATCTACCAACCCCTATTTTTACCTCTTTCATGTCGTCCCATCCACAGTCTCCTTGTTAGAAGCTCTATGGGTTGGATTATCCCCAAAAATATGTCTCATATAGCCACTAGAATATCATCACCATGATGTAGGATGATTGGACCCACCATGTGAGTCTTTAATGGTAGAGTCTATATTTTGGGTCTTCTTCATATGATGCACCCACCACTAGGTTTATGAGGTAGACGTCGGTTTCCAGATGTCAAGGTATCTACATATACTTTCCCACCAATGACTACCATCAGAGGTATTTACCCTGCCAAGGAACTCTCAACTAAAAAATCCTTGTCTAGAACCCCATTATATGTACAAATGCACCAAGGGGACACATGGGCTTAGATGTCTCTTCATAGACCTCACTCGAGGGTACAAACATTTTAGTGCAGATCGTCTGTCATATCCATCGAGTACCTAGAGAGGTAGGTACGCCTTGATGAATACTCAAACATGAACATGTCATCCTGCTGGAGATGTAGAAGCTTATGGATAAACATAAAATACAAATTATGAATTGAGAAATACTCTCTAAAATCATCTTCAAAATCTACCCACATAAGGGTCATCTCGTCGTATGATTGGGTAACTAAACCCACCATCACCCTACTAAGACAAAAAAGAAGGCCCACACATAGAACCACCATCTGATATATTGGTTTTCTAACATGATGAATAACATGGTTCACCACCTCAAGATAGTCCTCAGCTACCTATTTGTCAGGCCCAACTTGGAATATAAGGGGAATTTTCTACAGAAACTCATGAAGCACACCTAGAATGTTTCCATACACTAGTATTGTGAGTACCATGTACTACTCTACTAGTGGCAGAATGGCTAGTGAACCACCTAGAGGTAACGTCTGGGGAACTGATCCCAATATCAAAGCCTTTCACTAACAGGGTTATCCTTGTTATCAATACGTTGAACCCAATCTTGTATATTTTGTGATGACACCATATAAGATAAAATGATGTACCATGGCCAATGAGTATATAAGAAGAGATTGAACAATAAGGAAAGGGAAACCACAACCAATTCATATATGATTAATGTACCATTATTATTTCCTTTCAACCCATGTTCTCATGTACTCAGTTGTGAAGTAGGTTATCATAGTCTTGGTGAATGGATATTCCATCCACATAACCAGCACTAAAGTCCCAGTACTGAAAGCTGAACTCGAAATAGTTAACACTGTTTCCCCAAAACAATTTCATAGACTCTTGGACCTAAGGTATAACAGACCACCACTGATACCACTCTATCATGACCCATACCAGTGGGTCTCAAGTCACAAATCCCAAATCCCACATCTAATAGGATTAGGGCTAGAGAATAGAACCACATAGAAATAAATAACATTGGAAAAATTTCTTATGTACCTATACACACGAAAAAGTCTCCAAGACCACAAATTCTATAATGTAAAACCACTATTGAACAAAATGCATGTGTAACACTAAAACCAACCAATAGTGTAAAATAGGGAATGCAATGTGATGTAAAACAATCTGAGCCATAATACGAGCCCACCAAATGAAAGATTATAAAAAATAAAATGTCCAATATATAGAAAAAAATGTACTAGGACTGCTTTCTATAGTCATAGTAGCACATTAGCCTTTCTGAACTCATGAAGAACCACCTAGTCTTGGTCCTGGTCATAGTCGTGGTCTACCTAGGACTTTGTCAAAAAGGTCACCAGTCGGTATAAGACACAACACATGTGCGAAAATCATGTGCTGGGGTGAGTATAACAATAGTCAGTAGGACACCCCAAACCCACAAAGCAATACACAAGGAAAAATTATACTCAACACTACACAAATTTGTTTCTAAAATAGTTATAAAAGATATCCAAATATAATGGAACCCAGAAGCATAGTTTAGAGGTATGTTACAACTACCGTATACAAATATTAGGGATTCAGATTGAAGATTCCATGAAGAACTCCTCTGGGAGCACATACTCTTGATTCTAATAGTAGTGATGATATACATCCAAGAAATAATATTCATTGGGAACCATCGTGATAGGGACATAAAATGATAGATCTGAAGAGTGATATGACACGATTGCTTTAGGAGATCCAAATCCACGAGTGGGGAAGATCACAATACATAAATTAGGATCACTTTCTAGGGTTATATCGTATTCCACAACTCATACAGAATCAACTAATATGTAGATGACTAGCCTTTGGTAGGATAGGTCATGTCAATAACATGACTCTACCTAGGGCACCATAGTGGATAGAGGATCCTACATTGGGCCTCGTGTAGGGGACTCCAGACTCTTTTAAAAACGTCCCACTGAAGGGGGGCATACTCAGGGGGATAAGAAACGATAAGAACTGACCTTCTGGAGAACGAACAAGGGGGAAAATGAATCTTGTCCAAGATACGATGTACAAGGAGGTCAAGGCATAGAAAAGAGAGTACATGGCGTGTAGAAGTGTCACCAGCTGTATCCCTTCACCCGGGGTACTTCCTGTGTACAACAAACCATGTTAAAAGAACATGTTTTGTAAGAAACATTATACAGGATATGTAAAAAGGTTCACATGCCATGTTCAACAATCTGGGGTCCACCAATGTACTATGGCTATGTGCCAGTACACGGTGTCAACCCGTGTTCTCCTAATCATGAACCAGTACATAGGGTAACCTGTGTATCTGGTCAAGGTGTGGCAGTGTGGTGGGGTACATGCCATTTAGGGAAGACATGAACCCCACCTTATGTCAGTGTAACATTTGATATACAAGTAGAGCCTTGTTTAAGGTTTCACACTCTGTGTTATAGGGATCACACACTATGGGACACTTTTTTGCCTCCCAAAACCCTAGACAATGATGACGGGTGCCTACACACTGTGTAATCACAGATTACATGCCCTCTAGCATGATATTTTTTACAATCCCTGGATTAGAATCCGATCATCTCCTCCACTGCTCTATCAAACATTCCAGCTGTGTCGTTCTGAGAAACTCAATATTCATCCACAATCAGTGAAATGAACAACCAAAAAATGTGTTTCATCTTGCGATTCAGCTGAACAACAGATTCAAAGTGGTTGTTCATCATTCCACTGATGAACGTTGAAGAATGGAGATTCATGGATCCACCATCATCCAAATCACTCTATTTCTGTATTCACACCTCTCCCATGTAACACTAATCCTAGAACTATGATATCATAATGTTTCTCCTAGAATCAGGTGTGCAATAATCGATTGACCCGGATATCTTGAGTCATGGTCTAAGAAAAGAATGCCTAGGATAAATAATGAATGGGGTAAGAAAAACATATATCAGACAAGAGGAATGGACCTATATTAATGTTCATTTTAATCATAGTTATTTTCTTCTAAAATAAAATAAAACTCATCAAAAAATAATCTCATGATCAACTCCCAATAAAATCCTACAGAAATAAAACCAATCCTGCTATGTTGTGATCAAATTGTGGATCAACCTATTCATTGGTTGGTCTGCATTCCTCATATAATTTAAGAATAGGGAAGTAAATCAAAAATAAAACATCATATATTTTATTTGTATCACTCTATGATGATGTTCGGTCACTAGATAATCGTCGTTGGCGAGATCTATGAAAAATGACAATCGTAGATCATCAATCTGTGACTCCTTCACCGTTTCCTTAAGATGGTTCTCAAAAGATCTCATTAGCAATTATCCAGCATTCTAATGTTTATACGGCTAACCTAGTGATTTTTTTATAAGTATTATTTAAATGAAAATCATCTTTGCATTAATAAAATATATTATCTTTAAATTATTTAATGATGATTACTTCCTTTTGGAGGGTTTTCATAGAAGTCTTGTGCCTCCTAATGTTAAGTCACACACATAGAAAACAACCTATGATGAACTCAATGGAGGTATTAGATTTATTATCCATGATTCCTTTAATGAGTTATTAGGATTTTAAAAAAATAATATTTCTTTTATTATTTTATTTATGGTTACCTCTAAAAGTAATCTATCATGACTGACCCACACTGGCCGATGTTAGGCCCGCATTAAGTGAAGATGTAGCTCTGAAAACAATGCTTACCTTATATTTCTTATTCAGAAACATGTTTAACTGTTATTCCACTTTTTCATGAAAACTTATTGTGCGGGTTATTAAAATCTAAACATTTTTCATAGAATTTTTCTGGGAATACCTAGCCTGGGAATCATATAATGTCTTAGTGCATGGTCTCAGAATTTTCCAAAATAATTTCTAAAAATAAAATTAGGAAAATATGAGTCATTATAATATTTTAATTTCTGATATCAATAAAAAATATAAATAAGTAATTCATTATTACAAATAATGCTTTGAATTGAGATAATGTATATTTTTCCGAATTTTCCTAGATATTTGAATTTTTGAGAGGATAGTAAATATAAAATGAGTCTATGGTAAGAATTATCTCATCATTATTATGTAAAAATAATTTTCTAAATATTATATAGGATTTATTGACTATAATACATTTATTCATTAAATAAATTTAATTTAAAATAATAAAATTAACATCCCAAACCTATAAATACTTTTCAAAATCCTAAAACAATATTTTATTATTTAAGAAATAATTAACTTTTGAATAAAAATATATTCCAATTCTAAAATGAAATTATTTTTAAATTATTGATTACTAAACACAAAAAATTATGAAATGGTCACTAAAACAGTTTTCTATTCTTCCACAAAATAACTTCATTGAAATATGTTTAGATATTAATAAAAAATTCTCCCTCATTGTCAAAAAATACCCACTCAATATTTTATTCAGTAAGACTCTAAAATCATTAGAACTAGTTTTCCACTCAATTTCACTTCCAAAAAACATTA
This sequence comes from Viscum album, assembly GCA_963277665.1. NCBI lineage: Eukaryota > Viridiplantae > Streptophyta > Magnoliopsida > Santalales > Viscaceae > Viscum > Viscum album. The sequence continues at coordinate 840,587,854 of OY728147.1, read as the reverse complement.
TAATAAGACTTAGGTACATAAGTGACTCAAAATATATCTCTATTTATGTATTGAATATTGGACCAAAGTGTTTTTATCAAGGGAAATACTAAGGTAAATGTTTTTAAACCCTTATTAACATTATTATTCATGATCTAAGTCTCTTAGGGATCTAAGGGTATCATTATCAATAAAAATTATGAGTTTTATAGCATGGTATGTGTTTTCATACATTTATCATTAATTATCATTCAAAATATCTTGATTACTAATATAATTCCATATAAAATTATATTATTCTTCATTATTATAATCTCATGATTTTATTGTTAATAAAAAATTATCATTACATATTATTATATCACACACATTATATATTATATTTCCATATTAATTTTTTTAAATGATATATTTTTTAATAATTTCTTTGTTCTATAGCCATTCTATCCATAGGAAGATTCATAATAATACAATTGTATGATGAATATATCTCACCATATTGAAACAATATCATGAATACTTCTCATTTCATTGTGATTCTATTATAATTCATTTTAGATTGATACAAGTTTACCAAGATAGGAAAATAATTCAATTGACTGGTGAAAATATAACAGTATCTATACCCATTGCATATTTACTATAAAAAATTGATTAGAAATAGATATATTTGTGTGGATTCTTCATTTCAGTAAAAATATTACATTTATCAGTGGTTTAAAAAATAAAAAAATGATTCATCACAGTTTTGAAAACAACCATGAATTACTTTTATGAAGATTTTTTCCATGAAATTTTTATAATGATAAATAATTTTAGATACACACAAAGATATGGATATATATATATGCATATGTATATTAATTTTTAATTCATAAAAATGTAAATATCAAAATACAATTCCTTATAAATTTATATAAATAATTATAGATATAAATGTTCATATAAATCCATATTTATATAAATATCCATTCAATACATATAACAATAAATAAATTTATAGATAATTATATAAATACTGTCACACACATACATATAGTCTTCTATATAAAGAAACATATTATGTATATATATATATATATATATATATTCCAATTGGGTACATATCATTTGGTGATCTGTACTCTCGTTCCACAACTTTGTGGCTAGGGATCATGGTTCAATCTCTAACACATCCCCTTTTTAGGGGGGGGGGGGGGGTGCCTTCGGCGATGAATGAGTTACTATTATGGGTGATGATGTAGGGACTAGAAGTAGAATCATTGACAATAGGTGGGAAATAGTTTTGTGAAAAACTGAAGGCTACAGAATGGGCTCTGTCACTAGAGAAGGTTGTAAATGGAGATTACAACAATGGATAGGGAACCATTATGATATTTTATGATGGTAGATAGGGTGGTGCCAATGATGATGGGAAATGGTGGGCTGGGATGTGGAAGATGAGGATTCACACTGGATCTGTAATTGCAAGAGTGTGGTCTTGATTGAATATTAGTATGACCATGTAAAAAAAGTTGGTTTATAGGAAGATCCTATAGGGGTTGGGAATTATGATCATATTTTAATGGGTTTAATACCCCTGGCCCTATGGGCACTATAATGGGATCTCTTTGACCATAAAACTTAGAGGGCTTTGTTTGGTTTGATAAAAAGGGAGAACTTCCCCCATACAAGTTAAAAAATTCTACGTGTATATACACACACACACCTTAATTTATATGACTACATATCTATAATAAAATATAATACTATATATAGGTAATCATATATATAGAAAAATATAAACATAGAAATAAATATACCCATATAATATATATAAAAACAAAAAATAGATATAATAAAATAGATATATTTATTCATTTATTTATCAATATGTTATATAAATACACATAGAAAAACGTTCATATAAGGTTATATATAATGTAGTTGAGGTCAAGTCAAGGTTGTTAAATCTCCCCCGTAACACTACATCAACATGTGTTGAATCCTAAACAACCCCCTGTTTGGTGGAATTTATGGAAGAAATCATGATATAATGGATGAATATCATTTTGAAGTGAATCTACAACAAAGCAAGGTTGAGGGCCACAACATTGGAGTTCAGAAACTATAGAACTGGAGAGTGGATCAGGTGCGTCACAACGTTTTGTGTGTAGTGTAGCGGGTTCTACGAATTTTAGGGATTCCAACAATGTAAGAGGCGAGGATTTTTAGGGTGCTATGAAATAGAAAAATAGGTCATGATGTTGGTGTCTGGCATTATGACATAGGAAAGGTGACCATGAAGTATTGACCCATGTAAACCCAAAATTTGGCATTCGGGTAACAAAGCCATTGGGAATGTGTTTAGCATATTTTTACATCTGGTTCTTTTGGTATTGTAAGTACTATCTCCTAACCTAGTTAAAAATGTATTTGATTCCTTAATAAAAATGGGCTTTACCCAACTTGTTTTAATATATAATTATAAATATACAAGATTATAAAAACATATATATACACACATATAAATATCTATATAAATATACACCCACATAATAAATAAATAAATAATTATAAACATTTTTAATAATATATAAATGTATATAAATATACCGACGTTTATATAAATAAATTAATATATATATATATATAATTATAAATAAGCCTATATAAATACATTAAAATTGTCAATGAATTTTAAAAAATGGACACACACATATGAAATTAAATATAACCATGACTATATATATAATCACACATTCAAATGTATATGTATATATATATATATTCAAACACCCTATAATATAAATGAATTTATATAATTATATATAATAAATAATATAGATATAAAACTACATAAATGTGCATGCACATACACACACAAGAGAAAATTTAGTTTTTTGATATTTTCTGTAAACATTCCCTAATATGTATAATGATTTCAAATAATGATTTAAAAATATTGTTGTGCTGTCTTAGTATAGAAATTCACAGTTTTTATGATGTTCCACAGTATGCACCCAATCACTAGGGATTCAATTTTAATTATCATTTATTAACTTTGTTACATATTCCATGAATATAATTTTATCATCTGGAAGACATTATGATATTTATTCCATCAATAATATGTATTCCTTCGTTATTTCATTTTATCTTTTTCCCTATGCTACCCCTTACTATACATCTGACCTCACCCCTTTTTTGTTTCTATTTTCCCTATGAAATAATGAAGTGTAACATGAATTATCAAAGGATATTTTTAGAGGGAAAATAAGAGTTCATTTATTTTTTATTATCCATTTTATGATTTAAAATATAGTATAAGTATTATGTATGCATCTAATATCCTAAGAAAACAAAATATCAGGCATCAACCAATGCTCGATCACATAATGTAGTCCATTAGATGATATAAATATTGGATAAAAATTCTAGAATAAGTATCCATCGAGCTTTATGGATTTAAAGATACAAATACACTACAAATTACTCACCACAAAATTTCTACCTTGAATACTCTAAAAAACTCACTACTCATAGAAAATCATGTTATAATGATAATGGAAAGAACACATGATTTTACTGGGTTTATACCTGATTCTCACATATATAGCAGAAACACTGATGTATTTTCCTTTTTAATTATAAGATAAAAGAATAAAAATCACTATTTCAAATAAATAAAATTAGAGCATAAATTTAAAAACAAATCACACCATCCCATGTTTATTATGGTCCCACTAACTTACAACAATAGACTACTTGTAATCCTGTTGCACTGATATCCATGATTGGTGATCAATTCACCATTGAACATAGCGACCATTGACCTCATATTTTAATAATCACATAATCATTATAACTATTAAAAATGAACGGATACCGAACCCTTTAGTGAAATTGAATAATAATAACCTTCTAAATTCAGTAGAAGATCATCCAATGAAACTGACCACAAATCATTCCCATCAGTCGGTACCATTATCTGATCAAATAAACACCATAAAGAGATTCTTTTATTGCTTCTTATACTCTAATACCAAGAAATCACCAACCTTTATCTTTCTGGTAGATGTAATAAACTTATTATATATATTTAGGACCTTATTCATACAATTCCAAAAATTAACTGGATACACATTCTAAAGTGTGATTTTTCCAAATCCTTCATGTTGATTGAACAAAAACTTCATAAAAAAGATGATAGGAATTAAGATTGAGAGTGATAGGGAAGAAAAGACATTTTTTTTATTTCTCATTAGACCTACATCTATAATATGATTGAGAAGTTTGGCATTCCAAGATGTAAGCTGGTCTTAACTCTATTGGTCATAAGCATCATGTTTCCCAAGTATAGGTAAATAAAAATAGAAAATTAATTCCAATATATAGGGAGAGGTCTATTATCATTAATTAATGGTTCCCTAATTTAATTCATGATATGATCTTTACCGCAAACATATTTTATAATGGGGGTTCTGAGCGATTTCATATCAAATATGGGAAGGGGACACTTGAAGAAGGTGAAGTGAATCATTTTGTATTAGAAGGGATTGAAATATATATCATTTTAATTAGAGATAGGCAATCCCATAAAGGGTAATTTACAAATTTATTTTTTACAATTCTAACCACTAGAGGGGAACCACTAGGTTTATTTTTTCCTATAGAGTGACCAAAATCAGTTGGATGTATCTAAATCAAATGATTTTTATTTTTTAAATAATGGATGATGGGTATGTGGTAGTAATGTAAGAATATATAGAATCTGTATGGTTAATACAATTTTTATGGTGCTCAAAAAGAGTTATAATAGTGGGTTTTTATTCATTAATAGTCAAATAATGATCCATTTGGCCCCGGATCAATTGTTTCCCTCATAAGGAAAACATATTAACCAAAAATACTATTTCATTTGTAATAAACTAGTGAAAAATGTGCTAGGGTTGTAAAAGATAAATTGAATGAATATTCTGGGGGACATATTCACCAATGTGTTGGTCCAATAATATTAAATGAAACACTATGCCTTATTAAGAATTGGGTAATTGTGAGGCCCAATAATATCTCCAGGGATTTTTAATCCATATAAAATTATCAGTTCATGTAATATTTTAATGGATCATTTATCCTAAATTATAATGCTATATCTTTTAATCCCTACAACTAATGGATGATTTACTTCACAACCAGCCAATGATTCTTTTGAATACTTGACAAGAAATGGCTCACCATTTCCACTATAAAAGAAATTTCTGGCCATGTATATATCAGGTAATACATCCAAAAAAATATTGTTGATAAAAATAGAATATTATCTGTTTAAAATTAGTCATATTCTATTTTAAGTTCCTTGCCCATAAAAAATGTAAAGTCTTAAGACAATGGATTCGAGACCAGATTACATTGCTATATATCAGACAAGTTCATATTTCAGATATAATCCATTTGAGATAGAACCCGATGCATGGATTCCGTATCTTTATCAATATTCATTCATAGTATCTTTTTCGCCTCTCTAGGACTATTCATATTGAATATCTATGAAATATCATGCTTCATCTTGTTTATCATTTTAATTCAAGGACTAGTCAACAAAATTTCATCCCCACACATAATAAGTGTGATTAAACTCCCCTCAACCCATACCCATTGGTAGCAACAAGGATACTCATTTATCTAAGTGAAATATTCATTATTGATGAATTATTTAGATTTTTTAGTCCATAACCATGGAATGTAATTCAAGATATAATGGACTCTTTTTAATTTACACACCATTTTATCATTATGTTGATCCATTTAACCAACTAGTTTCATCTTGTAAATTCCCTCCTCCAAATATCAATGGACAAATGTCATCCTCATATCTATTTTCGTTAAGTGAAAATAACTAGACACAACCATTCATAGCATATGATGGATGGTGGAATGCTTATATACTAGCCATAATATTGTAGAAAAGTTAGTCACTTAGTTATTTTGAAATCCATTTGATAATAGCTATTCCTTATATTTCACATTTCTATAAGGATCATTCTGTAATAATTATAGCCACTTGGTTACAAGTTCACATTCCCCCCTATGGAGACTTATTCATCTCCCATGCACTGTTGGTATTTTACAAAAAATTCTTCTTAAATTACTAGTTACCAATATCTAGAGTCATTGATAGTGGTTTCCTCTTTTGATATTATTGGTTATCCTCCATCTATTAAATTTATAATGTTCAATTATAACTATAATCATTCTACCAAAATCCTAACTCTATAGACTATACACAGTAAAACTTGGTGATAAAATCTATTTTGAAATAAATATTTTAGTGCACTACCATCTGATGAACCATGTTTTTATGCTCCTACTTCTAAACATTTCCCTAATAATTCAATAGAACATGATCATTCTTAGTCATATCCTATGGGAATCACTTCTGGTCTATATGTGTTGACTTCTCAAATATCCAACAATGATTTCCATCTTGTGCAATAACTCGGATCAATGTACTCAGGGTGAATTGATTTTATGCTCTAAAATAATTTTTCAACCTTGTTCCGATCCTTACATAAAACCTTATAATTTAATATAACATCTCAACTCTTAATTACCATTCTATGATCATTATCCAGGTGAGAGACCAGAAAATATTCCTCACTAAATACCATAAATAAACAATTTTCTGGATTTGGAATGTGTTTATTTTTGTTCGTGGCATCGATAAAGAAAACAGTGAAGCTCCCAAAAAACATATAATGTCTAACTTTCATTTGTTTATGAGACTATTTTTGTTCTTAAACATTTTATCTCATTGGAGAATATATATATGTTAAACAAGTATATCACAATGTTCTTGTATTCAATGAAAAATACCTTGGTAATTCATTTGTTTAATATCATACTTCATTCCTTTAATATAAAATTTTGGTCTATTCATTCTATGAAAACATGTTTCTACGATGGACTGGGAATATTTACCCTATCCTAGCCCCATTAATCTAATATAAGGACCGAAATTTTCATCTATTATACTCACGACTATTGTCTAATATCTGGATTTTTACCTTCTAACAAATTTCCCTCTCTTCATTGGCATTTTTATGATGAATTTGGAAAATAAATTATAATTATAGATTATAAAATAATACAATACTTTCCAAATTGCATCATTAAATAATTAAATAATGTAAATAGACCCACTATGAAATTAGAAAAGAGCATGTCCCCACATGTCGATGTAAAACTAGTCAATATTATTTTAAAAGGGCTTTAATTAGTTCAAGTTAAGGAACACATTTTTCTCCAAACCAAAAAACTCTCTTATCTTTCAAAATCACCGTGTTTAAGATTAAATATTCCTTATTCAATTAAAAATTCATGTTATTATAATGTAAGGAAGATAAAAATTCCTCAACAAAAAACATTAAAATTTTATTTCCCCAACATTTACCACTCTTTATTATTTTTCAATCAACTAAACAATACCATCCTTTGCTACATTTTCAACCACCATGAATCCAAAAGTCACCATCTAAATAGTAAAGTTGAATCTAGTTCCACAACATAAATAATTTAAATATGAAATGGAAATTAGGATCCTCAATAACTTATGGATTTGTTTTACTTAAAAAAATTACATCTCCTTTCATCATTATTTTTATACCCTTATCATCGAAAAAATACACTTTTTATTCTTCTCAGACACATAGTTGATCATGATCACATTATATATTTTAGTGAGAAATAATTCATGAAAATCCATCATTAATGATTATACTAAAATATTTCCCCTAATAAATTTATTTTTTACCCCCTCAACAATTCTCATAGAATTTAAACATCCAAAATATTCACTTCCAAAATCGATTTTTTATTTTATTAATCCTTATTGAAATATCAGGTCCTCCAAAAATTCTATTATGTTATAGTATGACTCAAAAATTTCATCATTGTTTGACTAACTATGTATCTTTTTATCAACACTAAATTCTTTATTAAGGTGAGAACCCCCTCACTGTTGTTTTTTCATGTTCCAAAAATGTTAAAATATCAAATTTCATCTTAGTTATTTATTAATAATTTTGTTCCAGGTATCTTCAAACACCATGTTAGTTTTTCAATAGGAATTTCTAAACATCATTACTATCACATCCCATGACTTCGGTAGGGAAGAATGTAATATAAATACCCATATATCATCATAAAATATCCCCATAAATAATTTGAGATGAAGTTAAATCATAATTAATTTGATCATGTGATGTAATATAGTTCTACCTTCTGATATACTTATATTGTATAAATTTCACAACATAAATGCTTTGTTAAGTGTTATCAAGTTCTTGGGTGTGCAATTTGGGTCCTTTAATAGTTTCACTATGGATTCCCCTCCCATACGTTAATGGACACATACCATGAAAATAACAACCACAATATCCCAATGGAATTCAATCCCAACTAGTCCCATTCCAGCTAACCCATATTCTAAAGTTTCAATATAAAAAATGTAACCTCAAAATACGTTTGAATGTGATAATACTCAGTATGAATTCAATTGAAACAAAAAATTTTCCCATTAAACATATCTAAATGAAAATAATATTTAATTTTTATTATAGCTCCCACTTATAGTAAAATAAAAATAAATTTAAAAAATGTTTAAAATGTTTAGTGTGTGATACCAGAGATGCCTCATAATATGTTGATGAGTGATCTAAGAAACCACATCCATCGATACAACATGTTTGGAATCTTCCAAATTTTGATCATCTGATATGGTCCACCATGAAATACACGTTGATGAAAACAATCCCTATGAAAGAATCTATCAATCCTAATGCTATGGAAGATAGAAAAAATATCACCCAACTTAATAAATTAAGTCGACCTCACTCGAACTCTATCAATACTCACTACTCACAAAAATTAAATCAAAAATTAATAAAACAAGTAACACCCAAGTTTATGTGGTTCATACATGATTCCAACCTTAATGGGAGAAACACCACTATTTTTTCCATTACAATAAAAAGTATAATAATTACAATTAATTTTTCTATATTAGTAAAATTAATGAATAATTTTAAATAATATTTCCATTCCACAATAAAATATGTAATATAGTCCACACATTATTATATAAAATTCTAGCTATTCATAAATATACACTACTATTTGATATTCATTAAAAACACACAATTTATCATAGTGACCTCTGATTCCATGGGTGATCATTACAATCAATAACGAATGAAATGATATATTTTCCTTTTTCAATAAATCAATGTTGAATGATACTGTAAATTTTATTGATAATTGAATAATAAAACATCCCATTTCATATTACTAAAATGATTGATAGCATAATTGGATAAAAAATCCTCTACCAAGTACATTTTTTTCTTCTTATTATACCCAACGACCGAGCTATCATTCACTAATACTCCTTCTAGTAGATTTCATCAGAACATAAATAGAATTCTCACTCCCAAAACTAAACTATTAGAAACTATGTATTATGATCTATTTTATTCCTCACCAATGTAATAAAATAACCATGAGATCTATTTAATTTGAGCTGGGGTTTCTCAAGGTGTGTGCATTCCTATTCAAAGGAGTGAATGTAAGATAAATATGAGAATATCTCATTTTAATGAATTTATATCTCTATATAAATTAAACATTTAAGGAGGATAATTTTAGAGTAATAATTTGAAAGAAATTATATTAACTTTATTTGATGAGTGATTGAATAAAAAAACATTTTTTATCTTAAAAATTTAGGCAAACCCATTATTTAGTATATCAAAATGAATATGTGATAAAATAAAAAAAATCATTGCTTCTATAATTTTAAGATTATTTAATATTGATTTCATATTAGGACATATATAACAATGAGATGATTGATATTAGGGTATTAAAAATTCATTTCTAAAAATATGGTCATTAATTACTATATTATGTCATTTTTGCGACATATATTAATAATTATGAACATATATTTTCCGACATAGAAACATATATTTATAGTGATGTGATTTGATATAAATTATGTTCTAACACTTATTCTATAATTTTTTATATTCAAAAATTATATTTATTTAAACTGTATAAAAATTAATAATTTAATTAAGAATATACTTGTATAAATATAAATTTTTAAATTGTATATTATATATGATAATTAAATTAAATAAATTATTAATTATATTTATTTGTTCATTATTTATTTATATTTATTATTTACTTATATATGTACAAATTAATATTACAATAATAATGTATGACAGTTTAAAATATAAATTTTTATTTATGTTTTTTATATTTGAATAAAATGGATATTTATTATAATTTACTCATCTTCATTATTGATTGATATATTAATTAATTAGTTAATATATATTGTGAAAATAATTATTTAGGTTTATATATTATCTACCAAGTTAATTTTTAAATTATTTTTTATCATATTTATTATAACAAAAATTTATATTAAAGAAAAAAATATTAAATTATATGACAATTATGTTGTAACACGTTCGGTATACTTATATTCACAAACTTTTATTTAATTTATTTCATTTTATTAATGTTGTATTTATATATTTATTTGACAAGGTGAATCTAAAATAATAACACTAGGAAATGTGAGAAATGAGAACAGTGAATTAGAATCCCAGTATTCGTAGTTTACAAGAGAATATATATTTGAGAAACTCAAAATACATCATGTACTAAAATTGTGTTAACACACGTACCATTGTAAAAATTTAGAATCATCAAGGATGGATGTCAGCCCATCCAATATAAACAATTGGTTAACCCCAATGACACTAGATGCACATCAGTTGAGTCCAAAAAATGATTCATGCATGATAAAATCAAAAAATAATGGTATTGATCTAGATTAATAACATTCATTTTACTTCATGTGCTAGAGAGAAACAACACTACACTTCATAAGGGGTACTAATAGTTATTACATCCCTAAAACATAATATGACAAAGTAAAAAACCAATTTATGATTTCAATGTAAGAATTTAATTTCATGATTTTACATCCAAATCACAGTGAAATCCCTATTCCATTACATTCATCTCCCTTGAACATATAAGAAACATAATATATCACGAGGATTAGATAGTGATAGATATGTTCCATGAGGAGAAAAAGATAATAATGTAATCTGTTTAACTCCCTCATAGATTCCATTCCCATGGAAGTTATCCAATGAACATGAAAAACAAATAAAAAATAATTGGAGTTGATTGATATGTTCCATCAAGAGAAAAATAGTCATTGATTCCATTAAATGTTTTTGTAGATACCTTGTACATAGTATATGGCCCGTAAAATTTTTTTCATCAAATTTTGAAAGATACCACTATATATTCCATGAGGAATAATCATGAGTTAAGGGTCATATAGGGTATAAAATATAGTTTTAATAAGAAATAATAATGTCAGAAAAAATCTACATGGATGTGATCTATGCTACTACACTATAAATATAAGTATCACAAAATGAGCATGAATTAAAACATTTAGACTCTGTATATTAATGATGCAAGGTAAACAGATGAGAATGTTAATTTGGAGAACTAGATAGGAATTTTGACATGGGTTTGGATATTTATTAAGTATAATAATGGACATACAAGAAATATCATACACTTGAAGGAGAAAATACACAATATGAAGGATGGGTAATGGAATATTTTTCTAGTATTATTCTAACACAATTTCTTCATATTTTCATATTAATATATTATTTAATAAGTGACTTAAGAAATTCATAACGTTTAACATTTGGGTTGACCCTTTTAATAGTTTTTCCTTTTTAATAAATTATACATATTTGTTTAATAATACTCTCCCTTGATATAGATTATTTAACCATGTTAAAAATGGGTAGATGATATCAATAGGTTGGAAAGGTCATGAAATTAGAATCTCACACATTTCATATTAGAGTGAAAATTATAATTGTATGGTAGTGGTGTGGTTAGACAAACCATAATTGTGTAGCTCAACAAGCCACACATTTAGTTTAATCTATTTTCACAGTGGTAAAACACACAAAATAATAAAGAGTATGTATTTTTACTCTTAAATAATGTTGAAAAATAAATATTTAGGGGGAATAATGCCTTTTTTGGAAGTCTATTCATTGTATTGTGAGAGAATTTATAGGTAATGAGTAGTTTATTCTCATTAAAATTTCATTACATATACGTATGTTTTTGTGATCTAGTTAGATTATTTTTACACTTAATCTGATCCCACTCCATATGTGGTATGTAATTTTTCATAAATTATAGGATATTTGAAAATAAATAAACTTTGAAAAAATAAATCATATCATTTCTAAAATCATTTTATAAAGTTTTTTATAGAGAAATAAAAAACAATTATACCCAAACATTTCCTATAGAGATGGTTTGGTACTCAATTGGTGTTGTAGTACATTAATACCACACAATTTCAGAGTAGTGGTATGTTTACACTAATTCACATTTAATATTATAGACTATATTATAATAACCCTTGAAATATATAAATTTACTTTTTATCCATGATTGATTATACTCACAATGGGTTGTTATATTGAGATAAATATGATTTGGAACAATTATATATATATACAAACAATCTTACAAGGGATAAAAGTTCGTGAAATTATAGCCAAATACTCTTGATTAATGTAAAATTCATTTATTATCATGGGTGTCATTATTTTTACTAATGTGTATATTAGCAATGTATCATTCAACTCGAGGCTCTGAAAGGCTTATAGTTTGAAATATTTTGTTATTTGATACACATCTGAAGTTAATTGAGAAATTTGTCAAACAGAAGATTAGTTGGTTTGATACTAATCATTTGGATATATTTGATTAACATTGATAAGATGTTTCTACCCAAATAATGGTTTTATGACGTCATAACCCTCAGTTAAATTTTTACTATGTAATCCATTTACTATGCAATGACAATTTCAACTAATGTAAATATATATTACTTTGTTAGATAAATTTCTTTTGAAAATATATAAGTTGTAAAGGCATAATGGTTTCTATTTATTATGTTTAATATCAATTTGAATGACATAAGAATATTTGTAATGACCCAAAAAATTATGTTATAACAAATAAAATGTTTTAGGCTTTTATTAATTCATTATAATTGATTTATAAAATTTCAGGACCATTAATGAGTTAGTGGAGGATATGATGTTGGGTAAATATAAATGTAAAAATAGTGAAATATAGATATAGGTACCACCAGGTACATAATATATGGTCATATAGTACAGGAGGATATGTATAATTGAGGGAGAACATCCATGAGATCCACTGACCAATTAGTGGATCTGTATAAAGGGACCTATAACTTAGTGTGTTCCCAGTAGATGTCTAATAGGCCTTAAATAGTCATTAAAATGGACTCTTGGAATTAATTTTTTTTATAATTTCATGGGAATATAATTTAATTACCTCAAACGTTAATTAAATTTACCTTAATCCTATAACAAACCATCCTAGGTAAACATACCATGCCAACTATGTTGAACTGTCATAAGACCCTAGGAAAACCCCCAATCGCCCATGCTGGTGACTAATACTAGGGTATCAATGTTAACACATAGTGAATAGTTTATAGAACAAAAAAATTAAATATTATATGTATTCCATATATTAATTTTTCATGAATCATCCAGGGATATGATCTGTATGTAAAACAATTACCACTCACCATAATAATATCATGAAAAACATAATGTAATCAAGATCCCAAAAATAAACATTAACTATTTATAAGATGTAACCACTGGTTAAAATAAACAAAATAAAACAAATAAACCTGATTTTGATATTACATACAAGGAAATATAGGACAATATATAACTTAATCCATCAAAAATAATATAGGATACACCACTGTGCAATCAAGATATATTTTATTGGCCCTTTTCCATCACCAAATATATACCATAAAATGTGGAATAAGCATCATGTAGATCTACTATAATATTAATTTAAATTAATTTCAAATATATTATATAAAATAAAACATTTATATTCCCAAAGGATTATTCTAGGTGTGGGGAAAATCCCAATAAGCTTCCACCAGAAATCTACATAATAAACTTTCAAATGAAAATTAATAACTCTAGATTGAAAACATTTTTTGAAAATTATTTTTTTGAAATATGTTCCAAATCTCTTATTTTTTTGTAGGAAACCCCACAAACCAATAATAACATGTAAAGTACAATGATAAATCATAAATTAGGTACTAAAAATTTATCCAATGAATTAATATTCACCAATACATGGCCATAAAATAATTTAATGTCATAATAATATCTTTTTATGTGCAATATAGTGGAGCTTTAGCATATGGGTTTCAATGTTTACAAGCAATCACTCATGAAACACAAGATTAAATATGTGATCATGAAAAATTATCCAACCTGGTAACTCTCATGTAATTGTTGTAAATGAACATTATTAATGAACACACATACCAAGAGTAGCACCCATATGAGCAATATGCAACCAAGGCCTCTCAAGTTCATGTCGCAAATAAAATCCATAATAAAAACCAATTCCCAAAACAATTAACAAAACATAATTAGAAATAAATATGAATCTATAAAGACATACTTTAAAAATATTCATTGAAATAATCATTGTAAGAATGTGTTTTCAAGGAAAAAAATTAACAAATTATTTATATGCATAATACTGATATTCAATTTAAAACAATGAGAAACTAAAATTTTCCAATAATTTTTTTTATTGATTACATATAAAGTAAAATATCCCTTAAAAATTCCATCCAAAAAATAATATGTCGATAAAACTATAAAATAACTCAAGAGTAAGGGTGTGCTAAAGAAAAATTATGGATATATAGAGACACTTACCTCATGAGATATGAAACAATATTATAATTGAAAATGAAACTATGTAAGAGGATAGAGTATTAAAAAATAAACATATGTAACAACACATCAGGAATCCACTCCCTTATAATTTTTTCAATAGAAACCATAGGATTTCATAACTTTATGGAACAAGAGGTAACCAAAATAAGATATAAGAGAACCGATAGGAGAAGCATGGAGACGGTCCCCATGTGTTATCATGAATTTACAAGGTGAAATATCTATAATTTAAACTCAATAAAGAGGGGCATGGTGTGCTTTATGAAGTACATATGACATATGTTTGAAAATGGAGTAAGAAAATGGATTTTAAGGATAAATTAAGTGAGAAGAAAATGGTAAAATTAACTTTTTAAATGGATTATAAATGGTAGTACATAATTTGATCCTCCTTGTTTAGGGCGTGGAATCAATTTCTAGAACACATTCTTGACTACCCAGATCTATTCACAACATGAACCTATTATTCAAATTGTGTACCACCAACAATCCAAGACTATAGTCATGGTTCCAAAGTTTCATGATGTGGAATACATGGCCATGGTGTGAAATAATCAATAGAGTAGGGATTTAATCACTAAATACCTAAGAACCTAAAAACGATGGAATAAATAATAGATAAAAAGAATTAATAAAATTTGAAAAATTACATACCTAATAGTGAAATCAGATGGAGTTTCATAATTCTCCCCACCATATCAATTTTTTTATTATAATCTCACCAAATCTTAGATCTCTAGAAATGATGAGGTCACTTACCCATAAATTCTTAAATCACTAATTCCAAACCCTCCCATTCCAAATTTTTAGATGGCTCTAGATTATACTTCTTCATCTATGAAAAATTGAATATTTTATGAATAGTTATCATCTTGGTTGGAAGGATAAAATATTATGCCACCTTTTCTATATATGATCTAAAAGGTTCTATCATTACATTGTTTCAACATACCTTCCATTCCTAAATGTTAGTTCCCCTATCAGGGAATGATTTTAAAAAACACCTGATCAATCATACCGACCTGTAAGAAATGAAAATAATTATCGATGCACAAATTTTAGTGACTATAAACCATCAAAAAACTTTTTTTAATGAAATAAATCTTTTATATCATTTTATAAATATTAATTAATTTTTTTTTCAACATAAGACATTGTAATATTTCTACGAATATTTCTACAACTAAGCACTGAGATGACATTAGATTATGATGACTATGATCCTAGAATTAATATTTGAAAAATATTAAATATATTAATATTATGGGAATGGTATTTTCTTGGAAATTTGATATACCTCAAAAATTCAATCCCATATAATAAAACTAATACCACCATTGATTTGAAATAGTGATTTTTACTATAGGTGTGACTTAATATTTCTAGTGTGAATATCTTTAAAAAACTCATTATAGGTGTTAATCATAAATTATTTTAATAAATTTTTTCTTAATTTGTTGACACAAGAACCTAATAAAATTCAATATAAACCAGTTTGTGACCAAAATTTAGTGCTGGCATCATATACATAGTGATTTATAGAGGAGTCGGTGGAGGATCTTACATGGATAAATATCAAAAAATAGAGATTTTGAAATCAAAGTGCCAATGAATTTTGAGGATCTCATCAATGGAAATGAAAAAATTTCTTTCTTCATTAGAGATTGATCCAAATCATGGTAGGGAGTTTTCAATGTGATTTTTCCCCATTAAAAATTTTAGATTAACATGAATTAAACATCACTAAAATTAATTTGTGGATCAATTGTCATTGGGTTGTTCAATGCTTATTTTCTCTTCAAAGATCTTGCATTTTGAGAATTATTTATCCTTAATGATTCTTGTGATCTAATTATTTCACACATGATGGATTCTGCCAATTATAGACACATGACTAAATTCATTAATCCTAGATCTTTATCCCTCTATTCGTAGTGTTCATCCTTGGTAATAGGACAGGAAATTTTTCAATGATATCCACGATTACCAATCATTGTGAATCTATTCTCAAGAAAAGTGGATCAGAGTCACAAGGTTATATTTTTATTTTTGGGATGCGATAGAGGTGTGGTGTGATTATTAGAACCAACTTTGGATTAAGTATTGGTGGATTTTCTATCCGGATTGAGCGATTCTTGTGACTTCATGGGATCATTGGTGCGTGAAAATGGGATCACAACATTAATATATGATTCAATGAGGGGTGGTCAGATTTAGATACCAAGGAGGATGATACTCAGCATGGACATAATGGTGGCCAGATATGATTGTGGTTGGACTAGGATCTCTGACGAGGTTTTTGGTTGTTTTCAACCTTGTGGGTGTTATTTTTATTTTTAATAATAATAATAACACTGAAATAATGTGTGGTTAAAAAGTGAAATGAGAGTTAGTTTAAATAAATTAATGAAATGAAGTGTTGAGAGGGGGATCCACTTGATAAGGGGGTGTACCTAGGGTCCTGAGTTTTAATGGGTTCTCTTCCAATACTTCATTTTAATATTATTATATAATAAAATATTGATAATATAGAATGAAAAATAACAATATAGAGAAATACCATGAGGATATGTTTACATTATACATGGAGTGGGGGAGGTGTTCACTCTTACCATTGATTAAAATTTTATAATAATTGTTACAATATAAAATAATGTTATTATTATTATAATTAAATCTTGTTTGAGTCATAATTCCCTCACGCATCATTAGAGTTTTGATCCATATGTGACATTATGACAATAGAATTGAGGTGACTGATTCAATATCAATTTTAGTTAATGTTTTTAGACTCATGTATCTACACCATGATTCCCATAGTAATAGTAATAATAATAATAATAATAATAATAATAATAACAATGATATAGTTTTTATTGTTATGGAATCCAGTAACCTACATATGTGACGTCAAATTGACAATCTATCTGCAGCCTCAAGGACTAGATATTGGGGAAATACATTTCAAGACTAATATTTGGTACTTAATTAATATCTGTGGCTTAATAACACATAATGAAACTTGTGCATGATGCGGTGAAATGCATATTTTCACCAGGTGTCCATTTGGGCATGTAAGTAGTATATAATGAAATTATTTCCATGAGGATCTTTATTGTATGATCTGTTTGTCCATTAATGAAAATTTCAATGAAATATATATAGATTGAAATTTAATTACATTAGATTTATGATGAGTCTTGTCTGATTTTTAGGATTTTTCTAGACCTAGATGCATACACATGATAAGCCCACACTGAGATGTTTCTTCTATAGAATAGGATTATGACCATAATTTTTGAATGATGCATACGAAATAAGGAAACATAAGGTGAATTATTAATTTAGTGATTCTTAATAAGTCTTAGTGTGAATTTTTTCCATCTATTATATTGGTGTGTGAGTGTTTTTCTTTATTCTATGATGAGTTCTTTATACCACTCCTTTTAGGGTTAGTTCGAAATCCATTCATGCGCATAGGATGTTGAGATCTCCTTGATGGGCTAGATCCAGCATCCTCTGTGAGGTATGAATTTGGTCCTCATTACAATTTTTATCCCCAGTTAGGGTTTTTAGCATCATGTGACCAACACACACAGTCACAACTCCATATCTATTAGGTTAATCCTTTATAGTTGTGATATCACATAGAGGCCCAAGGTAAGATGACATATTTTTGTATTGAGATCTAATCATTTAGATGAGGTGTATTCCAATCATGTTTGTTTATTGGATGAAACCTCTTAGTATCCTTATTTATTATCCTAGCTAGAGTTGTCGTGCATGACCTCTAGGATGAGTGTTTTCAGTGGCAGTATACCTTATATAGTGTTTTTCTTCGGATAAGTGTAACATGGAAACTATTAGAATAAAACCTAGAATGTAAATGGGGTTGTAACCTTACCTTGAGAATGTATGCCTATAATGAGTATATATATATATATATATGTGTGTGTGTGTGTGTGTCTAGTTGTATGCCCCAAATTATGATTATCATATCCTTCGATAACATGACTACTCTTGATGATTTACATTTTTTTATTTTGGGGTGTCCTATTGGGAATTTTTGTACTCAACCTTACAAAGGATTTGGCTACACATGTCATGTCTTATGTTGTTGAAAGACCCGTTTTTACAGTCCTTTTTGAACTAGAAGTTTTTTATCTTAGTTTGGATAGAGAGTGTGTGGTGTATACCGATGTGGCATTTGATAGATGTCCAATCCCTTTGAGTAGGTAGAGCATTATTCTCTAGTTTTTGATGGGCTTGTATTTTTCTTTTTTCATGCTTTCTATTACTTTATGTTATACTGTGATTTTGGGATTATAGATGTATGCATTCAATTTTATGAGTTCTTAGGTATTCATATTTGTATGATATTGGAGATGTGTTTGTTCATATAAGTACTTTAGGAAAATTTCACACATGTGTGTGATATGAATTATTGACACCAGTCCCCATCCTTTGTCCTAGAGGAGGGGGGTTTTGGAAGTTTCAAATCAACACCGCTACAATTAGGTTAGGAGATACACTATACCTAGTCCCGGTAATGTATTCTACCCAATTTATACCATCATGTAGGAGAAATACCTCACCATCCATAAAGGTATTCAAAGGGATCCATCCTCATTGAGGATTGATGTCAATTATTATTGAAAAAATCTACCAAAAATAAATATTTCTCCCATGATCCCACAAATTAGAGGACACAATATTAGACTATATCATTCTGAATTATGGTAACCCACTCTATATTTTAATCTATTTGGGAATGTATGTTCATTCAAAATTCAATCTAAGAACTCAAGTATTTTTAATAACATTTCCCTAAATAGAGAAAAATGTATGAATATCTGTTCAAAACAATCGCTTACGGTGTATTATGATGTTGAAATACCTCTTTGAGGTAAAGGAAACCAAACTCAATTACATTCAAATACTAATTGATGGATGTGAAATGTGATTTTTTAGTTGATTGATAACAACCCATATAAAAATATTCATTCTAGGAGATCATGCAATTTTGTTAATGAATCCCTTAGAAATTTTATATCATTCCCAAACTATAATGGGATAGGACTATAAAAACCCAATTGTATTATATTACATGGTCGTGATTCACTAACAAGTGAGGTATCGTGATATAAATTATATGATTTTTCACTTCATCACAGATCAAGAATATCAACATTTCAAATAATAAAATTTTTGGTATCCCCCATGTGGATTCCCAAATACAATAATTCCCACTACACATAAAATCCCAAATGAATGTTTGGGAAATTAACATAAATAAATAAAAATAAGTAATATATTTTTTGGGAATAAGGAAAATAACCAGAGGTCACCCAACCATTTAAGATTCATATATCTTTCTAACTGTCTGGGTCTTCTATCTACTTAAGGTGAATTTGATAATCTAGTGAGGAGGTAACATGGGAACATGAAAAAAGTAAAAATTTATCCTCGTCATTCATTTCTAAATAATGAGAAAATATATTCCTATAATACACCATTCTTACATAGACACCTTCACTAAAAATGTTTTCATCATCCAACTTTGCATGTTAGACACCACATTAGGCTTTGAAAGAGTATAAGACTACTGGAAATCAAAATAATAGAGGTACACTAACAACCAGCACTTTCTTGGATTCAGATTCATTTTTAACCCAATAATTCAACATTTTAAAATGAAATTACATAATAATATTCTCCCTAATATCGTAGCACTATGACTTTATCAAACCATCTATTAACACATCCAATTCATGTTCAAGGAGGGGTGGTTCCTTTTTATAAGAAATAACTATGATGATCCATACGCTACCACATTGTCACCCTGCACCAAAACACACCCCAACTACATACCTATTTTCTAAAAATTACATAGAAATACACATTTCCATCTTCAAAAGGATCAAGACTTGATATGATGTCAACCACACTGTCAACTCATCAAAATACATTTATAATTCCACACTCTATAAACATTTCAAAATTACTTGGTGTATAGCTGTTAGAGGCTATTCCAACATAGAGAAAAACTATATATATATATATAAATATATATATCAGTTTTTATATCTATTTACGCACAATTAAAACTAGATCTATTATATATTTGTGGTTCAATCCCAAGATAAATGTGGATTGATATTCGATGGGTCTACCAAAATTTCTCATTAGGTACCACTTAAAAAATAATTTCACTTTAGTGATATAAAACTAGAATTTTGATAAATTCATATATAATAAATGGTTATTTAATGTTCCTAAATAGAAATTGAAATGGACATCTTTATTCTACTTAATCCAGGAAGAAATTAATATTTCTTCGGTCAATACTACCAGAAAGAAGATGCGGTATAGATCGGAAATTTGATTCATCAAGGATATAAATGATCTATAGGAAATAGAAATGATTATCAGTATATCAAAACAATGAAAATACAAATATATACTCTATAATTTAGTATCCTGAATTTTTTACTCCCTCACCCTCAATTGGTGGTCTGTCGGCCTTAGGATAATCTCTAAAAACCAAATGGATCCCACTAGATGATAAAATATTTTATCGGTCCAGGATTAGAGATATTTACTTATGATGACCACAATGTTGATCATCCTATATTGGATAAAAATGTGGACATATCTATTCTAAATTAGTGAAAACATCATCAGGGATTCCCATTATAGCATTCTATGATGAATGTCCCACTTGATCGTATTTTCCTCTAGGAGAACCTTTAAATATTTATATTCTAGAGGAGTTATTTGACATGATATGAGGGAGGTGTGTCCAATCCTGAAAATTATATTGGTAGTGAGATATACAACATGATTTTGTGATAACACAAAAAAATTATTTTTTTAAGACCTCAGGGTATTAATCCCCCACCCATAAAAGTTGGCCATCTAAACCCCACTTAATTGTGCTAAGAATTAACTCTAAAAAACTGACATGAGGGAGCTCCTACTAGTAAAAAATTTAGACCAACCCAACCTAACATTGGTTCCCACTCACCCTGAAATATTTTGATTTTTTATTGTGATAGGGAAACAAAACCTTTTGGTGGCATCATTCAATCAATGTTATAAGGCCCACCATTCAATCAATTCTTAACATATATAGTTTTTGATTCCATATCAATAACTAGTATCTACAAAAAAATCCCCAGAATGAGGAATGATAACTTGTATATTAGATCACTCAAATCACTTCACTCACTTGTTTCCTAACAGAGTGGATATGTCCATTATATAAGACCTCAACAAAAACTTCAATCTTGTAGAATCAATCAGCATGCATGAGATAAATAAATGGGATTCCCTAGTTTCAAATAATGACAATTCCACATACAAGAAAATAAAAACTTTATAATTTATAATTTAAAGTCCTATATTTGACACATAGGTATCATGATTTTTTTTAATATGTGTTAGGATTTGTTACCACTCTATATCCCCTTGGTTAAATGACTGTCCTTTTCCACCATAGAATGATATCTCTCCCACTTCGATGCAACTGACTATTTCCTGTACCCTCTGGATGATATAAACTTACATTACTACAATAAGGATGGTACCTTCAATATAAATGAACATGTTCAAATAATATGTAAAGGTGTGAAGACATTATGGACTCCTATAATTCCATTATACTATTAACTACATTCCTTCGTTTATAGCGCACAACTGGTCTACACATGAGGAAGGTGCTGGAGTAGATTTAGAGGGTCATTGTATACTCCCACCTTTTCCTTATTTGGAATAATTTCAATTCATATTTCCCCAAAATGAAGAAATATGTCTCTATCTAAGGAAAATAAAAAAACAACTCAAATTGTTCCATCCACCAATATCAATTTCAAATAATCAAGATTATCAACTACTTCATCATAGGTTGAATGACATAAAATAATGTCCATGTACCATATTTCAAGAATCTATCCCATTTCAAAATGATATTCTTTAAAAAAGTTATTATCAAGTAACTAATATTATTGTTGAACCAACTCAACATTCCATTTAGAGTACGATATTAAATATGGTTCACCTTAATCTAATTTCATGATCTCTATGGCCTTTTCCACTCTTAAGGTCTCTAAGTGACATTGTTGAATCACATCCTATTTAATCATAATCATAGATAAATATTCATAAAGAATGAACCACACTACTTACTATGACCATGTTCAACTTGGAAAATCCAATATATATGTAAAACAATATCCTTGATTATTTATGGAGGTTTAAGACAAATAGTTTTTTTTTCATTTTTTATAACCACTTTTAAAGTTCCTAGGGCCATCAATCTCTATTGGAAAAATTAGGATTCTGGTTTCTCAAATCTAGAGCAACATCGGATGATCATACAAGCCTTGATTCAACACCTTTTCCAAGATACTAAATTATTCTAATATCTAATTTAATGAGATTGGGTCTTACATATTTATTTTCTAGTGAAGTGTTCTCAGAAGGATCCTCCATCAGATTTCGAGGGATATTTCTCAATGGGATGGAATAAACCGAAAAAGATAAAAAAAATTAATATATAAATAATTTTAAAATTAAAAATTTATAAATTGTAAAGAAAAACAATTCAAATACATAGAGAAATAAAAAAATCACAATCCAATAAATTTACCCACAACTAGAAATCAAACCAATTCAAAATCTACACCACCCCTACAAACTCGAGGTTCAATATAAAGAATATCAAGAAAAGAACTACCAGAAACCCTCCACAAGAGTCTTGATGGTACTACCCCATTTTACCATGTTTGCACAAATATCAAGAGGGGACTTTGAATAAACCAAACAGTTTTAATCTAACACATCACTCAGGATATACTGAGACAAATGTTTTGGTGTATTCCAGATATTTGGGGTTGGAAAATACCACCAAGTTATCATTATTTACATAGTGAGAATGATTTCACCCTCAAAATTACACAAAACATGATAAGGGTACCATTTAGGAATATGTAGTGATATTTTCATAGATTTTAAATCCACACCATTAGTTACCTGGTATACTAATGAATATCATGCCAAATATTATACAAGAAACTATATAAAATAAAATGTTCTCAAGAATTTGATGCAACAAAAGGATACAAGACACATAACCAATTAAATAATCTTGATTCTTATAATATATCCAAGGATGGTTTGGCTAACACATAAATTTAACTCTCAAAAAATGGCATATCTTGAAATTTCTGATCATGAAATCTCCATGTGGCCCTTCTCCACAAAAAATACATAACAAAAAATACATAACAAGAAATACATAATTTCCATGAATAAGTTTTACTATGAGATATATATCCCTTAACATTACTTATTTTAGGTAAAACCAAGATTTTATTTTCTCAATGGCATATTACATGTGTGAGGAATATCCTATAAGGGAACCACCCTGAATATATATATATCACCTTTCTCAATGAAAACTAGTATATATAGTTTAAAAATAATGTTTTGGAAAATAATTTCATAAAAATAATTTTATAATTCTTTTGGTTAAAAAAAAAATATAAACCAGGAATAAAAAACACATAAAAATGAAATTTCATAACTAAGTGAAATAAGATATAAAAAAAGAAATAGAAATAATCCAACGCATGGGAATAGAATAATGTCCTGTCATAACTTTCAAAAAGAATATAAAATATGGGGGGCTCTAACCTACATGTTTGAAAGGTAACTATGATTTGATCATAGAGCACTATCTGATCTAAGGGATCCGAAAAAATATTATATCGTAGTATATCATATAGATTTACCCGAAATGAACCTTATCTAGCACACAAAATAAGCTAGAATAGTACATGCCAAAGTATTACATAAGTATGGCCTCTCATGTGCACCCCACAAAAAATATCCATCATCAAGTCACATTCCCACAATAATAAATGAAATTCCTTAATTATGAAATAAGGATTTAAAGAAATTTCCATTTCAAAATCTCATTAAAATTTCATTTGTAATAAAATGTATTATTTGAAACATTTTAACAAATTCATTACACACATCAAACTGATTTACAATTAAACACAATGAGAAAATTATATTATGTAAAAAATCAAGAAAAATAATGAAAACATTTAGAAAATTATTAAAAACTCCATTCCACCAGTATATATCTATAAACCCAAAGAAAAAACACCATTAATATGCATGTATTGAGGTTAATGTAATAAAATGTAGAGACACCTACTTCATGTGTGATGAAACATCATCACTTTCATAAAATAACACCAAATTTGAGGCGAGGACATGTCAAAATGGAATGAAGAATAAATGCATCACAAAAATCCCTGCCAAAAAATTCATGAAATAGAAATAATAGGTTTTTATAGCCTGATAAAATATGGAAGAACCCTGATAATCGGATAGAAACCCAAATTGGGAAGGAATGAAAAAATTAAAAAGTAATCTATTTATGTTCCAAGGTAAAATACCATGAAAATAAACCCGGTAAGGATAATTATATGGTGGTTGAGAAGGAAGTTGTGACCAAAGTTTAAAATGGAAGGAAAAAGGAGGGTTTGAGGGGTAAATATTGTCTGGGGAGAATAATAAAATTAACTTTTCAATGGACTTGGAAGGGAAATTTGTGGTTCAACCCTCTTCGATCATGATGAGAACACCCTTTCCAGAACCCCTACCTGATATTATAGATCAAGTCATCTCATGAACCTCCTACTCATGTCATGAACCACCTATAATATTGGACAATATTTTGTGTTGGAATTTTTCTCAGTATGATCTCCCTAGCCCTTTCATGATAAATTTATAAAGCCTATGGTTAAATTTTTCAAACCACCAAATAGCCTCAAAATAATGGATGAAATAAAATATTGAAAAAGCAATCAAATTGAAAAATTTATTACCTAATAGTGACCCTAAATGGGTTATTAGAATTCATACCATGTATTCCCATTATTGTTCTTTTGTAAATATAGTGATCTCTCAATACATTTTTTCAGCCATATTTTAGTGATCATAAGTGTATTAATACTCAAAAGTTAATGAAAATATCATTTATGTTTCAATATTGGATTTATTTTGTTGATCCCACACTATTTATTTAAGAACCAAAAATAGAATTTTTATTTTATGTAATTATATTCTGGTGTATTGATACCAAAATAAAATAAAAACATTAAGGAAATTATTTTTTGTAGATATAGCTAATTGTCCCACAACATTCTATATCGATTTTATGGAATAGTCTAAAAATTAAATGTTATAATGGTCTAATCTTTTTTTATTTCTTTATTAATAGATTCCATGTTTTATTTTTGTAACATGTATTTTCTTTTTATCTCTGTAAATATTCATAAGTGTAATATAAATCCTAATGATAGTAATCAGTTGTATCAAGAAACTCATCTTAATATATAAATTGACTTGGTACTATTAGTCAAATGAGAAAAATGTCAAGGTAATTTATTTACAATGATGTTACTTGATAAACCCCAATATGTATTTAGTGGATTGCATTATTCATTATTAAACAACGCAAAATTTCACTAAGGACTAAAGAGAATACATGGAAAAGTGATGTGATAGTATGATATATCAAATATTTATTTCAAATAATAAAGTATATGGGTGACCACATTTTAACTTGATTGACCACATGATGTAGTCAAGAGACTACATTTAAGAGATGGAATTTCAAAAATGTGACAAAGAAGCTATATGAATTTGATTTTCTTCATGTTCAGATAAGGTGTTGGCCTATTCTACTGATAAACCTCACTATTCGTAACCGGAAGTAGATAAATTATTTTAAAAATTATTTATGTTACCATTCCTAGAATTTTCCATTATGTATTCAAATGGTTCACATAGCCAAATTGGTGTATTAGAATGGTTTATCTATCCAAATCGTATATTTAAATGGTTTATATTAAGGAATGTTTTATATTGGTGAATTATAGAGGTTTAAAATGATGTTTTTAACAAGAATTACATTTTAAAAATATGTTATAATGACTCTATGTACTGAATAATTATAATGTCAAATGAATTTAATACTCCAAAAGTTCATGCATAGTAAAAGGATCCATAATTATTATTTATAAATGTATATTTTTGGGGAAGGGTCCTTTATTTTAAAAATATTAAACATGTTATGAGAGAAAAATAGATGGTGAAAAAACGTGCAATGATTCTAAATGTACGACACATTATTTTATCCATTACTTCAATGTAGGATCTGATAAAAAATTCCAAAGAACGCATCTTATCGCAAAACTAATGGAATATTTTGAGAAGGGAATATAAATTAAACAAACCAAATTTTTATTTATTCCTAATAATTGTTCAATAATTAATATCTATCAATATTTTACATTGCTTTTTATGTGTGCTTCAATTACATTTCCAATTATTATGAACATACTCTCATACGTCATAGAAGAGTACCCATATACACTTTCCTTTATTTCAATTATGTTTTTTACTCAAATGAAAATAGTAGATGTGATTTTATCTTAGTTTGGATTACATTTATGGATAATTTAATATGTATACACAATTCATGATTGGGATCATCCTGTTTATATTAAGATACATGATTCATAGAGGCTTACTCTTATATGGAGGGGACTAGGTCTTGTCATGGTACTGAACCTCTTGGTTTTATATTTTCTTTAAATTTTTAAATGTTTTAGTAATACTTTTATCAAAAATTGTTCAATTTACATTTAATAAATAATAATTATATTGATAAATTTTAAATTTCATATATCTACTATTTTATTTGAGTGAATAAGTGAAAACAATACTAGGAAAATATCATGTTTTCGTAGCTGAGTTATGAAGATACACTTGAGAGGTTATCTCATCATATAATATTATATATACCTATTGATTTCTTTAAAGGTTTGTTATCTAAATTGGTGGATTTTGTATATAAATTATTTTTAATAAAATTTTATATTTGCTTATCAATTCACTAGAATCCCTTTGAGAATCTCACATTGGAAAACTATTTCTATCAAATATTGTTTCGTTTTAAATATTTGTATCATTCTTATTAGACATTTCTCAGGTACCCTAGAAAAGATCACAAGATTATTTTATTATTATAATTCTATACATATAGATCCCTCTATATTTGATGTTTGTTCAATAAATATACCACCATTTTTTATTGGATAGAATTAGGCTTAGTGAAAAATAAAATTATAAATTCTTCTTGATATTATGAATTCAGATATTTATTCTATAATAGACTATCAATATAAAAATATTCTTCATGATATAATTTTATTGATAAAACATAGAATTCTTATTAATTTTACTACAAATCAACAAATTATTTATATTGTTCTTTAGGTGAAGATGAATTTTATATAATATATTCTTTTGTAACTTATTCAAAATTTGGATAATTTTTCTATATCTCATGATATATCATAAAATGTAAATCAAATGAGATAATATATATATATATATATATTAGAAAATATGATACATTAAAATTGTGAATAAGTGAATCTATTTATTATATG
This sequence comes from Viscum album, assembly GCA_963277665.1. Taxonomy (NCBI): domain Eukaryota; kingdom Viridiplantae; phylum Streptophyta; class Magnoliopsida; order Santalales; family Viscaceae; genus Viscum; species Viscum album. Next base: position 840,559,398 of record OY728147.1, on the reverse strand, counting down.
AATCACAGGATCAATTAAATCATTAACCACATGGTTTCTCTGGGATAGATTACAGAAGACAAAGTTCATTATTGAGGATAATGAGAAGCCCACCTGATCACTGGGGTTGCAAAACTGTCTCTATTAGTGAGTCTAATGAAATTGATTATTTTATTGTCATGGAGTTTATATGTAATCTATTGATATATTATCAAGAGAATGTAATTAATAGTGATATTAATTCTAAATCCAATAAATCTATTTATTTCATGAATCTCAATCAAAATTATGGGACATTGTCAAATATGAAAATATTAGTGGGAGTAAAGTTGATTCCGATTATGATAAGGAAATGGATCATCTATCTAGATGGTTCAAGATGTTTTATAGGAATAATATACTCTATAAAAAATTTAATTTTAATTGTAAATATAATAAGAATTGAAACTGGAAGGAAGATCATATCTTTGGAGAAATTAACTTTTAGAAATGAAAGATAAAAGGTCACATCAAATATAATTGGATCAAGTTGAAATAAAAGAGGAAATACAAGGATTTATTAAATAAAAACAAAAAAATATAGAAACATTACTTAAATAACCATACTGGACCATTTATGTGATTATCAGTCATCTTGAAATAATTCCCTTGATTAGGAAAATATTTGTTATAAGGGACTGACACGTGAGGTAACCAATACTATTATTATTCTTTCTGATGTTGAAAATAAAAATGAATCTAAAAAATATTTAGATTTATTATTTGAGTAATATTTTATATTGGAAGAAACCATTAATGATATAATGGATAAATAAAAAAAACATAATATATATCATTCCTTTCCCAGAAAATTTAATTCTAATATTAGTATTTAAAATTAATATAATTTTGTGTCATTAAAATAAAATGATGAACTTAAATTGTCTATAAAAGAACTCAAGGAGGAACTTGTAAGTATGGACATGGGAAGAAATAATATGAACATAATTCTAGGAAAGAAAACAACCCCAAAATATTATACTATAATTGGTCCCCAGGGAGATCATAAAAAATTTCAGAAAAATAATTTTTTTAAGTTCTTATTGATTTATTTCTCAAAATAATTTATATACCCTTTTTCTAAGGAATGTAATTATTTCTAGATGTCTAAATTTTTCTACAGATTGTTCTCTTTAGAAATTATAGATTTCAATATATTTATGTGTTTACATTTCTATACTGAATAACATATTGGTACCAAAATCGTTTCTTAATTAGTTTTTTGTAGTTTAAATTTCTTAAGATTACCATTCAACTCTTGTGTTGTCTTAACAGAAGATGTTCTCGATATATGACATGGAACATCTTCTGTTTCATGAATATTTTTAAAAATTATTGGGTAAATTTTACTTTTAGAGACAATTATAAAGTTAATATTATTTACCTTAGACCACTCAATAACTATTAATTTATTTTAATTTCTAATGTTTTATATACCGAAGGTTTAAAATATATTTTTCAAAGTATTTTCTATTTATTTGATAATGGTCTTAATATATTGTTTGTAAAACATTTTTTCACAATTTGTGTTTATGATCATAATTTTTTATCTTCTACTATGATGAATAATAATGTTTATATTTTTAACAAATATTATATGATATCTCAAAAATTATATTTCCTATATGACTTTAATTAGGAGTTTTAGTTGTCAAATCAGAGACTAGGTAACTAAAAAACTACATTCACCAAGAATGATCAATAAGAATCATTTATTCATTGATCTTTCTGAGCTATAAATTTAAAATGATAATTTCCTATATCCATTTCAAATGGGAAGAAATATAATATATTTTTTAACCCAATGAAAGAGGTTTATAACTCTCATCTTTTGGAACTAGTTTACATGGATTTGTGTATAACATCAACAGTTTATAGTTTAGAAGGAAGTTATTATTATTAGGTGGTTGTTGATTATTTTTCAATATTGAAATTGGAATATTTTATAAATCATCATTGCGAATACTATAGTTGTTTTTAAAAATACACAATTTTTATAGAATACCTCAGTAGACTTACAAAAAAGACATCAGTAAGTGATAATGGCTATGAGTTTGAAATCGAGTCTTTGAATAGTTATTCTCACAACATTGATATAATTACAATTTCTTTGCTAAAATAACACATAAAAATAGGGTGGTCCAAAAAAAGAATCTAAAATGTTATTAAATTATCCAAAATATGCTTAATGAGTATGAATTACATATATAATTTTGTTAAGGATTTCAATAAATCATTATATATTGTCAATAGAGTTCTTATAACAACTCTTTTAATTAATACTTCCTAAAAAATATGAAATGGTTCAAAACCTAAATTTAATTTATTTCAATAATTTGGACATAAATTCAATATTAATTATACAATATTGGATATAGGTATAAAATTTTCTAGAGAGAGATGAAGGTGTTTTCATAGGCTATTCATCCTCTAGAAAATGAAATATAATTTTGAATGGAAAAAAATTCCATGGAATAATATCTACACATTACATTTGATGAAACAAGTATACATGATCCCATGATTATATTGAGGATAATGAAGATGATATATAATATTTAAATATCAATAAACCCATAAAGAATCCTAGATAATAAAAACATTCACATGTTGAATCGGACAAATTTGACTAATCTAACAAATCAGTTTTTAATAGAATTGGGATGAAAAAGTACCTCCATTTAGAAAACCCATATAAATCACAAGGACTATCCCTTAGATAAAATTATTTGAGACCTGAATAAATGAAATCATGTTTTATATTCCCATAGAAACAAGGTTTAATATCATGTATTATTGTCACAGCATAAACCTAAAAACAATACTAATATGATGGATTTTGTGTCATGGATATTCATGAAGTGTAAAATTCACTTAAATTAAAGAAGGTATACAAACTACTAGAAAGGCACGAATACTATCTATGTTTTGGAACTAAATGTGTGTATAGAAAAAAGGATATTGAATATGTCAATATAGTTATAAATACTGTTATATTGGTTTCACAATGTAATAATTAAGAAGAATGGATTCAATATAAAGAAAACTTATCAACCATAGCTAGTCTTGAAGCCATTAAAATACTAATTTAATATATAGAACATATAATTTTTAAATTATTATAAATCTATATGAAGTGTGAATTATTTAATGAATATTTTTAGGATGTTTCGTTGAATAACCACGTTGATTTAATAATTTATATTTTCCGAATTCTATTATTGATAATTAAATATCTTTTTATGGTTTATAAAATTCAGCTAGAGCATTGTATGAGAAGATATTCTATCTATTTATATCTACTAATTTTAAAAAGGGATATCTGATCTCAACAAACATATAAAAAATTTCAAATTCCATTTTACTTTTCAAATATATGTTGATGATATTATTTTTGTCTTATCCAAAAAATATGATTGTTTTAATTTTTCAAAAATGATGAAAATGAATATTAAATGAGATTAGTTGTTCATTTAAAATATATACACGGTTTAAATATTTTATAAGACAAGTATGAATTTATTTTAAATAAAAACAAGTATATAATAGTTATTTTCAAATACTTTTTCATGTACAAAAGAAACTTTAAGGATAATTATATAAGTATAAATTTTTAATGGGATTTGGATGAAACCTGGAAGCATGTGGAAAAATTATTTATAGAGGTATGATTAAAAATTTACTATACTCGATTACTAGATGAATTAATATTATTTATATTATTTGTTTGTGTCCTTTTTCTTAAAATATTCTAAGGGAAACTCATCTAAATATACTTAAATGGATTTTTATGTAAATCAAGAATGTCACTAATTTTGGAATATTTTATTCTAGAGGTCATGATTTTGGGTTTTTTAGTTATCCATATTCTTATTTTCATATATTTAAGAAAATAATAAATTAACATAGTAGATAATTTCTCTTTTTTGGAAACACTCAAGTACCTTGGTGTGGTATGAATCGAACTATATTGCATTATCCTTTATTGAAGCTAAAAAAATAGTTATATGAAATTGTTGTGAAAAATTTTTATTGGTGACACCCTAATATCTATATTATGGATATCTATATATATATCTACCAAAAAAATGTTACAACATAAATTCTATTAGTATCTCTATGAATCTTATATTTCTTTCTAGTACTAATCATATTGATATAATAAATAACTTTTTAAGATATCATTCTGAAGAAAGGGATTTCATTGATGAATTTATTATCAATGAATATCAAATTTCCGATATAAAAAATAATAATATAAATGTTTTGAGATTAAACTATATACAACATGAATTATGAATGATCATCCTTTTAAAATTAATTTGTTTTATTTAGAAAATTTTTTAATTAATTTATGGTATCTACTTTTTGTAATTTATCAAATCTATTATGATAATTAATATGGTAATACTAATTTTATACTTCTATTATTGATATATTTGATCAAATTGTTTACAATATTGTTTGAATTTTCATTTACTAATTTTGTACCAGAAATAGATATTAGTTAGTATGAATCTTTCACATGATGATGAAACTCTACAAGTATCAGTCACATCTAAAAGATAGAAATATTGATTAATTAGAACTAGAAAACCCCTAAAGTCATATATAATATATCATAAAGTTGTTCCAGAAATGGAAATGGATTTGAAGAGGTTTTTTACCACCCCATGATATTGTGAATTATTTTTTACCAAATTAATTTAATCATTGGGATAATTTATATTTCACAAAACAATGATAATAGTTTATTTTATATTAAATCATTATGTGTGAATTGAAATATACACAAATCCAAGTTAATCACCCACTTCACTCAAGATATTTTTTGGCTTGATCTTCATGTAACACCGATGGTAGTTTATGTTACATGCAACACTGACTTTCCTCAATGGATTTTGTAACAATCAAGACAATTTTTTACCAAATTAAAATATATAATTTAATATAACATAGCTTTTAAATTAGTAGTTATAATATTTATTAACTAATTTAAAAAAATATATGGTTTAAAAAATATTAAATGAATTCATTGGTTTTAAATTGATTCTAAATGAATATTAAAACTGATTGAATATAACGGATAATATTATTATACCCAAAACGTTGTTATAAACAAATAAATTAAATTAATTAAAATTGGTGAGTGATATTATTTTGATATATATTTATATATATTTTTAATAAAATATTTATGATATTCATATAATATATTTAATAGTATTAAGATAAAAACAATCCCAATTTTATGTATAACATACAATATTTCTTATTAAGACATTTTAGCTCCTTTTAATGAAGAAGCTATTTTAAATAAAATTTTTGGATCTATTGTGGATTATATACGTCAAAATAAACTTCATATTTGAAATATAAACATAAAAATTTTGTTACGGTGAAATTTTGTTATTTTTCTGCACGGTTTCATTTTTAATGAATAGTTTAAAAAATAAAATTTTAGTTCAAAATTTATTTTTGATATCACATATTTATTAGAAAAAAATAATATTTAAATTTTGTTTAAATGTTTAATTAGATAATATTTTATCAATTAATCCAATTTGGGTTGTTGGCATCAATTTCACATCAAAATTTAATATAAAAAGATTGAAAACATTTGAATGGTTTTTACATTAAAAACCTGCATTGTTGACCCGATAATGGGATTAAATTGAAAATAATTTCATTCACTTATATTATTATAATTTTAAAAAATTTATTTCATATTTATAATTATAATAATTTATATTTTCTATTAAGGTCAACATTTTTTTACTAGAAGGATTAGTGAATGTAATTATAATTAATTACATCAATTAAGGAAAAATTAAGCATAACTAAGGACTAAACCTTAGAATTAAGAGCCTAAATGTCCTAGAAACATGTATAAAATTACATTTATTTCCATATGTACACCATATAATTAATTGTATATTATTTTCACCATTATTGGATCCATATTCCATGGGATGAATGTGCGTTGAATTTTCTTTCCCAAAATTTATAATGGTGACACTCCTCCTCAACTAAAAAAATGCCTCATGTAATCCCACTTCCTCACACTTCTAAATACACATTGGATAAAAAAATATCTTCCCAAATATCTCATAAAAATCCCCCATTGTCCTATAATTCAACCATTGGTCAGAAATCATTCTAAGGAATCCCTTTGCTTCAAACCAAAAGGAGTTACCTGAATAAGAGGTAACATTTTCTTCAAGTTATTTTACGTTAGTTCAATTATCCAGCCACAAAATAATATAATTAAAATATATTATAACAAATATATTATCCTCAATATACTATTATGTTTTTATTCTATGGTTTCTATTTACACTTACACACACTTCCGACTAATGGACAAAGAACATCCTGTTTCTGTGCACAGCGAACTATCTCCTCACAAAATGATGATTGTTCATTTTTCCTTTACCGCATCTGATGGGGGGAATTATGATGGAAAATAGGTTTATATATTTTAAATATTATATTAATAATATATTTATGTTTCATTAATCCTTTTACGACACAAATATTTATACTATCCATTTGATGTCCATATGATAATTTTATTTATGTGTGGAAAACCACCCCTTAAAGCAATGGGAATTGTTCACAAACTACATGGACTGTATTTTGGATTTAATTAGTGAAATTTTAATAATATATTTAGATAAAATAGTTGTAAATACACTTATACTACATTTATTTTTTTCGAATACTTAATACATTATATAAACAAATGCTCAATAACCATATTAGTTTAGTGTCTTTGGAAACTCAGAACATAATCTTATAATAATGGTGAATGATATTCAACATCTCCTATAAAGATCTTCATATTTTTTCCTACCTAAAACCTTTATATATATACATGGAAATTTAAAACAGAAAAATGGTGAGCTAAAATTCTCAATAATGGTAAACTTTAAGAACATAAAACAAACCATAATCATTTGAACGTAAAAACATGAACATAAAGTTTAAACATCAAAATCTTGAGCAATAACATAAATCATTGATGTACATAAGGCACAGATCATAAATGAATATTAACCATGATAGAATAGAATTGGCATAAAACATTTAATTCTAGATAAATAATAATCACAAAAAACGATTTCTATAGTGTCGAAGGCATTGTTTCCAAGAACATCATATTGGACAAAGTCCATTACTGAACCGAGTTTACTTGTCGTTCTAGCTTTGTGTTGTTGAACCAGATTTACCTGTCGTTTTATTAATGTCAATATCTTGAGATATAAATCATTACACAATTAAAAGGAGTGATATATAGGTCCCAACCATCTCATTATTAAACCATTCTTATGTGTGCCACAAAAACATAAATCATACATATAGCATAACCCATGTAATAAAATGGTATTCTTAAACAACATGTCATCATAACATAATCCATAAAAGAAAAATAGAATTGATAAAAATAATTACATCATAATATAATCAAATCAAATTAATAATAGGGATAGGAACATAGCCCTATGTCATCTTTTATGGAACATAATTTTGATAAAACACTTGAACTTAGTTCTTATAGAGAATATCATTTATTCATCGAAAAAAAATTTATTTTCTCAAAATCTCGTGAAATTTAAAAGGAAATAAGTTAGTTAAAAATAAAAATGAAAATATGTAATGGAATATTCATTAAAATAATTCATTACGATTTCAAAAAAATCAGTTCATGTTGTATAAGATAAAAAAAAGTACACTATCCTCATACTTTTTCCAGAAAAGTCAAAAAGTACCTCATATGGTAAATAAAAGAAAGATTACTTCCTTACCATATAGTAAAAGTAAACATGGGTAAAAATGAATTTAAACATACATGGAATATTGTTAAACATCCTATGAAATTATTTTTATAAAACATTGACATGGATGACAAATATATCCCCAAAAAATACTTATGCATAAATAATCTCATATAAAAATGTGATTGCAAAATTATCTCTTCCCTTTGGTCCAATTTCTTCCATATTTGTCTGAAATACCTATATAGTGGGTTTATAAATATTATTAACTTGTAACAGAACCATAATAATATTTATGTTATCATATATTATTCACTTATGACTTTATGTTACTGGTTCATTTTCCAATTCCATGTTGAAGCAATGTGTTGGGTAATAATCATTTAATTTATCATACGTGTTTGGACTTGTTATTTATTAGAAGATTATATAGATCATGATTTAATTACATACATAAAGTAATAAATGATTTATATATCATATATATTCATCGTATAATTATATATAATATATCGACAAATATAATGGAATACAGTGTTCATGGAGACCGTAGGCCGTACGTACGCATGAACGCTGTTTTCGTTTCCTTATTAAATTGAAAGGATGTAATTAAATGAAATAAATATATGTAAATACAATATAATTATTATGCTATATATTTATGGTTATTTATTATATTTTCTTTATAATCATTATTGGATGGTTAACATGGTGAATTAATCTCATCGCATCATGGAGACTGTAAGCCGTACGTACGCATGAGCGAAAATATCCATCCAATAGTTGTAAAACAATATTGAAGTGGATGGTGAATAATATCTTATAATTAGAAACATATAATAATAATAATATATAGTTTTTATTTATACAATTATTCTCGTCCAATTAAGGTGGTTCTGAAAAACATATTACACCATGGCGTGGAGACGGTAAGCCATATGTACACACGTGCGGTGATTTTGTTTTTCGTAGGATAGACATAAGGATAAATAGGGTTGTTTAATTTTTATATTAACATATCAGTATATGAATGATATTGATGTTATTAATTTATAAATAAACAATTAATGAAGAGAATGTTGAAGAAAAAATAATTTTTAAAAATTCGTTCGAAAAGATTACCTCTTCCTTGATGTGCCTCCTTTAAATTTATTATAAGGGTACAAGAGTTGGTCTTTTGAGGAGACCAGACCCTCTATAATGTAACTATGGATGATTAGAAGAAATATTTTCAGGGTATGGCAGATATTGAAGGCTCAAAATAGAGTTAAGAGAAGATATTGGAGGTTCCCTTTTATAAGATATGAGAGGGGAAATTTTGGAAAGTTCCATAATATTAATTTATTTTAAATTCAATATCAATTTAAAATTGTCCAAAAGTTATTTAATTATAATATAAGGTTATTTTGTTTCTCTTAACCATCATCAAATAAATTTGTTTCCTGTTTTGAGTGTTTTTATCTTTATCTATTAGGTTTTACCCTTATTTTACCTTTTTTAATCTTACAGTGATATCATGTTAATTACACATTTTGTGTTAATGTAATTACCATATCATGTCAAATGACCCCCAAAAATTTATTTATGACATATTTGGACTTATGTTAACAATTTTCTCGAGTCTTAGTTTTTTTGGAATTTAATATCATTTAATAAAATATTTCATGTTTTAGGTTATGAATTGTATCAATTTTGGACACTATCTGTTCATCAGTTTTTTAAAAATTCCTTACAACCATATTAATCTGAACCAATGTCATTAAAAAAAGATAATATTTCAATATCATCCAGAAAATTCTTAGATGACATAAAAATAACCAAATAATATTTTTTATTATTTGTAAATTAATTTATTTGAATCTCTAATTAATGAGGTAATCACTACATCATAATTGTTTCGAAAATAAATATATTTACCTAATGTTTAAAACATATAAATAAGATACCATGATATAGTAAATATTTTTTGATTATTAAATTTTTTTAATATTTATTTTCTGATTATTAATTAATATTTATATACATAGATATATGCTATATAATCCAATGTTAAATTTGATTTAGTAAAAGATATCTGTTTTTGTTATAATTTTCATTGCTTTAAATTAGATCTTATAAAGTGTTATTTTCACATCCAATTGAATACATGGGGTCCCAAAATATACCAACAGATGCCAATATTCAGACATATCTCATCCAAAAGGATTTGGACATGTGTTAGGGTAGTTTAATATTATTATAATTTTTTGGTCCACTGGGTTAGATACCCTATGAGGGGGGTGAATCAGGGTATGACGGATTAAAACAACATCCCCTATTGGTCTTGTTTCTCTGTCAAGAAAAACTCACTTCTCCTTATTTACTATAGATAAGTATAAATAGAAACTAAATCATGCACCTGACACATCTCTTTCTACTTGCTTCACTCTCACTGGGATACATCCAAGAAGCATACATTGGTGATGTGCCGATGTACCAAATCCACAAAAAACGCACTTATTTTTTTAATGTTTGAAGTAGACTCACTGTCCCTTATGGTTTATAACCATTCACAATATGAAATCTCACTACTCTCTCAACAGATGTGTGCTCACTGATTATTCATAAGATCCACTCACAGTTTATAGACATATAGGTCTTATCATTATTTCAAATGAAGCCTGCATCTTTAACTATTGATAAATGCTATGTTGATGTCCCACTTTCACCTACAGAAGAATCTCTTTTTTGCACCAGGTGTGTCGAGAAACCTCAAATCTTTCACGCAACCATTACTTTTTATTGCATGAAACTTTATTTCTTTTAATGGAAGATTCAACTTTTTTCATGAAAATCCCCTTGCGCAGAACTTCATTCTCTCACGGAACTCAAATATTACATGCAAATTTCTTAGCTTGCATGAAACTAAAAATATTTCATGTAACTACCTTTGTGTGAAATTATTACGCGATACAGTGCTCAGATTTTCTCAAACTGTGGAGCTGTTTTGAATGAGGGGGGTCACCTCATATATATAGGCATTCATTACCCCTATGAGGAAGATATAACTTGTGTCGTGCAAGTTCTTCTTCGAGCACATAAAACACCATTTGACGTCACATTTGGCGTAGAAGCTTCTGTCGCACAACTTCTTCTTTCTTGTAAATCTTCAAATATTTTTTACACATCATGATTTTTCCATTTTTCGATGTTCTTCTCATGAAACATACTTTGTCGGCAAGTATCCATAAAACATTAGATAAGTTCTTTTTATACCACCACCAGATCATCTATTCCCTTGTCATAGTTCTTTGTCCACATTGCATGTCAACAATATCTTTAAAACTCAACAACTAATCGTGGAAACCCCCTTTGTAAACAAAATAAACACTATGACCTGCTTTGTCAACCAACACAATATAGAGCCCCGCCTTTTCATGAAACCAAATCACCTCAAAAATTCTTCAAAGATACCTAAAAGGATGTATTCCCAAGAATAATCTTATTTTTACACTTATTTACTAGATTTACCCTTTAAACATGGTAACTAAAATAAATACTGAAGTTACTATTTACAATGTCCAAATATAAAATGTACCTATTTACAAAATTTGAACATTATGATTTAAAATATGGAATCCATTTTTCCAAATTCAAAACATAGAATATGCAGTAATTAATTTAAAATTAATCTCATTGTCAAAAAAATGATTTGTTTAAAACATTGCAGAAGATTGAAATGCTTTTACAGATGAATTCAATGTAAAATAAATAATAATGTCTTAAATTTTATTAAACTATAAAAATATATTATATTTATAATTAAATCCCATTAAATAATATATTTTAACCTTATATATTATTTTGATGAAAAATTTGTTTTCAATTAAAATTTAGCGTATTTTCACTATTCATCAAAATATGAATGTTACTAGAAAAATATCAAAAAATTATGAAAAAAAAAATTATGTCCTGATTCCAAAGAAGAATTTTTCCTTTTCATATATAACTTATAAAATGGTAAAAAACTATATTTAAAATGGTTGCACCTTCAAAAGTTGGTAAATTTGCAATTTTATGAAAAATACTTCTTTTATCCGAAAAATTGATTTGGTTCTCATATCATGTGTAAGAATAATGCTAATGTTATATAAAATTTATAATTAAATTAATAATATTAATAATATCATGTTTATATACAATTAAATAATAATATTTTGATATTATATCATTGTTTAGTGGAACTTGTTATAGAGTATAATGCAAGCTATTGAGAAAGACCAGTCTTGCGTGTAACACAAGCAAAGTTAGTGGTGCGTGTAGTGAAAAAATCCATTGTTGTTGTGTATAATATAATAAAAACATAATGCATTTATAAATTGAACAAAATATGTAATTATTGTTGTGTGAAATGAATTTTTCCCCAAAAACATGAAACCGTGTGTAACACAATCCAAGAATAATGTTGTGTATAATGAAAGTTAATACAGTGTTGTATATAGAGCAAGATAATCATGTTGTAGCGTAAAACAAAAGACATAAATGATATAAAAATTATCTATCCCATAAAATAATGGTGTGTTACATTCTACCCCCCTTAATATTAATTTCTCCCTTGAAATTCGTCGGGGTAATAGATGGTTTACTACTTGAAAGATTGTTTTAGGGAAACCCACATCATAAAAAGGGAAACTAAAGCATCATTTTAAAATGGAAATTTTGAAACATAACATTTACCCAAATTAACCAATCATTGGGTTTCCACGTAAGAAAACAGAGGTGGGAGTGAAAGCATAGATATAGAAATGAAATATAACTATCATGTTCTGATGGATAGTTATAGAGAACAATGTTTGGAGAATGTTAACTACTATAAATCCATAAATCTAGGATGATTTAAGGGACTATCTGATTTATCGGATAAGAAGGAAGTAAGAATATGTTTTTCTAGGATCCTTTTCCTAAATTTGATGAATTTTTCATGAGAATAAATACTTACTTGATTTTGGTGCTATTTCACAGTTTTTTGTGCCTTGAACAATTTCCACTTCATTTCTTATTTAATGAAATGAAGTTTAATTTGTCAATATTGAAGTGTTAGTAGATCATTTGATAGAGTGATAGGTCATTCCTTCTGTATCTACCATGAAAAGTTTTGTACAATTAATTAAATATACATAAGCCCATCTATAGTGAGATTAATTATATATGGTTCCAACAATGGACTTTTAAGTCATCTATAATACCTCTTAAAAAAATATAAATATTTTATACTAACTAGGGACTTCACATACGCCAGTGGTAGGCGATAAAGGCTTGTCGTACTTCAGTTGTGGGTTTGATTCCTACAACGTTTTCTGACGCGACTGGTTTTCCTTTTTCTAAAACATACTATTATAACATTTTGGAAATAATAAAAAAACATTCTGGAATTAAAAAAATACTATCTGATGTCCAACATAATCCATTCCAACCATTAGGCTCATCCAAAATACTTTTTTCCAGTCTCACTGTACAACAAAATCCATTACCATAATGGTCATATAACAAGTATGTGAATACCATCATTTATCCCCCATATATAATAAGATATATCTTGTTGGTCACATTCCAAACACATGAATACCTTAATCATTTATTCTATTGAAAAATGATTTACTATAGAACCTTAGTGAAAACATTAATGCCATCAATAGTTAACTCTTTCCACATACAAAAATACCAAAATTCTATATACAAAAACAATGATATTACATTGTCCTTATACAAATCATGATCTCATTAATACTGTCAAACATATTAGTATCTCTTTATCCATTCCTTATGTCCATATATTGTGCTTTCCAAAAATTTATAAATAAACATTCATTGTTACCGGTACCATTAAACATATACTTTCAAATAATTAATGGAAAATTGTAGTGTAACAATCAATATATGATTCTTTATTCTATAGTAAAATTAAATTGCTTATACAAAATTACTATTTATTCCACTAAATTCATAAAATATTGACCGATCTTCATCATTTTATTCCTCAACACTTCTTCCATCTCATATATCACTTCTAGTCTCTTCATCATCATAAACATAAATACTACCCATATAAACATGTTGGTTCTCTTCATAAGATCTTTCCATAGGGCATTGATTTGAATAATGACCATACATTCTACATTTAAAACATTTAACCACTGTTGATGTCTTAGAGATACCATTATCTTTGTCTATTGTGTTTACAAAACCATTCCCTTTGTAATTACTATCTTTGTGTCCTTCTTTTCCACAGATAAATCATCCTACATTTCCTTTGAATCAATATATTTTATGTTTCTTCCCACATGATTTACATGAGTAAAATTCATCCTTCTTTCCTATAAAATCAATACAAAACTCCCGCTTTCTCTTATTAGCTGCTTTAGTAAACTCACCAAAGTTGAGATTATGGATCATGTTATGAGATTTTTTATTAGTCATAGTAATGATGTTTTTCCTTCCAACTCAAATTTCACTTGGTTTCTCATTTAGTATATCATTCCATTTTCCACCATCTTCCCCATTATCAGGAATTCTCTTGTTTCCATCCATTTTCTAAAACCCCCAAATAATATAATGGAAGAACAAATCATACTATGAAAAGAATATAATAAATGGTGAATACTTTCAATATCATACATCTTAGGTTTAATCCTAGGTTATTCATGATCATTACCATAATTCTCAAACTGTAAACTATAGATATACATAACCTTTATTATATCCTTAGACATACATTATAAATATCTCTAGGGATCTCACTAAAGTTTTTGGATCCTAGATTCCAAACGTTTATTAAACCTTCACTCTGATGCCAACTTTTCTGAATGGCCCGAATTCCTTCCTTTTTATTTTATTATAGATAATCCCCCTTTTATAGGTTGAAGGAGAACCTGTACATGACCCGTAGGACCATCGAACAAGGCCAGAGTTGATTTGTAATACATAACCTGAAGGCCCAGAGGCATACCATGCCCATTACATGACCCATAGGCCTAGCCCACTAGAACTGCCCCTCCCCAGCTTCTACACCATTGATCGCCTTTAGCTCTCCACCTGCATTAATGACCAGCTAACATTTCCATGTACAAAACTGCAAGGTGCCTAGCCCTGATGATGGTTTCCATACCCTCTCATTCTTCCAATCTGGTTTGCTCAGCTTCTGGTGACTGATACTGTTTCTCTGATCCTTTTTTGGGGCCTACTCTGTGTGAACTAGGCTACTTCAGGGTCATCAATGGCCCGAAGGCCCTATGACCCAAAGGCCTTTGATGGCCCGAAGGCCCATGATACCTGTAGGACCAAACCGGTGGCCCAAAGGCCCAAATTGGGAGAGTAGTTCTGACTGCTACGGTAAAAAACCGTACCTGCTACAGTACCCCTATAGTACTACTATAGTGACTGGAAATTCTCCTCCACCCGGTTTTGAACCTTGGTTTCTTGGATGCTAAGCAGGAGCCCTTAAAACTCGGGTACGAGCTCGTTGGATCTCTGATACCATCTATAGAGACCCTAGAATGACATACATGGATATTATATTTCTTTTGAGAAATATGTAATAAAAGACACAAATAAATTCCCAAAGACTGTAATAGTTTAGTTTCTTTGGAAACTTAGAACATAATCTTATAATCATGTGGAATGATCATCAATATCTCTCATAATGATATTACTGATTTTTCCTTCCTAAAATAAATATTTATATCTTTGGGAGAAGAGAAAAAATGGTGAGCTCAAATTATCATTAAGGGTAAACATTGAGAACATAAAACAAACCACAAAAATTTGAACATAAGAACATAAACTTAATGTTTATACATCAAAATCTTGGGCAGTGACATAAATCATGGAAGTACGTAAGGCATAGATCATAATGGAACATTAAACATGATAGAATAGGATTGGAATAAAACATCTAATAGTGCAATATAATAATTACATAACATGATTTCCTTAGTAACCAAGGCATTGTTTCCCCTGCCATCATAGTAGAAAAAGTCCACTACTGAATCGATTTTACTTGCCTTTCCACCCATGTATTACTAAACCAGATTTACATGTCCTTCCATTCTTGTCTATCTCATGTGATATTACTCATTACTCAACTCATTAGAGTGATATATAGGTCCCACCCATCTCATAATGAAACCATTCTTATGTGTGACACAAAAACATTAATCATGCATCATATCATAACCCATGTAATAAAATGGGATTCTTAAAAATTATGCCATCATATCATAATATATATAAGATAAATTGACTTCATAAAAATAATTCCATCATAACATATTCAAATAAAAGTAATAAAAGTGATATAAACATTTCCCTATGTCATCTTTTATGGAAAATAATTCTGATAAAACACCTAAACAGAGTGCTTGAGGAAAAAATCCTTTAGTCTTAAAAAACATTTTCTTTTCTCGAAATCTTGTGCAATTTAAAAAATTAGAAGTTAATTGAAAATAAGAATGAAAAAATGTAAAGGAATATTCATAGAAATAATTCTTTCTAAAAGTGTAAAAATCCATTCATTCCGTATAAGTTTTAAAAAAACATTATCTTTGTAATTTTTGCAGAAAAGCCAAAAAGTACCTCATATGGTTACCAAAAGTAAGATTTCTTCCATACCATTTATTAAAAGTAAGAAATGGGTAAAAATGACATTAACCATACATAGGAGAATAATAATAATTTTATGAAAACTTTTTTATAAAACATGGACATAGATGATAAATATATTCATATAAAATACTTATATATGAACTATCTCAAATAAAAATGAGATTTTAAAATTATCCCTTACCTTAGGTCCTGTTTCTTCTATAGGTGTCGAAAACACTTTTATAGTGGGTGTAAACATATTATTACCTTGTAAAAGAACCAGAATAATACTTATTATGTCATATATTATTCACTTACAACATTATATTACCCGTTCATTTTTCAATTCCAAGTTAAAGCAACATTTTAGGTAATAAAAATTTCATTTATCATACGCATTTAGAATTTTTATTATTAATCTGATTACATAGATCATGATTAAATTATTTCAAGAATTTATGATATGATTTATATATTATATATATTCAGTATATAAATATATATAATACATCGATAAATTGAATGGAATGCAATGTTCATGGAGACGACAGGCCTTACGTACGCATGAACGTTGTTTTCGTTTCCTTATTAAATTAAATGGAAGTAAGTAAATGAAATTTATATATACATAAATATAATAGATTTATTATGACATATATTACATTATTATTTATTATATATACTTTCAAATCATTCTTTAATGGTTAACATGAAGAATAAATCTCTTCACATCGGGGAGACGGTAAGTCGTACGTACGCACGAGTAGCGATATCATTCCAATAGTTGTTGAAAGGTATTGAAATTGATTGTGTATAATATATCATAATTATTATGATGTTGTAATAATCATATATAGTTACTATTTCCACCATTATACCCCTCCATGTATGGTGGTTCTGAAAAACATATTAAACCACAACATGGTGATGGTAAGTAGCACGTATGCACGTGCGGTGATTTTGTTTTTAATTGGATTGATAGAAGGTGGATTAGGGTTGTTTAATATTTATAATAAAATATAATTATATGTGTGATACAGATGTTATTAATTTATACTAAAAAAACTAAATAAAAGGATGTTTAAGAAGAAATGTTTTTGAATGAATTGGTAGAAGAGATTGCCTCTTCCTTGACGTGCCTCCTTTAAATTTCTTCTTAGTCCCCTATAGTTGGTCTTTTTAGAAGACCAAAACATCTATAATGTAACTATAGAAGTTTATACGATAAATGGGTTGGTTTTGGACGATATTTAAGGTAAAAAATGGATTGAATATGAGAGGGAGGATGTGCGCTTTTATAAGAGATGAGAGAGGCACTTTAAGAAGGTTCCAAAATATTAATTTATTATAAATTCAATTTCAATTTAAAATGGACCAAAACATATTAAATTAAAATATAAGGTTATTTTGGTTCTAATAACTATAATACAATAATAGTTTTTCACGTTTTGAATATTTTCCCCTTTATCCTTTTTGTTTACCCTTATTTTACCCTTTTTAATATTACTGTGATATCATGTTATTTACACATTGTGGGTTAATGTAATTACCATATCATATCAAATGACCAAAATAAAGTTATTTATGACATATGTGGACTTATATTAACCATTTTACAAAATATTATATTTTTAGGAATCTGATATAATTTAATAAACTATTTTATGTTTTAAGTTATGAATTGTGTCAATTTTGGTCCCTATACATACTTAACTTATTTTGAAATTCATAACAACATTATTACATAGAAAAAAGAATTGAAATAATGATAATATGTTAATATAATCCATAAAATTCATGGATTACATCAAAATAATCAAATTTAATTTGTTTTAACATTTATAAATTCATTTATTTGAATCATTCATTTATGCCGTAATCACTACATCATAATTTTGTCAACAATAAATATATTTATATATTTTCTAAAAAAAGTTAATAGAATAAAATGATGTAGAAAATATTTTTTTTCTTTTTATTTTCTATTTATAGACTTAGATATATGTTATATAACAACTTATTAATATCTATTTAGTTAAAGATGTATGCCTAGGTTATAATTATCTTTACTTTAAATTAATTCTTATAAAGTGTCATTTTCACATCCATGTGAATCCATGGGGTCCCAAAATCGAATAAATGATCCCCATGATCTAAAATATCTCATCCAATAGGATTAGGGCATGTTTTATGGGAGTTTATTATTATTATAAAATTATTTTTATCCATATTTACCTGATTTACCCTTTTACCAGGGTAAATAAAATATTCACTGATGTAACTATTTATAATGTCCAAATATAAAAAGTACATATTTAAACAATTTAAACCTTATAATTACAAATATTCAAACCATTTATCCAAATTAAAAACACATAAGTTTCAGTAATTAATTTAAAATTAAGCCCATTGTCGAAAAAATAGGTTTTTATTTAAAACAATACAAAAGATGGAAACCTTCTTACCTAGGAATTCTGTGTAAAATTAATGAAAATGATTAAAATCTTAATAAAATATAAAATAATATGATATTTAAAAATTAAAATATAATATTATTATATGTTTAAACTATATAAATTATTTCTATGAAAAAGGGTTTTTTCAATTAAAATTTATCGTATTTTCATTATTCATCGAAATATGAAAGTTATCAGAAAAATTTCAAAACATTATCCAAAGTAATATTTTATGTCCCCATTCCATATAAGAAGATTAACATGTCAAATATAACATATAAAGGTTTCAAGAGAGGATTTAAAAAGGGGGCTGCATCAAAAGGCTGTTAAAATGTACATTTTTTAAAAATAATTCTTTTATCCGACAAATTGATTTTGTTCTCATATCATGTGTAAGAGGAATTCTAATATAATCACAATGGAGAGTATATATCCCATTAAATGATAGTATTTTAATAATAAATCTTTTTTAATGATACTCCGTATATTGTACAATGCAATCTATCGAGGAAGGTCACTCTTGCATGTAACACATGCCAAGTCATTGTTTCATGTAGTGAAAGCTACCATTGGTTTTGTTTATATCATAATCCAAACATAATTCATTTATAAATTTAACATAATATATAATCAGAGTTGTGTGCAATTAATTACATCAAAGGAACTTGAAATTTGTTTCAACACAATCCATGAATAGTGTAGCATATACTGTAAGCCAATACGGTGTTACGTATAGCACAAGCTAATCTTGGTGTAGCGTACAACACAAGACATCAATGTAATTAAAAAGAATCTATCTTATAAAATATCAGGGTGTTTCTATAAATATGAGATAATTATTTTAATTTAATGATATTACATAAATATACATACATAGATATATATAGATATGTTTATGTCATTTTCCTTCTTTCCTTCAATATGATAATAAAACTGAAACAATGTTCATGTGTGTGTACGACCTACCATCTCCATAAATGGTGTATTATATTTCATACCTATATATTATATAGATAGTAATAAAATAAATATACAGTATATAAATTATATTTATATCATGGTTTAAATTTGGGAAATCATGATATAGGTATAAGGAAGAAAAGATCTAACATATTAAGACACATGTGAAGAACAAAGCAGATATTATTGAAGTGAAACCACAACACAAAATCATTATAATGATAGTAATAAAATACTGTAATCAAAACATATATGGTATTAGATATAATAATATGGTTTTTGGATATATTTACAATAAACCTATATTTATTATAAATTATTATTTTACGAGTATGATGAGAGTCAAGACAGAAGGTAAAATGATTTGATCGCACATTTTTGTTTCTGTGAGATACATGCCTTAATCACCCCTAGTTTCATTTGTGTGTTGTGTATAATTCCCATGGATGTATTATATTATTATTATTATTAAATTCAGGGTTATTTACGTATCCATTCAATGAAAATAATTTAATGATTTTTATGTTTCATGATTTAATAAACGATAAGATTGTTTTACCTAAATATTCCTTATTTGAGGCACATGCCATGTTATACACCTATATTTTCCTATAAGGTGTATATACTAGCATTGACATGTTATAAACTGAATAAAATTATTTCAACAATATTTTAATCATTAATTAATTTAATTTTATTACATGGGGAGTATGATTTAAAGCTAAAGAGTGGTAATAGTTTGTTGAAACAATCTCATTGATTTTAATTTTTTTTGTTTTGGATTCCTTTGAAGAAATATTAAGATCCATATATCAATAAAAATTGTAAATATTCTTATCCTATGGTTATTCATGATATATTAATGTTTTTTGTGATTTTTTAACTATTTGTTACATAATATAGTCATGCATGTTTTTTATAGAATTCCATCATTACCCTATCTTCGGTCAGAAATATGTTCTTCTTCAAAATCATGTTTTCTAAAAAGGGCATCCATTATCATTTTAATATTATCCCATTATCATAAAAATAAATTTTTATCCTTTTATCTTTTACAATTTTTTTCAGAGGGATATTCTATTCTCTTTCATAACAAGTTATTTTTCTATCCTTTTATAATGTAGAAGAAATGTTTTTACCTCATATGAAAAGTATATATTTACCCACTATAATTTCTATGAAGCTTCCTTTTCATGTTTAAAAGGAATCTTTTTTAAAAAAATAATTTTGAAAATAATTTTCACTAAAATGGATTTCAAATGTTTACTAGATTTATTAATATGTTTCCCAAGTATTTTATATGGAATGTGCTCTTTAATAGGTTTTTAAGCTTCATTAATAACCTATCGTAAAAATTATTTTCAAAAACGTTTTTATGTTTTCTTTATAAATTTTCATGGAAAATTATTTTAAAAATGTTTCCAAGCCTAATTTATATGTTTTCAATATATTTTCAAAGAAATAGTTTTCAAAATATTTTCAATATTCCTTTATTAGTTTTGAAGAAAAAAGGGTCTAAAACATTTTGAATCATTATTTATATGTTTTCAAATTATTTTAAATAAAATGTTTTTAAAACCCATTTCAAGCACAATTTATATGTTTTTAAAGATATATGATTCAAAACATTTTCATTCTTCTTCAATTAGATTTTATAAAAAATGTTTTTCAAAATACTTTCAGGTTTATTTTCTATGTTTTCAAATTATTTTCATCAAAAATGGTTTTCAAACATTTTTAATATTTTAGAGAGAATTTTTCCAATAAATAATGTTATATTCCACATGTAATGTCTTTTTAAATATATTTATAAATTATTTTTCATCTAAAATGGCATCTTTTAGTGATACTCATGACTTTCTTGGGGAATGATTCAATGTTTCCAGTCATATTAATTCTATGAATGGTTTATCATTTGAGGAAATGATTATGAAACTAGTTTTTCATTCAAAGGTTATTTGATTTTTTAATATATTTCATTTAATGGTTTATTATTTTGATAAAATTATTATGAAACATATACCTTTTTCGTGAGGTTATGATATGATTACATATTTATGATACCCATTTAATTTGATGGGTTAAGATATAATTTTTTATAAATTTCTAGATCATATATTTATGATTTCATTATGAGTTGGGTGGGACCAATATCTCCTTTAAATTTGATGGATAATTAATTATATCTCAGAGATAGAATAATATGGTCTTGGGAGTAAACCTGGAAAACATAGATGTCCAAGGGAGTGAACCATGACTACCATGATTTTAAGGATGTGTAAATTCATGCTTGTAAAATTTACATGGGAGTAACCAATGAGTACCGAGATGGTATTGGAAGTGAATCTATACTACTAAGATGGTATTGGTACAAATTCACTATATACAATGGAAGTCATATTATTTTCATAAGTGTATTATAGAATTCAATGTTTTAATCCCATGATATTATTTTTTTCATTATATTATTTATTTACATACGATTCATGTCATATGACCTTTCCAGATTTATTCCACGATTAATTTTTATAATATTTGATATCTTGGGTATGATATTTTATGGTTTTGATCACATTATCATACACTTATTCTCATGTTTAATTATTAATGTCTCCTTTTATTCAGGATATAAGCTCACACATTTTATGTTTCCTTCCAAAGGTTATGAGGATATGTATTATGTGTGATGTCTTTAAAAATGGTGATAGTCATGAATAACATTGTGGGAGATAATTTATCTCACTTATGATCTAGTGTTTATGTTTCCTTATATCCAAAGTCATGATAATAATACAGTCTTTGGGTGCCAATTTTTTAAATATTCAATGTATTCTCTAAAAGTCATGTATTGTATATTTACATTAATAATGTGTTGATAGAGTTGGTATCTATGAAAATTTTATTTCATCTTTGTATTATCAAATTATTAAACCTTGGTGACAACCCTAAGCACAGGTCTCGGGATAATTATGGGGATAAATAAAAGTATAGGAAAATGTTCTGGAATGTTGGTATAGGATAGAGTAATTGTTTTCCTAGAAATATATCTCTATCTAAATAATACAAAATGATGCAGATCGAGAAAATATATACCTTAGAGTAATAACTCAAAAAAGATATTCTAGGTCTAACTCGGGGTAATATGGTATACTATAATGGGCCTTTCTGTAGACTTAGTTTGACACTCCTCGAGGATATGCCTTGGGAATTCAAAAACACTTCACAAACCATAATTGAGGATTTAAATGGATGTTACCTATGAATTACCTAATAGAATCCTAGGGTGTAAAATATAATGGATGGTGTCATGATCTAAATATCTTATAAGTAATGTTTCATTATTATGTGGGTAATTTCAATGATATGTGTTTATCACCCTATTCCTTTTTGTCTTAGTCAATGGAGAGAACATTATGGAAGATGGTTAACATTGCATATTTTAGATGTCAAAAGAATAGGAGTTATGAAAATCCTTTTCTAAATTGGATATCTCATACTCATAGTCAAGAAGTTTCTATGATTATTGTTTATACTTATAAATATAAAGGTACAACAGATGACATGTGATAGGTATGTGATGTTCTTCTAGTATTTCTTATATTATACATAGAAAGAATTATTTGATTGACGTAGATGAAACATAAGCCATGATTATTTTTTAATAAAATAGAAAGGAGGTATTAATGAATAATGGGATGAATCTTGAGTAATATTTTATGAATATTGTGGGATGAATGATGCTTTTATGATTTAAAATTCAATTATATTGTTATGATATTCACAAAATATATATGTATTTTTAGTCTAAGTTTTCATTAAGGATTATAAAGGACCAGTTCAATGGAAATGAATACATAGAAAATTGATTTCATGGAATGGTGTTATTTTGATTAGGTGATGTAAAACCTTAATGAAATCCTAATAATGAGATAATGACATTTTTATAAAGATATGATGTGTATGAATAAGTAAAGTGGACGATAATGATTTCCAAGGAACTAATTATTTAAAAAGTTTTAATTTTTTTTATCAAGGATGACTTTTACTTCCTTTTGGATTAAAATAATTTATAAATTAATCATTGAAATAAGGAATCATTCATATTTTCAAGAAGGATAAATGGTAATTGAAGTTATTACCCCGCTTTATATGATTATATGATGATGGCATTCACATGTCTAGAATGTGACAACCAAGTGGTACTTTGTGATATACTGGAAATCAATGTTAAACTGAATTCATGAATATCTTTCTAAATAGTTGGATTTTTATATTTTGGAAGGTTTATAAGGTCAGCCATTGGTGAAATGTTTAATTTAAACCTTAAATGAAGTATTTATGTGTTGAGATTGTATTGAAAACCTTATATAAAATGGCTATGTAGTGATTAATCTTATTTCAAGGATGGCCTATATATTTATTTTTGGAAATAATGTTAGTGTGGTTTTAGAAAAGAACATCATGTATTCTAAGAGACAGAAAACAATGTCTGGAAAGGCCATGAGTCTTAAACCCATGACCGAAGGATGATGTGGGTTTTATGCCTACCACTAGTCTACAAGATTTCCTAATTAATTTATATTTTTTTATGAATAAATATTTATTATTAAATAGTAGAGTTATTTTTTTATATATTAATTTACTAAGAATATTCATTTAAATTTATAATTAGAAACAAATATTTTCAGGATTTTTTATTTTATGGGCCATAAGATATGCTAAAACTGTATTTTAGTTCATAAGTCATTAAAGGTAATTTATGGAAATTCAATTCATGAAGTAATGGATGAATTATAAATAGATAAAATTCCAATAAATGAATGATTTTTTATATAAATATATCACATAATTATATTTCCTTATATTATTGGTTAGTAATAGAATTTCTCAATGATAATATAATTATAGAAAACGTTTTTCCGTAATACATCATTTTGTGAACCGATGTCCTTTTAAATCATCACATATTTATGACTATGAGGCCATAAACATTTCATTGACCATTCACATGTTTTTGATTCATAAACTCAATAAATACCTATAAATATTTATTATTTTCCTCCAAGTCCAATCTTCACTCCCAACCTATGTTTTCTTATGTGGAATCCTAGTTATATGTTACTTTGGGTAACCATTATAGTCACAATTATCCCCTTTTAAGGGATGTTTTAGAAGTAATTTTAATGATGTGGGGGTCTATGAATGAAACATTCATGAATTAATCATTTAATATCCCATAATAACATAGTGGTTGAAATTCATTTTATGGGGGGTAGAATGTAGCACCATGAGATATTGTGATTTAATATTTTTTCAATTAATTTAAACTTTTCAATAGATTTAATTTCCCACAACACTGAAAATAGTGTATTTGATATTAATGAACTATGATTGGATTGAGTTATTTATAAAAGAAATTATTCATCCAATAAAAACAAAATTTAAATTAGATTTATCTATACAGAACACCGATTTTATATTGTGTTACCTTCAACAATGACATTCCTTAATGGATTGTGTGTAATGCCCCGACCCCAGTTACCCAGAGTCGGTGCATTATTACATAACATTGTCATGATCACAAGAAAGATCAAATCTCGAAAGACCGATTGGTTTAGTAGCCTTGGAAACACTAGATATATTCATAAGTTTTACATTACATCATGAAATGAAAAACTACTACAAAAACATAATGTTTCCACAATCCACACTATTAACCCCTCATAAAATCCCGGCAGGTCATTCATAACATACTTCTTCACATCCTGGGAAAAATAAAACATAGAAAAGGGGTGAGCTCAAATGCCCAGTAAGGATAACAATATAGCGGAAACTTTCATAAATAAGAATAAACATTTAAGGAAATGTATAACTAAAACAAAAGCCTTTTAAATATGAACTTTCAACATGGTATGGCATAAATAAAATGAAATAATGCCATTTACTTATTCACATGGATATTCTACTAATCGAATAATCACATGCAAAAACCAATAACCACTCTCATAATGTTGGAATGCATAATTCCAGACTATCATAACCACATAGCCAAGGCCTCGTGCCAATACTACAAATAAGATTTTGTCAAGGCCTTGTTCCAAGACACTAGTTTGTCTCATTAGACCTACCGATGCATCGAGGAGCTATAGCGGGCTCCACCCGTCACATATTAAGTCCAATGCATTCCCATATGAAAAGGTTTAAACATAACATAAACATTCATATTAAAACTAGCATATGAAATGTCAATACATTCACCATAAACTATGAATGGTATAAAAATAGCACATCCACAGTCAAACATATCACAAAACCTTCAATACAATATAGAAGTTTTGTATCATAATAAATCAACTTCAAATAATCTTAAAATCCATCAAAGGATGTTGACATAGATGAAATCAAAATTCTTTTTAATGAAATATCTCCTTTTATTTTTAAATAATTTAAGATCCATATAAAATAAAACATTTTCTTTGAAAATATTCTTATAAGCTTGTAAGGGAAGCTTTGAAGATTTTATAATGGCGGAAAATAGCCGCACCCGCCGTATAAGTTAAAAAAACATTCTTACCTTAATTCTGTCGAAAAGGTTAAAAAGGACCTTGTTTTGAAAACGACCGAAAGATTCCTTTATAAACCACTTATAAAAGTCAAAAATGGTATAAATGACTTTAACTCATATTCTAGTAAATAGTAAAAATGTTTTGAAATGCATTTTTAAGAAACATGGATGTGGATGATAAAGAGATCCCAGTAGATTATTAAGTATAAACAACCTTGGATAATGAAGAGGTTGTAAAGTAAACCCTTACCTTGTACTTTTCCTTGGTTGGGGTAGGTTAACCTCCTGTTTAATGGTGAAATAGTTGTTATTAAATTATACAAGAATCATATATAATAATATGATATCATATATGATCTTTTAACATTGATTTGTTAATAATATATTAGAATTATCGTCGTTTCGGGAGTTAACTTACTCATTTTATTTTATATGTTTTGTTACATAAGCCATGGTTGTTGTATCTTATTCATATCCAGAATGATATCTAGTCCTTAAACATCATTTTTAAATCATCAAATGATAATTATACTTGAATGGATACGATGGAGAATGAATCTCATCGCGTTCGTGGAGACGGTAGTCCGTACGTACGCACGAGCGAAAATATCATTCTTTTGATATTAAAATAATATATAAATGGATTGTATATCATATATACAGAATCATTAACATGTTATATTTATTATTTACATGAGTTACACATCATTATTATACCCATCCAAATAATATTATATTGAATAACAATTACACCACGACGTGGAGACGGTAGTCCGTACGTACGCACGTTTGGTGACATGTTATTCAAAGGGTGGGTAGAATACTGAATATGGTTGTACCATATTTATAATAACATCACAGTATATGTTAGATACTGGAGTTATTATTTTAGAATGGTAAGAACAAAGGAAGAAGAAGTGGAAGAAGAAATGAACTTGGAGAAGGGTGGTGAAATCATTACCTCTTCTTCGGGTTCTTCCTTTTGATTTGATCAAAAGGGCTCCTTAGGTTGGCTTTCTGATCAAACTAAGTCCTCTAGGTTGTAGTGAGGGATTTTGGGAGAGTATTTGGGTAGAGTTTGGCCAAACAAAAAGGCTTTAAAGGTGTGAAGAAATTAGAAGGAGGAGTGCCCTTTTATAAGAGGGGTGAGGGGCACCTTTGGAAAAGCTAGAAATATTAATTTATAATAAATTCATATTAGGTTTCTAATGGCTCTGAAGCTTATTATTCAAAGGTTAAGGTGGGGATATGTCGAAAACCACTCAACCAATAGAATTTAGACAGGTTTGGGTACTTATATTAACCTTATCTTTAAGTATTAACTCTAAGTTAATTAGTTTCACTTTTACAATGTCTCTTTGTATTTTTATATAATATGGTTAATAAACTTACTATATACATCCAAGAGACCCCCAAGTGGTACATTAATGATGGACATATCATGATATAAGTCTCTTGGCCGAACCTTAGATTTTTAGGAATTTAATATCAATTAAGAATATAATATTTGTTTTAAGAACTCTTTTATGTCAATTTTGACACTATTCAATAGTTGATTTTTGTGAAACTCATAACAGATTGATTACTTCGAACAAAGTCAATTAAATCAATCATAATATATCATATTATCCTCGAAAATTAGTTTAATTCATTAAAAGTTTCATATTATATTTATTTGGGTATTTATAATATCAATTATTTTAATTTTTCACTATTATAGTAATTACTGCATCATCATTGTGTCATAAATAAAATAAATTATTTAATGTATAAAAATTATAAATAAAATATAATTATGTAGGAAATCTTTGTATCTTTCTAATGAATATTTATAATCTAAAATATAACATATATAACTTTATTTAACAATTGTTTTTCTAAAATATATATGCTTGTGTCATTTTTGTATTCATTTTAACTTAATTAAAATAAAGTGTCATTATCACTTACAAGTGGATCCATGGGGTCCCAAAATAGACCCAAAGATTCCCATGGTCGACCATGTATCAACCAATAGGGTTAAGACACGTTTTAGGGTAATTTAGTATTATTATAATATTATTTTTTAACCCTTATTTACCGGATTTACCCTTAACCATGGTAAATAAAATATTTACCGCAGTAATTATTCAAAATGTCTAAAAATAAAAGTTACCTATTTACACAATTTGAACATCCTGATTCCAAATATGGAATCCATTTTCCTAAATTCAAAACACATAAGTGGCAGAAATTAATTTAAAATTAATTCCCACTGTCAAAACAAAAAGCGTGTTTTTAAGAGATAATAACTATCAAAAGATTGACACTCGTTTATGTTCGGTTTAATTGTAAAATTATGTCCAATGTCCAACATTATATTAAATGGTAAAAATATATTCTAAATATACTTTAAAACCACTCAAATTCATAATTTATCACTATTAATTATTTTGATTAAAAAAGTTGTTTTTAATTAAAACTTAGTAATTTTCACTATTCATCAAAATATGAAAGTTATCCGAAATGTACCAAAATTTCACCTTAGGCTAAATTAGATATTCCGAATCCAAAAATTAAGTCCATTTTGAAATATAAAATATATATAATTTTAAAAAGTAGGTATTACTATTCATAACGGCTAGTTTGATTGGTTGTTAGAACTCGGTGTTGCGTACAACACACGCTATCGCATTATTCAAAGAGAAGCGTACCGTAGAAGCTTGGGGTGTTACATTCTCCCCTCCTTAAAATAATTTCGTCCTCGAAATTTCTAGAATACATATCACATGAAAATACTCGGGTGGTTCTTCATCATAAGTTCCTCGGGTTCTCACGTTTCCTCTTCCATCTTATGGTTTCTCCACAAAACTTTTACCAGACGCGTCGTCCGGTTTCTCAGCACTTGTTCTCTCGTATCAAGAATCTTGACGGGCTCTTCGCAATAAGACAGATCGGGTTCCAGTTTTAATTTCTCATAGGTGAGTACATGCGTCGGATCAGGCATGTATTTCCTCAATAGAGATACGTGGAACACATCGTGAACTTTGGAGAGACTTGGCGGCATTGCCAATCGGTAAGATACAACCCCAATTCGTTCTAGAATTTCGAAAGGTCCGATGTACCTGGGACTCAATTTACCTTTCTTACCAAAATGTATGACTCCCTTCCATGGAGATACCTTCAAGAAAACATGATCACCGACTTGAAATTCCAAATACTTCCTTCGATTATCGGCATAGCTCTTCTGCCTACTTTGAGCTGCTTTGATGTGATTTTGGATTACTTTCACCTTTTCCACCGTTTCCTCCACCAGTTCTGGGCCTACAAGTTTTCTTTCACCAATGTCATCCCAACAGGTTGGTGTACGACATCTCTTTCCGTATAACGCTTCATATGGTGCCATCTGAATACTCGAATGGAAGCTATTGTTATAGGAAAATTATACCAAAGGTAAATATTGATCCAACATACCCTGAACGTCAAGTGAGCAAGATCTCAACATGTCTTCTAAGGTTTGAATAGTCCGTTCTGATTGTCCGTCTGTCTGAGGGTGGTAAGCAGTGCTCAAATGAAGTTCAATATCCAGGGATTTCTGAAGACTTTTCCAGAATCTTGAAGTAAAACGGGGATCACGATCAGAAACAATCGATAGGGGTACTCCATGAAGTCTCACAACTTCATTAATATATTGTCTTGCTAGACGTTCTAGGGGTAGATCTTCTCTTATAGCAAGAAAATGTGCTGTCTTGGTAAGACGATCAACAATAACCCATATTGCATCATTCCTTCTAGGAGTCTTTGGTAGCCCCATGACAAAGTCCATCGTAACATTGTCCCATTTCCACTCCGGTATGGGAAGAGGTTGCATGACTCCTCCAGGCTGTTGCCTTCCAGCTTTCACTTGTTGACAAACCATACATCTTGACACAAAATCAGCAATCTCCCTCTTCATGTTGTCCCACCAAAAATGTTCCTTCAAATCTCTATACATTTTGGTGCTCCCAGGGTGTATAGAGAAATTGGAACTATGAGCATCATCCAGCAATTCCCTTTTTAGATCAGGTATATTGGGAACACAAAGTCTCTTCCCGAATTTCAAAATTCCATCTTCATACACAAAGTCTCTCAATCTCCCATCATTCACAGCTTTAATCTTCTTTTGGAATTCTTCATCATCGGTCTGAGAACTCTTAATCCTTTCTAGTAAAGATGGTTTGGCAACCATTTGAAAAAGCATTGATGTTTCACCTTCCCTGGTTATTCCCATGTCCATCTTCACTAGATCCATGAAAATTGGATCCCTTTCAATTCTCATATTGTTCAAAACTCCATGGTCTTTTCTACTCAAAGAATCTGCCACCTTGTTTTCCTTCCCTGGGTGGTAGTGTATCGTACAATCATAATCCTTGAGTAATTCAAGCCATCTCCTTTGCCTCATGTTGAGTTCTTTTTGTGAGAAAATATACTTCAAACTCTTGTGATCAGTATAAATCTCACATTTTTCACCATAGAGGTAGTGCCTCCATATCTTCAAAGCAAAGATCACTGCTGCTAACTCGAGATCATGAGTAGGATAGTTTTGTTCATGAATTTTCAACTGTCGTGATGCATAGGCAATAACTCTATCATTCTGCATAAGGACACAGCCAAGTCCTTTCTTCGATGCATCACTATAAATAACGAACCCATCATTCCCCGATGGTAGAGTCAATATAGGAGCATTGACTAATTTTTTCTTCAGTTCTTCAAAACATTCTTCACACTCTTTTGTCCAAACAAATTTAACCCCTTTACGTGTGAGCTTCGTTAATGGGTTATCCAATCGGGAAAAATTCTGGACAAAACGTCGATAATAACCTGCCAAACCAATAAAACTACGTACCTCAGTTATACTCGTAGGTGCTGGCCATTCTTGGATTGCCTTGGTCTTAGAAGGATCAACAAAGATTCCATCTTTAGAGACAATATGGCCAAGAAAAGAAATCTCCTGAAGCCAGAATTCACACTTGCTAAACTTCCCATATAATTCATGCCTCCTCAGAGTCTTCAAGATAATGCGCAAGTGATTTTCATGATCTTCGTAGGTTTTGGAGTATACCAAGATATCATCAATAAATACCACCACAAATTCATCGAGATACTCCTTGAAAACTCTATTCATCAGATCCATGAATACAGATGGTTCATTAGTCAATCCAAACGGCATTACAGTAAACTCGTAATGCCCGTACCTGGTTCGAAATGCTGTCTTCGGAATGTCTTCCTTCTTCACACACAACTGATGGTATCCCGATCGAAGTTCAATCTTTGAAAAGTATTGAGCTCCATGCAGTTGGTCAAATAAATCATCAATACGAGGTAGGGGATACTTGTTCTTTATCGTTATAGCATTGATCTCCCTGTAGTCGATACATAACCTCACAGATCCATCTTTATTTTTAACAAAAAGAACAGGGGCTCCCCATGGAGAAACACTAGGGCAAATAAATCCCTTATTACTCAATTCCTCTAGTTGTTTCTTTAGTTCGACTAACTCTACAGTGGCCATTCTATAAGGGGTCTTCGATATAGGCCTTGATCCAGGAATCAAATCAATAGAAAACTCAACTTCTCGTTCTGGAGGATGTACAGGTAAATCTTCCGGAAATACATCTACAAATTCTTTCACAACAGGTACATCCTCTATTTGAACATTCCTTTCCTCACCGACAGTTATTTCATTCTCTTCCTCCCCAATAATTGAATTAAGTTGAGCTACTGGGGGTGGATCTAAATAAGAATTAGGTGGTGACGATTCTGCTCTAAAAATAAGGTGCTCCTTATCATTATCATCAAGAATCGTAAACTCTTTCTTCTTACAATAAATCTTCGCATCATAGTCCGAAAGCTAGTCCATACCGAGGATTATATCAAACTCAATAATAGGTATGACGATGAAATCAGCAGATAAAGAAAATTTATGTGCTCCAATGGGGACTGATTCACAAAACTTTGTTGCAACGATACTTCCCTTAGGAGTTTTAACTGACAACTCCCTTATTAAATCAAATTGGAAATATCTAATTTTCTTAGCAAACTGGGAAGATATGAAACAATGTGATGATCCAGAATCAAATAATGCATTTGCTAAACTTGAGGAAACCATTAAATTACCTGCCACCACGTCTTTCGGAGCTTCTACCTCAGCAGTAGTGATAGCATAAGCCTGGCCTTGATCCCTTGGCCTTTTCTGAGGTAAGTTCTCCTGACGCTCAGGACATGCATTTGCATAATGCCCCATCTCCCTGCAATTGTAGCACTGAACGTTGGTAGCTTCCTTCTTCCCCTTGCAATCATGAGCTTGGTGGCCTTTTTCACCACACTTGTAACAGACTCCCATTCCCTTCAAGCAAGTACCAGGATGTTTCTTCCCGCATTTACCACAAGATGGATATTCAACCTTTCCCTTCTTCCCCTTATTTCCATTCCCAGATTGATCAGCAGGTCTCTTCTTCTCTTGCTTTGTTTTAAAGTCAGAAGACTTAGAGTATTCCTTTTCGGTCTTGATAGCACATGAGACAATGTCTTCGTACGATGAAAGGGATTGTGAGACTAACGCTCGACGGAGAAATGGTTTTAACCCATCAAAGAAACGATCAATCTTATTTCTTGGGTTACAAATATAATCACCAGCGTACCTCGCTAACCTTGTAAAGTTAGCCTCATACTTTGTGACATTCTCATCCTCCTTTTGTCTCAGACTCAGAAATTGCCTTTCCATATCTGCTAGATGGTCGTGAGGGAAGTATTTTTCTAAAAACAGATCTTTGAACTCCCTCCATTCCATATTTGATACTTCATCATCTTCCTTCGAATTTTGAATCAATGACCACCATTGATCAGCATCTCCAGTGAGGCGGTAAACTGCCATGATAACTTTTTCCCTTTCACTGCTCCCCAAAGCCTGAAATATTTTCTCTAGGGAAAATATCCATTGCTCAGCTACTAAGGGATTTGTATTCCCATTGAACGTTGGTGGTTGTTGCCTCATGAATCGATCTAACATTGATCCTCCACGTTGCGGATCAGGGTGCTCCATACGGGTAAGGTTATTATTCATAACCTGAGTAAGTTGTCCCAGTATGGTGATTAGCTGATCAGCACCAGTTGCATCACCAGCCCCACTATAATTATCTTGAGCAGGAGGGCAATCCCTACATGGAGTGCGTGCATTGATACGGTTTCCATTTCTTCCACTAGGAGCCATTTCTAAACAATGGCATAAACTAGATCAATTTATGAATCAAAATACATAATCCCATACTTATAAAACACTTAACATAAATTGAACTATTTATGGATATAATCCATAATCATAAGAATGTTTTCTTTGAGGAAGTATATACTCATAATCCCCTCAAAATGATTTGTAATGAAAATGAGAGTTATCCTAAGCATATCCCCCGGGAGTGTCGTAACCAAGAGTGCAGCAAGGCCCGTTGTCGTGCACCAGTTCCCGTTCGAGTCTAGCTCAAAGCGGTGTTTTCGGGTTTTACCCCTAGGTACATCTGTGCCAGAGCCGCCTCTACCTGCTCGTATTCAGACATGGATGTATTTCTTGGAAAACTCACAAAATCTCTACAATACCAAAATTCTAGGAAGTTCTTCTATACTAATCCTCAAAGATCATCTTAGGTCTACGTGCTCTAATCAGAGTTTATCTAAATCTAGCTTCCAAGGTTTGTACTAAACTTCCTCTGATACCAATTGTAACGCCCCGACCCCAGTTACCCAGAGTCGGTGCATTATTACATAACATTGGCATGATCACAAGAAAGATCAAATCTCGAAAGACCGATTGGTTTAGTAGCCTTGGAAACACTAGATATATTCATAAGTTTTACATTACATCATGAAATGAAAAACTACTACAACAACATAATGTTTCCACAATCCACACTATTAACCCCTCATAAAATCCCTGCAGGTCATTCATAACTTACTTCTTCACATCCTGGGAAAAATAAAACATAAAAAAGGGGTGAGCTCAAATGCCCAGTAAGGATAACAATATAGGGGAAACTTTTATAAATAAGAATAAACATTTAAGGCAATGTATAACTAAAAAAAAGCCTTTTAAATATGAACTTTCAATATGGTATGGCATAAACAAAATGAAATAATGACATTTACTTATTCACATGGATATTCTACTAATCGAATAATCACATGCAAAAATCAATAACCACTTTCATAATGTTGGGATGCATAATGCCAGACTATCATAACCACATAGCCAAGGCCTCGTGCCAAGACTACAAATAAGATTTTGTCAAGGCCTTGTGCCAAGACACTAGTTTGTCTCATGAGACCTACCGATGCATCGAGGAGCTATAGCGGGCTCCACCCGTCACATATTAAGTCCAATGAATTCCCATATGAAAAGGTTTAAACATAACATAAACATTCATATTAAAACTAGCATATGAAATGTCAATACTTTCACCATAAACTATGAATGGTATAAAAATAGCACATCCACAGTCAAACATATCACAAAACCTTCAATACAATATAGAAGTTTTGTATCATAATAAATCAACTTCAAATAATCTTAAAATCCATCAAAGGATGTTGACATAGATGAAATCAAAATTCTTTTTAAAGAAATATCTCCTTTTATTTTGAAATAATTTAAGATCCATATAAAATAAAACATTTTCTTTGAACATATTCTTATAAGCTTGTAAGGGAATCTTTGAATATTTTATAACGGCGGAAAATAGCCGCACCCGCCGTATAAGTTAAAAAAACATTCTTACCTTAATTCTGTCGAAAAGGTTAAAAAGGACCTTGTTTTGAAAACAACCGAAAGATTCCTTTATAAACCACTTATAAAAGTCAAAAAGGGTATAAATGAATTTAACTAATATTCTAGTAAATAGTAAAAATGTTTTGAAATGCATTTTTAAGAAACATGGATGTGGATGATAAAGAGATCCCAGTAGATTATTACGTATAAACAACCTTGGATAATGAAGAGGTTGTAAAGTAAACCCTTACCTTGTACTTTTCCTTGGTTGGGGTAGGTTAACCTCCTGTATAATGGTGAAATAGTTGTTATTAAATTATACAAGAATCATATATAATAATATGATATCATATATGATCTTTTAACATTGATTTGTTAATAATATCTTAGAATTATCGTCGTTTCGGGAGTTAACTTACTCATTTTCTTTTATATGTTTTGTTACATAAGCCATGGTTCTTGTATATTATTCATATCCAGAATGATATCTAGTCCTTAAACATCATTTTTAAATCATCAAATGATAATTATACTTGAATGGATACGATGGAGAATGAATCTCATCGCGTTCGTGGAGACGGTAGTCCGTACGTACGCACGAGCGACAATATCATTCTTTTGATATTAAAATAATATATAAATGGATGGTATATCATATATACAGAATCATTAACATGTTATATTTATTATTTACATGAGTTACACATCATTATTATACCCATCCAAATAATATTATATTGAATAACAATTACACCACGATGTGGAGACGGTAGTCCGTACGTACGCACGTATGGTGACATGTTATTCAAAGGGTGGATAGAATACTGAATATGGTTGTACCATATTTATAATAACATCACAGTATATGTGAGATACTGGAGTTATTATTTTAGAATGGTAAGAACAAAGGAAGAAGAAGTGGAAGAAGAAATGAACTTGGAGAAGGGTGGTGAAATCATTACCTCTTCTTCGGGTTCTTCCTTTTGATTTGATCAAAAGGGCTCCTTAGGTTGGCTTTCTGATCAAACTAAGTCCTCTAGGTTTTATTGAGGGATGTTGGGAGAGTATTTGGGCAGAGTTTGGCCAAACCAAAAGTCTTTGAAGGTGTGAAGAAATGAGAAGGAGGAGTGCCCTTTTATAAGAGGGGTGAGGGGCACCTTTGGAAAAGCTAGAAATATTAATTTATAATAAATTCATATTCGGTTTCTAATGGCTCCAAAGCTTATTATTCAAAGGTTAAGGTGGGGATAGGTCGAAAACCACTCAACCAATAGAATTTAGACAGGTTTGGGTACTTATATTAACCTTATCTTTAAGTATTAACTCTAAGTTAATTAGTTTCACTTTTACAATGTCTCTTTGTATTTTTATATAATATGGTTAATAAACTTACTATATACATCCAAGCGACACCCAAGTGGTACATTAATGATGGACATATCATGATATAAGTCTCTTGGCCGAACCATATATTTTTAGGAATTTAATATCAATTAAGAATATAATATTTGTTTTAAGAACTCTTTTATGTCAATTTTGACACTATTCAATAGTTGATTTTTGTGAAACTCATAACAGATTGATTACATCGAACAAAGTCAATTAAATCAATCCTAATATATCATATTATCCTAGAAAATTAGTTTAATTCATTAAAAGTTTCATATTATATTTATTTGGGTATTTATAATATCAATTATTTTAATTTTTCACTATTATAGTAATTACTGCATCATCATTGTGTCATAAATAAAATAAATTATTTAATGTCTAAAAATTATAAATAAAATATCATTATGTAGGAAATCTTTTTAGCTTTCTAATGAATATTTATAATCTAAAATCCAACATATATAACCCTATGTAACAATTGTTTTTCTAAATGATATATGTTTGTGTCATTTTTGTATTCATTTTAACTTAATTAAAATAAAGTGTCATTATCACTTACAAGTGGATCCATGGGGTCCCAAAATAGACCCAAAGATTCCCATGGTCGACCATGTATCAACCAATAGTGTTAAGACACGTTTTAGGGTAATTTAGTATTATTATAATATTATTTTTTAACCCTTATTTACCGGATTTACCCTTAACCATGGTAAATAAAATATTTACCGCAGTAATTATTCAAAATGTCTAAAAATAAAAGTTACCTATTTACACAATTTGAACATCCTGATTCCAAATGTGGAATCCATTTTCCTAAATTCAAAACACAGAAGTGGCAGAAATTAATTTAAAATTAATTCCCGCTGTCAAAACAAAAAGCGTGTTTTTAAGAGATAATAACTATCAAAAGATTGACACTCGTTTATGTTCGGTTTAATTGTAAAATTATGTCCAATGACCAACATTATATTAAATGGTAAAAATATATTCTAAATATACTTTAAAACCACTCAAATTCATAATTTATCACTATTAATTATTTTGATTAAAAAAGTTGTTTTTAATTAAAACTTAGTAATTTTCACTATTCATCAAAATATGAAAGTTATCCGAAATGTACCAAAATTTCACCTTAGGCTAAATTAGATATTCTGAATCCAAAAATTAAGTCCATTTTGAAATATAAAATATATATAATTTTAAAAAGTAGTTATTACTATTCATAACGGCTAGTTTGATTGGTTGTTAGAACTCGGTGTTGCGTACAACACACGCTATCGCATTATTCAAAGAGAAGCGTACCGTAGAAGCTTGGGGTGTTACATTGTGGAATATGAACGAATGTGTTTTACGAAATAAATATATATTATTTAATATAACATAGTCTTAAAATTATTATTAATGAAATGGGTTATCTAAATTAGGAAAATATATTGTTTACACAAATATAAAAGGAATTAATTTGTAAAAAATTAATTAGAAATGAATATGAAAAATTATTGAATATAAAACAAAATATTAAATAACGACAAAGATGTTTTATCCTAATAAATTAAATTAATTAAAACTAATGAGTTATATTAATTATATATATATATTATATTAAAGCATGAAATTTTTATATTAATCTAAGAGGCTCGATAGGCTTTAGATGAAAAAAATCTAATTTTGTGCATAAAATAGTATATTGCTAATTAAGGAATTTTACCACCATTTATAATAAATAATATTTTAAACCCAATTTTTAGAATTTATCTTGATAATATATGAAAAAATATATATCATATTTGAAATAAAAAAAATAAAATTATCTTAGGGTGATTTTTTGAATTTTTCTATATGGTTTTTATTTTTAATGAATTGTAAAAAATATGAATTTTAGTTAAATACCGCATTTTCATCTAACTTTTTTATAAGAATAAATTTTATTTTTATTTTTTATATGATTAATTAGATTTTTTTATCAATGAGCCCAATGTGGGTCATTTAAATCAATTTAAATTTGAAATTCTATATAAAAACATAGTAATCTTTTGACTATTTTTACATTATCAAGTCACATTGTCGACCCGACAATGAGATTAAATTTAAATTAATTTATGAAAATTTTTAGAATTGAATTTAGAAAAAATGATTCCATATTCATAATAGTCTTATTTTATACTTTAAAATTTCATATTAGTTTTTTCCCAAAAATATTTGTGAATGTAATAAAAATTAATTATATCAATTATGGGAAAATTCAGCTTCACTAAGGCCAAAACCATAAAATGAAGGACATAAATTACCTATAAACATTTTCAAAATTTATTGGATGGGTATATTTATACCCTATAAATATGTTTATAAATTTTTTACTATTATTGGGTGCACTTTCCATGGAATTTATGTGTGTTGAATTACCTTTCATATAATTTACTAGAGTGCCACTACCCATACACTATGAATATAAATCCTCTAGTAAAACTATCACAAACTTGTAAATCCACTTTGTATCTACCAATATTTTCCCAAATAGCTTCTAAAAATTCCTACACTCAATATGTATGAATACACTTACACATAAATAAATCCACGGAAGCCCTTTGGTTCAACCTAAAAGGAATTATGTGAATAAGAGATAACATTATTACTCAAGTTCCTTAGGTTAGCTCTATTATCCACCACATAAAATATTCTTATTAAATGGTTGTAAAACAACACCAGTATCCTAAATATACTATTATATTTTTAAACTAATATTTTTTTCTACACTTTTACACAATTCCATCAAATGGGTGACAAAGATACTCTTTTTTGTGTATGATAAACTACCGACTCCCAAAAGGATGATTGTTCATTTTTCCCTTTCCACCTCTCATGGTGGAAATTATGATGGAAAATATGTTTATAATTTGTATATATTATATTTATTATGTATTTAATTTTATTTAGTACTTTGAAAATGAATATCATTATACA
Organism: Viscum album; assembly: GCA_963277665.1. Lineage (NCBI taxonomy): Eukaryota > Viridiplantae > Streptophyta > Magnoliopsida > Santalales > Viscaceae > Viscum > Viscum album. The sequence goes on along the minus strand of OY728147.1, from coordinate 840,519,876 downwards.
TTTCAGTTCATTTAAATATGATAATTTTGATTGAGAAGTGCGGACTACCGCCCCCTTACAACAATGTGATTCATTAAAACACTATATGAAATGTATTAATTATTTTATTAATGGAAATATATGATATATATGAAATTATAAATATAGTATAATAATAGAGTATACATATATACATATATGACATTTTCTATCTTTATTTCAGTACGGCAATAAAATGGAAACAACATTCATGCATTCGTACGACCTACCATCTCTATAAACGGCGTATTTCATATCATACATCTATATTATATAAATTATTATAATAAATATATAATAAATGTATATAATATTTATATAATGGATTAAATTTTGTAAGCCATTATATAAGTATAATTGTAAAATATAGAACACATTACCACACATGTGAAGAACAAAGCAGATATTTCCTTAAGTGAAACCTTAACAACGAATTTTTAACAATAGGGTAATATAATGTCGTTATAAATATATATATGGTATTAAATATTATAATATGTTTCTATGAAATTTTTTTAATAAACATATATTTATTATAAAGTATGTTTGTATGAGTCTGATAAGAATCATGACACAAGGAAAAGGAATTTCATCTCACCTTTATAGTTCAATGTGATACAAGCATTAATCAGCAATTGTTTCAATTGTGTGGTGAAAATAATAAAATTATATCTATTATATGATTCATATAATTAAATTTATGGGTATTTAAATATCGATTATATGATATTTCTTTAATGTGGTTTATGTTTCTAATATTACCAAATATATATAACAGTTTTAGCACAATTTTCATTCATTAAGACAGATTCCTTGTTATGAACCTATAATTTTTATGAGGTATATATACTAAAAATCCGTTGGTTGATTCATTTTAGGGGTCTTAGTGAGGTCTCAAGTTTGTGTATCTTTGAGTTCGTCCATGTACTTCATGTTTCTTGATTTTCATTATACATGTTCCCCTTCCTAAAAAAACTGAGTCTTCAATCTTAACATATTATACACTACCATGAAAATGTTATATCTAGAATCTATATATTTCCATGCTATTTTAATCTTCATTTAATTTTGTTTTATTACATGGGGAGTATGGTTAAATGTTACCACATTGTAATTGTTTATTGAAATAATCTCATAGCTTTTTGATACTTTTTATGTTTATTCTTCCTTCGATGAAATGATATTTTCTATCAATCAAGAGCATTAATTAATTTTATTATATTGTGTTTATTCATGATATATTCATTTATTGGTACCTTTTTACACTCATTGGTACATAATATAGTTAAAAATTTGGTTTTGATAAATTCTGACTTTACCCTCTCTACTATCAAATATTTATGATCCTTCAAAACCATGTTTTCTAAAAAGGGTTTCATATAATATTTTACTATTCTACTATAATATTTAAAATACACTTTTACACATTTTGATTTTACCAATGTTTTCAATGTAATATTCTTATCTCTTTCTGAGAATGTAATTTTTTCAACTATTTTTCCAGAAAAAAGGATGATTCTTTTGACCTCATAAGACTTGTACAAATTAAGAAATCATATTTTATGTGAAGCTTCTATTTTTTGTTAAAAAGAATAATTTTTATGAAAGTATTTTTGTAATTAATTTTCAATGAAATGGTTTTCAAAATGTATTCTGGACTTCATTATAGCCTTTCAAAATATTTTTCAACGAAAGTGTTTTAGAAAAAGATTTTGAACCACTTTTTAAATTTTTCTTGGAAAAGTATTTTTAAAATTTTATCAACCATATTTTATAATTTTCCAAGGAAAATGGTTTTCAAAACATTTTAAAGACTCTTATATACATTTTTAAGGAAAATGGGTTTCAAAATGTTGTCAATCCATTTTTATATTTTTTCATAGTATTTTCAAAGGAATTTTTTTCAAAATGTTTTTAGGATTATTTTATATGATTTCAATGAAATGGGTTTCAAAATGTTTTAATTTATTATTTCTGTTCATTAAAAATATATTCAATGAAAAAGTTTTTTCAAAATTTTCAATGATTTAATGATTATTTTTCAGAGCAGATAGGATATATTCCTCACGAATTTCTTTTAAAAACAATTTCGAAATTATTTCTCATCTAAGATGGTGTATGTCTATGTTACTCATTCTTTTTGGGGGGAAATGATTCAAGGATTCCATTTTAAGACTTTATATTAATGGTTCATATAACAACCCTGCTCTTTATTACACACATAAACATGATTTACTACATAAAAATGAACTTAAGACAACTATGAGTATGAAGAGGTCTTTTGTCTTGTGAAATTAATAACATTAAAAAACATCATAGGATATAAAACACAACATTATTATTGAAAAAATCTTTTACATGACCACAATATTCATTCATAATTAGCGTTGCATGGGATAACCTGAAGAAAAGAAGAAGAAAATGGTAAGCTGTAATGCCTCGTATGGGAGTAAACAAGACAGAACATGAAGAATATAGTACACATTAGGAAATAGATATATCAATAGAGCACAATATAAAAATGAACATAAAGAAATTATATAGCATCATTATCCTAACAAGTAAATGTGGAAATGAAATATAACCTAATATTAGCATGATCCAAGGCTCATTGCACCTAGAGAAGGTGTAAACCCACATTGCACTTGAATTAGCATGAGTAAAAACTGATTTCACTTGAATTATCATAATTAAACCCTCATTTTCCTTGGAGTATAAGTATATTAATATTTACCCAATTTATTGGAGCACTATCAGGGAACACCTTTTATAAACATTTCATTTCATACATAAGTGCGCCACATAGATCATAAAACATGGGTACAAAAAACATCATAATTAAATACAATAATAAGAGATGTGGAATAAATAAATTTAAGTCAAAAATCAACAAGTAAATGTTCATAATGGTGAATACCATTGATAGAGAAATGTGTATGGTATTCACTAACACGATGATTATGGTAAGGGAAAGTTTTTGTCTAAATTCGGTAGCATAACGATATCAAATAGGAATCGTAAAATGGGTTGATGAGAGAAAAACAGGTATCTAATCATTTATACATGAAATTGATAATAAGGGGTTAATGGAACATAACATCCCAACCCTAGTAATTTAATTTAGATTCACAATATAAAATAATTTCTTGAAGGTAAATAAGAAGAGAGAAATTCATTACAAAATTTTGGCATGGTAATAGGTGTAAATGATAACATCCTAGGTAAATAAAGAATATGATATTTTCAAATTTATTAATATTTAGGAATTTAATATTAATTTTAATTTAATGGGTATGTTATGTTCGTTGTGTACCCAACACAGAATAATGGGTTTCTTCGAAATCTCATGATGCACACAATGCCGAGTCATAATGAAAAAATATAATAATATAATTTTATTCTAAATGGTAGTCAACGCCTAGCCTTTGTATTGGTGGGAATTAATAGAACTAACTACAATATGATTATACATTTTTTTATATTTTTAAATTTATCCAATAAAAGTTAGAGGTTTAAATTGTGAATGAATCCAATTTAAGCATAAATACTCTAAAATTCTTTAAAAGGTCGATTTAAAAACTTTTGATGGGGAACCATTTTTAAATATTATTTTGTCACATTAATATGTACTATTTAACAAAATAATATTTTTATTTATAATCGGGACATAAAAATTTACTTTTGATGAAATTTTGGTATTTTAATGATAATGTTCATTTTATAATGAATAGTAAAAAATACTGCATTTTAATTCAAAACTGCCTTTTAAATGAATTTATTTATATAGTTATATTATCTTTATAATTTTTATTAAAGTTTAATTATATTACGTTTTTACTATTTAATCCAATTTTTATCAATTTAATTAATTTCACATTGAAATTGAATATAATCAAGTGTCAATATTTTGATAGTTATTATTTCTTAAAAACACACTTTTTTAGTTTTGACAATGGAAATTAATTTTACATTAATTTCTGCAAATTATATGTTTTGAAAATGGAAAAATGGATTCCATATTTTGAATCAGGAGCACCAAATTGTGTAAATAGGTATATTTTATTTTTATACATTATGAATAGTAAATTCACTAAATATTTTATTTACCATGTTTAAAGGGTAAATATGGTATTTAGGGTAAACAAATAATTTTGTAATAATTAAAAATTACCCTAACACGTGTCCAAATAAGATTAGATGATACATTTCCGAACATGGAAATCCTTGGGTTGATTTTGTGGCCCCATTGAACCACTAGTAAGTGAAAATGACACTTTATAACAATTAATTTAATGTTCTGGAAAATATAACATAAACATATATCTCTTAGTAAAACCATTTTTATAATTTGTTATATAAGTGATATATTCCACTCTAAATAGTCACACGAAAGATAAAATGATAATATATATAATGGTATTTTATTTATAACTTTTTGACATCAAATAAATAAAATTTCTTATGACACAATGATAATGTAATGATTATCTCATTAATGAATGTTTTAAATAAATGAGATTATAAATTTTAAAATAAATTTATTTTTAAGCTTTTTAGGACATAACATAAAATTATTGATTAGTATGAGTTATTATATTTGAATTAATGAATGGTTTTCTAAAGAATCATGTTCTTATTGATTTTTTTAAATTCTTGATATGAAAAGATTTCAAATTGAAATAAATGAGTTTTAAAAACAATTAATATTTTATTAAATGATAAAGTAATCCTAAAAATCTAATATTAGGAAAACTGACATATAAGATGTTTAAAATATCATTAATGATCTCTTTTTGCTCTCTTTTCATTTTATTGTAAATATACTAACCATATAGTGTGAATATAAAATATGACATGACAAAAGTTAAATTAGTTAACTAAGGGTTAAATAAAAAACGTTAAGGTTCTTCTTATGACCTAAACATGTCTAAAACCCATTGGATGAGGGTATTTTGAAACATAATAACCTTAAATTATAATTATATGTGTTTGGTAACTTTTTAAATTTAAATTTACTTTATAATAAAATTATATTTTAAAAAATTCTTATAGAGCCCCTCCACCATTATAAAAATCCATCACCTTTAACCCTTACTCACACCTTTCAAGCCCCCTTGTATCATCCATCCTCTCCCCAAATATGCTCCAAAAGTCCTTCTTAGAGTAATATTAATTTTTTATGTTATCTTCATTCTATAGGGAATTCATTTTTTTGTTATGAAATTTAGTTTCATGTTTAAGTGTTGATTCCTTGCAGCATATCATTTGTCAAGATGGAAGGAAAAAGATTTTTCACAACCTTCCTATCCCTCCCTGACAATTTGATCATCACTATTATGCGAAAATCCAGTTCCAATTATTTTTAATGCTTATGGAGTTTCCAAATCACATGAGAGAAAATTTTAGAGATATCCCACACCTACTCATTTATAAAATAATTTTATGGGTCATGGTATCTTTTTTATATGATTTCATGATCCCAACATTTCCAATTCTATTGAAAAGTGAATTTTTAGAAGTGGATAAAATGTTTAATTTTTCAATTTATTATAACATGAATATACTGAAAGGGAACATCCCGATGATCATGATATCAGGATTCAATGTATGATTTATTTTCATATCCATAAAGAATAATGAATCTTTGGATTTATATTTATAAATGATATGATATTTGATCTGCATGAGTGGTGTATTAAGAAATAAGTTAGAAATTCATAGTTATTGTATTATAAAGAGCGTTGAATGACAATAAAGTCAATATATAGGGATTCTAGAGTTATGGTACATAGTAGGATCATAAAATGTTTAAATTTATTAATACTCTTTTTTTGATGAGATTACCTTGGAAGACTTTTCTCATATATGTTTAACCATGAATTTTGTTATATGAAATTTATATTTGAGGATAAAATTTAACTTTTTTTTGATATAGTTATAAAGAACCATTTGGGTTTATATGATCCTTGAATTTGAGGAAATTACAGGTTAATAATATTTTGGGATGTAAATGTGAGGTATGAGATAAAATTTGTGGTTAAAATATGTTGTGGTTATTTTAGAGGAATTTATCTCATTTTTTGGAATTTTATAAAATTAAATAGTTGTTGAAAAAGGACAACATGCAGACCATTTGACAACCCATCGCATTGAACAAAGCTGTGGGAATGAGACCCACAACCAAATTGAAATTGGAATTTATCACCTACCACTATACTATGTGAAGTCCCTAGTTAGTATCACTAGCACTTTTTAGTTAGATGATTTAATGTATCAAGAATAAGTTGATTTTGAGAACATATGTTTTATCAAATGGATATCCTTAGTATAGGAAAATGATTTGGTGATTATGTGATAATGGTTATTTTGGAAGACGATCAATCTATTGGGAACACTATATCCTTAAAGAAATTAGAATACTATGGGATATCATTTGTGGAGTAATTACTGAAATTTTTATTTTTGAAGAATATATGTTTTTATTGTGGACATATAGAAATTTCTGTTATTTGTAGAAATGATAAACTTTTCATAGGGAATTTTTGATAAGGGTAATTACTCTCCAGTATGAGAATTTAAGAGTAGTTGATGTTATTTGAAGATAAATTTTAAGATTTAATGTGGAAGTCTATGTGATTAAATCCTTCTATTTTTTGGGTTCAATCTTAGTTTTGGTTACTTTGATGAATTTTAAAGGCATTTGTTTATTGAATGGTGTTTGCTGAACTTTTGGTATGATTTGTCGAATTTTGGTAATTAAGAGTAGTATTTCTTTTTATAAAGTATTATCATTTTTGGGGAGTATTTGATCTTGTTCTAAGAATTTTGGTATTGGTTAATGTCTAAAGACACGGGTAATATATGGTTCATATTTTTTGGATTATGTGGTTCTCTAGAAGATGAATAGATCTATTTAGGTATGAAAAAGTCATCTTAAATAATCATAGTTTGGAGAAAAGATAAGTTTTTGGTAGAAAGTTTTTAAAGGATTAATATCTACTTGAAAAGTAAGTATGTTTCCTTATGTCCTTAGTAAATATCGCAAATAAATTCTCCAACTTTATTAAATGAAACATTAATAAAACTTTATTTGTTTACATTTCTTACTAGGAAACAAATGACCGTTTAACCTATCACAAGTTTGTGGTTTTCTGGTGGTTAACTTTCTACTGATCATGTTATCTATCACTCTCTATTAGAGCATGACACTTAGTTTCTCCTTCATATCCAATTTTATATGGAATACTTGAATGGGTTATCTCAGGTGACCTTTGTACTTCTCTTTCCCTCTTTTAATGTGATTGTTTTATAAACTATTTTTCTGATGTGGGACATTCAATGAAGTTTCTGAGATGAATATTAAAATTATAGGGACACAATTACCAAAAGGGGGAAAATATGTAACATCCCATGTAAATAAAAAATATTATATTTTCATATTTATTAATATTTGTGAATTTAATATTAATATTACATTAAAGGGGAAGATATGTTTGATGGCGTACTCGACACACAACAATGGGTTTCTCTGAAATCTAATGTTGCACACAATGTTGAGTCATACAAAAACAAATATAATAATATAATAATATTTTAAATCCTAGTTAACTCCTAGTTGTTGTATTAGTGTGAATAAAAATAAATAACAACTATATTATTATACATTTCTGTTAAATAATTTTACATTTATCCAATAATATTTAGAGGCTTAAACGTAAATGAATCCAATTTTAAGCATAAATACTCTAATATTTTTTAACATGTCAATTTACCTCCTTTTGATGGTGAACCCTTTTTAAATATACATTTTATCACTTTTATATGTTTTACATGACTAAATAATATTCTTATTTAGAATCGGGACATTGAAACTTACTTTGGATTTAATTTTGGTATTTTTTTGATAATGTTCATTTTTAATAAATAGTGAAAAATACTGCATTTTCATTCAAAACAACCATTTAAAATAATTTATTTATATGGATATATTATCTATTTAAAGGGTTTTAATGTTTAATAAGATTATATTTTTTCCATTTAGTCTAATTATGGTTAATGGATGTAATTTTACTTTGAAATTGAAAATAAACAAGTGGAAATCTTTTGATAGTTATAATTTCATAAAAACACACCTTTTGGTTTATGAAATGGGAATTAAATTTAAATTAATTTTTGAAACCTCAGTGTTTCGAATCAGGAAAAATTGATTCTATATTTGTAATCAGGACGACCAAATTGTGTAATTTGGTATCTTTTTTTAGACATTATGAATAGTAACATCAGTAAATATTTTATTTATCATGGTTAAAGGGTAAATATGGAAATTAGGGTAAAAACATAATGTTATAATAACATTAAATTACCATAACACATGTACTAATCCTATTGGGTGTTTCATGTATGAACATGGGAATCATTGGGCCCATTTTGGGACTTCCTGGAGTCACATGTAAGTGAAAATGATAAATTATAATAATAAATTCAATGTTAAGGAAAATGTAACATAAACATAAATCTTATAGTGAAACCATTTTTATAATGGCTTATATATGTGATATATTAGACTATAAATAGTCCATAGAAACATAAAACTATTTTATAATCATGGTATTTTATTTATAATTTGTAGACATCAAATAAATAAATTTGTTTATGACACAATGATGATGTAATGATATCATCATTAATGAATGTTTTATATAAATGGGATTATAAATATTAAAATAAATTTAATTTGAAACATTTTATGACATCCAATAATTTTATAGATTATTATATTTTTTTATATTTTAATTAATGAGGTTTTTTTGAAAGAATCATGTTGTTGTTGATTTGGTAAAAGTATCGATATAAATAGATTATAAATTAACATAAATAATTTTTTCAAACAATTAATATTTTATTAAATGATAAAATAATCCAAAAAATGTAGTATTCAAAAAAATGACATATATGATGTTAAAAATGACAATAATTATATATTTTGGGTCTCTTATAATTTTATTGTAAATATATTAACCACATATTATGAATAAACAAGAGGACATAGTGGAAGTTAAATTAGTTAATTAAGGGTTGAAGTAAAAAAGACAAGGTTAATTTTATGTCCTAATATTGTATAAAACCAATTGGATGAGAGGATTTATAAAACTACACACCTTATATTTGAATTAAATGAGTTGGAGACATTTTTAAAATGAAACACAATTTGTAATAAAATAACATTTTCAAACATTCTTAAAGATCCCCTCCTCCACTTTATAAAAAGCCATCACATATAACCCACACTCACACCTCTCAAGACCCCTTGGCTCATACAAACTCTACCCAAATAATCTCCCAACATCCCTCTCTTCTACCTGGAACCCTTAACTTATGAATAAGGCAATTCAATATATCCTTTCGGTTCAATCTTAAGGGAGTAACCCGATTTAAAGGTAATGTCTTCTCATAAGTTATTTTATATTATTTTTCATCTCCAAACCCATAAACACTCATTATTAAGTTATTTTATTACCAAAATAGTAATGTAAATAAACTAGGATATTTTTATGTGATTTATTCTAACAACGCATCCACAAACCTCCATTTAATGGATACAGACATACTGTTTCTATGGACGGAGAACTACTGCCTCACGAAACGATGTTTGTTCAATTATCTATTTACGCCTACCAAGGTGGGAATTATGATGACACTGTATTTATATTTGATATATATTACATATATATTTCCTCTATTCTTATGAATTTTTCATTTATTGAATACCTTTATGATCTCTATAATGGGTAAATACGCTAATTTCATCTGAGGAAGTGCGGACTACCGCCCCCTCAATTTGATATGACTCGTTCATGCCGTATGTGGAACATATAAAGGATAGAGTTAATGAAATTATATATGGTATTATATGGTAATAATATTATATCTATGTATAATTAATTTTTCATTACATTAAATATAAAATAAAAATGAAAGTAGTGTTCATGCGTATGTACGACTTACAATCTCCATTAATGGTGCATTTCAGTTTTTATCTCCAAATGTTATATTATATGATAAATATATATGTATTGTTTATATATATGATATATATGATATCTAAATCATGAATTTAATTCTGGAGATAATGGAATTTTGACCATATGGACAATTTGTAATTTTAACTTGTTCATTTTTACTTAATTACAAAATATCGACAAAACAACCATTATTAACATAAATGATTACGTAATTTTTATAACGTGGATAGAAGTTATATTAAGGGAATAATAAACATGATTAAGGTTATGATTTATGTAGAAATTTACTTTAGTTTATTATTCAAGATATTAAAGAAAAAACAAGTCAGGTCAGACATGAGGTAAAGGAACTTCATAACCAAATCTCTATTCATTAGGTTAAACTTCTACTTCTTGATTATGTCATGCTATAAATATGTGTGAATGAACTGTAATTGTTTTTAACATAATATACAATTTTATTGGGTGTATTCATATTTTTCCCACATAGTTATGTCATGAATTTTTCTTTAATCTAATGGTACAATCTTTGTAAGGGACTTCGTTTCAATCTCCTTTAATTGAGGAATATTTTGATTTATACATGACTTTATTTTAACACTGTATAAACAACTTTGATTGTTACATTTCTTAAAAATTAATCTTTTCTCTACAAATAGTTTTACTTAGCGATATAATGAATTTTTTTTAATGTATGTGGTGACAAAAATATTTCCACCACCAGGAGCATTATTTGATATTTGGATTCCTCTAAAAGCCGTAGTATTTTTAAACGGAAAATTAATACCATAAACTCTTCTTTACATATTTTGTTATTGAAAATGGCTTTGAGAATGGATTGATTATGTTAATATATTAAATATTTTTACTGTTATTGTAATGTGGAAATGTTATTTATATTTTATGATTATTGACTTGTTTTGATTATGTTATGATTATTAGGAATTGTTTAAGTATATGGGTGGTTCCATGATAAAACTATGGTGAGTTGCCAAAGATAGCTCTCCAATGAATTAGCTATAGTGACAGAGGTAAAGGATGATGTTTCTCCTAGCAGATTTAGCGAATATACTGTGATGGGTATTCCAAACATCTCTCCGTATGTAGCTGTGGAAGCTAAAATGTAATTATGTTATGGATGCCACAAGTTACATTTATTATTTTTTATTTCCATGTGTTATTTATAAAACACTAAATTTTTTGTGGTATGTTAAAGGTTGAAAAGTATGAAGTCATTGATTTGTATGTATTGATTGAATAATGTTTTCTTTTATTGTTTTATAACCCTTACAGAGCTTTTTATGGTCATCCCTTGTTTTTGAATTTTTTTTTCATAGGGTATAAGTAAGGGTAAGATAAAACAATAATTCAAGAAGATTTAGATCAAGAAAAACCCCTTTTTTATTTAAGGAGATGTATTGTTCTAAAAAACATTATATAGAGTAGTAGTGTATACATTGTATTTTTTTAAATGTAATGTAATAGTTATAGAATAATTCCTTAAAACTGTAAACCTAAAAATATCATCAATGTTAATTCATGACTTAACTCCAGATTATGTAATTTTTAAAGATGGGTCCTTACATAAATGAGAGGAATTATTAAGAGAGAGATAACTCTTTCATTATTCATAATTAAGGAGGTTAGTATGGGATAAGTTTGAAATCATACCCCAATATTTTTAATTGAAAATAGATGGGTATAAGAACATAATAAAATTTAGACACAAATGAAAAAGGAATAAATCCATTACATGGTCATGTGATCCCAAAGGATTGGGAGATCCTTGAGGGAGGCTTAAAGGTATCTTAGGAAACCTTGGATGGATTCCTGATAAAGGAGGGTAGGGGATGGTCAAGCTCCAAATGGATTGATTGAAGAGAAATGATATATTGAGTGGGTTTATATTGGAAAGGAGAGGGAATTTATTATTATTTAGGTTTTGTACACTACACATTAAACTAATCAAAACCACAAAACATCCCATGGTTTTCCCATGGTTTTTTTCCAATTGGGAGTGGAAAAAATTATTTTATGAGGCCAATGGCCAACGATATAAAAATATAAGGCGTTCTTATGTGGAGTTGAGTTACACTAAAAAATAATAATTTTAAAATATTAAAATATTTTATATGTCTTCGAGGGTCCACTATGGAATTGTAAAATTAAAAAATATATAATCACATTATTTTAATGTTAAAACATATATTGGATTAATAATCCTTATTTATCACTTTATTAAATCACTATAGGGTCATTATGATTCCATAAAACACATTATATATTTAAATGGTAGTTAATTTTTACCCCAAAATACGTCTCTCATAAAATTATTAATAATTCACTATTATTTAATTTCAACGTCCTAAATTCAAAAATATTATTCATTTTATCTAAATAATTTTCTAATTATGCGAATTTTCACATTTAACATAAAAACCGACATTTATTAAAAATTAATGGGATTTCAAAAAAAAAAGTATTCAAACATTAATAAAAAATAAAATTGTATTCTTCATGATTTTACAATCATTTATATTTAATTTCGTAATAATTTTTTTTTAAATATTATAAGTTAAAAAATCCAATAATTCATCCAAATAGATTTCTTAATTGAATATTATGTAAATAAAACCATTCATGGTTTAAAAAGCATTTACCAAGTAACAATAATAAAATTTATATATATTATTTATTCTATAAACAAATAGTGAAAAAAATAATAGGGCTAGGGTATTGTTACATAAACCCTTATAAATCCCAAATTAGACCTAACGGTAAGGTGTTTGATGGTGACATACTCTTAGGGTGGCTCAGTTAAAATCCCTCAATTGGTAATCATTATTAACTTCCACTTCCAATGAAGGTAGTTATATTCATGCTTAATGTGTTGAAGCTCAGATTGGGATTGGTTGAGAGTGAATTTCAGGGTTGCTACCTCTGTTCCAAGATCCAAAAAGGGTGCTTCGTATAGAGCAATTCTACTGGATGAGGCCAACACTTTCTTTGTCTATGTAATTTGGATTTGTTTAATCCATATATTTATACTAATAATTTTATCACTATTCAACAACTATATTAGCAACGATAAAAATTCTTAACTGTATTTTAAATGTCTATAAACATAAAACCAGGGAAGTGAATATGTTTTATATATCCATTTTACATAATAAGACATTTAATTAGATTAAGATTAATTTTCACTAATAAATGTATGGGTCATTACAATATTCCACCCTTAAAAATTTTTTCCTTGAAATTTCTTTTTCCTACACTGAAGCAGATATCGGTGACTCTTCTTCATCAATTTCCTTAATTACCACATTTCCACTTCAAATTTGTGGTTTATCCACAACATCGTGATGAGGGGCATTATCTTATATCATAGATCTTATTCCCCATAAAATAAGATCTTAAACAGATTATTTTCATAGGAGTGGTCATTCTCCAATGGTAACACATATATATTGATCACAAGTGATAGGTTAGGAATGTACTTCATTAAGAGTGATAAATGAAATACATCATGTACTTGATATAGTTTCAGTAGGTAGGATAATCGATAGGCGACCACTCCAATGCAAACAAGGATCACAAAAGGGTTGATGTAACTTGGACTAAGATTTCCCTTCATCCCAAATATCATTACTCTATTCAATAGTGATATGCGGTGGAATACCTTGTCTCCAACATCAAACTATAGGTCTCATCGATGATTATCAACATACTCTTTTTTCGACTCTTTGAAAATTCAATGTGATGCTGGATGGTCTTAACCTTATCAACCATTTCTTCAAAAATTTACAGACCTGGGAGATTTACCTCCCCAACTTCATCCCAACATGCCGATGTTCTACACCTCTTCCCATTAATATCTTCATTTGGATCCATTTTGATCCTTGAGTGGAAACTGTTATTATAAGAGAACTCAACCAGAGGAAGGTGCTGATCTCATCATCCTTTAATGTCCATTGAGAATTCTCTCCAAATTTCCTCAAGGGATTGGATAGTCTACTCAAATTGGCCATCAATTTGAGGATGATAAGCGGTACTGATGTTCGGCTCAGTATTTAGAGCGTATTGGAGACTCTTCAAGAACCTAGATGATAATCAAGGATATCGATCAGATACAATCAATAGTGGAACTCCATGAAACCTTACCACTTCTCTGATATATATTAGTTTTAGTTGATTCAATGATAAATCCTCCAGAATTGCAATGATGTGTGCATTATTTTTAAGATGATCCACAACAACACATATAGCATTGTTTCCTTTGGATGTCTTCAAAAGACTGATGAAAATGTCCATGTTTATTTTCTCCCATTTACATGTATGTTTTGGTAATGGTTTCATCATTCCCTTAGACTTCTACCTCTCAGACTGGACTTACTGACCCACCACACATTGTACAAGATTTCTTTCTTTAACTGAAAATTTTATGGAACACATAATCTTGACCCAAATCAGACAATTCCTTCTTAATTAACATTTATCTTCAAGGGTTTCCTTGTTTTGATAGTTTCCATTTTCTATAAATTCACATGTCATTATTTGAAGCATAATTTAACCTTTTCAAAAGACATGGCTGAGAAATAACATGTGAAATGATTTATGATTTTCCCTTCTATATAATTCTTATCCCTATATTTATACAATCCGAGAATATTGGATCTTTTCAATTATCATCATTGATGGAATTTTCGGGTCCTTTCTACTTAGAGCATCCAATTCCATGTTTGCTTTCCCAGGGTGGTAATGGATTCAATAGTAATAATATTTGATCAGCTCTAACCACCTTCATTGGAACAAATTTAATTATTATTCTATGAATATAGACATTAGGGTTTGGTTATCCTTATATATTTTGTATTTCTCCCCAAATAGGTAATTCCACCAAATTTTCAAACCAATGATTACTACAGCCAACTCCAAATCCTGTCTCTGATAATGTTTCTCATGAACATTAAATTTCCTTGAATTATAGGCAATGAATTTGTCATTTTTCCTCAACACACACCCCATTCCATTCCTTGAAGAATTACTGAATACCACAAACTGTTCCCCACTTGTGGAAAGTGTGATCCCGAGAGCAGTGATAAGCCTCCTTTTCAACTCCTTGAAGATCTATTTGCAATCATCACTCCAGGAAAACTTGACTCCCTTCCGAGATAGCCTATTTTATGTATATTACAATCACTATAAATTTCTCACAAATCATTGATAATATCCATCTTTCCCCAACAATCTATGGATATCCTTCACCGATGTTGGCCATGTTCATTGTAACCTCCTGAGATTTTATGAGAAGTATTGTTTTTAATTTATTTCATGTCTTGTGTTGTATGCTACACCAATATTATCTTGTGATACATGCAACATCGTATTAGCTTGCAGTATAAGAAACACTATTCTTGGATCACGTTCCACAAAATTTCATGTTCGTTTGATAGAAGTTATTCTACTCAATAATTAGTATATATATATATTCAATATATAAATTAAATATGGTTGGATTCTATTATACACAATAAAAAAATAATCTTGCACTACAGGCAACCTTGACTTGGCTTGCTTTACACACAACCGCGACCTTCCAAGATAGTGTGTGTTGTATGCAATACCGAGTTTCACTAAACAACGATATTTTATTAAAATATTATATAAACTAGTTTTTATGAAAAGTAATACCCACCTTTTGAAATATATATATTTTATCATTGAAAATGGACTTCATTTTTGGATACAAAATATCAAAATTAGCCTAGGGTGAATTTTTGGTATTTTTCTGAAAACATTCAATTTTGATGATTTGTGAAAACACTTGGTTACTATTTAAAAACTGACTTTTCATTTAAATAATTATTTATTTTATTTAAATTTATTTTAGGTAAAAATTTATACATAATACCTATATAAGTTCAATTTATTCATTGGAGGCATTTTATAATAATTTTAGATATATAAAAATTTTGTAGAACTTTTCACCTTCTTTTACCCACATCCTAGGAGATTTTGAAAATTTACAAAAAAACTTAATATTACCGCTTCAAGGAGTGTAATTTCGAAAATCCGAGAGAAGCGGTTAATATCAAGGAGTAAAATGTGGTTCAATAATATAAAACTAATATTTGGTGAATTATACCTTCTTACTTTTATTTACCATGGTTAAAAGTACATAGGGTAATTAAGGGTAAATATGATATTATTATTACCCTAAATAATGTATTAATTCTATTGGATAAGTTTAATTTGACCAGAAACAACCTTATGAATAAAATATGACCCTTTAGGTCTACTTGGATTAGATTAGGACACTTGTTATTATTTTATTTAAAGAAGAGTTAAAAGAGTTAAAATCAAAGTTTGATAACTAAAACATTTTCAATATAGGGTTATACATAATATAAATTAGACTATAAATATTCCATAGAAATATAAAAATATTTACTACATAATGGTATTTTATTTATAATTTTTAGATGTTAAATAATTTAATATATTTATGACACAATGATGATCCAATAATTACCTTATTAATGAAATATTAACATAATTGATGCTATAAATACCCAAATAAATGTAATTTGAGACGTTTTATGAATTCCAAAAAAATTAGGTTAATATGACATGTTAGTACTTATTTTAAAAAAAAATCGAACTAATAATGATTTTATGATTTTCACAAAAATCAATTACCAAATAGTGTCAAAATTGACATAAAATTGTTTAAAAAAATATATTATATTATTAATTGTTATTCTATTCCTAAAATTATAAGGTCCGGTAAAATGGCTTATATAAGGTTATATATATTAATAATGAACCACTTTGGGTTATTTTGTCTTTTATAGTAAGTTATTTACCATATAGTGTAAGAAAACAAGAAGACACGGTAAAAGTTAAATTATTTAACTTAGAGTTAAATCTAAATGGTAAGGTTAAAATAGTAACCTAAACTTGTATAAAACCTATTTGTTGAGATTATTTATACCCATACCCACTTTTGCTTCTATATAAATCAATTTGGAGCTATTATAAATCGAATATGACTTTATTATAAAATAATATTTTAAGTTTTTTCTAAGGTGCCCCTCTCCTCCCTTATAAAAGGGCACCTCCTCCCTCTTCTCTTTACACAATTTTGGGCTTTCACGCTCGGCCATTCCCTGACCATTTCCCTTCTCAACTTCCCTAGAAACATTATGGAGGTTCTTTTATCCTCAAAAGACAAACTCTAGCGCCTTAAGAGGAAGCGTAAAAGAGGTGCGTCGAAGAAGAGGTAATCTCTTTTTCTGATTCATTCAAATTTTCATTCTTATTAAACTTATTCTTCTGTAGTTTTTTCATTTTAAATTAATAAAATAAGTATCAATAATAAAATAATATGTTATTATAAATATGAAACAACCCTATTTCACCTTCTATCTATCCTATGGAAAATGAAATCACCGCGCGTGCGTACGTACGGAATATCGTCTCCACGCCGTTGTGTAATCTGTTTTTCTTCCACCACCTTACTTGGATGGGTATAATGGTGTGAAGAATAAATATATATAGTTATTATAACATCATAAGGATTCTGATATATTATATCATTCACCCCAACTAAATCCAATAATTATGGGAACTATATCATCGCTCGTGCGTACCTATATATTACCGTCTCCACGACGCGATCAGATTCATTCTCCATTTTAACCATTCAAGAATGATTATAAATTATATATAATGAATAATAATGAAATATATGACATGATAAAGCTATTGGATTTATTTATTTATAAATTTCATCTACTTACTTCCATTCAAGTCGATAAGGAATGGAAAAAAAACGTCTATGCGTACGTACAGCCTACCGTCTCCATGAACGGTGTATTTTAGTCCATTTATCTATCTATTATATATATATATATGTAATGAATATATATGATATATAAAGAATTATTTACCTTCTTTATTTAAGTAAATCATGATATAAGTAATAATAATATCAAGAACAACAAATCCAAACACGTACGATAAATAATATGATTTTACCCAAAACGCTGCTTTAACATGGAATTTACAATAGAACGGGTAATATAATGTCATAAGTGAACCATATATGATATATTAACAATTAATATGATTCTTTAATAAGTCAATGACATTACTTAAATCATTATATAGGAGGTTCTGATACGTACGAAGCATGTCAGACAAAAGGTAAGGGAAAATCTCGCAATCTCATTTTTATCCGAGATTGTTTAAACATTAGAATTTACTGGGGAATATTTATCATCCACATCCATGTTTCCTCAATATGGAATATTATTTATATCCTCAAACAATTTTTTAAATCCAATTTTACCCATTGGTTAGTTTTTAGTAAAAGATATGAAAGGAATCTTTTGTCTTTTTTATTACGAGAAACTTTTTGACTTTTCCGGCCAAA
The DNA here is from genome assembly GCA_963277665.1 of Viscum album. Taxonomy (NCBI): domain Eukaryota; kingdom Viridiplantae; phylum Streptophyta; class Magnoliopsida; order Santalales; family Viscaceae; genus Viscum; species Viscum album. The sequence goes on along the minus strand of OY728147.1, from coordinate 840,501,399 downwards.
GTACGAGAAAAATGTTTTTTTAACTTATACTACATGAATGGATCGTTACGGTTTCATAACACCCAATTTTAAAGAATCTTCCTCTACACATATTAATTTATTTTAAATAAAATCATTTTCTTTTAAATTGCATGGCATTTTTTGAAAAGAAAAATGATTTTTTAAGAAAAAAGGGTATTTCCCTGAAGAATTATATTCAAGTGTTTTATCAAAACCATTTTCCATCTAAGATGAAATTATTTCATATGCGTATGTGTCAATTATAATATCTCTATGATTTAAATGGTTTCAATTTTATTATGATGAAATTATATCAAATTGTTTTATATGGATTAGGTTATGATGGGATGATGTTTATGAAACCCATTTTTATTCGTTGGGATATGATGAATGATTTATGTTTATATTGTGGCACAAGTAAGAGTGATTTAATAATGAGATGGGTGGGACCTATATCTCCCTCCAATGCATTGGGTAAATATTTACATCTCATGAGATAGACATGGATGGAACGGCATGTTAATCTAGTTCAGTGATACAAGACTGGATCAATGAGTAAACTCGATTCAATAAGGGACTTTGTCCACTAAGATGGTCTTGGAAGTAATGCATTGGGTACTATGGATATCATATCATGTTCTTAATTATTTTCCAAAATTACATGTTTTATTCCCATGCTATTTTATCATGATTTATGTTCCACTATGATCTATTCCCTACGTACTTCCAAGATTTATATCACAACTCATGATTGTGATGTTTAAACATTATGTTCATGTTTTTAAGTTCAAATGTATATGGTTTGTTTTATTTTCTCCAGGATTACCCTTACTGAGAATTTGATCTCACCATTTATATGTTTTCTTTTCCCCATGATATAAGGAAAGGTTTTAGGTAAGAAAACAAAAGGGGAAGATCTTTATGGGAGATGTTGAAGATCTTTCACCATGATTAAATGATTATGTTCTAAGTTTCCAAAGACACTAAACTATTACGTTCCTTGAGTGTTGGTTTTTGTTATGTATTAAGTATTCCGAAAAAGTAATTTAATGTACATGTACGTTAGGCTTAGGGTATCTACAGTTGGTATCAGAGGAAATGTTTAGTTAGCCTTTGTAATCTAGGATGTGAAAACTTTAGTAAAATCCATAGAGATATTTCTAAGGTATGTCTAGGGATGTCCCTAAGGTTACGTATAAGTATAGGTTATAGCCATATAATTATATTAAAGATCTTATAATTTAACCTAAGATGTTGGATATTGATGGTAATCCCCCTTGATTATGATTTTTTCCTCTCACACTATTCTTTTTGGGATTTAGAAAATGGCTAGAAACAGGAAGATTCACGATAATAAGGATATGATGGACAATGGAATGATATTCTTCATGAGAAAACAAATGAAATTGGATTTGGAAGTCCACATATAGTAATTATTCCTAATCATAAATCTCATAATATGATCAATAATCTCAACTTTGGTAAGTTTCCTGACTCATCTAAAAGAGAAATGTGGAGTTTCATGATAATCACAGAGGAAATAAAGTTCAATTTCCCACATGTAAATCTTGAGAGAAGAGGCATGAGAGAGAATGTTTCAAAGGAACTTGAAGATGATATGGGTGTGGAAAATAAGGACAAAAGCTAGTAATTGTAAAGGGAAAGGATCAGTTATCACCATGGACAAGGATAATGGTATTTCTAAGACATCAAAAATGTATAAATGTTTTAAATGTGGAATGTACGGGCATTATGCAAACCAATTCCCTAAGAGAAAATCTCATGAAGAGAATCAACATGTTCATATGGGTAGTATTTTTGTGGATGATAATGAAGAGACTACAAATAATATATGAGATGAAAGAAATGATGAATCTTAGTCAGTGGTTTAAGAAGGTAGTGGAATGATTTTATGTTTATCAAGAATAATTTATGGTACTATGGAATAAAGAAAAATATAAGTATTGTTACACTGCTGTCTTTCCTTGAGTTTTTAAAAGTATATGATAAATGTTATAGGTAACCATGAAAGGTTATTCAAATATTTATGGAAGGTATATGATATGTGTATTTTAAAGACCTGTAAATTTCAAGGAAATTTTTTTCTTAATTTTCTTTGAAATTTTACAAGAGCGCAGTTTCTGACGGCACCTGATTCCGAGCCCCGGTGTGCCCGGAATCATTTTCCGAAGTTTGGCTCGGGTACATTCAGTGAACGGACGAGCGGGTTTTTCTAACTTTTGAACCGGTTCCCGGAATCGAATTCTGACGGCACCGATGAAATCGCAGCGCCGGTATTCGCTTAGAAACGCCTCTTCCGGAGTTGCGTTTGCTCGAGAGTGGTTTTTAATTTTCGGGCTTAAAGTTAAGAAATAAAATAATTTTGTGATAACTTTATTTTATTTCACATGAGCCACTTAGAAGACACTTGAAGCCGCTTAAAAGCGGCTTGAACTGAGTTAAACTGGATAGGATGCTATCCAGAAATATCCTACCCCCTTGGTAGGATATTTGTGAGGTGGGGCCCGCACGAGCCCCGCCGTTTCTTTTTGCTAAGAAACGCACCCGCAAAAACCCGACATTATGAAAGTCAACTGACGCGTTTCTTAAAATCTTAAGAGACCATTTAAGTGGGTGGTTTATTTCGTGAATTAATTGGGCAGTTTCTTTCGTCGAATTAATTCAACGAATTAATTCAATCGTTTCTTAACCAGTTTTCAAATTCGTTGGCGTAATAATAAAATAAGGCCAACGCACGACCTCTGGTTATTTGCGCATTGAGAGGATTTGAGAGGACCCTTGTATCTTCTTCTCACTTGCGAAGAACGCGAAGAACGCGAAGAACGCGAAGAACGCCGAACCTAGAAATCGACGACGCTTGCATCCGAGACGTTCTTCCCCGCCCCGATCTCCGATCACCAACCGTTTGAGGTGAGTGATTTCGGGCTTCCTCTAAAGGTTGTTTTCGGTTTTAAGCGAAACACAGATTTAATTATTTATAATATAAATCTGTTGATCTTGGTCTATTGAGCTCGCCGACTCAACGCCGGATTCCGCGACGATGCGACGCCTTCCTGCGACGACGCGACGATCCCCCTCTTCCGCGACAAGCAATTCCGCGAAGAACGCTCACGCGCGACGACCTACGAGGTAGGGGTTGTTGTGAGTTTATTCCTTTTCCCGTGATCATTCTTTTTCTTTTTAAAAGTAAAGAACCGGAAAAATAATAAACAATTTTATTCCATTAAAATTGTAGAATTCATATGTTGAATTTGCTTCTCCCGTTGTTTATATCTAACGCGGAGGGTGCGGGCCAAGCGAACACGGCCCGACGACTCTCCGCCGTTCTTCGTTTTGTGCGGATTTGACGAGCGACGACGGAACGTGCCGCAACGGATTTTTGGTGATCCCGCAGTGAAGAACGAGTCCCGGGAGGAGCAACGGCGCAGACGGGATCCAAATCGGACCACCGGAGCAATCTCGGTGGCCTACGGAACTCGCCGGCGGCGCGGGTCGCCGGCGCGGCGGCGCCCCAGCGCGCTGCCGGACAGGCCGCCGCGGCTGAAGCCGTGGTGGCGGCGGCGCCCGCGGACCCGCGGCAGCGCGGGTCCGGTGCCTTCGGACGCGTCTGAAGCCGCATCCTTGATTCAGCGCGGCCCCACACGGGGGGCCGCGACACCACTAGGCCGCGGGGGCGGCGCCCCGCGGCGCCTTAGCCGTTCGGCCGCTCGGCCGAACCAGGCCAAGCCTAGCCGCGCCCTGTCTGGACCGGACTGAGTCAGACAGGGTCGGTTCGACCCGGTTCAGGTCGACCCGGTTCAGCCGACTCCCGGGGGGGGGGGGGGGTCGGGCCGGGTCGGCCCGGGCCCGGACCCCCGTCTTCGGACGGTGCTCGTTCAAACGCCCGTAAATTGAGCTACGGGCCTCCAAACGACTCGCCGTCAGTGGAAACACGATCCTTGGATCGAGACGGTCGTTTCAGTATATCGCACTCAAGGTTTCAGAATACCTTGAGTTTGGCCGGGTTGGTTCGTACACGAAACCAACCGGGCCTTCGGAGCGGAAACGCTCATATCCTGAGCCACAGACGTCCGATTGACGTGTCATCAGCTTTGTTGAGTTCCTCTTTGTGAGACAGATCTTTTGGCACACTCCGCCCAAGGTTTGGACGCAGGTGGTGTACGGTCGGGTTGGTTTTGTCTTAAAATCCAACCGGGCCCCTGGGACAAAAAAGCCAATAACTCTCAGACCGGGTGTCCGATTGACGCGCCGTCTGCGACGTTGAGTTCCTGTTGACGATACGGAACTTTTGGATACATCAACTTCAGACTTTGTGTCAGTTGATGTATCGGCCTCTCGGCTCGTGGAGCGGACCCTCCCGAACGAGCTTGCTATGTGTGGGAACCCTAGAGCTGGCTGCGACTGCTTCTTCGACAGCGACGACCGTGCAGAGATCCTCATTGGACTGCGGCGATGACTGTGCAGAGATCCTTAGTGGACTGCGACGAATACTGCACTCAGCGATCCTACGTGGATCAGTGCTACAGGTCCTGTGTGGGCCCGGCCCTGTGTGGGCCCGATCCTGTGTGGGTCCGATCCTGTGTGGGTCCGCGCTCAGCGGTTCTGTGTGAGCCAGCGCCTACAGGTCCTGTGTGGGCCCGATCCTGTGTGGGTCATTGTGGGGGTTAGTTACCTATCGATTCTTCGTGGGTCCGACAAATTAGATGGATCAGTGATCATCTTTATCGTCATCCGAAGAAGTATACCTGTGTGAGCTGAATCTTATGTTTACTCTCCTTTGTGGATTGTGTTGAGCTATCCTGTGTGGATTTACTGTTTACTCTCCTTTGTGGATTGTGTTGATCTATCTTGTGTGGGTATACGTTTTTCTTTCTTGTGTGGACTGGGTTGTGCTTGGGCTCGGACGTTGGAGCCGAATGGGAATTGAAGACTTAGGTATATCTATGGGCATATACCTAAGCCGTGTCAGATGTTACTTCGTGATTGTATCTTTCCTTTGTGGATTATCCTTTGTGGATTTCGGGAGACCTTCGGGGGTCTCGGGGTCCCTACTGAGTAGCTTATACTCACCCCTGCACGGGCTATGCCCGCACTACGTGGTGTTGGATACAGACGACGGACATCGCTGATCGTGGTGGAGGCGTGCGGAGCAGGACGGTACCTGCAGGTGGACCACTGGGCGGGACGTACTCGGAGCGGTCAGGTGGACCCGAGGTGCAGTGAAGAGTATCCGTACCCACCCTTCAGGTGGGACTTCCAGAGGACATCTCGACGTTGCTATTTTTCCTTTCAGTTGTTGTTTTTCCTTTCATTTGTACATTACAGTTGGGCTTGTATTTCCGGCCCCTTTTACTTTCAGCACAGCTTGTACCATTTTTACTTAGTGTTTACTTTTCCGCTTGCTTACTCTGTGGTGCTTTCTTACTTTTCAAAGGCAATGCCTTCCCTTTTGTTGGGATTTACGCCTTGGTTCTAGTCGCCAGCCCCTGGCCTATGGAAGGAGGGCTTGGGGTAGTCACAACACGGGCCCCGAGGATGGGTCGTGACAAATTGGTATCAGAGGTGGTCAGTTCTACCACAGACTATGATCTTTCTTCTATGTGAAGAAATAGTGTTTAGCATATTAAGTGTGGTTATCAGTCCAGGGAGTCCAGTGATGGTGCGGCAGTCGACGTATCCATACACCAGGACCCTGACTTCTGATTTCTGACTTAATGCACGAAAACATTGATTGCATGTGTGTTTCAAGTTTTCTTTGTGATTACTTGTGTCAGCTCACCAAGTATACTGTTCTGACCGTGGCGCACTTGTTTCCTTTTCAGGATGGCCCGACGACAGCAGCCAGCTAGGGTTCCTAGAGTAGAGTGCGATGATAGCCCGCCGAGCGACGAGGCTTCGGTACAGGGCCCGTTGACAGCAGAGGCACCGGCGGTACCTTTACCCGCCGAGCCCCCGATGCTTCCAGCACTGGCACCTGACGACGCAGGACGCCTCGAAGCTCTGCACGAGTTCCAGCACCATCGACCACCCAGGTTTCGTGGGGAGTCGGACCCCCAGGAATCCGAGGACTGGATGGAGGCGGTCGTCAGAGTTTTCAGGCTAGTGAGGACACCAGCAGACATCATGGTGATCCTCGCGGCGAGCCTACTGCACGCAATAGCATGGCGATGGTGGAGCCTGATGCTCCAGGTACACGATGAGGCCTCTCTCATCTGGACGGACTTCGAGAGCCTCTTCCGCTCAGAGTTCGTCCCGGCCACCCTCCGTGCGGTGCGCATCCAGGAGCTTCTTCAGCTGCGGCAGGGCAGCTTGATGGTCGCCCAGTACGCGGCGAGGTTCACCGACCTTTCTCACTACTCGAAAGACATGGTACGGGACCCCTTCTTCCGGTCCCGGACCTTCGATAAGGGTTTGAGAGACGAGATTAGGGCATCGCTGATCTCTCTCAGCATCCCGACCCAGGAAGGAGTGCTGGAGCGAGCCCTTCTGATCGAGAGCTTCCTGGCTGAGTCCACAGCGAGACATACCGCAGGGCGGCAGGTGGTGGAGTCTTCGGCAGCAGGTAGCCGAAGGATGACTCAGGGTTCTAGGCGGACCAGACCTTTCGACAGATGACCTCGGGACACTGGCTCAGCAGTGCAGGGCACTCAGCGCGGATCCAGTCTTCCGAGAGGTAGGCAGTGCTATGAGTGCGGCGGGCAGGGCCACATGGCTCGTGACTGCCCGACCCGCCATACCGAGGGGCAGCAGACGGTGGAGGTGCCACCCAGGAAGAGGCAGAGGGTCGACCGTGGCGGTCCGCAGGGAGGAGGCGGACGAGGCAGAGGAGCTATCCGAGCAGCAGGTGGTGGGCGACGCTTTGAGGCTCTGCCACCACCACCACCAGGAGGCCCGCCCCGACCGCAGGGAGCTGGCTGGTAGAGACAGGCGCAGCTCCAGGCAGCAGAGGCCTACGACCACGGCACGCCAGAGATGATTCGAGGTACGATCTGTGTCTATTCCACCCTTGCTGCAGTTATGATAGACACAGGAGCGAGTCACTCTTTCATAGCCACTGCCCTTGTTCGGAGCTCGGAGTTTCCGACAGAGCCGTTGGATCGATCCTTACAGCTAGAGACTGCTACGGGAGCAGACTCGGCGATTACGCACTGGTGCCGACAGTGTGAGCTTACTCTAGGAGGCGAGATCTTCGGCTGGGATCTTCTTGTAGCGGCGTCGAGGCCTTATGACGTCATCTTGGGCATGGATTGGTTATCTACGGTCCATGCTCAGATTGACTGCATTAGGCGCAAGGTGCGATGTGTGTGCACCGATGGGAGCAGGTTCACCTTCACCGGCGAGAAGGGAGCCTTAGCAGCATTGGATGGACTCACACAGAGGAGAGGTCAGCCCATCACTCATCAGTTGGCTAGCCTCATCCTGGGAGCAGTTGACGTGCGGAGTCCCAGTTTTCCTGCAGTGGTGGATCAGTACGCGGACGTCTTTCCCGACGACGTTCCAGGACTACCTCCTCGCAGAGAGGTAGACTTTTATATTGACCTGTACCCCGGGACAACCCCGATATCCACTCCAGCATATCGGATGGCCCCCACTGAGCTTCGAGAGCTGCGGGTACAGTTGGAGGACTTGCAGGGCAAGGGGTTCATCCGACCCAATGTTTCACCCTGGGCTTCCCCGATATTGTTCGCCAAGAAGGCGGACGGGAGCTTGCGACTGTGTGTCGATTATCATCGCCTGAACCAGGTGATAGTGAGGAACAAGTATCCGCTACTCAGGATTGATGACCTCTTTGATCAGCTCAAGGGAGCACGGTGGTTCTCGAAGATAGACCTCAGGTCAGGCTATTATCAGCTCAGAGTTCGAGATGAGGATGTGCAGAAGACGGCCTTCAGGTGTCGGTATGGCCAATATGAGTTCTTGGTTATGCCTTTCGGCGTAACCAATGCTCCAACAGTGTTCATGAGCCTCATGAACAGGATCTTCCAGCCATACCTCGATCGATTTGTCGTGGTCTTCATCGACGACATGTTGGTGTACTCGACCACCGAGGAGGAGCACGCCTACCACTTGCGTGTTGTACTAGACATACTCCGAGAGCACCAACTTTATGGAAAGCTATCAAAGTGTCAGTTCTGGTTACGTGAGGTCCACTTCTTGGGGCACGTCATTTCTGAGGTGGGAGGTGCAGTGGATCCCACAAAGATCGAGGCAGTGCTAGCTTGGGAGCCACCCAAGAGCGTGACAGAGGTGCGGAGTTTCTTGGGCCTAGCCGGATACTATCAGAGATTTGTGCCGGACTTCTCCAGAGTTTCGGCCCCACTCTCAGCGTTGACGAAGAAGGGGAAACCCTTCGTGTGGTCAGACAGATGTCAGCAGAGCTTCCAGGAGCTAAGGCAGAGGTTGACCAGCGCACCTATCTTGAGGTTGCCTGAGGAGAGAGTTGGATATGTAGTCTACTGCGATGCATCAGGGACCGGACTCGGGTGTGTCCTGATGCAAGAGCGGGCCGTGATTGCCTACGGATCATGTTAGTTGAGGCCGCATGAGCAGAACTACGCTACCCATGACCTGGAGTTAGCAGCAGTGGTCTTCGCTCTGAAGACATGGTGGCACTATCTGATGGGCGAGCACTTTACAGTCTTTTCTGACCACCAGAGTCTCAGGTATATCTTCTCTCAGAAGGACCTGAACCTGAGATAGCGGCGATGGATCGAGTTCCTCCAGGACTATGACTTTGATATCGTCTATACTCCTGGGAAGGGGAACGTGGTAGTCGATGCCCTCAGCAGAAGGACGGGCATCCAGCTACTTGAGGAGGCGACAGAGCAGCTAGCCGCCTTGCAGATATCCTTCGTGGATAGAGATGGAGCAGCCTTCCTTCAGTCTCTCACAGTCACTCCTCCACTTCTACAGAGGGTCAGAGAGGCACAGCGTGGGGACGCTGACTGTGAGACACGGCGTGCACAGATATCCTTGGGACAGGCACCTGATGGTTTCTCCCTAGGACCAGAGCACGATGTCCTTTTCAAAGGACGTACCTTGGTACCAGTCACTTTACGAGAGGAGGTACTGAGAGAGTTCCACACTTCTCCTTTGGCAGTACATCATGGAGTGGCGAAGATGTACCAGGATCTCAGACGTCAGCACTGGTGGCCGGGCATGAAGAAAGCTGTGTCAGAGTTCGTTTCAGGGTGCCTCACCTGCCAGCAGGTGAAGGCAGAGCACCATGTACCAGCAGGCTTGGTACAACCCTTGGAGGTCCCGGAGTGGAAGTGGGATGGGATATCTATGGACTTCGTGACTGGACTTCCACGCACTTCCAGAGGTCACGACTCCATTTGGGTGATTGTTGACCGACTCACCAAGTCGCCACACTTCTTACCCATTCGAGAGCAGGGCTCGGTGGAGAGATTGGGGAATCTCTACGCTAAGGAGATTGTACGGCTTCACGGTGTGCCATCGACTATCGTCTCCAATCGGGACGCTCGCTTTACTTCCTGGCTTTGGAAGGGGTTGCAGGAGGCGTTCGGGACGTGAATACGTCTGAGCACCGCCTTTCACCCTCAGACGGATGTTCAGACGGAGAGGACCATTCATACTCTCGAGGACATGCTCCGTGCATGTGTCCTTGACTTTGGTCGCAGCTGGGAGGACCACCTACCCTTGGTGGAGTTCGCGTACAACAACAGCTACCACTCCACCATCGGGATGGCACCCTACGAGGCGTTGTACGGCAGGCCTTGCAGATCTCCTTTGTGCTGGACAGACTCTGAGGAGTCAGCACTTGTGGGACCAGAGATGGTCCGGGCCACGACAGAGAAGGTCCAGGTCATCCAAGAGCGGATGAGGATAGCACAGAGCCGGCAGAAGTCATATGCTGACAGGAGGCGGAGGCCACTAGAGTTCGGGGATGGCGACCACGTCTTCTTGGGTGTCTCACCTCGACGTGGTTGGCGGAGATTTGGACGAGGCGGCAAGTTGTCTCCACGCTTCATCGGGCCTTTCCAGGTCCTCAGCAGGATTGGCGAGGTGGCTTATTGCCTGGCTCTACCACCTCAGTTGCACCGGGTGCACGACGTCTTCCACGTATCCCAGCTGAGGAGATACGTGCACGGCCCGACGCACATCATTGACTATGGGGAGCTAGACGTGGATGATGGAGCGACTTTTGCGGAGGTCCTAGTTGAGATAGAGGATAGACAGGAACGGGTCCTACGTGGGCGATCGATTCCTCTTGTGCGCATCAGATGGCAGCACGGGAACCTCCAGGAGAGCACTGGGGAGTGGGAGGCTCAGATGCGTGCTCATTACCCACATTTGTTTCCCTAGTTTTTGATGTATCTTTACGGGGACGTAAAGTCCTGAGGTGGGAGTAATTTAAAGACCCGTAAATTTCAAGGAAATTTTTTCTTAATTTTCTTTGTAATTTTACAAGAGTGCAGTTTCTGACGGCACCTGATTCCGAGGCCCGGTGTGCCCGAGATCATTTTCCGAAGTTTGGATCGGGTACGTTCAGTGAACAGACGAGCGGGGTTTTCTAACTTTTGAACTGGTGCCTGGAATCGAATTCTGAGGGCACCGATGAAATCGCAGCGCCAGTATTCGCTTAGAAACGCCTCTTACGGAGTTGCGTTTGCTCGGGTGTGGTTTTTAATTTTCGGGCTTAAAGTTAAGAAATAAAATAATTTTGCGATAACTTTATTTTATTTCACTTAAGCCACTTGGAAGCCACTTGAAGCCACTTAAAGGCGGCTTGACCTGAGTTAAACTGGATAAGATGCTATCCAGAAATATCCTACCCCCTTGGTAGGATATTTGTGAGGTGGGGCCCGCATGAGCCCTGCCGTTTCTTTCCGCTAAAAAACGCACCCACGAAAACCCGACTATATGAAAGTCAACTGACACATTTATTAAAATCTTAACAGACCATTTAATTGGGCGGTTTATTTCGTGAATTAATTGGGCAGTTTCTTTCGTCGAATTAATTCAACGAATTAATTCAATCGTTTTTTAACCAGTTTTCAAATTCGTTGGCGTAATAATAAATTAAGGCCAATGCACGACCTCTGGTTATTTGCGCGTTGGGAGGATTTGAGAGGACCCTTGTATCTTCTTCTCCCTTGAGAAGAACGCGAAGAATGTGAGGAACGCGAAGAACGCCGAACCCGGAAATCGACGACGCTTCCATCTGAGACGTTCTTCCCCGCCCCGATCTCCGATCACCAACCGTTTGAGGTGAGTGATTTCGGGTTTCCTCTAAAGGTTCTTTTTGGTTTTAAGCGAAACACAGATTTCATTATTTATAATTTAAATCTGTTGTTCTTGGTCCGTTGACCTCGCCGACTCAACGCCAGATTCCGCGACGACGCGACGCCTTCCTGCGACGACGCGACGATCCCCCTCTTCCGCGACGAGCAATTCCGCGAAGAACGCTCACGCGCGACGACCTACGAGGTAGGGGTTTTTGTGAGTTTATTCATTTTCCCGTGATCGTTCTTTTTCTTTTTAAAAGTAAAGAACCGGGAAAATAAGAACAATTTTATTCCATTAATTTTGTAGAATTTATATGTTGAATTTGTTTCTCCCGTTGTTTATATGTAACGCGGAGGGTGCGGGCCAAGCGAACACGGTCCGACGACCCTCCGCCGTTCTTCGTTTTGTGCGGATTTGACGGGCGACGACGGAACGTGCCGCAACGGATGTTTGACGATCCCGCAGTGAAGAACAAGTCTCGGGAGGAGCAACAGCGCAGACGGGAACAAAATCGGACCACCGGAGCGATCCCGGTGGCCCGCGGAACTCGCCGGCAGCGCCGGGAGCCGGGAGCGGCGGCGCCCCGGCTGAAGTCGCGGCGGCGGCGGCACCCGCAGCCGCGCGGGTCTGGTGCCTTCGGACGCGGCTGAAGCTGCGTCCTTGATTCAGCGCGGCCCCACGCAGGGGGCCGCGGCACCACCAGGCCGCGGGGGCGGCGCCCCGCGGAGCCTAGGCCGTTCGGCCGCGCGGCCGAACCGGGCCAGGCCGCGCCCTGGCTGGACCGGACCGGGTCGGGTCGACCCGGTTCATCCGACCCCCGGGGGGGGGGGGGGGGGGGGGGGGTCGGCCCGGGTCGGCCCGGGCCCGGACCCCCGTCTTCGGACGGTCTTCGTTCAAACGCCCATAACATGAGCTACGGGCCTCCAATCGACTCACTATCAGAGGAAACGCGATCCTTGAATCGAGGCGGTCGTTTCGGTATATCTCACTCAAGGTTTCGGAGTACCTTGAGTTCGGCCGGGTTGGTTCGTACACGAAACCAACCGGGCCTTCGGAGCGGAAACACTCATATCTTGAGCCACGAACGTCCGATTGACGTACTGTCAGCTTTGTTGAGTTCCTCTTTGTGAGACAGATCTTTTGGCATACTCCGCCCGAGGTTTGGACGCAGGTGGAGTACAGTCGGGTTGGTTTTTCCTTAAAAACCAACTGGGCCCTTCGGACGAAAAAGCCAATAACTCTCAGACCGGGCGTCCGATTGACGCGCCGTCTGCGACGTTGAGTTCCTGTTGACGATACAGAACTTTCGGATACATAAACTTCGGACTTTGTGTCAGTTGTTGTATCGGTCTCTCGACTCGTGGAGCGGACCCTCCCGAACGAGCTTGCTATGTGCGGGAACCCTAGAGCTGGCTGCGACTGTTTCTTCGACAGCAACGACCGTGCAGTGATCCTCAGTGGACTGCGGCGACGACTGTGCAGAGATCCTCAGTGGATTGCGACGTCTACTACACTCAGCGATCCTACGTGGATCAGTGCTACAGGTCCTGTGTGGGCCCGGTCCTGTGTGGGCCCGATCCTGTGTGGGTCTGATCCTGTGTGGGTCCGCGCTCAGCGGTTCTGTGTGAGCCAGCACCTACAGGTCCTGTGTGGGCCCGATCCTATGTGGGTCATTGCGGGGGTTAGTTACCTATCGATCCTTCGTGGGTCCGACAACTTAGATGGATCAGTGATCATCTTTATCGTCATCCGAAGAAGTATACCTGTGTGAGCTGAATCTTCTGTTTACTCTCCTTTGTTGATTGTGTTGAACTATCTTGTGTGGATTTACTGTTTACTCTCCTTTGTGGATTGTGTTGAGCTATCCTGTGTGGGTATACGTTTTGATTTCCTGTGTGGACTGGGTTGTGCTTGGGCTCGGACGTTGGAGCCGAACAGGAATTGATGACTTAGGTATATGTATGGGCATATACCTAAGCCGTGTCAGATGTTACTTCGTGATTGTATCTTTCCTTTGTGGATTATCCTTTGTGGATTTCGGGAGACCTTCGGGGGTCTCGGGGTCCCTTCTGAGTAGCTTATACTCACCCCTGCACGGGCTATGCCCGCACTACGTGGTGTTGGTTGCAGACGACGGACAGCGCTGATCGTGGTGGAGGCGTGCGGGGCAGGACGGTACCTGGAGGTGGACCACTAGGCGGGATGTACTCGGAGCGGTCAGGTGGACGCGAGGTGCAGTGGAGACTATCCGTACCCACCCTTCAGGTGGGACTTCCAGAGGACGGCTCGACGTTGCTGTTTCTCCTTTCAGTTGTTGTTTTTCCTTTCAGTTGTACTTTATAGTTGGGCTTGTATTTCCGGCCCCTTTTACTTTCAGCACATCTTGTACCGTTTTTACTTAGTGTTTACTTTTCCGCTTGCTTACTCTGTGGTGCTTGTTTACTTTTCAACGGCAATTCCTTCCCTTTTTGTCGGGATTTACGCCTTGGTGCTAGTCGCCAGCCCCTGGCCTATGGAAGGCGGGCTTGGGGTAGTCACGACACGGGCCCATAGGACGGGTCGTGACATGTATAATGAAAGGATATAGAGATAATGAGATGTTTGATAGTATTAATGAGCTCATGACTGGTATAAGGACAAAGTGATATCATGGTTTGAGTTTACAGAATTTTGTGATTTTGGTATGTGGAAAGAGTTAACTTTTGACAACATTCATGTTTTCACTAAGGTTCAATGGGTTTTCATTTTTTAAAAGAATACATGATTAAAGAATTCACATGTTTGGAGTATGACCAACAAGATATATATCTTATGATATACGGGTGATAAATTATTGTATTCAATGCTTGGTAGATGACCTTTCTAGTAATCGTTTTTAATACTATGAGATTGGACGGAATTATTCTGGATAAACATAAAGATTTGGAAAGATTAAGTTAGACATTAGATAGTATTTTTTAAGGATAGATCTTTTTTTTATGTTATAATAGTATAGTTTTAGAAAAAGGACAACTCGTAGGACGGGTGACAAACCGTCATGTCGGACAAGGATACAGGAATCAAACCCACAATCGAAGTGCGACGGGCCTTTATCACTGTCCTATAAGATGTCCCTAATTAATAGAAACTATTTTTATTTTATGAAGCGCTGTTATAGATGAAGTATAAGTCCATTTTAGAAACTATATACCATTAATATTAGCATAGATGGACTTATGTATATTTAATAAATTTTGCTAAACTTTTTGCGATAGAAACAAATTGAATGACCAACCATTCTATCACATGATCTGCTAATACTTCACGAATGACAAATTCAACTTCATTTCTTTGAGAGATGAAGTGGAAATTGTTCAAGGCACGAACAACGATGAGATTGTACCAAAATCATGTATGTATATCTTTTAATTCAACAATTCTTCAACATTAGGGGAATGATCTTGAGAACTAAAAACGTTATCCTAGTACCCTCATACCCGATGAATTAGATGGTACCTTAAATGATAACAAATTTATGGCTTTGTGATTGATCAATTTTTTGTATCCATGTTCTCTACCACTCTGCATCAGAACTTGATGGTTATATTTCTCTTCCATATCTATATTTTCACCTATGTTGTCCTATGTAGAAACCCAGTGCTGAGTTACTTTGGGTGACCGTTATGAATTTAACGTTCCTTTTTAAAATGATGTTTTAGTATTCCTTTTTACTATGTGGGTTTCTATGAAATAAAAATTCATGTAGTAAACGATTTATAACCCCGATGAATTTCAAGGGAGAAATTCATTTTAAGGGGGGTAGAATGTAACACCCTGAGATTTTATGAGAAGTATTTTTTTTAATTTATTTGATGTCTTGTGTTGTATGCTACACAATGATTATCTTGTGCTGTACTCAACACCAGATTGGATTGTAGTATATGCAACACTATTCTTGGATCGTGCTACACAAAATTTCACGTTCGTTTGATAGAAGTTATTCTACACAACAATTAGTGTATATATATATATATTCAATGTATAAATGAAATATGGTTGGATTCTATTATACAAAACAACAAAGGAATCTTGCACTACATGCAACCCAGACATGGCTTTCTTTGCACGCAATCACGAACATCCACGATAGCGTCTGTTGTACGCAATAACGAGTTTCAATAAACCATGATATGTTATTAAAATATTATATAAACTAGCCATTTTGAATAGTAATACCCACTTTTTGAAATTATATAAATTTTATCTTTTAAAATGGACATCATTTTTGGATTAGTAATATCAAAGTTACCCTAGGGTCAATATTTGGTAATTTTCTGAAAACATTCATTTTTGATGAATCGTGAAAACAATGGGTTACTATTTAAAAACAGAAAAAAAATTTAAATAATTATTTATTTTATTTAAATTTATTTTCGGTCAAAATTGTTACATTATATCTATATATTTTCAATGTAATTCATTGGAGTCATTTTATAATAATTCTAGATATATAAAAATATTATTGAACTTTTCACCGTCTTTTACCCACCTCCTAGGAGAATTTAAAATTTTACATATAAATTAATTTCTCCCCTTCTCTGAGTAGAATTTTGAAAATCTGAGAAACACAGTTAATATTAAGGAGTAAAATTTGGTTCAATAAGATAAAAATAATTTTTGGTGAATAGTAAATTTTTACTTTTATTTACCACGGTTAAAAGTAAATATGGTAATTAAGGGTAAAAATGATATTATTATTACCCTAAAAGATGTCATAATTCTATTGGATAAGTGTAATTAGACCAAAATCAACCCTAGGAATAAAGTTTTACCCTTTAGGTCCACATGGATTAGATTAGGACAAATATTATTATTTTATTTAAAGAAGAGTTAAAATAGTTAAAATCAAAGTTTAATTACTAAAAAATTTTAATACAGGGTTATACATAAGATAAATTAAACTATAAATATTCATTAGAAATATAAAAAAATTTCCTACATAATTGTATTTTATTTATAATCTTTATACATTAAATAATTTAATTTATTTATGACACAATGATGATGCAGAAATTACCTTATTAATGAAATATTTACATAATTGATGTTATAACTACCCAAATAAATGTAATTTGATACTTTTTATGAATTAAACTAATTTTATAGATTAATATGACATGTTAGTATTGATCTAATTAATTATTTTCGAACTAATCATGATGTTATGTTTTTCAAAAAAATCAATTACCAAATAGTTTCAAAATTGACATAGAGTAGTTTTTAAAACAAGTATTATATTATTAATTGTTATTATATTCCTAAAAACATAAGGATAGGAAAAATTACATAGATAAGGTTATATATATTAATAATGAACCCCATGGGGTTATTTTGTCTTGTTATAATATGTTTATTAACCATATAGTGTAAGAAAACAAGAAGACACGGTAAAAGTTAAATTATTTATCTTAGAGTTAAATCTAAATGATAAGGTTAAAATAGTAACCTAAACTTGTCTAAAACATATTGGTGGAGATTATTTTGACCCATATCATCTTTAGCTTCTAAATAAATCAATTTGGAGCTATTATAAATCGAATATGACTTTTCTATAAAATAATATTTTAGGTTTTCCCTAAGGTGCCCCTCCTCTCCCTTATAAAAGGGAACCTCCTCCCTCTTCTCTTTACACAATTTTGAGCTTTCAAGCTCTGCCACCCCCTACCCATTTCCCATTTAAACTTCCCTATAAACAATATAGAGATTCTGGTATCCTCAAAATACCAACTCTAGTGTCTTAACAGAAAGCTTAAAAGAGGTGCGTCAAAGAAGAGGTAATCTCTTCTACCGATTCTTTTCAGTTTTCTTTCTTCTTCAACATATTCATCTTTAGTTTTTTAATTATAAAGTAATAACATAAGTATCACTAATATACTGATATGTTATTATAAATATGAAACAGCCCCATTTCACCTTCTATCCATCCTACGGAAAACGAAATCACCGCGAGTGCGTACGTACGAAATATCACCTCCACACCATGGTGTAATCTCTTTTTCCACCACCACCTTACTTGTATGGGTATAATGGTGTGAATAATTACTATATATAGTTATTATAACATCATACTAATTTTGAGATATTATATCATCCACTACAATTCAATTCAATAATAATGGGAATGATATCATCGCTTGTGCGTACGTACGGATTACCGTCTCCACGACGTGATGAGATTCAATCTCCATTTCAACCATTCTAGAAAGATTATAAAGTATATATAATGAATAATAATGAAATACATGACATTATAAAGCTACTGGATTTATTTATATATATATTTAACCTTCTTACTTCCATTCAAGTCAATAAGGAAAGGAACATAGCGTTCATGCGTACGTACAACCTACCGTCTCCATGAACGGTGTATTTCAGTCCATTTATCTATCTATTATATATATATATATATATATAATGTATGATATATAAAGAATTATTTAAATTCTGTACTTAATTACATCAGGATATATGTAATAATAATATCAATAACAACAAGTTCAAACACGTACGATAAATAAAACGATTTTACCCAAAACGCTTCTTTAACATGGAATTTACAAAAGAGCGGGTAATATAAAGTCATATGTGAACCATATATGATATAATAACAATGAATATGATTATTTAATAAGTCAATGACATTATTTTAATCATTATACAGGAGGTTCAGATACGTATGAAGCATATCGGACCTAAGGTAAGGGAAAATCTTGCAATCTCATTTTTGTCCGGGATTGTTTATACTTTAGAATTTAATGGGGAATATTTATCATCCAAAACCATGTTTCCTAAATATGTAATATTATTTATATCCACCTTCAACTGTTTAAATACAATTTTACCCATTGGTGAGTTTTTAGTAAATGATATGAATGGAATCTTTTTTCGTTTTTAGTACGAGGAACTTTTTGACTTTTCCGGCCAAAGTACGAAAAAAATGTTTTTAACTTATATGGAATGAATGGATTTTTACAGTTTCATAACGCCCAATTTTCATGAAGCATCCTATTCATGTTATCATTTTTATTTTCAATAAGATCATTTTATTTTAAATTAAGTGGCATTTTTTGAAAAGAAAATTGTTTTTTAAGAAGAAATTATATTTTCTTCAAGAATTATTTTCATGTGTTTTATCAAAACCGTTTTCCATCTAAGATGACATTATTTCATATGTGTATGTTTCAATTATAATATCTATATTATTTACATGGTCTCACTTTTCTTATGATGAAATGATATCCATTTGTTTCATATGGATTATGTTATGATGGGATGATGTTTTTGAAACCCATTTTTATTCTTTGTGTTATGATAAATGATTTATGTTTATGTTGTGGCACAAGTAAGAATGATTTCATTATGAGATGGGTGGGACATATATCGGCCTCCAATGCATTGGGTAAAGATTTATATCTCATGATATAGACATGGCTAGAATGACAAGTTAATCCGGTTTAGTGATACAGGACTGGAATGAGGAGTGAACTCGATTCAGTACGGGACTTTGTCCACTATGATGGTCTTGGAGGAAATTCTTTTGCTACTATGGAAATCATATCAAGAGATTAATGATTTGAAACAATTAAATGTTTTATTATCATGATATTTTATCATGGTTGATGTTTCATTATGATCTATTCCTTATGTACTACCAATATTTATTTCACAACTCAAGATTTTGATGTTTAAACATTATGTTCACGTTTTTAAGTTCAAATGTATTTGGTTTGTTTTATTTTCTCCACAATACCCTTACTGAGCTTTTGAGCTCCCCCTTTATATGTTTTATTTTCCCCATGATATAAATAATGGTTTTAGGTAAGAAAACAAAATGGGAAGATCTTTTTGGGAGATGTTGATGATCTTTCACCATGATTAGATGATTATGTTCCAAGTTTCGAAAGACACTAAACTATTACAGTCCTTGAGTGTTGGTTTTTTGTTATGTATTAAGTATTCCGAAAATGTAATGTAATGTCCATCTACATCATGATTTGGGTCTCTACAGTTGGTATCAGAGGAAAGGTTTAGTTAACCTTTGGAAACTAGGATGCAAAAACTTTAGTGAAATCCCTAGAGATATTTCTACGGTATGTCTAGGGATGTCTCTAAGGTTACGTATAAGTATAGGTTATAGCCCTATAATTATGGTAACGATCTTATAATTTAACCTAAGACGTTAGATATTGAAGGTACTCCCATGTGATTATGATTTTTTCCTCTCACACTATTCTTTTTCGGTTTTAGAAAATGGCTAGAAACAGGAAGATTCACGATAATGGAGGATATGATGGACAATGGAATGATATTCTTCATGAGAAACCAAATGAAATTGGATATGGAAGTCCACATATCATTATTATGTCAAATCATAAATCTCATAATATGATCAATAATCTCAACTTCGGTATGTTTCCTGACTCAGTTAATAAGATAAATATGGAGTTTCAGGATGATCATAGAGGAATGAAAGATAAATTTCCCTCATGTATATCATGTGGGAAGAGGCATGATGGAGAATGTTTCTAAGGAACTGGAAGATGCTTTGGGTGTGTAAAAGAAGGACAAAAACTGAGTAATTATAAAGGAAAAGGTTCAGTTAACACCATGGACAAGGATAATGGTATTACTAAGACATCAAAAACGGTTAAATGTTTTAAATCTGGAATGTACGGGCATTATGAAAACCAATGCCATAAGGTAAAATCTCATGAAGAGAATCAGCATGGTCATATGGGTATTATTTATGTGAATGATAATGAAGAGACTACAAATGATATATGAGATGAAATAAATGATGAAGCTCAGTAAGTGGTTTAAGAAGGTAGTTGAATGATTGTATGTTTATCAAGAATAATGTATGGTACTATGGAATAAAGAAATATATAAGGATTGTTACACTGTTGTCTTTCCTTGAGTTTTTTAAAGTATATGATTAATGGTACCAGTAACCATGAATGGTTATTCAAATATTTTTGGAAGGTAGATGATATGTGTATAATGAAAGGATAAGGAGATAATAAGATGATTGATAGTATTAATGAGTTCATGACTGGTATAAGGACATAGTGATATCATCGTTCGAGTATACAAAATCTTGGGATTATGTTATGTGGAAAGAGATAACTTTTGACAACATTCATGTTTTCACTAAGGTTCAATGGATATTCATTTATCGAATGAATACCTTATTAATAAATTCACGTGTTTGGAGTGTGACCAACAAGATATATATCTTATGATATAGGGGTGATAAATTATTGTATTCAATGCTTGGTAGATGACCTTTCTAGTTATCATTTTATTTATACTATGAGATTGGATAGAAGTATTTTGGATAAACCTAAAGGTTGGGATAGATTAAGTTAGACATCAGAGAGTATTGTTTAAGGATAGAACTTTTTGTTATGTTATAATAGTATATTTTTAGAAAAAGGACAACCCATAGGATGGGAGAAAACCCGTCGCGTCAGACAAGGATGCGGGAATCGAACCCACATTTGAAGTGCGACCGGCCTTTATCACTGGCCTACAGGAAGTCCCTAGTTGGTAGAAACTGGTTTTATTTTATTAAGCACTATGATAGATGAATTATAAGTCCATTTTAGTAACCATATACGATTAATTTCATTATAGATGGACTTATGTATATTTAATTAATTGTGCTATACTTTTTGCGATAGAAACAGATGGAATGACCTATCATTCTATCACATGATCTTCTAACACTTTATGAATGACAAATTCAACTTCATTTCTTTAAGTGATGAATTGGGAATTGTTCAAGGAATGAATAATGATGATATTGTACCAAAATCAAGTAAGTATTTCTTTTAATTCAACTATTCTTCAACATTAGAGAAATGATCTTGAGAAATAAAAACATTGTCATAGTACCCTCATACCTAATGAATTAGATGGTACATTAAATCATCACAAATTTATGGCTTTGTGATTGATGGCTTCTTCATATCCATGTTCTCTACCACTCTCCATCAGAACTTCATGGTTAGATTTCTCTTCCATATCTATATTTTCACCTATGTTGTCCTATGTGGAAACCCAGTGCTGAGTTACATTGGGTGACCATTATGATTCTATCTTAACATTTAAAATAAAGTTTTAGTATTCCTTTTTACGATGTGGGTTTCTATGAAAGAATATTTAAAGTAGTAAATGATTTATAACCCCGACGAATTTTGAGGGCGAAATTCATTTTAAGGGGGGTAGAATGTAACACCCCGATATTTTATGAGAAGTATTTTTTTAAATTTATTTTATGTCTTGTGTTGTATGATACACCAAGATTATCCTGCACTATACACAACACCATATTAGCTTACAGTATACACAACACTATTCTTGGATCGTGTTACACAAAATTTCAAGTTCGTTTGATAGAAGTTATTCAACGCAACAATGAGTGTGTATATATATATATTCAATGTATAAATGAAATATGGTTGGATTCTATTATACACCCCCAAAAAAGAATTTTTTACTACAAGAAACCCTTACATGGATTGCTTTACATGCAATCCCGACCTTCCACGATAGCATGTGTTGTACGCAATACCGAGTTTCACTAAACAACGATATGTTATTAAAATATTATATAAACTAGCCGTTATGAATAGTAATACCCAATTTTTGAAATTTTATAATTTTTATCTTTCAAAATGGACTTCATTTTTGGATTCAGAGTAACAAAATTATCCTGGGGTGAATTTTTGGTATTTTTATGAAAACATTCAATTTTGATGAATAGTGAAAACACTAGGTAACTATTTAAAACTCGACTTTTTATTTAAATAATTATTTATTTTTTTTAAATTTATTTTAGGTCAAAATATATACATAATACCTATATAAGTTCAATGTAAATAATTGGAGTCAATTTATAATAATTTTAGATATATAAAAATTTTATTGAAGTTTTCACCATCTTTTACCCACCTCCTAGGAGAATTTAAAATTTTACATAAAACATAATTTTACTGCTTCTGTGAGTGGAATTTTCAAAAATACGAGAGACACGGATAATATCAAGGAGTAAAATGTGGTTCAGTATGATATAAATAATTTTTGGTGAATAATAACTTTTTAATTTTATTTACCACGGTTAAAAGTAAATAGGGTAATTAAGGGTAAAAAAGATATTAATATTACCCTAACACATGTCCCAATTCTATTGGGAAAGTGTATCTCGACCAAAAACTACCTTAGGAATAAAATATTAACATTTAGGTCCACATCAATTAGATTAGGAAATTTACTATTATTTAATTCAAAGAAGAGTTAAAATAAATGTTTAATTACTAAAACATTTTTAATATTGGGTTATACATAAGATAAATTATATTATAAATATTAATTAGAAATCTAAAAACATTTCCTACATAATGGTATTTTATCTATAATTTTTAGACATTAATTTATTATGACACAATGGTGATGTGGTAGTTACCTTATTAATGAAATATTATCATAATTGATGTTATAAATACCCAAATAAATGTAATTTGAGTCTTTTAATGAATTAAAGTAATTTTATAAGTTAATATGACATGTTAGTATTGATTTAATTAATTTTTTTAGAACTAATAATGATGTTATAATTTTCACAAAAATCAATTACGAAATAGTGTCAAAATTTACAAATAATAGTTTTTAAATCAAATATTATATTATTAATTGTTATTCTATTCCTAAAAATATAAGGATCGCAAAAATGACTTAGATAAGGTTATATATATTAATAATGAACCACTTGGGGTTCTTTTGGCTTGTTATAGTATTTTTATTAACCATATAGTGTAAAAATAAGAAGACACGGTAAAAGATAAATTATTTAACTTAGAGTTAAATCTAAATGATAAGGTTAAAATATTAACCTAAACTTTTCTAAAACCTATTTTTTGAGAGGATTTCGACCCATACCCACTTTATTATCGAAATAATTCAATTTTGAGCTTTTATAAACATAATATGACTTTATTATAAAATAATATTTTATGTGTTTCCTAAGGTGCCCCTCTCCTCCCTTATATAAGGGCACCTCCTCCCGCTTCTCTTTACACAATTTTGATCTTTCAAGCTCGGCCAAACCCTGCCCATTTCCCTTCTCAACTTACCTAGAAACATTATAGAGGTTATGGTCTCCTCAAAATACCAACTCTTGTGCCATAAAAGTAAGCTTAAAAAAGGTGTGTCGAAGAAGAGGTAATCTCTTCTACCGATTCATTCAAGTTTTATTTCTTCTTCAACTACTTCTTCTTTAGTGGTTTAATTATAAATTAATAACATCAGAATCACTATTATTCTGATATTTTATTATAAATATGAAACAACCCCATTTCATATTCTATCCATCCTACGGAAAACAAAATCACCGCGTGTGTGTACGTACAGAATATCATCTCTACGCTGTGGTGTAATCTGTTCTTCCACTACCACCTTGCTTGGATGGGTATAATGGTGTGAAGAATAACTATATATAGTTATTATAACTTCATACTTATTCTGATATCTTATATCATCCAATCCAATTCAATTCAATAATTATGGGATCAATATCATCGCTCGTGCGTACGTACGGATTACCGTCTCGATGAAGCGATGAGATTCATTCTCCATTTTAACCATTCAAGAATGATTATAAAGTATATATAATGAATAATGATGAAATATATGACATGATAAAGATACTAGATTTATGTATATATATATTCTATCTACTTACTTCCATTCAAGTCAATAAGGAATGAAAAACAACGTTCATGCGTACGTACGACCTACCATCTCCATGAACGATGTATTTCAGTTCATTTATCTATCTATTATATATATATACTGAATGTATATGATATATAAATCATTATTTACCTTCTTTAAGTAATTAAATCATGATATAAGTAATAATAATATCCATAACAACATGTCCAAACATGTACGATAAATAAAATGATTTTACCCAAAACACTGCTTTAACATGGAATTTACAAATGAATGGGAAATATAAAGTCATAAGTGAACCATATATGATATAATAACAATGATTATTATTCTATAATAAGTAAATGACATTATTTTAATCATTATACAAGAGGTTAGGGTACGTACGAAGTATATCAGACCTATGGTAAGAAAAAATCTCACAATCTCATTTTTATTCGAGATTGTTTATACTTTAGAATTTACTGGGGAATATTTATCATCCACATCCATGTTTCCTCAATATTTAATCTCATTTATATCCTCCTACAGCTGTTTAAATCAAATTTTACCCATTTTCTAGTTTTTAGTAATAGATATTAAAGGTCTCTTTTTTCATTTTTAGTACGAGGTACTTTTTGACTTTTCCAGCCAAAGTATGAGAAAAATGTTTTTTAACTTATACGACATGAATGGATTTTTATGGTTGCATAACCCAAAATTATCATGAAGATTACTCTAATAGTTTTCATGTTTATTTTCAATAAAATAATTTTCTTTTAAATTGCGTGGTATTTTCTGAAAAGAGAAATTATTTTTCAGAAGAAATGATATTTTCCTCAAGAATTATTTTAAAGTGTTTTATCAAAACAATTTTCTATATAAGATGAAATTATTTCATATGTGTACATTTCAAGTATAATATATCTATGATTTACGTGGTTTCACTTTTCTTATGATGAAATGATATCCATTTGTTTCATATGGATTATGTTATGATTGGATGATGTTTATGAAACCATTTTTATTCTTTGGGTTATGATGAATGATTTATGTTTATGTTTTGGCACAAGTAATAATGATTTAATTATTATATGTGTGGGACCTATATCTCCCTCCAATTCATTGGGTAAATATTTATATCTCATGAGATAGAAATTTCTGGAACGACATGTTAATCTTGTTCAGTGATACAGGACTGAAACGAGGAGGGAACTCGATTTAGAAAGTGACTTTTTCCACTAAGATGGTCTTGGAAGAAATGCCTTTGCTACAATGGAAATCATATCAAGTGCTTAATGATTTTCCACCATTACATGTTTTATTACCATTCTATCTTATCATGATTGATGTTCCATTATGATCTATGCCTTACATACTTCCAAGATTTACTCCACAACACAAGATTTTGATGTTTAAACATTATGATCATGTTTTTAAGTTAAAATGTACATGGTTGGTTTTATTTTCACCATGCTTACCCTTACTGAGAATTTGAGCTCACCCTTTATATCTTTTCTTTTCCCCAAGATATAAATAAAGGATTTAGTTATGAAAAAGGGGGGATATCTTTATGGGAGATGTTGAAGATCTTTCACCATGATTAGATGATTATGTTCTGAGTTTCCAAAGACACCAAACTATTACGGTTCTTGAGTGTTAGTTTTTTGTTATGTATTAGGTATTCTGAAAAAGTAATGTAATCTCCATGTACATCAAGATTTGGGTCTCTACAGTCATCCCTCAATTGCATTTGTGTTTAAGGGATCCAAAGATATCCCATTGATTGTGATGATATGACCCATGAATGAGACTTTATTCAACTAGAACTCACAATTGTTGTACTTTGCATAGATATTTTCCTTTCCCAAGGTCTCTAGTACAGTTCTTAGATGTTTCTCATGATCTTCCTAGGTTTTGGAGTATATTAAAATACCGTCTATAGTGACTAATGAAAATTTGTGGAGGTAATCTCTGAAGACATTATTCATCATGTCAATGATAATTTCTGGAGAACTAGTGAGTCATAAAGGCATTACCATGAATTTATAGTGCCCTTATCTTGTAGGAAAAGTATTATTGGGGATATCCCCCATCTTCACCCTTACATGGTAATATCTTGACCACATATCGACCTTACTGAAGTGTCATGCATCGTGTAGTTAATCGAACAAGTCATCAATTCATGGAATAAGATAAAAGTTTTTTATCATTATTTTGTTGATATCATTATAATCAATGAAAAGTCACATTGACCCGTCATTATTATTGATGAAGAGGACTGGTGCACCACATGGTTAAGCACTTGGGCGTATAAACCCTTTATCCAGATTCTCATATAGTTGGTTCTATAGCTCCTCAATCTCAACAAAATCCATTGTTTACTGATTCATAGATATTATAAATTCCTTATTTATAAGATCAATAGAGAATTGATCATCTCTTTTAAAAAGAAGATTGGGAAATTCCTTAGGAAACACTTCAGGGAATACCCTCACAATAAGAATGAATTTCGGGATGGTTGAATCCTTAGACTCAATCATATGAGCATGATACACATGCTCCTAAGGTAGTAATGTCCACGCTTCAGATGATGGTGCTAAAAAATTTCATCATCATCCTTGAAGTTGTATAGAATCGGCGATCGATTCTCCATATTGAGTGTGATTTCCCCCTCGCGACAAATTAGGTTGGCTCTATATAGGTAAATCCAATCCATGTAATGAATTGCATCAAATACCACCAGAGAGACTATGTCAAGGTTCATCGGGAAGTTCAATAAAAAAAATTTGACAAGAGAGGATTTATATCCATGGGATGCAATAATTTCCCAATTTTATGTTCCCACCAACATCTCTACTTCTATTATTTGTGTGGGTGTTTTTATTGTTCTACTAAACTTTTTGGATATAAAAGAATGCATAGAACTAGAATCAAAATGTATGGTCACTATTCATGAATGAATAACTGGCGTACCTATCACCACATCATTATTAGTATTTTCATTAGTGGAAGTGATGGAAAAGTCTTTCCCTTTCTACCTTGGTGGTTGTTTGTTTCCACTGAGAACTCTTGGATAAGGGAACTTGTTTGTAAAGTTCCCTAGTTCGTTACAGTTGAATCAATGAGCAATGCATTGAGGGTCGAACGGAGCGTTCCTCTCCACTTTTGCAGTAGTAAGTTTTTCTTATCATCCATTAATAGATAGGTTCCCTTCTTATCCACACCTAAAGAATTTCCTCATCCCCATTAGGAAAATTTTGGGGTGCTTTTTTCTGCACCTTTGGAAAGTGGGGTGCTTGAATTTCTTATCACCATTGTATTTATCCATAGGACCTCCAGAAATAATTTCAACATTATGCATCTTATCCCCATGATACCCCTAAAATCACCACTCTCCATTTCAACGTTGAGGGAACATCAGACAAATTCCACATATCTATCGAAGTCATGTATCGTAAGAGCTTTCTGTAGGCTAGGTTTTATCCCAACAAAGAAGTGGCCAACATTGCAATCAGGGGTAAAGTTAATGTGATTGTATTATCATGTAATACTTATCATTTTTTCCTTATACAATCTAATGGATTCATCATCTTTTTTCCTGAGGGAAAGTAAGACCCGTTCCATATTTAGTCAGAGGGTGTGAGGAAAATATTTATCAAAAAGAATTTTTTGGACGACCTTCCATTATAACAAATTGTTGTCTTCCTCAAGAATTGTATTTTTTATAAATGTCCATCATTCATAAGCTTCACCCTACATATTATAAACAACAAGAATAAACTTCTCTTTTTCAAAACAATGAAGGATGTACTAGATATTTTCAATAGATTTGATCCATTATTCGGCGATTGAGGGATCCGATGATCTATTGAAAGTAGGTGGCCTTTGTCTCTTAAACATCTTGATTGTGGATTCTTGTTTCTTTGGTGGTTGGGTTGGATGTTCCTCTTGACCAATGTTTCTATTCAAAACATGTGTTAAATAATATATAATAATGACCAATTTTCAATTCCATCTCCCATCGGATTGGGTATCACATTAGACTCGTCATGACATTGATCTTCACATCATTTGTTAGCCCGAGTCCTCATATTATTGGCCATTGGTCGGAATAAAATAAATTTTCTGGCTAACACATAAGGGGAATCCCATGAAAAAAGGATATCTTATAAATTTCGTTTATTTCTTTAACTTATGACTTTATATGATTCAATATATGTTATCCATGATCAAATTCCCAAAATATTTTCTTATGGGAATTTTTTTATTCCATTAATTATAATTCAGACTAATCTTATGAATTTTCAAAAGAATATCCCCCTGGAGTGTTGTAACCATGAGTGAAACAAGGCCCATTTTCTTTC
This sequence comes from Viscum album, assembly GCA_963277665.1. Lineage (NCBI taxonomy): Eukaryota > Viridiplantae > Streptophyta > Magnoliopsida > Santalales > Viscaceae > Viscum > Viscum album. The sequence goes on along the minus strand of OY728147.1, from coordinate 840,473,005 downwards.
ACTAGTTTTCATTTGAGTCTAGCTCAATTTGGTGTTTTCAGGTTATACCCTAGATACATCTGTGCCAGAGCCACCTCAAATTCTTTGTATCTAGACTGGGATGTCATTTTTGAAAAACCACTTAATAAATAATCCAGAAAATTTAGAGATGTTTTTATTATAAAAAGACTTATACATATGTTTTTTACTAGTATTTTCTAATCCTAATCCCAAAATTAATCAAACATATCCATTGATACCAACTATAACAACACTTCACTTTATTACACACATAAAAATGAATTATAACAAAAATAATGAATTAAGACAATGTTGAGGATAAAGAGGTTTATTGTATTGGGAAATTAAGAACATTACATAATATATTATGGCATAAAACACAACATCATTATTGAAATCTTATTTTATACAATAACAACCTTCCTTCATACTTAGCATTTCATTGGGTAACCTGAGGACATGCATCAGAAGAGGGTGAGCTATAAAGCCCAGTAAGGGAGTAAACAAGGCATAACGTGAAGCATATAATATGTGTGTGGAAACCGGCATTTCAATGGACCACAATAGAAACATGAAAATAAAGGTATGATATATCATTATTATCATTACATGGAACTGTAGAAACAACATTTAACATGATATGAGCATGAGACAAGGCTCATTGCACATTGAGTATGAGTAAACCTTCATTGAATGTGAATTAGCATGAGTAAATTCTCATTGAACATTAATTAGCATGAATAAAATTTTATTTCACTTGACGTATCATGATATAAGACTTTACCCATTGCATTGGAGAACTATCACAACACACCCTTTGTAAACATTTCATTTCATGCCTAAGTGTTCCACATGGATCATAAAACATAGATTTATTAAAAATCATAATTTATTCCAAAAATAAAAGACAAGTAATACATAAATTTAAGTTCTCAATCAACATGTACATGTTCATAAAGGTGAATGCCCTTGATAGAGAAACAGGTATGGTATTCAAATACATGATGATTTTGGCATGTGAAATTCTGGTGTAAATTTTGCATCACAACGACGACAAATAGGAATTGTAAAATGGGTTGATGATAGATAAAGGGATCTAATCATTTATACTTAAAATGGATAGTAAGGGGCCCACAGAACATAATATCCTATCATATGTAATAGAATACAGATGTATAATATAAAAAAATTTCATGAACATAAATGAGAAGAGGGAATTTTTTTACGGAATTTAAGCATTATAATAGGTGTACATGGGAAGAATTAATGAGATAGAGTGATATAGGTCTCTAATCATTAAAAAATATGGGGGGAAGTATGTCGGAGGTGATAAATCATACCCCAACATTTGTAATTGAAAAAAGGGTATAACAACATAAAGATATTTGGACAAAATGAGTAAGGAAGAAATCCCTTACTTGGAATTGTGATCCCAAAGGCTTGGGAGATGACTGAGAGAAGATTCTAGGGATACTATGGTTCCTTGGGAGGATTATATAGAGAGGAGGGAAGGGGTGGTTCAAGCTCTAAACGGTTTCACTGAAGAGGAATGGGATATTGAGTGGGATTATATTGAAAAGGAGAGACAATTCATTTTTATTAAGTTTTGGACACTACAAATTAGACTAATAGAAACCAAAAAATGATCCTAGGGGTTTTTCAATAGTTTATGAAAAAGGGGAGTGAAAAAAATTATTTTATAAGGCTAATGGACAAACTTATTAAAATATTAGTCTTCCTTATTTAGAGGTGAGTCACACTATCAATGAAATTATTTTTAAATGTTAAAATATTTTATAAGTCTCTGAGGTTTCACTAACGCATTGTAAAATTAATATATAAAAAATATAAAATCTCATTATTATAAAGTTAAAACATATATTTTCCGAATATACCATTTATAATATTTTATTACATCACTATTAGGTAATTATGATGTCATAAAACACATTATTTTTTTAAAAGGTAATAAATTTTAACTCAAAAATTTGAATGTCTTAGAAAATTATGACAATCACCATTAATTAATTTGGACATCATGAATCCAAAAATAATAGTTTTTTTATCTAAATAATTTTCTAAATATGTGAATTTTCACTTTTAAAATAAAAATTAACACTTATTTAAAATTCATAGGTTTTGAAAAAAAAAATAGTTTTCAATCCTTAATTAAAATTACAATTATATTCCTAAAAATTATTCAATAATTTATATTTAATTTAGTAATAATATTTTATTAATTATTATTTAATTCAAAATCACTTAATTCATCAAAAAATATTTTTTAATTGAATATTAACTAAAAACATTATTTTTTCTTTAAAACCCATTTAAAAAGCAACAATAATAAAATAAATGTATATTATTTATTCTATACAAAAATAATGCACATAAAAATAGTTCTAGGTTCTGGTTAAATAAACCATTATACAAACCACATAAGACCTAAAAGTCAGGTGTGTGATGTTGACAGACTCTTAGGGTGGCTTGGATAACATCGCTTTGTTTTATAATCTCTATTATCATTCACTTATCCCGTAATAGATTACATTCAAGAGTAATGTGTTGAAGCTCATATTGGGCTTGTTCAAGAATGAATATGTGTCGCAAACTTCTTTACGAGCTCTAAAAAATGGCCTTCATATAGGGAAATTCTATTGGATGAGGTCGTAACATCCTTTTCTTGAGTAAATTGGATTTTTTAAGGACCTATATTTATACTAATCATGTGATAAATTTTCAATGACTATTTTAGAAATTGTAAAAATGAATAACTATATTGTAAAAATCCAAAAAAAAAGAGAACAAAAAATTCATATGTTTTATACTTCCATTTTATGTAATATGACATTTAATTACACTAAGGGGAGTTTTCATTAATAAATGTTTTGGTCATTATAGATTATGTTATAATTACATTATTATGATATTATTTAATAATTCATGATTTATATTCTTATAGAACCTGATTGTTTTCATGGGTTATTCTTTTGAAAAAATGATTATGAAATATTTATCTTTTTCCACTGGTTATGAAATCAATAAATTTTTATAATACCCATTTCATTTCATTGGTTAAGGTATGGTTGTTTGTGATATTTTAGATCTTATATGTTTTATTTAATTATGATATGGGTGATACCTAAATCTATTTCCAATGCATTGGGTAAATTATTTTATCTCACGAGACAGACTAATATAGTCTTGGGAGTAAATTGTAACTATTAAGATGGCCAATAGAGTGAACCAAAACTACCAAAATGGTATGAAGAGGGAAATCATACAACTAAGATTGACATGGGAGAGATCCATGACAACCGATATGGTATTTAGAATGAACCCATACTTCTATGATGTTCTTGGAAATAATTACATTGCTACTATGGAAATAATATTATATGGTTATGTGTTTTCCAAAATTCCATGTTTGATTCAAATGTTATTAATTAATGGAAAATGTTATTTATTTCCATATGATTCATGTATTATGATCTTTCGTGCTGTATTCCATGATTTATGTTTATGATTTTTTATATGCATGGTATAATCTTCTAATGTTTTGATCACATTATCATAACCATAATCTCAGGTTTATTCTAACATGGATCAATTTTTTAACCTCATCGAGCAGCTGATCTCACCAATTTTTATGTTACCTTCCCCAAGATATGTGTATATGTATTATGTATTATATTCCTTAGAAGGTAGAATGTTTTGAAAAACCTAGTGGGATATAAAGTATCTTAGTTATGTACTAGTGTTTCTATTACCATGTTTCCAAAGGAACTAAACTAAAAATGTCTTTGGTCATACATTTTGTATTGCTTTTACTATTGAAAAAAGGTGATATAGTGTATATAAATGTGAAGATTGGGTAACTATAGGTTTAGATCAATTTGATATCTAATTTTGAGATTTGTGCTACATAGAGGCTTCACTAAGTGGTTAATGGATAGTTATAGACCCTTCTACCATCATTTGGTAAAAGAGTTATATGTGAACATTTTTTTGAAGATAATGATTACTAGAATATTATTTGAATGGTTATTAATGGTCAAGAACATGTATTTTCATCAAAAGGGGGTTCTAAGTATATATGTTCCAGATAATAGTGAGTATGAGGGTTTTCCAGGTTATTATTCAATAAATAATCCCCATTATGAGTATTATAGAAATTTGGATGTATTGATGGGTAATATAAATCACAAAAGGTGAGATGTTATTGAGTTTAGTGGTGAGTACATGCAATTTAATAAGTCTATTCATCATGAAATTTTACCTGAAAAATGATATTTAATCATTTAAGGGCATCCTAAAATATTTATTCCTTATTAGATGAAAAAATAAGTCAAGATAAGTCAAGATATAATTGATATAAGGTATATTTATGAGTTGATCAAGAAATATTATCTGCTTAATTATTTACCATATCTAAATATTATTTCAACTCTGTTTGAGTTTATGAGACTTTTTTCTCATGGATGGGGAAATTATCCTGCATGAATTCGTAATTCATCAAGTCAAACGCATGTAATATAATTAATATTTTTTGGATCCCTTGGGAAAATACATGGGTTTCATGTACAGAAATGTGGTATGAGAACTAAAATTATATATGTGGTACAACCAAACTAATACATACAATTTAACCCCTTTTGGAACATGATAAACTAGTGGAGTCTAACTATTCTTCAGTTGATAGTGAAGAGGATGTGGAAGTGGATCATAATGAAGAATCCTTGAGGGCTGATAGAGAAATATTAAATCCATTTCCAATGGTTTTAAAAGTCACATGAACCTTATAATGAATAACTAGACCTAAGAGATAGATATAGAGAGAGAGTACGTTAGAAGATTTTATTTTCAGAAAAAATGGTATAGATTATTAAATTGATCATAATGTTCCTCAGTTGTAGATAGAAAAAACATGTTTGAAATTTGGAGAGAAATAATCATTTTTTTGTCACATTCTATAAATAAAAGATTCTCGATATCCCTTTTATTAATTCTAATCCACCTTCACTGATGATGTTAGTATACCCAAACCTGATGAAAATTGGATATCCATTGTTTCCAAAGCTCCAGAGGCAGTTTCTCGGTTTTGTTTCTCCTTTTATTATAGAAAATGGAATGTTAGACTACTGAGATGATGATGTCTTGCGAAATATTTTTATTTAAACTCTTAAAATATAATATAATAATTCTCTAAATTATTAATCATATATCTCTATATATTCTGATCAATGTTATAATTTATATACTAAAATAGAGAATATTCTTATATAATATTTGTATGGTTTGATTTTGGAGATTGACCGACCTATGGTTAATACATCAAATGATGAAGGATCTTTATCAAGACCTACATATTTGGTTTTTAGTGACTCAACTCCTATCCCTACTCTATAGAGGAAATAATATTTTATTTCCACTTCATTCATTAATATAATACCCTAATATATTAAAATATGACTATGTTTGAAGGCATATACAACACACAACAATGAGCTTAAATGAATCAAAAAATATTATTTTTGGAAAATGACCATTATGAGGTAACCATTTATTTTGTTGCAATTATTATTTTTTGAATCGTTTTGAAATAAATATAAACAACCACCAGAATATATATATTGATTAATTCTTTGTAAATATGCACCCCATTTTATGTAATGTTATTTTATTATTCAAAAATACATTCACTTAAAAATGGTTATTATTACATTGTGAGAAAATATTATAATTAATTAATGGAAATTTTATAAATTTTGTTTTATATAAAAATTTACATTTTTAAATCATTACATTAAAATTATAATTTGTTGAATATTTCAGAATTTTCCAAAAATATTGATTTTCTGATGAATAGTGAAATATTCATTTTTTTGAAAATTGTATTTTTATTTTAGGCATGAACAAACTTATTATTTTTTGAAATGATTTAATAGTAAAATAAATTCTCTTATATTTTAAATATTTATATTATGTTAATTGGGATTAATTTTATGTTTGATTTTGTTGTAATAACATTTTTAGAAGTTAAAAACATTTTTAAGGAAAAATGTTTTTATGTGTGAAATGAATTTTTATCATAGAAAATTTAATTAATCATTATTTATGAATGAATTTATTGAAATTTATATATTTTTTATATTTAATCAATCATTTTAAAGATTCATATAATATTGTTACTATGCATGAGATAATAACAAATCTAGTTTTATGCTTAATAACTATATTTTTGTAAAAGTTGGTTTCATCATGTTTTGCATAGATATTTTTAAATTAATTTCATCTACTTATAATATTTTAATTTCATAAAATGGATTCACTATTTTGATTCAAAAATATTAAATTTCATAAGTATGATATTTTTGTTTTTGGTGAGTATGAGTACTCCCCATGGTAAAATCTATCACCTTAATAAAACGTCAATGGAGTTAATATAAGTAAAAACATAATTATAATCCAATTCTTATTCATCCCAATTCTTATTTTATGGTGGTAGTTAGACCCATATCACCTTATTCTCAAAATTTATTTTCATAACATACACTTTTCAATGTAAATGGCATACATAATATTTATTGAAAATAATGTCACAAAATTTAACTCTATTTCATTTAAATTTATCTTATGTGTCCACATAGGGGACAAACTAATTTTATTAATGAATCTAAATATCAATATTGCATATAAATAAAAAAAATTTAGGGGTGATTTTTTTTATTGAATAGAAAAAATTTCATAAATTTCTTATCAATGCTGTTATAGTATTTAAAAAATTAATAGGAAAATAAAATAAAGAAATTCAAAAATAAGGAAAATAATATAATTTCAATGTGTTATAGTGTTGCATTAATTTTATAGAAAAATTTCCATTTTCATGAATGAATATATTAATGTTCCAATTTAGTCTTCTTTTCTGTTTGGTCAAACAAAATGAGTAGTTTAAAATTTTAAATTAATTGTATTTAATAAAGACAATATTTTATTTCATTATATAATAAAAAAACCATGAAAGAGGAAAATGTGGATAATATATGGTCTAAAATATTATTTTTTGGCCATTTATTATCCAGATATCACCATATATTTAAAATAATAACCCTTTATGAGTGAAAAAAATGTTATCATGGTAAATGTTAATATTGATTATATAAGGGGTTTAGCCAAACTATATGCTTTAAAAAACCAAAAAAACAAGTCCAAATTTTATTTGTAGATTTCATTTATACCCCATAATATCTTTTTCTCTAAGATAATTTCTTTTGGAAGAATTTCTATAGATAATGCCTTTTCTATAATTTAGTCTTTTAGGAAATACCAAGATCATCCATACCCTCAATTATGAAAGGGAACCCACCATTATATTATTCCCACAACATTGAGACTTATAACTCAACCGTACCCTTACAAAATCACATATCAACATCCTTATCCACATTCTATTGGTTTTGATATACCCTGAAGTCCAACCCTTCAATCTTTAAGAGTAGATCTATGTAGTTCTTTAAAAGATGCAGAAATCTCATTAATTGATAACTTTGTTTTTTTAAATTATTCTTTACCTCTTATAAATATATGGAACTTATCCTAAAATAAAATAATTTATATCCTAAATTAATGAAATAATATTTTGATAATGAAATCTCCATTACTCGCCCACTTTCCAGTAAAATTGGAATTGAATGTTTCACTCATGTGTACACATGGTTTACTATCTCAGCATAACGATATAATTCATTTTCATATACCATATTTCATAGATCGTAATAATTATGGGTTTAATGTTTACATATCATAACTATGACATAAATATATAGCATAATTCATGATGTCATATTGACCTTATTACCTTCCAATCTGTAGGATAATGATAATGTCGCTTATCCTTACGTGTGGACTATGACCTCTGTGAAGAGATGTGATTTGATTGTCATTTATGATTTACATGGACGATAATAAGGATATTTTTAATTAATAGATATGATATATTAATTATTTTTTATATTTTAATTATTATTTACCAATCTTTCGTTCCATATTTTAAATAATGTAAATATTTATTATACGTATATACGACCTACCATGTCTATAGATAGTGTTATTGATTTTTCTATATATAAATTTTTGGATTACTATAAATATGTATATTATTAATATATATGATATTAATATCATTATTTACATTCTTGATATGATGTAAAAATTATCCAATTAAAATATAAAAAAACATCCAAACCTTACTATACATGAAAAAAGAATTAGGTATCACCTAAAATAGTCTTTTTAATAAAGAACTATTAATCAATGGGTGATGATTAAGTAAAAGGAGATATTAACATAAGGAATTTATTACTAGGTAAAATGAAAATGGAGTGATCTAGATATATTTGTATGATGCACACATATATATTGAATTTAGAAACATTACATTAAACTAATGTTTTCTCTCGCTGATGAATATAAATATATAAAAAATTTGAAAAAAATTATGAAGATTATAACCTTTGTACATTGAAAATAAAATTTGAATAACTAATGTTTCATGAAATATCAATGAAATTATTTTTATTAAAACTATCCTTGGAGTCTTATAAATTAATCTTCAATGAAGATAATGTACACGATGTTTATTAATCCAATACACGCAGTATATTATAAAAGAAACAATCCTTTTAGTTTGTTTTAAAAAGGTTAAAATGTGACTCATTTATAAAATGAAAATAATATTTGTTTAAAAAATTATAAAAATGTGAAACAATGGTAAAAATTTCATTAATATGTCGTTTCTCGAAAGCCAAAAACACCTTTGGAAATATTTTTAGAAAACATAGATATAGAAGGTATAATATTATTTATCAATGAGTGAAATGATTTCAGTTATTCTTATGAAAATATATTCTCAATCATTTTATGTACTAAAGAGGGTATAATGGTATTATGAAATTAAGGTTTCCTAAATTAATAGAGTAGTATAAAATTAATGGTTTTATTATAGAATCATCAAATAATAACCCCCAATAAAAATTAATGTATAAAAAATCCTGAATAAAATGAGATTTTAATGAAACCCTTATCTATTAAGTTATATTTGAATCCTAACCCCAACAATTAATGAAAATAAGTTATAACTTAAAATACAATGATATATAGAGGAATAATGGAGTAATATTCAAATGTCCAGTAAATCCACCATATAAAATAAATTTGGTTTATAAATGAACATGTGTCTAAAATGAATATGTTTTCATAGAGAATCCCTTACCATCAGTCCAGACAGGTCACATATATCCCTTATCACTAGTATAATGAAATTGTTTCAATTAATTTTTCTTTAGAACCAATTTGAGGATTAATCACATATACATAACCTATAACAACCCTTCACATTGACATAATTCTTTAGATTAATTAATTAAATGAAAACATAGTACAACCAAGAAGATCACATCGTCTACTATTTTTGGTATAATACTTATATAAAATATAAAATCAAAACATAGATATAAAAAAATTATTTAAATTTCCCTTAACATGGTTTAATATTCTATTTATCAATTAAAACTACACGGGACAACTAGAGGGAATATATAATAATTGGGTGAGTTATACATCCCATTAAGGGAATAAACAAAGAATAACATGAAAAAGAATTAAAATTTTGTAAATATACATTTCAATGGAACATAAAATGGTTGTGAATAATAGATATGAAAATTGAATCATTGATTATAATGACAACATAATTGAATCATAGGAATTTGTAAACATCTTAAGGTATGGAATCATAAATATGATTCACGGATAACTACTAAGAAAATATAACATAATGTTCATCTGATAGCCACCTGTAGACCACACATAGAATATCCTGACATTAAAACATTACCAAATGCACTTTAGGGATATATAATTCTAGTCCCACCCATCACATATAAACCATGCACATACTTAATTGTACAACATTGGTAATTCAACATAGTATTATATTTCATAATATTTTATCCAATAAATAAGGACATTGGGATATATACATGATATTACCAAATAAATTATGTATTGATGCATCTTTTTGAGTACCCTTGAGTAGAAATGGATATCAGTATTCATAAAAAACATATTGGAATGAAAAATTGTAGGATTATTTTGATAGTATAATTAGGGTACTCAAACATTAATGAGAAGGATTAAGGAGAGTGAAAAAAAACAATCATAAAATGAAAATAATTAATTAAGAAATATTGATATGTAAGGACATAATACAACATTAAAAATTGGGAACTAAAAGGAAAATGACAAAGGAGGTTCTTTTATAAATAAGAGAAGTAGAAGATCTTAACCTTGATAGGGTGTTTCAAAAAGATCAGGAGAAGCTTACTAAGAGCTTGTGAAATATTCAGAAGACTATAGAGAGGTAAGGTTAAATTATCGTCCTTATTTACATGTTTTAAGTGAACATGAATGAGATCTTGGGGGGGGTTTATATATTAATAGATAAGAGATATCTTTATTATAAACAAATATATTATTTGGACTATATACAATTAATTGTTAAAAACCACAAACCCTAATATGGTTTTCCCATGGTTTCTACCAATATAATTTATTTTTAATTATTTAACATTTTTTGGGATCGATATCATTCCAATTTTATCCTTGTTGATGTGAATGTGAGTCATGTTCGTAAAGAATTGAATTTAAAATGCAAATATATAATAAAGGTTTTGGAAAATTCATAAAGGGTTTATAAATATAATAAAATCACATAAAATAAACATTATTTATAATGAAAAAATTATTTTTATATAATTTCAACATAATTATTTCAGAAATTAAATTTATTTAATCCAAAAAATCACTTTGTATTAAAATTTATATTTTTTAATAAAAACAAATTTATCGAATAATACTATTATTTTACAATAATATTTTTCAGACACTTATAAAAACTATTATTGGATTGATAAAATTATATTATCATTTAAATTTCATAAATATTTTTAATAAAAATATTTTATTAAAATACAAATAATTTAAGAAACATTGGAATTCATTAAAATAATGTGTATTGATTAAAACTAAATATTTCCCAAAAAATAAATTTGGGTTTCAACATATCAAAATCTAATTTTAATCAATTTTATTGTTTAATTACAATATAAAAATGGATAAATATAATAATTTTTTATTTAAAATTAATGATAAAGAATTATATTGTCAGGGTCTAGAAACATATACCTTTATTATTATAGAGAACACTATAAGGTAAAGGTGATCGATGGTGGGATTTTCATGGGGTGGTTCGATGTACATGGTTTGGGCCATTACAAAGATGAGCTTGATCTACTACTATAATTAGTTTAATTCATGCTTTTTTTGTTGAATATCGTCTTGGTATGGATCAAGGGTGAATCCTCATTATGATTTATCCATTGGAATCTCTATGAAATTTACTTGATAGGGTATAATCGTGCTGGTTGAGTTCATTGCTTCTTTTATCCATATTAAATGGACTTTATCATAACCCAATATATATAATTTTCATATGATCACTCCTAAATGTCTATACTCTCAAAGGTTATGATTGTTAATAGTATTTTAAATGAAAAATAATATAAAACTAAAAATAACCAATATAGTACATCTATTTTCTAAATTAATATTGTATAATAAGGCATTTATTTATTTAAAATTCTAATGTAATTTGTAAATTTATATGTTGTTACATTCTTTCTCCATCATAAATATTTCCTTTGAAATTTTATTTTCATACACTAAATGAGATGATGATACATTTGTTTCATCTCATGTTTTGGTTCCCTTGTCAATTCCTCAAATTTTTTCCAGAATAATTATACCTTGTTGGTTTATTTATTTCATTTAACTTTTTCTCTATGATCTTAGGTCTTTACCATTTTTCATCATAGGAATTATCATTCTCCAAAAGTTCCACCTATGGATTCTTGTCATGTGAGGGGTTTTTTTTGTACTTCATCAAGATGGAAAATTTTTAAAAATCATATACATTAGATAGGTTAAGTGTGAGTGTTATTCAATAGGCCAATACTCCTATATAATCATGATATTAAAGAGTATGATGTATCTATGACTAAAATTTCCCTTATTCACAAAACCTATTACTTTATTAAATTGAATTATAAAAAGGAACACATTATTCCAATCCCAAAACACTCAACATGTTGACATTTTATGGATTATATTTTCTATCTAAATTGTGGGAATTTCATATAATATTAAACATATATTACTATTTTTCACCTCTTATATAAGATCTTTCCCCATCAACTCCCACTCTTCAAATTCATCCCAACATAGTGGAGTTTGAAAAGTATTATCATGCGTGACCTATAAGGTTCCATTTGAATTGTAAAATGGTAATTGTTGTTATTTGAGATCTCTAACTAGGGGAACTATTGAAACCAACATCTTTGGAAATCTATTGAGAAATATCTCATTAATTACTACAATGTTTGAATATTCCATTCAAACTAACCATTTGTCTAAGGGTGATAAATAGTGATTTAGATCAGTTCAGTATCCAATGCTTGCTGAAGAATTCTCCAAAACCTCAAGGTCAACATAAAACATAGATCAGATATAATACTTAGTGGAAGTCCATGTACATTTATAAATTCTATTATTTATATATTATATAGTTTAAAAGGAATGTAATCTTCCCTGATAACAATTAAATATTCCAACTTTATTAGGCGAGAGACTGCCACCTAGATTTTTTATTACTTTTTGTTGTCCTCTTGTGTCCAATGATGTAATTTATGGTTATGTTTTCCCATTTACATGATAATATGACAAATGGTTTCATCGTACCATTAAACTTCTATCTTTCATCCTTGAATTTTTGTAATACCAAACATAGAGATACAAACACTTCAATCTATCTCTTCATGTTATCCCACTAGTAATTTTGATTCAAATATCAATAATTCAATGTTTTCTCCAGATGAAGAGAGAAAGATGAAGTATATAAATAATCCAATAGTTTTCCAAATTTTTTTAGTTTTTTATAGGACACATATCAGGGTTCAACAACTTATAACTTAATCTTTAACAAATTTGAACTATAAAATATTCCCTACTATATTTTGTAGCTCCTCATCATATGTTTATGCCTCCATGAACCTATAAATAATGGATGTATATGTAGTTATATTATCAAAATGGTATGAATATTCTCTTATTTTTCCCATATCCACCCATTTCATTTCCATGAAGACTAGATCCCATGCAATCCACATCATGGATAGAGTTGCATGATACATTCTACTCAATTCATCTTCCACTTTATCCTATTTACCATGATAGTAATGTACTAAACAATAATAATCTATGATCACCGCCAAAACCACTTTTTAAACATATTATTATTCTTTTTTTGAATACAATCATGATGATTTTATTAATAGTATATATGTCACACAACTAAATTTTGAGATAATGCCAAAAAACATTAACATAAAGATCACCATAGACAATTCCAGATCATGAGTTGGTTAGATATACTAAGGGTTATTAATTTTGGGAGAAACATAAGATATTACTTTTTCAAATAGCATCAGTACTAAACCGAATATAATTTTAAATGAAAAAATTTAGAAACCAAACCCATCCCTACTAGTTGGTAATGTGATCATAGATATAGTGATAATCCACTTTTTAAATTATTTTAACATTTACCCACATTCATTATTCCTAAAAAAACATAACTTATTTCCATGTTATATTACTTAAGGGGATGTAAAATTATGAAGATTTTATCAAAAATTTGTTATAGTTACCAGCTAATCTTAGAAAGCATGTGATTTTAATTAGATATTTTTGTTATGGTAATATTTTAATTACATCAGTATTTGAAGGTTCTATATATATCCAGTTACTAATGATAGCATTCCCCAAGACTGTTACATGGTCCAAATATAAGATTTATTGAGAACATAACCTCTCTTTTATGAAGGAGGGTAAATAATTCTGCGGTAATCACAACAACATATTACATTATAGTGGGCATCACATTTAGGATAATCTTTTCCCTAGTATTAATTAGTTGCGAAAAATATGATTTCTCATAGGGTAATAATATCCATGCTTGAGATGTTTATACTATTAAATGTTCATTATCCTCCTAGAACATGTATAGAATAAAAGCATTAATCAAGATTGAAAGGGTGATTTCCTTTTGTCAAGTATTTAAGTTGGATATATAATGGAAAAGGTAATATATACCTAGAAAATAATTGAATTAAACTTAAGGGAAAATGTGAATATTTTAAATAATAATATTCCCAAAACATCAAATTGTGATATAATAATCATATAATATTTTCCCTTATGAGATCAAATTATTTCAGGTGGTGAATTGATATACATATAAAATAAGAAATAAATGCTAATGTGGTAGGAAATAATTTATAGAATGTCATAGACAAGTCTATATTACATGTTTTGTATACCTAAATCTTCATGATACATATCTACATAATAATTTACTTCTTCCTTATATCTTGAAGATGGTTGGTTCTCACCTTTCTTATCGGCCCTTATACTAGAGAATTTTCTTGGATAATTCCCAAATTCTATAAATATTCAACATGGTACTACTAATCGTACATTAGATTTAAATTTACTTCCTTCAATTATGTTGTTAATTTTCAATGGAAATTTTCTACTTTATTCCCTATAAATCCTCCTTAAAACATCTCCTAGTTCATTTGTGGCATTTCCCTTGTATCAACATTCCATATTTTTTGCACAAAGGAAATATTGTCTTCATTCATTTATCACTTTTATCCAATGAACATACTTAATAAGACGTCATCATTTTACTTCATGTATTTATAAATTCAACTACATGCCATTTTAACCGTTATTTTTTATAGATAGTTTGGAATATTCCCCTGATTCCTTAACGGATCTCCCATTACGTTAGATATCTAATTTAAGAACTCATCACATTGACCATCGTATTGGATGTGGACAAAGTTCATCCTATTTCCATCCATTGAAGTGAATAAAAGAAAAAATATGGATGAATACATTGAACCTATTTAGAACAAAAATTGGGAACCCTAATCATTAAAGGGAAGGCTCATAAATTAAATATATTCATTAACATATGAATATAAATACATAAATATATGTTATCCATGATCAATTTCATTTTATAAATAATTATGGTCATTTTAGTCCCCTTAATAGTAGATCATAACGATCGTATTAATTATAGAAATACTTTCCAATGGTATATTAAAACTAGTTTTAAAGTAAGACCAATTACGGTACAATAGTTCACAATCGAGTCTGGTAGAACACACTATTTTTGAGGTTGTTTCCACTTAGTAAATATGTGCTAGACCCACATCCACATGTTGTATCTAGATAGGGTTAAAAAATATTAAAAACCATATACTCTATAATCCCAAGATATATTCTTTGGGTAACTAACATTTTCATTATGAAGCATTATGATATAATTGAATTTATTATAACCAAGTATGACCTTTGTTAAACCAAAGGTGTTATCGAGTAAAAAGTAGGTGTCATTATTTATGAACACTGTGAAGGATATTTAATGATTTAATATTACATTTTTTTTCACAAAATATGATTTCTGGTTTTATTCAATGGATGAAACCATAATTAGAACATCATGTTACAATCATTCAAGTAATTCTCATATCTCTTCTCATAACCCTTTTGTTAAGGGTGCATTTTTCTACTTCTATGGATGGAGAGACATTTCTAGTTATTTTTAAATAATTTTTTTGGGATGTATGTTTTTTTGGAATTAAAGGATAATGGGAATAAATACGAAAAAGGATTAATATAAAATATGTTTGGGATCAAGTTGACCTAAGGGATTATTTGAAGTGTTTTTTAGAATCCATATGTTTGATGGTCCCACATCAGAAAATAGTTGCATGACATGGATATATTGCTGTGATGATATCATGAAGTATTTCAGAATATAAATTTTTTAAACATAAATATACTAGATTAGGTAATGAAAAGATCAATTAGTTATTTTTATAACTTAGGTGACACCATTTACAGGGTATACGGTTTTTTTTATTTTACATTGTGGACATGTGATTCACATCATTTAATACTCACAACATGTAGATTTTTATAATATACATGTCTACTTTTAGTATCATTTAGACACAAACATATCTATTGAGGCCTAAGATCTCTCCCAGAATATGTTTTGTATCTACGATACTTCAAGGTCATTTAATTCAATGATTTAGCATCATTTTGGTTTTGTTGAATCTCTCCCGATCCTCAATATTATCATCCTTCATTGGCTGACCATTCAATTGGTTACTGTGTGGAAGTTGAGTTTTTATGGGCCTCCATAATTGTCTTTTCACTATTACATGTTTGTGTATACCATTATGGGTGTGTGAATCCTAATTTTATTGTTTTTGGTTTGATATATGTTCTCTGTTGGATGAACCTTATCGTTATGGGTTTATAATTTTGTTTATAAATTAATTGGTATGATTTAATTGTGTGAATTGTAATATGTATTTGATATAATATAGATTTTACCATGTTTTAATAACAAAATGATATTTTAAAATAATTTTAAAATGAATTATGGAAATGATTTTTATAATACATTTTTGATTAAATGGTTTGTAAAATGTTGCATATGTTATCCTTTGGTACTTTGTAGGAAGTTGTAGTAATGGGCCTCATCTATTGATAAAGTCAGGGGTCCCCTCATGGGGTGTTCTTATTCTATATAGGCCCAATGTTATTGAGAATTAATAGAACTATTGGGAGGTTTACTTGATGGGATGTTCCTATGATCTATAGATTCAATGCATATGTCTGGACACTTGACGTGTGTGGCTTTCTATGTTTAGGTACGAGTTTTCTATCTATCATGGAATGTTGGGATCCTTGATGTGATATTACAAGTGTTTCAGTTTGGTATACTATGGATATGATATGATATGTGACATATGTTTTTATTTTACTTCACTGATATATTCAAAATTATTTGAAACTTTTTTACCAATATTATTTTAAAATATGATGAAATGGGAATTATTTTACCCCGATTTTGATATAAAAACTTTATAACTATTTATTATTAATTTTTTATTTAATGTTTAGAATTGTTTTTATATTTTTATAGATACTTGATATGGAAAACCTTGGTGGGCTCATACTAAGCCTTTTTAGCTTACACCATACACACAACATCATTGGTGTGTAAAACTTGTTCTATCATTCAGTGTAGGGAAAGAGACCGTGTCATTGTGAGGAGTTGAGGTTTATATTAGTTGTGTCGGGGTGTTTGGTTTTGCGATGGTGGGAGTTTTCTTATACTATCACATAGAGTAGTTTTGTTTATTTTAACTGTCAATTTCTATTGGACCAATGTCTTATATATTTTTCTGTTAATTTCGAGTTGTAGCACGTATGTTTTTTCTTTTTTTTATAGGGAATAAATTTCTTGTTGTACAATTTTTTTTATTTCTTCCCATCATATATATATATATTTCATTATTTAAACATTATCTTGAGATAAAGCATTACCTCTATTTGTTACTCATACAAGGGTTCTATTCATCTTCTAGTGGGGACAAAAAACATACATTGGGTGTGTGGCATTTTTGGTGGGTTATTAATTCAAGATGGTATTCGGGCTAGAATCATTACAATATAAAACAATTTAAATATTGAAATTTATGGAAAATATAGTGATTAATATTAACCTGATGTGATTACTATAGTTTTTATTGATATTGTGATTATTACAAACAAGTTACCATGTTATATGAATAACGAAATTAATTTTAACAAACTCTAAATATCAACAAAGAAGAGAAGGGTAGAGTTTTATAAGAGAATGGGTGGTAGAGATGGGGGAGAAATTTTATCAAAATTTACTTCACATCAGAAGTTTGGGAAGATTCAATAAAGAGAATGTCTTGAAGGAATACGAATTTTTTTAAGTTTAGGAATGCAGTGAATAATTCAACGTATTTTACTAAGAAAATCAAGTGTAGAATAGATGGGAATACATTTTATCCTATAAAAACATTTTATATCTATTTTTTTATGTGTATGGATTACCGAAATTATCATAGTCAATTCCCCAATATGAGAGTGATAACCTAGACAATTTAAGGGCATATTGTTTTGAAATCATTAAAATGTATTTATTGAAGTTGGTATGTATTCATATTTTGTAAATTATGTTATAGATGTTTTATTTAATGATATTCTGGATTCAAAAATGATTATCATCTGTAGTTTGTTCCAATTTATTTTTTAGAAATGATTTAAAAAAAATTTCATTGGTAATGATAACCAAGAATAGTGATTTAATTATAAGATGGTATTTTTCGAAGATATATGATTGATGTACTGATAACCCATATCATATGTTTTATATTTAGATAAACTTGATGTGGTTTAGTATGATAATTATAACCTAAATTATAATTTTAAAATACACAGATACCCCTTTTAAAGTATTATGTAATTGGATTTAAACATGATTTAGTGTATTTTTGGGGAAATTTATGAGAATATAACCCTTTGGTTTAGTATATGTTATATTGAAAATGATGTTTTGGGAATAATTATTTTATATTTTGTGGACATAGGTTTATCATTTTTTATAACCCTTAGTGTAAATGTGACATTTGATGTTATGTTATTGTGATAAGAGTTAGTACATTTTTAGAATATAACATATTGAGAACCATAATGGTTAAAAAAATTATTTGTTTTTTAATGAAGATTTAAATCTTATTCATGGAAACTGTATCCTTTTAGAAAAAATAAATCCCATAGTTTGGGTGAAAACCATTCGCATCCAACAATTACATCGTACTAGAACCCACAAATGAAAAATGATATGGATGAATCAACTACCACTGGCCTACATGATGTACTTTTTGGTATTTCTTTTTTCACATAAATAGTTTTATGTATAATATTTATATGATTTTGGTATCTAATCATTTTAATGTAATAGGATTTGAGGACATTAATAAAATTTCTAGAGATGTACTAATAGGTTAAATCACATATAACCTTTCAGTTTAACAAAAAGAATTATTTGGTATGAATTCAATTTATTTTTTGAGAATGAAATATATTAAAATATTATTTAACGATGGCTTCATTGAGGATAATTTTTATATAGGGTTATTTATTTTTCGAATATTCTAAGATTTACCTTTACTGATATTTTGGAAATTTGGAGGTGAAATGTATTATTTCTTCATCTGAAGGACTATTAATTATAGATATTACCCTATATTTGTTCAACCATTTATTCTATGGTCAACATTCAAAGATATGAGGAATATATTTTCATCGTCTATTGGATTATGTGATATTTTAAATTTTAATTTTATCGCTTCAGGTAAGAAAAAAATATTATTAAATACTTCTTATTTAGAAAAACATATTAGGTTGTGGAGGAAATTAATTAAAGGTTGAATTTCTACCATTCACATAAGTATATTTGCTTATTTAATTCTTGTAATTTTTAATGTAATACCTAAACAATTGAAATTAATCATTCAATATAAATTTTTTCCTATAACCATCATTTTCAAGGAATCATTTTCCTTTTTCACACCACATTGGCTTATGGTGTTAGGGTCATTGAATTTATCGTGTTTATTTAATTTAATGGGATCAATGATCTCTGTCACTCTAGACTTTTATTTTATCGTTATGCATTTGGTACATGACTATAATTTCACATCCCACTGATGATATACTATTTGTAAACCTAGTTATGTGTAATTACAAATGGACATCGTATATCCTCTCCCTTCGTCCATGATGATGTTTTATAATTATCTTTTAGAATGTGGGTTTTGAAAATGGAAATTTTAAATGAAAAACACTTTATTATTGATCATAACATTAAATTAAGGGGATAAAATCACTTTTATTAGTGGGTGAAATATTGTAACCCATTGAGATTTCAAAAACTCTATATTTTATAATTTATTCGGCACACAATACTAATCCCAAATAAAGAAAAAATACGATTCATTAAATATAAACATTATAAAATTTAAATTAATATGTAGGGTATTAATATTATTAACACAATTATCAACTACATACAATGTACCTAGAAGGTAAAAACACATTGACTAATTCTTAGGAAATTATGTACTAAATTTTCAGTAATGTTACTTTAGGCATTAAAATAAGTTTTCTTCCAAAAAGTTTTTTAAAAATATTATTGAAGAAATATTCTAATTAATTAATGTAGATTATAAAAATTTTATTTTATAATTTGATACCATTTTATAAATACTTAAATCAAAATTACCATACGGTCAAAGTATCAGATTTTTAGGAAGTATTTTTTTTCATATGAATATCGAAAAATACCCATTATTATTTGAAACTATATTTTTATTTAAAAAATTTAAAGTGAATATATTTTTTTAAAATTTATTTTATATTAAAATAAATTTTTTAATATTTTAAAAAATATATTTATTTTCATTCGAATTAATTACATTTTTTAATTCGGTTTCCAAACATTTTTATACCTAAAAGTACATTATTTTTAAAAATACAAATCTTTTATGTGAATATTGAATTTTATTTTAATATTTCTTAAAAATAATTGTTTTTTAATAATTTCAATTACATATATATATTTTATATTCAATCATATGTTTTAAAAATTAACTTAATATTTTTACTCTACATGAGATAAGAATTAATCTAGTTTTATGCTTAAAAATTGTATTTTTCTAAAAGAGGATTCCATAAGTTTAGAGAACATATTTTTAAATTAACTTCATTAATATATAGGTATTTAAATTGATAAAAAAGATTCAATATTTATTATCATGATTTTTAAATTTGATAAACAGGCACCTTTTATTTTTTCTCAATGTGAATAGAAACCATGATAAAATGTATCACCTTTGTAAATGCTAACTCATATTAATATATGTTAAAAAAAGTGATAAGTTAATAAGTAATAATATTTATTCATATTAGATGAATTTAATTCATCTCTTTACACATTATTCTTGAAATTATTCAATTTAATGGACACTTTTCCATTAAAATGACTAATATAATATTTAATGTAAATAAAGTTACAAAGTGTCATTGTATCATTTTTAAATATCTTATATGTGTCCCTATAGGGGAAAATATGTTATGAAAAAAAGTTAAGTGTCTATTTTGATAAAAAAAAAAAATTATTTTCATAATGGTAAATTATTACTAATTTTTAGTGATTAAATAATTTCCTTCAATTCATGTACAACAGTAATACTACATTTATTTAAATGTTAGAAAAAAATTATTTTAAAAATAGTAAAAGTAATATAATTTGAGTGTTTTATAGTGTTATGATAATTTTATATATTAATCTAACATATTTTTTATGTTAATGTATAAGACTCTAATTAAAATGTTTTCTTTATGTCATTAAATTTAAATTAAATGAGTAGTTTGAAAACTGAAAATAATGATATTTCAATAACATAATATATTCATAAATTATTTAAAAATCATAAACATCATTAAATATGATAATATGGATTATATATGGTCTAAAAATTTATCTTCTTCAATATATGTGACATTATTTAATATATATTTAAAATTTAAACTCATTAAGTGTGTATAAGGAATATATCAGTTAATGTTAAAATAATTGGACTAAGTGGTTAAACAAAGATAACTATTAAAATGGCACATATATTTTTTAATTTTTTTATATTATATTTTTAGATAATAATATCTTATATTTTAATCCCTAGACTTTTGGTATAATTTTTCTTGAGAATGATATTATTATATTTTGTTCTTTTAATGAATCCAAAGAGTACCCCTCCGCTCAATTACAAATGAGAACTCATCATTTCTGTTTTTCACACCAATTTTATCCTTAAAGATCAACCATAATAATCCAAATTTATTATAAAACATAATATACTCATTTTAAAGGATCTTTTATTCCTAATAGAAAAATCCATATATCATTATGAAATGATCAGAAGGAGTTATTTTCAAGATATTTTAATTGTCTTAACCAGTCACTTTCTTTTTTATATCATCTATAATTCCTCTAAATATATGGTATTTGTCTTAAATAATAAATTAATGATACTAAATATAATATAATGTTATTTTTATTATTATATAACTATTACCCACCCTCATTCCATTCAAATGAGAAGTGAAATTATCACTTTTGCGTACATATGAATTACCATCTCCATATAGAGATACAATTAATTTTCTATTACCATATTTTATGGATGGTTATTATGATGGTTCTAATGGTTACATAAGATTATAATTACATAATTATAATTCTATAATAATATTATGACATCAACTTTATTACATTCTAATTCGATGGAAAACAAAAATGTCGATCATGCGTACGAGTGGACTACTACCTCCACAAAGTGACGTGTTTTGTTTTTTTATATTTTAATTGGTTAGTGATCAGAATATATTTAATTAATATTGAATATATATTTGAAATAATAATGTTTCTATTAAGGTTAATTATTATTTACCTTTCTTTCATTTCATCCGCCAATAAATGAAAACAATGTTAATGCATACATATAACATACTGTCTCCCATAATAATGTAAGTCAATTTTCTATATATAATTGTATAAATGAATGTAAATAAGTCTATAATAAAAATATATGATATTTATTTAATTAATAAGACTCTATATATGATTGAAACATCGTCAGAGTACAAGTACCAACTATATCGAACTAATAAATAAATTCAAAACGAATTAGTTTTCGCCTAAAACAATTATTTTAATAATGAATTCTTAATAAAATGGTGATAAAATTTTATCAGTAAATCTTATAAGGTATGATATATTTTATTATTATTCCGAAATATTTGTATAATAAATTGGAATTTATTATAAATGGATTTTGAACACCTGTGAAAGATGTCTGATATAAGGTACGGGATTTTTGTCTCACATTTATTTCTACAACACAAAAACTACAATCACCGTCAATTTATTCTAATTATTGTAAATAATTCAAATTAATTTTTTTATGTATAATATTTTTAAATTTATGTTTTTTAATTTATATAAATTGTTCTTTCATTGATTGAGATTTTGATTAAAATTTTACAAAAGTGGTAAGTGTTTAATGTTACAATCTCATTGTTTATCTAGAATATTTAAGATTAGGTTTATGATGATTAAATATTATGATCTGACTCTCATAAAATTCATATTTTTCTTGTAATATTTTTATTTATTGAAAATATTTGTTTTCCATTAATTTTACTCACATTTATTACTCAATGAACTAAAAATATTATTTTAATGAAAATAAATATATTTTTTTATCCTCGGTCATAAATCCACTTTCTTCTACATGAATGTGTTCTACAAATATTTGAAGAGTTTTTAACTATCGTTCAATGGGGTTTTAATATTATTTGTTCCAGTGTTTGAATTTTTATATAATGGAATAAGTGGAATAATCTTATCTTTTTTGGAATGAGGTAATTTTTGACATTTATAAAAAATGTGAATGAAATGTCTTATTTTGACTAGTATAGAATGGATGGAATTTACCACTAACATGGCTGTTAAATTATTTCAAGGCTCATTGATAATTTTCCATAGCTATTTTTGAGGAAAATAATCCATATATTATTTTACAATTTTTTGCTAATGATATTTTCATTGTGAAAATGGTATTTAACCCAAAAAAAAAATTAATATATTTTTTTAATTTATTTATATTGATCAATAATAATAAAAGATAATATTTATGATATATTAGGGAGATATTGTAATGACATCATATAAAATGTTATAATAGATGGTTAATGGTCATATTATATTTATTGATTGGGGAAATTATTAACATTTAATATGCTTGGGTTTCAATACGAATTATTATGATGGTTGTGTCCACCCCTTTCATATAATGACTTTATTAGACTATTTATGTGACTGGAGGAGATTTCTATAGCACATTTGTGCACTGTTTGGGAATCATGTCAATTTTTTTTTTGTTATTGTGCTAAGGAATCACCCATTTATTTAATATGTTTTGGCCTGAGTCACTAAAAACTTGTTTAATATTTTTGTTATTATGAATTAAATCATTATGAGATTATTTAATAATTTATATATAATTATTTTATCATTTATTTCATCCATGTATATTCATTATGCTCATGCGATTTTTATATGGTATTATTTGATCATAGTTTATATCTTATATACTATTACTCAAGCCCATGTTATTGATTTAATGAAATGTGTTTTTAGTTATTTACCTTTCAATATAGACTATGGAATATTTACTCATTATATTTTCCAATTTAAATAACCCTAACTGAGCTTCTCAGATCATCCTTATTTGATTTCTGTTCCCTAGGATTTGATGATAGGATATTTGAGTGAGTTCAAGGATGAATAATATTTTCTTTCACTATATTATGCATTTTATATTTGAAAATTTTATATAAGATTCTTATATATATATATTTCAATTAATTTTAAACAATTTAGTCCATTGGGATGTGATTTCATATATATACTACCAATGTAATTAATTAACCACATGCTCATGGATATTGGAATTGAGGTCTTTAGAATTACAATAGAGAGTATTTTTTAGTTTATGATGAGAAATATATATGTGTGTTAAAAGAAATATTATTGGGTTTAGAAAGTGCTTTTGAATATGGTAGATAATTGGATATAGAATTTAAAATTTTATATTCTATTTCTTATTTTAGGTGGATGCTATTTCATAAATTTGATCCCGTGGCTCTTGATAGTGACGTTTTTATTCACCAATTTGGATATCTTATTTTATATTTGATTGATATGTTGGATAAGATTTCATAGATATTTATCAATGATATTAAAATTTATTCTATAACTCAAAATCTTTCCCCCACACATATTTCTATAATGTAATATCTAATTAAAATTATTTTTCTTAATGAAATTATAACTATTTTGTAAATTTTTAACGATTCAATGAATTTAATGCAGCGATACCTTCCATATAATTTTGAGAAACTATTTGATTTTTTTAAATGAGAGATATCTAAGACTGGACATTATAAATAGGTAATTAAGGATTAAATCAAGTATTAAATTCATTAGATTTTCACTAAATCATTTTTAAGGTCTAATGTTCGGATGTTAGCTCAATATTAGATAATTCCACCTTTGACACAATATTTTAAGTCAATGGTGGAAATTAAGAAAATATAAAACCCATACTGAATCAGTTTGCAATTGATAAGTATGAGTTCATAAATATTATCAATAATGGATTCAGATCTATATATAAAATACCTTAGATTTTAGAACATTATATTCATATTCCAACATTGGAATCTTATCTCCTCTAACTCTTCCCATGACAAGGTCTTGTACATCTACATCTCAATATTATAAATTTACAAAAAATATATAATGCCTTAGTATTCCTTATGATGTTCATAATATCATTGCTATTGATAAAGGAACTGAAAATAATATAGTTTTTCCTTCTCCTTAACATGTTATTTCACCTTTGCATTCCCTTCATATAGAAAAATCCAAATACAAAAATTAGACTTAAGCTAATAAAGTCCCTCCAAATTATGATTATGAGTAAGGATTATGACTAGATAATTTTAATAATTAATAACTTTTTTATGTTCAATCCAGCTTATGTTTTATATTCATTTCTCTATATAAATTCCATTGTATTTGTTTCCTTCTATATAACCTCATTACATATTTTAATAATTTTTTGATTTCTACATTAGCATTTTCAAAATATCCTTTTCATTATTTTTGATAATCAAAGATAGCGTAGTAAATAATGTGTGGAGTGATAGAGAAATTTTTTTATTTATATAGTTTTGAAGTAATTTTTATTTCATTATTGATATCATGATTTACGATAATCAAAATGTTGTACATGTTTGGCTTGTTCTAGGAGTTTATTATTTTAAGGATACAAATTTTTTTTTCTTTTATTGTTAATGGATTATATGTTATATGTTAGATAAATGTATGAAATGGTAATGTATGATATTATTATTAAGTGTAAAAGACCATAATTCTAGAAATATAATTCATTAAGAAACTCAATTTACCACATCAGTTGAAAAGAACCCATGAGTAAAATGAGTGATATATCTATATACTCAATTGAATATGAGGTTACTTGATCAACTAGAAGTATTATACGATCAACCACATAAAAATATATAACTATATATAAATTATATTAAGATTTTACGGAATGAATGTCCATGTAAAGTTACCATATGATATATCCAATTTCTTAGTCAAATAGAAAAGTATCAGAGTTACTGCACATTTCTTCTCATAAACTGCATGATGTATTCATATGTCCAAATTACATAGGAGGAATTTGAGAATAGTGTTGAAGATTAATTATAAACATGAGAGAATAAATTTTCATATGTAGTAAAAAAATTTACAGATCGACCATAAGACTCTTCGAGGGAATCAATTAATATGTTTGGAAAATTATTGAAGTGACTATACCATGCAGTCAAAATCGTTTAGATGATTTGTTTACATTGAAAAATGGACAATAAAGAATCGCTTAAACAGTTCAATGACAATGAATAATGATTCAATTAAGAAAAATTTTCCCATAGGTTAATCAAAAAAACTTCAAGAGGCCACAACTAATTATAATTATATATATTAATATTTTATTATAACAACTATCTTTGTAAAAAAAATCAATGTTAAGTTATTTTATCATTCCTATATTTCATGTTACTATGAGGACTTGAAATAATTATCCTTAAATTTATATACTGGATGAAGGTTTCCTTATTTTAGTAGAATAAACACATCAAGGAATAAAGACAGATAATGATGGTGCATCAACTATTTTAAAAAATATGTCACTTTTTTTCTATGCTTCATAACCAGAACTAAGAATAGTTTCCAATAATTTAACCCATTATCAATTCTAAAGGATGATATCATTAATATATGGGAATATAAATGGAAAAATATCCAATTTTTTCCAAATGTTTCATATGTTCTTATCTCTTTCTATATCTATTGGTTACACATTATTTTCGAACCATTCATAAATTAAATTATATATATTTTATATAAATATGCATGAACATAATATATGATTACTAAAATACACATTATTTTATTTATTTCATATTTTATATTTTCATGAAGACCGTGGAAGAGTTTGTGCAATATCCTAGATAGTATTTCATGCTGTTTTAATAGGTATATTCGATCATGGAGGTGGATTATTCAAATATATTAATAAACATTATTTACTGTGGGTAACTATCAGGTGGATTAGAATAGGTCTCCAGTAGAGACAAAACATTTAGTTTTTATATTTCAATTGTGTGTTTTATGTTTTTATTAATTAATTTTTTTTCAAATTGCCTTATCAAATCTATACATTCATATATACTTTTACCAGTGATATGTCTACTACATAATGTGAGTAGAGTAATAATGAATCATTAGGCTAATCTCATTCCATTGTCAGTAATTTTTTATGAATATCTATAGTTTTTTAAAAAATACAATAAACTAGATAAAATTGGTTTATAAGTTTAATGATTGTTTTATAGATGGGATGAATTGGTATATAAATTATTATTAATAGTTTTTTATATTCTCAATTGACCACCCACATTCTCTTGATCACTATGCATTGACTAATAATTATTTTATATAAAATCATGAATGAAAATGTCTGTGGTGTTTTGTTTGATAGTTTGATGATTTTGATATTGATTTTAAGATACATTTATAATTCCTATGAACTATATGTATCCTATATGAATTGAAATGGATGTCTTCCACATAAAGGCTATCATTGTGAGGGTTCTAAAATAAGAATTTAATGATCCAATGTACAATATAATGATAAATATAAGTTTTAATATAAATAATCTATTACTAAAGGTGAATTAGTCTTACCCCTATGACTGTTTGGGTTTATTTCATTATATTTTTAATGTTTGGTAGTAATGATGTTTGATGCTTGTAAATGGTAAAGAATATGAAAATATAGATATAATGGAAAGAAATATATGAGAAAACCCACAATTAAAACATAGTTATACTTCATTGTCTCAAATATGGAATATGTTAATATTACTCTTTATATAATTCCATATAGATACACACAGCCTTAATATAAAAATTGTGTGAATGGTAATAACATTAAGAAAGTGTCCCCAGTGATCTCAATACCACTCATTCAAATGGATCAAAATAATAAATTCGTCCACCACAAAAAATATGGTCTAATTATACAGAATAAAACATTACAATTAGAGAGGAAACGAATTTAAGAAAGGTGAAGAAAAATGGGTGAAGAAGATGCTCGATGATCCATTGATAACCTCTTCCCATAAATATACGAAATTACTAAGATAAAAACTAAAATTCACAACAAATTACATAAGCTCTAGATTCACTATTATCATTTGGTGGGTGACCCCTTAGTGTTCCTATGATTATCAATGAGAGATTCAGAATTATAATAACAAAAATCAAAACAAAAGTGGAACTAAAAACACAAAAATTATTGAACATAATTATATTATATTGAAAATGATGAAAAATATATAAGTTACTACACAAAATAATGTATAAAATGGGTATGGGAATAATCATATCCATCAATATTCATATTCTATATTATTTTTGTTTTTAGCATTAAAAAAACTGTGATACTTCTTCTTCAAATCATTTTCTCTTGTCCAGCCAAAGGGAGTAAATTTATTTTTCTTGGAATATTAAATATATTATCTAAGTTGATATTAAATACCATGGATAATACCTTATATTTTATTTTAGATCAGTTCTATATTCATATATTTGATGGTTTTTCCATGATTTCAGAAAACTAGAGAAATTGATTTTTGGTTTTTGGTCAATACTTTTCAAATTTGTAAATTTTTAGTTATGTGTTTAGTAAGACGTAAAATTTAGCTATCACCCCCCCATTATATTATATCAAGGAAGTCCAGTGACATTTTCATCTCATTGTCATTATCAGACCTTAAACCCTTGATAGCAATGCTTTAGATCATTCATTGTGAAATTAATTGAATTTTTTTTTGAAAAAATGAATGATTAAAATAAATAACTCATCATAATAGTAATAATAGAGTTTACATGTTCAATATATAACTTTGAATGAATTTCCAAAAATTTAAAAAATCCTATAAACAAATATTATATCATTTATAAAACTAATTATTAGTTCACAAAATAAAAATAATAGTGATGGTTTTCCTGGATTTATACTAATTATAGGGTTAATTATCAATCAAAAACATATCAAAATGGTAACAACGGTGTATCTCATCAATCCCAAAAAGATACACTTTTTCAATAATGAGAAATATAATTAATTATATTAAAAAACAAAAAATAATATAATGATTGTCCTAAATAATTAAATAGAGACCACCATAAAATAAGGGAAAAATTATTAATCAATCATTTAGGAATATTATGCCTCAAAAATGAGTTCTAACCACTATTTTTGATATAAAATTTGTAAAATACATTGTTTTAATAGTAAAAACCAAATGAAAATTTGTGTAATAAAGACATTAACAAGTGAAAATTTCATTTTCACCTCTCTCTCGAACACCTTATACCATAATTACCATTACAAGTTCATTGATACAAGTAAAATGAAATTATTATTAGTAAATTTTTCCCTTTTTATATAGGTTAAATATTCAATTATCATATATAAATATATTTTTTAAAATTATTAACATATTAAATAATTCACATTATGGTATATGACGATCACTAATTTAATATAATAATTACTTTTATTACTCACACACCTTGTTCCTAATTGTCTCAAAACATTACAAGAGATCCAAGTTTCCCATTTAAATCATCTATCAATGGAATTAATTTAGTTTAATTTTAGTTTATCATTGAAGTGTTATTTTTTATAAAGAAAAATCTTTCTAATATCATGTTCAAAACTCTAGTTTCCCCAAGTTCTAATTTTTATTCCACTTAACCCAATCCCAATAATATATTTTACAATGTTCTAAAACAACTATACTCATGAAATTACGTGTAAAACTCACTAATCAATCCTTTAAATTAATAAATTTCAAAACATATGGATGGTTCAAAGCTAGTATGGGAATTTTTTCAAGATATGAATTCTTTAAAAGATCAAATTTCCTAACATAAAATCAAACCAAACTTAAATAATATAGGAATAATATTAATTATAATATTATTATTATATTTCTAAAAATAGATCTAATAAATATTTTTCTAAATAAAGTAAACATGACTAAATCCCCTCCCTCGCACTTATTGAAAACTACCCCATTAAAATCCTATAAATGGTAATATTTTATTTTTGTAATGATTTTTATACGTTAAATATATCATATATTATTACTTAAAGGAAAAATAGTGTTAATTTTTATCATATTTTTTTACATGAAAACATACTAGAAAAAAGAATTAAAAAATATTATGTTTTGATTGAAAACAATAGAAAATAAAAAAAATGAAATAGAAAGAGTCCTGAGGTTTCTCTCCACAAAGGGGATGTGTTTATATTTATATTACAAGAAAACATAACTCAATAAGTTATCCTAAATATGTATTAGGTTTCATAAATTACAACCACAACATTCTTCTCCTCCCTTTTATCTTCATATCATGATTCTTTAAGTGGATGTATTTTATGGTAGTATTGTGTGTGACGAAACTTAGGTTGTGTAATATAGTTTTCCAAGTGAAGATAGAATGATGATATATGAGGCCTAAATTATTTATTTTATTCTTCCCCATTATATTATTCTTAAAAGTCTAGAAGGAGATCGTCATCTGGTAGCTGTAAGGTTTCTCTTAGTTTTATCTCTTAATCTACATTAGCCAACTATATTGTGGATTCTTCCCAAATTTTACATGGGAATGTTTCTATATATTATATGAACAAAAAAATTATACTCCTCCTAAATTTTTAACACACATTTAAATATAATTTATGGAGTTGAAATGTCTCAGAGGAGTGTCTTATAGTCTATATTAACATTAATAAGTTTTTAATCATAGAATTGCATAGTTAGGTCAACAAAAATTCTAATATCTGAATGTAATCATAATTTTTTTTCTATTCTATCTTCTAAACCCTATTCTTATCCATAAAGGGTGAAAAAATGGTACTGGTTTTACAGTTCGAAAACAAGTTATATTTTGATCTAAAATAAGAAAATTAGAAAAAAATGTGATAAATTTTTGATTAAATCCTTCATGTATAATAGTTTAAAATTCATATATTCCATTGAACACCTAAAGGAATTTATTTAAAATTATTGTTCCTTTTGGGTTATGAGGTTCTTCCTCATTATACATTACATCCAATGTTCTAATATCATTAGCATCCAATAAAAACAGTGGCTCGAAAAATCTATTATTTCCAATTGAGTGGAGGTGGTTGGGAATTTAAGTAGTAAAAAATAAAATAATATAGACTATAGTGTATGGTCTAGTCCTAGAATTATTTCAGCTTATAACACATCTTCATGTAGTGAACATGCAGGAAAAGGATTTTTGGACTATGTTAGTGGGTTTTCTTAAGGTTTTTATCAACATTGACCATCAAGATAGTCATGGGACTTACTTCAGTTTCATATAACTCTAATACATACCAATCCACTTCCCATTTAATCACCTGATAGATGTATTTGTTAATTTTAGCTATCCAATAATCAATTTATCACATCATTATGAATATGTTATCATTGTCAATCTATACTTTAAAAATTGAAATATTAATTCAATATATAAATAACATATCTTTAATCATGTTCTAATTATTATACAATGATATTAATTATTCTAAATACATATTTTACAAATTATATTTTAAGTTTGAAAATTATTATAAAATATTTAAAGCATAAAAATAAAATACTATAATAAATAAATTAATCATAGAAATCAAAAACAAAGTAAAAAAACATTGTCCAAATCCCTAAAAATGTTGTTATGATGGATCGAACATCATTGTGGGGGAATGCCAAGGATGAATTAAAAAATCTCGTATACAATATAATGTTGACTATAATTTTCCACATTAAGGATCTAGGATGAGAGATTAACTATTTTTTCACTCTTTTATTGTTATTTTTTATTTTCTTATGTTTTGAATGTGAGGCCTGATAGAGGTTTATTGCATTAAAACATAACGGAATGTGAAAATAAGAGTAGAAAAAATAAAAGGAAATTGTCACGCCTATATTCAATCTTTGTGACCATTCATTATTTCAGAACTTAGATACCAAAATCCCAATATTTGTTGTGTTCCCACTAGATATAGACAAGCTTAATACATAAATTTATTAAATGGGAATCACACTCAGAGAATTTATAAGGTGATATGACCACCACTCTCTCAAATTGATCACATCCACGTATCTATGTACCACTCAAACCACTGATTCCATCATACACTAATAATATAAATATTTATTGAGGAAAGTATTTTAAAAATAAAAAATGAAAAGGGTAATGTTTAAACTCTAGGTACAATCATTCACCTCTTCACATCAATAATCTTATATCCTAGAATTATATTGGAAAGTTATAGCCAAGTGTGTGTGTTATCGATTCACTATTTTCATCAAGTGCATGATCCTTGAGTAAAAAAACAATTATATATGAGTGATTCAGAATAAAAGTTATGAAAATGAAAAGTTTGGGGGAGTAAAAATGTAATAATAGTTATAATAATGAATTTATAATAAAAATGTAAGAAATAATGAATTTATTATTCTAAATCAACATGATACATAATCCAATGTTTTAATCCTTTAGAAAATTGTTATGGTAAAATATATATTAGTATCTCTACTCTTATTCTACCATATCTTGGATTTCAACACTCCAATTAGTGAGCTTTTTTATTCATAGTATCAATTAATTATGTCAATACTAAGGGTGAATATTTCCTTTGGAAGGCACCTTAAATATTATATCTTCCTCAACATCCCATTACCTTATCATTTATTATTTATTCATTGGGATGAGATGTACATTGAGCTCTAGGAAGATTACATCATTAATTGAGAAATCTAGAGAAATTTATATTTATTTATGTCAAGAATTATCTATTCTAATATTATTATTGATTTAAGAGATATAAAATTTAACAAAACCCAATTTTTATTCCATGGTAGAAGTTAAATGATAAGTGCAACCCTTTTTCTTTTTTTTGATCATCCACCATAGAAATGAAAACATTTTTTTTGGATTTTTCGAATTATTATAAAAGTGATTTAAAATAAGAATTGACGATATCTAAAAACTAGTTATCTTATAAAGAATAAATCATACAAGTTCATTTTATGTCATTAAATTAATCCCACAAAATGTATAAAAACTGAAGATCAAAATGTTTTCCATTTATAAATTAAATTACACAATTTTAGAATTAAAAAATAAGGGTTATTTCCTAGGTTTTATAAATTGTTTGGAAGGACATTATATTGATTAAAATATGAAAAATTTGGAAATGGTGGTTCTAATCATCCATAATGAAGTTGTATTTTATGTGGTGATTTTTAGCATAGTTATAGGGTTTTACCATAATGGTATAGTTAATAAAATGTTACATGTATATTATATGAATCTTTAATTATATTTATATGTAGGTACATGGTCTTCAGATAATAATTTTTTTAAATTAAAATTATACATTCTAGATTGTGTATTTATTTGTGATGGGAAATTTTTTTACATAAAAAATATTTAATGGAAAAAACTCTAACATAAGAAGATTGTGTACTATGATGGGTCATTCCTTAGTGGTCAGATCTATGGTTGAATAAGTGGGATTGGGAATCTAC
The DNA here is from genome assembly GCA_963277665.1 of Viscum album. Classification (NCBI taxonomy): domain Eukaryota; kingdom Viridiplantae; phylum Streptophyta; class Magnoliopsida; order Santalales; family Viscaceae; genus Viscum; species Viscum album. The sequence continues at coordinate 840,439,042 of OY728147.1, read as the reverse complement.
GGATGCATGGGATGCATTGAAATTTAATTATGAGTTTGTTTAATCATTAGGTGCATTTTATAAAAGTATTTTTATATGAAACTTTTATATAAGATAGAAAGTAATCCATAAGTGTGCCAAAATTTTGTTCATACTAATTCATTAACAATTAGTATTTTGTTTCCCTAGATGATGAAAATATATATTTGATTCATTTGTGTTTTCCCTTTGGGTGTGATATTTATGATAGTCCTCAATTCTACTTTTTGGGTTATTATTTTTTATTCTATTAGTAGGTTATTATATATTATTTATGGTTTATTTATTTTTAAGAAGTTTCCACCTAGTAATAAAATCATTTTAGTCAAATTGAGTGAAGGTATCCTTTTTGATATTTCAAGCAGTCTCTGTATTTTCATTCCATTTAATTACACATTCTTTATTTTTCCTCCCTATCAGTGTGTGTCATTGTTCTAGGTAAATATGGTAGTGGATCAGGTTTGGTTAAGAATATGGTTGCTCATATAATGTGATTTAGGGTTTTTATGTTCATCTTATATTTCTTAATTATTTTTTTATGTCAGTTTTTACATCTATATTTTATAAGAGAAAATATAACCTGAAGACCAATGGATTGGATCCATGGTGGTTTGTATATTTGATGTTTTTGGTTCTCTTTGTGTTGAGTAGATGCTTTAGTGGTCCATAAAAATTAAATCCATATCTATAAAGTGTATCCAACTACAATTTCAAATTCTTATTATAAAATTTAAAAAGGATTTGAGTGAAATGATACATTATATTCCCCATCCCGTATTTTGATGATTTTCAATTTTTATAGATTCTTAGGAATGCTATTGAGTGTAATTTTTTCATTTTTGTGGTTTCTAAAATGAAAAGTGTCATTTTTTCCCCTTCCACTATCACCACTAGGAATTAAAGATATTTTAATGTTCCTATAATAATTTTATTGAATAATATTAGTGTATTTCCCCAATACCGATGTATTTTCATTACCATTGAAAGTCGAAATATATAATTTTTCTATACTAATGTGTAATTTAAAATGTTGGTATATTTGTAGGATATACTGACAATTTATTAATTTATTTTTTATAGATTTAATATCCAATTATATACCAATAGTTTTTTATAAAAACCATTGTTATAACCTCCCACCAAAATTATACCAACGCACCCGCCCCCTCTTCCCACCTAAATCCTATCTATATTTAGTGCTATAGTGAGATATATTTCATTTTCTTCCAAATTCATGGTGATATATAATATAATTTTGTTTCAATTATATTTTTAATGAATATCAACATAGACAGTTATAGATACCTTTTCTATTCTATTAAAAATTATTATCAGTTTTTATATTTTTAAAACAAAAACCAGTATTCATTTATTTGAGTATTAATCCGAAATCATTGAAAAAGGTTATTTTTATTATATATACAATTGAATTTTAATATAAAATTGATTATTGATGGGAAGATTTTTTATAAATTCATTTATTCTATATTTATATATAAACTTCTATTCCACTTATTTAGTTTCACCAAATTTGATTTTTGGTTTCTTTAAAAAATAATCTAATTATAGATAATAAAATAAATAACAAAATAATAAATGTTGATAATATATTATCATCATTTTTGGAACATGTGGTTTTTCAAATGGTTTGGGAAAAAATGGTAAACCTAGTTAGTTGGTATATGAATAATATAGTGGGATGGATAAAACATGTGTCTGATATTTCTTACCAAAGAGTCATTCATCAGTTTCCATATTGAAGATTCCGATTAATAGATTTATATATATATATAATTTCACTGAGATGTTATGAATAGTGTTTGGGAAGTTGTGTTTTATGGGTAAGTGATAGATATATTTTTATTTGAATGTTGTGTCCTATTTGAGATCCTATTTTTTGATTTGATTGATATATTTTATTTGATTCTTTAATTTATTTATTTTTTCTTCTTTAATAGATTATCTTATTAATTAATGTTGTAAACTGTGTATTTTTTTGTTAAGACCACCTTGATAACCCATTTTGATATTATTTTTATGCTAGTGATTTCCCATAATATATTGAGAATATATTTTGGTGAGTTGTGAGAAGATTGACATGACATGTTACTTTCTGATTATTTTTTAGATATATTTTTTACAATGAGATAATAATATAGGTTAATTGTCAATACAATAAAATTATTATATATATATATTTATTGGAAGATTTTTTTAACCTCGAGTTGAGATCTCATATTATTTAGAGCAATACTGGTTCTTGATTTTGATGATTTGTATATTACTTTTACTATTTTATCCATGATAAATTATTATATAGGTATAGATTAAACATTTTGATGTTAGGTTTCCCTGTTTTCATGGTATCTTGAGTTAAAATCTTTTGAAGAGTTATTAATCTATGAATCATTTGTGAGAACAGATAGAAAATGGTATCACATTATGAATTACATTACGGTGACATGATATACTATATAACATGTGATCTTTTAAATATTTTATTGATTGATTTTCTTATCTCAACATTATAAAATTGTTCATGGTTGAATAAACGAATAATAAAGATTACAGTGAGTCATGGATCAAGATATATAATTAAATTAGTCTATAATTGTTACCTAAGTGTTGGGTAGATGTGACAGATGTGACTCACTTTTTCCCAAGATTCTCACATCTTTACCATATAGCATATATTACAATCAATATAAATGAGAGATCAACCACAATGAATAATTATTGTATAAATTTCTACAACGCATTCACTAATATTGGATATGAATTGTTCAAAATCTCTACTCATAACTCCATGGTAATTGAATATTCCACAAGATGATTATTATTTCACGACATGCCTTAAAATTAATCTAGATATTATTTATATATCTAACACATTGAATATTCCATGTATTATTTTAGCGTAATATGTTGTTCCATAATATAATATATCTCTCATCTAGTTCCAATTTGGAAATAGTATAATAAATTGAATAATAAATTAGATTCCTTGCAACAGGTACACATTAATTTGTTTATAAAATTTAAACCATGGTCTAACATAACCATTTATAGTAGTGTGAATAACCACATTATCATAGACATGACAATGTTGTAAATAAAAAATATTTTAGCACAAAAATAAAACATTACTCATCATTCTATTCGATTGAATTTACTACTTGTTGAATTTAAAAAAGATAATAATAATGGGTCATGATGATTTTCACTTATAATTAAAAAATTACAAAGATCAATCCGTCCATCATTTATAAACTAAAAAAATATTCTTTTTTAAACAATTGAAAATATATATTAATAGATAATCAGGTACTATCCTTCTACATACCAAAATTACCTCAATACAAATTTAAAAAATACCCTAACTCAACACAAATTTTTTTAAAAAGATATTCATAAATAGCCACTTCAACAATTTTAACACTACAAACTCACCTAATATTAAATAAATACTTATTAAATATATTATCAATCAAATACTGATTTAATATTATACATTTATATAACTAAGTATCTCTATATTTTTCTTCCCAAACCATATTATCATCTCTGGTACTATGGATTTATGTATCATTTTAATTTCAATGTTCAAACTCTTATATATATGTTTTACTATTAATTAAAATAATGATTTTGTTAATTCTATACATTAATTTTTTGGGGATGTTGATATGAAATATTCAGTGTGATTATTTTCGATTGTATATTTCATTGTTCTTATGTCATTAATTTCTGTAATATTTTATTATGGTCCACCATAATTTCAATCACTATTCAAGTGATATATATATATCGTCGCTATTAGATCCCAGACCCTATTAACAATGGATTTCACATGAGGCCATGTGGGTTCTCACCTCTATAGTGTTATAAAAAACATTTTGGTTTTCTAATCAAATATTCGGTTTCTACCACTATTATAGAGTTTCTTGAACAATTCATGAATTTCTTATATAATTTTTGACCCTATTGTACAATTTTTGAGTTCTAGACTCATAAAGATCAAGAGTTTAATGCACAATTTTGCGGTTCTTGTTGATAAATTCTTTTAAAACTGATAAATTTTAGTTGAAGAAAAATATTATTTTATGAGTAGAATATCAAATGATCCATACGAGATAAACTCAAATAGTGGATGAACATATAATCTTTACATAATGGATACGATGTTTTCAAAAAAATCAACTAATGGTAGAACACATAGGAGGTTTTTATAAAACATGAACAAGATGTTGGAACTAAAAAGAACTAATAAAAATAAGTAAAATGTTAAAATTATAATTTTCATGAAATACATTGAAATATATTAATAAAAATATATAATAATAATATATCATTAATTAACTACTACACTTATGGATTTATATTTTATTAATCTAGTAAACCCTATTTAATTTTCTTAAATATATTTAAGTAATTATGGAATTTTATTTCTAATTTAATTTCATGGTAAATTCCTTATAGTTATAAGGTTACACACATTAATTTATAAAAATATAAATTAATGTTCTAAAAGTTATTTTTGTTAATCTAATTTGAACAAAATTTATAATAGCACCAAAATAAAAATTCTCAAGAAACAATTATTGTACATGTGCAATAGTTTTTCAAGACACATAAAGGGAGACACATCAATGTTCTAGGATTTCAAAAATTGTAATTGATGTCTTAAAATTTTTAGAGATAATTCTAAGGGAAATTAAATGTATATTTAGTGGTAGTAATTTACGATTCAAAAGAATATCTAAAAATAATTATTTTCAATTTATTATATGGATTTTATATAAGATAAATTATATTCCAAGGATTATAGAAAGGTTTAAAATAATATGAAAATCTATAATTTATTATAAATAATAAAAATAAATTAAAAAATGGTGGTAAATCATAAAAAAAAAAACATATCTCTATAATAATTGATCACCAAAACTCTAACCCCCAAACCTAATCCTAACCCATAATATTAAATTTATAACAACATAAAAATAATAACCACTATCATATACATACCAATTATTCCTAACTCAATTATAAAAAATCTCCTTAAAATTATTATTCATCCTTATAGACTTATCTCTTAACCATCTAACCTAAATACCTACAAATTAAATTAGATCCCTAACTTGGACCTTGATTATTACCTCGTTGAATAATAACCAAACATATAACTAATTTGAACTACCCTAAAAATTACACCTACCTTAATCTAAATAAAAATGAATCTCGTTCCCTAAAACTAAATATAATCTTACACTAAAAACTAATCCCTTATATATATATCCATTAATTAAATATATAAAATTTCACTCCAAATCCTAACATTAATCCAAACCTAAACCTGATTCCAAAATCTTACATACATAAATCATAACCAAAATTTTTATCCAAGGATTTTATTATAAATTTAAACCTATAAATAGATGGTATTCCATAACATATTCCAAAGTCCACAATCTAAAAGTACAAAATAAAAAAAATCTCTTCACACTAATCACATAAATTGTAAAACCAAATATAATATAACCTACTAAACAAGATTTAACCATATATCATAAATTAATCTATAACCTAAATGGTGAACCTAAAAAAATATGGATCTAACGAATAATAAGGAAACCTAAATCTTAAACCTCACCAAATTTTAAACATACACCACAAAGAAAATTTGGTGCCTACACTCTAAACCATAACCACATAATACATTAACCAAAATATAAAAACAACCACTAATATTGTTCCCTAACTACACAATAAACCTAAAATGTAATCCATGTAATAAATAAATTACCTCACTACTAAACCCTAAATAAAAACCCCTAATAACTAATTCTAACACTAAATCCAACCACCACCCCTCCCCACCACACACCTAGGTGTAAGCTATAATCCTAAAACAACTCTTCACTTTTTCTATAAAATTATTAATAAACATAATAATACTAGATTTTAACCCCAAACCATAATAAAATCTTTGAAAACTATCCCATATACATCATATTTAAACCCTAAACCTAACTATAAGAGTAAAAATAATCTAAAACATACAAATCCACACTTATTGCATTAAAAATAAGCTAAATATAAATATTCATCAAACCTAACCCCTATAATAAATTAAAAATGAGACCCCACCCACCATGCACACAAATGTAAATATAACACATAATTTCAAACAAAATCTAAACACATACCTCAAATATAAACCATAAAAACCCAATAATAGTCAATAATACGTGGCATAAAACATTGAATGATAAATATAATTACCAACCAAATCCCTAAAACCAACCCAAAACCCAAACCCCAAACCAAAACATAATCGTAATCAAAACTACTAAAACATATCCCTAATATATAAAATATATCCAACCCTATCACCTAACAATAAAACATAAAATTTAACTCTAATACAAGAACCAAAAAACAAACCCCAAAAAATAAAAAACCTAAAAAATACCTAAACCTAACCCACAAAAAATTCCAAAACCTAACTCTTATTATAATCCCACACTAACACCCTATATAATCTCTAAACATATAACATTTATCTAATAACTTAAGAAATAAATGTTATCCTCTTACATGAAATAATGGACTCTTGGACGATCATTTCATCACTATACCTTAACTGAATCATTGTAATCTTAAATCCCTTTCATGCACCATAGAATGATTTCTGTAAAAATATCTACGATTCATGCATGAAAAAACACCTATGTACAGATAATAAATAACCACAACTACCTAAAAATCCAACAAAATTTGAATTTTATACCCCATATCATTAAAAAATCAATACAGAATAAAATAAACATCAAATTTATGGATGAAAACATCTTCATATAATAATTCCAAACTCAATGGGATATTTGGAACATCATAAAAAATTAAAAACCTTTTTCTTTTAAGAATCCTCCATGATATCATACAACACTTCTAAAACACCCCTGACACAAAGACAAAACATTATGATTTCTTGGACACTATAAAATCCTCATATATTTTTATGGTCCATGAAATATTAATATTTTTCCATAATATGAAGAAAACCTCAAATATCATGGTGATATGTATCTTTAGTATCCCTTCATCGTGTTACATAACTTATAAACATAGTTAAATGTTTTTTAAATATGATTATTTTTAATATGTAATATCACATTAAATGAATATTTTGATTATCTACATTTGATTATATTATTTTTTGTTTATTGTTTTTACGGTTTATAATGTTTTAATGGATTGTATTTATATGAATATACCAATTGAATTTATCCAGATGCTATTAATGGTGGGTGACTCTATCCGTATCCCATTTTTGGTAAAAACCATTATTGATTCAATAATTATGCTGAAATTGTATCTATAAAATATATTAACAAATATTTTTTAAAATTTTAAATATAGATTCCTGGGATATTCAAATCTATTTTAGGATTTTAAAATTATTCCTGGGGTTATTAGTTAGGAATTTATATAATTTATAATTCATGAATAATATGTTTCTCTTAATGGTGTATCATTTTCAATACTATTATATAGAGAAGTATTAAACATTGAATGATGTGTAGATTGAGATAAATTGTTTATATTGAGTAGAAACAAGAATTATGTAAGTTTAGTTTTAGTGATGGTGATGGTAAAAGTAATGATGGTGGTGGTGGTGAGGTATATATTGGTGATGATAGATGTTTCAATGTTGGAGAAATTGATCCTTTACCTTTTGAAATATATTTGTGATATATAATGTTTAATGGACTAATTTAATTCTATATATGTTTTCCATATAATTTCCATTTCAATGTAGTGACTTTTTTCATGACTTTTTTCAATTGGGTGCATGTTTTTTGGGGCTCTGGGTGTAGGTTTTGAGGCATGAGTGATGATTTTTGAAAAGCATAGATGGTGCTTGTAGCTTGGAATGTGAATAAAATATATACCAACAATTTCTAAAACCATTTGTATTGAATTATAAAAAATCTATGGAGACTATTAAAACTTTTTTATTAATACCTTTTTATAAATTAAAACTAATTATCTCTACCAATATTTTTACCAAACATTCTTCATAACTGAAATAAAATTCCCTAAAAATGGTTTTGTTAAATTGGTGGTATAAAAAAAATTAAATTCCATTTAACAATGATTTAATAAAACTATTTTTATATGAAAAATCTAGGTTACCTATACCAATGTTTTCCTAGAAACCATTGGTATAGGGATACACCCACACCACATTATCCAGCAGTTCCTTAAATAATTGGTATTCCCTATACAAATAGTTTCATGGGCTAAACCGACAGTTTGAACCTTTCGGTATAGGGTATATTTCAGAAAGTTTACTCAGATGCATCATGTTGTTTATTCAAATACTTATGTATGACATGATTGTCACATATTATGGTATAATTTTTTATTTTCAAAGAGGTTGTTCATAATATTCCCACTTAAATACTAATATTATAGCCTTGTGATTTGAGTTATGGGATTATATATCGTGTTCACTATATAGGGTATATCCTTGGGATTTCTCTGATCCATAATGACTACTTCTAATGGGTTTGGATGAACTTCGTGTGTTTAGGGTTTATGGAATTAGCGCTTTTTCGTGATGAAGCAACCATGGTGCATGTTTGATTATTATTATTACTTATTATTTAATTTAAAAACTTATATAATGTATATTTTTTCATATGATCATTTTTGTTTCCCTAATATGTTTGTTACTCAAAATCAACATGTGATCTATGATAAACAAGTAGATTTCACTATTTAATGCCTCTGACCTGAATAGACACCAAAACAATGCTAAATGGTCAGGTGTTACGACCATAGGTGCACCTCCTAGAATGGTACTGGTTCAAGAAATAATATATAACATGCATCAAAAATAAATGAATCTATAGAATCAAACTAGGCCTGTAGAGCATAAGCACAAGGAATGGTAAATAAACAATATAAGAAAAACAGAAACAATAGTAGTGGAATGTAAATTGAAATCATGCAATCGATCAATCCCAATGACTACTAGACAACAAGCCTGCATCCATAACAAGTCGTACATGTAAATATATATATATCAATAGTGCCAATGGCTAACAAATAATTGATAAATATTAAAGTATGCATGCTGATATAGAAAAAAGGAAAAAAAACAAGTAAACTCCAGCTAGGCATGACCTCAAGGTCCATTTCATCCTCATGAAAAACACAATTTAATCTAGCTCTTGAAGTTGGACTCTTTCTTGCACATAAATCCATAATGTCTACACACATTCTGAAGGTCCCTGGCAGGATATGAGACCCATCTTAGTAGGAAACCATCCAATGTTAAGTACCTAATGTAAGTGTTTATGTAGGAATAAATTTATATGTAAATCTGTAAACAATACAATGAATGAACAAACATAAACTCCAATGGTGCTCAGAAACCATCATAGAGTGTCACCTACTTCAGGAAATGCCTGAATCTCTTTCATGTAACCTGGCACCATGTGCCTCTTGAAACCTTGGGTCTCAAGTAATGATGTCCCGAAGGCAATCCCAAACAATAGTAACCCTACTTGAAAGACCACGCCTGCACATGGAACAACAACCAGAGGACTAATGATGTCTGTACCTAAATAATAATCATAGGAACAAAAATGTCTATCCTCAAATATAAAACTTTAGGGACATCTATGTATTCCCTCAAATTAGTAACAGGAGGGGCATTGATGTGTGCCCTCAAATTAGTAACACAGGGGACAACGATGTCTGCCCCCAAATCACTATGAGCCTCTTCCCCCAATTCGATAACTTTAAAACTATCCCTTGAAGGCTCATCAACATCCTTGTGGATTCTTATGAAAAGCACCACAGAATACTTTTACCTAACCACATATATCGGGGTACTCTACCCAACAAGTGGTCAAAACTACCTCATCACAGAGTCTACCTATGTTTACCCTACTCAATATTCCAGGTGAGCAGTAATCAACAAAAAAATTTCCCCTGACACAACATCTTTGACACCTCATGCCCCTACGACCATGTTGCTCATATCTGATGACCTCTCCATCCAAGTAACTCAGGTCATGCCCAACATGACAGTCACACTGCATCAAGATCATGTCCATGAAGTCCAATCATATAGTCAGTGCCATATAATGTAATCTAGGCCAAGCCCAACCTATGATCAGCATCAGTCAATAATACCCAAGCCATGCCCAACACAACCCGAAGGGTCTATAATGTGAAATGTCTCACATCACATAAACATATAATCAAAATAAATACTTTAAACATGCAAAAAAACTAAACATTAATGTTCTCCCTTAATCAGGTTTAACAATTCAAACTCATTAGTTTAATTAACAGTAATTTAATTATAACCATTTCAGCACCCTGAAAAAAATTCCCCAAATGAATAGAAACCTATAACCCAACCTCTCTCAATCATAAAAGAATAGAGGAATACCCAACAGAATCCCACAATACATACGACCATTTAAATATAATTAAATAAGGGTATTTCTCAATACCTAACATCACGCTTAAAGATGCACCCCCAAATGAATATGAAAACACAAAACAAGGAATACACCACCTACGATAAACTTGTAAATGTATGCACATCCAATATCAAGCTCGAATTCGAAGCTGGCCTTCATAGAACTATAATTCCATCAAATCATGACAATTCTTTTCACATGGAAACTACGATATGTGAGGAAAATAAACTAAAACGTAATAGGGTCTGTGGGTTTAGCCTTTTTGATGATACCTTGCATTCACCTACCGATTGAAGAATTGATGTCGAATAAAAAATCTAGGAGAAGAATTTTTTTTTGCCTCCCAGAGCACCATGGTCAGAAAACAGGGAAGAAGAAGGTATTTTCTGAAATTAGACGCTACACTTTTTAATATAAGCGAATAAAAATAAAACTACATTGTGTTTGTGATATAATTCATGTGATTTAGTGGATTTTCCCATACTCTGACTTAATAAGATGTATCCATACGACTTAGATGTGCCACATGGGTCAACACACTACTTGGATTGACCCGGTACAAGGACAAATGATACGTTTCATGCCATAAAACACTAGACGTCATGTAGTAGGAAAAATTATGACACTACCACCACATGGAATGTACTCAATCAGCCCATGGATACTACTATCATAACCCGCACATAGAATGTACTTGGGATTACATGACATGTATTCTATAAATTTCAATATTTTCCTAGATTTTCCATGTTTTCTCAAAAACAAGTAAAAAATATCAAACCGGGTCGGGATTTATAACTGTTCCAAAAAAACTGATTCATACAATCTCCTCACCTTAACAAAACTCATCCCAAATCTATCAAACAAAACCCAGAGATGAAACTGAACATACCACCTCCAAGGGATCCCCACATTAGGAATTTCCAAACTAGGTCTCAATCCAACCAAAACTCAAATAAAAAAAGGTTCAAAAACTAATTTCCTAGACCCATGGTCCTCCTGTGATGCATCGTTACCCATGAACCTCATCGGTGCTCCCGTGTCATTTCCGACACCCAAATGAATCCCACTACAAATTGGAGTCCACCTCCATGATGTTCTGTATCCCATGGAAGATAAAAATAAATCAAAATGGCTTGCATCTCAGGTAACCCGCATCCTCAATTCCCTAATTCCTAGGACACACGTTACATGCATCCTCAATGCTCCTGATTCTATGCATCTCACACATCTATAAATATATCACACCCTTAAAAGGGTTTAATTAAAACTGAATAGTTTATAGTCAGTCCAAAAATATCATGTCCACCTCATTCACATAAAAAGGTAATTCCTCAACATGTCATGCCAAAAAAACAAAGAAGTCACGACCACACTCGTGGTGTACCACTAACCATCGTCATCCCACCAGTTTGTGTTGCCTCTAGAAACTCCGTGGCGTGCAACTGAACTGACATGTGACGACCTAAATACTATACTCTATTTGGTTCCATAGTAGTCACTGGCCCGTTACCCCTCATCTAGGTCCCACTATATCTACTATGTCTTCCTCATGTAGCTGAAACTCGGCTACCCTCTCCTGGTGTTGAACCTGAACCAAATCTACATGTTGTTGTCTGTCCTGGTCACTAATTACTGGATGTATGAGAAGGTTTCCTTTAGATCCTCTTGATATTCCCAACCTACCCCCATTCCAGAAACTCCATTGGAGGCCTATCACATAGAGTTTAGTCATTCCCCAGCTGCGCACACTGAAAGAAAACCACTGAGGAACTGCTACGAGGTGGTCTAGCTGAGTCCATGTCGTGAATTCTTTTTAGAACACATCACGTCCTTACTTCCAGCTATACAAACCATCACCTGAAGCTGTCATTAGACCTATGTGAGAAATCTCTTTCTTGTTTCCCTCCGCTAAAAGCACCCGATTCACCATCTCTGAGACAAAACTCAGCCTGATGATATATAACTAAATCCTAAGGGCGTTTCATAATCTATCCTTAAAGTTCCTGACCCTTGCCGAGTAATCTCTTATTATACCAGGTGCAAAGCGATACAACTCAATGAAAGTAGCTACATCTTCCATGATGAAAATTTCTCCTTGTTGAAAGTTGATGAACTACTGAGCTCTCTCATCCCTCAGTGTCTCTGGGTAAAAGTGCTCAAAGTACTTGTCCTCGAAATACATCCATGCCAGTACTTCATGTCTATGATCCTAAACCCGCACATCAAACCAACACTTCTATGGTCCTCATAGCATGTATGTCTCTAGCATGAACCTCCTCTCGAGAGGCATCTCAAACTTCTTGAAGATCATATTTGTGCTCTCTATCTAATTAGTAGCCTCGTGTGGACCACCCTCACCCTGGAAAAGTGGCGAGTGCTGCGACTTGAACTCCCACATCATATATTCCACATATTTCTCTATACCCTATGCTCCACTACCAATCCCCTAAAAGACATGCACGAGGCGAGTCTAGAGATTCATGTCGAGCCATGAACCAAACACAGCCCAACCCGTCTCCTGACCTGCCTGCACTGGATGCTGATCCTGATCCTGGCCTTGAGCCTATAACTGCGGCTCATGCAATGCCTTCCCTTCCTGGTTCTACACCCGATCGGGCTCTTGCGGCACTGTACCATCACTTTCCTAATGGTCCATCCAAATCATCGAGTATGAACCTGCTGAATACAATAATGGTCAGACAACCCAAGTATATAACAATATATATATCACATAGATAAGTAATGTAGTAAAGAGGCAATGTTTAACAACCACCCTTACTCACCCCCATCGCAACCCATGCACATGGCACCCCGACCTCATTGCCACTTTACCCTCCCCCACAGAGAAAAGTATCAATAATACCACATGCCATGCATGTCCTAACAACCAACGTTTCCTCAAACCAGGGACCAAGTCACCCAATCTTGGTGATCAACATCACCTCAACTATAATACCATCCTCCTCATACAACATCCATACACAAAAATTCTTCCACATGAAATTATACAATATATATAAATCATGGAATTTTACCTTGGAATAAATAAGATATTCTATCTGGATTTTCACCCTTAACATTTCAAGAGAATATATATCATTGAAAATGATTTTATTCACATGGTATTATCACTTTACAAAGAATACATGCGGTCTTGAAATTAAAATACCCAAAAAATATTCCTATCAAAAGTCAAAAAATCACACCTTTCCATACAGATCCAAGGTCCAATTCCACCTTAATGTACCTGTTCAAGGGTCACATATTAGAATCAATAACAGCACACACCCAAGGATCTAGCAAGGTGCAAATCATAAAAAATGTAATCATAGAAAAATAAAAACAATAATTATGACACCCTACTTTTATTAAAAACTTAAACCTGATTTATTACATAAAAACTTCACATGATACAACATGGAATATTGAGAGGTCTTGTGTCTTTGGGGATTAAGAAAATTACATAACAACTTAAATCAAGAAATACAATATCTTTTTTGAAAAATTCCTTTACATGATCACTACATTCCCTCGTACTTATCATTTCCTGGGATAACCTAAGGACATGCATAAGAAAATGGAGAGCTATAAAGTCCATTAAGGGAATAATTATGGAATAACGTGAGTAATACAATACATGTTAGATAATAGGAAAATAAATAGAGCACAAGAGGAGTATAAACATTAAGGTATGATAAAGCATGACAATCATAACATGGAAATGTGGAAACAACACTTAAAATGGAATTAACATGATTCAAGGCTCATTGCACATAGATCATGAGTAAATCCTCATTGCACATGAAGCATGAGTAATCCATCTTTGAACTGGAATTTACATGATTCAACACCCATTTCACATAATGTATCAGTATACAATACTTTACCCAATGCATTGGAGCGCTATAAAGGCACACCCTTCTTAAACATTGCATTTCATGCATAAGTGTTCCACATGGATTATATAACATGGATTCATAAAATATAATCATTTCTTCCATGATAAAAGAATTTTAAATTCATATATAATACTTTATAATCAATAAGTATATGTGAATAAAGGTGAAAACCCTTGATAGGGAAATGGGCATGGAATTCACTACACAATGACATTTTCTTGGAAAACTGGTGCAATTTCGGCAGTGTAACGACATGAAGTAAGAATTCATAAAAATGGATGATGAGAGCGAAAGGGGTTTCTCATAATATTTACATTAAATGGAAATTAAGGGTTTCATATAGGTACATGTCCCAACAATTTTAATTGAATTTATATTCATGATATCAATGAATTGCTTGAATGTAAATGAGGAGAGAGAAATTCATTTCAGAATTTCGGCATAGTAGAGGGTGTACATGGGAGGCATTTATTGAGAGAGAAAGGGGTCTCCCAAAATTCAAACATAAATAGGGAAATATGGGGAAGGTGTGAAACCATAACAAAAAATTTATAATTGAAATTAAAAGGGCATAACAACTTAAACAAAATTGGAAAAAATGAGAAAGTAAAAAAACCCTTACATGGAATTATGCTTCCAATGGCTTGAGAGAGGCTTGAGAGTGGCTTCTTGGGAGCTTGGGCACCTTGGTAGGATTCCAGGGAGAGTAGGGCAAAATTTGGAAAAAATCAAAAGTCTTTGAATGAGGATAAAGTGGGAGATTGGGTGGGTTTATATAGGATAGGTGAGGGAATTCATTATTATTTTGGGTTGGGACACCTCACATTAAACTAATTCAAATCACAAACTAGCCCATAGTTTTTGCCCAAGGTTTTTTCCAAAGGGGAGTTTAGAATAATATTCTTTAAGGAAAAACTCATAACTTCTTAAAATAACAGTGGTGCTTATGTTGAGGTGATTCACACTCCCAAGGAAAATAATTTTAAAACTCAAGATGTTTAATAAGCCCTGAAGGGTCCATCAATGATTCTGTAAAATAAGACAAACAAACCCAAAACCACATTATTTTAATGGTAAAACGTATATTGGACGAAAATAAGGCTTATAGTATTTTATTACGTCACTATTGGGTGATTATGATCTCATAAAACACATTATATATTTTAACGACATTTAATTTTTACCCAAAAAATTTGACTATCTCAGAAAATTATAAAAAATTCACCGTTGGATAATTTTGACGTCCTGATTCAGGAAATAAAATTTATTTTATATAAATAATTTTCTAAATATGTTAATTTTCACTTTTACAATAAAAACCAACATTTATCGAAAATTCACGGGTTTGGACAAAAATGGCTTTCAAACCTTAATACAAATTACAATTTCATTCATAAAATTATATTATAATTTATGTATAATGAAAATTAATTTAATAATAATAATAATATTTTATTAAAATATTATTTAATACAAAAATCCATTAATTAATAAAAATGGATTTCTTAGTTGAATATTAACCAAAAACACTATATAAGCTTTAAATAGTATTTATATGGTTATAAAAATAACATGAAAATATATTCATTATTATATAAAAAATATTGTACATAACCATAGTGCTAATGTCTTATTACATAACTCTTTATAACACCCACATAAGACCAAAGAGTAAGGTGGGGAATGGTGACAGACTATTGGGGTGGCTTAGATAACTTTGCTTGAGTGGTAATCTCTATCAACTTCCACATCTCTTATAGGCGGTCCCTCTTGAGCTTAAACTGTTGATGCTCGGCTTGGTCTTTGCCAAGAACGAATCCCAATGATTCCACCTCGTTTCCGAGTTCCAAAAAATGGGCTTCATATGGGGCATGTCTACTCGATGAGGCCATCGCTTCCTTTATCTGAGTAAATTGGATTCGTAAAAGCCCAATATTTATACGAATCATGTAATCACTGTTCAAGATCTATATTAGCAACGGTCACAATTCATAACATAAAATCAATGAAGTTGACATTATAAATAAATCTTTCACATAAAGATAAATTTAATTAGATCATGAGGGATTTCCAATAATGAATGTTTGGGTCGTTACAATCTACCCCCTTAAGAAATTTCACCCTCAAAATTTCCTTTTCCCACACTAAAACAAATGTGGGTAACTCTGCATCATCACTTCCTCCAATACCCACATTGCTTCTTCAAAACTGTGGTTTCTCCACAATACCTTCACTAGGGGAATTGTCTTATTTCATATAACCTTTTCTCTATATTATAATATCCTCACGGGTTTCTCCTCGTAAGAAAGATCATCTTCTAACGGTACCACCTCTGAAGATAGTACATGTGAAGGGTCTTGTATGTACTTCTTTAAGAGGGATACATGAATGAAATAATGTACCATGGACATGGTAGGTGTAAGTGTTAGTCGATAGGCCCGAACCCTGACTCAATCAAGAATCTCAAAGGGGCCGATTTACCTTGGACTTAATTTCCATTCTTTCCAAACCACATGACCTTCTTCCATGAAGATATGCATAGAAAAATCATGTCTCCAACATTAAACTCAATGTCTCATCGACAGTTATCTATATAACTCTTCTATCGACTCTGGGCTACCTTGATATAATGCTGAATAATTTTCACCTTCTCCACCATTTCATCGACCATTTCTTGTCCAAGGAACTTACGCTCACCGACCTCATCCAAACACGCTGGTGTTCTACAACTTTTCCCATAAAGGGATTCATATGGTTCAATTTGGATGATCGAGTGGAAACTATTATTATAAGAGAAATCAACTAGAAAAAGATGTTGATCACATCCTCCTTTAAAGTCCACCGAGCATGCTCTCAACATGTCCTTAGGTGTTTCAATAGTCCTCTCGGATTGTCCATCTATTTGAGGATGATTGGACGTACTGAAGCTCAGTTCGGTATTCAGAGCATGTTAAAGAATCTTCCAGAACATAGAGGTAAATCATGGATCATGATTAGACACAATAGATAGTAGTAATACATTATGTCTTACCACTTCCCTGATATATATTCTTTCCAGTTGATCCAATGAGAAATCCTCCCAAATACCAATGAAGTGTGCAGACTTTGTATGATGATCCACAACAACCCAAATTTCATTGTTGCCTTTGGATGTCTTCAGAATTCTGGTGACAAAGTCCTTGGTGATGTTCTTCCATTTTAATTCTAGTATAGGCAATGGTTGTATCATCCCCTTTGACTTATGCCTCTCTGCCTTCACTTTCTGACACACCAGACACTTTGATGTATATTCAGAGATCTTTGTCTTCATATTATCCCACCAACAATGCTCTCTGAGATCTTGATACATCTTTGTATTTCCTGGGTGAATAGATAAATTTGAACTATGTGCAACATCCAATAGTTCCTTCTTCAGCTCCAGACTTGATGGAACGCATAGTCTTTTCCCGAATCTCAAAATTCCTTCTTCTTTAAAATTAAACTCCAAGGATTCCCCTATTTTGATAGCTTCTACTTTTTCACGAATTCTAACATCATCCTTTTGATAATCCTTTATCCTTTCTGAAAGTGATGGTTGAGAAATCATTTGTTAAAGGATTGATGATGTTGCCTTCTTTATGATTCGCATGTCCATACTCATCAAATCTAAGAAGATTGGATCCTTTCCAATTATTTTCGATGATTGAATTGCTGGGTCCTTTCCACTTAGAGAATCTGCCACCTTGTTCACATTCCCAGGGTGGTAATGGATTGAGAAGTTATATTATTTGGTCAGCATTAACCATATCTGTTGGAACATATACAACACTTTCTGTGAGAATATATACATGTGGGTTTTCTAGTCCGTATATATTTCACACTTCTCCCCAAAGAGATAATGCCACCAAATTTTCAAAGTGAAGATCACTGCAGCTAGCTCGAGGTCATGAGTTGGATAATACTGTTCATGAACTTTCTATTCCCTTGAATCAAAATCAATGAATTTTTCATTTTGCATCAACACACATCTCAGGACCTTCTTTGAAGCATCACTGATTACCACAAAAAGATCTCCACTTGTGGGTAAAGTGATCACGGGTACAGTAATAAGACACCTATTCAAGTCCTTGAAGATTTATTCACATTCCTCACTCCAATAAAAAATTAATCCCTTCTGAGTTAGCATGGTATGATGGTTGAAAAAACGTGAGAAATTTCTCACAAATCGTCAAAAATACCGAGCTAACCCCAATAAGATATGGATATCTGTTACCGATGTTGGCCCCGGCCATCCCTCAGTTGCATCTATTTTGGAGGGATCCACAGATTTCCCATTGCTTGTGATGATATGGCCCAAGAATGATACCTCTTTCAACTGGAACTCCCACATGATGTACTTGGCATAAAGCCTCTCCTTCTACAAGGTTTCTAGTATAGTTCTTAGATGCCTCTCATGATCCTCATTGTTTTTAAAGTATATAAGAATATCATCTATAAAGACAACCACAAATTTGTCGAGTAAATCTCTAAAGAATCTATTCATCAAGTCCATGATAATTTCTGGAGCATTAGTGAGTCCTAAATGCATTACTATGAATTCATTGTGCCCGTATTTCGTACGAAAATAATTCTTGGGGATATCTTCCTTCTTCACCCTTACTTGATAATATATAGACTGCAAATCCACCTTGAAGATTTATTGTGCTCCACACAGCTGATCAAACAAGTAACAAATTCATGGAAGAGGATACCTTACTTTATTGTGATTTTGTTGAGCTCACAATAATTGATGAAAAGGCACATTGATCCATCCTTCTTTATAACGAAGAGGACTCTTGCACAACATGGTGAAGAACTTGGGAGTATAAACCATTTATCCAGATTCACCTGTAGTTGTTTCTTCAGCTCTACATTCTCCACAACAGCCATTCTATATGGAGTTTTGGATATTGGCAATGCCCCAGTTATAAGTTCAATTGAGAATTCTACATATCTTTTGGGAGGAAGACCAGGCAATTTCTTGAGAAACACATCAGCGAATTTCCTCACAATAAGCATGTCTTCAATGATGGTTGCATCCTTGGAATCAATCATCTGATCCAGATATACATGCTCATAGGGTAGTAATATCAATTCTTTAGATGATGGAGCTAAATAAGATTCATCTTCCTCCTTGCACTTGTAATGAATCAGGGGTCGATTCTCCACATGGTTAGTGATTTACCTCTCATGGAAATTTATGTTGGCAACATATAAAGAAATCCAATACATGCCAAGAATTTCATAAAATTCCACCAGAGGGAGTATGACGAGGTTTTTCGATAAGTTCAATCCACAGATTATAACAGGGGAAGTGTTATATTCATGGGATGCAATAATAGCCCCATTTTCTGTACACACCGACATCTTCACTTACATTTTTTGTGGTGGTGATAGTATTGTTCTACTAAACATTCGAGATATAAAACAATGCGTAGAACCTAAATCAAAAAGTACTTTCTCTATTTTGGAATGAATAACTACTGTACCAGTCACCACTTCATTGTTGGGGTTCATTTCGGCAGTAGTGATGGAAAAAGCTTTCCCTTGATGCCTTGGAGGTTGTTGGTTGCCTCAAAAAACCCTTGGATTAGGGCACTAATTTTCAAGATACCCTGGTTCTTTGCAGTTATATCAATGAACCATGTGTTTATGTTCGAATGGAGAGTTCCTTTACTCTGTCGCAACCACGAGTCTTTCATGCCGACGGTTAACATCCCAGTGCCCTTCTCTTCCACACCTAAAGCATTTTCTTTAACCCTTCAAAAAATTTCTGGGGTTCTTTTTTTTGCACCATTGGAAAGTGGGGTGCTGGATCTTCTTAGCAGTGTTGGATTCATCCATTGGACCACCAGCTTTGAATTACACCTTACACATCTTATTCCCATGATACCCCTGAGATTCTACGATCTCTTTTTCTTCCATGATGGAACATCAAACAATTTTCTCATAGATGTCGAAGTCACAGATTTACAGTGCTTTCTACAGGCTAGGTTTCCACCCACCAATGAAGTGGTCAACCTTGCAATCAGGGGTAATGACAAAGCTAGAAGCGTATCGTGCAAGCTGTGTGAATTTTTCCTCATATGTTCCAACATATTCGTCATCTTTTTTTTCTTGAGGTAAAGAAAGTCCCTTTCCATATTAAGCGGGAGGGTGCATGGAAAATATTTATCAAAAACCATCCTATGAAAATCCTTCCATTCCAATGCCTTGATCTCCTCCTCAGGCTTCATATTTTTGATTAATGTCCACCATTGATCAGCTTCACTCTCCATACGATAAGCTGCCATGTGAACCTTCTATTGTTCAGAACATTGAAGGATGGAGAAGACCTTTTCAATGGATTTGATCCATTGTGCAGTGATTGAGGGATCAGATGATCCATTAAAAGTAGGATGTCTTTGTCTCTTGAAGCTCTCGATAACGACATGTTCTTTGGGGGGGGGGGGGTTGAACGTTCCTCTTGAACCATGTTTCTATTCAAATCATGAGTTAACTGAGAAAGAAGCATGAAAATGTTCGTGATTCCTGCTCCAATTGGATTGGGCATCTCATTAGTACAGTCATCACATTGATCTTCACATCGGTTGTTATCCCGAGTCCTCCTATTACCATCCATTGGCTGGAATAAAAGGAGTGTTAGGGGTAACACATAAAGGGTAATACAAGGACAAAACTGATGACTTATAAATAACTTTTATTTCCTTAACAAATTAACATACTGGCTTCAGTATATGATATCCAGGATCTACTTTCTAACATATATTCTTAAGGCGTTTTTTTGACCCTTAATAATGGTACATACTAAGATTGTGAATTTACCAAAGAATATCCCCAAGGAGTGTCATAATTAAAAGTGCATCAAGGCCTGTTGTCATGCACTAGTTCCCTTCGAGTCTATCTCAATGCGGTGTTTTTGGGGTTTACCCCTAGGATACATCTGTTCCAGAGCCTCCTCTACCTGCTCGTATCTAGAAAAAGATGTATTTTCTTGATAAAACACTTACTCAATACCCACCAGAACATAGGGATGGTTTTATTATACTTATTTTTGTCTCTAAGGCATTACAAGGGTTTTATAATCCTAATCCCAAAAGTAACTAAACCTATCCTCTGATACCAACTATGACAACCCTTATTTTATTACAAACTTAAACCTGATTTATTAAATAAATCCATCACCTGATACAACATGGAAGATATAGAGGTCTACTGTCTTTGGGGCCTAGGAACATTATATAAAAACTTAAAATATGAAATAAAACATATTTATTGAAAATATCCTTTACATGACCACTACATTCCCTCGTACTTATCATTGCTTGGGATAACTTGAAGACATGCATAAGAAAATGGTGAGATGTAATGTCCAGTAAGGGAATAATCATGGAATAACATGATGAATAAAATACATGTTAGAAAATAGGCATATCAATATATCACAATATATTCATAAACATAAAGGCATGATAAATCATGATAATCATAACATGGAAATGTGGCAACAACACATAAAATGGAATTAGCATGAGCCAAGGCTCATTGCACATGGAGCATGAGTAAAACATCATTGAACATGAAGCATGAGTAAACCCTCATTGCACTTGAATTATTATGATTTAACACCGATTGCACATGATGTTTCATGATAGTATAGTTTACCCAATGCATTGGAGTGCTATAAGGGCACACCCTTATTAAACATTTCATTTCATGCATAAGTGTGCCACATGGATCATATAACCTGAATTCATAAAACATCATCATTTATTTCACAATAAAAAATGTGAAATTCCTACAGGAAGCTTTATAATAAATATGTAAATGTGTATAAACGTTAATACCATTGATAAGGAAATGGGCATGGTATTCACTACACAATGACTTTGGCTAGGAAAATCGGTGCAATTTCGGCAGCGTAACGACATGACGTAAGAATTCATAAAAATGGTTGATGAGAGAGAAATGGTTTTCTCATCATATTTAAATGATATGGATATTAAGGGGGTTATGTAGATACATATCCCAATAGTTTTCATGGAATTTATATTCATGATACAAAATAATTTCTTGAATGTAAATGAGGAGAGAGAAATTCCTTTCGGAATTTTGGCATAGTAAGGAGTTTACATGGGAGGAATTTAATGAGAGAGAAAGGGGTCTCCCACCATTCAAACATAAAGAGGGATGTATGTGGGAGGTTTGAAACCATACCCTGACATTTATAATTGAAATTAAAAGGGCATAAAAACTTAAAGAAAATTTGACAAAATGAGAAAGGAAGAAAAACCCATACTTGGAAGTTTGCTTCCAAAGGCATGAGAGATGATTGAGAGAAGCTTCATGGGACATTGAAGAACCATGAACGGATTCCAAGGAGAGTAGGTCATATTTTGGAATAACTCCAAAGGCATTGAGTGAGGAGAAAGTGTGATCTTGGGTGGGTTTATATAGGAAAGGTGAGGGAATTCTTTATTATTTAGGGTTGGGACACCTCACATTAAATTAATTCCAACCACAAACCAGGGAATGGTTTTTTACCATGTTTTTTTCCAAAGGGGATTAGAAAACAATATTTTATAAGTCCAAATCCCAAACATCTTAAAATATTGGGGTTGTTTATGTGGAGGTGAGTCACACTCCCAAGGAAAACAATTTAAAAAGGGAAGATGTTTAATAACCCTTGAAGGGTCCATTAATGCTTTGTAAAATAAATCAAACAAATCCAAAATAATATTATGTTAATGGTAAAACATATATTGGCCTAACATAAGGCTTCTAGTATTTTATTACATCACTATTGGGTCATTATGATGTCATAAAACACATTATATATTTAAATGGTATTTAATTTTTACACAAAAATTTGATTGTCTCAAAAAATTATGAAAAACTCACCGTTGGATAATTTTGACATCCTGATTCCAGAAATTATATTTATTTTATAAAAATATTTTTCTATATATTTTAATTTTCACTTTTAAAATAAAAACTAACATTTATAAAAAATTATTCGGTTTGGACAAAAATGGATTTTGACCCTTATTAAAAATTACAATTGCATTTATAAAATTATACAATCATTTATATTTAATAAAAATAATTTTAATAATAATAATAATATTTTATTAAAATATTATTTAATACAAAAATCCATTAATTCATCAAAATATATTTCTTAGTTGAATATTAACTGAAAACACTATTTGAGGTTTAAAAACTATTTACAAGGTAACTAAAATAACCTGAAAATATATTCATCATTTTAAAAAAATACTATACATAACCATAGTGATATAGTCTTATTAAATAACCCCTTATAACACCCACATAATACCATAGAGTAAGGTGTGTGATGGTGAAAAAATCTTCGGGTGGCTCGGATAACATTGCTTGGGTGGTAATTTCTATCAACATCCACTTCACTCGTAGAAGGTCCCACTCGAGCTTAACCTGTTGAAGCTTGGATTGGGCTTGGTCAACAGTGAATCCCAATGACTCCACCTTGTTGAATTGGATTAATTTATGTGGTTACTACACTTTTATACCAATTGTAGGATCAAAATAATATAGATACTAAATGAACTATCTAATAATGATCAAAATACAAGAGGGGGTGAATTGTATACTTTAAAAACATCCTTCGGAACTTTTAAAGATGGTTATGTTTAAACAGGATAAAAAAAGTAAATTCACAAACCTCTATGTTCTGCACACTTGCAAGATTCCAGAAATATGATTCTGAGAAACTGATTCTGGAAAAGTGCTTTCGGAAAATGAAACTTATTGAAAGTTAACAAAGATAAGGATTCTACCTTAAAGCATATAGAATCTTACTAAATCAGAGTATACAATTATAAGGAAGTATAAGATAGTTATACTTTCCTCATCAAAAAAAATGCAGCGAAAAACTTGAAAAAAACCAAGTAACAAGTAATAAATGTTTTAGCCAAAGAGAATGGTATCCAAAAACATTGGATAAAGGTCCCTTGATTTATACTTTCAAGAAATTATGTCTTACCCACACCAGGGTAAGCCCATGATAAGAAGATTGTAGTATGTCTTGATATCCATGAAATCCCTCAACATCAAGGTAGTCTGCACCTCTCTTTTCCTCAGCAATAAACTCCTCAAACATTAAGGTAGTCGGCACCGCTATATTTCTATTCCCTGAAGTCCTCGAATTTAACCAGAAACATTTGGATTCATATGAAGAAAATATGAAAAAGATGTTCAGTACACACTAGACATGAGAGTCTCTCTCTAGAAATCACTTCAACAACATGTAATCTCTAGATTCATAGAACTGTTCATCAATGGTTTGAGATATTTTAAACAAGCTCTTATTTATAGGAACAACTCAAACGGTCAGCTCCCCCATCCAACAGTCATATTTTTCCTTGAATTCAAGAGGGACCTATACACGTGTCACTCAAACAATGGTTGGTTAGTAATAGAATGCACGAAATCATTTTATTACAAAACCAAGTGTTTGATAAAATACGGTTACATAACCAAAATCAAGTATTCGGAATGTAAGAAAATAAAGGTTTGGAGTCTAACCAAAAACACATTCGGTGACTATAATAAAAGGATATTAGGATTCTGTTTTATATGGAATTCAGAACCTAAACTCTATAGAATCTTGGAGTATGAATTTCAAGGTAATTCGGAATATGGATTTACAAGAATTTGGAACCTGAACATACAAAGTTCAGAGTCAGAATTCATGAGAATTCAGAGTCAGAACATAAAAATTTTGGAGTCAGAATTCATGAGAATTTGGAGTCAGAACTTACAAAGTTCAGAGTCATAATTCATCGGAATTTGGAGTCAGAACATACAATGTTCGGAGTCTGCGTTCAGAGGATTCAGAGTCAAAAGTCATAAAAATATGAATTCGGAATTCAGAGAACTCAGAGTCAGAAAATAGAAAAGTTCAGAGTCTGAATTCAGAGAACTCGGAGTCAGAACTTAGAAATGTTCATAGCCTGAATTCAAAAAACTCGAAGACATAAATTAGATCCTGAAAACTGAATGTGCTATATCTAAGTATTATATGATTCCAAAGATATAGATATGAAACCTAGTTTTATACTTAGACAAAATAATCAACAATGAAAAACATGGTAAGGATAATTACCTTGGAGAAAGAAAATTTTCCTTATGAAAGTAAAAAACAGGGTAAAATAAAATTTTCCTTGTGATAAGGTGTTTGTGATTTTCAAAACATGAGGAATGGTAATTTCATAAAGAAAACCTTACTGACCCAAAAATCTCCCAAAAAATGAAGGAATGGAAAAGTCATATGGAAAAATTATTGACTCAACACACATCTTTTCCGAGTTCTGAAAAGTGGGCTTCGTATGGGGAACATCTACTGGATGAGGCCATCGCTTCCTTTTTCTGAGTAAATTGGATTCGTTAAAGAACTATATTTATACTAATAGTGTCACCATTGTTCAATGACAATATTAGCAACGGTCACAATTCTTAACATAAAACCAAAGAAGTTGACATTTTATATGAACATTTTACATAAAGAGACATTTAATTAGATCAAGAGGGATTTCCATTAATGAATGTTTGGTTCATTGCAATAATTCCCACCCTAGGAAATATGGCCCATCCCTCATACCTGTAGCTTCAGGGGCACAAGAAAAAAATAGAAACCCAGTTCCAATTACATCCTATCTTAAGTCCACCATATCCAAAATATTAAACCAGTAGAAATAAAAAAGGCATATCTCAATCACATTTGTAGCCAGCAAAAAATAGCTAACAAATCCCTATCGAGAGCTCCTCTGATACCACTTTGTAATTTCCCAGACCCGACCAACCACCTAAATAGTGATAAACGGGTCGGGTGTTATGACCATAGGCGCACCTCCACGAACACAAAAGCCTTCCAACTAGCAGTGAGTGTCTGATAGGTATAGTGGGGAGGATATACCCTCTTAAAGGATAATAATGGTACTTTTCGAAGAAATAAAATATAACAGGCAGTGGAAATTAATAACTCAACAGACTCAAACTAGTTCTATAGAGCAGAATCATAATCAATATAAGATAAACAACGGAAGAAAAACAGAAATAATAGTTGTGGAATGTAAATAAAAAACATTCCAGAAATCAATTTCAACAACAACTAAACAACAATAATTCATCTATAATCTGTCATATTTGTCAATATATATATATATATATATATATGGAACAGATGTATTAAAAAATATTTATACATATTAATGTAAGCACGATGATAAGGAAAAATGGAAACTAAACAAGTAAACTTTAGTTAGGCATGACCTCAATGTCAATACCATCTCCAAGAAATAGATAATACAACCCAACTCTTTATGCTAGTCACTTTCTTACACATAAATCTATAAAGTCTACTCGTGTACCGAAGTTACCGTGCATGGTGTTATACGAATCTGAGTAGGATAACAACTAATGGTGTGAACCTAATATATGTGTTTAAGAAGTCATTATTTTAAAAGGAATGTAGAAAAAAGTACAATGCACAAACAATCATAAACTCCAATTGTTCTCAACAGCCACCACGGAGTGTCACCTACATTGGACAATACCAGAATCTTTGTCCGGAAACTCTATACCGTGTAGCTCATGAAACATTATGTCTAAAGTACTAACATCTTGGAAGAACTCCCATTCCATGGTAACCCTTCTTGAAATGCCATGCATGCCCATGGCACAACAACTATAGGAGCAGCGATGTATGTCCTTAAATAATTATCAGAGAAATAGCGATGTATGTCCTCATATAGGTAACCATAGGGACAATGATTCTTTCCCTCAAATATGTAACCATAAAGAAATCAATGTTTTTTCTCAAATAATTAACCATAGGGACATTCATGTCTACCATCAAATCATAGTGAGCCTCTTCCCCCAACCCAATAGCCCCAACACTATCTGTTGAAGGTTCCACAACTTCCATGTCGCTTCCTATGGCATTCAACCCAAACCAATTGTATCTAACCACATATATTGGGGGACTTTACCCAACTAGTGGTCAAAATCACCTCATCATGGAGTCTACCTATGTGCACACTACTCAAAGATTCGGGTGAGAGGTAATCACCAAAATAATTTCCCAAGAGACAACATCATTGACACCTCTTCCCCTCCGACCATGTCACTCGTGTATCATGGCCTCACAATACAAGTAACCTGGTGCACGCCCAACCATATAGTCACACTTCTTCAAGATGATGTCCATGATGCCCAATCATGTGGTTAGTACCAACCAATGTAATCTGGTCCAAGCCCACATTGTGATCAGCATCACTCAACAATACCAAAGCCATACCGAACAAAACCACATGGTTCCAGCACATCTAATATCACACATCACTCACACACAAACATAATCAAAATAAATACATCAAACAGGAAAACAAAATAAACATTTATCTTCTCCCTTAATCATTCTTAACAATTCAAACATAGTAGTTTAATTCACATCAATTCAATTATAACCATTTTTCCACCCCCAGCCAAAATTCCCCAAATGTGAAAAGGACTCTAACCCAGCTACTCTCAATCATAAAAGAATTATGGAATACCAAACAACATTCCACAATTTATATGGCCATTTTAATATAATTAAATAAGTGACTATCTCAATACCCAACATCGTGCTAAAAGTCACAACCCCCAAATGACTACGAAAACACACAAAAAATGTATGAACCATATACATTAGACTCTTAGATGTTGAAACATCCAGTATAAACCCCAAATTAGAAGTTGATCTTTGTGGATATATGTTTCCATTAAATCCTAAAAATTCTAGTCATATGGAAACTACGGTGTGTGAGGAAATGAAATTCGAACAAAATAGGGTGCATGTGATTAGCCTTGCTGATGCGATCTTGCATCCACCGATAGATTGAGGAATATATTTTGGATGATGAATCTAGGAGAATAAATGGTTTTAGCCTCCTAGAGCATCAAGGACCAAAAATGGGGGAATTGGGCATTTTCTGAAATTAGAAGTGATTCTTTTTCATATATGCATAAAATAAAATATTAAATGTCATTTATGATGCACTACACAACATTTAATGGCTTTGTATATACTCTAGATTAAATGGAGGAATCCATGTGGATTTGACGCACCACATGGTTCAACACACAACTAGTATTCAGTCGGTACGTTGAAAGACAATACACAAAATGTCAAGTAACACTACACGCTGTGTTGTTGGATAATTCTTACACGGTCACCACATAGCATGTACTTGGTCAGCACACAGATTGTGCACTCTTTACCCACACACAGTGTGTACTTGAGAGTACATAGTGGGTATTCTAAATATTCTATAATTTCCCATATTTTCAAATTTTTATCAGAAACAAGTCAAAAATTTAAAACCTGGTCTGGATTTTGACCAGTTCCAAAAACCTAGGATCTTACACCCTATTAATGATGCAAGAAAGAGGAAATAACCTGTTCCATGTGATATATATGGGAGTGGTTAACATGTTGATATAATACATGACACTAGATGTTATAATATATTTTATTGTATCACCTTCTATGTTATGTTTCTTTTTTATAATGTATATGATTGATTTATTATGGTGATCATTATTTTTACTATCTAAGAATGAATATAATGGGTTATAAATTTAATTCGTAAATGGTGATGTAAATTTATGGATATCATAAAGATATTATTCTATATTATGTTCTGTAATGGTTTATATTTGATATATGTTTCATAGTATTATGATATTTTATTAATAACCTAGTCTCAACATTGTACTGTCTCTACCTCACTTCTGTTTAGAGACCTCTAGTGGATGGGGAGATTTTTTTGAGTGAATGTGGTAAACCTGAAATATGGCACCTAAGGTAGGGTATTAAACTGCATTAGATCCCTGGTGTTTTCTGGTCTTATGACTTCATGGATCCATAATACACAAAAATATTGGGCTAAACTTACAAAAAATTATATAATTATGTTCATATATAATCATTATTGAGCCATAAAATTTTATATTATTGTGGTAATTTGTATGGTTGTTGATGAGTATACATTACTAGATTTTACTAAAAATGATATTTTGGGATTATTTTCAAATAATTATTCTTTTACCAGAATTATGATATGACTTGTGTTCATGGAATATGTTATACACATAGGCTCACATGAAATTTGATTGTTTATATTTTGGGGGAAATAAATTTTAAAATGGGTTTTTATTAAATTTATTTACTAGATTTATTTATATGATTTTTTTTAAAATAAATTATTTGGGTTATACCAATTAATATTATCTTTTTTAATGTTTTTTATAGGAATATATTTTAATATAACTATTTTATAGTTAACTTTATGTGATAAAAGAATGATAATGGAGTAAATGGTTGGGATATTATTCCTTTGGGTTTATTTGGATGAAGCATTGATGATTAACTTATGGGATAAGTCCAACATCGAAATAATATATGGATATTAATTTGAGTTTTTATAACATAGTGATATTGAAATTTTAGCAGGGATGTTGTGTTATATGTCTGATTATAGATTATTTAATGATTGTATTCTTGACAAATTTAATTATTGTAAAATATTATACATGTTATGAAATGTTTCTAAATTAATTTTTGGGAATTTTAAAATTAGGTTAACTTGAAGAAATATTATTGAAGAACAGTGGTGTGGGGTTAATCAATACTTTAAGGTTTCTCATGTTTCCTAGAGTGATAATATTAGTATACTATAGAGGTAGTATCTGATGTCTAGGGGTGAGTAACATCAAGATAGAATGTTTATATTATTACCAGTGGGAAGTAGAGGACTCCCTAGTGGAGAGGACATAATTGTGGGATCACAAATAATTTTTTGATATATAACATAGATAATTTTTAGAAATATAGATAGGAATAGTGTTTTTTGATAT
Source organism: Viscum album (assembly GCA_963277665.1). Lineage (NCBI taxonomy): Eukaryota > Viridiplantae > Streptophyta > Magnoliopsida > Santalales > Viscaceae > Viscum > Viscum album. The sequence continues at coordinate 840,408,654 of OY728147.1, read as the reverse complement.
GATCAATATGATTTAGATTATTATTTGACACAGTTTAAAGACTTCTGGTTAAATGAGTAAAGATTATAATTTAAGATACAAGGGCCAACAATACAATGATATGGAATTATAGTTTAATTAATATCCATAGAAACCTTAATAAGGTGTCATTTAATTCTTCTTTATTTGATATGTACTTTCTTTAGACTCTCATGTTTAATAGATTATATGAGTTTGTAGAGCTTCAAAGATAATGTACTAAGTGATTGGATATACTATCTTTTTCTCATAATTACTCAGCATTATTTATTTCATATATATAAATGCATCTAAAGAGGTTACCTGATTTTATATGATCCCATGATCAAATATTAGGCCATAGAAGAGGGAATTTATACCTATTAGTTTATTTAGATATTGATTATAAGGATATAATTATAGATAAGATCATTATAGAGAGTGTATTAATTAGTTTACATTCTTATTTTAGTGTTATAGGCATTTTATGTTGTAGTAATAATATGAGAATAGTTAAGAAGATAAACTAGAGTATGAAGATATTGAATATCCATGGGATGTTTCATTCACTTCCTCTTATATGGGATGAATTTTTGAGATTTTCAAATATGATAGGCCAGTTTATTTTTTTCATAGAGTCTTTTAATCCTATGGAACCGTGTAATATATATATAAGTATGGCCTATTTACAACACAATTATAGGAGGTTTCCTTAACTGCGTGTAATGTGTGTCTTATGATAAAGTTAGTGTTACTATGTGTGCTAAAGAGTATCATCATAAATTGATAGAAACAAACCATAAAAATTGTCAGGGAAAGGATGCGGATTAATTTCATAGAGTTACATGTAGTAGTTAACACTTGATACTATGAATATAGTAGTTTGAGAACCCAATTTAGGATCAATGGATCAAATACAAGACACAACTTTCTTTTATATCAGGTTTTTAGATAGTTTGGTGTGTTTATCAAATGGTTCTCGTATCCTATACCTTATTAGATTCCTTTCTTGAAATAAGGGAATATAATCTTTTTCCCCAGATATAGTGCGTTATTGATTTGAGGTTTGTTTTAGTGTATTTATAGAGATATTATTTTTAAAAACACATATATGGAATAATATAAATCATTTTTGAAGATACCCTTAGTGTTCCATTGTGTTTGTGGATTAGTTTACTTATAGGATTTCTACATGAAACAAATCTATAATTAAGATGTAATTTATTGTATTAATTTAAAGAATCTATTTTTGGATTCCAACCATTTTTACTAGAGATTAGTGACCTTATCATTACTCAAAGGTGATGAGTATACCTTTACATTAGATTATTATCTATATCCAAGCTTGAATGGACTTGACCTTAGAGGGTTTGGTATAATTATATATCATGTAACTGTTATGTTCTATAATGCTAAACTGGGGATGGTTCTACCAATTTTTTCTCTAGTATTTTATTGTTAACAAGTAATGTTTTCTAATGATTTCTCAGGGTTTTGACCTAAAATTAATATCATGTTCACCATTTATTTTTTTATTTCCAATCCTATATCAATAACAACATATTTTATGTCATGAATTAGTTAATAGACATAAAAAATCATAGCATAGACATTGAGACGATTATATATTCAAGTACAACCCCATGGGATTCTCTAATTTTCGGAGATATATGATAAAAAATTGAGAATATTTTCAGAATAATGTAATTTAAGCTATGTAAATATGAACAATTGGTATCCACTTCGAAGGATATTTGTTATGTTTATTTTTTCGGATGAATCTTGAAGATTATAATAGATTAATTAATGATTTGGATATCATGATATTTTAGGGAGGGGTGGGGTTATACCATGGATGTATTTTAGTAGTAGGTACATATCTAGATATTTCATTCATCTAATAAAATGAACCTCCAGTGTTCATAGTGTAATGGAATAAGATATTCCAAACCAATATAATTTTATTTTTTATAATGTTCATAAACCATATATTGGAATATTAATAGAAATAATATATTCTTTAAAAACATATAAATGTTGTTATAAGATCATTTTGTGTCTATTTAATTATTCTATGATTTCAAATAGTTATATTTGGATTTAAATTATATTATTCTTCAATCATTTTGAATAAAATGACTATATTTCTATTAACCCACAGAATGTGGGAACAATTTTATATTATTAAAGGTCCTATGATGTTTAATAATTTAGAATATTCATTGTGTTTTCCATTTATTATCTTTGATTCATTTGGGGTTTCTCCAAATTTGAAGTGCATTTGACTAGGCAGGTTTATATGGGAGTGAAATCACTACTTAATAAGTACCGTGAGGTTACACTTTAATAATTATAAATGTTATCAAAATATCTATTGATATAGATTTTTCCAATCACATGTAACGAATATACGATATAATATTGTGCTTCTAAATTTGTTATTCTATGATAGTTGATACATGAGGATAGTGATGTCACTAATATATCTCATTACATCAGATTATATAATTAGAACTAACAGACCGATGATTTGGTGGCAGTGGTTTTAGTCTAAGATATGAAATGATGGATCTAATATCTATTTGTTGGGATATTTTTGGTGTCTAATAACCATAAAATCACGAGGTACAGTTTTGAATAATGGTATTTGAATCTGTGATAGGGTAAAAAGGTCAAGTACCTTTAGGATTCTGATTTTATGGTTTTCTATGCCCTAAGGAAGGGGAATGTCATTGATTATTTTCTTGGTAGGATAACATATGATCATTTTTTGTGGGAATGTATTAGGGAGTGGAAATTAATTATCCTCTTCTTAGTGATAAGAATGGATATGATAAAGGAGTATGGAATGATAGATCTATATCCTATTGATATTATTTCATAATTATTGGATTAAGTAAATGCTATATAGGAGTCCCATTCATATTACATTGTGAAATAAGAAATACTCTAAAGTGGAGAGCTCGTTTTGGAATGGATTCAAGATGCTGATCCATATACACAAAAGTTGAATGTCCCATAATAAATGATAGATAAAATAATAATGGACTCCCACAACTCTCAATAGGTAGTGTATCTAGGATTGATCAAATTTTACATTACTATCCTACATTGATTATAGTGCCCCAACATGATGGTGGTTAATGTATGACATGAGTCATGAAACCTCACTAGAAATCCGGTGAAAAATATAACCATGGACTAGTGGGACTCTTTATATGAATTTATTTCCCATTTGAATGTTGTACAAGGTTAATAAATAATATTTAATGTGGATTTCAAGATCTAACAATGTTTTGATGTTGCATTTATTATTGTAGAATGGATAATATTTATTAGAATTCGAAACATATGGATACCTTTGAGGATTTACAAATCCAATAATTTCATTCTCTACTATATTAACTAGTGTTGGGAAATTCAAAAATCGTTGAAAAAATCAATCAATTGGAGACCATAAAGTCGGTACCCATTATTTAAATATTTATAGTTACTCATTATAGCAGAAAAAATAATATATTTATCGGAGGTAATGACCATTGGAATTATTATACGTGATTGGGTATTCATGATAGTGACTTCATTGTTGGGGCACGCTTGTTAAGGATAGAAGTAAGATTGTTCCAATATTATTGGAATCAATCTTGATTTTTGAATGGATTAGCACAATTTCTTACAATTTTTTTGTTGCCCCAAAATAATGGGTCATGCATGAAATGGTTCATGTCTCTTAGAAATGTAAATATGATCATTATCACTTGATTATGATTTATTACAAGTAAATTTTACATGAGTTAGATGATTCATTATATGAGTGATTAGATTCTTTTATGGGTTAGAGTGATAATGTGCTTTAGAAAAAGAGGGAACCTCTTGTATAAGTGTTATGTAAGATAACATCCACATAGGAAGAGACATGGGATAAAGAGTTCAATACGATAATATAGGGGAATTTACTTTTTGACAAGGATTTATGGTGAAACTTCTCAAGGATTAAATCCAATGGTGATTAGCTTTTTAAAAGCCCCAAATTTTATAGTATTGAATCAGATTTATTTTTCAGAATAATATTAATTTGTTGTTATTTATTTGATAAATTTTTTTGTGATTGTGAAAACTGATAATGGATCTAAGGTGTGTATGAGGTAAAAAATACAATAATATTTCAGCATAGGCCACCAAGTATCAAATAATGGTAAATCCTTACCAAATTACATGTTTAGGGGAGGCATACATGTTTTGGGATCCACAAAACTTTTAGTGGAACTATACCATGTTTTTGGTGAGCCATTAGGTTACAATCTTTTGTCTACCACTTACCTCGTGAACAACGAATAAAAATTACATAATGGATATTTTTATGTCATAGAAATATAATTATAATATCTAACACCATTATTTTATATACATTAACCTAACCATAAATTCATATCCTTTTAACAAACTCCCTTATTTGATCTCCTAACACCTTTTTATGATGAATTTGGGATTTTTTATTTGTGTGGTTATCCTTAGGGAATGTCTAATCACACATAATCATTAACATATTCCTTTTTTAACTCACTCATTATTCATCTCAATCAAAAATAGAGGGTTTATATTAGTTTCCTCGATTCATTTGATTGATTTTAAGTTATATGACCTCCTTAATTGGTATTACACATAGAGGAAAGACGTAGGTTGTTGTCAATATTGTTTATTAATTTTTTTATTCCCGTATAATGATATATATTAGAGTGTACAAGTATGTGTCATGTGTATTATAAAAATTTTAGGATAATTTTATGGATCATATGTATTATAGGTATCCTTTTGAAATTGAAATATGTGTGTTTTTTCATTATTCATAATATCTAGTGGTGAGATGATAACATGGGAGTTATAATGTCATATTAAGATAGAATAGACACCAAATAAGTTGTATAAAATGTAATTTTTATATTAGTTTCCTATTTTGGAATAGAGGTATGAGTTGTGACAATATTATGTTAAATGGAAATGAATCTTGATGAATAGTATATTATTTTTTTATGACTTTATTAGTGTTATAAGAGTTACCCTATTTTAAAACACGCTTCTATGAGTGGATGGTGTATTATCGTTGGTTTTATCATGGAGGCTCTGCCTATGGTTCAATATATGGGATTTTGAATTTAGGTATATAGGGAATATTGATGGGTTCAATGTTAGGTATGTTTAGATATTCAATGTCTTATATAGAGGAGTTTGATGTATATTTATTATCATTTGTTCTGATATATTCCCATAAAAGTGGGTCATTATACAAATTTTCCTATATTTAGATGTTTTACCATAATAACATATAATAGAGAATAGTCATGAGAGTCACATTTTCAATGGTGTGGTTTCTCCCAAGGAAGTGGGTTGCTATAAGGCCCTTACAATATTTGTATATACATTTTTATGAATTCATATATTTTGGACCAACATGAGTATTGTATGTCATGATCTAGATTATTTTTTTCTTATATGGATTAAATATTACTTACACGTCACTATTTGATTGTCGAACATGTGATTAAAGGTGTTGACTAAAATATTTTGTCCATTCCATGCTATATTTCCTAAGGTTCTCTCTATTTCCTAAGGAAAACATCCATAGGTACTAGATGAAACATATAAGGATTGGGTTTTTTGTCCCATTATTAGCACACAATTAACTAGGATATTAACATTATTTATATATGTTTTTTTATTATCAACTACATACACTCTCATATAGTGTTTTATTTGTTTTAAGAACCCTTTGATGGTGTCCTACAATGTTTTTTACTCACCACATGTATATGTACCTTCACTATATATACGTTACACTATTTGAGATACGTATAGGAGAAACTCCCAAAGTGATGTTGTTTGTATGATTGGTTATAAATTTGATATGGAGGTTATGAAGGGATATCTTCTAGAACATTCTATTTTTTGTTCTGCATGTGCATTGATTTTTATTTTATTGCTATATATATGACCAATTTTTTGTTGATATTTCTTATAGATGTGGATATATGACTCTAATATGTTATCATTTTTATTTAACTAGTAATGTTATTCATATGGTTAAAATATAACTATTATTCAATTTTAATTTATCATGTTTTATGGTTTATCTCTCAATAATTATTGTATGTAATATTTTTAATGGTATATTATTACTAATGTATGGTTTGGACCCACACCAATAGTTTGAAACCATAGGAATATGGGGATATATATATTTTGGGTCATTTGGCCCTCTGAACTAAGTTGGGAAACTAGGTATTGGGTGTTATAAGTATTATAATGAACAGGTAGCTGATTGGATCTCACTAAACCCTTTATAATTGTGAGAGTTATAACATGTTTCTACATACCTTTTATAAAAAATGTCTATGAATGGTAATTATTATATTTGGTAATGTTAAATAATCCCCTTGGGCCACATATAATATAATGAAAATTGAGTTTTTTTCAAATATGATTGTCCCTTTAAAAAATCCATTTTTATCACAAACATAAATTATATTTTTCTTTGAACATTTGGAATATTTAATTGAATATTTATAAGTTTATTCAATAATTAATGTGATATTACAATGAAAATATTATTTATTTATATTAATAATGAATAAATGGAGAAATAATAAACTGCAAATGAGATTTGGTCATCGGATTCAAGGAACAAGTTTTTAAACTCCAATACATGAAATAATTTCATAAGGCATTGTTAAGAGGAAATTTTAGTAGGTCCATTGATTTTATAAAAATATTTTAATACACATTAAATCACCAACCATGACATTTTATCAAATTATCCACATTTTATGGATATTTAATTCATGAAAATATTTAAAATCTCATTATTTCATATCCGTATATGTTTTATGAGTATATATTCACTTCGAGGATATTGAGTGGCCCACTTACAATATATATTAAGGAGGGATTAAGCCTTTATTTTAATTAGAGGAAAAATTAAAATAATTTGAGTTATGTAGTTTTCCTCATTTTAGTTAATTTTTAGTGTTTTCTCATTTAAACATCTATCATTTTACATTAGAGTGACTAAAATTACTTATATTAGAATAGGTTCCCACATAAATGTTGGCGATTTACATTATTGGGGGATATTGAAGGTATATTTGATTTGATAATTCATGTTTGATCCAAATATTATATACCTTTTTTCAAAATATGTTAGTTTTTTTGTTATTATATTATTATATTTTAATTTTTCTATAATCATCATTGATGAAATTTAACTACTCTTATATTTTATTTCAAGTGTTGTTATATTCATGAAAGCATTTAACATAGAACAAAAAATTCTCACATGTTTTTATCCTATTGTTCCAATATTATAAAATGATTTTCCCTATATTTTCACATTAATTTGACCATTTTGTTCTCAATTTTTATCATTTGATGAACCTTTGGAAAAATATCCATATTTATAAAAATATCATTATATAAGAGAAATATAATGGAATATTCCATTTTTATCATGTTCATCATGTACCTTCTCACCTATAAATTCAAAATGATTGTTACAAAATGTATTTGGGTGTGTTTTACTAACATAAGCATTTCATTACACATAATATCTATACATGAAATCCATATATTCCTTTAGATATATATATTTTTCATCTGGATGAATCTCTATATGTGTCTCTTGATAATCCACCACGCATTTTGTGGGTTTTATCTTGATATTAACTTCATCTCACGAGTGATTCATTATATTTTTAAATTCACCCACTAACATGACTCATATAAATGAATTACATATAATGCACTTGTCATATGTTAAAAAGGGCCACACCTATCATAGCATAAAACTCATCGAATGACATAAACTTTACCAGCTTCAATAGTTTTTCATATATCATGATTTCACAAAACATTTTTTCAAAACAAATTCCTTAACACTTAAATATAGGGTTGTATTGTGGATGTTTAGGGTTGAACCATGAGTAATAGTGACAATAAATCAATAGTATGTTTATAAAAAACATATAACCTATGGAATAAATAAAAATTAATTTTAAGATGAGGATATTGACCACTGAGGGAGTTGTATAAAATATCATATGAATATTGAATTTGAGTCTTCAAATTCCACCAAATATCATAATTCTTTGTTCCATAGAATAATGTTTTATTTTATTTGTAAATTTATAATGATGTATATGTGTAGAGACTAAATGAACTAAACCTCAATTTTTTTAAGATTTTCACCACCTAAACACATTTTCACATTATTTCTTAAACACTATAATATTTAATCATCAAATATGAAACTTAATCATATAAAAACCCCTTTAAATTATATATATTATCACAACATAATAGTATTAACTAATAATAGGAAAACGAAGAAATCATTTCAATAATAATTTTTATGAAATTAAATAAATGTAATTCCTCTATCCAAATTTTTGAAAATAAATTATATAATAAAACTTATGATTTATAAACCATAGATAATTATTTAACAAAATCATTGTATACTTCTCATCAAATGGATTATATGTCCATAGATGGGGCTAGGAAAATTTATATTTAAAAATTAAAAAACATATACCATATATTTAATATATAATTTTTGTCGATTAAATAATAAATATCTATAAATTTCTTATTCTTCCTTCACCAAATACACCAATAGAGTAAAATTTATCTATTTTGCGTTGTCTCCCTATAATTATTTATTTAATCATGTTTTAATAGTTTTGACATAGAAGCATGCCAATATTTAATTGTCTCATGGACTGTTTTGTAACTCTTGGTTAAATTAATTATCTCATTATTCCTAAATCATTTTCTAATCTGTTAAAATATAATGATCCATTTTAATTGTAATATCCCCCCTTAAACTCTCAATTATTATTTTAGAAAACTCCTCTTTCAACAAGGCATAATTGAAAAATGTCACCATTATATTTTAACTTTCTACCTGTTGAATTCATTTCAATCATTTAATTATATGAAACCACCTCATGGAAATAGATTTGAATATAACTAAATACGCACGATTTATGAAAAAAGGGTGAAAATTCATTTATAGTCAATTCTCCAACACGTAATTTTTTTATTCATGGAAAATTATAAAATAATTTTAAAAAATAACAATAATATAACAAAAAATGTTAAAAAACATTTATCTTATTACCCTAAATTTAGCACCCCAACCCATAAATTATAAATAGTCATTATTCAAGTTTCTATGTGTCCTTAATTGCGCCTCCTCGTATGGTAGAAGCTAATGAGTATTAGTAAGAGCTAAATTATAATAACATTAGCTGATAATACCATCAATATCATACTAAGTAATAGTAGATAAATAATTGAAGCATATATATCCAAATATAACAACATGGTAGAAAAATGGATTTATTAAAGAATTTATACAACAATAAATAATCAACCCTAATGATTAAATATATGATATCGTAACACAGTAAATAATCAAAAAGAAAGGATAATTACCCATTACACTATCCTTGGAATGACAACAAACCAATATCCAAAATACGTCTTATACCCTCTAACACATCCACCACCACTATGGACATATGCTCACATGTATACCAACTATAAGGTTTACATGTACATTTGGGTGAATATACAAACTGTTATTATAATAAATAATAGTACACAACTATTTATTTTCCCATTTATTAATAGAAATATTTTTCCTGAATATACTAAATGGAATTAAACTGATAAATATCACAAGAATACAATTTCTATTCTACTAGGATATCATGATGCCACTTTGATGGTTAAATTATAACAACTCTGGCCAGATACAAACATGGTATGATTATTCCCATGTTCTAATAATAAGAAATGGTAAGTGACGTATAACCATATAAAATAGTCTCATTTCACCATATGTGATCCCATTCTGTTTGAAATCTAAATATACTTGTCACATATAGTCATAGGAGATCCACACTAGATAGAATAATAAAAATGATAATGAAATCCATCCCTTCAAGACTCATTTTAGATAGTAATTATAATTCTTATATATATATATATACACATATATTTTTCACCCTTATGATATAATTCATAATATAGCTTACATATAACTCTAAGGTATACCCTCTAAATAGTAGGCATAATACTACGACTTCTATCTTAATGAAAACATAACAATATAAATAAGTTTTTTGATACACAACCCTAATAAATCCCCTCTTAATGGAATAATCAATATTATAATAAAATATTTCCACTACGACTTCTATCTTAATGAAAACATAACACTATAAACATATTGACTGAGCAGATCCCCTGATATTAGTAAAATCAATATTGTAGAGACCCAAAATTGACATACATGGACATTACATTACTTTTGCGGAATACCTAATACATAACAAAAATAGACACCAAAGGACTATAATAGTTTAGTGTCTTTGGAAATTCAAAATATAATCTTCTAATCTTGGTGAAAGATCTTTAACATCTCCCATAATGATCATCCCTTTTCTTCTTACCTAAAAACTTTCTTTATATCATGGGGAAAAGAAAACATATAAAGGGTGATCTCAAATGCTCAGTAAAGGTATAAATGGTGAAAATAAAACAAACCATATACATTTGAAATTCAAAACATGAACATAAAGTCTACACATCAAAATCCTGAGTTGTGAAATAAATCGTGGCAGTATGTAAGGCATAGGTCACAACGGAACATCAATCATGATAAAATACATGGGAATAAAAAATTTAATTGTGGAAAACCATTAATAACATTATTTTATTTCCATAGTAGCCACGGCATTGCTACCAATACCATCTTAGTGGACAAAGTCCCTTTCTGAATCGAGTTCACTCCTCGTTCCAGTCCTGTATCACTGAACCGGATTAACATAACATTCCAGCCATGTCTATCTCATGAGATATAAATAATTAACCAATGCATTGGAGGGAGATATAGGTTCCACCCATATCACAATGAAATCATTGTTACTTGTGCCAAAAAATAAACATAAATTATTCATCATAACCCAAAGAATAAATGGGTTTCATAAACATCATCCCATCACAACATAATCCATATAAAACAAATTGATATAATTTCATAATAATAATAATCAAACCTTGTAAATAATATAGAAATTATAGTTTAAACATAATCATACTAAATAATTTCATCTTATATAGAAAATAGTTTTGACAAAACACTTGAAATGAATTCTTGAGGAAAATGAACTTTCTTCTTAAAATAAATTTTCTTTTCACAAAATACCATGCAATTTTAAAATAAAAGGATTTTATTGAAAATAACCATGAAATCTTGTATACTAAACACCCTGAAAATAAGGCTTTATTAAACCAAAAAAATCATTTCATGTCGTATAAGTTAAAAACACTCTCTTTGGTCTTTTAACGGAAAATTAAAAAAGTACACCGTATGGTAAACAGAAGAAAGATTCATGTCATAACACAAAGTAAATGCCATAGAGGGTTAAAAATGAATTTAAAAATATATGGAATAATATCAAATACTTTGTGAAAAACATTCTTATGGACATGGATGAAAAATATGACCCCATTAAATACTTACGTATAAGCAATCTCGGACAAAAATGCGATTGAAAAATTATCCCTTACTTTAGGTTCGATATGATTCATACGTATCTGAAACACCTGTATAATTATTTAAATAATGTCATTTACTTATTACAGATTCATATTCATTGTTATGATATCATATATGGTTCACTTATGACTTTATATTACCCGTTCATTTGTAAATTCCATGTTAAAGCAGCGTTTTGGGTAAAATAATTTTATTTATCGTACGTGTTTGGACTTGTTATTCTTGATATTATTATTAAATATAACATGATTTACTTACATCCAGAATTTAAATAATGATTTATATATCATATATATTCAGTATATATATATAATAAATAGATAAATGAAATGAAATACACCGTTCATGGAGACGGTAGGCCGTACGCACGCATTAATGATGTATTCATTTTCTTATTGACTTGAATGGTAGTAAGTAGATGAAATATATATATACATAAATAAAGTAGATTTATAATTTCATATGTTTCATTATTATTCATTATATACACATTATAATCATTCTTGAATTGTTAACATGGAGAATGAATCTAATCGCGTCATGGAGACGGTAATCCGTACGTACGCACGAGCGATGATATCGTTCCCATAATTATTGAATTGAATTAGAGTGGAGAATATAATATCTCAGAATCATTATGATGTTATAATAACTATATATAGTTATTATTCACACCATTTTACACATCCAAGTAAGGTGGTGGGGGAAAAACAGATTACAGCACGGCGTGGAGACGGTATTCCGTATGTATGCATGCGCTGTGATTTCGTTTTCCGTAGGATGGATAGAAGGTGAAATGGATTTGTTTCATATTTATAATAACATATAAATATATTAGTGATAGTGATGTTATTACTTTAAAATGAAACAACTAAATAAGAAGATGTTTAAGAAGAAATAAAACTTTAAAGAATCGGTAGAAGAGATTACCTCTTTTTCGATGCACCTCTTTTAAGCTTTCTCTTAAGGCACTAGAGTTGGTCTTTTGGGGAGACAAGAACCTCTATAATGTTTCTAGGGAATTTTATAATGGAAATGGGATGGTGTTGACCGATCATGAAAGCTCAACATTGTGTAAAGAGAAGAGGGAGGAGGTGCCCTTTTATAACGGAGGAGAGGGGCACTTTAAGAAAAAACATAAAATATTATTTTATAATAAATTCAAATTAAGTACATAATAGCTCAAAATTGATTTATTTTGAACCTAAAGTGGGTATGGGTCGAAATAATCTAAAAAATAGGTTTTATACAAGTTTAGGATACTATTTTAACCTTATCATTTCGATTTAACTGTAAGTTAAATAATTTTACTTTTACTGTGTCTTCTTGTTTTCTTACACTATATGGTTAATAAATTTACAATAACAGGTAAAAATAAAACCAATTGGTTAGATATTAATATATATAACCTTTTCTAATTCATTTGACTGAACCTTAGATTTTTAAGAATAGAATTTCAATTAATAATATAATATTTGTTTTAAAAACTAGTTTATGTCAATTTTGACACTATTTGGTAATTGATTTTGGTGGAAATCATAAGAGCATGATTGGTTCGAAAAAAATTGATTAAATCAATACTAACATGTCATATTAACCTATAAAATTACTGTTATTAATAAAAAGTCTCAAATTTAATTTATTTGGGTATTTATAATATCAACTATGTTAATATTTCATTAATAAGGTAATTACTGCATCATCATTGTGTCATAAATAAATTAAATAATTTAATGTCTAAAAATTATAAATAAAATATAATTATTTAGTAAATATCTTTATCTTTCTAATTAATATTTATATTCTAATTTATCTTATGTATTACCCTATATTTAAAATGTTTTTTTATTAATATTTGATTTCAACTTTTTTAACTCTTCTTTAAATAAAATAATAATAATTGTCCTAATCAAATAGAAGTGGACCTAAAGGGTAATATTTTATTCTTAAGGTTGTTTTTGGTCGAATTAATCTTATCCAATAGAATTAGGACATGTTTTAGGGTAATAATAATATCATTTTTATCCTTAATTACCCTATTTACTTTTAACCGTGGTAAATAAAATAAAAAATTCATTATTCACCAATAATTATTTTTATCTTACTGAACCACATTTTTCACCTTGATATTAACCGTGTCTCTATGATATTTTAAATTAAACACACAAAAGCGATAAAATTATGTTTTATGTATAATTGCAAATGCTCCTAGGAGGTGGGTAAAAGACGGTGAAAAGTTCAATAAAATTTTTATATATCTATAATTATTATAAAATGACTCCATTGAATTACATTGAACTTGTATAAATATTATGTATCTATTTTTACCTAAAATAAATTTAAATAAAATAAATTATTATTTAAATAAAAACTAGGAATTAACCAATAACTCAGTGTTTTCACTATACATAAAAAATTGAATGTTTTCTGAAAAACACCAAAATTTCACCCAGGCTAATTTCGATATTCCGAATCCAAATATGAAGTCCATTTTGAAAAATAAAATTTATAAAAAATAAAAAAGTGGGTATTACTATTAATAATGTCTAGTTTATATAATATTTTAATAACATATCGTTGTATAGTGAAACCCGGTATTGCGTACAAAACACGCTCTCGTGGTAGGCCGTGATTTCATGTAAAGCAAGCCATGCCAGGGTTGCGTGTAGTGGAAGATTCTTTTGTTTTTGTGAATAATAGAATACAACAATATTTTATTTATACATTGAATATATATATATACACACTCAATGTTTCATAGAATAACTTCTATCAAACGATCATAAAATTTTGTGTAACACGATCGAAGAATAGTGTTTCGTGTACTGAAATCTAATACGGTGTTGCGTATAGCGGAAGATAATATTGGTGTATCATACAACACAAGACATCAAATAAATTAAAAATATTACTTCTGATAATATCTCAGGGTGTTACATTCTACCCCCTTTAAAATGAATTTCAACCTCAAAATTTTTCGAGGTTATAAATGGTTTACTACTTGAAAGTTTCTTTAATAGAAACCCACATCGTAAAAAGGACTACCAAAACTGAAATTTGAAAACTAAATTATGAAACGTAATGGTTACCCAAATTATCTAATCACTGGGTTTCCACGTAGGAAAACATAGGTGAAAATATGTATATGGAAGAGAAATATAGCCATCAAGTTCTGATGGAGAGTGGTAGAGAACATGGCTATGAAAAATACAACAATCACAAAGCCATAAATTTGTTATGATCTAAGGTGCCATATGATTCATTACATATAAGGGAAATAGGAAAACATTCTTGTTTTTCAAGTTCATTTCCCTAAAGTTTAAAAATTTTGAATTAGAAGAAATACTCTCTTGATTTTGGTACAATCTCACCATTGGTCATTCCTTGAACAATTTCCACTTTATCTCTTAAAGAATTGAATTTGAATTTGTCATTAGTGATGTGTTAGCAAATCATGGGATAGAATGATATTTCATTCCATCTGTCACAAACAAAAGGTTAGCAAAAGTTATTAAATTTACATAAGTCTATCTATAGTGATATTAATCGTATATGGTTCCTAAAATGGACTTATAATTCTTATATCATACCACATAATAAATTAAAACTAATTTATATTAACCAGGGAATTCCTGTAGGCCAGTGGTAGGCGATAAAGGCCTATCACACTTCAGTAGTGGGTTCGATTCCCACAACCTTGTCCGACGCGACAGGTTGTCGCCCATCCTGCTGGTTGTCTGTTTTTCTAACACTACAAAATTATAACATTATAGAAATAATATCAAAAAACAAGTTCTATCCTTCAATAATACTATCTGATTTTCAACATAATCCATTCCAATCTTTAGGATTATCCAAAATACATCTGTCCAATATCATAGTGTAAAGAAAATGATAACTTGAAAGGTCACATAACAAGCATGTGAATACCATAATTTATCCCCCATATATCATAAGATATATCTTATTGGTCACATTCTAAAGATGTGAATACCTTAATAATTAATCCTTTTGAAACATGAATTACCATAGAACCTTATTGAAAACATGAATGAGGTCAAAAGATAACTCTTTCCACATTCCAAAATCCCAAAATTTTTATATACTCAAACAATGATATCACTTTGTCCTTATATCAGTCATGAGCTCATGAATACTATAAAACATTTCATTTTCTCATTATCCCTTCACTATGCGCATATCATCCGCTTTCCAAAATTATTTCAATAACTATTCATGGTTATAGCTACCATACAATTATTGAAAACCAATACATAGATATTCTAAAATAACACGATACTATAAATGAGATTCCATGATACTATTTTCAAATCCCATTACATAAACACTTAATCATTCCATAACATCATTGTCATACTCAACATCACAAATAGTGATCTCATATAACTTCCCTTTCTCCTTTTCCTTAAGTGGTTGCTCACATCGATCATCATTAACCCTTCGATTAGGGAATTGATTATCATAATGCACCATTTCCTTCCACTTGAAGCATTGAAGTGTAGGTGGAGAGTTCTCAGTAGTATTTTCTCTATTCACGCCATTAGAAACCCTTTCCCCATTACTTCGGCACTCATATGCTTGATGACCTTCTTTTCCATACTTGAAACATTTTCTAGTACCTTTTAGACAATCACCACCATGCTTCTTTACACACTTTGAGCATAAAGAAACATTCACGTTCTTTTCACCATTGTTATGAGATTTTTCCTTGAACTCCATTTTTCATTTCTTACCAAAACCATGAGATGGATATGTAACACCAACTTCCAGTTCTACCTTGATATCACAACACACAATTTCTTCATAGGTAATGAAGTCTCTTATAGCTAATTCCCTTATAAGACTTGGTTTTAAGACACTGAAGAATCAATCAACTTTAATTTCAGGTTGGATGATAAAGCCAGATGCATACCTTGCACGCCTTGTAAAATTCGCCTCATGTATACCAACAGATTCATCATCCTTTTTCTTAATATCATTGAACTCCTTTTCCATCTTTGTTTGATGAGTATGAGGGACGTGCATATTGAAAAACAAGGTCTTGATCTCATTCCATTCCATGGATACAATTTCATCTTGGGGACTTGTATTCTTAATTAGAGTCCACCACTGGTCTGCTTCACCTTCTAAATGGTAAACAGCTAAAATAAATTTTTCATGTTCTGAACAGCAAAGTATGGAAATTATCTTTTCAATGGTACTGATCCATTGTTCACCAACAAGTCGATCAGAAAACCCATTGAAAGAAGGTGGACGTTGCCACATGAAGGACTCAATAGAATATTTTTCCTTTCTCTCCTCATTTGGAAGTCTAGAATGATTCATTGCTTGTGTAAGTATAACAATAATATTTTTCACTCCATCTCCCATAATATTGGTTTGTTCAGGAGGAAAATCATTGCATTGTCCATTACATTGATCAACACATTTCCTTCAGGTTCCATCCATCGTCTAAAACCCAAAAAGAACAGTGTGAGAGAAAAAAATCATTCTAGGAAAACAGAATAATAAAGGGGGATTGCATTCAATATATAAAATATTAGGTTTAATTCTAATACCATTACCATAATTCTTGTACTATAACCTATATGTATACTTATCCATAAGGGCATTCCTAGACATACCTTAGAAATATATCATGGGATTTCACTAATGTTTTCGCATCCTAGTTTCCAAAGGTTACTAAACCATTCCTCTGATACCAAATGTAGAGAAAAAATCTTGGCATACATGGACATTACATTACTTTTGTGGAATACCAAATACGTAAAAAAACAGACACTGATGGACCGTAATAGTTTAGTTTTTTGGAAACTTATAATTTAATCTTCTAATCTTGGTGAAAGATCTTCAACATCTCCTATACATATTTTCCCTTCTTTTTCTTACGTAAAACTTTTCTTTATATCCTAGGGAAAAGAAAGCGTATAAAGGGTGAGATCAAATGCTCAGTAAGGGTAAGCATGGAGAAAATAAAACAAACCATATACATTTGAACTTTAAAACATGAACATAAAGTTTACACATCAAAATCTTGAGTTGTGAAATAAATCATGGCAGTACGTAAGGAATAGGTCATAAAGGAACATAAATCATGATAAAATATCAATCGAATAAAATATTTAATTGTGGAAAATCATTAATCACGTGATTTTATTTCTATAGTAGCCAAGACATTGCTGCCAAGACCATCCTAGTGGACAAAGTCCCTTTCTGAATCAAGTTCACTCCTCGTTCCAGTCATGTATCACTGAATCAGATTAACTTACCATTTTAGACATGTCTATCTCATGAGATATAAATCGTTACCCAATGAATTTGAGGGATATATAGGTCCCACCCATCTCATAATGAAATCATTCTTACTTCTTCCACAATATAAACATAAATCATTTATCATAACCCAAAGAATAAAATGGGTTTCAAAAACATCATCCCATCATAACGTAATATATATAAAACAAATTAATATCATTTCATTATAAAAATAATCAAACCAGTTAAATAATATAGACAATATAATTGAAAAATAATCATACTAAATAATTTCATCTTAGATGGAAAATAGTTTTGAAAAAACACATGAAATGAATTCTTGAGGAAAATATCCTTTCTTCTTAAAAACCATTCTATTTTCACAAAATTCCACGCAATTTTAAAAGAAAAGGATTTTATTTGGAATAACCATGAAATCTTGTAGAGTAAACATCATGAAAATAAGGCGTTATTAAACCGTAAAAATTGGTTCATTCTGTATAAGTTAAAAAACATTCTCCTTGTACTTTTAACAGAAAAGTCAAAAAGTACCACATATGGTAAACAAAAGAAAGATTCATACCATAACACAAAGTAAAATTCAAAGAGGGGTAAACATGACTTTAAACATAAATGGAATAATATTAAACACTTTATGAAAAACATTCTTATAGACATGGATGTAAAATATAACCCTAGAAAATACTTACGTATAAGAAATCTCGGATAAAATAAGATTGAAAAATTATCCCTTACCTTAGGTCTGATATGATTTGTACGTATCTGAACCTCCTATATATTTATTTAAAAAAAATCATTAGCTTATTAAATAATCATATTCAATGTTATGAAATCATATATGGTTCACTTATGACTTTATATTACCCATTCTTTTGTAAATTCCATGTTAAAGTAGCGTTTTGGGTAAAATCATTTTATTTATCATACGTGTTTGGACTTGTTGTTTTGGATATTATTATTATTATATCATGATTTAATTAATCCAGAATTTAAATCATGATTTATATATAATATATAATCAGTATATATATATATAATAGATAGATAAATGAAAGTAAATACACCATTCATGGAGATGCTAGGTCGTACGTACATATGAACGATGTTTTCCATTCATTATTGACTTGAATTGCAGTAAGTAGATGACATATATATATACATAAATCAAGTAGCTTAATCATGTCATATATTTAATTATTACTAATTATATAAACATTATAATCATTCTTGAATGGTTAACATGGAGAATGAATCTCACCGCGTCGTGGAAACGGTAATCTGTACGTACGCACGAGCGATGATATGATTCCCATAGTTATTAAATTTAATTGGAGTGGATGATATAATATCTATGAATTAGTATGATGTTATAATAACTATATATAGTTATTTTTTACACAATTATACCCTTCCATGTAAGGTGGTGGTGGAAAAACAGATTACACAACGGCGTGGAGACGGTGTTCCGTACGTACGCATGCTCAGTGATTTCGTTTTTCATGGGATGGATAGAAGGTGAAATGGGGTTGTTTCACATTTATAATAACATATAAGTATATTATTGATACTTATTTTATTACTTTATAATGAAACAACTAATGAATAAGAAGTTGAAGAAGAAAGAAAACATGAAAGAATCGGTAGAAGAAATTACCTCTTCTTCGACGCACCTCTTTTTAGCATCCACTTAAGGCACTAGAGTTCGTCTTTTGAGGAGACCAGAACATCTATAATGTTTCTAGAGAAGTTGATAAGGTAAATGGTCAGGGTTTTTCCGAGCATGAAAGTTCAAAATTGTGTAAAGAGAAGAGGGAGGAGGTTCCCATTTATAAGGGAGGAGAGGGGAACTTTAGGAGCAACTTAAAATATTATTTTATAATAAAGTCATATTCAATTTATAATAGCTCCAAATTAATTTATTTCAAAGATAAAGTGGTTATGTGTCTAAATCCTCTCAAAAAATAGGATTTAGACAATTTAGGGTTACTATTTTAACCTTATCATTAAGATTTAACTTTAAGTCAAATAATTTGACTTTTACCGTGTCTTTTGGTTTTTATACACTGTATGGTTAATAAATTTACTATAACAAGCCAAATGAACATAAATTTGTTAATTATGAAAATTTATATCATTATCTAATTCATTTTTCTGAACCTATAATTTTTAGAAATAGAATAACAATTAATAATATAATATTTGTTTAAAGAACTATTTTATGTCAATTTTGACACATTTGGAAATTGAATTTGGTGAAAATAATAACAGCATGATTAGTTCAAAAGAAATTAATTAAATCAATAATAACATGTCATATAAGCCTAGAAAAGTAGTTTAATTCATATAAAGTCTCAAATTACATTTATTTTGGTATTTATAATATCAATTATGTTAATATTTCATTAATAAGGTAATTACTGCACCATCATTGTGTCATAAATTAATTAAATTATTTAGTGTCTAAAAATTATAAATAAAATAAAATTATGTAAGAAATAATTTTTATATTTCTGATGAATATTTATAGTCTAGTTTATCTTACGTATAACCCTATATGAAAATTTGTTTTGTTATTAAACTTTGATTTTAACTATTTTAACTCTTCTTTAAATAAAATAATAATAAGTGTCCTAATCTAATCCAAGTGGACCTAAAGGGTATTATTTTATTTATAAGGTTGTTTTTGGTCGAATTACACTTTTGAAATAGAATTGGTACATGTTTTAGGGTAATAATAAAATCATATTTACCCTTAATTACCCAATTTACTTATAACCGTGGTAAATAAAATTGAAAGTTACTATTCACCAAAAAATATTTTTATCTTATTGAACCACATTTTACTCCTTGATATTAATTGTGGCTCTCAAATTTTCAAAATTAAACTCACAGAAGCAGTAAAATTATGTTTTATGTACAATTTAAAATGCTCTTAGGTGGTGGATAAGAGACAATGAAAAGTTCAATTAAATTTTTATATATCTAATGTTATTATAAAATGACTCCAATGCATTACATTGAACTTAAATAAGTATTATGTATATATTTTGAACTAAAATTAATTTATATAAAATAAATTATTATTTAAATAAAAATTTGGTTTTAACCATTAACTCATTGTTTTCACTATTCATAAAAAATCTAAAGTTTTCAGAAAAATACCAAGATTTTACCCTAGGCTAATTTTGATATTCCGAATCCAAATTTGAAGTCCATTTTGAAAGATAAAATTTATAAAATTTCAAAAAGTGGGTATTACTATTCATAATGTCTATTTTATATAATATATTAATAACATATAGTTGTTTAGTGAAACTCGGTATTGCGTACAACACACGTTATCGTGGAAGGTTGTGATTGCGTGTAAAGCAAGCCAAGTCAGGGTTGCGTGTAGTGCAAGATTCCATTATTGTTGGGTACAATATAATACAACCATATTTCATATATACACTAAATATATATATATATATACACTCAATGTTGCATAGAATAACTTCTATCATATGATCCTGAAATTTTGTGTAACACGATCCCAGAATAGTGTTGCGTGTACTGCAAGATAATACGGTGTTACATATAGCGCAAGATAATATTGGTGTAGAATACAACAGAAGACATCAAATAAATTAAAAATAATACTTCTGATAAAATCTTGTGCTGCTAAAAATATAATAATCATGCCTATACAGAAAAAATTCTATTTTAATAAGGGACTCATTGCATAGGTTAATGTGATACTATAATTCATGGAATCACAAAGCAATTAAATAATCATCAACAAAAACCCCTCACACAACAAAATTTAATTATTTTTACCTAATCACCTCATAGACCATAACTAATATATCAAACTTCCTCACAAGGGTTACTAAATCAATTCACTCGGTATAGCAGTACAGACCCTAGGTTAGACAATCTCTTTGGAAAACAATCTACTATCGTTTTTGACCCCCAATACACAAACATAATCATCATAACTGTGGTCATGATAATGAAACAACTCATATAAAGATATGATACTATACCCTTTTAAGTTCTTCAATGAAAATACCATAAGACCACATTGGTCAAGAGATAAGCCCACACCCCTCTCACTGGTCAGTATCCATTTATGACTAAATCATACTTATCATTAAAATCCTATAATACCAATTAATTCCAAAATTGAACTGACCATTGGATTATTATTTTGATATACTACCCAATAAATAATTTCCCTAAAACCATTTAATCATGTTTAGGTTGTTATCAAAAATAAAAAATATAGAACCATAAGTCCCCAATCATAGACAACCCGTATCCTATACAGTTTATTCAATAACCAAACACTTGGATCACCCAAATCCAATCACTCTATGTTAATGGAACATCATAATTCATATGAACATCCCATATTGTGACAATACATTTTTGAACAAGAAAATTAAATAATTTTGTGATGACCATGATAATAGAATTATAATATAGGACCAAAATGTTTCGAGTGATGGGATAATTATGAACATGCATAAATTAAATATAATAAAACATAAAAATTTATATAAATACTACTTATTCATCCTTCCCAAATCTCATGTTATCCTTTTTACGTGTAGTCAATTGAGGCTGTTAATTAATGTAATGGGTGAGCAATAAGTCCATTAATGGTGTGGGGGGATAAGTGACATTATTGAATAATACATGGGGAAATATAGTCTAAATCATCATATCATAAGAATAGTATCATAATAACCATATTGGAAGATACATATGATAGAGTTATGGAATGTAGTGATACATAAAAATGAAACATCATGTCATAGTGTCTAAATACTAGAAACATTTGTGAACAAAGCTAGCATCATGTTCATGGATAGCATATGTACATAATCATAAAATAATAATTGTGAATAAACTATAGAATCATATTTATACATAATAAAAATTATATAATGAGATACATCACATAACCTAATATAATGGAGGGAATTATAATTCTGATCCCACACATGACATCATAAATGTTAAAAATCATGGATTCGATATAAAATATATAACAATCATATTTTAGTTTTAAACCATTTAATAGAGTGAGTTTCAATGGGATTACATAAATCATAAATTAATGAATAATATTTGGTATTCCCAAATAAAAATTGGAGTTTATAAATCTATAATAAGGACGTGTTTTTTTAATAAGAAACAACACATGAAGAGTTGAATGATTTTTTTGGAGTCAAATATCTTTTTGGATGATATTAATATTAATAGTAAAAAAATCATGATAGAAATATGTATACACAAAAAAAATAAAATGATATAATTGTGAAATGATATTTAAGTAATATTATAGGGATATCTATACAAAATATTTCATGAAATATGGATAACCAACTAAAAAGATGTTGGGTTTGAGAATCCCCTTCTATTAAATATCGCTTTATTGATTCCCTATTTTTCCTCCTGAATAATAAAAATTTATTCATTAAAAAAAATGGAAAATAATTTAATTATGAAAATTTATGTTATTGTTTATCATTTAAAATAATTGAATTATATTTATTAATTTATGTTGTTGGAGTTGATGAATTTTGATGACATTTTTTCCTAAAAAATTTCTTGTTTTTCTTTGATTTCTCTATTATTTGAAGATAAATTATTAACAATTAGAATAAATTCAATAATTAAAAAATATATTTATAAATATATATATAATAAATAATTTATTTTTACTATCCATAAGGTTGGTGATAAAGATATATATAGTAAATATCTTTATTGGCGGTAAACCGATCGTTATCGAGAAAGCTGTCAAAAGGAGGTTAAAGAGAGTTATAAAATATAAATAATTAGAAAATATATTTTTATTGTAGGTTAACATAATTAGTATATTTTTATCATATTTCATAATAAATCTTAGAGTATTTGGTTTTGAAATTGATATATAAACAGAGGAAGAGAAGAGGTAGATAATTGGAAGAGTTGATGAAAATATACCGTCTTCTTTGTGTTTCCTCCCAATTATATAACTTGACTCTTTTAATGATTATAGATTTTGTACTCATTGATACCACTATTTTTTCTAGAATGATTTGGGAAGATATTTTCCTTCAGAAAGTGTGGGATGGGTGATTTTATAAGGGGATAGAGAGAGTTTATTTTTACATGAGGAGATACGTATTTTAAGAATAAAATATTGAATAAAATACTATATCCAAGGTAAGCCTTGTAATAGTGATTTTATGAAAATAAAAATAATAAATAATTATAATATAATGGTTTTATAACTTTTAACCCATTTATAAATCAAATTCCTATTTTAATTATAATTAATGTGTGAGAAAATAAAAATTATTATTCTAATGCCACATTTTTTACTTCAGAATTTGGAAAATGATTTTTAGATTTAGAAATCTGGTTTATTTTATTTCAATGACTAATTTATGAAAATTAATATATTTTTTATGAATTACGGTTTTTAATAACTTTTGTTATCACTATTTCATCATGAAAGGTGTAATTTATGATACACCACATTCAAGAGAAGTTAAATTATTATTATTCATATATAAAATAAAGTTATTGAGAAAATTTCCAAAAAATAATCTCTAAATTTTTTTGATGTTATGAGTCAATATTAATTTTAAAAAATTTATTTTTTAACATATTTAATTTTAATTTTTATATAAAAATTGTGTTTTTTACAAAATACTTTAAAATAAATTTTATTAAATATTTTCTAATATTATCTTTGAATTTATTTAATCCAGATATTTATTTTCTAAAATTATAATATTTATATTTAAATAAAATAATCATGATAAATAATTTTAAAATTATTATTTTATGTAAAATTATTATTAAATTGGTCAGGTTACTATTCACAATGGTGAGGTTATTGTTCACAATGACCATGTTACATTTCCATTGCTTACATTACTATTATAATGGTAACATTACCTCCTATAAATACCTCCAATGATTTTCATTCATTATTCTTCTTAAGTCATATCATGGATCTATCTTTCCATTTTCTATATTATTGATTGGTTTACAGATATTATCATTCTTTTCAATAGTATTTTTTGTTAGAGATATGATTATAAAAGATAAATAAAATAAAATTTTTCCCATTGTAGTTATTATATCTTCTATTTTTGTTCCCTCATTATTTTTTAAATTTTCATGGGCTTAGTATTAGATTATTGTAATGATGATCATTAAGGAAATAATCTTATTTTGGTTTTTCTATTAGTTGTATAATATTAAAATTGAATAATATTATATAATACCCATTTCTTTCTAGAAATAAATATTTCTTATATACTATGGATTGTTTCATTTCCACCTATTAAAATCGCATTCCCAAAATTTCTACTCATGAAATCAGTTGAGAATAATTGGGGGTACTTATATATCATTATTTCCTCTAGTTCCCATGTCACCACTTTAAACATATGGTTCCTCCACAACACTTTGACAATTTGAGTTGCATTATTTCATATAAATTTGTCTCTATGATCCATGATATCTACAAAAAGTTATTCATAAGAGTGGTCATTCTCCAATTGTACCACCTTTGGATTTAGTAATAGTGATTGGTTGGATATGTATTTCCTCATGAGATATATGAGGGACACATCATGAACATGATAAATATTTAGTGGATGTGAATGTCAATAGGCCACTCCTTCGATGCAATCAAGGATCTCAAAGGGGCCAATGTACCTAGGGATAATATTACCTTTATTTCCAACCACATGACTCTCATCCAAGGTTATATTTGAAGGAAAACTATTACTCTGACATCAAACTCCATGTCCCTTTGATGGTTGTTAGTATAAAAATTTTCAAAAACTATTTAGATTTTATATTATACTAGATGGATTGAACCTTATCCTTCATATATTGCACAAGATCACTTCCAATTAGCATTCATTATCCAAATTCATCCCAATGAGTTTATGTTCAAAATTTATTACAATTTAAATCTTTATATAAATCCATTTGAATAATATTTTGGTATCTATTGTCATATGAGAACTCAACTAATGGGAGATGTTGATCCCATAAAGCATCTAATTACATTGATCAGGCTATTATCATGTCCTTGGGTGTCTTAATTTCCCATTAGGAATGGAAATATGGTTGTGTTTAATTGGTTGTGCTGAAATTCAATTCAATATTTATATGATGTTTAATAATTCTTCATAATTAATGTGTAAACATTGGATTAAAATTATATATTATCGAAAGTGGAACCCCATGAAACAAAACCACTTCCTTCATATTTATATTATTATGTTTTTCATGTGATAAATCATTATGAATAGTGATAAAGTGGGTGGTCCTGGTGACTTGATCCACAACAACCAATATCCAATTGTATCAATTGGATCCCTTTTTGGAGAAAAGTGAAAAATTCCACAGTGATGCTCTCTCATGTGAATGTGGGTATAATAAATGGTTTCATCATACCCTTAAACATCTGTCACTCTTCATTAAATTACTAAATTACCATTCATCTTGAGATATACTCATCAATATCCTTCCTCATTTTTTCCAAACCAAAAGTGTTCTCAGAGATCAGTGTATATCTTAGTACTTATAGGATGGATAGAGAAATATGAGTTCAACACATTATCCAAGATATTCATTTTTATATCTGGTGATTCAGATAAACAATGTCTTTTTAAAAATTTAATTCTACTGTCCCCATTGATGTGGAATTCATGAATATTCTATTCCTTAACATCTTTCACCTTTTTTGTAGATCAAGATCATCCCTCTGTGCCTCATTAATCCACTCTTGGATAGATGGTTAGAAAATAATTTTGTCATTATAATATTTATTCCATACTATTATGATTTCTATATCCATTATATTTATATCATTGAAGATATTGTGTTTCAAAATTCCCATCATGGAGAAAGTGGAAAATTGTTTTCATTTATCAGAATCAGCTACCTTTTCCCCTCTCTGGGATGGTAATGAATAGAAAAATAAAAAAACGTGATTATATCTAACCATATTCTTTTATTTATATTGTAATACTTTTATGGGAATATATATTATATAATATTATGATCAGTATTTTTTTTTACACTTCTCAGAATCATTATAGTTCATCCAAATCATCTAGGTGAAGACCACACCTTCTAACTCTTTATCTACCATTGGAATGTTTTTCTCATGTATATTCATATTTCATGAGGCATTGGATATCGATTATTTATTGTGTATGACTATACAATAGAATAATTTTTTAGAAGCATCACGGTATATCACAAAAAATATAAGCATGTAGGTTTTGTGAGTATAGGTGCAGTTATTAGAATCTTCTTGAGCTGTTTAAATATTTCCTCAAATTATTTTTTCCATACGTACCTACCAATTTCTATGTTGAATTTGTTATAGGTTTAGAAACTGAAGAGAATTATCTCAAAATACATTATTAATAACCTAATAAGACAAGTAAACTATGTATTTCTATAACACTACTGGTTTTATCTTATTCCATTATTTCTTATTCCTTTTATGGATCCACACAAATTCCATCACATGTGACCATGTTCCCCAATATGTGACATGTTTCCTCCATAATTCATAATTTTAGAACATAGCTTAAATTTTATCGTTCCTTAATGTTTCCAAAGAAATGATTATATGTTCTTCATGTTCATATTTTCTCTATAAGAAAATTTGAATATTTTAACTAAATACTAAAAGAAATTAGTTGAGGTAGTCTCTAAAGATTATATTCATCAAACCAATGATGATTTTGTTGGAACCAGGTTCTTCAAAGCATGATTTGGTGTATGGTTTGTGTTTGTTGTCAATCCTCAGTGGAAGTTCCGAATGTGTTCCAGCAAAGTGATCATACAGTTCAAGCAGACAACAGTTTTGAAGGTGGCGCTGTTTCCCAGTGTTTGCCAAATTTTTGGGCCTCAAAATCGGAAAATGAAGACATGGATTGTCTGCAAAAGGAGCTTCGCAGAAAAAGGAAGTGGTGCGCGAAATATAAGAGGCTTGCGCGAAAAATTTAAGTTAGGCGCGGAAAACAGCGGGATGCGCGAAATATTTTTTCGCGCAAACAGTGTTTCGAAATCAGAGAGGTGAAAAATGGAAAAGGCATGGGCTGCGCGGAAAATCAGGGATGTGCGCGAAATAACTAAGTTGGGCGCGGAAAACAGCGGGATGCGCGAAATAGTTTTTTCGCGCAAATGCTGTTTCAGAATCAGTTTGGTGAAAGATGGCAAAGGCATGGGCTGCGCGGAAAATAAGGGTTGTGCGCGAAATACATAAGCTGGGCGAATGATTCCGCACCAGATGAGAGTTTTTCCGCGCCGAATGGGATTTTGCGCGCAGTGGTCTCAGTCGCCTATAAATATGAGGTGACCCCCTTCATTCAAGTGGTTGGAAGACTTAGAGAAGATCTGAGGTCTGATGCGCGAAAAAGGATCGCGTAAAGGAGCTTGCGCGAAATATTTGGAGTTGCGCGAAAAAGGGGATTTTTGCGCGAAATATTTTTCCGCGCCAAAAGAAAATGTTGCGCGCAATAGGATGATTTTGCGCGCAAATGGTTGATGTTTCGCATATTTCTCAGTAAGGTTTGTCTGCACGTTTTGGTTATCCAGTTCAGTGGTTCTGTGCGTTCTAGTGCATCTCTTCCGGACTTCGATGCAAGCAGAGTCTCGTGCTGAGCAGAGGCAAAGACTTCAATGCAAATTTATTGAAGAGACCTTCACGTCTATAAACTGAGTGAGACTTCACCAACGGCAGTGAGCCAGGGGGAGTCAATGGGAGTGACCCTAGGGAAGCAGTGAGCTATCCCTAAACCTTATGTAAAGGCAGTGAGCCTGGGACAGAGTGTCTGTACCCGAACTTTTGTATCCGCAGCTAGTGAAGCATAGTGGATTTAGGTACGACCGACAATCTGTCGGCGTATGCTCCTTGGACGTAGCCCTTAGTGGTGAACCAAGTAAAAAATTGTTGTGTCATCTCTCTGCATGTGAATGTTTAATTGCTGATCATATCCTTCATACAGGTTTAAGAAGTTCCTGCCAACGTGGGAACAAGATCCACAACTTTAAGAAGAAAAAGTTGCCACCCTGATTCACCCCTCCCCTCTCAGGGTGTCCCGGGGTCCTTCAAGTGGTATCAGAGGCAGGTTGCTGGTCTTGAATCTGTCCTTTGTCGCCATGGAGAATGCAGCCAATGTGAGGGGAGTCCCTCTCTTTGATGGAAATAATTTTCAGATCTGGAAGAATAGGATGCGATCTCATCTAAGATCTCTTGGAATGGAAGTTTTGTTTTCTATTGTGCAAGGAATACAAGTCACTGATCAAACAGGACTAGCTATGACTGACACAGACAGGAAAATTCTTGATGCAGATGCTAAAGCTCAAAATGCACTCACCGCAGCTCTTTCTGATCAGATATATCTAAAGGTGATGAGTTGCACTTCAGCAAAGTCTATGTGGGATAAACTTGAAAACATTTATGAAGGAGATAGCAAGGTAAAGGAGGCAAAACTTCAGGTTTTACATAACAGGTTTGACGACCTAAAGATGCATCCCAATGAAAATGCAGATTCATTTTTTAATCGAATTACTGAAGTAGTGGGAGCAATTCGAGGTCTTGGAGAAGAAATCAAAGACATTGATATCGTTAAGAAAATATTGAGAAGACTTCCTCCCATGTACAATGCAAAGGTGTCAGCCCTCGAAGAAAGAGATCTATCCAAACTTTCTTTGGATGATTTGTTAAGCAGTTTAGTGGCATATGAGATGAGAGTCAAACCTGAAGATGCCACGACTCGCGTGAGCAAAGAAATGGCATTCAAAGCCATGGACAAACTGAAAATTTCAGAAGATAGTAGTGGTGATGATGACGAAGAAAAAGAAATTCTTTCCCTCATCGCGAAGAAGCTGAAAAAGGGTAAAGGTAAATTTAGAGGTAAGTTACCTCTTGCATGTTTCCGTTGTGGAAGAGTTGGGCACATTGCCTCTCAGTGCCAAAGAAAGTTGGATAATGATGAGAGCGAAGCTGAAGACATTGAAAAGCCTCGGAAAATGTTTTTCAAAAAGGGTGATTTCAAATCTGGAAAGAAAATGCAGAGGAAGAGCTTTGTCTGTGAGGAAGAAGATGATGATATTGAATTCTGTGAGGAAGAAGAACCAGAATTTAAAACTGAAAAACATGCTTCCATGATGGCTACCACTGAAATGTCAGATTCTTCAATCAATAAAGGCATAGATAATCAGAGTACTGCCCTTGATAATCCAAAGGTTCAAATTAAGGATGCTTTCTCCAAGATTGAGAGTAAATGTAAGAAATGTAATAAGTGGAAGGAAATGGTCAAAGAGTCATCAGAATATGTTGATGAACTTGAAGCTGAAATTGAACGTCTGGAAGAGTTTGTGAAAGTTCAGTCTAAAATCATTGAAAGCAATGATGATGTATTGGATCTTAAGATAAGAATTGAAGAGCAGGGAAAGGTCATCAATGACCTCACCTCAAGACTGGAAGAAAAGTCCAAGACTACTGAGGGTCTTGAGGAGGAAATTGTTACTCTTAGGAGTAAACTTGAGACCGAATCTTTTTCAAAAGAATCAAGGAAGAAAATACAACCTAGAAGATTCTCAGATGCTGAATTATTGGCAAGAGCCAAATGTGGTTCTGATGGAGTTGAAAAAATCTTGAGCGTTCAAAGACCCGCCTGCATGGGAAAGCGTGGAATTGGATGTGAAGCTGAGACATCAACTGCTGGAAATAAAGAAATTCAAAAGAAAGACAAAATGAAGGTTGAACATGTTGAAACATTTTCTAAAGTGCTGAAAAAGGAACCCTCAATCCAAACTAGAAGGATAACTGACAATTACCATCAAACATTTAGAAATGATGGGCAGTTCAACTACTCTCACAGGGATGAAGGTATGAGGAGAAATTCAGGTGTTAAGGCATTCCCTCACATGAAGTGTCAATTCTGTGGCTATCTGGGCCATACTATGTCATATTGCGAAGAGGCAAGGAGTTACTTTAATGGAGAAGATCTGGGAAATCAACAAAGGAGACCGATTTCATATCCTCCATCTTATAGAAGAAATATCTTCTATGGTTACTGTTTTAATTGTTCTAACTTTGGCCATAAAGCTATGTTTTGCAGGCAGCGGTATGACAAGAGAAATTCATACAACACCCAAAGACGGGACAGGGTTCATCCTCCTGATGATGTTGTTCTCACAAATAGTTTTTCTCTTCTGGAAGAAGATTATGGGTATGAAGACTCAGATTATGTGGAAGAAAGTTTTAAAAGACCATCAGTGTCTTATTCTCAATCCAATATCTCATGGAAAGAAAAGAAGAAAATCGAGAAATCCAATCTTGCGGAAGTAGCCCTCAAAGCTACAAAGAGTAGCAGCACCTGGATTCTTGATAGTGGATGTTCTTCCCATATGACAGGAAATGCTGACCTTCTGAAGAACATTGAAAAGAAGGTTGATGGAACAGTACGGTTTGGTAACGATGGTGCTTTGAAGATTAAAGGCAGTGGGAATACTGCTCTCGCCAACGGAGAGCTGAAAAAGACTGAAGTTCTTTATGTGGACGGTCTACGCCATAATCTCCTCAGTGTAAGTCAACTCTGTGACTCAGGGCTCATAGTAACCTTCAATCAAAAAGGCTGCACTATAAAAGGAAAAACAGGGAATTCTCTTATGAAAGGTTGTAGAACAGATGGAAACTTATATCAGGTTGACAGCAAAGTGAACTCTTGTTACTTATCTGTTGACGAAGAAAACAATTTATGGCATCGAAGGCTGGTGCACATTAACCAACAAGACATGGAAAAGATATCTAAGCTGAAGATAGTCATGGATATTCCCATTCTAAAACGCGAACGGGAAAAATCTTGTGATGCCTGTATTCGTGGGAAGCTGGTCTGTAATTCGTATCGTCCAAAGAAGAAAAGGGCATCACATCTTCTTGATCTCATTCACACTGATGTATGTGGCCCAATAAATGTTGCTGGAACCTATGGAGAGAGGTACATCGTCCTTTTCATTGATGATTATAGTAGAATGGCTTGTGTAATGGTGATTCACAGGAAGCGACAAGTACTTGATTGCATGAAAACTTATCGCCGAATTGCCGAGAATGACACTGGACGGTCAATAAAAGTCTTACGATCGGACAATGGAGGGGAATACACATCCATTGAGTTTGAAAACTATCTAGAGAAACATGGAATACAGCATGAGGTAGCTGCTGTGAGAACTCCACAACAAAATGGAGTTGTTGAGCGTCGAAATCGACAGGTCAACAATATGGCCAGGACTATGTTGATTGAGAGTGGTATCTCTCGCCATTACTGGAAGGAGGCTGTTGAAGCTGCAGTTCACATTCAGAATCGAACAGGGCTCTACATGGGAGAAACGAAGACACCGTACGAATTATGGCATGGAAGGAAGCCTTCCTTGAAATACTTTCGGGTTTTTGGAAGCAAATGTTTCATCCGGAATAAAGAAGGAAACCAAGGAAAGTATGGTGACAATGCTGATGAAGGAATTTTTCTTGGGTATCCAATGAACAGTAAAGCTTACAAGTGTTTCAATAAACGCTTGGGGAAGATTGTGGTAAGCAGTGATGTTAAGATAATTGAAGAGAAAACCACAAATGCTTCAAGGACGCCATATGCGGATGTGATGGACAATCAGGAAGAAAGTGAACGTGAAGAAAACACAAACACAGAGATAGAGGAAGTTGTTCAAAACTCTCAGCAGTCACATCATGATGTTGACTCAGAAGAAGAATCAGAAGAAGACCCTATAGCTGAAAAGAATGCTACTGAATCTCTCAGGAGAAACCGAAGAGCTGAGATTGATCCATCCAACATAATTGGGGACATGAATGCACCCACTCAAACAAGGAGGATGAGAAATAACACACCTTCTGCATTTCTATCAGTTGTAGAGCCAACCTCATTTGAAGAAGCTGCAATGGATGAATCCTGGGTGAAAGCCATGAATGAAGAGTTAGATCAGATTGATAAAAATCAGACGTGGGATTTGGTCCAGAGACCCAAAAGTCACAATGTGATTGGCACCAAATGGATTTTCAAGAACAAGTTTGATGAGCATGGCAATGTTATCAGAAACAAGGCTCGACTGGTATGTAAAGGGTATTCTCAGATTGAAGGTGTTGATGTTGAAGAAACCTTTGCTCCAGTGGCTAGATTGGAGTCAATCAGGCTATTCCTTTCCATGGCTCTCCAAAGAGGATATAAAGTATATCAAATGGATGTCAAGACAGCATTCTTAAATGGTGTACTCGAAGAAGAAGTCTACATTGAACAACCAGTGAGTTTTCTTCTTGGTGCTGATGAATCAAAGGTCTGCAAGCTAAAGAAAGCACTTTATGGATTAAAACAGGCACCAAGGGCATGGTATTCTAGACTAGATTCGTATCTCAAAAAGCTGGAATTCAAAAGAGGAGGAGTTGATCACAATCTCTATGTGAAGAATTCTCCAAAAGATCAGTTCATGGTTCTTGTTTACGTCGATGACATTATATTTGGTGGCAGCAAACAGAAATCAGTGGATGAATTTGCCAATCATATGAAATCAGAATTTGAAATGTCAATGATTGGGGAGCTCACATATTTCTTGGGACTGCAAGTGACTCAGAGGAAAGACTACACTTTTATCTCTCAGGAAAAGTATGCAAGAGAGCTGCTGAAGAAGTTTAACATGCAAGACTCCAAACCAATGTCAACTCCGATTGCAGTTGGAACCAAACTTGGGAAGCATGAGGATGGGAAATCTGTAGATCCCACCCTGTACAGGAGAATTATTGGGAGTCTATTGTACCTGACAGCGACACGGCCAGATATTGTCTTTGCCACATGTCTTTCTGCCCGCTTTCAGAGTAATCCAAAAGAGGAACACATGACAACAGTGAAAAGAATCATGAGGTATATTCAAGGTACTTACAAGTATGGATTATACTTTGCTGTAGGAAGGGATAGTGAATTATCCGCATTTTCTGATGCTGACTGGGCTGGCGATGTTGTGGACAGAAAGTCCACCAGTGGTGGAGCATTCTTTATCGGAAATAATTGTGTTGGCTGGTTGAGCAAGAAACAAGAAAGTACTTCTCTTAGTACTGCGGAAGCTGAGTATATATCTGCCACAAAGTCATGCACTCAACTGCTATGGATGAAGCAACAATTAACAGATATTGGTGATGAGGTAAAGCAGCCAATGGTGATCTACTGTGATAACAAAAGCGCAATTGATCTCACGAAAAATCCGGTTCAGCATTCTCGTACAAAACATATTGAAATACGGTATCATTTCATCAAAGAAAAGGTTGAACAAGGGGTGATTAGACTGGACCATGTGGGAACTGATAAGCAGGTAGCTGATATCCTGACAAAGCCACTGTCAGCAGCTGTGTTTGAAAAGCATCGGTTGAACCTAGGTGTTCAACCACCTCCTGCTGCATAAGGAGGTTTCGAAACACCCCTCTCCCCGTTTGTTTTAACTGTTTTTATCTGCTTATGGCTGTGATGCAGGTTTATGGGGGAGATACTATCCAGGGGGAGTATGGCTTGAGCTGAACGTTGAACAAACTTTTCGGTCTTTGGTTTTATTGTCAATGGGGGAGAAAGGAATAAATTCACGGCAAGGAATAAATTCACGGCAAGAGAATTCAAGGCAAGAAATTCACGGCAATAAATTCTTCTGTGATGGAAGTGTAAGATTGTGATGAGAAGTTTAATAAGGATAACATCGGGCGTCATGGAGAATTTCAAAACACTAAGACCCAATTCAAGCTTCCTCTCTTGTTTTCTACACCGAGCATTGCTCACGTAGACTTAGAGTGTTGGCTGAGTTGATTCTTGCGTTTTGGACTTGCTCATGGTTGGAGATCTATTGAATTTATTCTGATTGCCAACAAACCCAAAGGGGGAGATTGTTGGAACCAGGTTCTTCAAAGCATGATTTGGTGTATGGTTTGTGTTTGTTGTCAATCCTCAGTGGAAGTTCCGAATGTGTTCCAGCAAAGTGATCATACAGTTCAAGCAGACAACAGTTTTGAAGGTGGCGCTGTTTCCCAGTGTTTGCCAAATTTTTGGGCCTCAAAATCGGAAAATGAAGACATGGATTGTCTGCAAAAGGAGCTTCGCAGAAAAATGAAGTGGTGCGCGAAATATAAGAGGCTTGCGCGAAAAATTTAAGTTAGGCGCGGAAAACAGCGGGATGCGCGAAATAGTTTTTCGCGCAAACAGTGTTTCGAAATCAGAGAGGTGAAAAATGGCAAAGGCATGGGCTGCGCGGAAAATCAGGGATGTGCGCGAAATAACTAAGTTGGGCGCGGAAAACAGCGGGATGTGCGAAATAGTTTTTTCGCGCAAATGCTGTTTCAGAATCAGTTTGGTGAAAGATGGCAAAGGCATGGGCTGCGCGGAAAATAAGGGTTGTGCGCGAAATACATAAGCTGGGCGAAAGATTCCGCACCAGATGAGAGTTTTTCCGCGCCGAATGGGATTTTGCGCGCAGTGGTCTCAGTCGCCTATAAATATGAGGTGACCCCCTTCATTCAAGTGGTTGGAAGACTTAGAGAAGATCCGAGGTCTGATGCGCGAAAAAGGATCGCGTAAAGGAGCTTGCGCGAAATATTTGGAGTTGCGCGAAAAAGGGGATTTTTGCGCGAAATATTTTTCCGCGCCAAAAGAAAATGTTGCGCGCAATAGGATGATTTTGCGCGCAAATGGTTGATGTTTCGCATATTTCTCAGTAAGGTTTGTCTGCACGTTTTGGTTATCCAGTTCAGTGGTTCTGTGCGTTCTAGTGCATCTCTTCCGGACTTCGATGCAAGCAGAGTCTCGTGCTGAGCAGAGGCAAAGACTTCAATGCAAATTTATTGAAGAGACCTTCACGTCTATAAACTGAGTGAGACTTCACCAACGGCAGTGAGCCAGGGGGAGTCAATGGGAGTGACCCGAGGGAAGCAGTGAGCTATCCCTAAACCTTATGTAAAGGCAGTGAGCCTGGGACAGAGTGTCTGTACCCGAACTTTTGTATCCGCAGCTAGTGAAGCATAGTGGATTTAGGTACGACCGACAATCTGTCGGCGTATGCTCCTTGGACGTAGCCCTTAGTGGTGAACCAAGTAAAAAATTGTTGTGTCATCTCTCTGCATGTGAATGTTTAATTGCTGATTATATCCTTCATACAGGTTTAAGAAGTTCCTGCCAACGTGGGAACAAGATCCACAACTTTAAGAAGAAAAAGTTGCCACCCTGATTCACCCCTCCCCTCTCAGGGTGTCCCGGGGTCCTTCAGATTTTAGGGGAATTAGAAAGTCCAATGTGATCCACTATGAACACATTATGTCTATACCATGTACATAATAAATAATTGAAAATACCATCTTTTTTCTCCTTTAGTTGATGATATACAGAATGAGGATCCACCTTTTAGAGGTATTGGGATCCTCATAGTTGATCGAATAAGTGACTGATCGTTGGATGAGGATACTTTTTCATTTATATTGATCTATTCATAATACAATTACTCGATTAAAATCTGAATATATAAATCTGTATTCATGATTAATATTATCGGATCACCCAGTGATATGTATTAGGGAATCTACTCTTTTTTCCCAAATGATCTTCCAGTTTCTTCTTCTAGTCATCCAGTTTAATTATTGCATTCATATAGAGGTATTTTGAGATAGTATTGGCTCCACGAATTTGTTTTATTTGAAACTATACTTTATGATTAGTGAAAATATGGGTAAATATTTGGTAAATACCTCATTATATTACCTTACAATGGAAAATTCCTCAAGGACGATACCTTATTTTGAAACAGTAACTTTGGAAATTTATGCTTCTTCATAGGGTATCAAAACCCACCCCGTTGAGGTAATTTAGAATATAAAATATTGATATTACATAAATTTTTAGAGGAGTATGAGATGATTTAGAATATTTAAAGAAATTTAATTTTTCTTAAAATTTGATTTTTGTTATATAAAACATATAATCTATAACACCATAATATTTTTTGATTTTATATTCAAATAAATATATTCTTTTTGATATTTTTCAATTCAAAAAAACTTGAATATTGATATATATATATATATATAAGAACTATGTTTAGATTGTGTGCACTATAGAAAAGAAAAACATTTTCTTGTGGTATAGACAACATTGTGTATGTATGATTTTAAATACAACGATGAGTTCCATAAATATCTTGCATAAAATTCAAGGATATTTTTCCACCGAACTAAAATATACAATTAATAATATTATTAAAATATTATTATCGCTACATACTATACATTGGAATGGAAATTATGAATATGATTAAAATAATTGTGAAGAAATTTTCAGAAAATGCATATAAAATTATTCATTTTGTTATCAATTACTAAAAATAAATGTAAAAACTATTTGAAAATAAAGAAATTAATTTTCTAAAAAAAAATTATCTATGTACAACCAAAATTTTATCTCACAAAATTAAACAGTAAACTTTAAATTAATTGTTATAATAAAATTTAAATATATTATATTTAATCAATATTTTTTATATATTTTTAATATATTTTATAGGTATTAGATAAGAGAAAATAAAAATTTGCGAATAAAAATATATATTCTTCAAAAAAGTAATTTTACCAGCTTTTAATATAAACCCATTTTAAATCAAATTCATGGTATTTTTACTCATTTGACATGTAAAAATAAACATCATATTTTAAATATTTACTATTAAATTATTTTAGGGTGATGTTTCAGAATTTTTCATCGAAAATTCATTTTTTGTGGAATAGTGAAAAATACGGGATTTTGATTCAAAATAGTTTTTTCAAATTATTTATTTATAAAGATAATTTTTTTGATTAGTTTTAGAGAAAAATTTGATGCAATTTACATAAATTAATCCAATTTAGTTTGTTGATATTAATTTTACATTGAAATTGGACATATAAACATATTAATATTTTGACATTTTTTTCTTTAAAAAACCGCTTTGTCGTCCCATCTTTGGGATTAAATGTAAATTAATTTCTGAAACTTATGTGATTGTTATTTGAAAATAGGGATTCCATATTCTGAATGAAAACAATATATAATGTCAAATAAGGTCAAATTAGTTTTTGTATAAAAATATTGTTGAATTAATTTAAAATTAACTTCAACGATTATGAGGAAATTTGGACATACACAATTGTCCAAATTCCATTGTATGAGCATATATGGAATCTATAATTCATTATATAAATTTTGGTCCATTATTGGAGTGAATTTTCATAAGAATAATCAGGGATGCTTTTTTTTCAAACAACTACAGTAATTCAACACCTCCTCCAATATAACAAGGCACCCACCCTACGACTTAATTACACCTCTTAATTCCATTGGATAACCGAAAATTTATTAAAATTATCTACCAAAATATATAAATTTTTCATTGATTCCTCTATCTAGGAGTAAATTCAACCAAATAATCCCTTTCTTTTAATGAATAAGGAGTTACCCAAAAAAGAGGTTACATCCTTTATCAAGCTCCATTCATATACATTATCTATCCACAGCTTCAATTATTATTGTTGCATAATTTTATAATAAAATAGTATAATAAATATAATGTGATGTATTTATTCATTTTTTTACATACACATACAATAACTCGCATCTAATTGGTAACAAACATACCGTCCCTTTGTATGGTGAACTACCACCTCACGAAATGATGTTGTCTGTTTTTTTGTTACCACCTATCATGGCTGGGAATTATAATGAAAAATGTATTTTATATGTTATATATGATATTTAGGATATTTTTATTCTTAAATAATTATTATATAACACATACCATCATTATTTCTATTTTTGTAAGTAAACTAATTTTTTCTTGGGAAGTGTGGACTACCGCCTCCTCAAATAGATGTGATTTGTTACACCATACATGAAATGTATTAAATATCTGATTAGTGAAATTATATTATATTTTGAAAATAATAAATATACTATAATTATATTATAGATATATCATTTATTATCATTATTTAAATATGATAATAAAACAGAAACAACATTCTTGTATCTGTACGACCTACCATCCCCATGAAAAATGATTTTCATTTCATACATATATCATAAATTGATTTTAATAAATATATATAACATGGATATATATGATATTTATACCATTTTTTACATTATGTAAGTAATTAGATCATGATCTATGTAATAGGATCAAGAATAACAAGTCAAACCCCATATGAAAAATAAAGATGATATTACCCTTAATGTAAAATTTAAATTGAGTAGTTACATGGGTAATAAAAAGAAATAACCATATCAGATATGGGATTGATATAATAAAATGGTTCTATAATAGATTTATAACAAAATTATATTTATTATCCAGTATTTTTGAATGTTTATGAAGAAATTCAAGACTTAAGGTAAGGGAATTTCATCTAACTTTTTTATTGATGTGAGATACATGCTTTTTCACCACTCATTTAATTTGTGTGGTGTGTATACTAAACATGGATTTATTATATGATTATTTTAATAATATTTATGTGTATTTACATATAGACTTATGATATTTATTTCCCTGGCATATGTTTAATAAGTTGCTGAATCAATAAAGTAATTAAATCTTAATTTTCCTTTTTTCAGACACATATCATGTTATGCACCTTAATTTTTCTATTTTGTGTGTATAATACCTTTTAAAATTTTATATAATGAATATTATTATTTTAATTAATGTTTATTATTTATGTGATGTTATTATTTCCATTTTAATAGGATTTACCATTACTAAAGTTGTACCAATTTATAGCATCTATCTCATTGTTTATCGAGATTGTTTATGATTATACTATTATTGACTAAAAATTATGATTCATATCTCAAAAGATCTCATTATTTTTCATACCCTAAAGATATTAATTTTATATCCATTTAATATTACCATTAACCACTCTTTGTAACTTAATAAAATTAAGAAATTTATTTATGAATATTTTCCTTTATTTCTCTTTTTAGTCAAAAATCAATATCCTTTAAAAATAAGGTTTTCTAAAATAGTTTTCAAAAATGGTATAATATTACACTATTAGGAATAATAGATATTTTAACCCATTTATTACCTTTATGAAAAATTAATCTGCTTATCATTTTTTAATCAAGGAACATTTATTATCTTTTTAGCTCAAAATGGATTGTTTAGCATGTACAGACATTTCCACTGTCATGGCCATTATTTCCCTGATGATTTATTTTTATGTTCATGAGGGTATTTTTTTTAATTTTATTCTTAATATTCATAATTTTTTATATTAAAATTCTTTCCACGGAATTTTTTTACAAAAAATTGTATTATGTTTTAGAGTTGTTTTACTTGATTTTTCAAGATTACACTTTTATGTATTAAAAATGTTTTTTTCGAAGAAAAGGATTTCAATTTTATCAAATATACTTCTATAATATTTAAAAGTATTTTCAAAAAAATAAGCATGTATTCATGATTACATATATTTTTATAAGGTTATTTTTAATAAAAATGGTCTTCAAAATGTGTTTTTTGAAAAATATTCTTTTCCCAAATCATAAAGGACATTTTCAAGGAAGATTGATGTTCAAAGTGATATTTCAAATTTTTTCTCCATCTAAGATGACATCCTTGGTTATATTTTATGACCTAGAAGGGATATGATACAAGGATACCCATCCTATTATTATTTTCAATGGTATATGATTTGATGGTATGATTTATTTGAAACCCATTTAAAATCAATGTGTTATAATACGATAAATTCTTATGAAACCCATTTATTATCAATGGGTTATACCATGATAAATTCTTACGAAACGCATTTCTCTTTAACATGGTATACAATGATAAATTCATATGAAGCCAACTTCATTTCATAAGTAATTATATGATGAAATGATTATTAAACACATATACTTTCCATAGGTTATGATATTTCTAAATTTTTATGATACCTATCTCATATAATGGTTCGTAATATGATTTTAATGAAACCATTCCTTTTTATTGGTCAGGATATGATGAAAATTTTATAATCTTGTGGAACATGTATCTATGATTTTATTATGATATGGGTGAGACCTATATATCCATCAAATGCATTGGGTAATGATAAATGATATTTTATATGAAATCGTAAATGGGTTTTATCCCAATAATAAAAACCAGAAGGTAAACAGGTTGTAGACTAAGCCTGAAAACGTGAATGTACATGGCTAGTAGCCCAAGCCCAAAAACCAGAAGGTAAACTGGTTATATACGAAGACCCAAAATATATGGTACATAGTTTATCGACCAATGCAATAAATAAGTAGGTACATAGTTCATATCGCAATAATTAAAGTAATAGGGTGAAAGTTTTCTAGCCCAAGACAAAAAATAAGATGGTATGTGGGTTGTTAGCCTATTAACAAATCAGGTCCTTGATTGATTTTACAAAGAATAAGATGTTATAAAGGACTTGGTAAGTATCTTTAAAATAATATTTTCCATGATTATGTGTATGTCAAAAATTCCATTTCTTAATTATATGTTATGATTTCACGGATTATTCTCATGAACACCTTATGGATTATCTTTTATAAACTATTATTCATTATTCTATGATTCATCTTCATGATCTTGGATATAGAAGAAAAGATATTATAATGTTATGCTCATGATCTCGTACACTTATTTTCATGTTATGATTATATATTTATTTTATTTTCCCATAATAATTATTCAAGCTCATCCCTTTCTTATGTTTTGCTTCACAAGGATCTAGATAATTATTTTTATGTAGAATTTATTATGGGGGATAGTCTATATGGGAATCATTGAAGAACTTTCACTGAGTTTGAATAATTTGTGATCAATGATTCCAAAGGCACTAAACTAACTCGATCCTTGGGAGTATATTTTTGTAATAAATTATTTATTCCAAAAATATTAGGTAATTTCTATGTAAGTTTAGATTGTGTTATTATAAATTCTTTTCTTAGTACAGTGGGGATGTCCACCAAGGAATGGACCACGAAAATATATGGGAGGATCTTCCTAAATCCACTAACATAATAAGATTATAACACAAGAGTTCAAATGATAGAACCAAATTTTTTTTTTAAATATATATATATATATGCACTTAAATTTATTAGGTAATTGTTTCAATAGTTTTACAAAATATTCAAGATAAATAGAAATGTGTAGAAATAAAATCAAATAATATTTTTCCATTTTTTTATTGAATATTAAGGGTACTTTTTATAAATTATTTTTCATGAGCCACTGTTGTATTAGTTTTGGAATAAAAATTTCCTTTATCGATTTAATTTTGTGGTTTCTAAAATTGATTGCCCTTAAAGAACCCTAGTTTAGGGAACAAGCTTGCATAATTCTTTTTTGTCCCTATGATTGAAATATTGAATTGTGGGTGGAATATAAGTAGGTTACTTACTCTTTTAAAACTTGTTATCATTATTATTAATGTATCAATAACATTGATGACTTCAGTGTCCTTTTCTCCAAAACCTGATGTATTTTCTTATACCTTTGAAGTAATTCCCTTTTTTATTCCCATATTTTTGACATGATGGTGGTTAGATCCTCCTTCCCCATTTATAATTTATCCCACTAGATTGAAGATTAATTATTATATTCATAACTCTATTAACATCAAACCATTCTACAATCATCATATATACATTGAGAGAATATCAAAATACAGATAACCTCAAATTATTAGGCTATTAGAGCCTTTCAGATGTGTGGTTTAAAACTACTAATTATTTTTTTCAGTTTTTTTATCATTGTTTATAACAGAATATGAGGAATATCATCTATTCTTTGTGATGTTTTATATATAATCTGTGACAGATCCCCATTCCATTTTATTTATCTCTATTAATTCTACCTCCATATTTTTTTAATGATTTTGATGGAAACACTTGTTTGGATATATTTTACCATACTATTCCCACCACATCTCATATATTTCATCATTTGTCATGGTGTTCGTTGAAAATTCCCACCAATGAAAGGATTATCCATCAAAAAAATAGACGAGAAAAGTAATACTCTCCTAGAAAGAATAAAAGATATTAGATAATATCTTCTCTATTGAGATAACCCCATATTATGTGACGAGTGGATAAAAACATCTAGAAGACATTGGGGGCCGTTACCATATAACTAACTATGTACAAATTTTTTCCTTCAAGGGTG
This sequence comes from Viscum album, assembly GCA_963277665.1. Classification (NCBI taxonomy): domain Eukaryota; kingdom Viridiplantae; phylum Streptophyta; class Magnoliopsida; order Santalales; family Viscaceae; genus Viscum; species Viscum album. Next base: position 840,365,453 of record OY728147.1, on the reverse strand, counting down.
AAGTTAGTTATTACACATGGTTCAAGTTATTTTTCATAATTTGATAAATCATGGTAAGAATCACCATTGTGGTTTGAACTCCACCTCCCATAACATTGGCGATGTCATTTGGGTAATCATTGCATTGTCCCTCACATGGGATGTTGGCCTGGTGTCTCCTAGTTCTAATAATTTTCTAAAATGTCAAATATTTGATCAAAATGTAATTCAAAAAATAATTAATAAATAATTTATTACTTTACATAATTAACACTCAATTCATATCTTATGGGATCTCCATGTTAATCCATTTTTAAAAAAATATTGTTCTAGTATGTTTTACCTATACGTGGACTTTTTCTTAAGGTTTTCACTAAGGATTTCTAATCCTAATTATCAAATTCATTAAACCATTACACTACTACAAACAATAGAGACCCTAATTTTTATTACATGACTATTACATCATTTTTAAGATACAAAAACATAATTATTTACAATCAAGGATCCAAAGGAAGGGCGTCTAGTTAAAATAATGCTCATAAATCAATTGTTCATATTAAAACATAAATATTTACTGAAATACTGCTTCTTATCTATCTAGAAGATCACGTTCTACATAGTAAATTTAGTCACCTGAGGATATACATAAATTAAATTGTAGAGTAACAAGCCTATTAAGGGTAGAAATAATTGAAATGAATATATAATACATGGATGATAATTATTAATATCATAACATAATTAGTTTGAGGGCTATATATTTCTGTACCCACACATCACATAATAAATCCTCAATATCATGAATCCCATATATAATGTACTACAATCATATTAAATAAATAACTCCTGGAGAGGAATAGTTTTCATATGTATTTCATATAGAATACATTCATTAATAATATATGGTTTTATAAAATGAAAAAATTTGGTAATTAATTTTAGAAAATGTTTAGTTTTTTAGAAAACAAACAATACACGAGGAGTTGAATATTTTTTTTGAATGAATAGTTCTTTTGAGAAATCATTATATTTGGATTAAAAACGTGTTCTATGCATATATATGAAAGGAATTAGAGTTGAATAATTTTAAAATAGTTTTTAAGGAAATTTATTGGAATTTATTTTTTATAGATGTTGGGAAAATGGAATACCCAAAGATGATGTGTTGTGTTTGAGAATCACATTACAATAGATTCCACTTTTTTCGACGCTTTCACATATCTAGAATAAAAATAATAATATACTAATGTAGTGAAACAATATTTAAATTTGATAATTTATGTAAATATTAGTCAATAATAATAATTGGATTATATTTAATAATTTTGATTTATTAATTTGAAGCATTTGGATATAATTTTTTCAAAAAAAAATTCCCATTTTGCATCGATTTCCGAATATTGATCAATGTAATTTATACATAAGTAGAATAAGTTTTAGTAGAATAAAATAGTTATATTAATTAATTAATATATAATAATTTTTTTATTTAACCATCCATATTGGTTTTTGGGAAAATAGTTTCAAATATATTTATTGGTGGTTAATCGGCTATTATTGGGAACTTTGTTTGAAGGAGGAGAAAGAGAGTTATAAGATATAATTACATTAAAATATAATTAATAAATTAGATTATCATCACTAGTATACTTTTATCATACATAATAATTAATATTTTATTATTTGGATTTGATGTGGATATATAAGGAGATGAAGAAAAGAGGAAAACACAAATAAATTTTGATGAAAAAAATCTTCTTTTGGAGTTACATCCCATAAAAGACAATCGAATCCATTCATAATAGGAGTTATATTACTATAAAAGTCCTTAATTTGTTCTTAGAGGATTACAAGAAAGGATTTGGGGTTATCGTTGCATTTTAAAAGGCATGGTGGAGTGGTTTTCCAATGGGACGGAGATGGGTTATTTATAATTTTTAAGAAGTGAATTTTTATGATAAAATATTTAATATAATACTATATCCAAAGAAACACTTTTAATAGTGAATTTTTGAAACAAATATATTATCTCAATATAATTTTATTTTTTCATAATTTAAACCCCTTAATAATTTGAATCCATCAGCTTATTAAAAATGAATTCTGAAAAATCGAAATGAAAATTTATTTTAGGGGAACAATATTTACTTTTGACATTGGAAAATTATTTTTAGGTTTGGAAATTATGTTCAATTTAATTTAGTAGATCATTAAATAAATTAAAAATATTTTATATCTACAAATATTATAGAAATTATTAAGTTATTTTTAAATCATCAATAATTTAAATTAATATACACAGGTTATGAGAAAAACTATACATTTACAATTCACCTAAAAATTAAATTATTTGAAAAAATAGAAAAACATTCACCATTAATTTTTTTTGATTGTCTCATTTTTAAAATTATTTTAATATTATGAATGTAAATTTATGACATATTTAATTTTCCTTTGTAATATAATAATTTTGTTTGTAAAAAAATATATTACAATACATATTAATAAAAATGTTCTTATATATTCATTGAGTTTTTAATCATGATATTTACATATTGGAATTATAATATTTATTTATTTATTTATTTTCTTAAATTATCATGAAAATTTATATTTATATCAAAATATATTTTTTAAGGTAAAATTACTATTTCAATAGTCAGGTTATCATTCATATGTGTCAGGTTACTATTCCAATGGTCACATTACTAATAAAACATTCCCATTTCCACCTAAAAATACCTATAAATTAATTTATTAATTATTAAACTAAATTCCTCTATTTGTTCTATATTTCCATTTTATCTAATGTTGACTAGTTTACTAATATTTTTGTTCTTTTCTATAGTGTTTTCATGGGATGGTTGATTCTAGTATATTGAGGTGATCTATATATTTCAATTGTAGCCTTTCAGTTTTCTTTTTTTATCCCCATGTAACAATTAGAATTTTAATGGTTTCAGTATTTTATGGATGCAATTGTTTTCATTAATTAAATAATTTATTTTTTGTTTCTATGTGTATAGTATGTACATAATTGTGTAAAACAAAATATAATACTCATTTATTTTAAGAAACAAATATCATTTATAATCTCTTGGTTGTTACATCATTGATCATTAGAGGCAATGCATAGAATTGGAAACTCCTAATTATATAATTAAATTCCATATAAAACAACATATTTTAAATATACCCCTTAGTGACAAAATGGTTGAGTATAAAACTCAGAAGGATCAATATATACCTAGAAAAACTAATTGATATTGCCTCATGTAAAGGAACCGGCTAAGGATCATCATGTGAAACTCATAAATGATTTCCACCACTCTAAAATCAAATATATATGATGTCAAATATATAAAAGACAATATTATGCATCATAAACCTCTAAAATTTAATTATCCATGCAAATTATGATCATTTTCAACATTTAAATATCTCATATTCATTATATGTAATATCTCATTCTCCCAAGACCATGTATCATATGAAACCTCGTATATATTGATTATAAATATATATATTTAATTGAATAAATAAATCCATGAAAAATTAATTTTTTTTTTATAATTTGTTAAAAAACATAAAATGTAATATCTTACTCAAAACACAAAAATTGGGGTTTCGATCACTCTCAACATCTATTCAATGCAACAATAAGTGAATACACAAAATCTGACAATAATTAATGATACAGTATAAAACCTATATAAATATTTTAAAACAATAATCAAGGATGAAGATTTATACTAAAACATAGCATTTTTCATGACTCAAAACACCTATGTTTGACTTCAATAGACTACTATAACAAAATATCCGTCATCATGACTCAATTCCACCAGAATCGAGTGGAATCCCACTATACATAAATCATCCAATACACTAAAACATGTGATAGATAGAAGAGTAAGAACAAAGAAAAAATATTATTAATCTATTTAAAATCAACTCTCAGATAAAATGATTAAATGAGGAGGAAGGTCAAAGGAGAAGAGATCTAAGTAGTATTTCCCCCTTCTCTTGGTATACAAGGCATAGAAAACCACAATGTTTTAAAATGAAAAAAAAATAATCCCACATAAATTTAGTGAGGATAATGGGAACTATATCTTCGGTAGCCTCAAATAAACATTTGATAAATATATAATTACCCTAATGACTCCCTTAAAAAAATGATTTGGTCACTTATAACTATTCCATGTCCACATACTGTTTAGTGGAATACACAAAACATCCGGTGTCCTGCAATAATACCCACCTTAACTACCTCAGTTACCCAATGAATTAAATTTTGATTTAGTTCCTTCAACATAAAAGTTACCATAAAAATACATTTAGAGAACTTAATGATATCCATGAAATCCCTTATGGTTGAGAATAAAAATTCTAAATTTATCCTTGCTTTAGTTATACTAAAATTGGTCCATTAACCAGTACTAATGGCCACTAATGATGTGTTCATTAAAAACTCACTAATATTTATTCATTGAGATATGTCCTCAATAAAATATTATACATGATATTGGGAACTATGATTTGGTGAAATCTATTGTACCTATAAATTGTTTTAATTATGGTCTACCACCACCGCATTTGAATTGGAGAAATAGCCAAAAGATCATAATTCCTCATACACTGGACCATCAAGACATAAATCTGAAAAAATGTTCCAAATAAAATTTACATTCTATGAAAAGTACTTTATCATTAAAAAAACCATATTCTATACCCCTATATTCATTTCTATTGTAAACACAATGTCTGACACACCATACCACAAATTAAACACATAACTCAATGACGATGTCCTAATCAAGAAGATATTTGTTAAATCTAAAAATTTTAAATCTATATTTCAATGGAAAAAATCATGAGTCTATAACCATCAAAAAACCATATTTATATAAACTAGATAACATTTATACTATGTATACCCCTAACAGATAGTCTCTAACAAGACTCAACCCATCTTATGTAGCCTAGTTTCTCTATACAGATCATTGAATATCCAATGAGTATCAATATTCTCTAACCCAAAGAACCCACATAGTGGTTTTTTAAATACGATACCAATTGGTTATTGAATATATTAATTCCTTCATTGTGATATTTCTCAACAAGACACTTGGTAATTTTCCACTCACTAGCTTGTCTAGGAAACATGGATCCAGTAGTTGATGCATAGTCTCAACCACCCTGGGTTTTATTTTCAATAAATGTAACCCTTGATTTTTATTAAAAATTGCCCCTACAATAATGGTCATTGATTTAAATCAAATATGGTGGTCTATGAGATCACAAAAGCTAAAATTATCTTTATTTTACATAATCTACATAATTTAAACGTTCTATATCACAAATAATATGAAAACCCAAAAACCCAATGTTTTAGTGTATTTGGAGACTATCTGCATAACCAACTTATTTGACAAAACCGTTGAATAATACTCCATAATTGAACCCTTAAAACCATTGTTGACATTTACTAATTAATAATAATATTCATAACCAAGGTAATGGAATCATATGATTGGGGAGTGATCAAATAAATAGTAAGGGTAAACAAAAGAGATAACAATTAATTATCATATGCGAGCATAATATAAGAATGTGCATATGAAATTATAGTGAAGGTCAATAAATATAATATTAATAAATAATACCAAAATATATATGTATCATCAATAATAAATCAAAAAAAATTTATACAATCAATACAAAATACATTATTTATCATTACATGGGAATGTTGCAAAACATATGAATATGGAAAAAACATATGAATATAAATCACAAAATTTTAGGTCAATAATTTATATACATGTCCCTAAAAACAATGTTGGTTAGGTGTTAATATAAATGTATTAGAAGAATATTTCATGAGATATAAAACATTACCCAATTAATTTGAGGCCCATATAGTTCCAACTCATCGTATAATAGTTTACCATATAAATATATATATGTGTAAAGACATCATGGAAACATTTTTATTTCAAGAATCAATTAATTATACCATAGAAAATAGATGGGCTTCCTCTAAACCTCAATTGAATATTTAATAAGTATCATAAAGAAATTAGGTGGTTTTTAACCCTATATAATATTCCCATTGTTTCATTATAATCATTAAACTATTTTTACAAAGATGAGAAACACTTTTATTGGATATTTAAAAAATCATTATGAGATGGATGAATAAGTACTATTTATTATTTTGATATATTTTTAGAAAATGTTAATAAAAAGGGAATGGAAATTTATTTATAAAAATTAGAAAATATGGATTGAATGTCTCATTAATGTACCAGATTATGATAAAGGGAAAATACATTAGTATGGGAAATTTTTTAAAAGGTTGATTCTGTTCGCATTATGTAAAATGTTGACATTAATGGGAAATGACCATTGAAAAATTTACTAAAGATGATTAATTTCAAAAGGAATTTAATTTTCAATGGAATATTTATTAATAATTATAGAATTAGTTATAATAAAATCAATAAAAAAAATAAGTATTACGAATGTGGGGAAAAATTTATAGATCAAAAAGAATCAGAAAGGATGATTGTACATAAAATCATCACTAGGAGTAAACTATGTACCAATTGGGGATGTGTAACAGAAATAAAGCATGTAATATCCATGATATAATATATTATATAAAAATAAATCGACTTTTAGGGAGAAAAATAACACATTTCTATATATTTTAACTTAAACATAAAAATATATAATCTATAAATATATTTAAAAGAATACAAATATAATTTAACATCCATCATCCATGAAAGATCATATAACTCATAGAAATGAAACATGACCAGATAAATTTGTTATTTAACAAAATTATAAATATATATATGTTCATTTAATATTTATTATTTTCTATAATTTAATTTTAATCATTAATTAAACATTATTTAGTTAGTATTCATTTATTTACAGTATTAGATATTGGTAATTTATATTGTTTTATACAATATTCATACTGATGATCTGTAAAACCTTTTCTTGATACAAAGTATACAATTCATATTCTTGAAAATATATTTAAATCAATTTTTTAATGATTTATACATCTTAGTGTTAATTTAATAGAATCTATGGACATTTTTTGAGAGAATGGGAACTAGGATGAGCTTGTTTTGGGATAATATTTATATAAAATGTGGTATAATAATAATTGGTTAAATATTAATATAACCACTATATAAACTTTATAATTTCATAAGAATATTATAAATTTAATAAATTCATCCCTATAATCGTTCATATAATTGGAGGAATGTAGAAAGTAATTAATATTTACATAATTTCAATAATGATATAATTATAATATTTATTCAATATATTACCTTTTTGAACTACCCATATGATGTGTTTATGAATATTAAAACATGTTGTTCATGGGTACGGTAGTCCTCACGTATGTATGGATGACATATGCATTCATGTTAGGAGATAAGGGGAAGGTAGATATTCATGGTTACAAAAATATAATTAAACATTATTATATTACTTACACTAATTTTTTTATTTGAGGTTGGTATCATGTAATTTGATGTAGATGAAGAATATTTAATTAAATCGAAATGAAAACGAGCGATTTAGGAAAATTTACCTTAATGTTCAGAATAAATTATTTTTTAATTGGGTTAACACTTTTAGGGATGGTAATTTGTGAAGAAAAACAATCAAGGAAATGTCTAGGTGTATTTGAGAAGGATTTTAGTAGATTTTGGATGAACTAAGGGCTTTGCTATATGGAGAAGTGGGGCAGTGAATGTTTCCTTTAATAAGTGGGAAGAGTGGCGTTTTGGTAATACGAGGTTAAATAATCAAGTAATATAAATACAATTGTGGAAAATAATTGAGATAGGACGATGTAATATTGATAAATCCATAAAAAACTCATTTTAAGAAATATTTTTAAAATTTATTATGACATTTACCGAATAGATTTAACATTATTACTATTTTTACTTTCATCTTGGTAAATAATTTTTACCTAACAAAGGTATTTCTTTAATTCAAATAAAATGTACCACATTACATTATTTAAAACATAATATGACAAATAATAAATCAATTTAATTTTATAAAACCTCTAATTTTGAAATTTTTTTTTCTTCATAAATGATAAAAGTATACTTCTTTAAATAATGTTCAGATAAAAAAAAATAATTTACATTTTGAAATATAAAGTGTTTGTTTTTTACATAAAAGTAATATTTTTAATATATAATTATATTTATAATATATATATATATATTTAATAAAAATATTTCATAAATTTTAATTTACTCATATATCCTAATATGGTCTTTAAATTCATGGTATTTATTAAAACAATATTTTTCTCTATTCTCTTGAAAAATGTTTTCAAGAAAAATAAAAAAATTTACCCTAAACTAATTATATTATGTAAAATCCAAAAATGAATTTTATTTTTTCTAATTAAAATTATATAATTTATAAATTTATATTTTAATTGGAATCATTAAATATAATGAAAACTTTTTCTTGGAAAATTACAAAATTAAATTATTATTATTTTTTTCTTATTTCTTATTAATTTCATTTTTAAATAATGATAATTGTTTTGGATATTTATAATATATATTATCATCGTTTAACCATAATATACTTAGTTATTGAAAATAAAAATAAAATGTGCCTGAAAATATTATTTTATAAAATATATATTTGGAAACATAATATGTTTTTATTAGGTGGTTAGTTGTAATAATTGAATATTATTAGTTCATTGGTATTACTAACGACCATTTTTTTATTTCTACATATTTTTCATAATTCACTAACATTTATTTATACCCACTAAATCAACTACTAATTTAAAATAATTATATTTATCTTTATAAAATATCTCAATGTTTGTTTTGGTTTGGAGTTGCATGTGAAAGAAGCTATTTAACACAATACTTATTTTAAGAAGGTATATTAACTCAAATTGGTCGATGTTAACTTTTTACCCCTTAAGATAATTTCAACCTTATTATTTTATTAATAGGATGAAAATAGGTGAGGATTTTTTAGGACATTACATACTGAGGTTCCCATATTGCTTCCTCAAACATATGATTTCAAAATAAAACCCTAACTTTATGGGTGGTACTATTCAACAACTCATATCTCGTTGATACATGATCTCCATAATTTATTACCCAAATAGGATATCATGTTCCATTTTATTTGGATTTGATTTAACTACATGTGAATGTTTTGGTATGTAATTTCATAACACCAATACGTTAAACAAGTTTTGTAGTTAAGAGAGGTATGAAGGAAGTGTAACAAAATTATCTACAACCTGAAATTGTCAATGATATTGAATGTAGTGATATAATTATGGATCATATTAACTTTCTTCCCAATTATCATAACCCACTTCCACATATAAATGAAGAAGAACACATTACCACTAACATCAAACTTTAGATATCATCCATGATTGTATTTGTAAATAATTTGTTGACAATTTACACTTTAATATTTCATTGAATGGTTTTAAACTTCTCCATTATTTATTTAAGAAGGTCAGGTCCTATCAAATTCTTCTATTAATCTACATCCCTTTATGTTGGTGTACTATTTCTCTTCCCCTATATAGCCACATATAGTTCCGTGTAAATTTTGGAATTTGAATTATTGTTATTTGTTAATCTACCATGAATAATTGTTTATCCCAATATACATAAAAATTCAATGAAATAGATCTCAATATTTTCTCATCATATTTAATATTCCGTTTAGTATAATCATCTATATGGTGGTGATAAGCGGTATTCCATCTTGGTTCAATCATTATGGTTTATTGAAAACGTCTCTAGAATATAATGTAATCCTACGATCTTGATCAGATACAATGGTTAGTGGTACTATATGAAACATTAACACATGAATTATGTAAATATTTCTTATTTTTACAAGTGATAAATCTTTATTCATGAAAAAATGTGTTGTCTTCATAAGGATATAAATTATAATAAAAATGGAATTATAGAAATCAGATGTTCTGGAGAGTCCTATGAAAAAATCCTTGGTGATGTGTTCCCATTTTCTCGTAGTTATGAGTAATTTTGTCATCATACCATTATATTTATATCATTCAACGATAATTGGTGTAATACCAGACATCAAAATATATGTTTTCAATATTCCTCTTCATGTTTTCTGATAGTAAACGCTCCTTTAGATAATTATTCATCTTTGTACTTCTATGATGGATTAATAATGATGAGTTATGTCCATTATTCAAAATATCCAAAATTATTTCAGATGTTTATTTTATTTATATCAAAATTAAAAACTCAATAAATTATTATATATGAACTTTGAACCTTAGAATGTTTTCTGCACCTTTTTATATCTCCATACAATGTTTTTTTCTTTCATTTATCTTCATGAAAAGTGATGGTTGAGTATCCATTTTGAGACATATAGTATTTTCCATTCCTTAATGAATTTAAGTTTATAATTTTGAAATCTATTGGAATTGGTTATTTTTTAAACCTCTTCTTAGATAAGATATGATGATATTTATAGAAAACATAAAAAACACATTGTTTTTTTTCTTGTGAAAGTAATGTATTGGTTGGACCAAATTATTGATCAATTCTAACCATCTCTTCCAGGAAAAATATAACTCATTTCTTATATATATATATATATATATATTAATCTATTTTCATCCATATTAAAATCAATATTATTACTTTAGATATAGTTTCTAAAAATATGAAATGAAATTATCTCTACTACCAGCTTCAAATCTTGTATTAGGTAATATTTCAGAAGAGTTTTAAATTTACATGAGGCATAAAAAAATTACCTTATCAATATGAATGAAGATTAATAAACAAACCCATTAATGATGAATTGTTATATATTAAAAACACTTATGTGATACAATGTTATGTATGCACAGGTGCAGTGAAATATAATTTCTTAGTCTACTTGAATCTTTCCTCACAATCTACTATCTATAGGATTGTAATCCTTTATAAGTAATCATTATTAGTGTATTATGAAATCATGAGACATTTTTGATAAAAAATAATTAATAACCAATTAATCCAAGAAAAATTCATTTTTTATAACATTGTTGGACTCGGGCATTTTTTTAATTTTGACTTTGATGTATTCATATTTATACCCATTCTTGTGATTACATGACTAAAAAGGAAATATTATGAATATAGATTTAAATATTTATGAGCATGGAATATAAATTCTCTTTTCACAGTATATTTATCACAACCTCAAATTATCGTTATGTTCTTGATTACTCTTATAATATATAATAATAATATAAATATTTACTACCACAAATATATCAAGGTAATCACTGAAGACTTTATTCACCATATATATGAAGATAGTATGATAGTTTTTAACTATAAATTGAATAATTATGTGTCAATAATGATCATTTATTTTTTATAGTGTTGTATTAGTTATTTATTACCTTTAAAACAATACATAAGGAATTCTATATCAACCAACAATATTCAAGAAATATTGATGTCCTCATAATTGAATTAACATATCCTCAATTTTAGTTATATGACATTTTTCTTGAATATGATCATGTTGTTTTCATGATTGTTAATCCAGAGATGCATTGATCTAATATTATTCTTCAAAATGAGGAATGGCAAACCCCATTGGTAACAACTCAACTACACAAAACACTTAACAATATTTTCTTAGACTTTATCCATAAATTACTCCAACACAAATTTATCCATTCAATTTCATGAGTTCACTTGAAAATATAATCATACTAATATAGGATAATAATAGAAAATTAATTGAGAAATACATCAAAATATTCACATAAAATTGGAATGTACCCAATTATAAGTTATTTAGAAAACATTGACAAAATTACCTATTATGAACAAGAATTAATAAACAAATAATAGAAGAAATTTACAAAGACGGATCATTGTTATACGTTCACTGATAGGTGATCATTGTATGATTTGGAATGTCAAATGTGAATTTTATATCCTAAAAAGTATTATGATATCTCGATAAAGAGATCCAAGTCATGCATAAAATAAAATAAAATTTAATACAAGGAAGAATGAAGGTATTTGTAGGATTTTTTATCCTATATTATTCTATTAAATATGTTATTAAGAATTTAAAATTTATTATCCCACCATGATGAGTTTTCATCTGTAATTTAGTATCCAATCAACCGGGTGGTGAGTCAATATCATTATAAAATTTTACAAATAACAATGCGGGAATAAAATCCAAATCAAATAAGGAATGATCAAATATAGAGTAAATAATTAGGGTACCTTTCAACAATTCATTATGATGATCCACCTTAGAGGTAGTGATTTCATAAACTCTTTGTTATTCCCTTAGATTATAATGTTTTCAGAGTTGGTTTTTACATTAACCCTTAGATTTGGGAATTTATTCATGTATTTTCCATAATCCTTTCATTTGAATCATTATATTATGGGTGGAGCATTAGTTTTCACCCTTTTTTACATTTTATAATGAATTTTATTTTTCGACATTTTGGATATCATATGTATTATCTAATATTTTACTATAGAAGAAACACTTCCACAACGCTATGGGGATTTCACCCATCTGATTCATTAAATATTTTTGGATAGTATGTAGTTTTAATTTATTTTACCCATGTGTCTAAGTATTCATGATTCCATGAATCTGTGTTTTCATTTTCATTTCTTTAGAATAACGAGTTCCTATAGCTTTAGTATATACCTTCAAGTAACCAGAAATTATTTCATCGTAGCTACTAAATTATTTTATGAATAATTCACTTCCAAAACATTGTTTTTATCTACTAAAGTATTTTTTTTGATATTGATTTCACTATTGGTAATAAAAATAGAGGTGTACCATTTCAATCTTGTGATGTTATCTTTATAAGATATAATAGAATTATGATACCTTTGTTTTATCTCTATGAATTCTCTCAATTTTTAAGAAAGGATTTAGGGGAAAATATTTGATGAAGAATAATTTCTCAAATTCCTCCCATCCCATATATTCAAAAGATTACATCTTCATTATATTCTTAAAAAATATCCATTATTTTTTTATCCACAACTGCTAACTAATAAATAGTTATCTAAGCATTTGGATCATATGACCAGTGTAGGATGTAAAATATATATTGTATTTAGCCACTAATATTTAATTAGTGGGTTACAATAACCACTAATCTCATTATATAAAATTAGAAAGGTTTAGTATCTTTTGATATTATCTCCATACAAACTTATTTTGAAATACATGTAAAAATAACTCCATAATTGTATCTCGCTATAACCGATATAAAACATTCATGAGTTAAACTAATCAATATAATATAGGTAATAGAAATTTATGAAATTGTGGAGCTCAGATTCTTAATAAGGATAACCATAAGGGAAAAAAATTGTGGTTCATAGGTGATTATAATATAATAATGTCGGTATGATAGAAAATTCATGATCTATAAACATAAAATTATGAAATCATACCTAAATAAACATGGACCTTTAGTAAAAAATTATGGAATATAAATCTGAGCATAAAATAAGACTTCTTTTATAAAATGATAATGATAAAAAAATATGAATATGTAAAAATCATAATAATAGAAATAAAAACATTGTGGGTCAGTATTTCACATCATTTTATCCTATTACATAGTGAGCCATGAATTCCTATCCCTATATACCATGACATAGTGGTTTGTGAATTCTTTTCCTTATATCCCATAACATAGTTTGTCATTATTTAACATCCTTGTCTCCGATAATTATATCATGAGATATATGACATTACCTAGTTGTTTTGAGGGTTATATTAGGATCATAAATTACATATGGATAAAATATACTTTTATGTGCCAAGAGGACTTGAAAACCTTTATAATTCAAACATTGCATAAATAACCATTTGAAAATAGAATACTTTCTCAAAAAAATCCATTGATTATATCATAGTGACTCCTACAAATTATGGTTGATAGTATCCCCATATAATATTCCAACAAATACCGTTTAAAAATTAAAGGGATGTTCGCATATATGAAAAAATTAAATAATTTAGAAATTAACTTGGCGGAATTAAATAAAATAATACTTATTTTTTATCAATCTTTAAAAAAAATTCTAAAAAGGGATTTGGAGTTTTTATTGTAAAAATATAGAAACATTAAAATTATTTTCTCTAAGAAGTTATAGTGAGGGTAATTAGAAAAAATATTAGTATAAGAACTATTTTAAAAGAAGTTGTTCCCATTTAGGTTTTACAAAAAGATAACGATAGTGGAAGACAACCAAATTGAAAATGTTAAAAGAATATTACATGTATATGTAAATTCATTTTTATTATAAAATAACCCATGTAATCACATATGTCTATATAATAACATCCATAAAATAATAACTAATATATATTTTCAAGAAAATGTACTCAACATAAATGAAGTGGTAAGGATGGTTTTCAGGAAATGCATCACCTTGAGTGAATTATGAACCCAAATGTGAAGTGAAATAGTTGAAAAAATGTCATCCTCCTGAGAAAATAGAGAATAAGTTAATAAATATTGTTTTAGGTAGAAATATCATAGAATTATCAACATATTAAATTAATCATATTATTATAAAATCTAATATGAGAACAGAAAGACAAATAATTACCTTTTACTTATAAATTCTATAACTTATCTTCAAATTATTTTATAAAAATAATAAGCATCATAATACCCTATTTAAAAACCATATTAATATATATAACCTCATATATTATTTAATTTCAATCATTCATTATCCATTCATTTTTTAGTTTAACATTATTTTCAACATCTAATGTTGGTAATTTCATTTCTTTCAAAAATGATTCATAATAAAGAAGATAAATCTCAATATTTGATACCAGTTTTATTGTTATAAGATTAAAAAGGTATTTAAATAATTTTTTGAAATATTTATAAAAAAACAGGTTCATTTCAGGGAAACTTTTAGTTATTTTGGAAGAACGTGATCCTTGATGTTCTTATTTAAAGTATTTTTTTGAGGATAAAAGATGTTATATTAAAAATATATAAATATTAATATATCCTAGAACCTCAATAATTTCATAATGATCATACTAATTAATCTTATATATTATTTGAATCATCATTGTATATTGGTGATGGGAAATTATATATGTCATTCCATGGAGGTTGTATTCACACATACTAACAAATTGAATTTTCATTTCTCATATATTGGAAAGAATGCTGAAATTGATTTATAATTTTATAATATTAATCATGATAAATTCTTTATTTTTTAATAGAATAAATCTTTGGAACATTAATTTAATATTGATAATAATCAAAAAAAACATCTTACATGGAGGTTGCAGTTCACACACATGCGTGCAAAAAGTATTCATTTTTTCTAAAGAGAAGGGAAGAATGTAAATACTGTTTGTCTGAACAATATAATAATAGAGTTATATTAAAATTATAATAATGTTTTTATTTTATGATAGTATAAAATATTATGATTTATAAAAAATAGTATTAAATAAAAATAAATGGATGTAAGTGATTTTGAATATTGTATATTACTCGTTGGAATTAATCAATTTCGAATAGGATTAAGCATATGAGGGTTTATTTTTTTGAATACAGAACATCTAATATGTGTGTAGGATTATTTTACAGGAATATCAGAAAACTATGGTTTAACAAAATATTTTTTCGTGTATGTAGAAGTAGGGTGTTGAAGAGATCCTTTTATAAGTTAGAGTAATGACATTTTTGTATTAAACAGTGAATTATATAAAGAAAGTGGTCCCATATGTCCAAAATAATGGAGAGGGATGAGGTATGTTTCTAAGGGACAACAACTACTCCGTTGAAGGATTTTTTTTTAATATTTTTTAGGAATTTTACCCCTAGAATACACTTTTTCAAATTGTATTAATCCATTATGTGGTGGTATTTTAGGGAGAGAAGATCCTCTGGATTTGTACAGGCTATTTATGGAAATCGATGGGATATATTTAGTTAATCTATGAGTTATTGGTGTGAAAATAATTGTGGTAATAATGGGGTCATTTTATAAGAGATAGGAATAGCATTTTTAATAGGATTTATTCTATTCCAGGAAAGTGTCTCCATAAGTAGAAAACACTAGAATGTGGATGAGATATAGTTGATAAGGCCATCAACCACTCATTTAGTGTCATTTTTTTAACATTTTATAAGCCTTTTATCTAATATTCATAACCCCAAAAATGTTTTTACATTTACTATGCTATCTAATTTTTACCTTAGTAATTTATTTTTTTATTCCTAAACACAGACAACATTAAATAAAAGGAAACTTCTAATTAAAAATAGTAAATAAATTTTTAGACACAATTAATAAATGTGGTGAAATATTATTCTAAATAAATAAATTTACAATACATGAAAAAAATTTATAGAAAAAAATACAGTATAAGGTCTAAAATTTCAATAGTATCTTTTTAAAATAAAAAAAAATTATTAAATGTATAATATTAATTATAAAAGAAATAATTTGTTGATAAAAATAATTCAAAATTTTTTATTTTATTCTTATATCCTAATGATGTCATAAAAGTCATGGTTTATTTAAAAACTCTATTTCCCACTATTCCATTAAAAATCAATATTTTAAAAATAATTATAATGATTCATCATAATTTAATATATTTACTGTTAATAAAAATATATAGTAAATTTTTTAAAATTAATATTCTCAAATTATTTAATATTATTTTTAATTGGAATCATAATATATAATTAACACTATTCTAATAGGAAAATGTGGTTTTAAAATATTATCATTCTTAGTAATACATATTAATAAATATGAAATAATATATTTTTATTATATTTTTCATATTAAAAAACTTATTTTTTCATACTTTGACCAATATATATTTATTTCATCAATATACAAAATCTATAGTTCATAAAAAAATAATTTTAGCAAAATAATTTTCTAAGAATAAACTAATATTTCTAGTGATTTGGATACAAATTGTATTTTATCTATAAATTAGTATTAAAAATTTCTCTTATTTTTCATTATATATATAATCAATAATTAGTTTAACTCTATTTATATCTACAAATTCAAGGACTACATTACAACTATTGAATTTATCTTAATAAAATGAGTAGTAGTTTGTTTTAATTTAGTGATACATGTGAAACTCTAAAATTTAAAAAATGTTAATTTTTGGTTGTAATAGTCAATAAAATCAACAGATGTTTCACTTTCCCCTCCATATGTTTTACCTTATCATTGACTTATGATCATCCAATGTTCAATTTTATGTTTCATTTTTTACTGAATCATCCTAGTATCGATGCATGTATTTCAAAATCACTAACCACTTTATCATTCACATAACTCCCATGTCCACACATATCATCGGGTCTATATAAACGCACTATAATTCCCATACAGCCCAGATTTTCAAGTCAATATTATTGAGAAACTTGTTGACTTCCAAAATTAATCAACTAGAGTCACTCTGATCATTGACAATATATAGAACCCATCGATCATCTAACATCATTATATGTAAATTAAATGATTGAAAATCAATTTTCATAAGAGGTAACCATTATTGTTTAATCATACTCTTCATAAATCCTCAAAAATTTCTCCACCATATAAATGAAAATTCATATCTTACATTAGCCATACCCTAGTCCACTAGATCTCACTAGTCAATTCCAACATAACCATTCCATAATAAACCTTTAATATAGATCACATTATAAATAGAGAAGGTGACTAATTAATTTATCCAATTCTTAATCAAATCATCATATATCACACCATTGCATGATTCATCCAACACATAATCTATCTATTTGTGTTATAATTTTCATAATGAAACTAATATACATTGATTGATCTATAAATATTCCATGAATTAAAGAGTAATATATATTTATAAAACTCACAATCACCACTTCAGTTCTAAAAAATAAATTTTAAAAAATTTATAACACCATTCTGTATATAGATTAAATCAAACACTAAGAATGTGAATATTCTAATCATCTAGAATCATCAATCATAATCAAAATATATCATATTAAGTGACATGACCTTTAATATCATGACATGAATTATAATTCCCCATATAGTATGAATGGTTTTTCATTCCAAATTTTCCACTAAGATCATATCCCCATGATTTATCATAGATCATCCCATTGTGTATTATACTATGAGATTTCAAATCTTATTACCATAAATCATTGAACCCTAGTTCTGCTATTCAATATTTTTTATTAATGATTATAAATTTATTTCCATCATTGTTTCTACCTTAACCACATCATAATACTTAAAACATGTAAAACATTTTTGATATCAATTTTTTAATATCCACATCCCTTTCATCCAAGATAGTGCCACTACAGGTTGGGGTTCGACATTAAGTGATCCTCCCTATATAGAACAGGTCACTATCTAGTAGTGAAGGTTGTTATATAATCTCATGTAGGAACAATAACCTCAATATCATAAATATAAACAATAGATTACTAAATAAACAATTTATCATGAAAGGTAACCTCAAAGTATAATGATAGATTTATTGAAGAATGAATATCATAATAAATAAAAAATAACATGATATGAAAAATGAGAACATATCATGTTATAGAGTCATATATCAGTGCAGGATCATTAATAAAATAATTATATGAAATTTAAAAACAAAAAAATAGGTAAGATGCCCACAATAATATCCTAAAATCACCCCGGTCCATGTCTCAAAAACAAAACCTAGATCCACCTACATTAGGGTTCACATACAGGGAATAAAAATAAATCATATTAGGTCACCAATTACCTAATAATAACTAGATATAATTAAATATATGTATTTTGAGTGGTATAAAATATTTAAATATCTCATGCATACACTTTTTGTGTTATAAATTGATCAATATTCCAAATAGATGGTCAATCAATCCTGATTTCACTAATGAATGAACAGAGAAAAGTATTCCCATGGTTTGTTCAAAAGACAAGGTTGAGTGATTTATCCACATATAAAATAGTAACTATTTCCCACATGAGATACAATATTGACAGGAGAATTAAAATATCGATCATATCTATCTTTATGAGATTCCCTCTTGATAGTTGGTCTAATATAACAATAAAAACTTCCTCAGGATCTCCCCTTTTAATAATAATCAGACTTATGGTTATATCTATCTCCAAAAGACCAATTCTTGATAAAATTAAAAATAATTTTTATATCAATACCCAATATCATTCCTACAAATATTGTTCATAATGTTGTCGAAATTTTATCTAAAGGCCTATCCTTTTGATAAAAATTCAAAAATATTAAACCCACATATCCCTAAGAGTTCCCATAATAATTATAAGAATAAAACAAGTACCATATTCCTACAGACATGAAAATACTTGATCATCCATCTCCAAGAGAACCCCTATTTATTATAGGTGTAATGATGGAACTTCAATCCATAGGAGGTACCCACTTGACAATAATCCCAATTCTAATTATATCATTCATAAGGACCTCCACTCCAAATAACATGCATAATAAAATAATTATTGAGTCAAAATAACTGTACTATTAATAGACATATAAAAAAACTAATGAAAAATATATCCAAGATATATCCTCCTGATAGTGGGTATAATTATGAAAATATATATCCTATTGAGAAAACTTTATGGAATTAATCTCAAAATATTGATCATGTATCTCTGAAGGAGATTCCACCAGGTTAACAGGTCTAATTTCTGTGCAAGAGTAATTATATAATATATGGAATCTCCCCACCTGAAACTTATCCCTCATTTATAACCTCTCCCACATCATGTGGAAGTCATACTGAGCTAGATAACTACTAAACCATGTCTAATATAACTATCCACCATCCAATAATAAATAAACCAATCTACTCAACAAGGCATAACCCTCACAATACCAACAAATCACTATACTACACACTCATTCATTGTTAATTTCCTATATTCCATAAAAATAATCATTAGATCCTAGTTAATTAAGATTACCAATACATGAAAAATATATGACTATATACCCTAGGATAACAATCAAAATTACAAACAACCCCATTGTTTAATATATATTATCATGCATTTCCAACTAGGAACCCTCCATTGTTGACTTAACAAAAAAGGCTCATTACAAGCCCTTAATAAATATTAATCCCTATGGTAGACTAGTCAATGGGAGGTTATCATACTATAATACCAATGGATTACATCCCATTTAGCCTTGAAAAAAATATTAAGGACATTCATGACAATAAAATCTCCAAAACTATTGGTCACCAATATTTTATGACCAATATCCCATATTTTTCTCAAATACTAATCACTAGGGTCATATCTATAATATTTCTCTAGGTGTGAACTATGTTCAAATATATAAGACCTCCATATGTTAATGGTTTCAATGCCCAGAATTGGAAATCACAAATTTCAAATTCTATATTATTATCATCCTCAAATAAGAAATATATCGTTAAAAGGAATTTTCATAAACATTTAAAAAATAAGGAATGATTATTAGACTAATAGAAATCATTAGTCTTTACTGAGGTAAATGTGACCACAAACATTTTAATCTCATGTCACTTGAACTATAAATTCACGTAATATAGGAGGTAACATAAAAATGAGTTAATATAATGCACTACTGACCATAAATTCAGTGTTACTCTCTGAAGTGATGGTTTCACACCTTAATAAAATCTCTACCATGCTCAAATGAATCATCTCTCATGCATCTGATCAATTATATCATCAGAACAATATTTTAAATTAATTAATGAATATATAAATTTTATTAATTTAAATAATATATAATAAATCATTTTAATTAAAAATCAAAAATGATCGCCTTATAATATATAATCAATTAAACCATGAGTACTGTGTTATGAATCTCTATAAACATATATCTAGACTAGTGATGAAGAAAATCCAAAAAATATTACACGATTTTCTAAACATGTATTTTCACAATTTAATGAAATAAAATGAATAATCATGGAAGTGGCTTACATCATGAGGAATATCTTGATATAGATCATAAAATTACACTTTTAGGCTCATATATCCTTTGATAATAAAAAATCCCATCAACATGATGCGGTTTAAACTAGATCATGTGAAATTGAACCATAAATTCCAAATCCAACAAATTAAAATTATCGGAAAAGCGGGCATATGGATGGGAGAATGTATGAGAAACTGAACAAAATTTTAAGAAGATAATTACCAGAACAAAAAATCATGGAGTAATGTTGTAGGATAGCGAATTAATGGATAATCTCACCTCTTACCTATAAAACATTTCACTTAAAAAACCAATGCATTTTTTTAGTAAAAGGCCCCAAAAATATAAAAAACCACCACATATTGTGGTTGTTCGAAAAGGATTTTACAAAACTGTTTGAGAGAGATAAAACATGTTGACACCCACCAGATCCTTAGTGGGGTAAAATATAACTACTTCATAGCCACCATAATTTTAGTGTCATCTAAATTATTTTGGAAGAGTTACCCTATAACCCCCTTCCTTGTCTTTTTTATACAATGGTTAAATTTCACTTCGGGTCCTTTACACCAAAACATTCACCTGAAAAAACATACATTTACACATCTAAAACATATCTATAATCTCTTTTATTTTATTTAAAAAATAATTTAAAAACCAATCTAAATTAATACCGTTGATATACAATCATTATCCAATTACACAGCCCACTCATGGAATAATCATGACACCAAATAAATTAATTCTTCATTAAAAATCCTATTTCTTAATAAAAAATAATATAATATTTCATTTCTGCATAAACAAATTATCTTCATAAAACCTCAAAATTTCTCTCATATCCAAAAGAAAAATTGTTAATGTTATAATAATTATTAAAAACATGGACATGTTCTATATTCTTTAAATTAATTTCATTTCTCAAAATAGTTGAAGTGAAAATATTATATTATTCAATATGACTACATAATATAATCAAACCATTTGAGTTTGTATGATTGTGGATAAACATATGGTTTTAAATTAGGGTTACAATTTCAATAATTTTTTTAGAATTAAATTATTCCCTATAACCACACACTCCTATTTTACAAACACTACATTCCCCATATAAAATAATTATCCTATCCCCAAGAAACAATATCCCAAGAAAGGAAAATGATTGTTCAAATTTTACGTGAATGAGTTGAATAAAAATTTTCAATTCCATATTTTATGGGATACAATATTTATAAATATCTCTAAATGAGTGGGGTATCCTTATAAATGATCCCCAAATTTATAAAATTTATAAATGAAATAAAAATTTAAAAAATAAATTTTATTATTTTGAATTTGGTTACAGTTGAAATGAAATCAAAAGATTTTCCAACATAATTTCTCAGCCAAAATTTTTTATCAAATGATAACGACCCCACAAATAAAATAGAAGATATTGGTTCAAATTAAAATTTGTTTTTAAATATCAATCAATAAAAATGTTACCAATCGATTTTTTGTTAATAATACTACAAAATTGCGTTATTTATTTGAAATAAAATAATTAAAATCGTATAGTTTTGATAGAAAATCAATTAATGTTCTAAATTTTTAACATTTTACTACGATTATATAAATAATGAGGTAAAATGAATGTTCTAAGAATGTTATGGATCCCTGTGATGTGTAGAATTTAAATTTGGGATAGTATGATAATCATGATGTAAATGAAATTTAAAAAACGAAGAAAATCATATAGAATTGGATCTAAGGGTATGAAAAATTGTTTACACTCATAAAAAACAAGTATTATATATCAAAACATTTAAAAAATATATTATATTTTATATACCTCTAAGTATGAGATATTATATTTTGACTACCATATCATATACTTATTTTAAGATTCCACATAGAATCCATTTTAGGTAGTTTTTCTATTTCTTTAAATTAATTAAAAAATTAGTTTTTTTAAATAAAATGAATAACGAAGGATAAAATATTATAAAAAAAATAATATGTTCAATTATTCTAAAATTTCAATGTATTCTTAGTTTTAGGGAATTGTGAATCTGAATGTAGTGGTACTGCATGAAAAAAGAGTGGGGTTGCATATCAGTTTATAGAAAAAATTATCTTCCAATGTATAGAAATTCTATGGAGCTGGGAAACAACTGTATTGAAACAGACCAAATTTATGGATTTTTATAAGATGAGTAGTGTATAGTGAAATCAACAAACAAAATCTGGTTTCCCCTCATTCCTCATGTCATAAAAATAAAGATTTTTATTCATAAAATATTTGAAATCTATTAAACATAACATGCACACTACGTTATCTCTCTATAAGTTCTTCTTAATAAGTGTTTTTACCTATTTACCTTTTCATCCATAATTCAATGATGGTTGTTGATTTTAAAAAATTATCCCCCATATATTTCATGTTTCTTATACATTTAAAAAGTAAAAACATTATTGATGGTTGATTAAATTTATTGATCAATTCACGATTCTAATGATAATGCATGTTTCATCAACTTCCTTATATAAAATTGTTGAATTAAAAAATATAGAATGTCAGTGATAATTGAATTCTTATTCATTTTAATGTTATTTATGTCTTTTTTGTTAGTCAAAATTATTAATTTATCAAATTAATCAATTTCTCAATTAGCAAAATTATAAGGATCTAAACATTTTCTTCCATTAACTTCATCCATTAAATAAAATTAATATTTTTTATTTTTTCTATTATATAATTTGATTTTAATTTTTTACAAGAAAATAGAATTCAAACAATATCATTACTAGTCATTATGTTCATCAATGATTGAAATTAAGTTTTTAATGTTATAATTTTTATTGTTTCCAACTCATCAAAAAATATAAATTTATTCAATTTTTTAAAACAGTTTCATTTCACGTGACACTAAAAACTACACTATCATTTTCACTAATGATTTTTTCAACATTTTTATTCATATATGATAAATTTAATAAATTTTCTTCAATAGAGAAATCTAAAAATTGAAACTATATGACATAATTTTTATTAATGAACCAATTTTAGTTTTTTTAAATAAGTATAATATTTCAAATCAAAATTTACCAATTTCATGAAATAATTATGATAAATTTTGGAAAATATTTTTTCATTATAGTATTTTATATAGAAAACAAAATTACTTGCAAATATTTCATGGAAATAATAAAAATGATGAATGTAAAATAATGAAAAATAGAATGTGGTGAAAGATATTATTTTCCACCATTGAATGATTTATCTATATACACAATTAAAAATATTATTTCCTAAAATAGTTCAAAAAACATGTGTGGTCATTGTTATAACAATCCTAATTTTTGAAATTTATAGCACTATATCATTAATATTGTGTATTATTTTGTGAGTTCGCGGAGAATCTCTAAGAATTGTGTTAGTAGAGTAATATTGTGTGTAATTATCTAAGAAGATATATAATCATGGATTTTTTGATTTTCAAATTATATAATTGTTAATTAGGAGTTATTTATGAAATTTTATAAGAAGAGTGATGTATATGATTCCAATTATAATAAATTTCATAATTTTATAGGGAATAGAATAAATTCAAGAGTTTATTATAAAATTTAAAATATATATTTATATTTATGTATACATTTAAAATGAGTATCAAATTTTTTATGATACCCCCATTGAGAACCCCTCATGGGCCTATGGTGAGGATGAGAGTGGCCATAAATGCTCATATCTAGTATTAAACATCTTGCTATTACTGTGGGTATAGATCACATATATGAAACATGATAACCATATAAATACAAAAAAAACATATAAAGAAACCCAAAATCAATACCATGATATAAGATAACAACCAATATTCCATATTTCACATAATTTCATACAAATAGTGTCTCCAAATAAAAAAACACCCATACAACATTAATGTCCCATCTCCCTAACAAATCATAATATCCCAGAAAGTACCAAACAAATCAAAAACAAAATCCATCCTTGAACCTTATAAAATATATTTATAAATTTTGGAGTGATCTTATCATCTTTATATAGGATCCTCCTTAAGATCACAGATGAAAATGTTGAAAATCATAATAATTATGTAGTGAGTAAACAAAATAACAACTTCTGGGTCATGTATAACCCAACATCACCTAGACTTACTCACCATATATCAAAACAAAGAATAATAACACAATATATGTGGATATATCATCAAGGGTAACCCTACACTACATACCCATTATTTTTTTCTATTAATCCCTAATAAAGAAACATCCCCTCACTCCCAACCCTTTAATTTAATAATTTATACCCACACAATAGATATATCTATCACCTCTAATGTGCTTTAGACTATAACCCGGTCTATCCCAAATTACTATAGGGTCCAACATATCAGGTCTGCATGAGCCATAATAATCATATCATTGATGATTTGTATCAAAAATTTTCCCTATCTATCCCAACCTACCATAAGGTCCAACACCATTTATGGGAATCAATTCATAGATGAAATACCATATTCATATCTGTATCCATAAATATGAAAATAATATATCATGAAAATGATGGAAATCCACATAATTACCTCATCCTTCCATGAATTACACCTAGAAATTACAATTTCCACAATTATACCATATACTAATGTGGGAGAAGAAATCCATTAATTCTCTCAATAGCCAATATTTTTGGGGGAAAAACAGAAAACCCAAAACATTTGTGCATTATTAATTTTATATGAAATAGGAGCAGTACTACTAAAAACCATTGAAAATAAAATTATACCCAATCTAGTGGTTTTTTCAAAACATAACATACACCACCCACAATTGATACCACAAATCCACCGCACCCTGATAAAAAACTACTTCCCCACACTCACCATTAATGTCCCTTACAAATTCACTGAAATAGTCCCATTTCCCTAAAAAATAGTCATTAGAATCATTAATTATTTCACATTAATCATTTCATTTTATTGTTTCCTAATTTTCCATTTAATATTAATATTACATTTATTATTTCATTCAATTTTCACATCGAATAAAAAATCAATTTCATCCATCACCATTATTAATTCCATTCATTCTTATTCATTTTAATTATTAACATTTCTATCATAGCACATAGTTTTTTGTAATTTTTTCTTTACACCCGTTATTTATTGAATCATTATTTAACACATTCCATTACCACTGAAAACCCAAATAACAGCCCCACATTTTTCACATAACGATATATAAAATCCACCATAATTATATATAATCACAACCACACTACAAAAAAAGTGATAATGACCATACCCCCACTCCTCCACCCAGGATAGAAACTATATCACAAATACACAATCGACAATAAAAATACACAAACATCTAAATCCAAAATAAAAAATATCCCTATAATATTCACACATGTACAGTCCCACCAAGAAGCATTTCTAGTATCACGAAATAACAGATATCAGTATTCAGCACCACCACACCTTGAATTTCAAAATTGTTTTCAATAATTTCAAAAATATCTTATTGTTTCTTTCAAGAAAAATTAATTATTTTATTTAGCTTGTTAACCTTTTATGATGGGTTTTTCCATCATCAAATAAAAATTAGTGTTTATAAATCATAGAATCAATAATAATTCTAATAAACAACAACAACATCAATAATCAATCAAAATAAATATATCATGTATTGTAATAACCTCTTGAAATTCACCCCATTCCTCTAAATTTAATTTAATATATTTTATTATCTTCATTAATATATTCTATAACATCCAAAAAATGGTCCAAATATCATGAAACATCCAAAATCTATAAATTAAAGAAGAGAGTGATGGCACCTTTGTTTCTAGGAAATCTCTTTCAAGTGAATATTTACATGACTTTGGGATTCTATCATCCCTAAATTTCAAGCCTCCCACTCATTTAACAATTTGTTACACTTTTTTATTCTGTTCCTTCTCAATTAAATTATTGAATGTTTTCCTGATGCCTCTTCTTCACTCTTATAATCACATTGTGTGAAGATTTCGTGAGTGTGATCGTTTGAGGTTCTCATCCTCCTCCTCATCATATTTGACCTGATATGGGTTATTCAGGAGTTTCTGAAGGTTATGGGAGGGCTTGGTCTTATCTCAAATAATTGTAGGTGGTAGTGAATAGGAGAATGAGCAATGTCCCATTTGGTATTCCTTATCCTTTGATATCTCCAGGTCTGCGAATCCTCAGTATGGATCGTCATTTGGGAAATAGTCCTAGTACTTTTCATAAGATAATAGTACAGTTTTTTGGTGCTTGTTGTTTCATAATGTGAAGTTCATATAGAATCTCTCATATGGGAGGTTTTTTATGTTCAGGAAGTGGTTTAGATTCTTTCTTATGTTTCTGCTCGAAGGTTAAGAGTAGTTTCTTGATTTTTAAATGACACTAAAGAACTGTACAATAATTAGTACTAACTGTGAATTTTTGGGTGTTTCGGACTAGGGATGAAATGGATATTTCCGGTTTGACGGTTACATCATTGTTTGCAATGACATCTATGAAAATTATTGATGGATGATGACACATATTGAAGATGAATCCGGTGGTGTATTAATTTTGATGATATTTTTTTGTTTATTCCTAGTGGAATAGTTCAATATGACTTATCCATTCATGTTATTAGGATTGTTTTAGTATTAATTTACACTAATTTCTATGATATATTTTTTTGGGTTTCTGATATCGTTGTAGGTACTAGAACATGAGATATTACATTTGGAAGGTGGTACATCTTTTGCAGGTGTCGATGGTTAGTTGACCGTGAAAGAGGGATGGGTGTGCTAAATCCTGTCATTCCATTATCAGTCATCATTTCGTGATATATGTATGATTATATTACCAATTTATTTTTCATTGTGTCTTTATTCCCTTTTTTACATTGCATTAGGTTGAAAGCCAATTTTATTCCTCATAAAATTTTTCATGTGGGTAGCTCCAAAGAGATATACGTATCTTGGCTTATATCGTCGGGTCCCCACCCTCATGCATGTGTGGGATGATGGGTTTCTCTTCCTCATTATGTTAGACTCTCAAATTTTAACTTCTTTATAGTAGTTAAAAGGTTAATTTTCAACTAGTTTCAATGTTTCATTTTTCAGTGGGGGTGAAGAGGATTTTTTAAGAGATTAAATTTATGTATTCTTGCCTATGTGGATTTTGTATCATGATTAGACCTTTGCGTCATGTTTATTTTATGATTCTATAACAATGATATGAGATCCCACATTACCCAATTTCTAAAAGGGATTTTATTTTTTAGTGTTTTATAAATTTGGATTGAACCTCAACTTAATAAAAAATCATATAAATTTAGAAATTCATAAAATACTCTAACCCAATCAAAGCTGTAGGGATCATTGTGAATCATCAACATGGAATAAGATATGATATAATATTCAAAATCACGCAACAGAACCTTAGAAACCTATAATATGTCAATAAACCCAAAATTAATGACCTAAATTCCTCAAAATTATTTATGAACCACTTTTATTGCCTTCTTAGTATGGATAAGTATTAAAATAGAGAAAAATAGGAATAACTCTACAAAGATGGAAGAAATCATTATCTCTTCATGGAATGGATGAAATGATTTTTAAGGGGATTAATAGACTCCAAAGATAAACTTATGATCATACAAGGATTGATAGAAATAAAAGAAGATAATGTTAAGTCCAAAGGGGATTCTAAATTTATAGTAGTGCTGAAAGGTGGATGTCATAGAGTGGTATACCCACATCACACCATGATTGGATGAGTATAAAAATTATTTTTAAATGATTCCATGAATCCACCCATGTATATATTTTATTCATGACATAGTTAACTTTCCAAATTTATGTGATGAATGAAGGGTCATATTATGAACTTTATCACTACAATGTGATAATTTCACATGAATAACCATAAAAACCATTGTTTTGGACCTCCATATTGTGGCTAACTGTGTAACTCCATGAATAAATTCAACATTTATTATAACAATTTCATAGGGTTTTGTAACACTGTGAATCATTTCATAAATCCCTAAACAAACATCAATATATATCCAAAGCCATGTTAAACATAAATTCCTCATTCATATCACCCCTTTACATAATATATGCTATGAAACTTCTCATTATTACATAAAAACAGCTAGCACAATCACTAGCTCTGACATCCCATGCATTAGGTCCATGCTATATTTCCCATTTTACATGAAATCGATAATAGATATGCTCATTCAATGCATTCAATCATCTCATACCAAAAACTTAATGTCCACTTTATAGCCTCTTATGTGCAGAAGATATTTGAACTCTGATTATCCCCATTATTCTTTTAATCTCTTTCTAGAACCTTCAAAAACAAAAATACACAATGGAATTATCCATAAATGTCTTTGAGATTACAATACTCACCTATAAAAAAGTTCTCACCCTTAATATTTAAAACCCAAAAAAAAAAAAAAAGAAGGCCACATGATCAAATCCAAAAAATTCCCCATTATATAACTCTAAATCATAAAACACCACAATCAATTATTGAAACAACATTGGGAGAATCTAATAAAATAATCTTCTATAAATAGAAACATCATTCAATTCAATAAAAATTCAACCATCTCATCAACATTCAAGAAAAATAAAAAAAAATGTAGGATAAAAATTGTTGTTCTACCAATATAATTTCTATGTATATTCCTATCGAAAAATATACCTCCACAGTATATGAACAAGTGGAATTTTACATCCACACAACACTGTCTCCTAGTGACCCTGAATATCGGTTCACCACTACAATAATGGAACATGTCCCCCAGTATATGTGTATCACCAATCAATAAATAAGGCATCATCATGAAGACATCGATGATGATGTGACACATGGAATGAAACATGTGTCTTATCTAACTATGTAGTAAGTGATAATTGATATACAACCACTCCAAAATTCTACAACACCTAAATGGGGTTTTAAACTAAGGTGATAGATTACACCTCTTTCCAAACCTACACTGACCATGATGAGTAAAAACTCTCAAGAATACATGGTTTATCACTTCAAACTCCAAAAACCACCTCAAATGACTATGATAATATTTATTAAAACCCTTTCCCTCCTTCATCCTCCCAATAATAATCTAGATATTATTCGTTGTTCTCTTCACCACATCTTGAAAAAATACATACAACTCCTCAACCTTAGTTTAGAAAAATGGATATCAAAAAGTTCAACTCTAAAATGCCTCAAATGCATCTATAACAATATAAAAGTGGTAGTTTTTTCATAATAATCCTCAATCGAGTGAAAATTACTCATCAAATAACCACTAAAATACAATATACAAGTTTATAAAAAATATTGAAATGTTTAGATATCCAGACACATCAAACTATCCTTCTGAGGATAGAAAAGATTTATAAACCATTACATGGATCTGAAACTAGGTTGAAATCCACTCATAACTAGAGAAGTAAAACTAGGATCATGATCCAAGATGAATGTCCATAGTTCCCCATAGAGCTGTACTACCTCATCAAAATTCCACCTCTCTAAAATCTCCAAGTCATGTGATTCTATGATCACTTGGAAACTAGATGGATTCATTAGTCAATTTAAAATATACCTTATGTTACAATATTCACTATATGAATGTTGTAATATTTTGATAAAATCTCAAAATATTTCTTCTATTTCCCACCAATGAATTTTAATGGTTTCAAAAATTCTCTTGAAACATGTTACTCTACCTTCACATACTGATAAACTAGTAGAAATTTATATTTTTAATTAATGGTAAAAACATTCATGTCATAGTTAAAATGAAGTAGGAGGTCAATCCCACCATCTGATGGGAAGAAGAATGGAATCATTTGAAGAAATATTAGGTCATTATAATTTAAATAAATTTTCAATTTAAAGATGTAAATTTTAATAAAATTTATGTAAAAGTGTAGAAGATACGAGAACTAGTTTGTAGGGATATTTATTATAAATAGATTAATTCTACTATACTTGCATGATAATCTGATTCAATAGTTTCAGAATAATATACTTTAATTAAATGATAATTTGGTTAATTTATATTGAAAAAACCTTATAATCATAACCCTCTTGATCCAAAAATCCTAAATTACTGGAATTCATTTGGTTGATTATGGTTCAAGAGAATAATCCAATGCATTATTAAAAATCAATCATCTCTACTACAAAGGTGTTCTTTGATTATTAAAATTATTTGGGAAATAATTTAATAGTAAATAAAATTGGATTCTAATTTTAATGAAACACTTAATGAATAATATTATTTATTGAGCAAAGAAAAAAAATTATTCATGGGTTATTCACTCCTTTCAATTGAATATGCTCCCCTATACATATTTAACCAAAAATCATTGGTTGTTTATAGTTATAAATTACAAAATAAAAATAATCTGGAAATGGAAAAATTTATTAAAATATAGAAATAGAAAATATTGAATTATTAGGAATTATAAAAAGAATATCACATATTTATATAAAAGAAAATCCTATCTACGGTGAATAGTCTTCAGGTTGGAACCTTAGAGGTATAATCTTGATGTTATAACTCCTTATCCAGGATTATATTATCATTTTCCATGGGTTAAAAACTACATATGAAGGCGAGCATTAATCCCATTGGTTTTGGGACAAACCCCCATTAAAAGTCCAATAATTAGAGGAAATAAAATAATTTTTACTCTATATGTGTATGATTAATGGTTGGAATAAATAGTTCATGACCTGAATATCTCAATAGTTGAAAAATCAATTATTTATAGTATAAAAATATTAACGGGTGAATATTGTGTCCTATAATTAATTTCTCTAGTTCTGTAATTTCCAACTCCTATCATATATTCTCTACTTGAGGCATGTGGTTTTACAGTTGAGTAATGTTTTATATCATCCCTTTTCATTAATTCTATCACTATAATCAATGTGAATGGTTCTCTATGGGGGGGATTTCAAATTTAACGCTCGATATCAATACCATCCTTATTCATTCGATGCCATAATGCACTAATTCATTTAATAGCATTAAGTGTCTCTTTATTCCCAAATAATAATTTTTCGCTATATACAATTCTTGATTTCAAAACAATGTCATGTTTCCAATAAAAACAAAAAAATATGTGGTTTGAATACATAATTTTCTATTCAAAATCCAATGAAAACACCAAAGAAACATCATGAGAATATATCTTAAATTTAGAGATATCACTAAATTATTTATCCTGGTCCACCAAACCATACCACTCATAGCATTATTTAACATGGATACACCTTGATGCACTACCATTATAGATTTTTGAAACTTATGGGAAAACATCTAATCCACCGTTTATGGAACAAACAACCATTCTTAAAACATAATCTTATTTCATCCATCCTCTAAGCATACATATAGTGATAAAATTTGAATGAAACAATCCCATATTAACTATACCTTTGGGTATCCCCACTTAGGAACCTTCACCTTCTAGTGTAAACATGATTACACTGTCATCTAAGAGAGAAAACCTATATAATTATCCATCTTTTAATTAAAATGTTTTAATAAAACCTCTAATATCCATCTAAAATAATCTCTAGATGGTGGAAGAACATATCTTTGGCCCCTACCCCAGAATCCTAGATATGGTGAATTATTTTAATACATTTATATGATTAAAATGAATAAAATTCTAAATGACCGATCTGTTTATCAGTCTTGGTAAATATTATACATATTTGAAATTTACATTATAATTTCTAACATAAAATAAAACATATATAATCCATTTATAATTCCATTATTCCACTATAATAGCACTACATATAAATCATAAAACAAATCTCGGCAACCTTGAAAAATAATACATAAGGAAGTGGTGATCTCAAATGCTCGGTAAGGATAACAAATATAGAAGAAGCTACAAAAAATTAGGAATAAACTTTTAAGGAATATTACAAACCAAAAAGACAAGACTTTTAGAATTTTATATTCAGCATAATATTTTAAGAATAAACTAAATAATTCCATATAAACATTCACAAGGATATTCTACTAGCTGAGTAATCACATGTAAAAACAATAACTAATCTCAAAACAAGGGAATGAATAAATCTGTACTTTTTAACAACTACGTCAAGGCCTCGTACAAAGACCATAGACCAATATTATGTAAATGCTTTGTGCTAAGACAATAGTTTGTCTCATTAGACCTTCCAATACATCAATAGCCTATTGAATCCCCTCCCATCACTTACTATGTCCAATTTATTTCTCATATGGAAATTTTGAAACATAATACAAACATTCATATGTAAAACTATCATATGAAATGTTGATAATATAAACAAAAACAATTAACAGTATTAATGTAGAATATCCATAGTCAAACTTATCACAAAACCATTAATACGAAATAGAATATTGAATCATAATAAATCAACCAAAATCAAGAATCAAATAAAAAAAATTATGTTCTCATAGATAAAAATAATTCATTAAAACTCTTTGAGGGAAATATGCCTTTTTTTACATTGAAACATTTAAAATCTGTGCAATTTTAAAATAAAAAATTACTTTTAAAAATAACTGCGAATGATTGTAAAGAAATCATATAAATTTTATGGCAACATAATGGTGGGAAATAGTCTCTCATTCTATATAAGTTAAAAAAATAATCTTTCCATAATTTTTCAAAAATGTCGTAAAGTATCTCGTTTGGAAGATGAATAAAAGATTCCTTTCAAAACATTTTATAAAAATTCAAACATGGGTAAAAATGGGTATAAATATCTAAAGGATAATATTAAAAAACAACTTTAGTAAAATGGACTAGGATGATAAAGATTCCCAAGTAAATAAATACACATCAACAACCTAGAATAAAATTGAGATTGTAAATTTCACCCTTACCATAAGTCTGGTACTCTCTATACCAATCAAAAACATTTATATAATGTTTTACACATATTATTAATTTATATCTGGATTTAAATAATCTTTATGATATCTTATATTATTCGTTCATGACATTACATTACCTGTTTGTTAACAATTCCATGTTACTACAACATTTTCGGTAATAATCGTATTTTTATAATATATATTTTGACTTGTTATTCTTGGTAATATTACATATATAACGATTTAAATACTTCTAGAATGTGTAATATTAGATATATATATATCATATCTATTTAAAACATAAATATATAAAATAGATCGCTATATGAAATTGAATACACCGTTCATGGAGAAGGTAGGTTGTACGTACGCATGAACATCATTTCTGTTTTCTTATTGTATTGAATAGAAGTAACTGAAAGATATATATATATATAAATTATTACATTATACTTATTATGTCATATAATTACTCAAATTTTAATTTTTTTTATAATCATTCTTTGATAGTGAATGTGGAAATGTGTCTCATTGAGTCATTGATATGGTAAGTTGTAAGTAC
Source organism: Viscum album (assembly GCA_963277665.1). Taxonomy (NCBI): domain Eukaryota; kingdom Viridiplantae; phylum Streptophyta; class Magnoliopsida; order Santalales; family Viscaceae; genus Viscum; species Viscum album. Next base: position 840,330,820 of record OY728147.1, on the reverse strand, counting down.
ACAGAAGCGACAATATCAATTACTTAATGGTTTGATGGTATGGAATTGGATGGAATATGAATTTTATAGTAACAATATAATGTTATATTTATTTAATTTTTCACTTATAATCCTCATTATACCCATCTAAATAAAATATAGATGAAAAAAAATTTACACCACGATGTGGAGACATTAAGCCACATGTGTGCTCGCATGGTGATAATGTTTTTCATAGTATGGGTAAAAGGATATTTAAGGTTGTACCATAACGGTTACACCATATCTGAATATTTTAGTTTTTGGAGTTATTATATTATTATGGTAACTAATTAGGAATAGTTATTAGAAGAAAAAATTAAACATTAAAGATGGTATAAAACAATTACCTCTTTTTCTGGTGTCTCCTTTGTATTTTCACAAAAGGACACCATAAGTCTATTTTCTGAACAAAGGGTAAACTCTAGGTAAAAATTAAACTGAAGTTATTAGGATGTTTTTGATAGGTTTGGGCCAAGATGAAGGGCTTTGGAGGTGTTGATAAAAGAGAATGAGAATTTCTCTTTTATAAGAGAGGTGAAGAACACTTTAAAATGTCTTGAAATATAAATTTATTATATATTGATTTCATGTTTTTAATGGCAAAAATGTTATTTATTTCGAGTCATAGACTATTATGAGAAGAAATATTCTCAAAAAATAGGTTTCAGGAAAGGTTAGGTCATAAATGCAAAGTTATCATTTTTCTTTAACACTTAGTTAAATAAGTAAACTCTTACCATGTCTTGTTCTACTTTTATACTATATGGTTAATATAGTTACAAAAAAATGACACGAGAAACCAATGTGGATAATTAATGAAATATTAAACACTATCTCATTCAAATGGCCTAATATTTTTTATGACTATTATATCATTTAATAAAATAGTATTTGTTTTAAAAATTCATTTATGTCAAATTTGACACTATTTAGTAACTGACATTAGTTAAAGTCATAACAAAACTGATTACATTGAAAAAAAGTAATTAAATCATCTCTAAAATTTCAATATTATCAAAAAACATTTTGATTTGAATCAAAATATCAAATTACATTTATTTTAAGATTTATAAGATCATTTATTTCAACCAGTCATTAAAAAGGCAATCACTGCATCATTATTTTGTCATAAATAAATTTACATATTTAATTTCTAATAATAATAAAAAAATTCCATGATTTGATAAAATTTTGAAGAAATATAATGAATATTTATATTCAAGTCGTTAATTGTATAACCCCACATTAAAATTATTCTAGTTAAAAAAAATTGTTTGTGCTATATTTCTTTTTTGCTTTAAAATTAATTATTATATCATGTCATTATCATACCCAAGAAGCTCCTAAATGAAAAAATAGGTTGAAGTATTTTTTGGTCTCCCTAACCCATCCAATAATATTAGTACAAATGTTATCGTAGTTTTATATTAGTATAATATTGTTTTTACATTTATTTAAATATTTTTCCCTTTAACTGTGGAAAATTAAAATAATTTCTTAATTCATTATTTGTAATGAAAATTATAAAGGGAAAATATTTACATAATTTAGAAATTTTAATTCAAAATATAGAATCAAATTTTCCAAATTCAAAATAAATACGTTGCAGTAATTAATTCAAAATTCATCCTTATTGTTAGAATGAGAAAACAGGTTTTTAAAGTTAAACATTATCAAACGATTGATAAGTGTTTATATCAAATTTAAATTATTCAATTACTTACAATGACTTAAATTATATCAGTTGATTGAAATATATTATATTTATTCTTTTAAAACATTCAATAATATAATTTATCCCCATAAAATATTTCCATCATAAACGTTTTTTTATTAAAAATTTACTATATTTTTTTATTCATCAAAATTTAATACATATTAGACTAATATAACCAACTCTTCATAAGTAAATATCATATCCCACTTCAAAATAAGTACTTTATTTTGTTAAATATAAAATAGTAGCATGTCAAAAACATGATTTAAATTGGGTGTGCCATCAAAAGGTGGAAAAACTGCATTTTAAAAACAATTATTATTTTATCCGAAAGATGGGATATTTTCATATATCATGTACATAAGATGAATGATTTTATTATATGGAATATATATAATTAAAAATTGTGTAAATAATATTGAAAACTTATTTTTAAATGGATTATTTGACTGGTCTTTGTGCGCTCCAACTCAATGTTGTGTATAGCACAAGCTAAGAGGGTGTTGTGTGTAGCGCAAGATTATTTGGGTGTAGTGCACAAAAAAATATATTGAATTTATGTAAAAATAATAATATCACGGGAAATTTGGGTCTTACATTATCCCCTCATTAAAAATAAAATTCTCACAATTTTCAATTTTGGGTTCGGTAACTATGTTTTGAATATTCTAAATCCCTTCATTGAAATCCCACATAAGAAAAAATATTGATAAAACGTCAAACTTAAAATAGAGAAAAGTAAGTAATAAGTTTACTCAAGAGAACATATACTAGGGTTCCATTTAGGAAAACATATATATGTAAGAAAAAACTAACTATCATGTTATGAGGAAGAGTGATAGAGAACATGATTAGGGAAAGGTTATCAACCATAAAGTTATAAATATTTGATGATCTAAGGGGTCATTTGATTCATTAAAAAATGTACTAGGAATAATTTTTTTTATATCTAGAGAATAATAATTAATTGACTTCATAAAATAATTACATAATTAATCATACTTACATGATATGTAGAGTTTAATTTTTAACTAAATTCGACCACAAACCCATCTTTATCTTCAAAAGATAATAAAACTCAAAAAAAAATTTAATTTATATTAATCATATAAGGGTCCAAAGAGAACATATAAATAATAAATGATAGTAATTAAATAAAAGAGAACAATGTTATACAAAACATGACATCACGTAGGTTCATGGTTGGTGATGCACCCTTAATGCCCTTCGGTTGCGGGTTCAAGTCTTACAGCCTAGCCAAATGCGATGGGTTATTGCCTGACCAGTGGGTTGTCCTTTTCATTAAAATATATTATTATAAAATTTTAAAAATAATTTTAATAAATGTTTTATCTATAAAAAATACAATTCTACTACCAAATTAATCCATTCTATCCTTTAGGCTTACCCATAATACATCTATCCAATATAATTTTCTAAAAAGAGCTCTAAATTTCCAAAAATCAATCATAACATCTGATTCCCCAAAAAAATTAATGTTTCTATTATTGTCACATACTGAATATATGATTACCTTCATCTTGTAAGAAAATTAATGAAAACAAAAAGTACTTTAGTACAATCTTTTTATATATCCCATTCTTCTTAGAACCAGAATTAAATAATAAACACAAGTAAATTAATTATTCAACATCGACCATAGTAACAGTATAAGATTGACCTTGATCCATTTGCCTATTCTGATCTATATTTCCATGAATCTTCGGAAAATAATTTTCATAATGTACCATAACTTTTTAATTATATAATTTCACATATTATTTTGTACCCTTATAATCACGAGCTTGATGACCTTTTACTCCACATTTATATCAAACTCCAATTCCTCTTGTAAATGTTTGGGGGTGTTTCTTCCCACAATTATCACATAAAAGAAAATTCTTCTTTCCATTTTTCCATTTATCTATATCTTTCTCCATCATTATAGTCCTCTCTTCTTTTACTTTAATGGTGTAAGACAGATAATTCCTTCTCGGTCTTGATATCACATGATCATATATCTTTGTGCGATGAGAAATATTATGAGAGTAGTGCATGTTAGAGGAATAGTTTTAACCCATGAAAGAATATATCAATATTATTTCTTGATTTATGTGTGTATTCTACAACATGGCTCACTAAACTTGTGATGATATCCTTATATATTTCAAAATTCTCATCCTCATTTTGCTTCAGACTCATAAAATTTCTTTCCATATCATCTCATTGTTCACAATGAATGTATTTATCGAGGACATGATCTTTAAACTCCCCCCATTCTGAATATTCTACTTCTTCATCTTTTTCATTTGTTGAATTAATGACCACCACAGATCCGCATCTACTGAGAGATGATAAACATCCATGACAACCCTGTTTCTTTTTTCACTCCCCAAAGAAAGAAATATGTTTTATGTGTAACTTATCATTTACTCAACTAAAAATAGAATTTAGTACTATTTATTATGGGAGGATGTTTTATCATGAATTGGTTTAATATTTACCCTCAACATTGTGGACCAAGATTCTCTATATGGGTATGGTTTTTATTCATAACCCGAGTCAGCAATCCCAGTATGGTTTTAAGCTGCTCAGCCACAGTTGAATCTCTATCTCTACTATAATAAGCTTGCATATTATGGAAATCCCTTCATTTATTATGTTCTTTGATACGAATTCAATTTCTTCTACTATGAAGCATTACTATATAATTTAATACACTTTATTTGGTTATGAATCATAATTCATTCTTCTAAATTGGTAAAATACACAACATAAATTGAAAAATTTATGCATATATAATCCATAATCATAAATAAGGTTCCTTTTAGAACATATTTACTCATAATTCCTGCATAATGGTTTTTATAGAAAATATAAATTATCCTAAACATATTATCTAGGAGTGTCAAACAAGTTGTACAGTAATGTATGTTGTCGTGAACTAGGTTAACCCTATTCAATCCCAAAACACTGTTCATAGTTTTCAACCCTAAGTATATATATGACATAACCTTGTCTACTTGTATTATATTGACATGGATGTATTTTGTGGAATATCCATGTAATCACTACTTTAACAAAATTCTATGGGGTTCTTATATACTTATCCTTAATGTCTATATTTGGGTTATGATCCATAATCTAGGTTTTCCAAATATATTTCAAAGGGTATTGATAAAAATCCTTTGATTCCAAATGTAATGCCACGAAACTAGAAGCCTAGATTTGATGAATTATTTCAATAAATATTCCTGATTATATTTAATCAAATCATGAAGGACAAATCAGTTTAGAAGTCTTGTAAAATATTTTACATACTTGATCTTTACATTAAAATTTCTGACATAAAACAAAACATAAATAATCTTTTTAGAATGCCATTATCCCCTAGAATACATCTTAATATAAATAAAAACAATTATTGGCATCCTCGGAAAAGAAAACACATGAAGGGGTGAGATTAGATGATCTGTAAGGATAAAAAAATATAGTGGAAGCTATCAAAAATAATAATTAACTTATAAGGCATGGTATAAAACTAAAACACAAGCCTTTTAAAACAATATGTTCATCAGAAGATGAAAATAATAAATCAAATAATCCCATTTAATCATTCACATGGATAATCTACTAGTTGAATAATCATATTTAAAATCAATATCTAATCTCATAATAAGGGAATTCCTAATATCGGACATCTTAACCTCTACATCAAATCCTCGTGCCCAGACCATAGAAAAATATTTGGTCAAGGCCTTATTCCAAGAAACTAGTATGTCTAAAGAGACCTACAGATGCATCAAGGTGATATTGTACCGCAAGCTGGTAACTTACTATGTCTAATTCATTCCTCATATGAAAATGCTTAAACATAACATAAACATTATTTTCTAAAACTACCATACAAGATGTTTCTACATTAACCATAAAACATGAATAGTAAAAAAAAATATCATATCCACATTCAAACATATCCCAAAACCATCAATAAAATATGGAATATTATATCATAATAAATCAACCAAAAAGAATTAAAATCCAACAAAGGATGTTGACATACATGAAAATAATTCATTATAACTCTTTGAGGGAAATATTGATTTTTACATTAAATATTTTAAAAGTTATAAAATTTTAGAATAACACATTTATTTTGAAAATAAAAACGAAATCTTGGAATGAAATATTCAAAATGGAAAGGTGACATAATGGTAGAAAATACCCACTCACACCATATATGTAAAAAACATTATTTCCATAATTTGTCGAAAAGGACATAATGTTTATTTTTTTGAAAAATTACTGAAAGATTCATTGAAAAACATTTTATAAAAAGTAAAATATTATAAAAAATGAATTTAAACAACCATAAGATAATATTAAATCATTTTATGAAATCATTTTTAAAAACATGGCTTCAATTATAAATATGTTCTAGTAGATACTTATGCATCGACAACCTCGAATAATAATGATATTGTGAAATTAACCCTTATGTTATGTTTGATACTCTCTATTCATGTCTAAAACTCATTAATAGTGTTTTAAACATATATTTATCTTATATAAAATAATAATAATATTTATTTTATCATATATGATTCATTTATAACTATATATTACTCATTTATTAACAATTCCATGTTAATGCAACATTTTGGGTAATAATATCTTTGTTTATTTTACATGTTTTGATTGTTATTCGTGATCATATTACCTAGATAATGGTTTAATTATTTCCATATTGTATAATATGATTTATATATAATATATACTCTTAATATAAATAAATATAATATATATATATATATATGAAATGGAATACACCGTTTATTGATATGGTTGGCTATACATATGCATGAATGTTAATTCAATTTTCTTATCATATAGAATTGAAGTAAGTGAATGATATATATATATAAATATAAATATATATATATATATATATATATATATTATTCTAGTAGAATTATTTTGTCATATAATAAGTGATAATATAATTTCTTATAATCATTCTTGGATGGGGAAAGTGGAAGATGACTCTCCAAATGTTGGAGTCTGTAAGCAATACGTAAGCACGAGGGACAATATTATTTCATTAATGGTTTAATGTTATGGAATTTTATGGAATATTAATTTTAAAGAAATAATAAAATGTTATATTTGTTATTTAATGCATTCATATTCATCATTATAACTGTCAAAATAAAGTATATAAGAAAAATAGTTTACACTATGGCGTGGATACATTTAGCCGTACATACACACACAAGGTGATATTGATTTCCATAGGATATTAAAAAGAGAAATAAGGTTGTACCATAATCACAACAATATCTTGGAATTTAGTAGATGCTAGCGTAATTATTTTAGTATGGGAACAAATTAAGAAGTGGAAATATAAGAAGAAAATAACTTTGAAAGAAGGGATAAAATGGTTACTTATTCTTCATGTGTCTCCTTTTGATTTGCACAAATGACTCTTTATGTCCGTATTATGGCCAAAAGGTGGCCACTAGAATGAATTTAGTGTATTTGGTAGGAGGTTTGGCTATGGGTTGGCGAATCAAAATGGATTTGGAGGTGTGAATAAATGAGAAGGGGAAGTGCCCTTTTATAGGAGATGTGAGGGACACTATAGAACAGTCCGGAAATATTGATTTATTATAAATTTATTTTTGGTTTCTAATTGATAATAAATGATTTATATATATTATAAGATGAATATTCATCTATATTCTCTCAAAAATATGTTTTAGGAAAGTTTATGTCCTGAATTTAACCATATCTTTGGGCCTTAACCCATAGCTGAATAAGTAAGCTCTTACCATGAATTCTTGTATTTATATACTATATTGGTAATATAGTTACTATAAAATGTTAAGAGAAGACCATGTGAATAATTAATGAAATTTTAAACACTATCTATAACCATTGGACTAATCATTTATTATCATGACTATTAAACCATTTAATAAAATAGTGTCCATTTTAAAAAGTCATTTAAGTCAATTTGGACCCTAATTAGTAATTGAATTTTTTTAATGTTATCAAAACACGATTCCTTAAAAAAAGAAATTAAATCATCCCTAACATGACAATTTTATATAAAATATTCGTGGATGGAATCAAAAATCTTAAATTACCATTATTTTAAAATTTATGAAATAATTTATTTCAATCAATCATTAATAAGAAAATCAATGCATCATTATTGTTTCACAGATAAATTTATTTCTTTAATGTATAAAATTTTAAAATAAAATTACATGATTTAGGAAATCATTTTATCTTCCTAGTTATTTTGTACATAACAATTGATCAGTTATATATCCCCACATTAAAATTATTTTAATAGAAGGATACATGTTTATGTTATATTTCTCTTTAAATTAAATTAATTATTATAACATGTCATTATCACACCAAAGTGGATCCCAAATGCCAAAAATTCAGCCATATGATTTTTTTGGTTTCCCATGACTACTCTAAGAATATTAGAACATGTGTTAGTATAGTTTTATATAACTATAAAATTATTTTTACTTTTATTTAATGAATTTACCCTTTAACCGTGGTAAATAAAAATATTTGTGAAGTTACTAATCATAATTCCCTAAAATAAAAGGGAACTATTTGAATAATTTGAAACATATGGTTATAAATATGGAATCCATTTTTTTAATTCCAATCACATAAGATTCATCAATTAATTAAATATTATTCTATGTTCTCAAAAATAGAAGACATGTATTTAAAAGTAAAACCATCAAAAGATTTATATGTGTGTATATCAAATTTCAATTTTAAATTACATCCAACAAATTAAATTGGATTAAATGATAAAAATATATATTTTATTTATACATAAATAAAATTCAATAATATAATTTAACCTCACCAATTATTTCTATGAAAAAATTCTCTTTTATAAAAAGTTAGTGTATTTTTACTATTCATGTAAATTTAAAATGTAATAAAATAATATCAAAAATTGAAAAAAAATAAATTTTCATATACCACATCATAATAAGAAATTTATTATGTTAAATATAATATCGTGAAGTGACAAAACATTATTTAAAGTGTCTACTCTATCAAAATGCAGCAAAATGACATTCAAAAATGTACTTCTTCTATTAGCAAGATGCAATATTTTCTTATATCATGTACATAAGATGAATTTTAGTATTATATACAATATATAAAATTTAAAATGTGGATAATACTATTCATAAAAACTTTCTAAATTGATAATTTGATAGTTCGTGGGGCACTCAAACTCAGTGTTGTATGTAATGAAAGCTAAGAGGGTGTTCTGTGTAGTGCAAGTTTGTCATGGTGTAGCGTACAACACAAAAGATTAAATTTATTGTAAAAAACATATCATGGTATATTGTGGTGTTACAATATCTCTGCAAAAAATATTATTAGCACATAGAAACTATCTTCCACTTTTTTAAGTTATTTTATATCTAAAATTCATAATCTTGTAATAAATATATCATCCACCTCTATCATAGATTCATATTCCACTAGGAGAAAAATATACATCAAGATTTTCTGATCTACCATGAAAAAATAATGAGTATCAATGTGGTAATCTAACAAAAAAATAGATAAAAAACCTCTACCACCAACTCAAGATTATGGGTGTCATACTTACACTCATGGGTACATAATCACATAGACGAATAAGATTTTAGAGAGTTGGTATACATAAACATGAAACATAAAATTAGATATAAATATTACTATAAATCCATATACATCACCCCTCCTCATGAAACTAAATAATAATAAAACTTATTAAATTATCCATAGGGTAAAATAATTAATCTTAAAATTGATCTATCGATAAGAAAACATGGACCTTTTTAGTCAATAATTTGAATAGTGCTTCAACCAATGATCATACAATCAAAAAAATATGATAATATTCAGTAGGAAAATGAATGCAAAAAACCACTACAGAATTAGTTTGTGCTCCCAAAGAAACAACTTCATCAATCAATTAAACATGCAATCACACACCTTTTTGAGTCACCACATGACCAAGTATATGTAACTCTCAAATAGAAATTTGAAAAGAATCCATGGAGTTGGTTACAAATGATATCATAAGAAACATACCAAAGATTATTAGTGTAATTCTATAATTAACTCATTCCACAAAAGTATATTTTCGATAAAAACTGCATTGAAAAAATCTCGAAAATCTTAAAATATTTAGTTCATTAGTCTCATGAGAATGTAATGGTTCTGTGATATCTAAATTCATAATACAGAAAATATGATCCCATAGTTACATATAGAACTATTAATATAGATATTTTATTACTTTAAAAAAAATTGATACTGAAAAAAGAAATCATTCTTAAAAAAACTAAAAATATCCCTTCATAATATAAAATAAATCATAGATCATCGCTATAGGGTAATGGTTATTTATTTTTAGTAACATAAAATTTTAGTAGCATATATATATTCTCACACCAAAACATTTCTTCATTTAAAATAACACTACAACACCCCACATTGATAGCTTGGTCCAATTAAAACCCTTTCATATTATATCATCATTATGTATCCTCAAATCTCAGAGCTTATATGGATTCAACATAAAGGTATCTATAAAAATGTATAAGTCACTAGGGGTAAAATATATTCCGAGCATGATATCATGTATATGGTGTAGTGTCATAACATCCTCTAAAAATACATCAATAAACTCATACACAAATATAGGTAACTTCACCACATGAATCTATTATATGTCCACGTTTATTGGATATGATTGAGTTGATTATTTCTCTAAACATATATATCCCATATGATGTAATTTCTCAGAAAAACATACTATATGATAGGACTCACATTACATAAAACAACACACCTATGGATTAAATGAATAATATAATGCAAAAAATATATCAGTCAATGCTTATAATTAGATCACGTGGTTTCCCTTGAATCATAAATAAATACACATGTGACTTATGTTTCCAAATCATTAAAATACAATACTAAATCACCTATAGATGAATAAAGTTTCATCCAACTATTATTCTCAGTTCCAAGGTCACTAGAGGCCTCTCCACCATGATTATAAATTGATGGACCAAGGTGGGTGAAATAAACTAGTATAATTATAAAGAATAAAAAATAACTAAACAATTTTGTATAAAAATATATTTTACCTCAAACTATATCTATCTCATAGGTTTTTGCACCTCAATAATATGATTATTTCTATATCTGAATCCTCTCTCTTACTACTAATGAAATTTTTTATGTCTACACTCATCCCTATGTCTACAGGGGTTAAGGATATTATGGGGGATTTCTTATTCTATAATGATCTCCTCTCATTGTAATAAATTATTTTTCTATCCACTGATAATATGAACTCTATGGAAACTAAAATTTGGTATAATAGGGAATATAATATCATATACCACGATGAGATCCAAAATGATTAGTTAATGATATCATTAATAGCCAAAACCTCGACATACGCAATAAAATTTCATAGATATCATAATAAATTCATAAGAACTATTTTAAAAATTAAATTAGTTGGGGGTTTTAGTTTTAAAACCCCATAAGTAAAAAATCGTGGTGGTCTATATACCTAATAACCTAATCTATCACCTCTACTACTTGATGAAATCTGAGAGAACACCTCTTGAGAGAAACCTGACTAATCATGCATTATTTCAATCACAAAAGACTTATTTTTCACCTTAACATACATAGGAAACATAAATATGGTGTCTATAGATAAAATAATTGAGTGTGAATATTTCTCCAATTTTCAGACTCTCAACTCCTTGGTAGGGAAAATAGGAAGGTTATTGTGAAGGATGTTCTTAAACATATCTTGATTTGCTATATGCTAAGATCCCATGATGAAGATAGATTGTCTCATTATTACTATCTTCCTCATTGTGAATAACAGAATATCCACATGGAAATACAACTACAAACAATCCCATGAAACAAACACCTGATTTTGATCACTACGATAGAAGATCTACCACAACCCCACTACTCCTCATTCATGAATAATGGACAATGGAACCTGATACACATTACTAGCGTGAAAAATACAAATTGAAATCCCAATATTCTCATACTAGTGGTTCTTACCACGATCGAGGATTATCCCATAAAACATATGTAACCTTTATATAGGATATCTCACAATGTCTTCCTTTAAGCTTCATCCACCTCATCTTGTTCAATCATACAATAGTAAACTAGATCATCCTACAAAAACATGTAAACATATTATATGTATGCCCAATGATGATTATAAATATTTTACCATAATAATAACCCCTAAACTTATTAGAACATATTTTTTAATATCCATTTAATTATATTCATTTATCATAAAATCTCATTCTAATTAAAATAAACGAGTAAACAAGTATGACATGTGTACAATATCAACCTCTTCACCATAATAAAAAACACATTTCGTATTATATTTTTTATTCTTAAGGCATTTTCATTGGATTATAAGGATAGCTAAGATCATGGGTCCATATTAGTCCCCATTTTTTTAATCATACAACATATTCAACTAATATCATTTCCCTATCAACACAAAAAGTTCTTACTAGTTCATAACTCCAAATTCCATTTTAATTATCAAATTGGTTTTTATACCATATTATCCAATCCATCCATCAACGGGAAACAATCTAACGATTATAATGAACATGAGAGTGAGCCCCACCCCACCGTTCCACCACCAATAAACCATAGGGTGGATACTGTCACCAAGGGTATAAGTCTCATATATAAAAGTAGTTATGGGATTCCCAAAACCCAAACTCTTGAGTTTAGAGATAAAAACACATAATTAACATTATATCCTTAATAAAATATGAGATGAATCATGTTCATATTTATACATACTTCCAAAATTAAAAAATTTCATCTCAAAAATGATTTGTCAAACCTATAACATAAATGCTTAGTATTTTTTGTGGTTTAGTTAAATAATTATCATATTCTAAAACATATCCAATTTCTCCCATAAAAGTAACTTTACATTATATAATTTTATGAAATTATTTATAGTAATCTTTTTTATAACTAACTAAAGGAATCTAAGGATGTGGGGAGCTCAGATGCCCTGTTTGGGTAAACATTATATATAACAACAGAAGATCATATGTGAGCTTAAAAAGGTATGTGGGTATGAAAAAATTATTTCATCACATAAATAAATTATTATGATAGTAGAGAAAAATATGAAAGGATAAAATATATTTAATGAAGTTAAATGGATACAATCATAAGTTTAGAAATCGTAACTTATTGAATCAATAATCTCATTCCTACCTTTTCCAAAACAGTGGATTAGGATTCACGTAGATTCATCACATAAAACATTGGATTTGGAATCATTTTCATACCTCCCATAACATAGTGGATAAAAAATCACCATCCAACCTCCCATCACATAGTGTATTAGGAACAATTTTCCTGCATCCCCTCAAAAATTGGATCAGGAATCACATTCATGATTCACATAATTATGTCTTGAGATATCCAACTCTTCCAAAGCCATTACAGGGATATATAATACATAGATCACAAATCAAATAAAGAAAACCATATATATTTGTTCTAATATATCATAAAAACATTCATATTTCAAACATACCTTAATTGACCCTCATAAAATAGATAATTTTCATGACAACTCTAATAGAACATTTTTTAAACAATCTATATAATAAATGATTATTATAGAGTAAGAAGATATCCCAAGTGTAACATAAATATCATTGAATTTTATTCACATATATAAAAAATTCATATAACAAACTCAAACCAATATTCCCATGTCCAGTTTTAAAACATTTTCCTTATATTTAGGTATTTGACACTAATAAATGTCACCCAATTTTTAAAACTCAAAACATATAACATCTAACAGAAATTTTGGGTATCTTTCACACCCACGAGCCATTTAGGATTATAGTTTTAGATAATTAGAAAAAACTCTAACATAAAAATGTAGATAAATACAAAACTATTTCACAAGAATCTATATCATCTCCCACAAAATTATTCAACTATGAAATCTTTAATGACACAAATTAGTTAATGGATTTCATTATAACAAGGAGAGAATCAAACATAAAAATGTATATATAAAACCACAGGTAAGGGATAACCTAATAATTGATAATTTAATTTCATCAAAGAGGGATGGTTACATCTTCCAAGTATATACGTATAACATAAGATAATTCATGCCCATCAATACATGGATCATCAATAATAAAATATTCCTTAAATATTTAACATATGAAATCAGTCATATAAGTAAAAAATCATGATACATGTGAAAAAATACTGGATCAAAATATCCATTAGAATGTGATTCCAAAATAAAGAAATCAAGTTAGTATCTTGGAATATCATTTTTATTTCACTCTTGTAAATGAGATAATCTACTGAGTAACATCTAACAATCTCTTAAAAGAAACCTATAACAGGTTAACTATATATATTGACACTGTGTATTGGTGTGTTATATTATGCTCACCCATCATCATGATATATATCAGGATCAACCATCATAATAAATAATACTTATATTACATATCATGAATTATACATTTAGAAGACAACACTTCTCAACATAACACCTTCAAAAATAACCATCATAAATTCATAACATTATTAACCCATGGAAAAAAATATTTTCAATAAATCAGTATTTGAAACAATAATAATTCATATAGAGAAATAATAAATATTGAATCATTACAAAATATCCCCAATAGATAATATGTTAAATCAAAGATTATTGTCATGTATGAATATAAATAACATAAAAATAGTATTAACAACATTTTTGAGTAAAATACTCATTCCACATAGAAAATCTCTCTTAAAATATTATTTTTAATATTAAGAGAGGAAAATTATCATTGAAATGATCCATGAGAAGTTTAAATATAATATTCAATGAATATTTTGGTCATAATAGTGAGAAATTCGGTTCATTCCATAATTGATGTAATAAATATTTTTTTCACATATCTTGTATGGGGTAAATTATTTATAAAATGAAAAAATATTCATCATACAAATTATAAAAAACATTAAAATAGTTAATAATTGATTTAAATAATTAATTAATAATTTTCAAAAAAATCTAAAACATTTAAGAAAACATGGATAAATGAGAAAAATATTTTATGACCAAAAGAAGGTAAATAAGGTCTAATTTTTGTCACAATTTTTTTTGAACCATTTTGAAAAATACTGGGTGAAAATTTCACTTCTGAAAAAAAGTATTAATTTTTTTAGCGGATTAAAAAAAGAAAAACATTTATCAAATAATGATCATATGATTTATTTAACACAAAATAAATTAAAAATTATCATGATTAAAATTGTATTGAATCATACACTACATACCAATTTGGTAACATTCAAATCATAATCCCCATGATATAATGACATAAAATGAATTTTTAAATACAATAAAAATATCGATTTTTATGATATAAAGAGTAAAATTTATTTTATATAGACATCATAAAATTAGACTTGTCCATAACATAATTTCTTTCACAAAGAAATATAATTTTTGAAAAATAACTCTTAAAAATATCATATCATTGATTAGAGAACTAATCAATGGGTAGATTAGTTCTAAAAAATATAAATCTATAAAAAAATGGGAAAATTAAACCTAAATAAATCAATGTCATTTCATGAAAAATATTTACATAATATAATCAATGATGAAGTGATATAAACCAATAAAAGAATATTGAGTTAAAAAATCCTTAGCATTTGGTAAATATCATGTAAAATAACATTGGTTGAAATAATTTAAATTACATCATAAATTACTGTGAATTATGAAGGATTAATGATTTATTTTGTAAATTTGGTAGTATATACACAATATAAAATAAAGTTTGTTTAAAACAGTAAAATATGCCTCACTGAATGGAAATTGAGATGAAATCCATTACCTTGATAAAAGACTTGTAACATACCTCTCTTCACTCATATTTAATAATAATATATTATTTATATACATTCTTGTGAAAATATTCTTGGTTGAATTACCTATCCTTAAATAAGTAATTTTAGTTATCTTAGTAATATATTTAATTAATTAATTAGTTATGTTTGCGTATGGTGTTAGGAATATGCTCAGTTCATAACTTTAAAAGGACATCGATATGATAAACTATGGAAAATGGAATTCTTGTTCCATTATATATAGAATAAAAATAAATATATAATTATAAATTCTATAAATTAATTATACTTTTAAAACCACACATAAATATTGTATGAAAAATTCATAATGTCATAGCCATGGATATGGTAGGTGGTTTGCAGACATAAGTAACATTTAAAATTATCAAAGAATACGATGGAAATAAGGTAATAATTATCTTATATTAAAGGACATATTATTTTCTCATGAATATAGTATCAATTTTTAAATACACATATATGTACTAGATATGTGATATGGTGATGAAAACAATCATATCACTCCATAGAGTTGGTAACCATAAGTATGAACGAATGCCATTATAATTTATCAATAGATTTAATTTGAAGAAAATAAATTATATATTATCTATAAATAATGATAAATATTAACTGAATACCATATATATTAATTAAATACATCCTTTTAACCATCCTAGAGAGGTGGTTATGGAAAATGAATTACATCTATTCGATAGGTGATAGTCCACTTTACACATGGATGAGGGTTTCATATACCATATGATGGAATCAGATATCGTTATAGGATATTTCATAAACATAATAATATATTATTGTTTGGTATATTATTATTTAAAGGAATCGCAATTTTTTATTGGTTTCGAAGGACGTAGAAGAATAAATGGAATGAAAACATTCGGTATTAATTTATAAATCGTCTTAGAACAACCTGCTTTTCATTACACATTAATCCCTCTACTGATGGTATTGTTCCTCAAATAATGTTTCTATAATTTGTATATGGATTTTACTAATGTATTTGTAAAGTTATTGGTTGAAAAAATTGGCTTGTAATGTGTGTAGTATATAAAAGAGTTGGTGTCAATTTTTAAGTGAGGGGAGGGGCACTATTAAAATTAAATTATATATTATAATTTAATATGTTTCTAAATATTCTAAATTGTTAAAAATGAAATTAATTCTAATATAATGAGTATATGGTTTTAATATAATCATTAAATAATGTTTTCATAGGATTATATGTCCTTTTAAACCTTATATTTTTTACTAATCCTTTTTTCCATTTTTAACATTAACCATGGTGATAAACTATTCCACATTAAATGATAATAAATTTACATCCAAGTATATAAATTAATAATAAATATTTAATACTCAATATTTTAGAACATTTATAATCATAATTTTCTTATTTAAATATTTCTATTATTTTTATATAATTTAATAAAATATATTTAACAAAAAATACATTTAATGTCATTTTATGAATTATTAAATTAATTTGACATTGAAAAAATAAGAAAATAATAGAAATATAATTTAATAAATTTACATATAAATAAAACTTTAATTTTAACAATTTAATTATTTTGAAACCATAATTTATCCCAAAAAATATTACATCGGCTGTTTTTAATATCATTTTCTTTAATATTCTGCTACATCGATAAAAAATATGTTGGCATTGCATAAAAAATATTTGTAATTATTTCATGAATAAAAATTAAAAATAAATTCCTATCATTATTTTTTTTAAAATTTCATCAAAATGAAAAATAAAATTCTTTCAAATGATATTTATATTCCTATGGGGAGATATAATAAAAATTTAAAAGCAAGAAAGTGAGAGTTTGTATTTTAATTTCTTTAAGATAATATATATGTCATTTTCAAATACAAATTATAATAACTATCATAACATTAAATATTTTATTTTTTTGGAAATACCCCACTCATAAAATATATTATTGTAAAATTTTACAGTTATTTTTATCAATAATCTTATTATTTTTAATCTCAATTACCCGATTTACCCTTACTGAGGTGATAAATATTTACCAAGGTTACTGTACCTATAGAAAAAAATAAATGTAACGTATTTATTAAATTTTTTACTTCCTAAATAAAAATTAAGGATTTATTTTTCATAAATAAATTTATATATGTTTAATTAATTATTTTAATACAATATCATGAAATACAATGAAAATTTATTTTAAAGAGAATGAATTTTCAAACCCAAAAATGAACATATACAAAAATTAGGTATAATGAATATTCATATGTAATTAATAATATTTTATATAATGAAAGTGTAATTTTTATAATTTCTCCAGAAAATAAAAACATATAATATTTAATAAATTTAAATGAACATTTTACTAAAAATAGTACATAATATAGCATTTTAAATTTTCACTGGAAAAGAAATCTTCTAAATTAATTACAATATATTAACCACAAGATAATTATGATATGATTATTTAAAATACAATTCTAATTTTTTCAATTAATATCATTAAAATTATGAGTAATTAACAGTAATATTCACACACAAAATTCAATAAACCCCATTTATGATTAAAATGTATTTGTGAATCATAAAATGTATTTTTCCACATTCTATGGATAATATCCTTATTTAAATGAATTTTAATTAATTAAATAGATTATATATTATAATTTTTTCATTAGAATCATCTATAAATAATGAAAATTGTAATCTATTATGTTTTAAATACATTTTACTCATAAAAATAGTTTTATGAAAAAACAATTTTACCTTCAAGAGATTTTATCTTTATTCCCAACCAATTGATAATTAATGACTGATTGATTATTGATTTTATTAAGGAAATAAATATATAAATATATTTTAGAATAATATTACTCATAGTCATACATTCTAAACCATCAACTAATTCATAATAGTAATATATAAAATAATATTATTTCATAGTTTGTTTAAGCTTAGTTTTTCTTTTTATATAAACTAAATAACATAGTGTTCTGTTAAAGAAAATTGTTTTATATTATACACCCCACCATTTAAAAAATTTCTCCTTGAAATTTTATCTTGATACTAATTAATAGGGGCTTATAATTTTTAGATACCATTTTTGGGAACCCACATTTTAAAAATTATTAATAAAACATCCTCTTGAAAAGGCAGAATGAGACATATAAAGGTTGTCTAGAATAACAGATAGCATGGTTTAAAAACTGGTGAACATTAGTGGGAAGTTAAAATAAAGACATAGCGTATAAATGTAATTCAAAAATAATTATGGATTGTGGATAAAAAATTTCATCGCAAGAATGTGAATAATGATGAGAAATTTAATGACAAGAAAACCATAAATCAATAATGTGTGAAAAAGGCCATCGATTCTTCAGAAATGAATTTAATATGATGAATTTTTTTCAAGATCATTTTACTATATTTTTTGAATTTCTCTCATGTATAGACTAAGAACATGTGAAAATACACTTACATGGAATGAACAATTTCTTATATTAATCAATTAACACAAAAATTTCATCTTTTTCTCCAAACATTGAGTATACAAGATGGTTTCTTCATGGCCAAAAAACTAGAAAAACTCTAATGGATAACATAATTCACCTTACGAAAAAACAATATTGCTTCTATCATTAGATATTAAACAATAATGAAAATGTTATCCCAATGTAACATTATATGAAAAATTCGCAAACCCTCATATGAAGAAATAATACAGTTAACACAAAAATTTCATCAATAAAAAAAATGGTCCCCTTAGATCATTTAAAAAATAAACCAAAATCAAAATTAGCATCATTAAACTCAACATTAAAGATATTTTCAACCTCAATATTTCTCCCATACCGAGCATCATACATCCCAAAAAATGTAATAGTGTTACATTGAAATAATTCATCACATTAAACCTAATTATAACAAATAACACATCTAATAAATTATCTCCCAATATATCATTAATTTCTTAAAGATTCCATCAATTAAAACCTCATAATTGGTGTCCATGAATTTGAAATTATGATCAATATTAAATCTATTAACGCATGATACTATTAATAAAACATTTGATAACCTCATAAAAAATATTCTTATATTCAATGTTATAAAAATATACCTCTAATACCAATAGCAATATCTCTGAACCTACACTCCTAGAGGTAATGATAAATTATAATTATTATATTTATTGCTTTGAAACCAATAATGTTAAACAAATTTTGACCCTCCAAAATAAATAACATCAATCTGAAATATTGGATCACTTGTATACACCAGGATAATGTCAAGACTCATCCTAGTGGGGCCCGTGCCTCAACTCCCAATGCCCTCCTCCAATAGGCCTGGGGCTGGTGACTAGCACCAAGTAGGCATATCACTAACCTGATAGGCATTTCCTATGTACATAAACACACACATATCCAAGCCCCAAATGATGAAATGTAAAAAAATCACTAGGGAACAAAATGCATGCATACAACTAAACCAAACCAAAATTGTAAAACAGAAAGTAATGTACTAAATTTAAACTGAGAAAGAATAAAATCCCACCAAAAAAACGATTATGAATAGTGAAAAGTCCAACCTAAAAACACTAAGAGGTACTAGGACTGCTACTTGTAGCCATAAAAACGCCACGACCAGTTGAGAACTCAGAAAGTTGGTTCATGTTTTGGTCTGCCCTGGTCTTTTTCAAAAGGATACCGATCTTCACAAGACATGATACTTGGGGGAAAAGCTCGTGCAGGGTTGAGTATAACATAACTCAGTACAGGACCCTGAAAACCACAAAGTAAGTCACAAAAGAGAGGTGTAGTCATCTCTACACAATGTATGTCTAATGATCATATTGAAAGAGTAACAGAAACAAAATATTCTCAAAACCGAGACCTTTAGTTTAGATATAAGTCATAAAACCGCATACCCCTACTAGGGATTCAGTTTAAGGATTCCATGAATCACTGGTCCGGGAGAACTCACTCAATGAGTCTAAAGTATCTGATGACATTTTCCAGAGTTGTACTATCCGTCGGGAATATTCACTAGTGATTGGTGCACTCATTATGGGAAAACACACTCATGAGTGGAGAAAGATCATGATACACAGATGACAATCACATCTAGGGCCTTGAAGGATACTGTGACTCATCCGGATTCACCTCTTAGGTGGAAGATTGGTTCCCGATAGAAGCAGTCTTGTCAATACCCGACTCTACCAAGGTTCAAGAATGTATAAAGGATCTCTCTCTAGGACTCTTGGAGTGATACCTAACTCTGTCTCGGAAAGTACTGCTGATGGGATCATGATTATGTAGTTGGAAACGATACCTGACATTCAGGGGAACAAGAAAAAGGGGCACTAACCCAAACAAAAAATGTCCAAGATATGGTGGACAAAAAGATTAAGCCATGTGCTGAAAATTACATGGCATGTAGAAATGTCACACACCTTGTCCACTAACCCAGGGTACTTCCCGTGTAAAACATACTATGTCAAAAGACATGTTGTGTAGAAAATTTAATTCCCAACGTGTAGTATAGATCAAATTCTGTGTTTGAGTAATATGGGGTCTACTCTGGGTACACGTCCATGTTCACATACACGGCTTTATCCTATGTGCACCAACCCATGTAACATGTACATGTGGTAACTTGTGTAGCCTGCCTGGTTAGGCCATGTGGAGGAGTACACGGCTGTTTACTCCAACCCATGTCTTTGTATCACTCAAGATGCACTCAGAGTCCCGCAGAGGGAACCACAAGCCATGTTCTTTGGAGAACACACCTTGTCATCGCTTCGTGCATCACAGAACTCTAGCAGCCACTATGCTAGTCCCACATGGCATGTTCTTCGGGATACATGTTGTGATCTTTAGAAATTTGCAAAACCAACGCCCATCAGTGCTGCACCATGTTTTTTCCTCTAGTTTTCAATCTGGCCATCTGATCACAATGATACACCAGATCCCAGATCACCCTACCATTCTGTCAACGTTTCGGGAGGTTTTAAGGGTTCGATTGGCCCTAAAAACATCTTTTGGTCATCCTCTTAAAGAATGGTTGAAGAACTATTATTCCCAAACCATTTTAATTCGTTCACTGCCATCATCGCCACACCTCCACTGAGTCATCAGGATGTAGGGTCTCTAAATTGGTACCATTGCATTGAAAAATGGATAAGCAATGATCAATTGTTTATAACCTTGTGAAGAACGTGAAGAACGTGGGGTAAAAGAGGGGTAAGAAATCCAAAAAAAAGTAGAATGAACCTCTATCATCTTTGGTCACAACATTGATCCACTACAATTAGTAGTATTAAAAAGAAGGAATCAAAAAAGGATTTTAACATTTAGGATTAATTACCAAAATCACCCCAATACAAACCCTCCCGCAAGATTGCCCGATCCGTGGATCAACTTGTTCTTGGGTTGACCCACGTTCATCGTTTTAACGAAGAATAGGGAAGAACTAAATCAAAAATAACAAACCCCTACCTTAGTCTTCAACGAAGATGGAGATCGGGCATCGTTCGAGATTCGATCTCGCTGGGCAACGATCCACGCGTCGTCGTTTGTCGGTGTTTGTCAAAAATCTTCCAAGGTTGGCTCCTCTCCAAAGTGCTAGAGGATTCTAGGGGAACCACCCTGGTTATGCGCCTAACCATGGGATGATTATTATTTTAATAAAATAAGCATCATAGAATTGTGGAAGCATTTTAAAAATAAATTTAATTATTAATTTATTTTATTTCTTATAAAATGTTTCATTTAAAACACCCCCAAAAACTGACATTTGCAGGTGACCTGCGCTGGTTGATGTAAGGCCCCACCTATGGTAAATTCGCTGTTATGAACTCAACGGTTCCCTTGGTTTTATATTATGGGAACCTATTTAAAATTTATTCTACCTTTATAGAAAACATATCAAGGGAGCTGTTTAAAATCTTAATTAATTTCAAATATTTATTCCGGGAACTCAGGGCCTCGGAATCGCATTCCTTCGAAAGACCTGGTCTCGAAATAATTCTATATAACATTTAAAAATAATAGAGTGAAAATTAGAGACATTTAATTCTAATCACATTAGGCATTTGCATCCCTAAAAAGTCAAAACAAAGGATACTCAATGAGATGTGGGTACTGGGTACATATCTAAGCCTCCCGCTCCCACATGCTCTCATGAAGATTTCCATGATGCATTGAATTATCTACAAGGTAATTGATCACCCAAAAAGGATCCTCTCATACCAATCATCAATTTCCACTGAGTAATACAAAAAGGTCACTCCATCTTCAATGTCCAGCTCACCCCAGTCGATGATGTGCAATGGGCCATGCACGTACCTCCTCAGCTACGACACGTAGAAGACATTATGTACCTGATGCAACAGTGGCAGTAGAGTTAGGCATTAGGCCACCTCTCTAACTCTGTGCAGTATCTGGAAAGGTCCAATAAACCTCATAGATGGATTTCCACCCCGTCCAAATCTCTATAACCCTCTTAGAGGTGAGACCCGACGAAATTAATGGTCTCCCTCCTCGAACTCATAGGTCTCCTTCGTATTTCAATATATGACTTCTTCTGGCTCTGTGTAGTCTTCATCCACTCTCGGATGATCTGCACCTTCTCGGTGGTAGCTCACACCGACTCTAGACCCATGAGTGCTGACTCATCGAGGTTGTTCTAGCAAAGCAGTGACCGGCAGGGTATCCCATTTAGAGCATCGAATGAAGCCATACCAATGGTGGAGTGGTGTGTGTTTTGTATGAAAACTCCACCATTGGTAGGTTTTTCTCCCAACTACGTCCAAAATCCACGATACAGGCCCGCATCATATCCTCCAAAACCTGAATGGTCCTCTCCGTCTGACCATCAGTATGGAGATGTAATTCTATGATTAAGCATAGATAAGTCCCAAAATACTATTTCAACCACTTAAAAAACTAGGATGTGAAATGTGAATCTTGATCCAAGAATATTTTTTATGGACACCATGAAGTCGAACTGTCTCCTCTACGTAAAGGCGTCCCAAGCTTTCTACGAAACATTTCTCCCTAATATCTTGGAAGTGGGCGCACATGGTGATTCAGTCAAAGATCCCCCATATAGAGTCATGCCTCTTGGATATCCACGGTAATACTGTCACGAATTCCATTGAAATTCCAACCAAATTCCACCCTATAAATTCCAGGGGGACGGATAATCCCGCTGAAACATGGTGCCCAGCCTTCACCTGTTGTTATGTTAGGAATTGAGAAACGAACTCTGCTACTACCTTCTTCTTGCCAGACCACCAAAACTGTCATTGGAGATCCTGGTACATCTTCCCCGCTCTAGGATATACCACAATGGTGGCTGTATGAAACTCCCATAGGACCAATTCTTGCAATGCCACTAGTACAAAAGTGCTTCCTCTAAAAAGAAGTATGTGCTCCCCAACTTACGAATATCCATTAGAAGCATGGCCTATGGATAACTGAGCACGTAATGCATCAGAATCGAAAACCCCAAGATGAGCCTTCCTAACTCACTCTAAGAGTGTAGGGGTGACCACCATCGACTATAGGTAAGCTACATCCTCTCTGTACACTAAGCACAACAGCAACGTGGCTAACTGATCAGTTTCCTCACTCAACAACTATGAGCTCGACCTTCTGGTAAGAAAATATGTCACCTAGTACATCTTCCTAGATATATAAATAATCTTGGGATCATAGTCTTGGTGGAACTCTAGAAAATTCCTATATCTCATATTCAGATCCTTCTTCAAGAAGATGTATCTGAGTCTCTTGTGGTCAGAGTAGTTGACAAACCACTCGCATATAAGGTAGTGTCGCCACATCATTAACACAAAGAATACCACTACCAACTCAAGATAATGGGTCAAATAGTTCTTCTCATGTGGCCCAGGATGGCACGAACCATATGAAATCACAACTCATCCCTACATTAGGACACATCCAAGACTAGTTACTTATGTTTCGTAAAAAACAATGAACTTGACACCCTCCTTCAGTAATCTCATGATAAGGGTACTCTTCAAACTCTATCTCAACGTCTTAAAAGCCTATTGGAACTTCTCCATCCATATGAATCATTTCCCATACCTGGTCAGGGACGTTATCGGTGCTGATATTCAGGAGAAATCCGGAATGAAACTCCGGTAATATCCTTCCAACCGTAGGAAGTTTCACACCTCCATCACGCTCTGAGGTGACGTCGATGCTTACACTACATCCACCATGGATGGGTCCACAACTACTCCATTTTCCGATATGACATTTCCCAAAAAGTGAAACTCCTAAATCCAAACATACACATCAAGATCTGTCCATATCGCTGGAACTCCTAGAGTATGTTCAGAACCATCCATAGGTGCCTTGTGTGCTCCTTCTCTGATGCAGAGTACACAAGGATGTCGTCGATAAAGACCACCATTAATTGATCTATGTATGGTTTGATGATCTGGTTCATCAGTCCCATGAACACTTTGGGGTTTTTTTCATGCCGAAAGGCATCACCATGTTCTCATAGTGACTGTAGCGGCATCTAAATTCCATCTTCGGTATATCCTGGTCCCGTACTCGTAAATGGTGATAACCTGATCGAAATTCATCCATTGAGAACAACTGTGCCCCTCTCAAGTGATCAAATAGGTCATTTATCTTAGGAATTGGATACATATTCATCACCATCACCTAGTTCCGGAACTGATAATATACACACAACCTCAAAATCCCTTCTATCTCTTTGGAAAACAAACCTGGTGCCTCCCATGGTGAAACAATGGGTCTTAAGAAACCCTAGTTCTACAAATCCTCCCACTTCACCCTCAACAAACAAAGCACTTTGGAAGCCATCCGATATGCTGGTGAGGAAATCACTGTCATCTTGTGATGTAAGTCGATGTAGAAGTTGATTTCCAAGAAAGGAGGTAGTCCTTCAACATCCTCGGGAAAGACGTCCTCATAATCCGCCACTACTTTTGGGAACTGGGATCTCACAAAATCTACTGCTCTGAGGGAAGGTCTAGCCAACTCATGAGTGCTCGGATGCACCCTCCGTTGCATGATCCCATTATGTGCTACATGGGTCTCCCTTTCTCTGAAAAAAGAAATCATCATCCCATCACTGTGGACACATGCACTCTTCGCCTAAATCAACAAATCAGGGCATGGACCAATGACAATCGTTCCATATCAAGAATGATGTTGTAAGGCCTCGACGCTACCACCAAGTGGTTCCAATAGAAACTATCACCACGAAGGGTAAGATCACATAGTCTTCAAAGGTGTGTGATCATTGAGTCTCCTCCCGTAGGTGTCTCCAAGCCTAAGGATCGAGTCAAAGGCTCTACCGGAATCTCATGGTTTTGAAAAAGACATGTGGTGTGGAAGGAATTAATGGAACCTATGTCTATATGTATGTCATTTATGGTAGATAAGACACAGGTCATACATTAGAACATCCCTGGAGTCCCTGGGTCGTACGCCTCAACGACATGCAGTTGTCCCCGCCCCTATCACCCAACTCTCTAAGCCTAGTGCAGACCTCATGGGGGTGGTGGGGGAAGTAAATCGACGCATCTTACACCACATGTAGCTCTACCTACTCCTTTTACATGTTTGTCACCTAGAGGGTCTTTCATCTCCACTCTTCCTCTGCCTCGGTGGTACATCAACCGCTACCCTGTCAGCAATGTGATAGGTTAGAAAATCCATTGTGAGATGCCCTCAATCGTTGCGTGAGTAGCACATACTCTCCCTAGGCTAACTGGATCAAGACTGAGATCCATAGACTATTGATCCCCTGTCATGGGTCTTCCTATTATGTCTCCCACATCCTAATCCTGGTTCCAGATGTCAACTCCCTATTGTCGAGGTCTCCATAGTTGTCTGCCTACTACTTGCTTCCGACAGCTATCTCTGCTCCTCCAAGAATCTCTCGATCACCAAGGCACACTCAAGAACTCCATAATAATTAAAAATTCATATAGGAAAAAAAGTAGCTCGTATGTCTCATCATATACCTCGCTTGAATGTACAAGCACTAAAGTAATGATCTTTGACCATATCCCTTGAGTACCTGGCGAGGGTAGTGAACCTCGATGAATATTAAGCTACCGTCAAACTACACTGCTAGAGCTGAAGAAGATCCTAGATGCACACTACTCTCAGCATAACCGGAGATAAATCCTCCGTATTGATTCTCTCAAAATATATCCATGAATGAGTCTCCTCATCGTGAGTCTCTGTTGTCAGAATCCACCGTCGTCTCGCCAAACCCTAAAGAAGGGTTACTCTTAGGATCACCATCTAGTCCACTAGAGTCCTCACTAGACAGAAAACTCTGGTCACCACCTCAAGACATTACTCAGCAACCTAAGGGTCAGGCTCTCCTTTGAACCTGAGGGGTATTTATCTCTGGAACTCATGGAGTGCGCTTAGCATGCACCCCTGATCGGTTGGTACTTCAGTTACCATGGGCTTCTCCAATAGTGGTGGCATAGTATGTGCACCACCTACTGGAAATGCATAGGAATTGGTCCCTGTATTGAATCCTCATCGCAGAGGGGGTCATCCTCGTGATTGTGCTGCTGAATCCTAGCAGGTATGCGTCATGGTGGAATCTTCTAAGGAAATAAGATGTATCATGGTCAATGAGTATATCTGGATAGCTGACACAAAGGACATGGAAAACACAATCCATTCTATATGATGCACGTGAAAATCTTTTACTTCCCCGCAACATGGGTTATCAGGAACTGAGTCAAAAAGTAGGTTATCAGAGTCCTGGTGTATGGATACATCGGCCACTCAAAACAACAATAGAGTGTCTGTCTTGAAAGATGAGATCGAAACACATAACGTTGTTTCCCAAACCAATCTCACAGACTCTTGGTCCCAAGGTAGAACCAGCCACCTTTGATACCACTCTTCCTTGACCCATCCTACTGGGGCCCGCACTGAGGCTCCCCAAGCCCGCATTCAATAGGCCATGGGCTGGTGACTTGAACCGAGTAGGCATATCACTAACATGAGAGGCATTACCTACATACCTGTACACACACACACATCTCCAATCCCAAATGATGAAATTTAATGAAAACTAGGGAACAAAATGCATGTATAAAACTAAACCCAACCAACAATGTATGACAGAATGTAAAGTATTGAAAGTAAACTGGGATAGAATACAATCCCATAAAAATTGAGACATTCAAAACTACAATGTCCAACCTGTAAAATCTAAGAGGTGCTGGGACTGCTGCTCATAGCGGCAGTAACCCCTTGTCCTGTAGGGAACTCAAGAAAGATGGGTCGTGTCCTGGTATGCCCGATACTCAATCAAAAAGTTGCTCGTCTGCACATGACACGATACGTGCGGGCAAAGAACGTGTATATGCGAGCACAAAAATACTCAGTATAGGACCCCCAAAACCACAAAGCAATACACAATAAAAAGTTACAATAAACTCTAAAAAAAGTATTTCTATTGAACATATAGCAAGAGTAACAAGAAACAGATATACTCAAAACCCAGACCTTCAGTTTAGAGATAAGTCCCACAAAAACATACCCCTGATATGGATTTATTTTGAGGATTCCACGATGTACTCATCCGGGAGAACACACACCATGATTCTTGATACCTCTGATGATGTCCGTCTAAGAAGTAATATCCTTTGAGAAAAGTCAAAAGAGATAGGTGCACTCATTCTGGGAGAACACAATACAGAGTGAGGAATGATCATGATACACAGATGAGGATCACTGCCAGGGCCTTGGCGGATACCACAACTCATCCGGATTCACATTCTAGGTAGAGGATTTGTGCTTGGAGTATATAATCACGTCAATACCTGTCTCTAACTAGGGTCATGAATGTATTGAGGATCTCGCATCAGGCCTCTCGGGTTGATACATGACTCTATGTTGGAATGTCAAACTAAAGGGATCAGAATCTTGTAGTAGAAATGATTCCTGACCTTCAATGGTACGAGAAAAAGGAGCACTAACCGAAATGAAACATGTCCAAGATTCGATGGACAAGTAGATTAATCCATGTACTGAAAATCACACGGGGTGAAAAAAGGTCACAAGCTGTGTCCTCTGACACTGGGTACTGCTCGTGTACAACGGCCCGGGTCATAAGGCATGCCATTAAGAAAAGTAAGTAACTGGTGTGTAGTACATATCACACATCGTGCTTGAGTAATCTAGGGTCGACTCTATGTATATTGTCGTGTGCTTGTACACGGCTTTATCTAGTGTGTGTCAAACCGTGTATCCAGTACATAGGGTAACCCGTGTGACCGGACTGGTATGGATGTGTGGTGGAGTACACGGCCAAGTAATTCATCTTGTGCCTGCGTATTGCCTGAGATACACACCGAGACCCATGTAAGGACCGACATGTCGTGTTATTCAGAGAACATGTCATTTCATTTCTTCGTGCATCGCGGAACCCTAGACGTCAATGAGCTGGTCCCACACGACGTGTTCTTTAGGATACATGTTGTGTTCTTTAGAAATTTCAAAAAATGACGCACGTCGTCGCTACACCCCGATTTCTCCTCCAGTATTCGATCCAGCCATCCAATCACAATGAAACTATAGATCTGAGTTTTCCCTACCATGCCATCAACGTTTTGCAAGGTTTTGTGGTTTGATCTGCCGTAAAAACCTGTTTCGATCATCCATGAGAAGAACAGTAAAAGAATGATCATTCATGAACAGTGTTGATTCATCTTTTTCTATAGTCGTCATATCTTCACTGAGTTGTGGCCATATCGGGTCTCCAAATTGGGATCGTTGTGATGCAAAACAGATGCACAACGATTCGTTATTCATAACCCCACGAAGAACATGAAGAACGCAGGGTAAAAGAGGAGTAAGAAATCAAAACCAAAAAATGAGGAATGAAACACTACTATCTTTTGTCACGACGATGATCCACTAATGTTAGAAGGATTAAATAGAAGAAATAAAAACATGAATTTTGACATCATGAATTAATCGACAAAATCATTACAGTGCAAACCCTCCCACAAGAACACCTGATCCTTAGATCAACATGTTTATCAGTTGATCCATATTCAATGTTTAATCAAAGAATGGGGAAGAAGAAAATCAAAAATAACCAACCCCTACCTCAGTCATCAATGAAGCGGGAGGTCAGTAATCGGTCGGTATTCGATCTCACTACGCAATGATCCATGAATCGTTGTTCGTCAACATCCATAAAAATTCTTCCATGGTTGGCTCATATCCAAAGCGACAGAAGATTTTAGGGGGAACCTCCAGGGTTATGAGCCTAGCCCTGGTATCCTTCTTATTTAATAAAAATAATTTCATTTCATTATAGAAAGATTTTAAAATAACATAAATTATTATTTTTTTAATTTTTTTTAAATGTTTCATTTAAAACTCCCCAAAAATTAAATTTTTCAACTGACCTATATCAGTCGGTGTTTGGTCCTGCCTATTGTATTGTCACTGCTCTGAACACAACAGTACCCTTGTATTTCTATTTTGGGAACCTGTTTAAAAGTTAGTCAAATTTTATAGAAAACCACTCATGCATTCTATTTAAAATCATAATTTATTTCAATCATTTATTCTGGGCACTCTAGGCCTTGGAATTACACATCTTTGAAAGGACTGGTCTCAAAATAATACCGTATAATAATTAAAAATTAGAAAAGAAAAACTGAGGCATTACAAATAATTTTGGATTATAGGTTTAATAATTAATAAAAACTCATACATAACAACATGGATATGCCAATAATTTTTTCACAAGAATGTAAATTATCCCCCATAATATTTTTGACACATGAAACCTTTCTACACAAAAATTATTTATATTTTTTCATCAGGACCTAAGGAATATGAAACATAACAAAGATGAGGTAAATTTCTCATCAAGGGTAACCATAAATATTAAAATTTTAGTTTTATCAGAATGAATAATATAATAATAAGGGTATGATGACATTATCGAAGTGTAAGAGCATAACATTTGTGATTTCACACCCATTAATGACTATATCATACATCATGAAACATGTCATAAATATTTAACATATGAAAATAATCGTATAAGTCAATAATCATGAGACATGTGAAAATAGTTCTTGAAAAAATATCTATATTAAAAATTTATTTATGCATACATAAAACATGTTGGTATCTTGGATCATCATTTTCATATCTATCTTCTAATAACTCTACCAATTGGATTGTATTACTCAGTAACTTCCAATAAACTCTTTCAAAATACATATAACTTTTTAATACCATCATTATTTATAATGAATTATAGATTTATATTGGTCTTACCGATCATCATGAGCTGTATCAAATCTCACCCTCAATAAAATATAATGTATAACTACAATATCATTTATAAAACTTATAAAATAAAGTTCTTTTCAATATAACACACTTGAAAACCCCATCCTTACATTATAACCTGGTATACCATAGAATATAAATGGGTTTCATGAAAGTATCTATGAAACTGGCATTATCCACCAAGATAATGAATATGGATTCTGTCATTAGAATATATTACAAATGGTGAAAAACTAAAATTAAGGGTTGTTTCCATTGATTAATATAAATACTATAAAAATATCATTAAAATCATTATCTGAGAAATATTTTCTCAAAATTTAAAATCATTTTTAAAAACTAAATGTTTCAAAAATATTAGAATGAAATTAATTAGAATACAACCTTAAAAAATTAAAATTGAATCTTGAAGGAATTTTGTGTTCATAATGGAAGAAAACTCGATTAATGTCGAAATTCATAAAATAAATATTCTATTTACACCTTCAGTTAAAATAAAATTCTTCAGAAAATAACAAGAAGATTATTTTTAATCTTTTTTTTAAACATCAATAAAAAGTAAAAATAAATTAAAAACCCATTTATTTGTCTAAACAAATTCATAAAATAATTATATTAAACAAGGGTAAATAAGAGAAACCATTTATGAGTGAAAGAAGTTAAATAATGTAATATTTTCTTAAAAACACATCTTCATCATTTTTTGTCCTAAAGATAGAATAATGGTAGTAAAATTCCAATATTACAAAAGTATAAAACGAAATATAAAAATAAAATGGGTTTATCAAATATATATCACATAATTTCCTCTACATAAATTTATAAATAAACAATCTCTTTTAAAAGTGTATTTAAATAAAAAACCAATCCATGTTGGTATCATTTGAATCGTAATCACCTAAAATAATTAACACAAAATAAATATTTAGATTTCATGAATATATGGGTAATCGTGATATATTATGTCAAAGTGGTATTATATATACATCTTAAAATAATATAGGTGTATAAGATAAACCTATATCAGCTGCAATTTGAATTTGTGGGAAATAACCATGGAAAAGATCATATCATTGAATTGATAATTAATAAATTGAAAAAAATGTGTTTCAAATGTAAATACAAAAGTATAAATAAAATATCAGTACAATTGTTTTAATTTCACACATAGTCATGGAATTATTTAATAATTTTATAAATGGAATTACCCAAATAATTAAAATTGAGTTATATATATTTTACCACTTGGTAACATTCATGTCAAATTCTCTTGGATGAAATAATTATTGATGAAACTAATAGTCCCATGAAGTATGAATTATTCAGGACATTACATGTAAAATAGGTTTTATATACAAGAAATTAATTCAATTTGGTTTATAACACTAAAATACACCTCAATGAAAGAAAATTGAGATAAAATACATTACTTAAAGACTAGGCCTATCACGTACATCCTTTAAATCATCTGTAAAAATCTTATATAAATTATTGGATTACTTATGAACATTTTATAGGTTTAATCCCATATCCTTAAAAATTTATTTCATTTAAATATTTAATTACACAATCATTTAATTCCATATTTCATGTTTCTATAGAGCTCATTTAATAACTTCCATACCAAATAAGTTAGTTGATCATGGTTGTTTCTATGGAAAATATTGTTCCCAATGATCGATTGATGGGGGTTTAGTATTTATCAATCATTAGAATCAATTTTAATACCTCCATATTATTACCAATGGGTTTATTCATTGAATTTGAAACACCCAACAGTTCTATACCCATGAGGGACTTTCCTTCCAATGGTTGGCTCTCATTGTAGAGTATTTTCAATGGTACTTGTGAACTCACATTGGTCGAGAGGATGGGTGATCAGGATCATCAGACCCTTTGGAGGAAAAATCGTTCCTACTCTAGGACTCTCATATATATTTAAGATTTATTCTCAAATCCTTAATTAAGTCTCATTTATTAAATGGGCCAAAATGAATTATAAATAAATTATTAGCATGTGGGTAATTTAGAATCATCTATTTGTATTTGAGGTTCTTCATAAATGGAGACATCAGTATGTATCTGATAATCACCCTCAATGGTACATATTTTATACTGATTAGAGATACTTTTTCTATATTTACGATGATTTTGGCTCTCTACCACACAGTAGGGTGCTCTAGAGTGAATAGTCGTCATGGGAGATTGGAGTTGGATTGATGTTGGGATAAAACCCATAAAATAGGATTCCAACATACCTCGTGAATGGAATCAGAACCCATTCAGTTCATTTCCACTTAATACGGAAAACCATAACTTTTAAAATATTCTGATGAGGACCAAACCCAATAGTATAACATCAGGTGGATATGATATTTAGATGAAATATTCATAGTGAATGTTTATTGTGGGACTTATGTTGAAGCATACAAGGTATCATTAAAGGGATTTGGGTTCCTAGTTGGAACATGAATCGACTAGGAATTTGTACCATATTTAACTAGAGTTGATTTTCGTTGTTTGGTTTTGACATTAGGGAGGATTCATATATATCCCATATGGATGGGAATCAAAGCCCACACAGTTCGGTGCCACTTAAAGTGGCCCATTATACACTATAAATCTCTGTGATAAGGATCAAACATTTCAATTTAATTTCATGTTTCTAGGATGTTTAGGAAAAATATTTCAAGTCATTATTTGGTGCGGGACATTTGATGAAGCATCATTGGGAACTTAGAATGGATATAGATCTCTAGTTGAACAAAAAAACTACTGGGAATGGGTCCTAGAGAAAATGTTATTTGATTTAGGGTGTTGGTTTGGACCTTAGAGAGGTTCCTAAGTATCCCATTATGTTTGGTTGTGAAGGCCCACACTAATGGAGGCCCTCAAATGGTTTGTCTTGTAGGGAAGTATGGACCATTGGGAGGATTAAGTTGGGGCTTGATCAAAAAGAGGAATCCTTGATTGGGTGTTGGGCGATGAGAAGTGACTTTAATCATGGAGATATAATGGTTTGTATTTAGGATTAAACCTGAGGAGGGTTCCCTGTTTTAAATGGTTGGATGTTATACCATGTTTTAGTCCATTTGATTGGTCGGGGATTACACATAGAGTGATTACCATCAATTCATAACAATGAATCCTCCTTAGGTGTAATCCCCAAACCAAACCTTCATATCTCTATGAGTCATGTCTTTTCTCATGACCTCATACCCAATTAGGGAAACCTTATTAGTAGTAATCCCCAATATAATATTCCCAATGGGTCATACTCCCTTATGAGAAAAACTGCCATATGGCCTCCATAGGTGTGGTCCTCACAACCGAACTATGTGGTTATTGATTCCCCTAAAAATGGGATATATAGGAAGCCTCCCTAAGGTCCAAAACCATCATCCTAAATCAACACCAATTCTCTCTAGGATAAAATCCCTATAGAGTCATGCTAAAACTGTGAATCTATATCCCTTTCATGTTCCATAGGAATATTTTTCCATAATTCCCAGACAAAATGTTTTCTAGGAATCTTTCAGCTAAATATCCTAGCCGCATAACAGTAATCTACATGGCGTTCACCTTATCACATGACCATAAAAGGAATGATGTGAAATGCTATGGGAAAAAATATGTTGGATTTGATTCCCATCCAAATGGGATACATAGGAGCCCTATCTAAGGGCAAAAACCAACAACCAATATTAACTCTAATTCGTTTTTGTCCACATCCCATGTAGAGTCTTATACCACCTGGTAATCCACATCCCTTCCAGGGTCCCTTGGCCACCTCAACAGAAGTCCCACTCAAAATACTGACTCATATTTTTTTTTAACAATTTCCTAACCAAATGATGTGAAACTGCACAATATTTTCCTAATAACATGACACTAAAAGGTATCATATGACCAATTATGCGAAACTGAACTTTCAAGGTTCTAATTCCATTCACAAGGTTTCATAGGAAGCACATGTTATGCATCTTATCTTGACATCGAAACAACTCTAATCTCCATAGATGAAAATTCACACCAAAGGACCCCTATGTGTGGCTAAAAACCATCATCATTGTTATAATACAAAGTTAATCTCAAATTATTACATAAAATGTTACCATTAATGGATAATGAAATATACATATAGATAAATCCAATGATGAAGAACCTCAGATACATAAAGAAGATTTTAAATTCCTTATATGTTAATTATTTATTATTAATTATTAGTTGAACTGTTTCATACTTGTAAATTAATAAATGATTTGAGAACATATCTTAAATCTATATTAGAGTCATGGGGTAAGAAATAATTCCCCCCAAAAGTGTGTCATGAGAACAACCTCCCATCCTATCAACCAATGTGATTTTTTAAATACTATTATCCAAAATCACCCATAAGATCCTACCTTTGGAATGTAGGTCCCTCATAGATATTGAATCATTAGGTGTTTCTTGATTAATGATTAAAACTATATGAATACAATCAGAATTAGTGAACTCACGGTGAATGATTGCACAAAACTCAACCCTCTATAATTGAATTTTTTGAGAAAAAGTTTCATTGGAAATATAAAATGGTTAACCCAACATGAATCCACAACCAAGATGATGGTGTTACTCATCTATTGGGATAATTTCTCACCCAAAAGGAAAGAGTTCTAATCAAGATATTAAATCTTCCATGTGTTCATTTAAATGAGATGATTCATTGACGGGGTTTTCATGACTATTTGTTTCATCTATATCCGTGATCTTCTAGTAGGATATCACATCAATTCAAATAGATTCACATTGAATCTCACCAATATATGGTATGTAAACAATTCATGTTGGGTCTCCATCCATTAAAAGGACGTTTTCATCAACCCAACATCTTCAATGTTAGATCTTGAAGGCATTGGTCTGAGAGTATCATCGAAATGGATCTTCCCAACCATGGAGGTTGTAACTCCCCTGGGTTTTTGGAAATATTTTTTTTCAAAATAATTTAATCTTTTTATATTTATAATATCATACAACATTAAAAATTGATATTATATATATAATCACCATGTTTTCTTTAATTATATGAAATAACAATATGACCGTTCACTACACACATTATAATGGTTAGCTTCCTCTATACATAACAATGAAGAAAGATTATGTTTCACGCAAGATAGACTTTTCCCGATGTCTTGTATAAAAAACAAGATAGAATGATAATGAGAAATAATATATTATTTAAGAAAATATAATAATATATAAATTAGACATTAAATTATATTTTATCAATATTATTACCTAAATTATCCAAATATTTTATTCTTAAAAGTATAAAATGAATATATTATTCCAAATTATTTAGATATTAATATATGAACCACTTAAATATAAGTAGAGTATTTTTATAGAAAACTGTTACTATGCCCAAAAATTTGTTTCAATAATAATAAATAAAAATAATTACAATTTTTAAGTAGTTTAATTTTCATATATTTTCTTCGGTATTCACCTAATAGATTTTAAAATAATAAGATAAGAATAAAACCAATTTTACACATAAAACATAATATTTTTAATAAGGTAATTTTTTATCCTATTAAAAAGGAACCCATTTTAAATCAGTTTTTTAGAAATTTTAATAATTTTACATGTCACAATAAATATCATATTTGAAATGAAATATAAAAAATTAAGATATGGTGATTTTTTAAGGTTTTATTTTTTAGGAATACTGTAAAATACTATATTTTAGTTCAAATCCGTTTTTCATATAATTTTTTTATAAGGTTAAATTACATTTTAAAACGGATTATAAATTTTATTAGATAATATATTATTTATTTAATTAACTTTCTTTCATTATAACCAATTTCACATTAAAATTTGATGTAAAAACATATGAACATTTTCATCATTATTACTTCGAAAACCACATTATCGACCCGAATGTGGGATTAAACATAAATTAATTTGCACCACTACCGTTAATGGAATTTTCAAAAATTGATTCCATTTTTGTAATCATAGTAATTTTTAATGTCTAATATTTTCAAATTTTTTATGAAATATTATTGTGACTAATTAAAATTAAGCATTATAAGGGACTAAACCATAACCTTAAGGCACAAAATGACCTATAAAATTGTCCAAAATCCACGTTAGAGAAATATTTATTCCCTATTATCCCTTAGATAGACTTAGATAAATTATTGGACACATTGGAAATAAAAAAATGTCTGGGGGTCCCTTTTCAAATATATTACAATATTACAACTCCTCCTCCATTATAAAAGGCTACCTCTCCTGCCACTTCTTTACAAATATAAAGCCTTTTATTATCATAAAATGTCAACAAAAATATCTCCCCGAAATCCCTAAATTACTCATTTAATCCTATATTTTGAGGAAATCCTTCCATGGAATCCCTTTCATGGAAACTAAATATGGATTACTCGATTAATGGGTAACACCCTACCTCAATGTCCTTTATTTTATTTTATTTCTACACTCCCTAAAATATTAGTATTCTATTATTGTATAAAAAATATGTATCCTAAATTAAATATGATGTTTTTTAAATGTTCTTATCCTAAAATTTCATAAACTTCGATCTAATAGGTAACAAACATATTATTTACGTGTACAACAAACTACCACCTCACTAAATGATGATTGTTCTTTTTTAAATTGCAGCCTCCCATGGTAGAAATTATGAATGAAAAAATGTTAATATGTATTAAATGCTATATTTTTATCTCTTTATCATTCTTTATTCATTTTAAAACACATGTCTATATACTTTACATCTTGAATAAATATTTAAATTTCTTTTGAGGATGTGTAGACTACCTCCCACTCAATGCGATGTGATTCGTTCATACACTATATGGGTTGTATTAAGGATGTGATTAGTTAATATATATGATATAATAAAAATAATTTAATAATTATATATATATATTTCCTTTACTTTATTTCTTTAAATTTGGATATTTAAAGAATATAGCCTTCATGTGTACATAAACCCTACCATGTCCACGAATGGTGTATTCAGTTTCATACTTTTATATTCGATGGATTATTATAATAAAAAAATACCAAATATAAATTATATTTAAATAATTTTACACATTATGGGGATAATTATATATTTATAAGGACAAAAGACATATCAAATTAAGATACATAAAAAAACAAAGCATATATTTCTTCAAGTGAAACCAAAACATTGAATTGTTAGAAATCAAGTAATATAAAGCTGTAATAAAACTATATATGGTATTTTAATCATGAATATATTTATGTGATATAAGTATAATAAATTTATATTGATTATAAA
Source organism: Viscum album (assembly GCA_963277665.1). Classification (NCBI taxonomy): domain Eukaryota; kingdom Viridiplantae; phylum Streptophyta; class Magnoliopsida; order Santalales; family Viscaceae; genus Viscum; species Viscum album. The sequence continues at coordinate 840,292,340 of OY728147.1, read as the reverse complement.
ATATGTTTTAATTATTAGGATGACATTCTAGACATGAGGTAACCGAATTTCACCTCACTCTTTCTTTTCGTGAGATAGAAGCCTTATTCATCACTCTCTAATTTTGTGTCGTGTCTATACCAACCGTTAATTTATTATTTGAATATTATACATAAATATATGAGTATTTATATAACCATTTTATGATATTCATATCATGGTGTTTAATTATCTAAAGATAATAAATTGGTAATGTGATTTTATCTCAATTTCCCTTCTTTATGACACATGCCATATTATGAACCAATATTTTAACATGAGGTGTATATACTAATTTTGAAATATTTTATCACAAATGTAACTCCATTAATTATATTTTATGATTTATTTAATTTCATTTTATTACATTCGGAGTATGTTTCAATGTTACCTTGTTTTATGATTTTATTGAAATAACATCATCACTTTTTGATATTATTTATGAATATGATTTATTTATTGAGATATTATTATAAATATCTCGTGAACCCTCATGAATTTTATTATCCACTAATTTTTGTATTGTTTCCATTTTACATCTCTTTTATACATATGGGAATTCAGAAACAGTTTTTAATAAATTTTGAGTTTACAACTCCCTTCTATTAAAAATCATTATTCATTAAAAACCATGTATTATTAAAGGTTTCCAAAAATACACTATTTTTATACTCTGATATTTAAATGCAATTTTTACCCATATTTTACCTTTTTATGATATTTTTTTAATATGGACTCTTCTTTTAATTTCCTGAATGAAGTAAATTTATAAACTTTGTATGGTTTAAAAGAAATGTGCAGCATGTTCGATTTTATCCTCCTTCATGACTGACATTCCATTGAAGCATACTTTAGTAGATTACAAATTAATTTTATATTAAAAAAATTCCCTACATTATTTAAATTTTTTATTTTAATTTATTTTCCTGTAAAAATGTATTCAAAACATTTTAATGATATTTCATATGTTTTCATAGAGAACAGTTTTCAAAAATATTTACAAGAATATTTTATAAGTTTAATGTAAATTGGTTCTAAAAATGTTTTCAAGATTTATGTGTATATTATATTTTATATAAGATGTTTTCAAAAGGTTTTATTTTCTAAAACCCCATTTTTAATAAAGAGATGATATTTTTTTCATAAAATATTTGTGAAATATATTTAACATTTATTTTCCATCTAAGAGAACATATGTTGATGTTTCTCATGCCATTCTCAAAAATGACTTAAATGATCCATTAATATTCCATCTCTGAATGTTTTTTGATTTATTAAATGGTATTTATGAAACAAGTATTTATTTCATAGGTTACATGTTTATGAAATAAATTTTACATTCATGGATTATACTTTTGATGAAAAGATAATGAAACTTCAATAATTTTCTACAGGTTCTGATATGATTACATGTTTATGATACCCATTTTATTTCATAGTTTATGATAATATTGCTTGTTATTTTTTTTGGGAAATATATATATTATTTAATTACTATGTTATTGCGACTTATATCTCCCAAATATGAATTGGGAAAAGATTTATATCTCCTATGATAGTCTAATATTGTCTTGGGAGTGAACCTTGACTACTAAGATGGATATGGGACTGAAACATGACTACCACGATTCAATACGAAGTGAACTGATGATGAATATATGGCCATGGGAGTGAACCCTGACTACTTAGATGGTATGGGTAGTGTACCCAAAATACAAAGATGGTATTGGGAGTACATCCTTGGATACTATGGGAATCATACTAAATTCTCATCTGTCTACCAAAATTCTTTTTATTATTCATATTTTTTTGTTTTATGTATTAGTTTCTCTATTGACATATGATTAATGAATTTTGAACTATCAAAATTTATTCCATGATCTATGTTCACTATCTTTAATATGTTTGGTATGATATGTAAATGTTTTGATCACATTATCATACTCTTACACCCAGGTCTATATTTACATGTCTCCCTTTTTTAACCATAATAACAATATGAGATCACCACTTTTTATGTTTCCTTCCCTAGTTTATGAAGATAAAAATAATTTATGATGTGTCTAAGAAGGGATCTAGTCAAGAAGAACCTAGTGCTAGATAACATAACTAATTTATGCATCGATGTTTATGTTTCCATGATTCTATAGGCACTAGACTAATATGGACTTTAGGGGTTTCTTTTTGTAATGTTTTATGTATTCTTAAAATGTGATGTGTTGTATATGTATGTCAACAATGTTTTATTATAGAATGTATAAGAGTGAGGTTTTAGTTACAATTTGGAAACTAGGATGAGAAAACCATAGTGAGAACTATAAGGACATGTCTTAGATTACATCTTATGTCTAAGTAAAAGTACAAGAAACTATAGTTGAATTTTGGTTAAGGATAGTGTGATTAGTTTTTTATAAATACATCTATATATGGATAATAAAAGTGGATGTGTCTCTGGAAAATACATAACAAGGGGTAAGATGTCTAACATGATGCCATGGGCCCGACACAAGGCAGTCTAGTAAATTACAATGGTCCTTTTCGCACACGTAGTTTGACACTCTTGGAGAATATTCCTTAAAAATTCAAAAAATGTTTACAAACCAATATTAATGATTTTAATATAATATATATATACATATCTGAAGGTAATCCTAATGTTCCATTGATTAAAACATAGGTGTCATGTTTCAGACATCATATAAGTAGTTTTTCATAATTATGTATTTTTATTCTATGATATATGTTTCTCACCCAATTATTTATGGGCTTATTCAATCGATGGAAGGAGAATAAATTGGATTAATATTGATTTTGATGGAAAATATGGTGATAATGAAAAAAATTGATAATGGCTTGAGGGGATTATATTATGATTATAACAGATCAACTATCATGGTATATGATTAACAATGTGAACATTGATGATCTTCCAAACACCATGAACAATAGAAAGATAGAATTTTATAAATGTTGAAATTAAAATGTGTATAGACAAATGAATATTTTGTTTCATACATGTCAATAATAATGGTAGGAGAACTTTAATAAATATATTAAATACGGGTGAAGATGTTATCTCTTTGGGAGAATGTTTTATATAGAGACAAATTTTCAAGGATCTCAATGTATGAACTATGGAGAACACAAGTATAAACAAATCAATTCCAATAAATTATAATTTACTTCTAAACCAAGGAAATAACTATTCCATGGAAACCATTAAATTAGATATATTTTTGTATTTATTTATTTGGATCCAATAATTATGAACGATGAATTATATAATGATTAGTTAGTTTATGTTTTCCATTAAGTATTTTCATGAATATGTTCAATAGTTATAATTGAAAAGAAAAGTGATCAAATGACAAGGTGATATTCCTGGGAAACACAATATTAAAGTAAATATTACCCGTGTGGTGTTATTAAAGATGATATAATTATTTTTGGATAAGAGGCATGCTAGATATAAATAATTGAATTAGACGGTATTGATTACCTTGGATATGATTACTGATTTATTGACAGTGTGGTCGATGTTATCATGTATGATGTTTATATATTCTTTGATTTAAGGTATATATCAAGTGAACTATGTAAAAAAGATTAATAAATTTTTTACAAAAGTATTTATGGTAATTCAGGTTATTACCATGTATCAAGAGAGTACATTATGAGAATTTTTTGATTCTTGGAATTTGATAACCAAGATAAACTTTGTGATATACTGGGGGTCAATGTTAATCTAATTTTGGGACTATTGTTCCCATTTTTTGGATTTTTTTCAGAAGGGATAAATGTTTAACCTTTTATAGAATGTTTGACATAAACATGAGAAGATGTATTAATGTATTGAGGTTGTATTGATAACAGTAGATAAAATTAATTTTAGTCACTAACCTCATTTCAGGGATATCCATATAATTTTTTTTAACGTTATATTATTGTTGTTCTAGAAATGGAAATCAGGTTTTTGGGTGAAAACCAACCATGTCTATCAGGGGTGTGGGTGTTGAACTCATGACGGAAGAACGATAATTGTTTCAAAACAACCATTGGCCTATGCGATGTACTGGTTAATGTGTACATATTTCAGAAGAATACATATTAATTAAGAACCATTAGTTTTACATTTAAAGTTAAAATATTAATGTATTTAACATATTAACATTGATGAATATTTCGTGAAAAATAGTTGAAATTTACAATTTTTATGGGACATAAGATCCATTGTAAGTGTAATATTGTGCTTCTACCATCAAAGTTAATTTCTTAAGATCCATTACATAAAGTAATGGATGAATTAAAAATTGGTAAAAGACTATAAAATAATGAAATTGTTCTTATATGAATATATCAAGTGATTATATTTGAATATAATATTTTTCAATAAATGATTTAATCAAACTTAGGAAAATGTTCAAACAAGTGTTGCCCTTATAGCTCTTTTTTTGTTGAGCTGATGGACTTTTAAATCATCTCATATTTATGACTTTGTGGACCTCAACATTTCAATGATCATTAAATGTTATTGTGATTGATGACCTCAATAAGACCCTATAAATATTTAAACATTTCTTCAAAGTCTTAATTTTAACTTCCTACCATTGTCATCAAATGATGGAAGCTAGTTATGAGTTATTTGGGAAAGTGTTACAGTTCTATCATTCTTTTTTAATGAAAATTTTAGAATTCATTTTTAGGATGTGGGTTTATAATAAGGAACTATGAATTATTAAACCATTAATAACCCAGAAAAATTTAGAGATATAATTTAATTTTAATAAGGGTTTAATGCAACACCCCTAGAGTTTGGGAAATATTTTTTTCAATTTAATTTTAATCTTTTGATATTTTTCATTTTACACAACATTTAAAATAGTTAACTTTTATATATTAAAGAACTAATTTGTCATGGATTATACACAATGAAAAGTTAATCATGCTCTAAATTCAGTACAATTGTCATCTTCCTCTATACGTAACACAAGGGTAATATTACGTTTTAAGAAGGATTGAATTTCTTTGATGGCGTGCGTAACACATAAGACCGAGTGTTATCAAACAAGAATATATAATTTTAAAAAATATAATAATATATAACCTATCCATTAAATTATATTTTATGAATATTATTACTCTCATATGTAAATAAATGGGTTTTTCAAAATATAAAATTAATTAATTTGTTTTAAATTATTTATAAATGAATATAATAACCAATTAAATTAAAAAGAGTATTTTTATAGAAAAGTATTATTATTCTCAATAAATTTCATTAATCCTAATAAATTAAATTAATTTGAATTAATATGTAAATTTAATATGATATATATGATTTTTATATTCCTTTAATAGGGTATACAAGTATCTGGTAATAATAAAACAAATTTAACACATAAAACCCAATATTTTTTAAGGAAAATTTACCATCTTCTAATTGAGAACCTATTTCAAAACCAATTTTTGGAAGATTTATAAATTTAAATGTAAAAATAAAACTCAAATTTGAAATATAATTAAATAAAATAGGTTATGGTGAAATTTGGTGATTTTTTTTAACGAATAATGAAAACAAAAATATTTTAGTTCAAAATATATTTTCCTGTAATTTATTTATAAGGATGAAATATATATTAAATTATATTAAATGTTTAATTATATTATATTTTTATTAGTTAATACATGTATGTCATTGGAACCAATAACACATCGATATTGTACATAAAAGATTTGCTAAAATTTGATCATTTTTATATTAAGAACTGGCATTGTCGACCTAACTGTGGGAATAAATTTAAATTAATTTCATCCACATTAGTGATTAGAATTTAACCAAATGGATTCCATATTTATATTCTGAATAATATATAATTTCTACAATCTTCAAAATGGTATTTTTCCAAAAATATCATTGAATGTAATTAATATTAATTACAACGAATAATCTTAAATTATGTTTAATAATGAACTAAACCATAACCTTATGTCCCAAAATGACCAATAAACATGTCCAAAATATATTGATTAGAAGTATTTATACTCTATACTACTTTGGATCGACCGTGGACCACTATTGGATCCATTTTCAATAAAAAACGAGATGAGGTTTTCCCTTATCCTAAATATTACTATAGTGCCACTCCTTCTCCATTATAAAAGATCTCCTCCTGTACAACTTCATCACACCCCTAAAGACACATAGGATGATAAAAAATCATCCCAAATAGCTCCCCCAAATCCCCAAAGTCTTTATTAAATCCTCCATTGGAAATAAATCCTTCAAATGATTCTCTTTTGTGGAAATAAAAAAGACATTACCTAATTAAGAGGTAACACCCTCCATCAAACTCCATTATTTTATTTTCATTATCCACCCTCTCAAATATTCATATTCCATGTTTTTATAAAAACCCAATTTCATAAATATTGTAGGATTTTTTATTCTATGGTTTCTTCCTAAAATTATAAAAACTTCCATCTAATTTGTAATGAGCATACTGTTTACATACACACTAGACTATCACATTACTAAATGATGGTTATTAAATTCTCAATGTCACCTCTCATGGTGGAAATTATGATGGGAAATAAGTTTATATATATTTTAAATTTTATTTTTTATGTATTTAATATTATTTAATTATCTTATAACACATATCATTATAAATTCCATCTTCTTTAAATACTATAATTTCATTTGAGAAATTGTAGACTACCTCCCTTAAAAGTGATATAATTCATTCATACACTACAAGGAATGTATTATGGGTGGGTTTAATGAATATATACGATATATATGATATAATAAAGAGACTTTAAAATTATTTATATACTTATATATATATATATGACTTTTATTTTCATTAATTCTAAAATGAAAATATAACAGAAATAACATTCAGGAATATGTACGGCCAACCAACTCCATGGACTGTGTGTTCCATTTCATAAATCTATATTATGTAGATTATTATTAAAAAAATATTGAAAAAAAATTATATTTATATCCTGCATAAATTTAGGAAATCATTATATATGTATATAGACCAAAGATATAACAAATTAAGACAAATGAAAAAAAACAATGTTGATATTACCTGAAATGAAACCTCAACATATAATTGTAAAAAAGATGTTAATATAAAGACATAAGGAAACTATATATCGTATTAGAATTAAATATATAATTTTGTGATAGATTTATAAATAAATAACATTTATTATAATGAGTTTTGAACATGTACAATAATAGTCAAGACACAATGTTAGAAAATATTATCTCATGCTTTATTTTCATGAGATACATGCCTTATTCATCACTCACATCCTTTATATGGTATATATAATTACCATTAATGTATTTTATTACACTTATAATTAAATATATGGTAATTTTAATTACCATAATATGATCTTTTTATCACATGGTTTATGTTTTAAAATTACCAAATCGGTAATGTAACTTTTCTATCAATTAGCCTTATTTGAAACACATTCCTTGTTATGAACCTATATTTTATTTGAGGTGTATATAGATCCTTTGAGATGTAAAATCACGAATTTCATTTAATTCATGATATTTTAAGAAATGTGTAATTTCCTTTTCTTATATGGGGGTATGGTTTAAATTTACTAAGTTATAAGTGTTTACTGAAATAATCTATTCGCCATTTTATATTCATTATTATTATTCTTTCATTGAAGAAATCCTATGATAAATATCCCATGAATACTCATGAATGTTACTATCCTCTAGATATTCAATATATATTTATGTATTTGTATAATTTTCTCACTCTTTGTTATATAATAAGGTTAAGAATGTGTTTTTAACTAAGTCTGACTTTACCTCCTTATTCAGTTAGAAATCTATGTTCATTAAAAACCATGTTTTCTAAATAGATTCCAAAAATATTATTCTATCATCGTATTATATTTAAATGAAATTTTCCCATGTTTCCCATTTTTAAATAAATATTTTTTTAATAAGGAATCTTCTTATCATTTTCCAGACGATGCACCATTCTAAAATTTTTACAGTGTCAATGAAATATTCATCCTATTCAGGTTTGTCCACTATCATGACCAGAATTCCATTCAAGCTTCCATTACATGATTAAAAAGTATTTTCTTTTATAAATTAAAATGTTATATTATTATTTTATAAATTAATTGTTTCAATTAATTTTCAAATAAAATGGTTTTCATAATTTTTTGAAGCCATATTATATGTTTCCATGGAGAATGGTTTTCAAAATAATTTCAATCTTAATTTCTAAGATTCAATGTATAATGGTTGTCAAAATGTTTTCAATATTTATTTATATGTTTCATTCTCTAGAAAAGGGTTTTCAAAAGGTTTTATGTTTTTAAAATTCATTTTTTCAAAGAATAAAGAATAATTTCTTAAAGAATGGTTTTGGATAGATATTTCAAAATTATTTTCCTTCGATGATGACATATTTTGATGTTAATCATTCCTTTCTTGAAAACAGTCAGAATTTTCCACTAATATTCCTATTATGATTGGTTTATGATTGATGTAATGGTTATTATGGTACATGTTTCTTCATCATGGGTTATATGTTTATGAAATAAATTTTTACTTAATGTGATACGATTTTGATGAACATATTTTGAAACTTGTATCTTTTTTCACATGTTAGGATATGATTATATGTTTATGATAACAATTCTATTTCATGAGATATGATATGATTAATTTTGATTTTGTGGAACATGTATGAATTATTTAATTATGAGATGGGAGGGACCTATATATCCTACAAATTCATTGGGTAAATATTTATATCTCATGAGATAGACTAAGATGATCTTAGGAGTGATTCTTGGCTATTAAGATGACCATGGGAGTGAACCCAGACTTCCATGATAGTATGGGAAATGAAATACTTCTACTAAGATGGCCATGTGAGTGAAGCATGACTACCATGATCGTATGGGGAGTGAAAAAATACAACTAATATGGTCTAGGTAGCTATGCCTTGGCTATTATGTAAATCATATTATGTACTTAAGGGTCTTCCAAAATTCAATATTTTACTCCAATGTTATGATCTCATAAATTATGTGATCTATTTCCATAAGATTTATGTCTTATGAACATTCAAGATTTATTCCATGATTCATGTTCATAATCATTGATATTCATGGTATGATCATAAAATGTCTGGATCACATTCTCATACTTCTATGCACAGGTTTTTGCATACAAGTTTCCCTTTTTTTCCTTACATTACATATGATATCACCCATTTTAATACCTCCTTGTAAAGACCCATAACTTCCATGTTATTCTTTTTAAATATATGGGAATTTTACGAGTCCATTAAAATTGACGTCACGTGATTCCGAGGCCCAGAGTTCCCGGAATGAATTTCTGAACAATATTTCATGTACGTTCAGTAAATGTACGAGCGGTTTTTTATAACTCTTAAACTAGTTCTTCGAATTGAAATCTGACAGCATCGTTATACTTGAAGCACCGATTTTCCCTTAAGGATACTTTCACATCAACGACAGTTGGATGAGGGTGAAAGTTAGTATTTGGGGTTTTCATGAAATAACAAAATAAAAATAAAATTGTGCAAACATTTTAATTTAATTTGAAGAACCAATTCAAATTTTCCTATGATGGGACCACAGTAGTTTTATCCTCCATGTGGATGTAGAGATGCGGGGACCACCAGACCTTAATCTCTCATGAGTGGATATGGTGGGGGGGACCACCCAAACCTAACCTCCCATTAGATGTTATGGTGGTGGGAAGCACCTATGGCCTAAACCTCTAAACTACCTCAATAAATGAGTGAGAACCCTCTAAACTCCCTCATTAATGTAGAGGAGTCTCTGGAGCTTCTTCTTTAACAATTATGCCAACGCACCACTTTAATTTTACCAACGTAGTTAATTAATGTAATCAAATTTGAAATTGTGACAATGATTAAATTGGGGAAACATGTAACTTCTTCGATACTTGGAATTTTTTCTGGAAATGGGAGAGGGGAGAGGCTTGGGAGAAATAATGTTCTCCAATGAAGAACTTCACCTCCCAACAAAGAATGCTCCACCAACGAAGAACATTGGCCTCGACATTGACCTTCTTCCACGGGACTTCTTCCGACGTGGGACATCTTCATCTATGACGAATCAAATTCATCTCCTCCCACATGATCTTTATCGGCGAATCAATCCAAGGTAGAGGTTTTTTTTCATGTTAATATTTTCCCCATATTGTTACCTTGGTTTCTTTTGCGATTTGGGAATAATTTATTATGGGAAGTTCTAACCTTTACTTTATTCTTTCCTGTGGAACCATATGCTATCACCCTAACAAGAAGGGTATGGGCCAAACCAACATGGCCTAACCCTTTAGAAAATCATGTGGTGATATTCATAAAGGTGGAGGACGGTGACCAACCATGAAGCGGCACAAGAATGGTGGCTGACACTGCCGCCAGCCGCGACGAAGGCGGCCTTAGCACTGATCGTGTCCAACGCCACCATTCGCAGTCGAGGCGCCACCCCATGACTGATCCACCGGCCCACGGCTGGCGTGCCACCCCGCATCCAGTCCGCCTGCCCGTGGCTGGTCCACCTGCCCAGGCCAGGGCCCCCGCCCCGCGGACGGTCCGCCTGCCCGCGGCCTGACCGCTGCCTCGCGGTAGGTCCACCCACTCGAGACCAGACAGCAACCCCATGGCCGTCTGCTTCCCCGTGGCCAGTTTGCTAGTCCGTCGTCGTTACCCTACCCCACGGTCGGACCGCCTGCCCAGGGCCAGACCGCTGGACCGCCACCCCATAACCAGTCTGCCACCCCGCGGCCGGACGGCCGCCCCGCGCGGCCAGACCGCAGCCCCGTGGTCTCGTGCCGCCCTGGGTCGAACCGAGACACCCCGGGAAGAGCCAATCCATCCCACACCCTCGCGGCACCCTTCAGCCGATCCACCCTCGCAACCCTCCCCGCGGGCCCTCACGGCCTACTGGGATGGACATAGCACACTGGGTCGGTCCGACAGGGTCAGACCGGACCTAAGCCCACTACGACCCAATTACATTCTTTTGGCGATAAATTTGGCACCAGACGTCCATTTGACGTACTGTCAGTGACACTAGAAATAAATGAGCGAGGCGATCCCATTAAGTGATACCAAAATTATATTTTTATTAATATGGGGAATGGCCAGGATGGATCCAGCACGAATCCAACTGGGCCCCCGAGACTAAAAGGCTAATAACTCACAGACTGGGTGTCTGATTGATGTGCCATTTATTAATTTGAGACCCCATTGATGTGTTATACCATTGAGATAATTTTCATTGGACATTGTGGAAGTTGGAGTGTCGACCAGTAGCTTGTGGATAGGATCCTTCTAGAGACGAGCGAGCATATTGCGGGAATCCAGTTGCTTGCTGAGACTTGACGACTACTGACCGTTTCGACTTGAAGTGACTCGAATGGCCCAAGGGGGAGCACCTTGGTGACACGGCAGACCCACAATGGGTAGCGCCTTGGTGATGCGGCAAACACATGATAATCGACATGAGGATTAACTCAGTAGGCTATTAGGGGGAGCACCTTGGTGACATGGCAGACCCACGGTACTCGACAGGAGGAGTACCTCAGCAGTCCAAGGTAAGTGGGAAGTTCCTCTGTGTGATGCATAAAACCCCCTGTACTAGATAGAGGAGAAGTTATCCAGCAGCCAAGGTGTTAGATGTTGTGTTCAGAATGTTACTTGATACTACCCCTAGAATAAATCCTGATTTGATCTGAGTCAGTATCCCTGTGTTTTCCTCATGAATGAGATGGATTACTTGACACCTTAGGTATATTTATGGGCATATACCTATGTATGTTTATCTTTTGATTTCATACTTTGTGGTTTATCATTGGTGGATTTTGGGAGACCTTTATAGTCTTAGGGGTCCCTAATGAGTATCGTTATACTCACCCCTACACGAGCTATGCCCACACATTGTTGTGTTTAATGCAGATGAAAGACATTGCTGACTGAGGCTAAGAGTAATCAGACTAGACGGTACCCATAGGTGAACCATACAACGTGTCTGTATGCAGAGGAGAAGGGTGGACGTGGAGTGCTAATGAGGCGATCTATACCTACCCTTTAGGTAGGAACCTCATAGGATGATCCAGTAGATTTTCTTTTCACTTTCTTATATTTTATTATATTTCATTTATACTTGTACCTTTACTATTGGGCTTTTATTCCGGCCACCTTTTTACTTTCTTCACTCTTTTGGTTATACAGTTTTCTTGTGTTCGTATCTTTTTGTGTGTTTGATTTCTTATGTTTACAAGTTATAAAGGCAATGCATTCCCAGTTTTAAGGAATATGCCTTTTGTGCTAGTTTCCATCCCCTAGCCTATGGTTGACAGTCTTGGGGTAGTCAAGACACATTCTCCAATGGATGGGTCGTGAAAAATTGGAATCTATGGAGTTGGTTCAACCACAGAACATATGACTCTGGTCTTTATTTTAAGAAATAGTGTTAAGAGTAATGAGTGCGGTTATTAGTTTATGGAATCTGGTGTTGGTGTGGCAGCAGAAGTATCCATACACAAGGACCATGACTTTGAATTTCTGACTCAGTGCATGAAAACACTGATTATGTTTTTGTGTTCAATAGTTTTCTTTGTGATATCATGAGTCCGCTTACTAGATATAACTTTTAGGAGGCACCAACAGTATCATTCCCCATTAGGCCACTGATGCCACCAGCCCCGGTAGTAGATGGTGCATGCTTGTTGAGCTCGTTGCACGAGTTTCAGTGCCAGAGGCCATCCATGTTCAGGGGAGAGACGGACCAACAGGCGGCTGAGGATTGGCTGGAGACTATAGTGAGAGTCTTTCAACTCATAGGGACATCATCGATCTAATGGTGATCCTTGCATCCAGCCTTCTATAGGAAGCAGCATGCAGATGTTGGATCTTGAAGCTCTAGGTTCATGATGAGGTGACTCTTCTCTGGTCATACTTCGAGAGCCTGTTTCGGGCAGAGTTTGTTCTAGAGACTCTTCGTGTAGTGTGCATATAGGAGCTAATTCATCTGCAGTAGGGTATAATGATTGTGGATTAGTACTCGGTGACGTTCACTGACCTCTCACATTACTCCACTGATATGGTACGGGACCCTTTATTTAGGGCCCATGCCTTTGGTCAGTGGCTCAGGCAGGAGATCATGGCTTCTGTGATCTCACTCAGCATCCCGACGCAGGCGGGGTGTTAGAGAGAGCCCTCTTAGTGGAGAGTTCCTTTACCGAGAAGCTACCAGTAGAAAGACCCACTACCAGTCATCACGTAGTGGAGTCTTCTGCAGCTAGCAGTAGATAGATTTCACAGAGGACCAAGAGGACCCGACCTACTAGTGGATGACCGCTTGACTCAGGAACAGTTGTGCGGGGCACCCGTGGTGGAGACATACATGCCATGGGAGGGTAGTGTTTCACATGTGGCGGGCAGGGTCACATGAATCGTGAATGTCTGACCTTCCATACAGATGATCAATGGAAGATCGAAGGACCTCCCATGAAGAGACAGAGATTCAATCGAGGAGGTCCGCAGGGAGCCGGCAGATGTGACAGTGGAGCTGGCTGTGCAGCTGGCTGTGGGAGATGATTCGATATGTCACCGCTTCCACCGCCAGGTGGTCCTCCTCGGCCGTAGGGAGAAGGTGGATAGGGGAGAGCTTAGCTATAGGCAATTTAGGCTTACGATAATTCTGCTCTAGAGATGATACAAGGTACAATCTGTATCTTCTCCACCATAGCTTTAGTACTTATTGACACAAGATATAGTCATTCATTTATTTCCACTGCCCTCATTCGGAGCTTAGACATTATGGTAGAGGAATTTTTTTGATCTTTATGGATATAGACTCTTATGGAAATATATTCGACGACTATGCACTAGTTCCTACAGTGTGAGCATACTCTAGGAGGTGGGAGAATTGGCTGAGATCTCCTTGTAGCAGCGTCGAGGCCTTACGACGCCATCTTGTGTATGCATTTTTTATATAAAGTCCTTGCTCAAATATACTATACTTGGTGTAATTTGCGGTGTGTCTGCATGGATAGTACAAGGTTTACCTTCACCGGTGAGAAGGGATCCTTTGCAACACGTGATAGACTTACCTGATGGAGAGTTCAACTGATCACTAATTAGTTTTCTAGCCTTACCCTCAGAATAGTTGATGTGGAGAGTCTGAGCTATCCTGTATTGGAGGACCAGTACGCAAATTTTTTCCATGATGATGTTTCATTTATATCCCCTCGAAGAGAGGTGGAATTTTACATTCACTTGTATCCTGGGATGGAAATAATATCTATACCAGTGTATCGAATGGATCCCGTAGAGTTTCTTGAGCTATGGGTATAGATAGAGGACTTGATGGGGAATGGGTTCATTTGGTCCAGATTTTCTCCTTGGGAAGCTATGATTTTGTTGGCCAAGAAGTTTTATAAGAGCTAGAGGCTTTGTGTTTACTATCGGTGCCTGAACCAGGTGACCGTGAAGAACAAGTACTCACTCCAAAGGATTGACGACCTCTTTGACTAGCTAAAGGGAGCACAATGGTTCTCGATGATAGACCCCAGATCAGGCTATCGCTAGCTCATAGTGCGAGGTGAAGATGTGAAAAAGATGGATTTCATATGTTGGTATAGCCATTATGAGTTTTTGGTTATGCCATTTGGCGAGATCAATGCTCCAGTAGTGTTCATGGGACTCATGAACATGATATTTCAGCCATAACTTGATCTCTTTGTAGTATTATTCATCGATGACATTCTAATATACTAAACTACTATGGATGATCATGCCTATCACTTACAGGTATTACCGGACACACTCCAAATGCATCTGCTTTATTTTAAACTCTAGAAGTGCCAGTTTTGGATCCGAGAGGGTCACATATTTGGACATGTCATATCGGAGGCTCGAGTTGCACTAGATCCAGTGAATATTGAAGTGGTACTTGCTTGGGAGCCACCCAGTAGTGTAATAGAGGTACAATGTTTCCTAGGCTTGGATGGATATTACCGAAGGATTGTGCCAGACTTCTCTAGTGTTGTAGCACCACTATCAGCATTTTCGAAGAATGGGAAACACTTTGTTTGGTCTAAAAAATGCAAGCAGACTTTTCAAGAGCTGAGGTAGAGGCTGACTAGTGCTCCCATCTTGAGGCTTCCATAGGAGGGTGTAGGGTACCTAGTTTATTGTGATGCATCAGGGACCTGACTCGGATGTTTTCAGATGCAGGAGTGAGCAATGATCACATATGGTTCTCGACAGCTGAGACAACATGAGCAGAACTATGCTACCCATGACCTGGAGTTAGCAGTAGTGGTCTTTGCCTTGAATATGTGGCGACACTATCTGATGGGAGAGCACTTTACTATGTACTATCATCACATGAGTCCCAGGTATAACTTATATCAAGAGGAAATCAACTTGAGACATTGAATTTGGCTTTATTTATTCAGGAACTATGAATTCGAGATAGTCTATACTCCTGGGAAGGGGAACGTTGTAGCAGATGCACTCAGCAGGAGGTCTGGTATACAACTACTAGGTGAGGTGACAGAGCAGCTGGCTACTTTACAGATATCCTTTGTGGATAGATATTGAGCATTTTTTATCCAGTGTTTTACAGTCACTCCCCTACTTCTATAACGATTCAGGAAAACAACGTGTGGGGACACTGACTGCATAACACGAGGTGCTCAGATATCCATAGGATAGGCACCTACTGGATTTTCTGAAGGTGGGGAGCACGTCATTCTCTTCAGAGGACGTACCGTGGTACCAGTGTCACTTCATGAGGTAGTATTGAGGGAGTTACACAAATCCCCTCTAGCGGTACATCTATGAGTGGAGAAGATGTACCAGGATCTCTAAAGACAACACTGGTGGCTAGTAATGAAGAAAATAATAGCATAGTTTGTCTCTTTGTGCCTCACTTTTCAGCTAGTCAATGCAGAGCATCAGGTACCAACAGGATTGGTTCAACCTTTAGATGTCTCATAGTGCACGTGGAATAGGATATTCATGGACTTCATGATAGGAATTCCTTGTACATCCCAGATTCATGACTCTATCTGGGTGATCGTTGACTGACTCACCAAGACAGCCCACTTCCTACCGATCAGAGATCAGAGTTCAGTATAGAGCTTGGGACATCTTTATATGGAGGAGATTATGCGGTTACATGGAGTACACTTGACGATTTAATCCGATCATGATGTACCTTTTACTTCCCTGCTATGGATGGGGATGCAGGTGGCTTTTGGGATGTAGCTTGGTTTGATCACCGCCTTCCATCCTCATACGGATGGCCAGACTGAGTGGACCATTCAGACCCTTGAGGAAATTATGTGTGCTTGTGTCATCAACTTTGGTCAAATCTGGGAGGATCACATCACTATGGTAGAGTTTTCCTAAAACAATAGCTATCACTCCACCACTGGGATGGCACTTTTGGGTGTTATACGGGAGACCTTGCAGATCACCTTTGTGCTTGACTGACCCAGGGGAGTCAGCACTCGTGGAACCAGAGATGGTACATGCTACCACAGAGAAGGTGCAGATCATCCAGGAGCGGATGAAGACTACACAGAGTAGGTAGAAGTCATATAATGACAGGAGATGGAGACCTCTGTAATTCAAGGATGGCGACCACGTCTTTCTACGGGTCTCACCTTGATGTAGTTTGTAGATATTTGGCCGAGGCGTCAAGTTATCTCGAAGATTCATCAGTCTTTTTCAGGTTCTTAGCAGAGTTGTAGAGGTGGAAAACCACTTATCTCATTCACCTCAATTGCACTGGGTTCACGATGTCTTCCACGTATCCCAGCCGAGGAGATACGTGCATGAACCTTCTCACATCATAGACCATGGATATGTAGACATCGAAGATGTGGAGTCTTTTACGGTAGATCCAGTAGACAAGAGCTGGTACTTCATGGACGGTCGATACCTCTAGTTCACATTCGCTAGAATCACATGATCCTCTAGGAGAGAACATAAGAGCGGGAGGCTCAGATATGTACTCAGTACCCCACTTGTTTACCTAGTTTGAGTTGTGGCTTATGGGGATGTAGAGCCCTGAGGTGTGGAGAATATAAAGACCAGAAATTTCCATGTAATTTTTTATATATATATAAGAATTTTACGAGCCTGAAAAAATTGACGGCACGTGATTCTGAGTCCCGGAGTGCCCAGAATGAATTTCTGAAATTTTTTTAGGTACGTTAAGTAAACATACAAGTGGTTTTATTAATATTAAACATGTGCTTGGAATTAAAATATGAGGGAACCTTTGAACTCACAGCACCGGTATTCTCTTACAGAGCCTTTAACCATGATAACATTTGGACAAGGGTGAGAGTTAGTTTTTTGGGTTTTTAGTGGAAGAATAAAATAAAAATCAAATTGTGCAAACGTTTGAATTTTATTTGAATCACCCTTGTGAATTTTGTGGAGGTGGGACCAAAGGAGTTTTATCCTTCATGTAGAAGTTGAGAAGTAGGGAAAACTAGACCATAACATCTCATGAGAGGTTATGGTGGTTGGGACCACCCGAACCTAACCTCCAATGAGAGGTTATGGTGGTGGAGACCACCCGAGGCCTAAAGCTCTCAACTCGATCATTAAATGAGTGAGAAACCTCTAAAGTACCTCATTAATGTGGATGAGCCTCTTGAGCTTCCTCCACAATAATTATGCCAATGCACCACTTTAATTATGCCAACTTAGGCAATTAATTTAATCCAAATTGAAATTGTACCAATGATTAAATATTGGAAACATATCACTTTTTGGCTACATGGAATTTTTGTGGAATTGAGAGAGGGGAGAGCCTGTGGGGAAATAATGTTCTCCAACAAAGAACTTCACCTCCCAACAAAGAATGCTCTGCCAACGAAGAACGTCAACCTGGACATTGAACTTCTTCCGCGGGACTTCTTCCGACGTCAGATGTCTTCATCTACAACAAATCGACGTCGTCTCCACCCACGTGATCTCTTTCGGTGAATCAATCCAAGGTATGGGTTTATTTCCAGGTGAATATTTTTCCCATATTCTTTCCTTGGATTATTTTACTATTTTGGAATGAATCATTGTGGGAGGTTCGATGCTTGACATTCTTATTTCTTGATGAGCCATATTCTATCACCCTAACGCGGAGGGTACGGTCCAAACAAACATGGCCTGACCTTTCATCAATTCTTGTGGTGATCATCACGATGGTGGAAGAAGGTGACCAACCATGAAAGGGAATGTGAACAGCAGCCAGCACCACCGCCGGCCGAGCTGAAGACAGCATTCACGCCCACCGCGGCCATCGCTGCCGACCGTGGCCACCACCGTCATCCACGGCTAAGGCACCGCCCCACAGTTGGTCCGCCTGCCCAGGGCAGGACCGCCGCCCTCCTGCCAGACCACAACCTCGTGGTCTCTCTACCAGCCCACGGCTGGTTCGCCAGCCTGCGATAGGTATGCTAGCTCACTGTCAGTCTGCCAGCCCGCAGTCAGTCTTCTAGCCCAGGGTTGGACCCCGACATCTTGGCCGGTTTTCCTGCCCGCAGCCGGTCCGCCTGCCCCTCAGCTAGACCATCGCCCAGCGGCCATTCCACCAACCTATGGCCTGACGGCCGACACTCGTCCGGACCGCTTCCCCATGCAGCCTGACCACCGCCACATGGTCCGACCACCACCTTGGGTCAGACCGCCACCCCGTGGCCGGGCCGCCACCAAGTGGTCTCGAGCCTCCCCAAGCTGAGCCGATTTACCCAGCTCCCTCACGGCACCCCTCGGCTGAGCAACCCTTGCGGCACTATCTTCGGGATCTCACGGCCTGCCAGGCCAGACCCAGTGGGCCCAGTCGGGCCGGGTCGGTCCATCCAGGTCGGTCGGCCAGGTCGGACCGAACCCGGTCCAACTATAACCCAATTACTTTCTTTTTTTCCATAACATTGGCACTGGAGGTCTGTTTAACGAACCTTCAATGCCGTTGGAAATCATAGAGCTAGACAGAAACTATGAGGGATAACCCACTGATATTTTTGTTAAGATAGCAAATGGACAGGTTGGATCGAGCACAAATCCAACCGGGATCCTATGACTAAAATGCTAATAACTCACAGAACGGGCATTCGATTGATGCACTATCTATTACGTTCAGGCCCCTTTCACGTGGTGGACCTTTGAGATACATCTTTGTGGGACTTCATGGCAGTTGGACTATTGACCAGTAGCTTGTGGAGAGGATCCCCCCAGAGACAAGAAAGCATAGTGTGGGACCTGATGGTTGGATGATACATGATTAATGCGGAACTTTTCTACTCAGAGTGACTCGACTGTCCCCGAGGGGAGGGCCTTGGTGATGAGGCAGACCCACGATGAGGAGCGCCTTGGTGACATGTCATACCCACGGTACTCGACAGGAGGAGTAAGTCAGCAAGCTATGTGGGGGATCGCCTTGGTGACGCGAAAGACCCACAGTGGGGTACACCATGGTGATGCAGCAGACCCATGGTCCTCGACCTGAGGAGTACCTCAGTAGTTCAAGTTTAGTGGGAAGCGCCTTTGTGTGATGTGGTAGTCACTCTATACTCGATAGAGGAGGAGTTCTCCAGCATCTGAGGTGTTTGACGTTGTGTTCGGAATGTTATTTTATACAACCCCTAGAATAAATCACGGATTGAACTAAATTAGTATCCCTATGATTTAATCATGATTGATATAGATTAATTGATAACTTAGGTATATTTTTGGGATTATAACTATGTATGGTTATCTATTTATTTCATACATTGTGGTTTATACTTGGTGTATTTTGTGATACCTTGAGGGTCTCGAGGTCCCTACTAAGTATTGTTATACTCACCCCTGCACGGGATACGCTTGCACCTTGTGGGGTTGGATGAAAATGATGGACAACGCTGATTGTGGCTGAGAGTACCAGGACTTGACGGTACCTGGAGGTGGAAAATATGGCATGTAGGTACACAGAGGAGATAGGTGGACGTGGAGTTCTGAGGAGGCAATCTGGACTAACCCTTCATGTAGGAACCATGGAGGATGATCTAGTAGAATTTCTTCTCCCTTTCTTCATTTGTATTGTATTTCAATTGTACATATACCTTTACTATTGTTCTTGTATTCCTTACCACATTTTACTTTCATCCCTCTTTTCGTTTTACAGTTTTATCATGTTCGTATCTTGCTGTTTGTTTAGATGTGTATGTTTACCAGTTATAAAGGCAATGCCTTCACAGTTTTATGGAATACACCTTTGGTGCTAGTCGCCAGCCCCTAGCCTATGGAAGGCGGGCTTGGGCAAGTCACGGCACGGGCCCTGGGGGATGGGTCGTGACATTTCTTCCCCATGATTTGAATATAAATAATATGTGTTATGTGTCTTGGATGGATTCTAGTAATGAAGAACCTAGTGGGAGATAATGTATCTCATTTCTCACCAGGGAATATGTTTCCATATTTCCAAAGGAACTAATCTAATATGGTCTTTTGGATGTGAATTTTTGTAATTTTTTAAATAGTCATAAATAGGGATATAATTTCTATTAAATTCATGAATAAGAAATTATAGAGCCACCCCATCAAGGATGCCATCTAACAATTACCCATTGATCATAAAATCAGGTAAGGATGGTTGTCCAGAAGAAGACTAAACCAATCATCATCTTCATGT
The DNA here is from genome assembly GCA_963277665.1 of Viscum album. Taxonomy (NCBI): domain Eukaryota; kingdom Viridiplantae; phylum Streptophyta; class Magnoliopsida; order Santalales; family Viscaceae; genus Viscum; species Viscum album. Next base: position 840,271,562 of record OY728147.1, on the reverse strand, counting down.
ATTTTATAATCTTAACAAATGAATGTAACAACTTGTCCCTACATTATCATAGTAAGGTTGATCAAGAGTCCAATTATGTCCTCATCCATAATAATGAGGGGTAATTCTGAGGGTATCCCTCTTGAAATCACTACAGCTGACTCCATACGAGAATGAACCTTCAATATGATGAGGGTATCGACCATAGAGTTCCTACCCATGTTATCCTAAAATAGGAATGAAAGAAGACCCTCTAGGGGTAGAAAATATCCAATAGGGAGAAGTTATGAACCTATATCCCCATAAGATAATCAAACCAATAAAAGTTGTTGGAGAACTATGACCTAGCACAAAAAAACACCTTCTTAAATTTATCCATCTAGAAGACTCACCATGATTTATAAAAGGAATCCCTACATTAATATCTGGTTGCACAAAATGTGTAGGAAAATAAAACTTCTTCACTAATCAATCCTACCAGTAGCCCCATCTTATAGTACCCATAGAGGCCCTCCAAACAAATACATTGGCATAGAGGAAGCATGAACAAACAGCTACCCTCGAATAGAAATCTCCCCAGTCAAATTTCTTGACAATATATGACTAGGCACAAAACCCTTCCAAGATCCATCAATCATACCAGCATCATCTCCATACATTACTCAATGAATCTCGCAAGTCAAAATTTTCAACAAACCTCATGTAGTCCAACACACCCTTTTGCATTTAGTAAGCATGTTAGCAGTCTCGTTGACAGGTATTTGGGGATATCCACAAGGATGCTTTTTACAATGAATATTGTTCATAATAAAACCCAAATCCCTACACTAGACTACTATAAATATCTAGTAGAATTGATTGCAGGAAATTATTAGGCACATATATCTGATCCAGATGCGATATTGGCATATATCTCCCTTCAAGTCACAGACGTCACCAATAATATCTTCAAAATGGGGAGAAAGAAGAATTAAATTCCTTTTAATATTCTATACACCTCTTAGTAAATAAGAACAGAGACAAAGGTATTGATGGAGATCTAGACACATAGCTCCATACATACAAACGGGGAGTCTCATTACACTGTCATCTTGGATAATACACAAAAATCTTATCCCATCTTGGAGGGTCATGTGAGAAAAATCCTCCAATGATATTAAGACTGCTAGAATTGGAAAAAACACCCATTACAATGGGAGGTAATCATCCTATTACAATGTTCTCTATAAGGAAGGCATATAACAGATCCAAATTTCTAGAAACCTAGTGAAAAAATTATAGCAGCAACATGGGAGTTAGGAAAACAAGATTCAATTCTAGAAAACCACATCCTCTAGAATATGGAGAAATCCACTCAAAATAAAGAATCCAAAAAATAATCCTCACAAGAGAATACTAAATAATGATGTAATAATATATTATCCTACTCTACATAATGCTGGTGTTCATGAATCCCTCAGATGAAATTCTATGTATGCTTTAGATCATACTATTTTATTCCAAAATTATGCATGGAGTAATATTTGGTTTGAACGTACTCCTCATTCACTACACCATAAAGGACTACATCATGACCATAATAAGCCTAGTCTTGAGATCCTATATCTTGAAAAGAGTCATGATAGACCTCCATGTTTCTAGAAGATCAAATAGAAAAATGTAGTTCAAATTTTAATAATATACTAGGGTCTTATCCCTTGTGATGACATTTGTTGTGAATGTAATCTCTACAACAGTGTTTCATGTCATCTAGAGGGTCCTCTCCTTCACAGCCTAGTAATGGGTAATTTATACCACCATTTTTCACTTGAGGAAAAAATTATTGTCATGCCTGACACCTTGGTATTGAGTATTGAATTTTTTTTCTTAAGTACAAGACACTCTATGATGGTGCTCATTCTATTAATCCCCTCAGATCTCTTTCCATTAAATAAAACATAGTAAGTCCCAAACGATCTAACTGTTTATGATAATGTATCAAGAAAATAACTACTTTGGTGCAATTAAGGTGAGGATTTTCTAGAATGAGATGAAAATTCCATGTTAAATATAATGAAATATATGGAAAAAATATGAAATATCAGTCATGTTCATTCCTTTATCCACTCCTTGATAAAGCATTCTGAATGTGTTGTCGGATGTTTCTGTAAACGATATTCTCCATAATATTTTTAAAACACAAACTCCCATGGGGGAAAAGGTATTAACCTTGGATAATAATTGAGGTAATGTCAAGGAAAGAGGTGGTATGGAATTTCACAATTGAATTGGTACATCTCCTTATTGCATGACATGCAACGTTCAAGAAACATCAAGGATCACTTGAATGCACATGCCTCAGTGCATTTAAAACATTTTGATAGATGATCATAGAATCCCCATCTGTTATTCTTATCAAAGGAAGGGGTGAACAAAGATTGTTAAATTTTTCTAGGCTTCCCAATTTAAAAAAAATTATAATGTGATATCATGCAATGCCATATCATTTGGAAGACTTAAAAAACAGACTCTATTCAAAATAAACGATATGATCAATTAAAAATGGCACTAAATAACTCTCACTGATGTCAGGATAGAAGAATGTATGCTATTGAATGAATTTATTATTAAAATTAAAAAATAATTGATCAATCCACCCACTTAGGAAAATTAATTAATCATAGAAAACGAATGTCAAAAATAGTGCAACAGTCTTTGGATGTTGGTGATTCATGTTTATACTAGTTGATGCATCCATCCCATTTTTGAACAAATATATATATATAATTAGAATTCTAGTCACAACAATAACATCTATTATAGTTCAATAGAAACCTCATCCCGCATGGCTAGGGAAATATCTATCCCAACCATTGAGGTTAGCAAACCAGGATCAAAGAGATATGAATTTGAAATGAGGAATTCCCTAACCCTCAGGGATGGGGGTTTTCACCATAAACCCGCCCCCCTTGGTAGAATTATATCTTCTCAAAATTAATATAAACAATAAATAATTGGTCCTCCTAGTTCATCCCATATTATGATCATGTCCCCTCAGTAGGGACACACATGAATGATCTGTATAGTGATTCCCTTCAAATTACCATCCGCTAAACAACTCCCAGGGAATCAATGAAGGATATGATAAGGCCTCATAGAGGATGTTGAAAAATGAAGTCTCACAAATACAATGATAGAATACCTATAATTAATTATTCATATTTTTTTTATCATTAATGAAACCCTTATAGATCTTACAGAACACACAGAAAATTATGAGGTTGAATTAGAAGTGGATATTTCGTTTCAAAATATGGTACACACTAAAATGATTTAAGGAGGCATGCATGCATATAAACAATGACTCACGTTGAATTTGTTTTTCCATTAGTCACTCAACAATTACCTCCAAGATTGGTTTTCATCAATGAAAATGGATAGGGTAAGATTGTGTCTCAACTACATCTTAGAGAGTTTGATCCCCTTTAACTTGATGAAATATCATCTCAAAAAGAGGAATAGTCGAAACAATTTAGGAGACTCAATGCATAACTACATTGAGGCGACCTTCCTGTTGGATATTTTCTAGAAAAATATCATAAATATTAACTTCCAACCAACATACCTTAGTAAATAGGGTTCTTCATATTTACTAAAGTTGATCTGGAAGATCTGTTCTATGTGAGATACCAACAACCAATATAAGTGAATCCCACCATAACAGATCAGGAATTACCTCCATTGGTTTCCTAACTAGAACAAGGATAGTCACATCCTTATAGGCCTACCCATATAAAATACCCATTGTAGAAACTAGAAATCATACCAGTTGATGCATCTATTCAAGATCAATCAAAGCTAGACATTCCCTAATGTCTCATGATCAATATTGGTTCACTAATATCTTGATTATAAGCCATTGAGGATTGAAGCAGGACTGTTCAATAAAAACATGCCTTACCCTGAATGTGCAGATCCAACTCATCCTCCTCGGAACATGGGGAATCCTACATTTCAAATTTTTAATGGGTCAAGATACCCAGAGTAGTAATTGATGCATTTTTTTCACTCACTATAATCCCATGATAGGGACCCATAAACAATAGGATGTTGTGAACCTCAGGTTCCTTGTCCATTCATTATAAGGAAGAACATTCATTTGGTACAATAGTTTCCAATTTAGTTAATTAAACGGTGAAAGACCTTGATCATATGTTTATCTTTTAATTAAGCTAAACACTATAGAAGATAACATTCCATGACATCTCAAACATCAAACAAAAGTACAATTAAAGGGTATCAAATTTTATTTCATAGTAGAAAGGATTAACATACTCCCTAAACCCACTTCTTCTTTAATAATAATTTTTCCCATATTTATAGTGAATCCTCATGATGAGAATCAAATCCCATTTATCCCTATGAAATATACCGGAGGATTTCAGGACATTTTGATTATTTCAAAAAGAGTGTAAGACTCCCTTGCACATAAAAAATCTATGTCCCATGTAATTCCATCAGTTCCAAGAAAGAAAAGAAGGTATGTAAAGGAAACACCTATTTTTCTTAAGCAGACCCCTATACCCAATTATTGTCCAAATTTTGCACCATATCATGAAATTCCACATCTTCAGAATCAGAAACACTTCCCACGTCATCATGATGATCAATGATATCAGAGTAGAAAATAGTTTTTAGAGATGAAAAGCAATATCTATTCTTTTTGAAATGACCATGTCCCTAAAATCATTTTACTTCCAATGGTGAACAACTTGATCATGTTTCCAAGTCCCTAAAATCACTAAAAGGATGGTAATGAAGCTGTCACACACTATTTATCCTTCCATCATACACAAAGGTACAATATCCAAGTGTGTTTTGTATTCAAATACATCCTTAAAATTATGGTGGACTATGTAAATAAAAGGGGGGTACAACACCATATCATGTATATTTTTTCTCTACCGCTGATCCATATGAGGATAATTAATGGAATAGAGTTAACAACAAGGGTACATAGATTTTCATTGACTGTATGGTAAGAGGAAATAAACAAAATAACTCATTCAATGATCTAATAAATGTTTCGACATCCAATTATTCCCATATCTGCTTCCACAACAACAATATTGTCCTTAGTGGAAGCTCAATCATCTGAATTCCAGAAATCCAGAAATCAACACTGAAATAAGAGAAATAAGAAGACATATGAAGTTGAGAATGCTACAAGTAAAAAAATTCCCCTTGATTTTAGCAGACATCATGCCAAAAGTATCAAAATAAATGGAACCACCTATCTAAATGGTTGAAAAAAGGTCAAGCTATCACTATAATCATCCTCATATGAGTAGTTGATTATTCCTTCCATTAAATGTATTCACTTAATTGATCTTTTATTAGATTATAAGCATGATTATTAACCGAAATGACATAAACATGATTAAGGAAACGGGGGAAGAGGTTGTTAATGTTGAGGATAGAGTGGATGATGTGGTCGTTCTAGGGTTCACGACTCTAACAACTCTCAACTCGAACCATCTACATTATCAAAACTCATTGGTGGGGGGGATATGTAGTCATCTCAGTAGGATAAAGAAAGTTAAGATACACATATCGTAGTATTTATTAACATAATCATCAAGGAATATTTTCTAGAGGATAATTTATTTCTTAATCAACCATGGTGAGTAGGTAGACCTTGCCGACTTCATCCACCAAGATAAGATTCATTATAGCACATGTTCAAAGGGTTAATCCATCCACCACGATTAATTTAGTTCTTAAAGAACCCAGAAAATAGGTTCAACATGTTGGGAATGATAATAAATTGGATCAGAAGTATTAATTTATAAAAACAAATCTGTATATTTGTCTATGTTTTCCATCCTCGATTCTCTAAATCTATCAAAAGTCTTTTGGGAAGCACTCTTTGTGGCCTTGTCAAGTCCATATGAACTTCAAATTGATATTTCTTCCACTAAAGTGTTTCATGATGTGAATGATCCTTAAAAATGAAACATGTACTTATATTTCATAGACTATGACAAGGATTATATCATATAGGGAAACATCATACCCTTGTATAATTCCAAAAGGATAATTGAAATTTATATCCTATGATGTTTCATTAACATGAAATTAGGATTCAAACTCATTCCATTACGAACATCCCATCAATTCAATTTCAACGAATATCAGTTTTACACCTCCACATTAATGATATTTGGTTATGGAAGGAATGTGAAATGTCCCCCCAGATAAATGAAACTCTTAACATTGTTTAAGGATCTCATTTCTTACTTAGAATATTGAGTTCTTAGGTAGGATGATACCTTAAATGTTCTACTGGGAAGACCTTTTATACATTAGTTTGTGGCTATCCCCTCTTCATGCCAATAATGTCTCAAATATTGTATAAATTTTATAATTAGTACATTGTATAATGATAATGTAATAATTAAACCATGTGAATCCAAGAACATCAAAGCATGATTTTTCTAGTGGCAAGGGAAATATTCCATGACTAACAATGTTTCTCGTATTAACACCATGAATGGTTAAGACATGGTGTCATCTAATCCTTTAAAGAGACTCATTGAAGAGTATGTTCTTCCCATCTATAAAATCGAAAAATTGTTTCATATTTGATCAAATTTTCAGTGAATTACATTATGTTGATTGTGATGACTATGCTAGAAATCACTGGATATGTTTTCAACTCTCTAATTAGTAATGAATGCGGATTTGAAAATAGATTCATCCCATCCCATGAGCTTCAAGAAAACATTGTTCCATCATATAGGATGAAAGTAGTCTGTATGAAAATGATAGAATACAAAGATGTTTTCTCTCAGTACCTTATATAACCTTCAGAGCCCCCTAAAGTCCACACGCTGATAATCAAACCATAAATGGTTTCCATATCTTCCAAATTAACAGATGTTAACTCCTACAAAAATCTATAATAAACATAATTTATCACCTACTTATCCATATGAGGTAGGAGAGGTAAATAATGATGACTAAGAGGAGGAAGACATATGGGAAAACCCTCAAACATTTGGGGAAGGTTTCACCTCCACCATTGCTAAGAAAAGATAAATAAATTTCAGAATGGATGGGAATCCATGACCCACATCGACAAGTGTGGACATGAATTCGAAAGAAAAAAATGTATATAATTTTATTCAGAAGTAACACCTAGACATGTTTTCTAGGAATTACATAGAGGTCCCATGCCCCAATAATAATGTGGCCACCCATTACTAGGGTTTACTAGAAGACAATTTGGTTTAAAAAAAGCATCCAGATGAACACATCAAACAAAAAAATCTAAAATTGAGGCTGAAATTGGATTTCTCAACATATATTACTTTAACCAAGAGGTATAATATCAAAAATTGGATATCCAAAATTTTCATAGGAAAATTATGTATGGAAAATCAATGTTTTCAACGAATTCTATGTGCTCAAACTGAACTATTGGGAAAATGACTTCCTTTTTCCAATCACCCAACTCCTAACTTATTTGACTTCAAGTAATCAAGAACAATATTTAATGGATAACTATTCAGGGTATAATGAAAGTTGCATAGTCCTATAATACAGAAAATGTACTCCCTTTAGTGCACTAATGGAGTATTAATATATCACATAATGTCGTTTGACGTGAATAAAACTGGTTTGACATACCTACATACCATGAATCGCTTGAAAATGAATCCATATATGTTTTTTTGGCATAACTCATGAAAATTTATCTATGTCTTCATATACCATGATGACATCAAATAATACCTTGAGAATAAAAACGATATCCTTTTAATGTCACATCCTGAAAACCTGAAAATTTTGAGGAGACTTCAAGGAAACATGTCCTATTTCTTGTACTCTATATCCACCCTCTCGAGAAAGTGTTTTTCATTCACCAAGTTGATGAAGTAATGGTTTATATATCAATGGTATGATGACTATGAGGTATTATTCAAGAACATCATCAAATATCTCTTGAGTTAACCGGTATTAATGAAACTCATTGAGGGAAATCATCTCATTTTATATGTGACATCCCTAGAGAGATCCATAGACACCTTCATTACACAAAAGATTTTTTTTTTGGAATTTTAATATCTTATATTTTCTATCTAATACCATGATTTATTCTAAGACTCATTATTCAAATATTGAGAAGATTCTCCTTTAATTAATTATTGAAATTCAGAAACTAAGAAACTAACTGAATCATTATAAAGCCCATTTGGTCTCGGGAAATAAACCGATAAAATATATCCTCATCTATCCTATATTGAAAGGATTATGGTACTGGTGGGAGGTTATTCTGCATCTTATGGATATGTATTTTATACTTTAGAAGGTAGTGAATGGGAGGGATTTGGTAGATTTTCGTGAAAACATCCTTCTACAGAAATAACATCATTTTATACTAAATTCTAAAATGAACATATATTTTTTATTTAAGAAGGCCTCTAAATTTTGGAAATGTATTTTCCTGGTGCCTCCAAGAGACTAATAGGGAAGACTGTGGAAGAACATAATCTCAATAAAGTTGGTTTGGGGACTGGGTTCATTCCCCATCAAAGGAAATCTTAACTTGCTCCTTCCTACTGTCAGAATATTGTACAAATAATGAGGCATAATATTAGGCCATAATTTTAGTCCAAGAACAGCACTCAAAATACCAGTGGACATCCTGGAGGTGATAGGAGACTAAGAGATGGTGATCAAATAGATCAGTGATTAATACATCATCAGAAAAGAAGATCTAACCCCCCTTCATGACTTTGATTTAGGGTTAATGGAGGTTTTACCATCAGAGAAAAAAATTACTCACATATCATGGGCATAGAGTTCATATGAATTTGTGTTGGAAGAAAATTCTTTGGATTTGGATGACCCAAATTAGGATGAACTATTCATCATCATTTCCCATTTTTGAATTGTCTAACCATTTTTTCCATTTACAGATTATCATTTTAGTGAAGATAGCTCTATCCTAAGTCATATGGTCTCACCAATGGGTGAATGATTCCAATAATGGACTACCTCTATGATGGAGAAATCCCTCCAGATAGAACTATAAAATAGAAAATATGATGAAGAGCATCCAACATCACTCATTATGATGGACCAAATCATAAGAAAGTTCTCTTTATGTGCAGATTTGAAGGAGTTAATCTCAATTGTATCAAGGGATAAGATACGTTGGATATTATGGAAGAATTAGATGTTAGAACCTCTGTTTCCAACTAGTTAGGGTATATGACATCGAATCAATCCCAATGGTTTTGGTACTACATGGCTTTGATGATCGAAGATTTCACATAATTCACTTAGAAATATCATTCCATCCACGTTCAGTTCAATTTAATACATAAACCTCTTATGTTTCTACATATATCTATATTCTCCAATCCATTCTCCATAAGGGGAATGGATATTATGGGACAATACCATCCAACTATGATAAATTAGTTGAAATACATATTAACTGCTACTTATTTCTTCTCTAAATGGGATGAGGAAATACCCCTCACAGATGTTAGCGCCAAAAGAATTGTAAACGTCATGAATGCCAACATCATTAAGGGATTTTAAATTTTCCATACAATGGTTATGGAGAATGGTACAAATTTATATTCTACTGAGTCGGAAAAAAATTCCATGATAAAAATATAATTCCATATATTCTTCTTACTATCATGAATAAGATAATGGATATATAGATGCCTTCAACATGACCCCATAAAATATAATCCAAATGATAATGGATTGAGTTAAAAGTCTTTTCCTTGAAAAGGTCTTACAATCCTTATGGGCTTACTAGACTATGAAATGTATTTCCACATGAGTAACCCAATATTCTCTTATGTATAGAACAGAGGCAGTACCACCCATTGAGCTCCAATTATCATCAATACATGTTTGTATCTGTGAAGAAATATCCATACTTGAGAAAACCTAGAATGATAGGATGAATTGGAGTAGCTCGAGGAGAAAATATTTCAGACCATTCATAACTTTTAAGTCAATAAAAATCATTTAGTTCTATCAATTAATAATAAATTCCACCTCTATCTAATTCTCTATGGAAAACTATTATTGATCTTTAAGACTCTAATGATACAAGGAAAGAAGCCTGCAATGATTAATCCATGGCAGAAGATAACTTACTCCAAACACAAGGACTACTATAATAGAGATTATTACATAATCTCAATCCATGGATAGATCATTACGACCCCAAAAAACGCAAGGATCATGAAAAATTAATTCATGTAATCACATGATGTTTGTCTCAGATGAAATATATTAAAATTCATCGTTTTTACTTGTTTCATGACCTGAAAAGCTATATCATATCATCCCAGACGCTGGGTGTTAAATTTTGTAGCACCATATATAGTACATTCTATAAATCTCTAAACTATATAGCATATATCATGACCGTTTGACATCAAAATGTGTTTTTAAATTTCCTAATCCATTAAAAAAACTGTGCTATATATTGATCATTATCTGAGAGGTCCATGATATATGGTGAAATTTCCCCAACCACACCTTTTTCTCAAGAACAACTTCTACATTTATTATCCTTCAAATGAGATACCTTGTGACCCCTAGATGTCATGTCTTGGGCCTATCCATTATCCTAGAAAATTTCATCTCCCCATTTTCCCCACATCAATACCTAATTTATTTGTGGAACTGTTTCAATAACTATGTGTATATTTATTCTTTCTTCAATAAGGTGTATAGTGACTTTTGGTTCATATATCATGGTCCGCACACATTATTACTTTCCATGTGGGGTGACCCATTTCCATTAAAAATGATGTTAAACTACATGGTTAACATCCTCATTGCATGATGATAGACGAAATGATCATTCTACAAACTATGTGTAGCATGATTACAATCATCATATCATATATAGTGACACCCAAATTTCCATTCATAGGACCAACCACAACATTTCACTCCTTTATAAGGGGTCATTTTCATCCTCACTACATGATGATAAACTACATGGGATTTCTAATGTGCGTATAGATGTATTCTCACATTGATGATATATGTAGTGATTCATGAATTAAACATCCCATCCCATCTATTATAGAATCAAAATAGCCATATTATTCCCAAATATTTCATTTATGCGGTGGATGAAACCATTTTCATTCATTTTTTTTCACACCAATCATAGCTCAAGTGGGCTTAAGGGTTATGGGAAATAAGTTCCCAGTGCGAGTAAGGCTTATTAATTCAGATCAGTGTTACTGGGGTCCCAATTGTAAGACCATAGAGTGCGCACCATATGTCTTTTCTGTATGAATTTAAACTGTATATATTCCTCATGGTACAACTTGTGTCTTGATTCTCCTACTAATGAGATACGTTGTGACATCTAGATCATCAATCATGAGCCTATCGACAATACAATAATGAAATTCCCCCCACTCCCATGTATGAGTTAGATATATGTTATAATATTCAATATGGTGTTTCACCCCAAGAATGAGTATATATTCTAACCCACCCTTTCTATCAACACATTAATTCATCCAATATGGGGAATCTTGTCTTAAACTATGATTATATTTATTCTTTCTCTATCAAGATAGTTAGTTATGATCGGATCTTATATCATTTTCTAACAACAATATTCCATTTTCTTGTTGATTAACCCTCATCCTTACCACATGACCTTAAACTACATGAATCATGTCCTTATCACTTTAATTTAAACTACATTGTACCTCTACAACCACATGTTCCTTGATTATTACTCCAAAAAAATGTAGTGACACCATGTTCCTATATCTTTACCTAGACACAACATTCCATTTACACATTGAGTAAATTTTTCCATTACCATATGTCATCAACAATTATGACTAATGTTCGGGACGCATGAAGTAAATTACATGGCACCTCAAGGACAATATGTTGGTTGTTTCTTGTCCCAGTTGGATACGTATTAACACATATGCCTCATGTCGTACTCCTTGAAACATGCTATAAAAATAAATACCACCTCTCTTATGTAAAAATAATAATATATATTGGATCTCTTAATTTGGGTCCCCTCCTAAGGTTTACCACCTTGGATAATAAGATATCCCCATCCATTAAGAGAGGGACTCTAAAATTCATTGCCAATATTAGTAAAAAAGTTTCTTCTTTTCTTATAATATAACTTAAAGACTACATACTCCTAATTTTGGATGAATTCGTATCATTATAATCTCTCTATATATTCTTGTGATAGAATTAATGATACATGAGGACTCTATTTCCTGACTATGCTTTAATACACCAATATTAACGATGCATAAAGATTCTTATAAAATGTGTTTTTTACCCAAATTATGTCACTATTATACTATGTGTCACACTCTTAAGTTGTATTTACATAATGGATCCCAAAAAATGGGGTTTTAAACCAGTGGTAACTTACCCCATAGGAGAATCTTCTTATATCCTAAAAATCCATGAAGATATTATATTGTATCCCATGATTTGAATTAGTCTGTAGTCATCCCTAGAATATTTTTCCAACATCATTTCTCACAAAATAAGAACCCCTAAGACAATGGTTTACAATTTCCACTCGCATGTGCAATATATGTCAGAATGACCTTGGTCTAACAGGAAACATATCACATATTGTTTCCAAAATACTACGGTCTATGTTGTATGACCTAAAACTATAGGAACCATATTTAAAGCCTTGTTATCAGACCTATGTAGGAATCATTTCCCCCCATCCTCAGGTAATTTTCACTTATAATTATCTTTCTATATTCATTTACATTCCTCCCACAAAACCAGACTCTATGTCCAGGGAAATCCTAATCTCTATAAACTTCCTTCATCCATTTGAAAAAGAATGTCAAAATTCCCAAGAAATCCACTTCCTAAATATGATATAACACCCCCTAGTTGTCTATGCATAATTTTTCAAACCAAATGGGGTTTTTTCTATATGATTTAGATATTCGACTATGTTGTAACAAACCCAAATTGGGTTTTTATAAATCCATCTACTGAATGGGGTTTTTAATCCGTAGTAACATCACCCTCAAGATAAAACTCCTTTATCATCGTATTCAATTTTCCTCCATACAACTCTTCAAAACTATAGATACCCATATTATTTCATAAAACATTCCTATACGCATAAATCAATAGTATGGGGAATTCCTAGATATATTATCAATAAAGGGTATAATTATTAACATTTCGATCAAATGTAAATTTCACATTTTATAGACTCCTCATGTAAATGATATATGAATTTAAAATACATAGCCTAAAGTCCATACTATAGAACATTAAACAGAATATGATAAAATTTTAGTCACAAGATGTCAAATTTTTAGACAAAACCTCACCATAATATGTTAAACTACATTGTCTATGTTCTGGTCGCATGACATTATATTATGTGATTCATCAACAATTTTCAAGAAGGGGCCTTGCCCCTAACATCAGCCATTTAACAAAATATACCAACCATTTCATGAGAAAAATTCTTCTTGTAATAGTCTCCCATTAGAGGAAAATTATAAAACAAATGATCTATTCATTCTTAAACATCTTTCCTTAGAAGAACTACGAGTCTTGGTGTTGAAAAATTCAAATCATCATAAATTTCATTCAACCATCAGTAACATAATGTCATAATTCATGATGAATTCTTTTCCTAATTATGATATAACACTAACTAGATTTATTTACATAAATTTACACAAAAAATTTTGTTTTTTCCATATAAAACCACTATTTTAATATTCAATAACATGAACTAGTTGGATTTTCCTAAAATCACCTACAAAAAAAAGTTTCAACCAATGATAATTTATCCTTAGGAGTGATGTCCTATATATATGAATATTTTTTAGATTTGGAATCCAAAAAAATTGGGATCAAAATATACCATTCAGTATCTAAAATGTTTTAGAACATTATGGACCCACATTCCTTGTTTGGGTCATAAGTTCAAAACACATGTTAAAATCTATTTGACTTAAAACACAATTTATCATTATTTTGGGTCGCCTAGAATTATGTTATCCACAAAAAGATACCTATTACATTCCAGGATGACAACTTGTGAATGGGAACTATGGAAAAAAGTTGATCTTTTGCTCACTAGACCAATATTTTGTGTGGTTAATTAAAAATTGAATAAATGAAAATGAATAGATGAAAACAATTATGTATAAAAACCCCAAAATAGAAGAGAAATTAAAAATACATGTCTCACCTGATAAGTCATTTTCTTATTAAACGTACGCAAAAATAGGGTGATGGAATAAAAATACAAGGTTTGAAATGTTATTTATATAAGCTTACCAATAGTCAAATTATGATCTCTCTAACCCACATCTTAGATAAAAAATTAGAGTTCTCTCTAATTATAATGTGATGGAATTTTACACAATGATTCATTTTAAATGTTATATTCACATTTAGATAAGGGAAGAAATTTCATGAACAAGATATCTGAAATTAAAATATAATTTATTTATTTTTTCATTTTGTAGGGGAACATCCACATAATTGAACTTCTCTGCTAAAAAATATTGTTTTACCACAATATAAGCATGGATAAATTGAGTTGTAGATAGATAATTCTCTGAGACATTCTTGATCTCAGATGATTGGGTACAAGCATTCTTCTCAGAACTATTGATATTTTTAAGCTCTATAGTAATAGTATCACTTTTTAATGTGAAACAACCTACCAATTGATTGGTGAAGTTGGAATAACTATTGCATTATATAACATAATTCGTATTGAAGTGTAATTATTCGGAGATATTTCTTATTGAGGTGATCAGGATACTCCTCCACCTTCTTGGTATGGCTATGCCCAGCCTAGGTAATGACAACTCCGAGTTCCTCAAATTGGCCAGCAAATAACCCCATGACATGCTATGATTTTCTCTCTACCTCCCTTTTTATAATGATTGAATTCACCACATCATGGATCTCATGGTAAATATATCCACCATATCCCTACATTTAAATATTTAACAGATGTTGGTGATGACATGGGTGCATATCTTTTAGGAGAATATCCCTGATTATCTTCTAAATATCGCACTAAATGATGTTGTGTGAAGTGAAAAAAGTCTCTTAGATATCTAGGTCTAAATCAGATCCTCTCTTAGATGGATATACATTAGTTGAGATTAGTGAACTCAAATATTTGTCTTGTTCCACTATCTTCAAAAGTGCCTCAGTTTTATATACAAATGCTGGTGGAATTGGCATGGAATCCACCCCTCTTTGGACTAGATTCCCATGTCAATGAAACTAAAAATTAGGGGACATATATCTTTAATATTAGGAGGTCAAGATATAGAAAAGAAAATTATATGACCAAAACAGTTGATAAAAAACAACCATTATTGGATCAAACATTGATATTGAATTATCCCTATTGATCTCAACCATAGTTCTTATAGTATATATTTCATTATGAGGAACATCCTCCTATGTTGCATAATAAAATGGGATCGTGGTATCCTACCAACATCAGGACTCACATTCATCACACCCTCAAAAATATAAGTACAATGGACATGGATGCCTTATTTGTGAAATGACATGACAAGATCCTTACAAGCCAAGTTGCACATGATGATAATTGATTTAAACCAATAGGTTAATGAATTTCAATTATTTAAGGAAAATGAGAAAATGGGAAAATAACAACCATAAAATTCATTACTAAAATCCCTAAAATCCCAGAGGGAAACTGAAATATCAATATTTGGATAAATTAATTTCATCATTTCTGGATACATGTTGTCATGTATGACAACATCCTCACCAATAGAGGTATCAGAGGCACGTTTCACCATAAACAAATTGTCTCCAAAAAATAAACTCATGTACACATTTCATTGGAATTTCAAGATCCCTATCATCCCCTTCCAGAGAGAAAATAGGAGAAAAATTAATTTATAAATGTCCTTTGGTGTAGGAAATGGATCAAAAATATCATGAGTAGAGATGATTAAGAAATATAACCTGACACCTTAGGGTGTTCATATGATATTACTATGGAAATATCCCCCCATTAGGAAATAGTAGAAAATGAGGCTATAACTCTTGAGTTTTCATTCACCAAGATGATAGATTCACCGGTAGTGATCAATGCCTCCTTCAGGGCATCCCCCCCAATCCTAGAAGTGTTTGTGTTTGATCCCTTAGGAGGGAAGTGATGTAGATTTTATAATAATGGAAAACATGGTCATAAGAATATATCCAAAAAAATCATGATACAGAATGACATCACACATACATACTATGACTCAAGTGTAAAGACACCATTATTTCCCTATTTCTCTTCCTCACTCGAGATGGATAAGGGACCATTTTAGTCCCCATAGAAATGTGTACATGAGATTATTTTCTTTTAATTACCACCTCCATATCCAACACCATGGTCCTCAAACCTATGGATAATTATGATAACCTAAGGGCCTCGTCCACTACCCCAATGGGGGATCCAATGATCCCAATATTCCAAAACGTATGAACAACTACTACTGCTAATTCTTATCCTTATTCTTATAATACTTATACTTATTCTACTCCTCGATGATAAAAGATCCCCCTAAATATTAATGAATTTTTATGAATGATAATGTATGGAAAATTAGATGTGTAGATATACATCATCAGGGTTGATGTAGATGTCGCATTCCTCCTCAGTATGACTAGAAACAACATCAACCACTACTTGATCTAACATGTTGTCCTCTCAATTTATGACTTGGATAAAATCATCATTTTAATATTTCAAGGCCTAAAACTCTTGAACATACCTCCCCCATTGGGAAATCACATTCTAGGTTGAGATCATAGGTTGATTTGATATCTCTAAGCTCTGGTATGTACATGATTGTCTTAGGAAACACCCATGGGTCCCTGGTATCATAATTTTTTCATTTCTAAGCTCATATCTCTAAGGTTCACGTGTACCTTGGTTATAGTATTGATGGTTGTGAGTTACAACCAAAACCATTAAACATGGAAGCATCTTCATGACACATTTAACTCAAAGAAGAATGGTTGGCTAGATCATATGTTTCATCCAAACAGTGATGAATAGACCACCATGGAATAGTAGCTACAATTATCTTAACCCAAGCCTACTCAGTTACCATTTCCCGAGATCTACTTTATGCCGCCATAAATTCAACTTTGTGACCCTCAGTAAAATTCTTTATATAGTGCATTCATTGAATATTAGTTTCCATGGATGAAACACACCAAATTCATTTCTTCAAGACCCCTTGAGGGTATGAATATATTAACATAATATCATACCCAACCTCTATCCCAATTGATACATCGGACGGGGGTAGTGTGATTGAAATATTGGAATCCTGTGATTCCATAAAAATCCAGAACATTCGAGCTATCATTGGATATTCTTCCAGCCTAACATGCATAGGAGGAATGATGTATGAGTGTTGAAGACATTTTAACTATAATGTAAATCGTTTTGTATCCTAGGAATCATAGATGATCTCGATATCAATGACAGCTTCTAGTATTCTCTCTATAAATTCTATCTTGTACGACATTTGTTCGTGATTTTTTTTCTTGTATGTCCTCGGTAAATTTCCTTATCAATAAATTACTATATGGGAAGATGTTAAATTATCTTGAGATATTCTCTATACTCCAAAACTAATCATATGTCAATCTCAGAGAATGGATTATAGAAACAACCTGAACAAATGGGATAAATCAGCTAGTAGAGACTTAAACTTGGATTAGCACAACATATGAATTGAATTGTTCTTCTTTCAACACCCAAAGAACATGAAGGAGAAATGTAATTAATAATGGATACTTACAATTGTACGTATGCAGTAATCACTGGTAAATTTTCACTAGGAAATGGTAATCCATCCCAAAAATACTCCCCTCTACTAGTTTGGATACAACAACAAAAGTATATATCCTCACACTACTATTGGATTCAAGGAAAATAAGATAATAAATGCCTATCCACATTGAAAGGAATCCAAATGGGTGAGTCTGACATAAAATTCATGACTGAACATATAACCAATATGGGTACACTAACCCTTATCCAGTGTAGGCCATAATGTTCCAGGAGAACCCCAATTCTCTGAAGTGGGGAATCCTATAGGGAACCTGGAAGTTGTACCTTCTCTTTATTACATTATTGAATCCTTAATCAACACTCTATGATTGATTTTATCTTTGGGGAGAGGATCTGTCTTTTGCAATTTCTTCTCCACCCTAAAAAACTCATGGGCATACAATATTGTAATTTTAAAAACATCCCACATTTTCATTATTGCGATAAACTCATCATATATATAACCAAGAATGGGAGTACTGGAAAGTTTTTATAAATCCCATATGATTGTTCGAACATCACCATGAATTATGGGAAAGGAATTTTCTATGGAATCCATCATCTCATAAACTCATGGATGATTTTTGAGATTGTAAAAACATATATCTTCCCAACCCAAACAGCCTTGTAGATATTGAGGTCTTTTATCTCCTTTTTGAATTTTTATCATGTCTAGAGAGCCCAGTATGCCAACATCAACTCGAGAAAGACTCAACCTCTCGAACAAAAATCCCCGCCCTCCTCCATCCTTATGTCAGATCTGTCCATGATGTGTGGAATGTGGATTCATATTAATGGGTTCATTGATTATTGAATATGTATCTTTGTATATATTATTTTAGTTATCATTATTCATCATAAAGGTAGTGGAAAACATTACTTCCATTATATAAGAACCTGTGGAGGAAATGATGATGGAATGGAAGTTAGTGTGCTTCAAAAACTAAGAAATCATAAAGTTACTTCAATCCCTTAGGATGAAGGATTCCCATAGTGGTATCTAATTATAGGGTAAGGTAATCAATTATTTTTACACTTATGGATATGGTTCAAGGGGATTCTTGATATATGAAAGTGTAGATTAAAAAATTCTCAAATAATCGGGCCCAACATCTTTTATGATTTTAGAGGCAGGTACAAATGCTTGTTAAAAAGATTTTATAAAGTCATCCAATGAAAACATGAATGAATAAATTGAGATTTGTATTCATTTCATAAAAATATTGACATATAAGAATTATAAATTTATGAAATAGGTATGACTCATGCAACCCTATTTATTTGGCTCCTCGAAAAACACTCTTGATCATGTTTCTCACACAGCCCTCTCAGCTTGGAATTCTGCACAAGCCCCTCGACTAGATGCCTCATATGGTACCCCCAATGAGATAAATCAACATAGAATAGTCATTAAAGTGGTTTTACAATGTACTTTTATGGAATAGAAGAACCTAAAAAGACATGTGATAAAAGGAAAATGTTACATGGTTGGGAGGAAGGCCTACATGATGAGAGAACGAAGAAAGGATGTGAAAATGATTATTTTCTTGAGTTGCCATGGTATTTATAGAAATCAATAACCAACACATGTGGTGTTCTCAGTAGATTTGTACAAAAATCCTACAAAAAAGACTTGTGTGGGTACCTTACATTGTATATGTTTCTACCTTCATAATATTTTTCCTGTTCTACCTAAGGAATAGACCCTTTTCTTTCAATCAGATACACTCATTAGGGGGTGGATTTTCTTTTGCTCTGTATTGTCAGGGGCTATGGACTGATTTTGATGAGAACATTAAGTTCAGTAAGAAGTAAAGATAATCAAGAATAATTAATGGGACTTTCCCATGTGGTCCTAGGCATAAACCCCTTCAAATCATATGACTCACAAAACCCCCATGTGTGGCACTGAAATATAGGCCACCCCTACACCAGATAACTATGATGGGTCATTGTTACATGGACATACATGTGGAAGCTCCTTCAACATGATTCACTATTTTTCAATACAAAGAATCCTTGGGCTCTTCATTTTTACAACGATGAAATTGGAATAATCCCCCAAGGTTTGGTCTAGAATCCCCTTTAGTTGGGGCTCTAATAACCCCTCAGGTAGACCTATTTAATCCATAATTAGAGGGATTTGATGTAGATATAGAGATGAATATACTTCTAGGGTCTTAAACACAAGACACATATGTATGGACTCCTTTTACCCATAGTGGACAAAAACTTTCATGAAGGCTTCATCCCATATTTGGGACCTAGGATAGATCCTTCCAGGGACACCTGAGGAGACCTGCGATGCCTAGGCTAAATACTCACCCAAGGGTTGTTGCATGGGTGATTAATTTGAAAAGCCATCCTTTGCTCGCATAGACCTATATGCCATGCGTGAACCATCATATGTTCCTCTCAGGCCCTATGTAAAGCACCCTTTATCTCTAATCCATGACTGGTACGAGCCCCACATTTATTACTCCTCCAGGAAACAAATGGTCTTACCCATTCTCTTTTGTATCTCTCATTTTAGGGTTACCAAATTGAAACATTCATTGAAGACACCAGACATTAAAATCCATGTAAAGAGTCACACCATCATGTTTCCCTTTTGGATATGCATTCCATCAGTCAGAGGTACACAATGAGTATCCATTAATGGGTCACATAACATGTGACGTGTCACACAATGTGTAATACTTAATTCTAAACAAAATCCTACCAATCATATTAAGGGTCCTCACAATGTGTCTTAATCCGATCTACATGAAGTGTAACTCATGATTTTCTAGAATCTCATAGTTCCCACTCGTTTCCACCCATGTAATTTTCTCAATTAATCTATCCATGGAATTGTACAAGATGCTCAAATATATGGTTAACTGATCCCAATTCGTAACCACTGGCAAGATTATGGCCACCCAATACTTATGGGAAACACTTCCAATTACACCACTCTATCATATACTGAATTATGGATAAATTGAAAAAATAATATATTTTGATAATCAGACATCGTCATCATCAAACCTTGATCATGCTATTAATATTAAATGAAAACACATGAATATGATCCCCTCGTCCAAAGATCAATTTTACAATGATCCAGTTCCGAATATTGATGAAAAATTAAAAAATTACATACCAATGATGAGTCTTTGAAGAGCCTGTGGAGATGAAAAGAAATATTAGAGAGGAACGAATGTTGGCTATTTTCATGTTATATTCTATTCATGGATGAATCAATAAATGGTCGCAATATATAATCAATGATAAAAAAATAAAAATTCTTAATTATAGGTTGACAAATCAACGCATGTAAATTAACATAATGGCCAATGAATTAGTTTCATAGAAAAATTTATTCACATTCAACATTGGATAAAAATATGGTAATTAACCTGATATTTAAAATGCCGTAACTTTAGTTTGGATCAATATTTGATAGAGAATGATTCTATTTCATTATCATTGGTTTTACCCATGAACGATTTTTTTTGGAGATTAACGTCTCCGAACCATGGTCTCTAAACTATGATTTTGAAGTTCATTAAGCTTCTCCTCTAATGTCTCCTCTCAAATACCCATGGATATGTTGCTAACCATAGGATTTGTCCATAATACATTATATATCTATGATTATTTTTATATTCCACACACACACACACACACACACATATATATATTATTAATCCAATAATTCACCTAAACCAAAGACCTGATGCACACAATGTTTAGGTCACACCAAGAGTAAAACATGAGTTTTAAATTCAATGGTCGTCACTTATTTCCCATCTTGAGATATTTTAATGAGGTATACAATTATTTCATAAACACTATGCACCTAATATATATTATATTTAATATATTTTTATATCAAACCTGACATGACTCGAGCCCCAAAATCCCATGATAACTCCAGCCAAAGATCCCAAAATATTCATTATAATATTAAATTTTTTTACATGGATAAAACAAATTCATTACAATCTTCTTGTGTTAGGTATTTTCATCTCAAAAAAAAAATCACACTGAAACATTTGATGGTACTAAGTTCATGTATATCAATCTTTCTCATAGTTGATCCCCTTATGATTCTCACAAATCCACCAATTATATTCCATGGTAATTTCTCACATAGGAAATATATTATTCTTTTTTATCCACATTCTTTATTGGGAACTTTGTGAATGTAGATCTATCCTCAATGTGTTGATAATCAATGTTTATAAAATGGGATGAGTCATGCACATACCTCCCCAGCTACAAGACACAGAACATATAATGTTCCTGGTATAACTACCATTATAGGTCCAAGGAGTATGCCTCCTCATCTTCCCTATGATGTATCTAGAAAGTTACAACGAATAATAGGGATATATTTATTCATAATCAATGTATCTATAATAATTAATGAGGTGAGACCTTCAAGAACAAATGGTCTCACTCTTCCAAAAGTTATGACCCACTTTGTTGATCATTATAAGTCTTTGGAAAAATCTGATGAGTCCTCATACAGTACACGATATTCTACAGCTCTTTTGATATCAGTTGCACCAAATATGGGCCCATAAGTGCTGACTCCCATAGATCAATCCATATTATTTGTCACAAATAAGGTCTACCATATAAGTCCTCAAATTTTGTTATACTAATGAATAAGTGTTACATTTTTTCATATGAAAATGTCCCTACTGGTAGGTGGTCCACCCAACATTGTCCAAATTACCACATGGAATCCTGAAGAATAACCTTTAGAACCTAAATGGTCCTCTCTATTTAGAGATATATCTAGAGGTTAAATGTCATTCCAAAATTAAACTAAATTCTAAAGGACTCCTTTAATCCTATATATAATCATGATTATAAGAGATCATCATTGTATTAAATGTTCATCAATGGAACTCCGTAGATCCATAATATCAGTTTAATTTAATAGAATCTAATGATTATTACTGAACTATTGTCTCATATTTCTAGGAAGTTGGTTGGAATAGTTTTTCATTAAATTATCACCCATATAATATTTTGTATTCTAGTTGATTTTTGATTCCACATTATGAAATATATATATTCACTATCCCAATTCAAATCCAACACTTCAAGTGGTGGACAAAACCATATAGAAAAATTTATCTATCCTTATAATAAGAGAATCCTGAAGAGAATCAGATACACAACTCTTCATCTATGGAAACCAGAACATACAATGATGGTCCTTTTATATCTTTTATAATGTTTAATGTTCCTTTAAGGGGTGTATATGAAACTCCCTTATAACCTCATATCATAAAATCACTCATCCCATCATCCACCCTTGTAAAAGGATAATATTATCCTTTCTATCTGAAAATATATTAGGATAACATCTAATGGATATATTTACACACAATGTCCCACAGTCAATATCTCAAAGATATTCCTCACTAAAAAAATTACACGTAAAAGGGTAAAAACCATAAAATATAGGTACTAAGAACAATCTTCATATACTAATGGAAGTCCCAATGAGGACAAAAACTCATATTCCTTTTTAAAAAAATGTGAACTACATATTCTGTTGATATATTCCAATACCACATTCCCCATAACATGTGTATAGAATAAAAATTTTTTAAAATACCAAATGAACGTGAGCCACCACATAAATATCTATTTAATATAATTTTGTGATGTGTACATGAAGATAATATACTAAGGATAGATGATATACCTCTTACCCATAAGATTGTGTCATCACATCAACAGTTTGATGACTACAATAACAATCTCTAGATAATAAGTCGTGTAGTTTTACAACTGAATAAATAGCTAATAGGACCCAAATTCAATTAATACCTACTAAAACATTATATCAAATTCCATCCTAGTTCAAAATAAATCAAACAAATAAAATATCCTACACCCTCTTTTGGATGTCTCAAGATGTGGGCACTATTAACCTCTATCAGAACTCCTAAAAATCATGTTTTTACCTCTCTATTCAAATGAAATTATTCCCCTTTTAGTTCAAAATCGTCATGGGTGAAAAAACACTATAAAAAGAAAGGAATGATATTTGATATTATTATACCAAACTATGTAATCTCCATACCTTAGAAACACTCTTGGTTGGATCCTATGCTATAACACCTCAACCATCCCTTGGTAAACTGATACTCCATATTTTAATATGATATGACCAAGGATGTGAGTATCTTGAATCCATAATTGACACCGTTCATGGAGACAGTAGGCTGTACGTAAGCATTAATGTTTTTCCTGTTTTATTATTATATTAAATATATGTAACTGAATAACATATATGTATATATATATATTATTCGTATATCCTTATTATTTTGTATAATTATTCATAATATATATATATTTTAATCATTCTTCGATGGTGAACATGGGAGATGACTCTCATCATGTTGTGGAGACAATAAGAAGACTGTATGCACAAGTGATGGTATCATTTTCGTAAAGGTTTAATGTTATGGAATTGGATGGAATATGAATTGTACAAAAATAATATCATGTTATATTCATTATTTAAGTCATTTATATTCATCTTTATACCTATTGAAATAATTTATAGATGAAAAATAGTTTACACCACAATGTAGAGATGGTAAGTCGTACGTATGCAAACATATTGATATTGTTTTTCATAATATGGTTAAAAGGTGGAATATGGTTAAACCATAAAAATAACATCATATCATAATTTAGTATATTATTTAGTTATTATTTTATTATGGTGATGACCAATATAAGTTGAAGTAAAAGATGAAAATAACTTTTAATGAAGGGATAAAATGATTACGTCTTCCTTGGGTGTCTCCATCTGATTTTCACAAAAGGACACCATATGTTGGTTTTCATCCCAAAGTGTGGCCTCTATAATGAGGTTTGTAATGTTGGGAGGATTTTTTAGAAGGATTTGACTGATAAAAATGGCTTCCAAGGTGTTAATAAAAGAGAAGGGGAAGTAACCTTTTATTGGTGAGGTGAGGGATACATTGGAAAGTCTTGAAATATTTATTTATTATACGTTTATTTTCGGTTTTTAATAGACCCAAAGTGGTTTATTTCAGGGATATGATGAGGATGGGTGAAAATCATACAAACCAATTGGTTTTAGACATGTTTATATCATTAATTTAATCTTACCTTTTGGTATTAACACTTTGTAAAATATGTTAACTCATTCCATGTCCTCTTGTATTTGTATACAATATGGTTAATATAATAACAAAAAAAATTCAAGAGAACTCCAAGTGGGTCATTTATGAACAATTTTACACTATATATGTTAGTTTTATGAATCATAGATTTTTATAGCTATTATATCATTTAATAAAACAATATTTGTTTTAAAAATTCATTTTATGTCCATTTTGCCATTATTTAGTAATTTCCTTTCATTAAAGTCATAAAAAACATTTATTAGGGAAAAAGGAAATAAATAATGCATAACATGACAATGTTATCCAAATAAATAGTTAATGTCATAAAAATTCTTAAATTCTATTGATTTTAATATTTATAATATCATTTACATCAAATATTACATAATATGGAAATCATTGCATCATTATTATATCCTAAATAAATTTATTTATCTAATTTATAAAGTTATAAATTTAATACCATGATTTGGGAAATATCATTAGATTTATAATTAAAATTTATATATAAATAGATTAGTTACAGAACCCCATATTAATTTTTTTTGAAAAAAGTTATATGTTTATGTTTTGTTTCTCTTTACATTAAATAAATTTTTATAACATGCCATTATCCAAAAAAAGTGGCTCCCAAATGCCAAAAAATTAGCCAAATAATTTTTTTGGTGTCCCAAGAATCATCCTATATGATTAGGACACATGTAATAGTTGTTTTATATTACTATAAAATTATTTTTTCCTTTATATAACGAATTTACCCTTTAACAGTGGTAGATAAAAATAATTACTTAAGATACTATTCATAATGACAAAAAATAAAACGTATATATTTAAATAATTTGGACCTTTTGTTTCAAAATATGGAATCTATTTATTCCAAATTAAAAAAAAGATCTTTTAGTAATTAAATTAAAATTTATCCCCATTATCAATATGCGAAAACATGTTCTTAAAATCTAAAACCATCAAAATATTGATATGTGTTTATATCAAATTGCAATGTGAAATTAAATCCAATTACTTATATTATATTAACTTCTAATAATATTTTCTATTTATACTTTAAAAACATTCAATAATATTTTTTATCCTAATAAATTGTTTCTATGAAAAAAAGATGTATTTTTGTAAATTGAATTTATTTTTAGAACCATCCATGTATGATAGTGAGGAGAAATGAAATCTTTTGTTCGTGGGGGTAGTAGTCCATACCTACGCACAATTAACAATTAAAATTTCCAATGAATGTGTTGAAATGATGTAATATGATAAATATTTATTGAATAATAATAATTGAGACATATGATATATTTTAATTCATAAAATCTATATTCATTACCAATTTTGAGAGGCAGTGAGGAAATATAAACTATATCACATTGTGGAGATTCTAGTTTGTACGTACACATGGTCAGTGTTGTTTTGTTTTCATAGTGGATGGATATGATTTATTTATGGAATATATATTAATATAATTACCTTATATTATACTGAAAATACTTATTTCATTATATTAAGGTGGACATAAATAGATTATAAGAGGAATATTATGAATAAATGGTTACGGAGTAAGAGATACACATGTTGAGAAAATGAGTTCTCTATTAGAAATATCTTTGAAAATGGTGGCCTGAGAAAAAATTATTAAAACCAAAGGAATATTAAATAGGGTGAGGATTCTTAGAGGATAACAATTTAGAGTTTTATTATGAATTTAGATGGAATATTTAGATCACGAAGTGGTGAAAGTGCCCCGCCTTCATAAGTGAATAAGAATTGAATTTCTTAAATACTCATCACTCTTAAATTAATTCATGATGTGATTCCTAGGTAAAAGATATAAAAAGTGATAAATAATGTAAGTTATAAATATTTAGGGTTCATTATCCACTCAAAAACATGTTCGGTAGAAAACATGAGTGATTTTAGGATATTCATCTTAGTTTTTTAACTTTCATCTTCTACAGAGGTAACTAATTTTTAACCTCAAGAATTCTGTTTAATTTAAAAAACTTATAATTTCCATATTTATAAATTTCAACACTATAATATCATATTTAATAATAAATACATAAAATAAATTTTTTATGTCTAAGAAAATATAATTTGAGAATTAGCGCACATAGCACGTAAAAATAGATTTTTAATAAATGTGGGTTTTTATTCACAAATTTGTTGTTTTAGAGAAAATTATAAATGTTAATTATTTTTGAGACATAATTTTGTTTCTATTAATAAAATAATTGATCGGTATTATAAATAAAGACAAATTTAAATTAGAAATAAATAATATTTAACTAAAACAAAAGATTAAAAATATTTTTTTGGAATAAATTACATAAGTCTATAAAATGGAAATCAGAGGTTTATAAAATTTAACTATGTTTTTAAATGAATAATCAAACTCGTTAAATATATTTTTAATAATGAAATATTTTTACTAATTTATTAATTAAAACATTAATCTTTATATATTCTTAAATGAATTTATTTTAGTGAAGAAAATATTATTCACTACTCACGTAAAAATCACTTTTTTAAAAAAAATAGAAAAAATTAACTCAAATATAATTTTGATATTATGAAATAAAAATATATATTCATTTAAAAAAATAACTCTATAATTTATGAGTTTTATTTTAAATTGACATAAAATATATAAACAAATACTTCTTGTATTGAAAAATATGCTCATAAATATTAAGTGATTGTAATATTATTTCATTTCAATTTCTAAGTCAAATAATATATTTACAATATTTTCAAAGTTGTAATTTTAATTTATTATAATAAATATTTAATTCATTAAAAGCAATTATTTCTTATACACAAATCCCTTTTATTTTTAATTTTGTTAATTATTTGTCCTCTAAATATAATCAATTTATTTGATCAATGAATTTTTATTTTATTGTTTTTTTATGATAAAATTTTTCTTAATATTTTTCTTCTAATGTGTCACCAAACCTTTTATGTTTGTTTTTTCTTGAGAGAATGTTGTCAAAATAATATTAATAATATATATATATATTCCAAAATCATAGGGTGTTACATCCCCCCAATTAAAATATTATATCCTCACAATTTTAATTATTTTTCCCTAAATAGAAATTATATGTGATCCATAAGAAATTAAATATATATCTTATGTTGAATTTTCCACCCCACTACCCTTGGAATGACTATTAAACTATTCATACCAAATATTATTCTTTTGGAGTTCTTCTAGTCCAAAATGTCATAGTTTCATTTTTATTATCATGTTTCCTCCCAAATACTATAACAATAAATGTTATGATATTTTCTAATAAATTCTAGTAATTGGTCATTTTATTTTTAAATATCAATAAAAATATGTATTTTCAAATAACAACTTCCCTTCAACCTATTATAATTTTCATTTTCTTATGATACAATTATACCAATGCATCACTCATTTAATTTAATATGGGATTCCTATAGTTTATTTCCTCTTAGGTTATCTAAGATAAATCATCATCAAATACTAATATATTTTAATTATTCATACTTTTTTATAATTAGAATGATATTATTCAAATTTTATCTTTGAAGAGTTTCTAGCTAGATATACAATCTAAGCCCCACTCATCACTCACTTGATTAAATTGTGAGTTGATTGTCAAATTACATTTTTTAGGGTGGTTACCTTGATTTACATCTGCAACGCATCCCCATACACTTACTAGTATCCATAAAAGGTTGAAATAACAAGGAGAGACCAAAAATCCTTAGAGTATCTAAAATCAATTATATTATCTTATACTTAGACTTATCCAGACAGTTTTCTATATGTTCTCTTATCCAAATCTCTAAAATTTCTAAAGTAATCCTAAAAAATAACTAAACCATACTTTGAAACAATGTATGGCACCTCGAACCCTTCCTCCTAGATCTTGTGAAAAAATAACTTTCACTAATCAATGTATTCTTTACAATGTTAGATGAACCTATCATTATCTTACAATATTATGAATAGATAATCATTGAACTCTTAACCCATATATCAATATCATTAATTGAGTGTCTAGTGTCTTTGGGGATCATATGTATAAGAAATATATTTTTTTTATAATTTTTGACATTTCTTCATCATTGGGACACACTACATTCCATTATTGGCTTCTCCCATGTTATAATCATCTTCATCAAATGGGGAATTGAAGTATTAGAATGTGGTGGGATCAAATGATCAGTAAGGGATCAATTATAAACTTTTTATCTAGGGTAAGATCAAAAACATATGATAATGCAAGATGGTGGTAGAAATAAATTATTGAAAATAACATGGAATAATAAGAGTTTACCATAAATCATGATATAAGGCCACATAAACACAATTGATCGAACATATACCATTTTATAGGGCGTGAGAAAATAAACATGATATATGAAGAATAATAATTGGAAAATGACTTTGAAGTGTATCATAAGTACTGTAAATCATGAAATTTTTAATAAATATAACTTTTTATCATTTATATGAACTATATTGTAAAATAATATATGTGAAATCATTTCCATAATCCATCATGTGAAAAAAGCGTAACAAATTTTGTCAATTCACCATCATATGAAAAAATATGTACACAATAATGTCTATGGAAAATAATTTGAAAATATTTATATGTGATCTTTTCCACACAAATACAATTTAAAAAATCATAAAATGATAATTTCCTCCCATGAAGTTGTGAACAAAGAAAAAAAATATCCTATCTATTCACAAACATGTGAAAAAATATCAATGATATCATGTCCACACACAACCATGTGAAAAAATCATAAAAAGATCATGTAAACCTACAAAATTATTATCTAATGATATATAAAACATAACTCCTTAATTTGGTGGAATATTGGATACACTATTAATTTAAATAATCATCCACAAATATGAGTTTTATTATACATAAAAAAGTTTATATTTTAAATATATCTAATTTTTTTGTTGAAAAGAGATGAGTTTCATAAAAATATTCACTAGAATATTCCATTCAATATCCAAATAAGGAATATATAAGGTTTCATAATAATATATTCTTTGTTTAAAAATGGAATGTCAATTGATTTTGTAATTGATTAAAAACACCCTTTTATGTTATTAGATAAAAAAAATTTAAAACTCGAAGAAACATCCATTTTTGAAATGCTTCAAAACTCCAGAAAATTTTCTGTAACACCCCAAGCTTCTACGGTACGCTTCTCATTGAATAATGTGATAACGTGTGTTGTACGCAACACCGAGTTCTAACACACCATAACCAATTAAACTAGCCGTTATGAATAGTAATACCTACTTTTTGAAATTATATATATTTTATATTTTAAAATGGACTTCATTTTTGGATTTGTAATATCGAATTTATCCTAAGGTGAAATTTTGGTACTTTTAGGATAACTTTCATATTTTGATGAATAGTGAAAATTACTAAATTTTAATTAAAAAAAACTTTTTTAATCAATATAATTAATAGTGATAAATTATAAATTTGAGTGGATTTAAAGAATATTTAAAATATATTTTTACCATTTAATATAATTTTGGTCATTGGACATAATTTTACAATTAAACCAAACATAAACAAGTGTCAATCTTTTGATAGTTATTATTTCTTAAAATCACGCTTTTTGTTTTGACAGCGGGAATTAATTTTAAATTAATTTCTGCCACTTCTGTGTTTTGAATTTAGAAAAATGGATTCCATATTTGGAATCAGGATGTTCAAATTGTGTAAATAGGTAACTTTTATTTTTAGACATTTTGAATAATTACTGCGGTAAATATTTTATTTACCATGGTTAAGGGTAAATCCGGTAAATAAGGGTTAAAAATTAATATTATAATAATACTAAATTACCCTAAAACGTGTCATAACCTTATTGGTTGATACATGTTCGACCATAGGCATCTTTGGGTCGATTTTGGGACCCCATGGAGCCACTTGTAGGTGATAGGGACACATTTTTTTAATTAAGTTAAAATGAATACAAAAATGACACAAGCATATATCTTTTAGAAAAACAATTTTTACATAGGGTTATATATGTTGGATTTTAGATTACAAATATTAATTAGAAAGATAAAAAGATTTTATACATAATCATATTTTATTTATAATTTTTATACATTAAATAATTTAATTTATTTATGACACAATGATGATGAATTAATTACTATAATAGTGAAAAATTAAAATAATTGATATTATAAATACCCAAATAAATATAATATGAAACTTTTAATGAATTAAACTAATTTTATAGGATAATATGATATATTAGTATTTAGTTAATTGACTTTTTTTGAAGTAATCAATCTTTTATAAGTTTGACAAAAATAAACTATTGAATAGTGTCAAAATTGACATAAAAGAGTTCTTAAAACAAATATTATATTATTAATTGATCTTAAATTCCTAAAAATCTAAGGTTCGGCCAAGAGACTTATAACATGATAAGTTCATCATTAATGGACCACTTGGGGTTCTCTTGGATGTATATATTATGTTTATTAACAATATTATATAAAAATACAAAGAGACATTGTAAAAGTGAAACTAATTAACTTAGAGTTAATAATTAATGATAAGGTTAATATAAGTACCCAAACCTGTCTAAATTCTATTGGTTGAGTTGTTTTCGACCCATCCCCACCTTAAACTTTTAATAATAAACTTTTGAGCCATTGGAAACCGAATATGAATTTATTATAAACTAATATCTCTAGCTTTTCCAAAGGTGCCCCTCACCCCTCTTATAAAAAGGCACTCCTCCTTCTCATTTCTTCACACCATCAAAGCCTTTTGGTTCGGCCAAACTCTGCCCAAATACTCTCCCAACGTCCCTCAATACAACCTAGAGGCCCTAGTTTGATCAGAAAGCCAACCTAAGGAGTCCTTTTGATCAAATCAAAAGGAAGAACCCGAAGAAGAGGTAATGATTTCACCACCCTTTTCCAAGTTCCTTTCTTCTTCCACTTCTTCTTCCTTTGTTATTACCATTCTAAAATAATAACTCCAGTATCATATATATACTGTGATGTTATTATAAATATGGTACAATCATATTCAGTATTCTATGCACCCTTTTAATAAAATGTCACCATAAGTGCGTACGTACGGCTTACCGTCTCCACGTCGTGGTGTAATTGTTATTCAATATATTATTATTTGGATGGGTATAATAATGATATGTAACTCATGTAAATAATAAATATAACATGTTAATGATTTTTTATATATGATATAACAACCATTTATATATTATTTTAATATCAAAATAATGATATCGTCGCTTGTGCGTACGTACGGACTACCGTCTCCACGAACGCGATGAGATTCATTCTCCATCGTATCCATTAAAGTATAATTATCATTTGATGATTTAAACATTGATGTTAAAGGACTTGATATCATTATTTATATGAATAATATACAACCTATCCTTTACAAACACGGCTTACGTAACAAAACATATAAAAGAAAACAAGTAAGTTAACACCCGAAACAACGATAATACTAAGATATTATTATCAAATAAATATTAAAAGATCATATATGATATCATATTAATGTATATGATTCTTGTATAATTTAATAACAATTATTTCACCATTATACAGGAGGTTAACCAACCCCAACCAAGGAAAAGTACAAGGTAAGGGTTATTTCACAATCTCTTCATTATCCGAGGTTGTTTATATGTAATAATCTACTGGGATCTCTTTATCATCCGCATCCATGTTTTCTTAAAAATGTATTTCAAAACATTTTTATTATTTACAAGAATATGGGTTAAAGTCATTTATACCCTTGTCTAACTTTTTATAAGAGGAATCTTTTCGTCGTTTTCAAAACAAGGTCCTTTTATCCTTTTTGACAGAATTAAGGTAAGAATGTTTTTTTAACTTATACGGTGGGTGCGGTTATTTTCCGCCGTTATAAAATCTTCAAAGATTTCCTTACAAGATTATAAGAATATTTTCAAAGAAAATGTTTTATTTTATATGGCTCTTAAATGATTTCAAAAATAGAAATAGATATTTCTCTAAAAAGTGTTTTGATTTCATCTATGTCAACATCCTTTGATGGATTTTACGCTTATTTGAAGTTCATTTATTTTGATAGAAAACTTATATATTGTATTGAAAGTTTTGTGATATGTTTGACAGTGGATGTGATATTTTTATACCATTCATAGTTTATGGTGAAATTATTGACATTTCTTATGTTAGTTTTAATACGAATGTTTATGCTATGTTTAAACCTTTTCATATGGGAATGCATTGGACTTAATATGTGACGGGTGGAGCCCGCTATAGCTCCTTGATGCATCGGTAGGTCTCATGAGACAAACTAGTGTCTTGGCACAAGGACTTGGCAAAATCGTATTTGTAGTCTTGGCACGAGGCCTTGGCTATGTGGTTATGATATTCTGGCATTATGCATTCCAACATTATGAAAGTGGTTCTTGATATTGCATGTGATTATTCGATTAGTAGAATATCCATGTGAATAAGTAAATGGCATTATTTCATTTTACATTTTCCATACTATGTTGATGTTTAAGTTTAAAAGGCTTTTGTTTTAGTAATGCATTGCCTTAAATGTTTATGTTATTTTAAATGTTCCGCTATATTGTTATCCTCACTGGGCATTTGAGCTCACCCCTTTTCTATGTTTTATTTTTCCCAGGATGTGAAGATGTAAGTTATGAATGACCTGCAGGGTTATTATGACGGGATAATAGTGTGGACTGTGGAGACATTATGTTGTTGTAGTAGTTTTTCAATTTATGATGTAATGTAAAACTTATGAATATATCTAGTGTTTCCAAGGCTACTAAACCAATCGGTCTTTCGAGATTTGATCTTTCTTGTGATCATACCAATGTAATGTAATAATGCACCGACTCTGGGTAACTAGGGTCGGGGCGTTACAGCAGGTAGAGGCGGCTCTGGCACAGATGTACCTAGGGGTAAAACCCGAAAACACCGCTTTGAGCTAGACTCGAACGAGAACTGGTGCACGACAACGGGCCTTGCTGCACTCTTGGTTACGACACTCCCGGGGGATATGCTTAGGATAACTCTCATTTTCATTACAAATCATTATGAAGGGTATATGAGTATATACTTCCTCAAAGAAAACATTTTTATGATTATAGATTATATCCATAAATAGTTCAATTTATGTTAAGTGTTTTATAAGTATGGGATTATGTATTTTGATTCATAAACTGATCTAGTTTATGCCATTGTTTAGAAATGGCACCTAGTGGAAGAAATGGAAACTGTATCAATGCACACACTCCATGTAGGGATTGCCCTCCTGCTCAAGATAATTATAGTGGATCTGGTGATGCAAATGGTGCCGATCAGCTAATCCCCATACCGGGACAACGCACTCAAGTTATGAATAATAACCTTACCCGTATGGAACACCCTGATCCGCAGCGTGGAGGATCAATGTTAGATCGATTCATGAGGCAACAACCACCAACGTTCAATGGGAGTACAAATCCCTTAGTAGCTGAGCAATGGATATTTTCCCTAGAGAAAATATTTCAGGCTTTGGGGAGTAATGAAAGGGAAAAAGTTATCATGGAAGTATACCGCCTCACTGGAGATGCTGATCAATGGTGGTCATTGATTCA
The DNA here is from genome assembly GCA_963277665.1 of Viscum album. Classification (NCBI taxonomy): domain Eukaryota; kingdom Viridiplantae; phylum Streptophyta; class Magnoliopsida; order Santalales; family Viscaceae; genus Viscum; species Viscum album. Next base: position 840,236,816 of record OY728147.1, on the reverse strand, counting down.
AAATATGAAGGAAGATGATGAAATATCAAATATGGAATGGAAGGAGTTCAAAGATCTGTTTTTAGAAAAATACTTTCCTCGCGACCATCGAGCAGATATGGAAAGGCAATTTCTGAGTTTGAGAAAGAAGAAGGATGAGAATGTCACAAAGTATGAGGCTAACATTACAAGGTTAGCAAGGTATGTTGGAGATTATATACATAACCCAAGAAGTAAGATTGATCATTTCTTTAATGGGTTAAAACCGTTTCTCCGTCGAGCATTAGTCTCACAATCTTTTTCATCGTACGAAGACATTGTCTCATGTGCTATCAAGACCGAAAAGGAATTCTCGAAGTCTTTTGACATTAAAGAAAAGCAAGAGAAGAAGAGGCCTTCTGATTAATCTGGGAATGGAAATAAGGGGAAGAAAGGAAAGGTTGAATATCCATCCTGTGGTAAATGTGGGAAGAAACACCCCGGTACTTGCTTGAAGGGAATGGGAGTCTGTTACAAGTGTGGTGAAAAAGGCCACCAAGCTCGTGATTTCAAAGGGAAGAAGGAAGCCACCAACGTTCAGTGCTACAATTGCAGGGAGATGGGACATTATGCAAATGAATTTCCTAAGCGTCAGGAGAACTTACCTCAGAAAAGGCCAAGGGATCAAGGCTAAGCTTATGATATCACTACTGCTGAGGTAGAAGCTCCGAAAGACGTGGTGGTAGGTAATTTAATGGTTTCCTCAAGTTTAGAAAATGCATTATTTGATTCTGGATCATCACATTGTTTCATATCTTCCTAGTTTTCTAAGAAAATTAGATATTTTCAATTTGATTTAACAAGGGAGATTTAAGTTAAAACTCCTAAGGGAAGTATCATTGCAACAAAGTTTTGTGAATCAGTCCCCATTAGAGCACATAAATGTTCGTTATCTTCTGATCTCATCGTCATACCTATGATTGAGTTTGATATAATCCTCGGTATGGACTGGATTTCAGACTATGATGCGAAGATTTATTGTAAGAAGAAAGAGGTTACAATTCTTAATGATAATGATAAGGAACACCTTATCTTTAGAGAAGAATCATCACCACTTAATTCTTATTTAGATCCACCCCCAGTAGCTCAACTAAATTCAATTATTGGGGAGGAAGAGAATGAAATAACTGTCGGTGAGGAAAGTAATGTTCAAATAGAAGATGTACCTGTTGTGAAAGAATTTGTAGATGTATTTCCGGAAGATTTACCTGGACATCCTCCAGAACGATAAGTTGAGTTTTCCATTGATTTGATTCCTGTATCAAGGCCTATATCGAAGACCCCTTATAGAATGGCCACTGTAGAATTAGTTGAACTAAAGAAACAAATAGAGGAATTGAGTAATAAAGGATTTATTCGCCCTAGTGTTTCTCCATGGGGAGCCCCTGTTCTTTTTTTTAAAAAGAAAGATGGATCTATGAGGTTATGTATCGACTACAGGGAGATCAATGCTATAACGATAAAGAACAAGTATCCCCTACCTCGCATTGATGATTTATTTGACCAACTGCATGGAGCTCAATACTTTTCAGAGATTGACCTTCGATCAGGATACCATCAGTTGTGTGTGAAGAAGGAAGACATTCCGAAGACAGTATTTCGAACCAGGTACGGGCATTACGAGTTTACTGTAATGCCGTTTGGATTGACTAATGCACCCTTTGTATTCATGGATCTTATGAATAGTGTTTTCAAGGAGTATCGCGATGAATTTGTGGTGGTATTTATTGATGATATCTTGGTATACTCCAAAATCTACGAAGATCATGAAAATCACTTTCACATTATCCTAAAGACTCTGAGAAGACATGAATTATATGGAATGTTTAGCAAGTGTGAATTCTGGCATCATGAGATTTCTTTTCTTGGCCATATTGTCTCTAAAGATGGAATCTCTGTTGATCCTTATAAGACCAAGGAAATCCAAGAATGGCCAGCACCTACAAGTATAACTAAGGTACATAGTTTTATTGGTTTGGCAGGTTATTATCGACGTTTTGTCCAGAATTTTGCCCGATTGGCTAACCCATTAACGAAGCTCACACGTAAAGGTGTTAAATTTGTTTGGACAAAAGAGTGTGAAGAATGTTTCGAAGAACTGAAGAGAATATTAGTCAATGCTCCTATATTGACTCTACTATCTGGGAATGATGGGTTCGTTATTTATAGTGATGCATCAAAGAAAGGACTTGGTTGTGTCCTTATGCAGAATGATAGAGTTATTGCATATGCATCATGACAGTTGAAAATTCATGAACGAAACTATCCTACTCACGATCTCGAGTTAGCAGCTGTAATCTTTGCTTTGAAGATATGGAGGCACTACCTCTATGGTGAAAAATGTGAGATTTATACTGATCACAAGAGTTTGAAGTATATTTTCTCACAAAAATAACTCAATATGAGGCAATTGAGATGGCTTGAATTACTCAAGGATTATGATTGTACGATACACTACCACTCAAGGAAAGCAAACAAGGTGGAAGATGCTTTGAGCAGAAAAGAACATGGAGTTTTGAACATGATGAGAATTGAAAGGGATCCAATTTTCATGGATCTAGTAAAGATTGACATGGGTATAACCAGGGAAGGTGATACATCAATGCTTTTTCAAATGGTTTCCAACCCATATTAACTATAAAGGATTAAGAGTTCTCAAACCGATGATGAAGAATTCCAAAAGAAGACTAAAGCTGTGAATGATGGGAGATTGAGAGACTTTGTGTATGAAGATGGAATTTTGAAATTTGTGAAGAGACTTTGTGTTCCTGATATACCTGATCTAAAAAGGGAATTTCTGGATGATGCTCATAGTTTCAATTTCTCTATACACCCTGGGAGCACCAAAATGTATAGAGATTTGAAGGAACATTTTTGGTGGGACAATATGAAGAGGGAGATTGCTGGTTTTGTGTCAAGATGTATGGTTTGTCAGCAAGTTAAAGCTGGAAGGCAACAACCTGGAGGAGTCATGCAACCTCTTCCCATACCGGAGTGGAAATGGGACAATATTACGATGGACTTTGTCATGGGGCTACCAAAGACTCCTAGAAGGAACGATGCAATATGGGTTATTGTTGATCATCTTACCGAGTCAGCACATTTTCTTGCTATAAGAGAAGATCTACCCCTGGAACGTCTAGCAAGACTATATATTAATGAAGTTGTGAGACTTCATGGAGTACCCTTATCAATTGTTTCTGATCGTGATCCCCGTTTTACTTCAAGATTTTGGAAAAGTCTTCAGAAATCCCTGGATACTGAACTTCATTTGAGCACTGTTTACCACCCTCAGACAGATGGACAATCAGAACGGACTATTCAAACCCTAGAAGACATGTTGAGATCTTGCTCACTTGACTTTCAAGGTATGTGGGATCAATACTTACCTCTCGTAGAAGTTTCTTATAACAATAGCTTCCATTCGAGTATTCAGATGGCACCATATGAAGCGTTATATGGAAAGAGATGTTGTACACCAACCTGTTGGGATGACGTTGGTGAAAGAAAACTTGTAGGTCCAGAACTGGTGTAGGAAAGGATGGAAAAGGTGAAGGTAATCCAAAATCACATCAAAGCAGCTCAAAGTAGGCAGAAGATCTATGCCGATAATCGAAGGAAGGATTTGGAATTTCAAGTCGGTGATCATGTTTTCTTGAAGGTATCCCCATGGAAGGGAGTCATGCGTTTTGGTAAGAAAGGTAAATTGAGTCTCAGGTACATCGGACCTTTCGAAATTCTAGAACGAATTGGGGATGTAGCTTACCGATTGGCAATGCCGCCAAGTCTCTCTAAAGTTCACGATGTGTTCCACGTATCTCTGTTGAGGAAATACATGCCTGACCCAATGCATGTACTCACCTATGAAGAATTAGAACTGGAACCCGATCTGTCTTATTGCGAAGAGCCCGTCAAGATTCTTGATATGAGAGAACAAGTGCTGAGAAACCGGACGACGCGTCTGGTAAAAGTTTTGTGGAGAAACCATAAGATGGAAGAGGCAACGTGGGAACCCGAGGAACTTATGATGAAGAACCACCCGAGTCTTTTCATGTGGTAGTATTCTAGAAATTTCGAGGACGAAATTATTTGAAGGAGGGGAGAATGTAACACCCCAAGCTTCTACGGTACGCTTCTCATTGAATAATGTGATAGCGTGTGTTGTACGCAACACCGAGTTCTAACACACCATAACCAATTAAACTAGCCGTTATAAAGAGTAATACCTAATTTTTGAAATTATATATATATTATATTTTAAAATGGACTTCATTTTTGGATTCTGAATATCGAATTTAGCCTAAGGTGAAATGTTGGTACTTTTCGGATAACATTCATATTTTGATGAATAGTGAAAATTACTAAATTTTAATTAAAAACAACTTTTTTAATCAAAATAATTAATAGTGATAAATTATGAATTTGAGTGGCTTTAAAGTATATTTAGAATATATTTTTACCATTTAATATAATGTTGGTCATTGGACATAATTTTACAATTAAACCAAACATAAACAAGTGTCAATCTTTTGATAGTTATTATCTCTTAAAAACACGCTTTTTGTTTTGACAGCAGGAATTAATTTTAAATTAATTTCTTCCACTTCTGTGTTTTGAATTTAGAAAAATTGATTCCATATTTGGAATCAGGATGTTCAAATTTTTTAAATAGGTAACTTTTATTTTTAGACATTTTGAATAATTACTGCGGTAAATATTTTATTTACCATGGTTAAGGGTAAATCCGGTAAATAAGGGTTAAAAAATAATATTATAATAATACTAAATTACCCTAAAACGTGTCCTAGACATATTGGTTGATACATTTTCGACCATAGTCATCTTTGGGTCGATTTTGGGACCCCATGGTTCCACTTGAAGGTGATAGGGACACTTTTTTTTAATTAAGTTAAAATGAATACAAAAATGACACAAGCATATATCTTTTAGAAAAACAATTTTTACATAGGGTTATATATGTTGGATTTTAGATTATAAATATTCATTAGAAAGATAAAACGATTTTATACATAATAATATTTTATTTATAATTTTTAGACATTAAATAATTTAATTTATTTATGACACAATGATGATTAATTAATTACTATAATAGTGAAAAATTAAAATAATTGATATTATAAATACCCAAATAAATATAATATGAAACTTTTAATGAATTAAACTAATATTATAGGATAATATGATATAATAGGATTGAGTTAATTGACTTTTTTCGAAGTAATAAATCTGTTATGAGTTTCACAAAAATCAACAATAGAATAGTGTCAAAATTGACATAAAAGAGTTCTTAAAAAAAATATTATATTATTAATTGATATTAAATTCCTAAAAATCTAAGGTTCGGCCAAGAGACTTACAACATTATACGTTCATCACTAATGGACCACTTGGGGGTCGATTGGATGTATATAGTAAGTTTATTAACCATATTATATAAAAATACAAAGAGACATTGTAAAAGTGAAACTAATTAACATAGAGTTAATACTTAAAGATAAGGATAATATAAGTACCCAAAACTGTCTAAATTCTATTGGATGAGTTGTTTTAGACCCATACCCACCTTAAACTTTTAATAATAAACTTTGTATCCATTGGAAACCGAATATGAATTTATTATAAACTAATATCTCTAGCTTTTCCGAAGGTGCCCCTCACCCCTCTTATAAAAGGCCACTCTTCCTTCTCATTTATTCACACCTACAAAGCCTTTTGGATCGGCCAAACTCTTCCCAAATACTCTCCCAACTTCCCTCACTACAACCTAGAGGCCTTAGTTTGATCAGAAAGCCAACCTACGGAGCCCTTTTGATCAAATCAAAAGGAAGAACCCGAAGAAGAGGTAATGATTTCACCACCCTTTTCCAAGTTCCTTTCTTCTTCCACATCTTCTTCCTTTGCTATTACCATTATAAAATAATAAATCCAGTATCATATATATACTGTGATGTTATTATAAATATGGTACAACCATATTCAGTATTCTATCCACCCTTTGAATAACATGTCACCATACGTGCGTACGTACGGCTTACCGTCTCCACGTCGTGGTGTAATTGTTATTCAATATATTATTATTTGGATGGGTATAATAATGATATGTAACTCATGTAAATAATAAATATAACATGTTAATGATTCTGTATATATTATATAACAACCATTTATATATTATTTTAATATCAAAATAATGATATTGTCGCTCGTGCGTACGTACAGACTACCGTCTCCACGAACGCGATGAGATTCATTCTCCATTGTATCCATTCAAGTATAAATATCATTTGATGATTTAAAAAAATGATGTTTAAGGACTTGATATCATTCTATATATGAATAATATACAACCTATCCTTTACAAACATGGCTTACGTAACAAAACATATAAAAGAAAACAAGTAAGTTAACACCCAAAACAACGATAATACTAACATATTATTATCAAATAAATATTAAAAGATCATATATGATATCATATTAATGTATATGATTCCTGTATAATTTAATAACAATTATTTCCCCATTATACAAGAGATTAACCTACCCCAACCAAGGAAAAGTAAAAGGTAAGGGTTATTTCACAATCTCTTCATTATCCGAGGTTGTTTATATGTAATAATCTACTGGGATCTCTTTATCATCCACATCCATGTTTTCTTAAAAATGTATTTCAAAACATTTTTATTATTTACAAGAATATGGGTTAAAGTTATTTATACCCTTGTTTGACTTTTTATAAGAGGAATCTTTCTGTCATTTTCAAAACAAGGTCCTTTTAACCTTTTCGATAGAATTAAGGTAAGAATGTTTTTTTAACTTATACGACGGTTGCGGTTATTTTCCTCCATTATAAAATCTTCAAAGCATTCCTTACAAGATTATAAGAATATTTTCAAAGAAAATGATTTATTTTATATGGCTCTTAAATGATTTCAAAAATAGAAAGAGATATTTCTCTAAAAAGAGTTTTGATTTCTTCTATGTCAACATCCTTTGATGGATTTTACGCTTATTTGAAGTTGATTTATTATGATACAAAACTTCTATATTGTATTGAAGGTTTTGTGATATGATTGACTGTGGATGTGCTATTTTTATACAATTCATTGTTTATGGTGAAATTATTGACATTTCTTATGCTAGTTTTAATACGAATGTTTATGTTATGTTTAAACCTTTTCATATGGGAATGCATTGGACTTAATATGTGACGGGTGGAGCCCGCTATAGCTCCTTGATGCATCGGTAGGTCTCATGAGACAAACTAGTGTCTTGGCACAAGGCCTTGGAAAAATCTTATTTGTAGTCTTGGCACGAGGCCTTGGCTATGTGGTTATGATATTCTGGCATTATGCATTCCAACATTATGAAAGTGGTTCTTGATATTGCATGTGATTATTCGATTAGTAGAATATCCATGTGAACAAGTAAATGGCATTATTTCATTTTACATTTTCCATACTATGTTGAAGTTTAAGTTTAAAAGGATTTTCTTTTAGTAATGCATTGCCTTAAATGTTTATGCTTATTTTGAATGTTCCGCTATATTGTTATCCTTACTGGGCATTTGAGCTCACCCCTTTTATATGTTTTATTTTTCCCAGGATGTGAAGATGTAAGTTATGAATGACCTGCAGGGTTATTATGATGGGATAATAGTGTGGACTGTGGAGACATTATGTTGTTGTAGTAGTTTTTTAATTTATGATGTAATGTAAAACTTATGAATATATCTAGTGTTTCCAAGGCTACTAAACCAATCAGTCTTTAGAGATTTGATCTTTCTTGTGATCATACCAATGTAATGTAATAATGCACCGACTCTGGGTAACTAGGGTCGGGGCGTTACATTTTCTATTTAAAAGAACATACATTTATTGTAATAATTATAAGTAAATACTTTCCATTAAAATAAAACCGAGTTTTTCTAAGGAAAATTTTAAAGTATAATGTTTCTTTAAAAAATATTTAACATTTCATATTTAAAAACAGTATTCATTTTTTTCTATTTTAAATACAAATAATTCTTTGAGAAATATAACCTTTACATTGTGATGAATATAATAATATTTAATTTTATTTTAAAATTAATCACGATTTTAATAAATATTTAAATCTAGTGAATAAAATAAAAAGTAATATTCATATATAATTATTCTCATTCATTGAGGGAAAACATTAATTGTTTTACGAAAACACGTTTATCTGGGGCGTAAAATCTGAAGATATAGTCACTTTGAAAATTAATTCTTTGAAAGGTAACATGTAAAATATTGAAATAATTTACATTATAATGAATCTTCAATAGTAGATAATTAGAAATAAATCAATTATTTTTAAAAAGAAATTGGATAATAGGGAAAACAATATTTTGAGAGGATGGAAGGACTTTATAGTATTTTAAAATACATATTTTTAAAACCAACATCCTAAAATCGGATAGAAAATAACTATATGAAATATGATAATAGAAAATTGAAGGACCCATGATATAACATATAATTAAAACATGAAATATATGGAAGATCATTTAATAGAAGGGAAAATGTGTACTTCGAAGAAAAATATATATAAATTGAATGTGAATTATTCTTTACACTGAAATTATTTTATATGGAAGAAATTTTTTGAGGTGGAATATTTCACGAAAAAATTTCATTTTATTCATAAGTAAGAAGAGATATAAATATAAAATATTTTAGGGAAATCCCAATAATTTAATAAATATGTTCAAGATGAAACATTATAACAAAAATAAAAAAGATTTATGTTTTCAATATCATTTACAAAATAATAAATGTCTAATAAAACCCCTTGGAAGAGGGGGATTTAATATCAATTTCAAACGACATGAATAAAATTTAAATCATTAAATTATATACCCAATAGTCAGTATAAACATCCATTAATTGAAGGTATTAGAATAAAAAACATGTATCAAAGAGTAGAAAAGAAGATGAAACAACCCATACCTATAATCGATCTTAGCTGAGAATGATCTAATTTCCTATATAAAAAAATATATTATAATAACCTACTTTAGAACTATATTTATATATCCATAATACAAATAAACCATTTAATATTTGTAGTAAAAGGGGTTTATCAGCCCAATAAACGAACTAATAATGTATGTGAGGTTAACGGGTTACCTTTAACAACATTCGTAAAAAAATGCTGATAATTTCCCCCTTTAAAAGCGCTGAAAAATCAATGAAACAACACCCTATATCAATAATTTTTTAGATTTATTAAAGGTTTAATTTTTTGTGCTTTCTTTGTGATATTAAAGGCCCCATATAACGACACTTAAAAAAGTGTTGGTAAAGGCCCTACTACCATAGGGGATTTTTTTTCACTCCCCACCCCCACCATTTCAACACTCCCCCACATTTACCTATGGTACCTCACCCATTTTTCAGCACCCACAATCCATCTTTATCATCACAGCTCCTTTATCTGAACCCTCACTCCTTTATCAATGCTTTAGATATTCCCACCCTCTTGTGCATGCCCCGCCTCCAGTGAGTTTTGAACCTGAGACCTCCAGCTTATACAGCAGAGCCTTTTCTACTTCCTATATTATTTTTTACATTTTTTGGTTTATATATATATATTATTTCATTTTTTATCATATATTTAAATATATATATATATACATATATAAAATGTTTGTGTGTGTGTGTGTGTTTATTAATACATACAACCATAAAGATATCATACACATATGTTCATCAATAAATTTAATTATACATGTTTATATTTATTTTCCAATAATATATATTAATATTTATATAAAAAGTTATAATATATTGGAAAATATATATATATATATTTCTATTTTTCAATACACACCCACACACACATTTATATATATATAAACATTATATATATATATTATTTGTAAAACTATATAAATATTCATACATTGGTATTTTAAATAAAATGGGCATTTATTTTAGTTTAAATATGTTTTATATAGTAAGATATCTATATTTTATATGTAAATATGTTTAATTTTTTATTTATAAAATTTATTTTTTATGTGTGAATATATAAGAAATATATATGTATTGTTTTATATATGATTATAAATAATAGTACACTGTGAAAATGATAAATTTTTCTAGCCACAATAGAAATATTAATCTAATCCCTAAGAATTAATTTAGTCCCCAATTAAAAAGGAAAAAAAATACTTCCTTAAATAAGGCTGGAATAAATTGAATGTTAAACAATTTGATTACTCGGACTAAAAACTCAATTTTAGAGGCATTGTGTGGCTTTTTAGGAATTGAAAAAATAATGACTAGGGATCCCCAATGTCAACACAATGTATATCCAATCGCATCATTCCATGTGATATGTGGTAGAGCCAAATGGAGAGTAGGATTAAATGTTTTCGTCGTTTGATATTTGAGTTATGGTTTTAACTAATTTTTGATATATTATTAATTTTTTGACTTTTTTTTCTTAAAATTATTATTAAATGACGATTAATAAAAAATAATCAGAAAATTATTAATTGATAAAAATTAATTAATTATTAATCCATTTTCAATATTCATCTTATATATTATATGTAAATTCCTATTTAGACTTATCTAAAATATATTAATAATATATATATTTATATTTATATTTATTATATTTATTTCAATATAAATATATTTATATATTAATGTATTATTTTTAATGAAATTGAGTTTTTTTAAACATACCATTTATTAGTGCTAGTAAAAAACTATTTACAATGGCCCCCTTCATTAGCTCTTTTTTTGAAGTGTTCATGAAGACTTTTTTCTGAACTCTTTTTCACTAGCGCTGATAAGGGAAACTTTATCAGTGGTTTTTACAAGATATAATGAAGGGACCCCTTTTACATTGTTTTTTAGAACTGTTATAGACCCCCTATAATATCATTTTTAAGAACTTTTATGGACCCCCTTTAATAGCTATAAAAAAGAGTTATTAAAGACCCCTTTAACAACTGTTTTTCTAGTATTGAAAATTGGTGTTTTTAATAGTGATATTAGATAGCATTGTTAAAAACATAGTGCTGGATAATCCTTGTTTTGTATTAGTGTATATTTTTTATTATACATTCATTAATAACCATTTATTACAAATATGTAAGTTGTTTACAGTTTATTTTTATAATTTTGTGCCAATAAGTTTTTTTCAATGTATCAAATTATTTTTGTAATATAGATTTTGATTCTATTTTAAAAAAATAATTCATCATTCAAAAATTATCTGAGATTCAAAATTCCTTGTACTTAAATGATTCAACATTTACCATTTTTTTGGTGAAAGATAAATGTATGGTTTGTGAAACTGGATATTGTAAAAAACTAGTTTCTATATATTTCACGATTTATTCATTGTGTGTTAATAAATATAGAAAATATCAATTAGACTATTCCATAATCAATAAAAAATTTGAAAATAATTATAATTATAAGATATTAAATATATATATAATTCTATAATCATTGGGGAAATAATTATTATAATTATTCATGTGGGATGTAGAACCGATCCAAACGGGAGCGTGTTATAAGGATCTAATGAGTTATGTAATGATTTATATAAAGTCAATATAACTTTTAAAGATGCATAAAAATTTTATCAACATAATTTAACTTCATTAACTTCATTCTTTTTTTCCACCCATGTAGTGTGGTGATAAAAAAAATTAAACATTTTGTATGGAGGTTTTCTACAAACACAATGGATTAATGATTATATTTCCCAATAAATATGGTAAAACGAAGGTATATGATAATTTTTGTAAGAATAATAATTGTAACCTAGAAAAAATATTCAATTATAAAATCTATAATCCTTGAAATATGTGGGAGTAAATAATGAAAAAATGACCCACATCTCTTCTTTGAAATTATTTTCCATATATATACATTATGGATGTCCTTTTTTCATATTAGATGGAAATTATTGAATAAAATATTATCAATTAATCTACTAAACTAATTTCATATTTATAAAAATATTCATTTATAAAACTCATTTTTAAAATTGAGTGATAAGGATTTTTTTAGTTACAATTGTATTTACTGGAGTAGTTACTGTATTGGTTACTATTTCAATAATTCTAGAATTAAAACTATTCCCCCAATTTTTCCCACATTCCCCAGATTTCAACCTTTAGGAAACAAGGACTTATGTCCTCCATAGGATTTTTGAAAACATGGCCTCTAGGACAACTAAATCCTCAAGGCATGGGATTTTGGGCCACAAATTATTGGATCCATTATGAAGTCAGGTCAATCAACATAAGGATCAAGACATAGAAGAGGAATTAGAGAAACTAAAAACAATTAAATTGGAACTAATTCGATTGGAAATGAAGAGTGTATGGAAATTACAATTAGTACTAGACACTGTGAATCAATTCATAGGGTAATTCTAGTTGATCTTTCATATGAGGTTGGGATATGGGTATTATTAATGAATTTCATGTTGTGGATGGGTAGTTCTAGTGTAGTCTGGTCTTTTGACCCTTATCTCATGTATTAGGCCTTGTTTCTTTGGTCCATCTTGTCATGTTCTATGCCTTGGGTTTTTTAGTCTTGTGGGACATATTTGGGATATTTCTAAACCTAGATAAAAAGTGTATTACACAAAAATATATAAAAATATATGCCCTATGTGTCACTCGAAGAGTAATAAATAATCACATTGACAAAATGATATTTTTATTATAAATTACATTGAATGGGAGGGATTAGAATAATTACAGGAGAATTGAGGATTATAAACATGATAGAGGATTAGAAAATTAGAAAATTTTCCTAATTTTATGATGAAAATAGAATGGATGGGTCTCACATAAAGTGGTGGAATAGAGCAACTTTTTTTAGTTAATAAAAATATAATTATTTAAAATAACCTTTAGTTATCAATAATAGCATGACATATTACAAGGTAAAAAAATAAAAAAAATAAAAATTTAATTTTTGACATAGTAAGGCTTAAAATACGCTAAAATAGAAATATTTATGACAAAATTTGGGCTTTTTTTCTTATAACCCTTATTTTTTATAAATTTGAACTTTTACTATGGTAACTAATTTAAAAACTCAATAATTAATTCTTTTGAATAAATTTATAGTGACCATATTGTCTAATTTTGAAACACTAATTACTAATTTTAAATTTTTTTATAGAAATAAAATTTTATGTATGATAATAGAATGTATTATAATTAATAAAAATATCATATAAAACAATATTTTAAAAAAATTATGTCTTTAAGAGTAAATATTTTTTTGGATAAAATTATAAATGTTATTTATTTTCGTGTCATATTTTTTTGGAAAAAAATACATTTTATGTGGATTCTAAAGAAAATAAATACTGATTTTTACCTAAATAATATTTAATTAGATTAAGATAAAAATTATTGAATAATACTACTTACATCCTTAAATTGTCAAAATAAAATATAAAATATAAAATTTTATTTTTAAATGAATCATATTGCTCCATAATTATATTTTCAATAATTAAAAATAATTAATAAGTTTTGAAATAAAATTTTTTTTATATATTAAAATTTTTTGATGTTTCAGAGGATATTATAACTTTCAATATTCACCAAAAAATAAATATCATAGAAAATAATAAAAATAACTATATGATAATTTTGATATATTGAATTATAAAATTGGTTTAATTTTAGAAAAAAAAATTAATAATTTATAAATTTTATTTTAAATAAAAATACAATTTTTAAATAAAATTTCCTTATGTTTATTTTTTTAATATTAAGTGTTCTTAATATTGTTTTGAATAAATTTCATATTTAAAAATGTAAAAATAATTTTTTTGGATGTTTTAAATTTAATTTCTCATGATAATATATATATATATTTTTAAAAATTACTTGATAAAGAAAATTGGGTGGTAACTTTAACTTATAAAAATTATTTGTTCTTTTCAATATATGAAATTATTTTTGAGTAATGTATTAATATTTACAAGATATTTTGTTATCATTTTCGTTTCCATAATATTAGTCATCTTATATTTCCTTTAATATTTTTGTTTGGAGTTTCATCTGGGGGAAATTATCAAACATTGTATTAATTTAGAATATTTATATATTACAAAATCAGTAGGAATTACAGACTGAAAACTTTTCATTATACCACGAAAATAATTATGATATGTTCCCTCTAGTCTCATGATTGGTTAAACAAATGTTGAGTTATCATTCTAAAAAAGGTTTTTAAAGAGGAACCATGAAGGGTTAACCTTGTAATTTTGGATTGGCATCTTCTATTCATCATACCATATCATACACTATGATGTTTTCACTCCATTTTCATGATTGGAAACACAAATGTGTATTTATCATTCTCAAAATGATTATGAAAGAGGAAACCTGATGTGCTATCCTTGTAATTTTCGATATGAATCTTCTAAATTATATTCTTCATCTAACTTGGCATTCTTCAACATCAATGATTTATTTATCCTTATGTTTATTTTAATTTAATTCATGCTTATGATGTTATGATTTTTTTAATACATAGATTCATGTTTATACAACTTATGTTTTTGATACCTAAACCATTTTACATTATAGCAACCCATACATTTCAAACATAAATATAACATCTTATTTTAAGAATATTTAATACATTATATTATGATCCATGCCAAAAAAATTTATGTCTAATGTACTTAGAGATCATGATACATAATCATCTTGCACAAAAGATATATCCACCATCTCACATATTTCCCTACAAAACTAGCCCCATTATTTTACATATCCTTATAAATATCTTACTCTGTATATTGGTGAATTGAGAAGTAATAAATGGTTATATCCGGTGAACTATAAGAGTAATAATGGGAGACATCATTTATCAATTATGTATACCATGAACATAAGGGTTTGAGGAAATGATATTTAAATTTAAAAACCATAATAAAACGTATCATAGATCATAATCCCGAGTCATGGAATATAACATTTCAGTTTATAAGACATGGATCATAAAGGAATCAGAGAACATGAGTTCTATGATCATAACATTTCCATGCGATGAGATCATAAAATTGGATAATAATAGAAATTTATTTCATTAGTTACAGATCATAGATAATACTATCATAGTGGATTAGTTTAACTCCCCATTCCATCATAGCCTTCATTAATATTCACCACCAAGACTATCATAGTGGAAAAATTCTATTACTAAATAGGGTAAAATCCCCATTCTAGTCCTTATTATCTTATGAGAAAACTATCTTTACCAAATAAATTATAGAGATATATAATTATGGTCCCTCAAATCATATAATAAAAATCATAAATATGTGTTACGGATGATCAAAATTGATTCGTTATAGTATAACCCAAGAAAAAAAAATGTGTTAAAAAACAATTCGTCACTTATTCATAGTATAACACATGGAAATGAAATGGATAAATAAAGGTTTCATCATAACATAATATAGATGTGGGAATAAATTAGGATTCATAAAATCATCCTCAAATCATTATCATCATCATCCATAAAAATAATGAATATTTTGACATCATTGGTTTATATTCGTAGTAAACCAAAAGTAAGATAAATTACGTCATCATATATGAAAATTCATTTAAAATGCATCAAGAATATTTCACGAGGGGAATATATTTCAATTTTAAAATAAAAAAAAATAAAATCTCAAAACGTCCCAAATATTAAGGAATAAATTTTTATTCAAATGAACCTTGTAAACATGTAAATTAATCATTAATGTATTAATTGGTCATAACAACAACAAATTAATTTGATGTTGTCTATGTGAAAAATAATATTTTATTCACATTTCCAGTTAAAAGAGAAAAGAAACTCATTAGAAATGGAAATAAGGATCTTTTTAAAAATTTAAAAAAACCATGGGAAAAATTACTTAACCATATATGAATAAAAAAACATTATTTTTAAAAATTGAAAGTAACGATATATGAGAAGAATTATTTTCATTAAAAAAGGGAAATAATTTCATTAATCCTAAAAATTATTCTTTAAGAAATTTGAGTACTTGGGGAGGGGAATCTTGGAAGGAAAACATGAATTCTCAATAAATAACCAATGGATAAGAAATTAAATGGATTTATTAGGAAATGACCACTTTATTTACTTCAATGGATTTCTAAGAATACAAAATCCATATTAAAATGAGATTCAAACATAAATATCATAGTTACTTTATAATATCTATATCAAAAACCCATGAGAGAGATAATGTTATATATAATTGTTAACACACATTATTTTCATGAATGTAAAATATAATAAATTCATTGGTATAATATATAGTACACAATGGAAATAAGTTGTTAATATGGCATGAGTCTCAGAAAAATAAATTTTATACAAAAAAACCCTTACTAAAAGATTATACATTATATTTATTTCCTCTGTGAACTATATAGTATAAATTTATCAATTATTTACATCATCATAAAACTATTTAAGGTTTAATCCATTATCTATAAACCATTTATTCAAATAATAATCCATATAAAATAAAACTCATAAAACTGTCTCCTTTAAAAATAAGAGTTATAAAAATTAAACATGTTGAAAAAAATTGGTTTAAAACGAAGAGTTTTTTAAATAAAAATATGATATTACATTATAATGAGGGATTTTACTTAAAATATTAAAAAAATATTTTTCCAAACATATCCCCCAATAGGAATGGGTAAGAGAAAATATAAATTTAATAATATCCTTTTTCATTTACCTCAATTCCAAAAATAATATGATTTACCCTTATTGATAAATTTAATAGAATACCTAGACTCATATATTTCATTTATCCTATATATATTGTATTCCTAAAAACAAAATATCTCCCCCCTCTTATTTAAATTATTTTTCCCATAATACTAAGAACTGAGAAAAAAAATTACTATTTTTTGGAAGGGAGTTTTTAGAGGTCGGGTCGGTTTTCAACGTGAAGTTAGTTTTCTCATTTTTATTGGTGAGCTTGTACCTTAAATAAAAATCAATGTTAAAAAAATAGGTTAATGTATCTGTAGGAAATGGTCATAGAAGATGATTAAATCACATTTAAAGGTGACAATAAAAATATCAGTTCATATTTGTATGTTATTCTTCACCAACCAACAATTCACAAAATATATATATTAATAATATATAAGATCGAGCTAAGATTCAATCTATTTAATAATTAAGAAGCCTCCAAATGTGATGATTCAGTTTGTTTGTCTTCTTATAGCTTGCATAGAAAGATGGAACCTATTTTTTTGACATCTGATGTAAAAAACAGGGTTTTGTAAATGTTTATGTTCATGTTCAAGTCACAGTTCATTAAAATTGATCCACATTTAAAAAATGGAATATAAACTATTAACTATATAATAAATAAATATATTCATTGATTTTATCTACAGGTTTCACAAGAGGACATGTATTATCTGATAGGTTTATATCTAACAATGTGTGCCTACATTTACATGAGATTATTCTAACTATTACATGTAGTATTAAAGAAGGATCTAACCCTTGTGGTATATCAACCTTTTTATGTATCTCAGCTATATCATTAAATAATTTTAATTTACCCTAAAATTTTTTATTGAGTAGATTACCCTGACGCATGTCTTGGTCTTCCATTACATGGGAAGTGCACTAGTGGATCTACCTTTATATATGTTTTTAAGTAACTTTACACAATAATTAGATGACTCGTATATCATATTTTCTACAAATAAATGATTTATTATAATTCATACTAATCCTTGTACATGACATAGGATATATTTACATGATATTTTTAATTAAAAACTACATTTACTCACTTTATAATGACATAGAAAAACATTATGCAGTTTTTTTTAAAACAATATTGTACACTTGTATAACTCATGAAAATATAACATACCCTTACACAGCCTTCAAAAATTATACCATAACCATAAAATTTCTTATGTTATATTATTTCAAAATATTAATTTATTAATAACATTAAAATTTATATTTACTATTATCTATCATATTAAATATAAATTATTTATAATTAATATTGTAGAAATTCATTTTCATAATACAATTTCAAAATATTTTTTATGACTTCTTATTATTATATTCTCATAAGATTTTATTTAAAATTTTTGATTATTCTCTTAATAAATGTAATAGTTCTATTAAAATTTTAAAATAATTTCTTCAAATTAATATTTTACTTACAATATAATTTATATTCTTCAATAAATCTTATTTCATTGTTAAAAAATTCTTATATTCATCCTAAAGATATTAATTATCATTATAACCGTTAAAAACCAATAAAAACGTATAATGAATATGTTTACCAAATCCCATAATGTTACCATATACCACCTTAGAAATGTTTTCCTTCATAATTTGGGCATGATAATTATAATAAAGGGTTTGACATTTGATAATAGATTTATTGAAATACAAAAACATAAATTGACTAAATAAAAATAAAATATTAATATACTAAAATAGAAAAATGAACTTCATCTGGACATAGAGGAAAAAATTATTGTCCAAAAAATTATAGAGTTGTTGGGCATGTATTGTCTCAACAATACTCAGTAAATCATATTTATTTTGATTCTATAAAATACCATTTCTTTTACAAATCAAATTAATGTAATTATTTTTTAGGAATATTTCCCATGAGAATTTTATAATTTTATCTTATTTATTAGCTGTATTTTTTATCATTTTATTTGGAACGTGTTTCGAGAGTATTCTAGAAACACTATTCATACCCAATGATTATAAGAATACACATATTGTTGGTTCTGAATCCTTACATTTGTAAAAGGATATATGGTTCATATTCCCAAGCCTTTTAAGAATGTATGGTTGATTAAGCCAAAATTTGGATGGAAAATGATATTTCAAAAAATAGAAATTATTGATGGTCAACCATAGATTTATGAAGAACCCTACATTTGAGGAAGAAAATATATGGAAAAAACCCTAATTTGTGATCAACCCAATGTTGCCAACCCTAAATTTAATTTTTCATTGAGGAAGTTTTATTTAAAGATTTATTTTTTTCATTTCCATAATAGTCTTGATGAAATTAAATATTTTTTTAATTCTTTTTATGAATTATTCAATGGATCATATTAAATGGAGAAAATAATTCCTATTTCTAAGAGAAGTTTCAACTTCCTTGAATGATCTAAATTTGAGTGGTTATGATATATTAGGTGAGTTAATTAGATAATCTCAACTAAAAAGAAACTAAGATGTGATATAATATCAAGATTATTATCCCTTTTGACACATATACACACACACACACACACACACACACACATTTTTGTATATATTCAATATCTTTTTCATTACATGACTTGTGAAAATAATATAAAGATAGATAAACTGTTTTATTCACAATGATTTTTCAAATTTGATATTTTAATCTCATTATTTGGTGTAATAAAAAATATTTTTTTGTTGATACTATTATTGAAGATCATTTTCTACCAGGATCTCTTCACAGAGATTATTTCTTGAATAAATTCATCATTGAAAAATAAGTTCCATTTTATGTCTGTTTATGTTGTAAGTACGATATAAAACCTATCAATTCAATAAATTCATATTGTTATGATTTATTATAGTCTCCACAATATTGATGTTTTTGCGAATAATTATAATATTCTTAAACTAAATTTTGGATAAACTGGTTCCCTAAAAAAAGAAGAAGGATCCTTAAAGACTTATTGTGTGGTTTCAACTACCTGTACTCAGTATTTGGTTGAATATTACATGAGACAAGGTCCATATATCATGAAAAATACAATTCCATCATATATGTCATCAATGGAGTTTATGAGGGAATATTTGTGTCCTGAAACAATATAAATTTATTGAAGTATTTTTTACTATTTATCTGCTGCTCAATTAAATTACAAAAGAGAACACCACATATATGTATAAACCCAAAGCAATGAAAAACTATGAATCATTCAAGATTATTAAAATGACACAATTCTCCCCCCTCTGGTGAATATTTCTATTACTCTAACCTAACATTTGGTATAAAAGGTGAGATTTTTTGAAATGAAGATAAATATCTAGAATCTCAAAATTATAAGATCTATACAAGGAAACATATAAATTGTTGATCTTAGATAAGGTATGTCTATGATATTTTCTCTATAGTTCAATTCTAATAAATATGGATACTATAAATATTTAATTATCATCTATCAGAAGAATCTTCGATTTAAAGGTTATACGAAGATCATCACTCTATATGAAATACCAAAAAAACATGAAACATGGATGCTGAAAAAGATGTTTAGAATAACATTAACTAAAAAATAAAAGAATTATACTATTTAATAAATTGGTTATAAATAATTAATTCATGCATCACAATTTCCTTATACATATGAAATGTGGCAGATGAAAAATATTTTATATGATAGAACTAACACTATCAGACACTCATGGTACTCTACATGAAAACTAAAGTTTGAGACCTCATGAATTTCTAATGGTGAAATCATAACCCAAATGAATTTATGGTTGATATAATTATTCAATTATTTTGATTCATTGGGAGACCTAATTACTCAATCAGATCAAGCGCTAAAACTACCTAGATTATTAAACTATAAATACAATGGTATATCTACTTCTATTTTAAAATCATCACCTGTAAAAAAATATTACATTTAGAGAATGTAATGG
The DNA here is from genome assembly GCA_963277665.1 of Viscum album. Classification (NCBI taxonomy): domain Eukaryota; kingdom Viridiplantae; phylum Streptophyta; class Magnoliopsida; order Santalales; family Viscaceae; genus Viscum; species Viscum album. Next base: position 840,216,027 of record OY728147.1, on the reverse strand, counting down.
AACCCTAATGATATATGAATTAGTGATGAATGCTAAATATGAATATTATATGTTAGTAAGATGGTAAAATACTATATTTAGTGTAACACTAAATTACTAGGAAAGGGAATCATAGGATGTTATTAAAATGTCCAAATATTCAGATACTCTTTATTATAAACTTAAACTAGCTCAATTAGCAATAATATTTTGAGAATTATATTAGAATAAGAGAGTCTTGAAATATTACTTCAAGAAATATGAAAAGAATCTAAAAAAGAAATATTTTATAAATACATATAAATGGATCATATCAGACATGACATCCCTTATCTAAATGAAGAATGAATAAATATGGGAAAAAAATCAGATGAAAAATGAATATTAGCATAAAGGGAAAATATCCTCGAAGGATACATTGAGTTTTTTAAATACACCAGTTTCTCTTCAATATTATATTTAGAAAATTAGTTTCGAAATCTAAAAGCTAACATGAACTTCAGAGATAAGGGAGAAAATGAGGAAAAACCCACATGAAAATAATTATAAATGGTATATGGATAGTGGAAACTCAAGGAATATGAGTGGAGACTATTCCAACATCTATAAACCTACAAAAATGGATGAAGGAAAATTAATATTAGGTGAAAATGAAAAGAGTAATATAGTTAGAGTTGGATCAGGTGAAGATCCAAAGATAATCTTAATTAATAATGTACAGTATGTACAAGGGATGAATAATAACATGATATGTATTTATCAATATTGTGATGATGATTTTTATGTTAACATCTAAAATAATTCATTCTCTGATTTCTAATATAAACTTCTTAAATATAAATCATATAAAATAAAAAATTATTATTCCTTGGATGGTGATTCCTTGTGTTAAATAAAGTTAATTTTTTAACTATTAAGATAAATTAGTCATGGATCTGGAATAGACTAATTGGATATTAATATATATTTACACTATTTAAAATATTTTGAAACACATAGTTTTTTATTTTTTTCATCCTAAAATTGATAATAATATATTATATGATTCTTAACAAATTAGAAAACAAAATATATCATATTTTTAAAAAAAGAAAAAGAAATTTAAATCTAAATAACTTGAAATTAACCATATGGTTTAGTTTGGACCATTATTGGTATAAATTGTACTGGTAAATTATATGTTTTTGTATTAGATGGAGATTTTTTAACATTTACTTGGGGTTATTTTCTAAAACATAAATGTGAGGTATTCACTATTTTCCAAATTTTCTGAAAAATCATTAAAAATTAAAAACATTATAAAATAATTTCACTAAGAAGTTATCATGGTGGACAATTTCAGAATCAATAATTATACTCTTTTTTCTCAAACATTAGAATTAAATGAACCTTCTATGAACCATGTAAACCTGAATATAATGGAATTATTAAATGAAGGAAAAGAAATATGCATGATATGGAAAGGATTATGTTGAATTAATTCATCCCTACTACCTATTTATTTCCATAACATGCAAATAAATTATTCTTTATCATGAATAATGTTTTAATAAAAATTCATTTCAAAAAATAAACCCTATGAACTTTGGAATAATAGATAAACTAATATAAAGTACTTATTAAGATTCTAGGTGTATATCTTGAATACTTAGGATAAAATGTGTTATTTTGATCCAAAGGAATATGATGGAATATTTCTATGATATTATGTCACTTATAAATCATAGTGATTCTATGGAAAAAATTCTGGGACTGTTGAAGAATCAGTTCATGTGATGTTAGTAAAAGTTACCCTTTCCAAAAACATAAAGATCAAACAAATAAAATTATTGAATCATTAGACAATATGAGGATAGATTCACCTAAGGTAGATTTTCAAAATAATACAAATGAATCATAGTCTAATCCAATGGAACATGGAATAAGAGAAACTAAAACTTCATACCTAGACAATATAGAACATTAAAGGATCATCGTTTAGAAACATCTATAGGTATCATAGTCATAAAAGTTATAATACAATGAAATGTAGGAAATATAGTGTAATTCTCATTATTTATATCAAAATTAATACCAAATAATATTTATACATATATAAATAATGAAAATTGGTAAATGTCCTTGCAAAAAGAACGTATCAATTCACCATAAATAAGGTTTGTGAATTAGTTTAAAGGCCAACCAATTATCCAGTCACAGGAACCAAATAGTTTTTTAGAAATAAATAAGATGACGAAGGGTTCATTTCTAGAAATAAAAATATATTATTAGAAAAAGTATATGATTAGGGAGAAGGGATAGACTATGATGATTCCATTTCCCATGTTGAAATATTAGAGGAAATTATATTTCTTCTAGATCATGTATCTTATATTAATTTTATATTAAATCAGATGGATGTTAAATGAATATTTATAAATGGATATTTATTTGAGGAAGTTTACATCTATCAACCACAAGGTATTGAAAACCCCCCAACTACCAAATTCAGTTTTAAACCTTATAAAATCACGTTATGGTCATGAACATGTAAATAGGACTAGGTATAATAAATTAAGATCCTTTTTACTAGAATGAGGATTTTCGATGGGATTAGATGGTCCTAATCTTTTCAAGATTACCAATTTTCTAATAAATTTATATTATAGATTTACATTGATGATTTTATTTTCGGAATGAAAAATAAAAAGTTTTGTAATGATTTTTTAAATCTTATGAATAAAGAATTTGAAATAGCTGTGATGGGAGAATTGAATTTGTTTTTAGGATTTCAAATTTATGGAAAATAATTTGTAGATGTTTCAAATAAAATAAAATAGATTATTGATTTATTGAAAAAATGTTGACATTAATATAGTAATCCTTAAAATAATCCCATTTGTACTAATATAAAACCTTATTTGTATGAAGCTTGAATACGAGTTGAAAATAGGTTATATAGATATATTATTAGTATTCTATTATATCTTCTTTCTAGTATACTGTAAATACTATTTTTTGTTTTCTTATGTGATAGATTTTATTTGATCTCCAAAAAGCTTATCCCACTAATATTAAATGACTTTTTAGAAATCTAAGAGAAAATATTTTTTAATCCCTAAAATACCCAAAACATCTGATTTTAATCTAATTTCAAATTTATATGTTGATTTTTTATGATGTAGGTTTGATAGAAAAATCACATTTGGAACTTATCACTTTTTAAGAAAATATTATGTGTCACGGTCATGTAAGAATCAACATTCAGTTTCTCTGTCTACAACTCTAGAAGAATACAAATCTTCTCGAAGTTATTGGGAAAAAGTGTTGTGGCAGAATCAATCCCTCGTATAACTTAGAATTAATTTTAATAATATGCCTATTTTATGTTATAAAAATAGTGAAATTAATATTTCTAAAGATCATCTAAGTCATTAAAGATTCAATCATACTGATATAAAGAACCATTTTATAAGATTTCATGTTCAAAAAAAAAATGATGTATATTTAGTGTTTTTAAATACCTAATACAAACATGTTGATATTTTTAATACACCTCTTCTTTCTACATGTTTTATTTTTTAATTAAGAAGGATTTAGGAATATTTAAATTTAAATTTATTTATTTTAATTCATTTCATTAGTTTTTGAATTTATATTTTCTCTTTAGTTGATTATTTATTTATTTATTTAAATTGAAATTAAATTTTTATTTTATTTTTTAAAATTTGCAACTTTTCAAAATAAAAACTAATAATGATTACAGTGAGTAAATTTTCTTGATAAACTAAAACCATGCCACCCAAAACTATCTAAAAACACTTCACCTCTCTTTTTATCTTAGATACATCAAGATTATAAATTTTTTCACGTTTTAGATCACTCAACTTCCATCAAAAGCCTTGAATCATATCATTGCAACATCATATTAAAAAAACTGAATAACAAGATAGAAGATGAAGGTGAAAAAAGTGATTTGAAACATCAACATGTCCCCATTAGAAATTTTCTTTAAGGAAATGTTTTTTATTTTGATTGGTTGTATCATAAAAATATATTTCTTAAAAAAACATTGGTTTTAAAGGATTTGAATTCTTATTTAATGAATAAAATATTGAATCTATTTTGGTTATGGAAATAGAAATGTTCAATAAGATTAATATATATTTTTGGAAATAGAGGATATCATCACCTTATGAGTATATGATAATGAATTTTTTATATCCATGATAGTGATAGAATAGATCATAAAATTTCATCACGAATGAGTGTTTTGTTTATGTCATTGACCAATTGGAAATGAAAATCATTAGTCATAAGATATAATGTCATTTGTTTTTATATTCAACCCAAATTCGGAAAATGTTTAATAAGGAACATGTGGCTGACCATAAGGTAGTGGTCAAGTTGATCTATCTTGAAATATGCCCTATAATTGTAAAATTAAAAAAGATTACAAATGAAGACATGTATTTCACGTGTCTATTAATTAGTGCTATAAAATAATTCATAGAAATATGATTATATATTTTAATCACAAATATCAATCAGAGGCCCAATTATTCTTTTATCTATTTTGTATAATTGATTCTATTCTTTTATATAGAAGGAATAATGTTCAAAATATTGATTTTGGAACAATGTTTCCAAAAAAATATTAATTCTAGAAAATTATGAAATTTAGGCTTCTTTTGGAGCATAGTAATAGGTAAATTCATCCTTATTGGTATAGATAACCAATAAGAATCTGGTCATATTGCATACACGGAGGAAGAAAGTCTCATATCTGTAGAATCACACCATCTAAATCATAATAAATTTGGAGAATATGGAATTTATTATTTTGTTAAACCGACCAAAAGTAGACTCATATATGATACTACTAATTACGATGTGGTTTAGAATAAATAAATTCCTCAGTGTTTATTTCCAATTGACCTCGAAATAGAGAAGAACCTACCATGAGAACCATGATTTTGAAACTACTGAAATTTGAGATGAAACTCCATCATTTTTTAGGTGTATAAATTAAATATGATGAACAAAAAAAGAATACATTGAAGCTTGAGATAATCATGTTAATACCGAAAGCTGTAAAATTCAATGAAACTTCTCAAGGAGATGAGTATGCTCAAATTTCTATAGCTGAAAACACTGAAATGGTTTAAAGTGAGACATTATTATAAATAAGAGCTTATATATCTAGGTAGAGAACAAAAATTATTGATAATATTTATTTTTATTGTGAGAATAATATTTATTAGTCGTTACATATTGTATAGAATCTCCATAGGTAAGCCATCAAGAAGAGGCCACATCTAATTCCTTGAACCATCAGAAATAGGATTTTTAATCATGTTTAATAGAATTAATATGGAAAACTAATGTTTAAAAAAATATTGAATCAACATGAAGAAAAATTGAAGTCTTGAGAAGTTATATTACGTCTATGGAAGAATTTGCAGATGTATAGTCTCAATTGACTAATGAAAGTGAAAATTTAGTTTATAGAAGATATTTTGATGTTTTTTTAGATATTTTTTTGTTTGGAAAACTAAAATAATAATCCATTATAAAAACATATTATAAATATTTGAAAAGTAATTTGGGAAGTGTTTTTCTAATATATAAAAATTATTGTTAGTCAATCCAGAGGATACACTTCTCCACTACTGAATTATTTTGAATTATTTAGAATATTTTAGGAATTTACTTTAGTGATGCATGATATAATTTATTGGTTTCATTCACTTTACTGTATCAGTGAACCTCTAAATGTCCTATTAGAAAATTACTGAGAGATTATGAAAATTTTAACCACATGGGAACCTAGAATCAACAAATTATCAATCAATTAAGGGAAAATTGTAACTAGTTTATGTTGAGAGAGGAAAATATACACGTCTTTTAAGATGTAAACTTGATTGAATCTATAAAAGTGGGTCATAATTTAGGTTTGTTGATAAGTCAGTTGGATGAATACTATTTAAAAACATTACAAAGACAGATGACTGATTTAATAGGATTTCTTCATGTTGTTCTAGATTCAATAGAGTTTGAAACCTCTACTGAACTTGTCCTTTCATCTTCGAAAACCTTTTATTTTTAAACTATTTCTCATCCAAAATCATTATTGTAACAATAATACATTTTTTAATGAAAATTATTTTTTTATTAACATTTATTGTTATTTCCATTAATGTATATTTTATTTCTATTAGTCTCTATTGATAGAATAAATAACATATTATATTCAGTAGAATCTAACATTCATTTACAGTTATGTTTAGCATTGAACTAGTTTTAATCCATTTTTATATAAATTTATATTTATATACAAATACTGGAAGAAAATTGTGTAAAAACAATATTTTTTAATTCAAATAGGCGTTTCTGTTATTAATCCACCAAAATAATACTCTGAAAAATAAATTTTAAAAAAGTATCTTCTTTTAAAAAAAGTATTTGAATAGTTTGTACAATTATTATATTTTAAATAAATTATGTTATTGGATTTATGATCATCAATAAGGGGAGATTTTTGTCCATGGATTTCCTCAACAATAAACCATAAATATAATTAAATCTTATTCTCACGAATACATTTTTTTTTACTAAATAAAATATTTTAGATATTTTTTAGGAATATATTTCATGAGATTATTATATGGTGATGTTGTTTTTAGGTTGTAATTTTTGTTTAAGTGTTCATAATAGGTTTTGTGCTTATTCTAGGAATACTATTCATACCATACATTTGTAAGAATCTATATACCCTGTGGGTTAGAAGCCTTATTTTTTAAACAATATGTACGGTACATATACCCTATGCAATTAGAAATTTATAGTTAATATACCCAATGTCTAGATGAAAAATTTTATTTGAGAAATTGGAAATTTTGGATAGTCCACCTTATGTTTATGATGAACACTACATTTCTAGAATAAAATTTAGGCTACATAAACCTTTATTTTATGATCAACCCTATATTTTCCACCCAAAATTTTCAAACTTATGTTTGACTAGTCCACAATAGAGTCTTATTTAAAGATATTTTTTCTTGATTTTCTATAAAAATCTTGATGTAAGTAATATTTTTTAAATCTATTTTTTATAGATTCGATAGTTTGTATTCAATGGAGAAAATCATATATATTTATATGGGGAGATACGACTCTATTAAATGATTTAAATATGAATGATATGGATTAATATTTTTATTTTCATGGATCTTCTCAACCAAAGAGAAATGAATATTTCATTATAATATCAACAATATTTTTAATTTCAATATATATATATATGAAATATATTTTTGAATATTGAACTACTATAAAGAAACAAAATATTGAGCCAATGTTTTATTTCTGAAGAAGTTACACTTTTTATATTTCAACCTTGTGATATTGTGTTGTTAGGTTTTATTTTTTCCTACAATTATTGAATATCATTTGAAACCAAGATATCATGAAAACTATTCTTTCTTGACTAAATTCATCCTTGAAAATGGATATCCATATTCTATGGGTCGTCCCTGAAACGGTGATCTAGAACATCTAAAATCAATCAAATCAAACTATTTTGATTTATTGGAGTCTTGGCTACTTGGCCTCATTAGTCGATGAGTATCAACATCTCATGCAAAGATGTGGAGAAACTAGTTACTTGTAAAAGAACTAGATGGCTGTGTAAATCCTTATTTCAAGATTTCAACTACATACACTTAGTTATTGTATGATGTTATGATGATAAGGTCACCTAGTATAGTTAAAATCACCACACTCATTTAGAGAGAACTAGTTGAGTGGAATACGAGGTATTTGTACCTCAACCAACTTTTAAAATTTATTTGTGCTTCTTTACTATTTTTCCTCTGCTCAAAAAAGTTACAGAAGAGAATGATTCATATATGAAAAAATTGAAAATAAATCCAAAATCTATAATACATGAAAACAATAAAAAAGAAAAAATTCATCCCCCTCTAATGTATCTTTGTGTTATTCCAACTGAACATGAGTGATAGAAAACATTGTCCATAATAAAGTGAATGATCGTGAGAATGTCAAAAAACACAAAACATTAAATCTATGAGGTTTGAAAAATAATATAAACTCATAAAAAATAATTTAATTTGATAACATTTTTGTTTTATGAACATTTGGAAAGAGATGAATAATTCCATTACCATATAGACTGAAAACATAAGAAAATATACATACATGACAAGGGAATTTTCATCATTTAATAAATTTACACCACAATTTAATATTTTTTCAAAATTTTAAATATTAAATATTTATTTTCATGCGTAATGAACTGAAATATTATTTTAATGGGTCACATAATCAACAAGAAGATAACAATGTATTTATAATATATTAAGACATTAAAAAACGAAAATTGTTTAAATAATGTAAGATAATATCCAAAATATTAATAACTCCATGTGGAGAAATAATAAATTTAACTTATACATTTCTACAATAATTATAATGGTTCAACTACGAACATTAAATAAATTATTAAAACCTACATACAAAATTACCTTAATAACCAAACCATTATGTATTGTTTTAACATTAATATGGATATCATTACATGGAGTTTACATCCCTTATTTTTTAATTATATTATTCCCAAATAAGAGTTCATTTTAGTTCACTTGTTGAACAATAAAGTTACATATACCACAATGTAATAAAACATCTCCATAAAATTCATTTATCACAATGGTAAATAAGTATATAATATTATAATGTATTGAAATTTACCGAAATATCTTGAATCAGATTAAAAAATATGATTAATGGTAATAATTATCTTGATCAAAAATATATTTAAAAATTTTAACTTTTCAAAACATCACATTCCAATAATTAAGATTATTTATGTCCAACTATCCAATATACCATAATGAACCTAACATAAAATAATATACTATCTCAAAGGTTTAATTATAACAAAATAGAGTATTTTTCTTAAAACCCCTAAAATGTTATAAATACCCACAAAATCCCATCACTTAAATTCTCAATGGTGTATAAATCCCTTTGATATTATGATAAATGATAAAAATATAACCCCATTATGGTATTAATAAATCTTAATTTAACATAAAATAAAAATTTATATTCTTTCAAAACATAAAACATTATATATTCGAGAAATAAAATCACATATTATTGAAAAGATTCCATAAATAAAAAATATGAAATAAAATCCCCCAAATATTACCTAAATCATAAATAATTATCACAGATACAAATAATATCTGATTTACTTTAAAAATTTCAATCCTATGTTTATCCAAAATAATCATTATCATTAGAACACTAAATAAATTTCACGGTTTTTTATACTAATAATTTTTTTTACATTCATAATGAGAAATAATGTGAAAAAGTCCATATATGTTTCATTATTCTTATATATATACTTCATTGATAAAATACTTTTAAAATATAATTCCATAATCCCAATATATTAACCCTTCAACCCTATCACCCTAGTGATCAGAAAAACCTGATTCCTTGTTGGTCAAGGAGTTAGAAATTTCTTTAAGGGATTGGTTTTGGTAATTTCCATATTCCCCACACATAATGTATTGAAATATAAATGGTACTTTATGATGAACATCATTTACACACATTGAATATTACATTTTTTAATTGAGATTACTTGCATTATTCCCTTATATTTCACACATTAAACATCTTAATATTCATCTATGGAATTTTCCAATGATCTCTTTACCGGTTACATAACATGTATGATGATGAATCCTCTTCCATACATTCTCTTCTAGAATTTCCAATTTTATCCAACTAGTTGTGCTAGGATCTATCATATGTTGATATTGTTAATCATATAATAAAAAAATCACTAGATAAAATCACATGTTTTCCCCTTCTAAATCCTATTTGATTTTATTTCTCATGAAAAAATTAATTCCATTATTTGTCATATTTTCTATTGACATAAACCCTCTTTGTTCCATCCATTAAAAAAATTATATTGTGAGAAACAATAACCATATTGAAGAAAATTATAGTAATGAAAAATAAATCACTTGATGTTGAAATCATACAACCTTATTTCCAATATATGATACTTTATATTTAACCAACACCATCGTGGTTAATATATTTAAATTTTTATACCAGTTCTTAATGTAAATTAACCTAATAATATCTCCCCAAAAGTGAAACACTTGGTGTAGAATAAGGCACACTCACCATGCATGAGAATGATAAGAAAGACATACTCAACCAACTCTTGTTTAGATTATTACCCATAAATTCAATAGTAAAATTACTATATAATCATTTAGTATATAAAAAGGAATGTAATTAAAAGAAAACCTTATAATTTATACCTTACTAAATATTCATCGATTCACCACATACTTAAACCTATTCCATAAGTTCCTACTATAGTATTTGAACCCATGTATCAAATGATTAACTAAACACTTCATTGATATAAAATGGAGTTTCCAATGTATTTCATACATAAAAATTTAATATTATTTGATGAAAATTAAATATATAAAATTATGATCCATCCCATAATCATATAGTTATAGTATTTTTTTAAACATGGAAAAATAAAAAACTCATATATAAAAGATCAATGTCCTCTCCCACTTAGTTCATCACAATTATCACCATTCTTATACATATCATACATAAAATAATTATTCATATATTGGGAAATAGAAACATATTAAAGGGATGTCATAGATGCTCAATACTAGTATAAAAGTTAGATACTAATGATAACTTAATCATAACAAGAACATAATGGTATCAAAAAAATATCGTAGCAATTGAAAATCATACCCAATATGTCATATATCATAATATTGAAGTAGGGAATAAATAATTGTAGTTTATAAGGATTTAATCATAATAGAATCAAATAAAATGAGATATCAGTGAATAACTATAATTTCCTAAAATTTTCCCTGATTAAAAATGGAAATTTTGTACGAATATTTCCAGATACAGGCACTGAGACTACATTAGATTCTGAGGCCTCATAATCCCATACACAATTTATGAAATATAATAAATATTAAGTGTTAGGTATTTTGTTAAAAGTAAATGCATTCGTAAATAATAAAAAAAATAATTTTGTTAAATTTTCTCATTATGTTGATGGAATGGCCTATTTTTTGCTCTATAAATACATCGTTATTATGAGGTCTCAAAATTTTCTTCTAAACAATGGACACCTATTGTATATTTTGAGGAGATAATTCTCGATGGAGGACACCAGATTAGATCATGTGTATTTTCCCCATTGAAATTTTAGGATCTTATGAAAAACAATAATTTCAATTTGTTCCCTATTAGTGATCTATCTACCATGTGGATATATTTTTGTTTTTTGATTTATTCCCATTAGAATTATCATATAAAATATTTGATTTGATTGACTAATGGATTGATTCATGGGTCGATCATTTTGTTAATACATGTTTATTTCATGGAATATTTGGAATATTTTTTTATTTTATTTATGGATATTTATTTTTCATTACACCAATAATGAATTGAGGATAACCTAAAAAAATTAGTTTTATTCCTCTCTTGTGTATATATTATATATCTCACCATTTTTCATTCATTCTCCAATAAAATTTGTTGGGTCGGTGATTCAAAAAATACCAGATAAGAAATTATTATACACATAGTTCTTGGTGGAAATGAATGTAATAAATGATCCATGTTCGGATTGATAGAGAGTCCTGGTATATATTCTTACTTTAATAGTGATATACTTTAATACCACTATATAATTTGTTGATAAAGGATCACATTATCAATTACAAAATTCACTAATAAAGGGGGCCTTTATCAATGCTAAAACAACACAAATACAATGGGGCATTATTAGTGCTAAAAAATCACAACAAATGGGATGCATTTACCAGCACCTATTTACTAGTCCTGGTAAAGGCCCCCTTTACAAGTGCTTCTATTTTTTTAAGTCCCCCCATGATCAGTGCTATTAAAAAAGAACTCAAATATAATTTCTTTATCAGCACTAGTAAACATGTACAAAAAATGTGTGTGGATCCTTCGTTAGAACTTACATACAGGCACTAATAAATACCCCATTTGTCAGTTTTTTTTGCTTGCTATGATAATGGATATATTTAAAAAAATCATTAAAAATAATATATTAATATATAAATAAATTTATATTGATATAAATATTATATATTTTTTAAAATATCTTTTAGGCAATTCTATATATGAATCTTCTCTTCATATATAAGATATTAATTGAAAATAGATTACAAAATAATTAAAAATATAATTAATTAATTATTTTATAATTATTATTGAATAATAGTTGGATGTAAAAAATAAATGAATTAATGAGTGTGATAAGATAAGTTGAAAACGTGATTTGAACATCAAACAGGCATAACTTTTGATCAAGGTGTATGTTTGGGCTCTACCACCAATAAAATCGAATCCTAAAAGTATATCTTTGCTGATGCCATAAGGGGGATCCCCTTCCCAAATATTTCAAGTCCAAAAAGGCCCATACGACCTCCAGAATTGAGTTTTTTATCGGTGTGTCCCAATTTTTTAGCATTCGATTAAATTTCGGCATTTTAAGGGGAAGGTTTCCACATTTTTATTGTGTATGAAATTTATTCGCAGGGATCACATTAATTTTTATATTATAGCTTTAAAATTTAATCATTTTCCATATTTAAATTTTATTTATAATTAAATATTTGATTATTTTATTATATTTACATATAATAGATCACTTTTATTAATATATATATAAACATATTTATGTAAAAATTTATTTTAAAATAGTTTAGATAAATATTTTACATATTTATTATTTAAAGTAAAAAATATACCATTTTATTTACCTTAAAAAATTCAATAATATGTATATATATTGCTACAAATGTAATGTATATAAATATATATTCTAAAAATTTATTTAAAAAAAATAGTTAACAAATTATTTACATTAAAAAAGTACTTACATTTACATATACTAATAGAAATATATATTATAAATATATAAATATATGTGTCTATTAAAAATGGATATATATTTATAATAAATTCTATAATATATAAATGAATAGTACTATATAATATATTTTAATAAATATAAGAATACATATTTGACACACATAAACATGTATTTTATAAATTTATTTAAAAATTAATAAAAAATATATGAATTAAAAATATTTATATTGATATACATATAAGTAAATAGAAATAGAAAAATGGTCTACTGAAACAAGATGGTGTAGGGGACATGTGTTCGTACCCTAAAGGAGAGGTCCAAAGATCAATCATAAGAACACATAGGTGGGCTAGAATTTAATAATTCACTGTTAAAGGTTTTGGGAGGAACTATGATTGGGGGAAACATGACTTATTGAAAATCACTGATAAAGGTAGATATGGTTCTAATGGTTTGGAGACAATCGAAAAATTCCCCACTCCCCTTAAATGCACATAAAAATTTGTTGATCAATGGGGCCTTTATTAGTGTTTTTTATAGGTGATAATTAGGGCCTTTATCAGGGGTTTTTTATAGAGAAAAAATAATTTTGTTTTCACTGATAATAGTAGGCCATTAACCACTCTTTTATAGGTATCACTTTGGAATCGATATTAAATAAAAAACTAGTGTCATTAAAAATGGGTTTATTTGTAGTAGCTATTGAGCTATGATGATGGTGACATTAGAACATGACTCGATCATGATGTGACCATGTTGTTTTTGGATCATGTGGTGATAGAGTGGCTAATCGATGATTCCTGAGCTACCAAAATGGATGAAAATTAGAAATCCAATGATGATTGAGCTCATTTGACTATTATCTATAATCCATTAGTAAGAATTGCTGTTGAATTGGAGGTATTGGATAAATACATGGAATCTCTGTGGAGACCCATAGGTTCAAAAAAATTCCTTACTACATGTTATGTAACAAAAGAACACATGTCATGTATGGGGCCCTATGAAGCAGTATAGATTCTATGTGAAGAAAATATTACAAATTCTGGGACAACTATCACATCAAATGTGGCCCATAACTTGGGGATTGGGATGTACCTAAGAGTTTAGATATGATAGACTAAGAGTACATGGGATCGGGCATTCCATGAACTTAGACAAAGACCTGATAAGTCAGACACGACCATGTACATAGACACTGTGTAAACATAGACAAATAGAATGTAATGATAAGTTCCAAGGCTATATCGAAATGCATTTTACCTCAAGGAAAGGACGAGAATTGTCGAAAATAATGCATGTCTTATGAGTGAGATACATTTGTAGTTCCATGTATAGTGAGACATGTTGTGTACCCCTAGAAACATGCCATGTACTCCTTTGAGGAAAATTTGGGTTCACTTTATTCTCAGTTCATCTTTATTATGATTTTGTCTGAGCTTCCCTAGAGTAGTATCGATTGGTTGTGTTACCTTGGACCAATCCTATGATGGTTCAATGTATTATCCCATAATAATCATAGAATGTAACCACAATACAAATACATGACGATGTGTGCAGTGAGTGAATTTTACTTTTATCTAGAGTGAGTTGTCTAAGACGTCTTCGACTATTGTATTATCTGCTTGAAACATGTATCCCTCTGAGGTTCTAAGAGAGATTCATGTTTCCTTCATTTTTTCATAGATAGGGTTTTCTAGAATTGATTTTCTAATATTTAAATGGGCATTGATCCCCTAAATAAGAGGGTGTTTCCAATAGTGTTCGATGTCCCCCTTCGAAGCCTTGGGCATTGACCCCAATCTGGGTATTCCGATATGTTCTTTCTAATTGGGTATTACTCATATGGAGGGTGTATCCTGGATAAATCCCATCAGTATCTTGCATGAATTTTATTTTTTTTAGACCTCATGAACATGACCATTGGTATGAGTGTCATCACCAATAATATATCATGGGGTGTGGTTTCCCAAAGATGATCATGTTATCTCAGTTTTATTTCATCTAGGATGTTAGGAATATACCATCGGCTTATTAATACATGATGTGTAATATCTGTCAGTTGAGTTTTATTAGGGATGGAAGGGCTCATGGAGTGAGATCTCTTGGATGAAGGTTACCTTAAATCATCATAGTTGTTCTATGGAAGTTGGAGGTTATGAACACAGGGGACTGGGAATCCTTATAATTATATCTAGATGATTTATTTTATTTCCGACATTATTATATAAATATCTTATAATGTTCTGAATAATTATTATTATTTATATTTTGTTATTTTGGGGTCTCTTATTAGGTATTGTGCATACTAAAACCTACACGGGATCTAACTACAAATGTCATATTTTATAAGATGAAATATCTTATTATAGAGTCCAATAGGGAACATGAACTAGTTGAGCTTAGTTATACTAGAATGACCGAGGTGTAATTTTTTTATCATTTGATTCTAGTGCCTTACTTATGAGTTGGTCGGATATTAATTTGGATTTTGGGTGTGCTTGTATTTATCCCCTTTATATGATTTCCAGTACATTTTGTTGTACTATGATTGTGGGTTTATATATGTATTCATCCATTCTTATAATTTTATTTATATTTATACATTGGATGGGATTTTATATGTGTGTCTTCAAATAGCTAAATTATGATATTTCCTACCATGTGATAGATATCCAATCATCACACTCATCACTGACACCGGGCCTATTGAATGTGACATGAGGGTAGTTTCATATTAGTCCCCATATGTTCGGGTTGAGAAATATGGTATCAGAAAAGTACATAGAATAAATTTTTATGAAACTACATGAGTTTAGGGCCAGATATTGGAGTTTATTTTGGATTGATATTATATTAGGATGGGGAATTTGGAAAAAACAACATTAAAGTATTTCGATTGTTTCTCTCAATCTAGGGTGTCCAGTGTTGGTATGAAGACTTACGTATCCATTCAATAATACCCTGATAATTGTTTTTGACATCAGAAATGTATGAGAAAATCATAGGGAAAAAATTAGTGCATGCGTCTTACATGAATGTTTCCTGGTTTCCATGTCCTTCTTGAGTCAGTTCACCAGATATACTCAATGATTGTAGTACATATTATCTTATTTCAGGATGTATTGGAGATAATATCCAGTGATCTTTACAATAAATGGTAGAGATTGTAACCCTCTGAGTGATGAGGCATCTACAAAGGGGCTCGGTAATTTGAATATCATTTATTGGTGTATTTAGAAGGTGGAACTATCTCCTTTTTATTAGTTCATAGACCCACCTACCATGGTTTTTTAGGCTGTGGAATCCTATAATGAATCATGGTAGGCTCCTTTTGTGACAGATGATGATTCATATGGTTTAAACACATATCATGTGATTCCGAGGTTAGGATCTCTGGGGATGTGATGTTAGTATGACCTATTGATAGAAGGAATGCGATGAAATTCATGAAACATGAAGTTTCATCATAGATCTCATGGGAAGATCAGTTCTTCATGGGAGAGACCCCATAATGTTTGTAATGGGAGAGGAAATCATGGAAAATATTTTCCATCTCATTGTACTGTAGATATAGATATAGTTGATGAAGCTCCATGTCCGTGGTGGTGGATAGATCATGGATCACCTAATGATAGACATGTTGGAGCAACATGGGTAGTAGTAGGAGGTGACATACACCTTGGTCTGATTCTACAAACACTACCCTCAGATGGATCACTCCATGCAAAAGATATTGGTGGACATGATCTTGCGTAGCTATAGTCTTTTGAGGTTATTTACTGATTGGATCCCTGAGTTTTTCGAGGCACGATATATGGTCCTTCTACTCTTGTTTTAGTACTATTATAATCATGTTCGAGCCACAATTTTTCCTCTATTGTTTTATTTCTTTTATAGGGAGATGAGGGGAATCGATAGAGCCCTATGTTTGTTATGTGTTTCTATGACCCATGTGTTTTATTTTTTTGATGTACTATGGTTTTGGAGAGATCCATATTTTTGTTAAACATGTGGGATATATAAATAATTAATTCAAAGTGATAGGAGCTCGTAGAGGGTTCGACTAAATTTTGAGGTATGAAGTGTGTCCCGACTACCCGAGTTGTAGTTTTCTCATGTATTCATGAAATACATATCCCTAATAATATCCTATATCGAGAAAAAGATATATAAATTGAGTAATTTTCCTCTATTCGTTTGTGGGAGGGCGTTGTAGGGAGGATCATTACTTAAGTGCTTCTATAGACGTTGCATCATAATTCTATGTGCAGAAAGGGAACCTCACATGGAATCTATTATCATTTCGAGTGTAGCAGAAGCATGTGATGGGTTGCACCAAACATTTTTTTTCATGATAGATTATTTATCCAATATATACAAGGTGAAAAACCCTGTAATCAATGAAATTATATTAAATAATATTTAAAACTTATAAAACACTAGAACCAAACCCCCAGACCAATACAGATTATTTATATGTAATTTAAAAAATTAATAAATTTCCTTGTGAAAAATTATTTCTTCACAGATGGATGTGAATGTGTATCTACATTTTCCCCTTATTTTTTCGAAGGAATCATGTTTAGATTCCATATAGTAGTGATCCAAGCATGTTCTAAAAGTATCTGAACATTTCAATATAAATTTCATAGTGCTAGAACAATAGATCTTATTTCTTATTTTGTAAAAAATTTATCTCCCAGTGAATAACTTCTAAATTATTTTCTTTGAGCACTCTTTAATTGATATTGTAACGTGGATGATGTTTTGTCCCCTTTCATGGGAGAGTTCATGGAGTATGGATCTCTCTGTAAAATTGAGGGGATTCTCTAGATCTCATTAAACAAAACAATATAAATGAATGATCTCTCAAGAAAAATATTATAATTGGGATAATATACCATAAGGGTTATAAATGAATAATTGAACATGTTTCCATTATTATTTATGTAATCTCGCCAGAACCCCATGTTTAAAATATGAGTAATATTATTATTTATTGACACATGATAAACTCATCAATGTAATTAATATTATTTGATCAAATAATATTCAATATATATTGTTTCTCACGAAACCATTAAACAGGGGTTTTAATTCCTCTAATATATTTTTTGGACCTTGAATAATGAATTTTTATTTAATAAATAAATATCAACCCATTATTCTCTAAGAAGAAATTAAATATTACATTTAATAAATAGAATATAAAAATAGTTTAAATATTTCTCTCACTTAATATTCTCTCGAATAATTTGTGATAGTATATATGTGATCAATTAAACATGAATCATTATTAAATAAAAAATTAAAATAATAATTTTTGACTTGTTAAATAATATAAAATAATATTTTATTTTATATGTTAAATAATATATATAATATATTATTTAACTAAAATTATGGAAACACACATTATGAACCTCAAGCCTCTTTCTCATTGGAATTTGTAAAAGTACACTAAAGTACAAGGATAACATCTAGAAACAATCAATGTATCAAATATATAATGAAGTTAATACATTAATGGCATACTTCCTCATTCAAATGTTTACTAGTTAATATAACCCCTTTATCATGATATCTCAAATCAAATTGGTTACATGTTGGTTCTACAAACATATTCTTTCGATGTCTAATTATTTGGATTTTTGGGAATCAAACATGCATATAGAACACAATGGCCATTGATTTAATTAAGATATATCATTTATATAAATGATACTATGATATAATCTTCAATTAATAAACTTTAGGGACAACTCATTTATATCATTATTAATTAATCAAATTTTACTCATGATGTACCTAATGTGTCCTAAGATTTCGTGAACATTTGGAATCATTTTTTTCATCAATACATCCATTTATGTGACCAATATTAATCATTAATAATAATCATAAAACATAAGTATCTACACACAAATCCATAGATAAAAACAATTAATGACATATATAAATGATGATTTTATACTGGTGGGTTTCGTTCTCTTAATATCAAACACATGATATTAACTAGGGTGTACACAATGAGAAGTTGGATCAATGTCCTATTAGTATCCACACCTAATAGTATATCTCATTTGTTTCCCTCAAATTATTTCATTCAGAAATATAATATATATTTAATAATACTATCATTACACTTATCGTTTCACATTATAGGGGAAAACAAATCTCACCATTCTGTGTGACAACTACTATATGAAATTTATGACACAATATATCACATAGATGAAGAATCATGATGTGATTGAGATTTTATTTATATTAAAAACAATGAATATAGGTAATCATAATGTAGAGACTTTGGTTTCTTGGAACCAACTCTATCAGACTCCCACATTCACTGGGGCTAACTTCTGACAATATTCATTCCTCTAGCTAACAGATGAAACACATTATTTGGATGGAATATTCCATTACTCAGAGGGTGTACCCTGTTTTTTATGTGGAAAAACTTCATAATATAACTTTATTCCTCTCATAAAAAACCTTCAATAATTTATACTTTTGAAGTATATGATTTATTCATGGGTGTGACCTGGATCTTTTTTAAGAATCACTGCTGCAGTATTATCACAATTCAATGTTATAGGTTATTTACTTCTAGGTATCATATGAATAAAATGGAAAAATATTCATATCCAAAGGGATTCCTTGGATTCTTATAAAGCCACTATATACTTAGACTCTATTGTTGAATCAATGATAGATTTATACTTTAAAATCATCCAACTCAAACTCCTCTTTTGATACATAAAACATATCTTGTCTATGAAACTAGAATATTATAATATATTTAAATACTATAATTAGTATTACCCCTAATGACTATATTCTCATTTCTATTATACAACAATAAAATGACTTTATTTATTCTCCCATACATGAGGATATCCTTAACGAAAAACCAATGTAGTTCTCCTAGATTATATTGATATCTACCTACCATGATCAATTCATTATAAAAATCACATCTAGTATATAATGTGGCACACATGATTGATCCTATAGATGAAGCTTATGGTGTCTCACTTAATCTATCTTTCTCCTATTGTGTTTGAGGATACATTTTCTTAGAAACATATATAACAGTTAACACTAGAACTAATACCCTCAAATATTTTTTCAATTCTAAATCTCTTTAGTGAATGGGTAATTAATATACTTAGTGTTAGACTAATAATCATATTAGATATATCATAAATGGTATAATTCCCTAGAATATAGACAACAACACTTATGTATTTCATGTTGAAGCACTTGTTTTACCAGTCATTAATAAATTTTTTGAATTGTATGTCATTTATAATAAGTAATATGTCACCAATATATAATACAAGGATAATTAATTTATTTTTACTAAAAATATTTTAAGAACATGACTTACATTCATTATCAATAATACTAAATTATTTTATAAATTAATTGACTTGATTGTACCATGACCTAGATGGGTTCTTAAATCCATAAATTGATATCTACAACATTTATTTCTCCTTAAAGACAGTTAGAGTCACAAATACTCCAAGGTGTTTCATATATACATCCTCTTCATTGTTACCATTATGTAAAACAATTTTTTATTTCAAAATACCAAATTTCATAGTCATGTAAAGATGCAATTGAAAGTATAATTGGATTAAAATATGGAGACTTGTGAAAATGTCTTATTTTATTAAATTCATTGACACTATTTAAAACATTTTGACCCTAGACTTGCTTTAAGTATATATAATTTAACGTGTATTTATAGTTCTCTCATGAATTCCCACTTTCAACCTATTGTTTTTACATCAACTAGTGCATCAACCTGAACAAAAAAATGTTATGATACATTGAATCCATTTCATAATTCATGTATTTTCCCATCATGATTTTTTGGTCCATATATTCACTCTCTTTAGGAAAGAGGTTCATCATTGTCTACCACAATGAATCACTATATTAGTGTCTTTAAAACCATATTGTTATAGTTTCCTTACCTCTATGTGATCATATTCAGTACAAATGTTTTAAAAACTCTTTCATCCATGGGGACATAGGAAATATATTCCTACACAAACACATTCATATTTTTGACATCAAAATCATCCAGTTAAATATTTCTCCCACTATACATTTTATGATGTTCTCCCTCTCAAGAAATATAGCTTGTATGGAGATAGGCACATTATTTTTGAGGGGTTTTTAGGTATCACCCCTTCTTTTCATTAGGATACCCAATAAAGATACACCTTATTTTACAGTGTTCTAGTTTTTTCCAATGGATTCAAATAAAATTACTCACAACCTCATACACAAGTATGTGAAAAAATAACATATTTCCACTATATAACATAAAGGGAATTTAATTTTCCATTTTTTGACTTCTCTGTAAATGTTTATGTGGAATTTTTTAAATAATATACACAAAATTATTAAAGATGATCTATTTGTCTCATCAATTATAATACAATTTATAACAAGTTACGATTCCTCCTTTCACTAACACCATTCTACTAGGGTGTTTAATGTAAAGTGAATTGAGGTAAAATCTGAAACTCCAATGAATTTTTTATGTAATATTATTTATGATATTCACCACCTTGACCCAAAGAATGATTCATTATATTATTTTAAATTTGATTCCCCACTTAATTATTGAATTATCTGAATTTATCATAAGAATAGTACTCATATATCTTCATTTAAACAACTACATATTTACTCAATTAATGAGTAAAATTTATGATGTAATAATATGAATATATACCTTATATAAGAAATGGTTCACACACATCAGTGTATACCATTCAAAAAATATCTTTGTCCCTTTCACCTTGTCTGTTGAATGGTGGTTTTTTCATTTTTCATTATTAAAAGAATTATACATTTCAAGTGGATTTAGATTGTATTATTATTAAGAAATATAATGTTTGAGATTTTTCAAAAGCATACCATTTACATGATAAATATGGAGACAACATAGATGGGTGTTATATGACCCATGTGAACATGATTCACTATCTATTTACAAAACATTGGTTTTTTAATCTAATACATAAAAGATCTAATTTAGATGTAACATACCATAAAAGAAGATGTCTTTATAAAATAAAAAACATTTGTTTCCAAACATGAAAATAAAACCATTTGCATATATGTGTGATACAAGAATTATGATCATGGTAATAGTAGGAAAATAATAACAATCACCTAAAACATGATCACTATCATTTTCAAGGGATTCCTGTTTTCACTAATGGATAGAGATGAAAACCTAACACAATTGTCACATCATAAACCCACCTATAATCTATAAATCATTCAAAATATACCCATTTGTTGTATTTGGAAAAATATGTGACCACCACAGGCTAAATCCAATCTTTAATGTGTATATTTTTAATGATTACAATTAATAAAGAACTCACCATTAGCTTCCCCTTGATTTTGGGTTTAGTTCATCTCCATGTGGCCATTCTTTCTGCAAAAAATACATACCACCCCCTTTTCCATTCCCTTCTTCTAGAACTTCCTTTTCAAGGATTGATGATTCTAAAGAGAAATATTATTTTTTTGAGTCTTATCCCACATATTATTGTTCTTTATTTTCACATTAAACATAAGGACAAGAGGTTCATCATGACCTATGACCTTATCCACATGGGGAATTAGAGTAATAAGTTTCCAATGACTCTTTTGATTATTTTTCATGTCATAATTAAAAATAAATTTGTAGAATATGTTGGGTAGTGAAAAATGTACGTGATTAATGTAAAAATACACTAAAAATTTATTCCCTGATATGGCTAGTCATTAAATGAAGAAAATAATATTTACTCTATTAGGCCTAACTAGTACAAAGAATGTGTGATTATTTGTAAACAGAGCATTGGAGATATCATATCTCATATGTCTTACCTTCTATTCAAAAGAGAACCTTAAGGGGATACATCATGATATACACATATAATGTCCTCATGTTTCTTAAAAGAATCATTAGTCAGGGATGATATCGTGAACTACTGAATATTAATAGAATAATTCAAGTTTTTTTCATTGAGAGATAACTTTAATTATCGAGCCTCATTACCGAGAACATCAGTAATAATTTTTTCCGGTAGACATAATTTCCTTTCATGGCGTAGGATAATATTTAAGAACCATCGACATTTATTAAAATTTGTGTGAATGATAAGGTTGTCCTTCTCATGTATTGATTTTATTAATATGCTTACCGTCATTTTATTGTTTTTTTTTACAAAAAAATATGAGAATATTTTCAGAAATTTTCGAGAGATAATTTTTTCAAATAAGTATTGAATTTATTAATCTCACACTATTTTATTGAAAATCAACAACTCCTAGCATTAGCAGCAGAAAATACCATTTCTTGGTCAATCTAATGGAAAAGATCCATATTACCCTCTTCATTACCCAAAAAATGGCCAGTCATGTAAAACACCAAGATTTTATGGTATGTTTATTTTTTAATTTAACCACTTTGATAACATACATCACACATAACACTAATTTTAAACAAACGATTAAATATTAATATTTTATTGTTGCAGTTATCACCTTGTTTTTGGAATGTTGAAATAAATTAGATTTAATTAATTATGAAAATATAATTTAAAAATGTTCATAAAATGAATCATTGGTTAAAATTAATTTTAAATTACAATAAAAAGATATCATAAAGGTTTTGTTTAAAAAAAAACTATTTTTATACCCACAATGGATTTTTATCTTACCAAATTAAATTAATATATAAAAGTGATAGATATTAATAAAAATAATATGTTATATAATTAATGATTTTTTTAAATTCATCCAATAAGTTTTATCAGCTTAACATATTAATAAATGAAACTTTATGCATAAATAGCTATTTTTATCAAAAAATGCATTTTTTTCGCATTCTAGTGGCACCCCTATTTCAAAATCAAATTTTGAAAAATTTATAAATTTAATTTGTATAAATAATATTTATTTATAAAATTTGAATATGGAAATTCTATTTGCGTAAACTTTTTATTTTTTTATGAGATGTTTCATTTTCTGACGAATAGTGAATAGTACTGAATTTTAATTGAAAACTAACATTTCATCTATATAAGATGTAATTTTGGGTTATAATTTGGATATTTTTTGGAAAATTATAAAAATTATACATCTATTAATCAAATTTATTTCATTGAAATAATTTTATATTTAATTTATATATAAAAACTCTTAAGCCATTGATCATTTCCACTTTAAAAACCTGTTTTCTCGTCTCATCTGTGGGATACGCTTTAAATATTATTTTCCCAATTATGTAATTTAAATTTTTAGAAAAGGATTAAATATTTTGATTCATAATAAAAGAATAGGTATTAATAACATTTTCATTTATTGGAATAAAAATGTAACCATGGTAAAAAAATGTATCACGGTATAGGTAATGTAATTAGAAGAGTTAAAGTTAAATGTTAAAGGATTAAAATACATAAAAAATAAAGAATTAAAGGGTAGGTTGAGGTTTTAATTGAACCTAAAAATACTTTAATACATTCAATATCCAATTAAATATTAGAAATTAATGTGAACATAATCTAGATCGATTTAATTATAATGTAATTATTATTTAATCACTTAAAACAACCCCTCCTCAAGTATAAAAACCACCCTCACCAACCCATTTCTCCCCAATAGAATTGATGTTCTCGAAAAACAAACCAAAAAATCTCCTATCAACTCTAATAACTTCTAAGTGATTCAGGTTTCAGCCAAAGAAAAATTTCAAGGTCTATAACGGATCCTTCAAGGAGGTGATATTAAAAAGGTAATTTTCTCAATCTACCCCTCTTAATTTCTTTTCTTATTTTACATTATCCTCACATCCTTAATCCATCATGGAATAATAACTCCAGAATAATTTATATACAATATATTTATATTTATAATGGAATATATTATATATATCCATTTTATTACCCCCTCTTATTCATATAAATGATACTATTCTGAAATTATGTTATTAATCACCTCTGTGAATAAAACTTTTATTAGTATTCCATTAAAGACTATATGGTTTTTCATAAAAGTACTATGTATAAATAATATTGAAATATGTATATTTTAACTTATTTCATATTTTGAAACTAGTATATAGTCAAAAAATAAAAAAACAAAACTAGCATGTGATATTTCGAAAAACCGCCAAAAAATAAATTAAACATTTATCATCTTCATTTTATAAAATGAATTATCCTAAAATACAAAATAAAAATGATAAATTATACTATTTAATGTTATATAACATCATTAATACGATTAGATTTCACATCTAAAGAGTTCATTCCATTTGACATGAAAATGAATATGGATATGATAATTAACCAACCATGATACAAGGAAAAGAACTCGCCCAAAACCATGGAAATAATGAAATATCAATAATTAATGGGTTGTGAGATGATAAAAATGATAATATAAGTTATTATAAATATGAATACAGTTCATTAATAAATTTATATAATATGTTAATCCACTATAAATGTTTTTAATGAATTATACACAAATGGGATGTGTGTGGAATGGGTTTCTCACCTCACTTTTACTTCTAATAGATTTATGCATTACTAACAATGGATTTATTATGTGTGGGGTATATAAAACCATTTTATATATCATGTGTGTAATCTAATTATATTTATGTAATTGAATGGTTAATTTGATAATTATTACTTCTATGGGTCATATGATTTAGCTGATTACATGTGGTAAGGGACTACTTAACTCAATGTTCAATCATTGAGTTAATCATGTATTTTATTCTTTATGTCAGGCTAAGTATGTGTTTGAAATGAATGATTATTATATTATTTTTTATTTCCACTAGTTTATGTATATTTTTATAGAATACATGTAATCTATTCAACAAATTAATGATATTATCATTGTATGGGACCTAGTCAACATTTCACTTCATTGAAGAATATTTTTATATTATGAACATAATTTCATTTATATTGTGTATATATTACACTTTTATTTAGGATCATTGTTCATTGAAATATTAATTTTTCATAAATATCCAAAATTCATGTATCCTGTATATGATTATTTTTTAGGTTATATCCCATTTTTTATGTGGTGTTGACGTTAAAACTGATTTTATTAACTAGGGATGTCTTGTAAAATCTATATCTTTTATATAATTTTAGTATTTTTTGATAATTCATATTATTTCATAAAACAAATTTATTATTAAATATATAATGATTTATTTGAAAATTCTCGAAAGGGTAGGGGCTGTATATAGAAAATTTCTTTGAAGCATCAGTGGTCTAATGAGACAGATCAATTAGCCAAATCAGATATGTTTATACCCACAAACCAAAACTGGAAAGAGGATTGATCTTGATAGTAATTATTTAGAGTATATATTGTTATAAATCAAATTTATAGAATTATGAATTCTATCATTATTATTATTTTAATTGATTAATCTATTGGTTATAATATCAAAATTCATGTTCCAATACAATGTTATTTTCCATATAGAATTATTTAATCATCTTTTATTCATGTTGTATTATGATAATTTTAATGATTAATGGAATGTATGCTGAGTTATTTACCTTTTCATGTTGATTATTCTTATTTATTCATGATATATTCTATTATATTTAACTATTACAGATCTTTTGAACTCACCCTTATTTTGTATTCCTTACACTGGTTATAAATAAGATAACATTGAATGAATTTTCAAGATCTTATTATATTAGATTTGGTAATGTATTATGTTTTATATTCTATTCTCAATTTAAATTGGTATCATGTATGAAATATAGTTTTCTGAAACTGTTAAACTAAATTTCCCTTTGGTATTTAAATCATGTATCCATGCCAATATAATAAAGTATGTATCTAACATAAGGGATTTTGTGGTTGAGGTCATTACAGTTCATATCATAGAATGTTTTATAGAAAAAATGGGAAAAATATTTAGGAAATAATATATTAGGATTCATATCACTAAGATAGAGTTTGAAAATACGTATAAAATAACTACCTAAAGAGATCATGTTTACGATTATGATGTTCTCTTCACATAATGTTTATTAATATTTGTTAAGTATTTGGGATTATAGATTATTATTCATAATGATATTTTCTAATATAATGTATGTTGTAAATTAAAAATGGCACCCAAACAAATAAATGTAAACCTCACCAATGCACATGATTCATAGAGTATGAATGATAATATATTTTATGGACTTAAGACAATATTTCGAAGGGAAGTATTCTCCAAATGATTCTCTTTATATGAATACATAATAACATGTTATAGTAAGACATTGAAATAATTTTCCAATTATTATGGCTTCAATGTGAAGAAATATAGGAATATTATAGGTTTTAAAAAGATAGAAATAGGGAATAAGGGAATAAATATTTTCACACCACTAAAACTTTTGGAAAGAAACACCGAGGTACTTGATTAAAAGGATTTATATATTGTTTCAAGTGTATACATAAAGGAAAACATGATTTATACTGCTATGGAATGAAAATTGTTTCTAATACTCAATGCTTAAACAATAGTGATATTGGGCACTACACAAATGAATTCCCCACTTGTCAGAGTAATAAACATCAAAAGAAGCTAAATGAATCGGGGTCAAGATTATGTAAATATTATATATAGAGAAGAATGATTAATTATTTTTGGATTCAAGAATGATGTTTTCTGGATATTTTATCAGTAATTTATTTTTTTATTGATTATAAAATGTATAAGTATTGTACTACATTGATTATTATTACGGATTTAAAATTGTGTGTTAAACCATTAAAAGTGATTCAAAGGAAATTTTAAATTCATGGAAAATAACTTACTAAGGGAAATATAACCCATAATATGATTATAATGTTATGGTAATGATGTTACAATAAGAACATGATTAACATGGAAAAGGTAAGTTGGATTGTTTTGGCTACCATGGAGATGATTATTAACAAAGTGTTTTATACTAAAATCGATGTAATTTCCTAAAAATTTATATTTACGTCTTATATCCAATAACACATGTTTAATAAAAGAAATAATAAATAATTCTTATTTTAAATAATTTTTAGGGTAATTATTTTTATTACTATGTATTCATAAAATACAACATGATGTTTTCTACATATTTGGTATGTGTCGATTTAGATCAACTTCTTGTTGTTTTAGAGATTAATGATATATTGGTTTTTGAAATTTAGTAACCTTATTTCTAAATTTTTTGACATTGAATATGTAGAAATTTATTTTGGTTATCATTTATGATTAACTACATATGGAATGGATTAAGATAAAATTTAAATATTATTGTATGTGGATAACAAGTTCTAACTATTATGGTTTCAAAAAATATTTAATTAGAAAAGTAATGACTTTTGGGTATTATGATTACTTAATGTGCATCAGGAAAGAAAAATTAATTTGAATATCCATTTCAAGGGATAAGAAGTGAAAATAGATCGAATCACAACCAAATTACAAGATTATATTGGTGAAATGGAAAAAATAAACTAATTATATTTTCTTTAGTTCTGACATAGATAGTAAAAGAATTACTCATCTCTAGGAAAATTATTTTGGAAAAATATGTTATCCACATACTATTATTATGCAGAAATCAATGTACTTTTAACACTTCATAGATTTATGGTGTTATGATGGTTAACTTTATAATAACCATGTTTTCTATAAATATCCTTTAGAAAATGGTAAGTATTTTTCTCTTTGTGTCATGATTTTCACTTCCCAATAATGTTATCATATTTCAACGCCTAATTATTTAGTGATATTCGCATTTTTCATTCCATCTTATTTAGAGGATATTTTATTAACCCTATTAATGATGTGGTCTGAACATAAAGAAATATTAATATTACAACCATTCATTTTTTATATTCAATATTAAATTGTGAGAAAAATATTTATTTAATTAGGGTAGAATTCATCACCCTGATATTTTATCGTGTGTCTCTTTTTAGATTTAATATCTTTGATATCTTACATTACAAATAACACTAAACTTAATCAAATAATTAAATATTATTATTTAATTTTGATAGCTTTTAATTAGATGTTGTAATAGATTTAATAAATTATATTAACTAAATTATATTAATATATTTTACACATTTTTATAACATTAATTCATTGGAAACCAATTATTTATAAATTTAAATAAAATCCAATTGAACATAAAAGATGTGTTTTATAAATTTTTGTTTCCCACAGTGGAGTTTTTTCATTATAAATTAAATTAATCATAATTACTTAATTAAATTAATTAAATTTATATATATTATATATTCAATAATTTTTGGAAATCCATATAATAAGTTTTATTGGCTAAATATAGGAATAAATACAATTTCAACCATAATAATATACTTTTCTATAGGAAAATTTTCTACCTTTTAATGGAGAACCTATTTTGAAACTAAATATTGACACCATTATAAATTAAATTTAAAAAATAAAATTAATTATTGAAATATGAATATAAAATTTATATTAGGGTGATTTTCTTGTTTCTATGAGAATTTTCAATTTCGATTATTAGTGATGAATTACGAATTTAAATAGAAAACTGACTTTTCGTCTAAATAATTAATAATGATAATTTATAACATGAAATTTTATTAAATTAAAATTTGTTAAATTATAAGTCTATTATTCTAATTTTGGCCATTTTAATCAATTTAATATTGAATATATAATTAATAATGTTATTCTTTAGAACATTTTAACTTTAAAAAACTTGTTTTCTTGTCCCTTCTATGGGATTAATTTTAAATATTAATTTCTGAATTATGTGAATTTAGTTTCATTAAATGCATTTAAAATTTGAAATCATGACATAAAAATTATCTATTCAAATCATTATCATTTTTAAGAATAAATATTTGTCCATGGAAAAAATAAATTTTTACCAAGGCATAATTAATATATTTAGATTGGTAACAACTTAATAGAAATAGATTAAAATACCGACCAAAATAAAAAATTAAACGGATGGGTGATATTTTTATTTAACATAACAATGATATAAAATATAAATTTTCATAATAATCAATTTAAATTATTTCCACCTAAATTTTGGTGGATTTTATTATCAAATAACCATTATTTAATCACTAAAAATAACCCCTCCCCACATATAAATATAACCCCTCAACAACCCATTTCTCATAAAAATATTTAAATATACTTAAAACTCAATATAAACATATTATATCCACTCTCCCCACATCAATGTTATTCTATTATCAACAAATTAAAAATTCCATGTTATTTTAGGGATCTTTCAAGGAGTTGATACTCAATAGGTAATTTTCTCAAACCACCTCTCTTATTTTTTTCTTATTTTACATAATGTACTCTTACTTCATTAATCAAGGAATAATAAATCATGAATAATTCATAAATTATAATATTTTTTAAATTTAATATCTTATATCTATCCCTTTTATTAACTTATTTTATTCTATGAAATGATATAATTGTCCAAATTATGTTGATTAATCACCTCCATGAATAATGATTTTTTAATTCTCATTACTACCTCCATAGAGGCTAATAATACTATTAGTATTGATAAATAATATTTTAATATGTATATTTTATCTTATTCCATGTTTTGGAAATAATATATATGCATAATATTAATGAATGAAAAAGTAGCTCGAGATCTTCTGAAAAAACACTAAAAAATAATTAAAACATTTATCACTAACATTTTATTAAATGAATAACCATCACGTATGAAGGAAAGATGATAAGTGATTCCATTTAATTCATATGTAATTACACGAATACCATATCTCTTCATTCTAAAGATTTAGTTTCATTTTATAATAAAATCCATAAATATACACAAATAAACCAACCATGAAACCATGAAATGAACACACATCAAACAATGAAAATAAAAAAAATGTTATTTATGAAAGTGTGGAAATATGATATAAAATAATCATATATGTTATTATAAATATGATCATTTTTCTTTGATGAATTAATAACATGATTAAAAACATTAAAAAGAAGGTTAAATAATTCTATAATAAACGGAATCGTGAGGTAATGGTTTCTCTTCTTACATTTAACTATGTGACAATTATGTCATATTAAAAACATATTTCTAATGATTATTGTATATAGTAAATTTTTATATATCATATAATTAATATAATTATCTTCATAGTATTTAGTGTTTTATTTAATAATTATTTCTTTTTTTGAGGCATACAATTAGACAGCTTATATGTTATAATGGATTTCAAAACTAAATTTCCATTCAATGCGATAAAATTTTATTTCATTTATTTTTTCATGCTAATGTTGTGTATGAAATTTCGTTTGGTTACATTATGTTTTACTTCCACTTTTTTAATGTGTTCTTCTACTAAATACACATAATCAATTCATTTAATTGACAAAATGACCTTTTTAAGAGACATTGTCTCAATTGCACTTCATTGAGGAACATTTTAATGTTTTCCCAAAATTTATTTTCTATGGTGTATATAATGTACCTTTATTTAATTTATGATCATAATTCATTGAAAATATCATTTCTATAAAATATATGTATTTCTTATATCATGGATAGTCTCATTCCTTATTTTTTATACCATTTTATATTATTTATTTAGTTTGAATGTGATTTGATTAACTTGGGAAATAATGTTAAATATGTATCTATTACTCAATAAAAATATTTTCTGATAATCAATAGTGATTAATAAATTAATTCTATTATTCAATATATAATGAATGGTTTGTTCATTGAAGAATTTTTGGGGACAATGTATAAAAAATTCCCTCGATGAATTGGTAGCCTCATGACATGAATCAGCTGGCCAAATCAAAGAGGTTTCTACCCGCATACCAAAATTTGAAAGATAGTTTATCTTTATAGTAACTATCTAGAGAAAAAAATCTTGATATTAAAAAAATATAAAACTATTAATTCCATCATTATTTTTCTTCCATGGGATTAAACCATTTTTATAGAATATCCACGGTTAAATTCCAAGACCATGTGATTATTTATATGGAACTATTTGACCATCATTTAGCCTTGCCATATTTTTTTATATTAATTGTTTAATGGAACATGTTATCTGTTATTTAACCTTCCATTTGGATTCTTATAATATATTCATGATAACATCGTGTTTATTAGAAACATATTGGTCATTTTACATCGCACGAATTTTTCTTCATTTCCCGAGGATTTAAATATGAGATAATTGAATGAATTTTCAAGGAAATATATTATTAGATTCTATTAGGTATTATGTTTTATATTTTATTCCCAATGAAAAATGGGTATCATGTTTGTCATCTGGATTACTAAACTGCTAAACTATTAAGTTCTTTGGGATTTTAATATTGAATCAACATCAATATAATATACTTAAGAACTATATCTAGGATACTAAGGTGGGGGAACTACAAGTCTTTAAAATTGAAAGGATTTATTTAAGAATTATAATTTCAAATATTGTAATCTCAAAGTTCCTTAAACTTTTTAGTGGACTCCCGTATATATGAAGTATTTAAATTGGATTTACATTACCCTTGCCTCTTGGTTCCACCAAGTCCTTCAATGATAGTCATCCCAAGATGTGAACTAAGTTAGGGAGACCCAAAACATTATGTTAGAATTCCCCAATAATATAATACAGTTCAACATTAGCTGGTCATGAACATTAAAATATATAAATAATTTTATTGAGGTAGTTAAAGGATACGCCGACTTATTTATTATTATTGAGGTATTTTATGTTTTTGTATAAATTGGAAATTATTACCTTTAGTAAATAATTTTTAATATTAATTGGATTTACTTTACTGATAAACCAAGTCTTAGATAATATTTTTTCTTGTAAAAATATATTTTAATTCTATATTACTTGCTTGTTTATTCATTAATTCATGTTATAGAGACAAAGAATCCATATTGAAAAAACTATTCAACATGATAGAAATAAATAATAATGTTTTATGATAATGAAATCTTACTAATGGATAGTTTATCTAGTGGATGATAGACTAATATTTTAGGGGAGAAACACCAAGAACCATTTATGGTTATTTTTATAGTACTTCATATACCCACCAATTTATCTCTCTTGTATTGGTTTCTCCTTGGATCCATACTTAAATTACCTTCACTAACATGGGAGATCCATCCATTACATATGGTTTCACTCACATGTAGGTGAGGGGATGAGGTTCACATAAAATAAATCATTTGCATGAAATGAAAATAAATTAATTTTATAATAAATTAAATGAAACAAATCACATACAATGTTCGGGTCTAAGTTCACAATCACCAATATGCTTGCAACGACTTAAGCATTTAATAATATTATTATTCAATTCGCCATCATTAGAATTGAAGAAAAATTTCACTTGAATTAGTTAATTATATTTTTTAATTAATCCATATTTTTATCTTAATTCTTAACAAAATTTCATTGAGATTCTCATCCTTCATAATTTTAAAAAAAATTTAAAATGTAATTTAAAATTTATGGTGTAAAATAAAAAAATTTACCCTCGAGGAAACACAATGAATACCCATATGAACTACCCAATGTCTATTACAGTGTAATATTGTTTACTCTTAAATCATTTTACATACATGAGTTATAATATAATATAATGTAATGTAACTTCAACAAAAACATCACATGGTTTACATGATTCCTTTTATTAAATATAGAATGTAATGATTCAATGTGTAGAATATTAACTATAATATGACTTATACATGATATGTTGATATGAACATTTTGTAGATATTGACTAAGCGATTATATATATAAACTCACAAAATATAGTGTCCTATCAGCTTAATGAACACATGAAATTATATGTTGATATTGATTTCATTGTATAATAGATTAATTTTTTGTTTGGTATAATTTTGTATAAGTCCACAACATTTACAATAATCATCATTTAACTGAGGAACGCGCTTAGGAACAAAGTGTGAAACCATTAGATGAAAAATATTGGAGTAAAAAATATGTACAAGGGATACATGGTATGTTTTATCTGAATTACACAACCACCAGTCAGGTAGGCCATGTAAGAAGATGCACACAACATCCGGGAATAAAGGAATACACAGAGTGTATCCATGTTACAAAGTATATACTCCACCTGACTATGAATCAGGTTGGACCAATAAAAATACAGTGTAAAATTCATTCCACTCCATGTAATAAATTCACAGGTCTTAAATTATTTCCAATTTAATTCATTACATATTAAACACTAGTACACGATATGTACTCTTTTTTTATCTAGCCATATTTATCAATACCTTTAGATGAAAATTTTAATTTTATTTTATTTATAAAATTAATTGATTTGATTATATTTATGAGAAATGAATATGAATTAGTTTATATGACAATTCATATTTTAGAATGATTGAAATATTGTTTAAAACTAAAATAAAAGTGTGTAAATCAATAAATTTTTTTTAAAAAAATTATAAATAATTATTTGACAATATCTGATACTAGTCGAAGGTTTTGGGTATATTAGATGCATGTAATGGGTCATGATCGATATTGATTTTTTATTGATCTATGATTAATATGAGATTTACATGATGATAAAATCAATGACTAATAAAATTAAATCAAATAATACAGAAGATGAATAAAATGCTTGAACAAAACTGTAGGATCATCACATATTATTTATTACTAATTTATGAAACTATAGAATTACCTTTTCAGAAATTCTATCTTTATTTTTGGATCTGATGATAAATCTATGTTATACCATCGTTGTGTTGTAAAAATCCTGAATGGATTTCCTCTATCTGTGGTCCAAAAATGTTCCACAAATCGTTAAACATCATCATAAGAATATCTAGGTTATACCATGAAATATCATATAGCTTGTGTCATTAACCATTTCTCACCATGGTTATCACATCCAAAGGATTATTTTTTATCTCTCTTGACTCGAGAGTGGTCGGTATAGAAATATCACTCTAATTTATAATGAATTTTTTATAGAAGGGTGTTATATATAGATTCAAGAGGAATCTCTAGGTTTCATGGTTCCTAATAAATGAAAGAAATATTCTCCTTTGAAAATTTTAATAATTACATTTACATACATCTAGGGGAAGACATAAACAATTTCACAAGTGACCCTTATTATTTATTTAATCCATAAATAACCCTGGGTATAATTTAATAATAATATTATAATTTATTGAGAATTTTATAACTCATGAATTAAATTAAGTATTTTTTAGTAAAATAATATACAATTTATATAATATTGTCACAAGACCATTAATTTCTGTCTATCGGTCATCCAGAATAAATATTGGTCCATGAATAATGACTATGTATTTAATAAATAAATATAACATCATTAATTTCCAATAAATAACCGAATATTAAATCTAAAAAATAAAAAATAAATATTTATACAATGTTTTCTCACATAATATTCTATAGAATATCGACTGAGAGAATATATCTTATCAGAAAAATGAGAATAATTATTAAACCATGTGTGGGGATAATATAAAATCAACTGGTTAAATAATAAAGAATAATATTTTATTTAATTAAGATTCTGAATGCACTTAGTGTGAGACCATCTCGGCCTATTTCTCAATGGAAATATGAGAAATAGGGTAAATCCAAAGGATAGTGTCTCGAAACACACCAAGACACCCATGGAGAAATTATTTAACGTCAAAATGACATAATACAACTTAAAGATACTCACAATGTAATATATTTCCTTTATCACAACATTTCTAATAAAAAAGGTTTCATGTGGATTCCATCAAACTATGTGCTCGTCGTCCCTTACATTGAATTTACATAAATCAACCATTCAAATAGAACAATAAAAAAAATTGATTAAATAAGCTACATCATTTCGATCAAAAGGTCATAATATATCTACTCTTATTAAATCAAGAGAATGATAAAACCCTTTCTCACATTATTTATTAATAAGTTATTACTATTGACGCACCCAGCATACCTACCTCTCCGTAAAAATATTTCATTGTGGTTTTCATCAATACATCAATGTATTCAACATATGATACGCATTATTAATAATAATATATTATAATAATCAATAAACATTCCTACATATGAAAACATCCAATGAGCCATATAAATGTGGATTTCCTACTTGTGTGTCTCATTCTCATAATATATTGCACTAGATATTACATATGGATTAACCCATGGGATGGTTTCACCAGACATGATATCCTTTATTGTATGTTACACTTAAATGGTTTCATCCATATATAGAATGCATCTTTAAGAATACATTGTTGAAACGTATGGGTTCTCATCATTGCGGGGAACTTCTATGAGCTTTCAAAGTGATAAATACTCTTTTGGAAATTAGTGTATACTATTTCAAGAAGAATAACAATCATGAAGTGATAAGTAGTTTATAAATATTAACAAAAAAAGAATACAGGTTGTTATAAATTACATAGTAGTTGGTTTTTGGAACCAACAACAACATTCATTTCAATGTGGTGGTAAGATTTTATGACTCATTTCTCATGAGATATTGGTTCATACCATCCATGCATTGTTTATTCTTACTAGTGAGTATAGAAATGCATTTGGTGTGTGGGATATTGTTTTCCTCCATTAATTGGAAGTGATCCTAGGAAAAGAAGGTTGTTCTTATGAGCATGAGGTTATTTCTGACATTTGAACAGTGGTTTTGTGATTTCTTTATTACAGTGGAATATATGAGCTTTTGTTTTCCTACAGTACTGGTAGCGTGTGATGATGTATTCCCCAAGGCTGGGTTGGTTTTACAACTAATCAAAGACTAATATTTCTATAATGAATAACACAAATGCTATCTGTATTTCTTGTGACAGAACATCAGATGGAATATGTTGATCTTTATAACCAAAAGGTGTCGTCAAGAGTTTGTAGAGAATAGGTTTTTGTTAGAACTAGTGTTTTTAATTGGGTATCCAACATTTTTTCTCCTACGAGGAGGATGAGTGCTTGTGTTTGAGCATGGATTATCCTCCTTTGGACTATATGGCATGAGGGGAAGTATCCACTCCCAATAATCAATGGATTCCTTGACTAGTGGTTTGGGATGTAGTGATTCTCTGCGTTTTAACTCTATATAGGATATCAATAACTCTATTTTTGAAGCATGATATACCCTAAGTGAATTTCCAAATAAACTTTGGTTGTTATAAGTTAGAGGTAATAGCCATTAGTGATTTTTACATGACTGAATAATCATGTGACTTTTGACCATGATCCTTAACCCTTCTCAGATCAGCTACTAGTTGTCTTTATTAATAGAAATCCCTTTTTTAGTCTACATAAATATAGAATGTGTGAGACACTTATGGATGGTTCATTTTTCCTTTTGTAAAAGTTATAACCCTTCACTTCTATTGAAATCTAGGGAGGTACAAATCTGAGATATTTATTTTGAGGTGTATCATTACTAGATAACTGACAGAAACATTCCTGATGGATTCATTGAAGGTGGTAATCACATCGTCATTTTATAGTGACAGATGGTCGTTCTGGTCACAAATCAAGTGGAGGTTATAAGGAGGTTTTTTTCTTATAGAAATACATCCAGTGGTGGGGAGGATGTATGCAGATATTTTTTATTGGTTTGATAGATATGGTTTTGAAAATAGTTTCTGAGGTAAACACTTTCTAATTCATCTATTTATGGGTGATGTCTAATAGAACTTTATAGAGAGCTTGGGGAACTTCTGAATGAAGGAGGCAGTTTAGATTTGTATAATTTACTTTATTATCATTATAAATTTTGATTCTTAATTCTTGGGAAAAGCAAGGATAAGATGAGGGAAGCATTTGGGGAATCATTTTTAGTCTAGCATAATGATTTACTCAATCTAGTTGACAAGGTAAAAGAGGACCATTCACTTTGTAGTGTATATGCGTCATGTTTTTCTATCTATTTATAGCAAAAACTGGATGGATCATCTACCATAGGTGGGGTTTTTGTTACATGATTATGAAAATTCCTCCACAAGAGTAACAATTTTTTATGTTCATGCATTAGGATCCATGAAGAAAATTTCTATAATAGCTGGTTACTATGGGTAACAGTTCTTGGGACATATTTAGGTAGATAGTGATGGTTGTAAGTGGGTTTTTTCATCAAAAGGATGATGAGAACTACATGGTAGGATATATAGTCTTCAGTGGACTAATGATGTAGGCCTTTGGAGTTGGAAAGATATAGATTCTTAATTAGGGTGGTTAGATATATCTAAGGATCCAAGGACCAATATTTTTCTAATTCTATGTCAGGTTAGTGAGGTGGTATACAACGTAACCGTCCCACCATAGTAGTTTTTTTGTGTTCTCTACATGCCGAATATAAAGAGGTATGTGCATGACTCCTTGTATGATATTGACCTCAGTATGTTAGTTAGTGTGACTAGAATTTCAATTTCCAAATATTCAGTGATGTTGATTACAGGTTGGAGAAAGAACATACATGGGAATGTTTTTCTTTGGGTGAGAGTTTCTTGACAGTGTAAGAAACCATCGGGAGATCTCGATGGAGTGGGATACCCAATTGAGTATTTATTAAACAAATTTTTTTTCGTACTTTAGAATTTTAGGGATAAAAATACTTAATGGAGGGAATAATGTATGACCCTATTTTTTACATGTAAGCCTTCAGAATAGTTCATAGAATATTTTATGAGCCAGGAATTGACACATCAAATTCTTGAGCCCTATAAGTCTAGAAATAATTTTTGAAATATAATCAATAGATTAAATAATTTTCATACATATTTTTCCTAAAAACTATAGTGTACATTAAAAGATGATAGGACTAGAAATTTGAGGCCACCATTGAGTTCAAAATGTGAATTTTACTATAGGTGTGTCATTAATTTTTTCAATGATTGGTGACTGGTTAAAATATTTCTCAATCATAACTAAAAGAATAAATAAATTTATTTAATTATATTGTTATTTTAATGTATAGAAATATTTCTCCCTATATCAATACATTTTAATGATGATTTATTAGTGATTTACACTAATAACTAGTGATATAGATGAATATTTTAGCGGAATGTTCTTAAAGAATGATATCATATTGTATCATGGATCATTATTTCGTCATAATTAGAGGATCTTGCCAATAAAAGTGATGAAAACTAATTATACATCAGTGATCCATCTACCTTGGGTAGGATAATTTTTTTGGATTTATCCCCATTCAATTTATCCTATGATAATCCTGAATTATTCAATTAACAAATTGATTTATATATTGATAATATTGCATATACATGTATATTTTTGGGGAATATTGGTGAATTGTTTATTTTATTTTTTAAAATTAATTTTTTTCTCTAAAGGGAACAAATAATTACCAACCCATTCATGTTAAAGTTTTATTCCTCTCTTTTTTTCTTGTATTTATCCCACTGGTTTTCATTCCATCATTACAGGAACTCTATTGGGACATTGGTTCATCAAATACCTGATAAACAATCATTGTTCACCTTTTTCTTAGCATAGTGCATTGTTATCAAATATCATAGGTTTTATTGATAAAGGGATAAAGATATGATAATAGTGGCCATGGATTCAGATAGGATTGGGATGTGTGTGTGCAGTTTTTGGGGATCATGGTGACAATGAGGGTGTTGGATGATTCAAGAAAATTTCAAATGTCCATAAATTGGATCTCTAAGAATGATCGATCTTGGTAAAAATAAGTAAACAATACATAGGTGGAATTTGGTAAAGATTTAGGAGTGAATTTGATGGAATTTGAATAGACAATAATTACCATTGGATCTATTTAATTTTTTACTACATAGTGTGTAAGGGAATAACACATGATGTGTATAGGGCCTCTTGTGACACAAGTGTATACTTGTGAGGAAAAGTATCTGTGGTGCATCAAAACTATCACACAGAATTTCACCCTTACCTAGAGGAACAACATGTACCTTAGAGTGTACAAAGAAATGATAATGTTTACACGATATCATACATATAGTGTACTTAGACATGAACATGGGTCATCTGAAACAACAATGTACTTGGAAAAGGTGTACCCAGGGATTGTCATAATGAAATAGAGAATTATAGGGTGACATCAAAAAGACATGTTCTATGAGGAAACTCTTTTTTTGGAAAGGTCCATTACATGTGAATGGAGGAGATGAGAAGTTCACGGATTAGTGAGACACACAATGTACCCATAGTGACATGTTATGCACTCCTTTGAAGAGAAGATGGATACCTCTCTGTACTTATCTCATTTTCATTGTGAGATTGTGTGAGCTACCCAAGACTATTTCCTGTTGATTTTATTCCCTCAGTCTACTCCTATTATTGACTGATGGAGTATCACATTATCATCATAGATAATGACCCATATGTAGATTCTTGTTGAAATGTTTAGTGAGTGTGAGTTCCTTTATTCTAAAGCAAGTTACCTCAATACTTTTCAACTATAGACTCATCAGATTAGATCAGGAATCCCTCTAAGGGGCTATAATCAATCATTATTTAATCTCGGTTTTCTTATATACAATTTACTATAAATAAAATGACTAATATTTACATGGTCTCTGATCCCCTATATATGAGGACATTTCCAATAGGGTATAGTACCCCCCAAGTGGGCCTTAGGGACACTATCAATCAATTGATATATGATCCTTCTTAGGGTGAATTAATTAAATGGAGTGTGTATCTCTGATGAATCCTCTTTTTATCCAATGTTAATTAATTTTTATCAATACATGACAATATTGACCTCTATAATGAGTTTCATTTCCCAAAATATTGCTTGGGAAAAAGTTTTCCCCCAAATGAGCATGTTCTATCAGTTCTATTCTATCTCGAATGGAAGGGTGGTTCCATCATCTTAATGATACCAGATGTGTGTTATCCCACGGTTGAGTGCCATCATGGATGGCGGGCCTTATAAAGTGAGATTTCATGGATTAAAATTACATTTAGAAAACCCAGGGGTTCTATGGATGGTAGTTCTTATACAAATTTTGACATGGACTCATTATAATTATATCGAGATGTTTTATTTTATGAATCACATTTGGATTGAAATATAATGTGAATAACTAAATGCTCTTCATTATTTGTGTTTTTTTATTTTTAGGTGTCTGAATGTTTATTATTTTCTCACCCCTTCATGTGATCATCCCGCACATCTCATGTCATATGTAAGTAAAAAAATATTTTTTGGGTGTCATTAGGGGACTAGAAGCAGATGTAGCTTAAGAGGGATGGACAAATCAATATGCACATCAATTTTGAATTTTACAAAAGTCCCATCCATCTTAATAGGTCATACTTTAATTTCTATTTTTGAGTAGGATTGTATTTATCCCATTTTTATGTTTTGGCATACTGTGTGTCATATTATGATTGTAGGAATATTGATGTATTCATTCATTATTATAATTTATTTTATGTTTATCATTGGATAGGATTGAGGAAGTGTATGTGTGCATATATGGACTTTAGTTTTACACCTCCCCTATGATTGATATGCATTCATGGAACTAGTTACATTCCCCTGGCCTATTAGAGGTAGGCTTGGTGTACTTGAGTCTTAGTCCCCATCAGGTCAGGCTGTGAAAGCAACATTGGCATAAGACATAAGTTTTTAAGATAAAAATAATCGTTGAAAAACATTTATATAATCAATGATAATATCCAAGACAATTATAGTATATTATATTAACTATATAGTATATAATATCCCTAGAGAAGGATTGATCCCCGCACTATCATTATAGAAAAATTACACAACTTATCTAGGTTCAGTACCAACTCCAGTTCTTATAATATCATAAGTTATTATTCATTACCAAATACATTTAAGGTTTATATAATTCCAGGTCAACCCATATCATAATAAAAATCATTCATATATATCCCATTGTATCAAAAAAATGTAAGGACCACTCCAAAACTAAAAGAACAATTACCACAAGATCCCTGGCTTCCCAGGTCAAGGATGAAAACTTCATCCCTCCACAGCCTGTGCCAACCGAAAATGGTGTCTGAGTCTGAAGCAACGGATTTAGAATACTCCTCCAGTGAGGATGATTAGAATGACCCTGCTTTTATAGATGCTTATGTAATGGAAGAAAAATTGGACTTCCCAAAAGAACTAGACTCATGGATAGACGAGAATGATAGAATTGCTTTTAGAAAATACAAAGATGGTGACATGAGTTCTGACAATTATCGGGAACTCCAGAAAATAATGTTTATCTTTGTTGTTGAGGAATTCAAGATGAATCCAAATTTCGACTTCAAAGGGATTCTATGGAAATGATCTCTATTAAGCTTTTCAAGACTAAGAATCCTACTTTTCACTCTCTTTAGTTTTTCTTGTGCTACGTTTTCTTCTGCCAATACTCTCCATCATGCAAAGTTATATTTTGTTTGATATGGGATTCTAATTGCTGTAATGTGACTGAGAATACATGCACATTCATCCTAGACCTGAATGTTGATGATTTTTTTGATGAATTTGAGTCTGTGTCTCATATCTCTGTCTCATCCTTCTTTGCTCATTTTTAAATCTTTTCTTTGGATGAAATGGTTTAGAACATAATCTACCCAGTTATTTTTCCTCTCTCTTGGATTTGGATCAATTCTGTTCAGTGGATTTCTAAATGGGTTTTTCTTTGGAGGAACTTCTATGTCTTGTTTCAACTCTACTTCCTTCCATTTTGCTTATGTTCGTGTCTGCTCACCTTGGATTGGCTTGCTTTTTGAGGCTGTTTGAAATCTATTTGCTGGAATCTTTAGGATACAACTCTCTTGTTGTTTCGACTCTGATTGATGATGGATGTTTGAATTATAGTTTGGGTTTCTGAATTCAACCAGTCTCTCTGTTTAAATTGAGGTTTGGGGATCTCTTTTCCGAATGTGAAACTGTTTGATGGTTGTATTCTCTATGCTTTAAGACTAGAACTGGACTGATCTAAATATGGTTGTTTGGATTTTTATTGATGTTCTTTTAACCTCTACCTCTAGACTAGTTTGGAGGGGTATTGATGGAATATGAGGTTTTGTGTTTTAGCTTCACTCTAGTGATTTTGAAAGGTCATTTTATTCTAATTCATTGATGCATTTTTAGAAGCTTCAATCAGGCTGGTTATATTTTATGCTTGATGTGAAGAATTTAGATGGATGGATCACTTCTTCTATTGGATTCTATTTTTATTGAATGACATATTCACCTTCATTTTTCCTACACTCTGGAAGTTAGGTTCTGATTCTCCTGCTTTTTGGCTTTGATTATATGTTTTAGTGGCAGCTTGGGACATGTTTGATCTGCTATAACCTTATTTTGAAGTCCGAGTTTTAGGTTCTCTATGGATTCTGAAAAAAATTTCTTCTAGGGAGCATCATGATATTACTTTGTTGGAGAGTCATTCATTCTTTTGGCTGTTAGTTTTTTCTAAAGATTCGGAGGTTTTCATTCTGGCTAGATCTTTTTATTTATGCACTTGATGTGCAGAACATGGATGGCTGTATCTGGATGTTTTCTGCACTCTTATGGAGGTTGGATACCACTACACTTTGAAAGATTTCATCTCGACAGATATGTATCTTTGTTTTTGTTTATTTTTCATGATTTCCAATGATCTCTCTTTAAATCCCCGCTAGTGTAAACACATTACACCTCGTTCTTGTTCTTCAAATTTTTGATTTTAATAAATTCCCTTGATAACATGAACTGGGAAACGGGTTCATGTCATCACTTTTTTTAAAAAAAAATCATGTATTTTAAAGGAATTGGTTCCAAAAAAATATAACTCATAACATATATAACTCAATGTAGAGAAACAAGTTTTATAAAATCATACATAAATCATCATCATCGTAAGTCATTAAAATAATAATAGTTGATGGTATCACTGTATCATTTCCCTAGTAACTCATAATTAACATAAAAATAAGTCTTCTTAGATTAAAATTTATTTAAAAGAGAATGGAGGATAATTCTTGAGAAGTATAAGTTCATAATTTTAAAATTACATACAAAAAATCAAAAAAATTACCATATATTAATGAAAAAAATTTATTTGAAAATTACCCTTGACACATTTAAAGAAGCTTCAAAGGGTTGAGTTTTAATGAAAATGGTACATTAGTTTTCTTTTCATGTATGATAAAAAAGGATTCCATTCATATTTTTAGTAAAAATTAAAATTTACCGCATTCAAAAAATCACTCGAAGATTCATTTTAAACCATTTAGTAAAAAAATCAATCATGGGTAAAAAAAATCTTGAGGATCATATAATAATATGAAAATATTTTTCCAAAAAATAGAAAACATTGATGTGGAAGAGAAATAATTTTTGTTTTAAGGGAGAAATAATATTGTTTTTCATTAAAAAATTATTTCATTATATTGAGTACCTAAATAAATAAAAATGGAAGTAAATAATGTATTCTCAATAAATAACTATAGTATAATAAATTAAACATTTTTTACCGTGAAAGTATCATATAATTTCCATTAATAGAAATCAACGAATAAACAATCCCGGTTGAAATGATAATAAAACATAAATCC
Source organism: Viscum album (assembly GCA_963277665.1). Classification (NCBI taxonomy): domain Eukaryota; kingdom Viridiplantae; phylum Streptophyta; class Magnoliopsida; order Santalales; family Viscaceae; genus Viscum; species Viscum album. Next base: position 840,171,344 of record OY728147.1, on the reverse strand, counting down.
CAAAATATATTTTTATAGTTTATACCAAAATATACAAAAAGGGAAAACATTATTTAGAATTTGATTTAGGCATAATTTTCATGAATGTAACATAAAATTATTTCGTGGTTAGTATATACACCACAAATAGTAAAAAACTATTGAATATGGAAGAAGTTTCACAAAAATAAATTTAATATTAGAATCCCTTACCTAATTTTCTAAAATCATATGCCCATCCTCTTACAGCTTTATAATAAACATAAACCAATTATTTAGATCATTTATAGAATTTTAAATGTTTAATCTCTTTTCCTAAAACCATTTCATGAAATTATAATGTCTTTAATATATAATTCACAAAATAAAGTCCTTTACACATAAAAGTTATGATGTTAATAACATTAATAAAATTTTTCCTTCACAGAAATGGTTTTTTAAAAAATTAAAATTAATTTTCCTTAAAATATGGGTTTTAATATGAAATATTAAAATTGAATTTTAGAATTATATCCTCTTTCAAGAAAGGGTTTTGGAAAATACATAATTAATAAAATTAATATTCCATTAACTAAATTCATTAAGTTATTTGATTTCTTCCTAAGTATTACATTAATAAAATAATATTTACTTTCTATATAACCCATTCATACGATATTTAATTCATAAAAACAAATATTCTGACTCACGATCTCTTACTTTCATATAATTTTTTCTAAAACATAAAATTTATAACACATATGAGGGATTTTGGGAAAGGAGTTCACATTTAAATAGTTTCTTTTGAAGTAGAAAATATTGGATTTCATTTAATAAATAAAATTAAACTACACATGAGGACCATAATAAATAATACTAGTTCATGTTTCTTTGGTGACTTTTCGTGGATAATGATAAAATCACATATTTTTGTTATGATAAACACATTTTCATCTTATTTTTATATCATTCTTCACCACACCACAAAAATATTTAAAAATCTATTAATATCATTCATTATCATGATAATATTCTATCTATTTAATAATCCATGTCAAATGCCAACTCAAATGACCAGGTCCAAGCAATAGGGTCACATGAAATCTTTCTCACTAACTCATATACAAGAAGTTTCATACTAGAAGTGAGGGTTTGATTACATTAGTTGGGAGACTATAACCTCAATATCGTGTCATAAGACTGACACTAAATCATAAAATATATAATAAATAACAAGTGTGAAGATAAGAACAATTATAATGGAATAATTATCTTAAGATAACAAAAAAGAATAAAATTGGAAATCATTTCTAGTCTCAAAAGAGAGAAATAAAATAAATATTAAGACTATCCTAGTTCATTACATCCTCTATGTTCCATTACTCAATTTTCTAACAAATGGATATTTTCTTTCACCGAGTTTATATTTTTGAAATCTAAAAGTGCACCAATATATCTATATAGGATGTGGGCACAAGACTCGGTTAGAAAACACTAATATTTCCCCAACATATTGTGCTAAAGTATAACAAGTGTATTTCATGATAATAATAAATTTATAAAATTCATAACAATAAATATTCCAAAAACAAAAGCAGTCAAGCCCTCACCAAGCTTCCACAAAACCCAACTCTACCAGATTCGACTTTGTGATGTAATGATAATCAATCAATATCATAATAAAGAAACCACCATCCTCTTAACATAAAATCCCATATTACAGTGGTATCAAGGCATCAAGGTTGATTACCCCTAACTATTGTATCCACGAAAATTCATTGGTTGGGAACCCTAATTGTCATACCCTCTATGGACCTCGGGTGATGCCACTGGATCACTATTCTCTCGATGTTCTACCACGGGTCAGGACCTCCCACCATCATTTTCCTAACCAATGATCATTTCCATCATCGACATCATTTATTTTAATCTTCACTCTCCCACTAAAGGATAAAATTACATGATTTTCACCAATCTCAAGTCCCAATATAAAACTGAAAGGCATGGTAACACACTTATAAGGAAAAGAATATTGGGAACTCATAATATATCATTAAGAGAAAATAGTAAAAATACATAAAAACATCTGATCATAAACAAACATAAAAACATTCCCATCTCAAAATTCTCATAGAATCAAATATCACAAAATGTATCCTGGGCTACACACACCAAAAGGTTTTCATTGTCTTGAATGGATATCTAGTACAGAAACACAAAAATTATAACATAGAAAAATTGGTAACTAAATCCCTATGAGGTAATGAACATCCAACCCAAAAATTATTTGACATCAATGGAAATGAAAAGCCACACTATGTGGTTCAAAATGGGAAATGGAAACCTCAATTGTCAAGAATACAATCCCTTAGGACTGATTATTATAATTTTCAACACATCAACAATCGAGGTAAGTCAAGGGTTCCTATTAGCAAAAGTATCTATTTTATTCCAATGAATTAAATATTACATGGGATGATGCTACCTCACTCTTAAATAATATCAATTTTTTACCAGAAAACAGGTACTAGAGCTCTTGTCCCCAAGAATAATTAAAAAATCACATTTTATATCACTACTGGCATTTTATGTTTTCTTGATGGATCATTAAAGATGAACTATCATTGAAAAAAGTCTATTGTGAATAGTATATGTTTATAATGACCCATCATATAAAATGGAAAATCAATTCCTATTTTTTTGCTGACTTGTAGAATATAATAATTATTTTAGATAGTGGAGTCATCCTTCTCTATTAATTCCCAAAGTTATGTTAAATAAGAAATTTGTATGGATCCGCTAGAAATACCCAATTTCAATAGATGAACAGATAAATCACAATTACTAATATTTTCAAAACCTATAAAGTCAAAAACAAATTAAAATATAAATATATAAAAATTTATATTTATTTAAAAATATTAAAAAAAATAAAAATTCTATATCAATTAAGACATAATATTTTTATCATCTCAAAATATAGAATATTCATCATAACTCAAAAACCAAAAATATGTATCAAGTGTAGTAGGACAACTCGATGGATTTCGGGGAGGAATATCTATACCAATTCCACACAAAAGTCATCAGATATACTCTAAAATCTACTCTTCTCTCTGATGTATCTACTCATGATCCTCCTCCCTCTATTTGTATCTATTGTATCATCTCACCAGATCTCCCAACCTCTCATCATACTATGAAGCAGATGATGATGATGACTCTCTATGACTTATCTTTGTGTTAACCAATGACATCATATAAGTACCATAATAACTCATTGGATTCATTTGGTAACCAATAATGATCTCTAAACCATTCTAAACACCATGAAAAGTCATCTGTATCTAAGACCCCTCATCCAATCTCAAATCACCAGTGGTATCTTCTTCATTGTCATTATGAATCTCTCCTGACTGATAAGTCACCTAATGATATGTTTCCATCAAATATATTTATAAATTTGAATAAAAATAAAAATAAAAATTGTTATTTTTATAAAACATAATTCCTATAATTTGGAGATGTCTATCACCTATAAGTTTTCATTTTAAGGAATTGTTTTACATCTTATAAATGTCTGACACTTTAATAGAGGGGTCAGTAGTGTCCTCTATAATATAAAAAAATAACTTTTATAGTATATATACATTAATAAAATATATTATATAACATATGTCATCGATGTAGGCCAAATGTACAACATTGAGCCATATGTGTGGACTCATGACCAACATAGCAATAATATCTAGATGATGATATCTTTAAAAAAAATATCATATATTTTAGGATCTCAATACATCTCATTCATGATTTCATATATAGTTAGGTTTTTGGGAGATGTAGAACTATGAAAAATAAATACCTGAAAATCTATTCATATCTATCCTTCTAAGGATGTTTAAAAATAGATTAAAAAATTAACATATAAAAATATTCAAGGCAAACAAGATAATATCCCTTAAGATATTTTTAATTAAAGACCAAAAATTCTATACTAAAACTAACAAATATATTATTAATTAACTAAATTTAAAAATATATATTATTTTTAAATTACTATCTAGTGGTTGAACATCTATTGAGGAATTAAAATGGGAACTTGATCCCCTAACACACATGGAACAGGACAATAATGTCCTTGAATCAGACAATACTAGCTAAGAGCTACATAAAAAACAATGAAAATACAAAAATAGACATTATTACTAAAACTAAAAAAATGTTATCGTGAAATAAATATGTTGTACAATTAAGAATACATCTGTAAAAAATGATCAAAATCAAGAGATGAGTTTTAATATGGAACATGGTCCAAAATTATCAATCAAGCATGACCACACCCCATATTAATACGCACACCATCCTATAGATTAGATTAATTTGGAATATTATCTGGAAGGTCATCATTAATGAGGCAATAAAATATATCATCGAGAGAATATCCAAATATCTAAAGGAAATATTATTACTTTTCTAAAATATTCAATAAAAATATAAAATATACAAACTAATAAGCACCGTAACATGATAATTTGACTTATAAATAATTTTTTATGCATATATAAAATAAAAAATATTAATAATCATTTTAATATATTATGTAAATATAAATAAAAAATATAACAAAATAATTAAACCTCAAAATATTTTCTAATATAGCTTTTAATTTTATGAAACTAATAAAAAGAATATAGAATATAATCTTATTACCTATCAATAATTGTCAATACATACGTAAAAAATAAAAAACTAATAATTATTGGCATTATAAAAGGATAATAATAGATCATCATATCTATCCATTGAAACAAAAAATCATACCAAAAAAAAATTTATACAAATATCATGAATAAAATAAAAGAAAATAACTGTATATAATAAATCAATCTTTTTATCCTTTCTTCATCTAGGTCAATTTCTTTATAGAGTTATAGACCTAACATATAATGATATTATATCATTTTAGATTAGTATTCAACATATTAAAATAATACATTACTGAGAACAGTAATAGTGTAGTGTATTTTGAGGCATAGAAAAATAATAATCTATAATGGTGAATGATCTTAAACACCCCCATAAAGATCTACACCATTATTAATTCTACATAAACCCATCCTTCATAATATAGGGAAAGAAAACATAAGAAAGGTGAGTTCTCAAATGCTCAGCAAGGACAAATATGGGAGATGTGTAATCATAATCATGAGAATAATGGTACAATAATATGATCATGAAAATAGAAGATCATACAAAACATATAAAAGATCATATACATTAAACATGTCATAAATAAGGGAAGTTGATAAGACATGAATAATAATGAAATAATGAACATAGGACATGAAATAATAACATATGAATAAAACATGTAATTTTGGTAGACAGATAAGTGTATAATACTTTACATAGTATCCATTGATTCACTTCCAAAACCATCTTAGTAGTAATATTTACTCCCCAAACCATCATGGTAGTCGTGTTTCACTCCCATCGCAACCTTAGTTTCATAAGTTCACTACTCATAACATTTTGGTTGTCATGGTTCAACCCCATGGATATATTAGTTGTCAATGTTCACTCCAAATACCAACATAGTCTACATCATTTGATATAAATATTTACACAATTGATTGGAGGGAGATATAGATCCCACCCATATCATAATGAAATCATACATACATGTTCCACTGGATCATTAAAAATCATTACATGTTCCATGAAAATAAATGGGTCTCATAACCACATAAAATACCATATCTCATGTTTTCTCTATCATAGGTTATCATATTATACTTATTTTAATTATTCATCTCATTTTCATGCATGTTATTTTGAAAAAATTGTTATCAAATAAACCTCGTTTTGCTCAAATTTATGGTTTAATAGTCTTTCATACTTCATGACACATTAAATTTTTTAGTGCTTCATATTATTATTAGAGGGAATTTTTTATACTTATGATTATTCATGTTGATCTACTATATTAAATATCTATCACATAGTGGTTTTTTTGTACATCCAAATACACGACATAAGGTTGATGATAAAGTAGGAGCAGTGCCAATTATTATAATCAGTGTGTTTCCATTCCATATTATATAATTTAATATTTCAACTTTTCATTTTACCAATCATATATTATTTTTGGGTATGCAATTATAGATAATCATTAGAGCCTCTCATAACATTTTATGAATCCCAAAAATAGTTGTTTCTCTCCATTAGCCACACATGTCCACCCAGACGTGTGTGGAAAATCACCAGTCACCTACCTGTATTCTGAAATCTGTGCATGATGTACCCATGTGTGTTTGGTGAATGATGGTTATATTAATTTTCACCTCTAAATCAACTTTTACATGATATGGTTAAGATAACACCTACAATTGCTTTTTGGTGGCTACTTTTGAGCCGGTTCCCAAGGATGTTCGGAGTTTTTTTCATCCCATTATCACATATGCATTTTAAAAAATGATAGTTTTATCATTTAGAATTAGTGCATACAACGTTATGATTTGAAATTTAAATTTTAAATGCCTTCATAAAAATTTACCCTACTTTTTTATATTTTGACATTATCAAAAAAAATTACAAAATACTATTTCACCATTAAATCATATAATCATAAAGTTGGAACACTTAATGTTAAACAACTCTCGTTTAATCATGTCAAAGTCATCTCATTTGACTAGGGTTTCTTGTGGACATAAAAACCCATGCTTTTATTCATCAATACATTCTACTAAGACAAATTATATTCAACATTAATAAAATAATATAACACAAACACATTGTATGACAAAACTCCCATCATGAAGTGTATCTAGAATCACATTCATACCTCTTATCACATAGTATACCATGAATGATTTTTCTTCACCCCATTACATAGTTGATTAGTAATAACTATTTTCCATCCCATGATTATTAATGTTCCTAGTTTTGGATAGATCATTGAGAGGGGGAGGGGAGAATCAGTGATCTCATTTTCTATTTATGAGTCACTCCTTTTTAACACGAATTTTTTAACATGTTCAAGTATTAGTAAACAACGATATTAATAGGAGTGTTTATGAGGGTTTTCATTAAAAAACCACTCCACTTCATGTTTCATAGATGATCCATCATGTATTAATAACTAATGATGCAAGTGATTACAGGATAAGTAAGTCAGAAACATGAACAACAATATCCAACAATCAATCATACAACATAATCACAAATTTCTTCTTCAATATTTTCTTATAAAAAATCCTCGTAATTTCTATTTTTATGAATGTTTAAACATCCCAAAGAAAAAAATCCATCAAATTTTTTTGAATATAAGAAATACCAAATTATCATTTTTAAAATATTCTATTACTCGGTGACATGATCTTTACCTATAAGTTCACTGGATCTGTTTTCCTTATGTTCACTTCTAATTACATTATCAACTACCTGAATATGTTTTTTGGTCTCAAATATCACACCATATTATATGTAATTTGGTTCTTCATTATCATTTTAAATACTCAGCTTCACTAGGTATATTTCTTATGATATCCTCTAAAATTATACTTCATTTCTTCCTTTTATACTGTCTTGTATTAGGGGACTCCAAAATACCAACATTACCTTTCTTCCTCGTACTTATATCTTATATATTTTTATGATTTTTTATAAATATTATTTATAAAAATTTAATTTATCGAAACCCAATAATTTCTTATTTTATAGGATAATGATTATAATTATATTATACCATCATAAAATACAACATAGTATTCTATCTGTGAAAAAGTTAGCTCTTGGATTCTCTCACTATTTTTTAAAATAGAAAAATTTCTAAATCACCCACCATACTTATTGGGCAGAGATTCCTCATTATCTCTAATATTTTAACAATTTAAAAATATTTAAATCTCTATGAAATGTTATCATAATTTTTATTTTTATGTCTCAATATACCTGGACTTGCAACATGGAACATACTTCTAGAGAGTTGAACTATTTTCAATTTACCAAAAACTACCTTTACTGGTGTTCATTTAATCTAAAATTGGACCAAGATTAATGTAAATGGTCATCATATTTGAATCCATGAATATATGTTTAACAATATCCTTTTTTCATTAAATTTAATTAATTTTTCTGAATAGTTCTCAATTATCACATTTATGGAATATCATCTTTTTTCTAAGGAAAATATCTTATGATGATTGAAATATAATTTGGGCTTCAAAATTTTGTTATTTTCTTTGAAAATATAATACATTATATGATATTTTCCTTGGAAAAATTCATGCAATGTCAAAAATCATAAAGTAACATTCAATATCTTCTATATATATAGAGTTTATTACTAAAAAATAGCATACATGTGACTATCAAATTGATGAATTTATTTTATCATTTTTTATAATATCATACCATATATAATATAACTTATGACATACCCATGTAGATGAGTTATCATACTAGTTTCCCATGAAGATGAATTTTGTTATATTCTACCATTAGATGTTAATTCCCTTTGCAAAATTACTCATACACTCAAAAGTGATATAATATTATCAAAATATTATACGATATATCAAATATTTTTTTTATGATTAAATATCATACACATAGGATAAACCAATTTGTCAAATTATTATTTTAATTCTCAAACACAATAATTTACTAAAATATATTTAAATCATTTAAAAACATTTAAAAATATAATAAATATTTCATAAACACGTCCAAAATTTCATAGATCTGTGTACCTTCATCCACTAACTCTTTACTTGATTTTCTTGATGATCATTGAACATAATAATCTAATTTAGGGACAAATTAATCTTGTTTATAAATACAGATATTCCATTCCCATTACTCATCATGTATCCAACATATTATTTAAATCATACCAACATATATTGATAACTTTCTTCATGCAATAGAGTCCACTCTAATTGAAAATATATACTAGTGGAATATGAGGGAATAATATTATCACTCTTTTTTTGTTATCAATATTATCAAAAATAAAATTTCAATATATTTGATAAATTTTTTTCTACCCCTTATGTAACATCCTAGGTAAATAAAGAATAAATAATTTTCATATTTATTAATATTTGAGAATTAAATGTTAAATTTACTTTAAAGGGGTTGCTATGTTCGATTGCGTACCCGATACGCAACAAAGAGTTTCATTGAAATCTTACGTTGCACACTAGTAATAAAATAATATTATTTTAAATGGTAGTTACCACATAGTCATTGTATTGGCTTAAATGGATACAAATAACTAAAATATGAATATATATGTTTTTTAAATGTTTTTACTTTTATCTAAAAAAAGATAAAGGCTTAAAATACGAAAAGATTTCATTTTTTTAGCATATATGCCCTAATTTTCACTAAAGGATCACTTATCGCCTTTTGATGGAGAACCCGTCATTAAATATATTTTTGTTCACTCTTATAAATTCTATTAGAGCAAATAAAACTCTTCCTTAGAATTGGGACATCAAAATTTACTTTGTGTAAATTTTTGGTATCTTTCCGATAAAGTTCATTTTTTTAATGAATAATGTAAAATGTTGTATTTAAATTCCAAACCTCTTTTTAATCTAATTTATTTATATGATTACATTATCATTTTAATTGGTTTTAAAGTGAAATTAGAATATATTTTTACCATTAAATTCAATATTGGTCGTTGGAATTAATTTCACTTTGAAATCGGACTTAAACTAGTGTCAATCTTTTGATACATATTGTTTCATAAAAACATGCTATTTGCTCTGACAGTGGGAATTAATTATTAAATTAATTAATGCAACTTATATGTTTTGAATTTTTTAAAATAGACATCATTTTTGATTTCGGAATATCAAATATAGCTTAGGGCGATGTTTTGGTATTTTTCTGAAAAACTTCAATTTTTGATGAATAGTGAAACCACTAAGTGGTACTTATAAAAACTGATTTTTTGTTTAAATAAAATTTTACCACTTCTGTATTTTGAATTTCAAAAATCCGACATACATGGTTTTCATTAAGAAGTAAAATGTGGTTCAATGGGATTAAAATAATTTTTTTTTGGTGAATAGTAACTTATTAAGTTTTTAATCGCGATTATAGGTAATTAGTGTAGTTTAAGGTAAAAATAATGTTTTAATAATATGAGATGAGCTTGACACATGTCCTACCCTAATTTGATGTGTCATGTCCGACCAAGAAAATCCATGGGTCAACTTGGGGACCCCATGGAGCCACTTTGGTTGGGAAATGAAATAAATGACTTTTTATTAAATGTTAAAGTAAAAATGACACAAACATGAGATGTTTTACAAAAACAATTTTTTACATGGGGTTATACAAAGTCAGATTTTTTTACTATAAATATTCATTAGAAATATAAAACTATTTCCTACATCATGATATTTTTTTTATAATTTTTAGACATTAAATAAATTAAATTATTTATGACACCATGATGATGCAGTGATTACCTCATTATTTAACGATTTAAATAAAATGGAAAGAAAATGTACAATCTAAGACCTAACCATGTCCAAAACCTATTGGATGGGTGGATTTCGAGCCCTTATCACCCTATCTTCGAATTATATCAATGTGGGACCTTTTAAATCCGAAAATAATTTTACAATAAAGTAACATTTCCTTACTTTCCAAGAGTGCCCCTCCTCTCCTCTTATAAAAGGCCCCCACCTCTAAAACCTTACCCACACTTAAAAAGATTTTGGCTCAGGAAACCCCTGCCCATTTTGTCTTTCAAAATCCCTCTCTTACTCCTTGAAGCCTCAATTTGGGCAGATTTCTTCCCAAGGAAGCCTTTGAGAACAAATCTAAGAGAGTTGCCCGATTTTAAGGTAATGTCTTCACTTGTGTTCTTTTGTTTTATTTTGCTTCTCCAACCCCCTAAACTATTTTTATTCATTTTTTTTGTAACAAATCCAGTATATTAAATATACTAGAATGTTTTTATAAGAATATTTCGAGCTAAAATTACACACATCTACATCTAATGGTTAAAGAACATATTGTGTCTGTGGTTGGCGAATTTCTGCCTCACGAAACGATGATTGTTCAATCTTCTTTTAAACACCTTTAATAGTGGCCATTAAGATGTAACTATATTTATATATGATATATATTATGTTTATGTTTTCCTTATGCTTCTTTATTTTTCATTTGTGGTTTACCTTTATGGTTTCCATTGTGGGTAAACACGATAATTTCATTTTAGGAAGTGCGGACTACCGCCCCCTCAAAGTGATGTGATTCGTTAATGCCATATGTGGGACGTATAAAGGATGGATTTAAAGTTATTATATATGATGTTATACTGGAATTATAATATACCTCTATATCATTATTATTTCTTTCCATTAAAGTATGAGATAGAAATGAAAGTAGCGTTCATGCGTACGTACGGCTTACCGTCTCCATGAACGGTGCATTTCATTTCTTATCCCCAAATGTAATGTACTATTATAAGTACATGTATATAATGGATATATATGATGAATGATACATCTAAATGATGAATATAATTCTAGAATTAAAATATACATACCTCTCATTTAGTTTTAATTCCATTAATATGACAAAGAAATGAAAGTAGCGTTCATGCGTACGTATGGCTTACCGTCTCCATGAACAGTGCATTTCATTACTTACCTATAAATGATTATGTAATATTATAAATACATTTATATGATGGATATATATGATATATATGATATCAAAATCAGGAATGTCATTCTGGATATAAAGAACCTTTGACCACACGAACAACATGTAATTGTAAGAAGTCCACTTTCGACTTAAGAACCAAATATCGACAAAACAAAAAATTTTAACTTAATGATTACATAATGTTTATAACATGGAAATAAGTGATATAAAATGAATAATAAGCTTGAAAAAGGTTCTGAAGCAATTAGAAATTAACTCAAGTTTATTATTCTGGACGTTAAAGAACGATCGAGTCAAGTCGGACCCGAGGTAAGGGACTTCGTCTCAATCTCCTTTCATTGAGGAATATTTCGTTTTATACACAACTTTCTTTTATACGGTGTATAAACCCCTTTGACTGTTAATTTTATACAAAAGGAATCTTTTTCTACAAATCATTTTACAAAACGAAAAAAAGTAATGTTTCTTTTAACGTACGTGGTGACAACGACCTTTTCCGCCACCGCGATTATTATTTGGTCTTTGGCTTCCTGAACAAGCTATAATGTTTTGTTAAAATGAAATAAATACCATATACTCTTTTATGTATTTTGGTATTGAAAATGGTTTTTATAATGGATTTTTTATTTCAATATATTTAAGTGATATATTGTGATCAAAGTGTGGAAATGTTTTCTTTCCATTATATTTTTTTATGTATTATGATTTTTATAATGGTACTTGGACATTTGATGGGTGGTTACGTGATAAACCATATGACGGGTGGTTCCGTGAAAACCAGGACGGGTGGTTACGTTATAACCTCCAATGCATTGGGTATGGAAGTCGGTCGTATGGCTATTCCATTAAGTATGTATGGAAGTTGGCCGTATGGCTATTCCATTAAGTGATATGTGTGGAAGTCGACCGTATGGTTATTCCACTTAAATATGTTTATGTCCCAAGTTACCTTTATATGTTATGTGTTCTTTATATGGGTATTATGGTAATCCTTTGGTTACAAAAGGGTAATTAATGATATTTTATTCAGTTAGGAGTTTTTACTACTTCATGAAGGTAAAGGTGTTACTTTGATAAAGTATACATGGTTTACTTGATGTTTGAATAACTAATAGTTTTCATTCTTTGTGTATCCCTTTCTGAGCTTTTTATGCTCACCCCAAGTTTTTTTGAAATGTTTTTCACAGGACATAATGAAGAATAGGGTCAAGGATGGGATCAAGGGAAAGTCATTCTATATAAAACATGGAACTAGACATGTTTCTTTTTAAGAGTTTTTTATTATATGGAAACTCAGTAGAAGTGTCTACTTTGTAATCTTTTGAGATGTAACAGTTATGTCCTAATTCTCTAAAACTCTAAACCTGAAAAGATCCTCAATGTGAATTATTCATTTAATTCAATATTAAGTAATGTTTAAGGTCGGGGCCTTATAGCTGGTATCAAAGGTCAGTTTAGACAACTTTACGAGTTAGAAAAGTGTTAAATTATAAGTTAATTTATGGTATGATTGAAATGATATAGCATTTATGGATTACTATGTTGCTTCTCCTAAGATATTTTTGTGTTAAGAATGGTTTTTCATAGAAGAAACAGAACAGATTTTTTGGGAAGGCATACAGAGGGAAATGACCTTTCAAATCAGTATCCTGAGATGGTCAGAATCAGAACTAAACAGTTTGTTCTAGTGATGGCTCATTTGACTCAGGTGAAAATTGTTTGTTGTTTTTATTGATGATATTTTGGTGTTTTCTAAAAGTAAATAGGAGCATGAAATTCATTTAAGGGTTATCTTGCAAACCTTAAAAGAAAATAAACTATATGGAAAATTTAGCAAGTGTGAGTTTTGGTTACAAAAAATTTATTTCCTTGGTCACATTGTTTCAAAAGATGGCATAACTGTTGATCCTGCTAAAACAAAAGTTGTTGAAGAATGGCCAAGACCCACAAATGTAACCGAGATCCGTAGTTTTCTTGGTTTGGAAGGTTACTACCGAAGGGTTGTTGAAAATTTTTCACGGTTATCTAGTCCAATGACTAAGCTAACTCGTAAGGGTGTTAAGTTCATCTGGAAAAAAGAATGTGATGATTGTTTTCCAGAGTTGAAAAGAAGATTGGTGAAATCTCCAATTTTGGAACTTCCTTCCAGGAATGGTGAGTTTGTTATATATAGTGATGCTTCGTTGATGGGACTTCGATGTGTCCTTATGTAGAATGATCAGGTAATTGCTTATGCTTCACGTCATTTGAAAACTCATGAGGTAAATTACCCTACACATGATTTGGAAGTAGCTGCTGTTGTTTTTTCTTTAAAAATTTGGAGGCATCATTTGTAAGGAGTAAAGTGTGAAATATATACTGATCACAAATGTTTAAAGAATATATTCACTCAGAAAGAATTGAACATGAGACAGAGGAGATGGATGGAATTACTCAAGGATTATGATTGTACAATTCATTACCATCCGGGAAAAGCAAATAAAGTTGCTGATGCTTTGAGTCGAAAAAGTAATGCTTCATTAACCATACTACATTTGGAACGAGATCCTTTGGTTTTTGATTTGATGAAATTTCGCATAAAAGTTGTTAGTGCAGGAAGTTCTTCTGTTTTGTTTCAGGTATCAGTGAGATCATCCCTATCAAACAGAATCAAGCAAGCACAGAAGCGAGACAGTGAGTTGCAGAAAAAGGTAGAGCTGGTTTAGAAGGGTAAGTTGCATGAATTCAACATTGATAATTATTTGGTTTTGAGGTTTGGGAAGATATTATGTGTGCCTTGTGATTCATAGTTGAAGAATGAGTTGTTATGTGAGGATCATAGTTCCCCGTTTTCAGTTCATCCTGGCAGTACTAAGATGTACAGAGATCTGCGGGAGTATTACTGGTGGGATGGAATGAAAAGAGATATTTCTGATTTTACTGTGAAGTGTTTGACTTGTCAGCAGGTTAAAATAGAGCGGTAGTTACCGAAAGGGATTCTTCATCCTTTACCAGTGCCAGAGTGGAAATTGGAAAATATATCCATGGATTTTGTCGTGGGATTACCGAAGACATCTAGAAGTAATAATGCAATCTGGGTTATTGTTGAGCGCTTGACTAAATCGGCTCATTTCCTTGCTATTCGAGATATTTTTCCCAAGATCAACTTTCCTATTTGTATCTTAAAGAGATAGTCAAGTTACATGGAGTTATTCTCTCCATTGTGTCTGATCGTGATCCCAGGTTTACTTCTAACTTTTGGAAAGGCCTTCAGAAGTCATTGGGCACTGAATTAAATTTTAGTACAACATCTCATCTACAATCAAATGGGCAGTTAGAATGAACAATTCAGACCTTGGAGGATATGCTACGATCTTGTTCGATGGAATATCATGGAAGTTGGGACCAACATCTTTCTTTGGTTGAGTTTTCATATAATAACAATTTTCATTCTAGTATACAGATGGCACCGTTTGAGGCATTATATGGGAAGCGATGTCGAACTCCCACTTTTTGGGATGAAGTGGGTGAAAGGAAGCTGATGGGACCAGAATTGGTAAAATAGATGGCAGAAAAAGTTCAGTTGATTCAGAAACACATGATAACAGCTCAGAGTAGGCATAATAGTTATGCGAATAACCGGAGGAAATATCTATCTTTCGAGGTAGGTAATCATGTTTTTCTCAAGGTTTCTCAATGGAAAAGTGTGATGTGATTTGGTAAGAACGGAAAGCTCAGTCCAAGGTTCATTGGACCATATGAAATTATAGAGAAAGTTGGATCAGTTGCTTACTGAGTGGTTTTACCTCCGAGTTTATCTTAGGTACACAATGTTTTTCATGTTTCGATGTTTAGGAAGTATATTCCAGATCCATCTCATGTTTTGAGGCCAGAGGTAGTTCAGTTGGAAGAGAATCTCTCCTATAAAGAACAACCAGTACAGATTGTTGACCGAAGAGAGCAAGTGTTGCGAAATAAGGTAATCCACCAGGTAAAGGTTTTGTGGAAAAACCATATGGGTAAAGAGGCAACGTGGAAATCTGAAAATGCTATGAGGGATAAATACCCCCACTTATTTTGATAAGTGAATAAAATTGCAAGGACGCAATTCCCAAAAGGGGGGAAGGATGTAACATCCCAGGTAAATAAAGAATACATCATTTTCATTTTTATTAATATTTACGAATTAAATATTAATTTTACTTTAAAGGGGTTTCTATGTTCGATAGCATACCCGATACGCAACAAAGAGTTTCATTGAAATCTTACTTTGCACACTAGTAATAAAATAATATTATTTTAAATGTTAGTTAACACATAGCCGTTTTATTGGCGGAAATGGATATAAATAACTAAAATATTATTATATATGTTTTTTAAATTTTGTTACTTTTATCCAATAAAAGATAAAGGCTTAAAATACAAAAAGAATTCAATTTTAGGCATATATGCCCTAATTTTCACTAAAGGTTCACTTATCGCCTTTTGATGGAGAACCCTTCATTAAATATAGTTTTTTTCACTCTTAAACATTCTATTAGATCAAATAAAACTCTTCTTTAGAATCGGGACATCATTATTTACTTTGAGTAAATTTTTGGTATCTTTCCGATAAACATCATTTTTTTAATGAATAGTGTAAATGTTGTATTTAAATTCAAAACATCTTTTTAATATAATTTATTTATATGATTAGATTATCAATTGAATTGGTTTTAAAGTTAAATTAGAAAAAAAATTACCATTAAATCCAATATTGGTCATTGGAATTAATTTCACTTTGAAATCGAACTTAAACTAGTGTCAATCTTTTGATACTTATTGTTTCATAAAAACACGATATTTGCTCTGATAGTGGGAATTAATTATTAAATTAATTAATTCAACTTATAAGTTTTTAATTTTTTAAAATAGACATCATTTTTGAATTCGGAATATCGAATATAACTTAGGGTGAAGTTTTGAAATTTTTCTGAAAAACTTCAATTTTTGATGAATAGTGAAACCACTAAGTGGTACTTATAAAAACTGATTTTTCATTTAAATGAAATTTTACCACTTCTGTGTTTTGAATTTCAAAAATATGATATACATGGTTTTCATTAATAATTAAAATGTGGTTCAATGAGATTAAATTTTTTTTGGTGAATAGTAACTTATTAAGTTTTTAATCGCGATTAGAGGTAATTAGTGTAGTTTAAGGTAAAAATATTGTTTTAATAATATAAGATGAGCTTGAAACATGTCCTACCCTAATTTGATGTGTCATGTACGACCATGAAAATCCAGGGGTCAACTTGGGGACCCCATGGAGCCACTTTGGTTGGGAAATGACATAAATGACTTTTTATTTAATGTTAAAGTAAAAATGACACAAACATGAGATGTTTTACTAAAAGAATTTTTACATGGGGTTATACAAGTAAGATGTTTGACTATAAATATTCATTAGGAAGATAAACAGATTTCCTACATCATGATATTATTTTAATAATTTTTAGACATTAAATAAATTAAATTATTTATGACACAATGATGATGCAGTGATTACCTCATTATTTAACGATTTAAATAAAATGGAATGATAATGTACAATATAAGACTTACACATGTCCAAAACCTATTGGATTTGTTGATTTCGAACCCGTATCACCTTATCCTTGAATTATATCAATGTGGGACCATTTAAATCCGAAAATAATTTTACAATAAAGTAACATTTCCTTACTTTCCAATAGCGCCCCTCCTCTCCTCTTATAAAAGGCCCCCACCTCTACCACCTTACCCACACTTAAAAATACGTTGGCTCGTCCAAACCCTGAACATTTTGTCTCTCCACATCCCTCTCTTACTCCTTGAAGCCTCACATTGGGAATAAGTCTCCACATGGAAGCCCTTGAGCACAAATCTAAGAGAGTTACCCGATTTTAAGGTAATGTCTTCACTTGTGTTCTTTTGTTTTATTTTGCTTCTCCAACCCCCTAAACTATTTTTATTCATTTTATTTATTACAACTAAGGTATATTCAATATACTAGGATGTTGTTATAAGAATATTTCGAGCTACACATACACACATCTACATCTAATGGTTAAAGAACGTACTGTTTCTGTGGTTGGTGAATTTCTGCCTCGCGAAACGATGATTGTTCAATCTTCTTTTAAACACCTTTAATGGTGGCCATTAAGATGTCACCCTATTTATATATGATATATATTATGTTTATGTTTTCCTTATGCTTCTTTATTTTTCATTTGTGGTTTACCTTTATGGTTTCCATTGTCGGTAAACACGATAATTTCATTTTAGGAAGTGCGGACTACTGCCCCCTCAAAGTGATATGATTCGTTAATGCCATATGTGGGACGTATAAAGGATGGATTTAAAGTTATTATATATGATGTTATACTGGAATTATAATATACCTCTATATCATTATTATTTCATTCTATTAAAGTATGAGATAGAAATGAAAGTAGCGTTCATGCGTACGTACGACTTACCGTCTCCATGAACGGTGCATTTCATTTCTTATCCCCAAATGTAATGTACTATTATAAGTACATGTATATAATGGATATATATGATTAATGATACATCTAAATGATGAATATAATTCTGGAATTAAAATATACATACCTCTCATTTAGTTTTAATTCCATTAATATGACAAAGAAATGGAAGTAGCGTTCATGCGTACGTACAGCTTACCGTCTCCATGAACGGTGCATTTCATTTCTTACCTCTAAATGATTATGTAATATTAAAAATACATGTATATGCTGGATGTATATGATATATATGATATCCAAATCAGGAATGTCATTCTGGATATAAAGAACCTTTGACCACACGAACAACATGTAATTATAAGATGTCCACTTTCGACATAAGAACCAAATATCGACAAAAAAACATTATTAACTTAATGATTACATAATGTTTATAACATGGAAATAAGTGATATAAAAGGAATAATAAGCTTGAAAAAGGTTCTTAACCAAGTAGAAATTAACTCAAGTTTATTATTCTGGACGTTAAAGAACGATCGAGTCAAGTCGGACCCGAGGTAAGGGACTTCGTCTCAATCTCCTTTCATTGAGGAATATTTCGTTTTATACACAAATTTCTTTTATACGATGTATAAACCCCTTTGCCTGTTAATTTTATACAAAAGGAATCTTTTTCTAAAAAGAATTTTACAAAACAACAAAAAGGAATGTTTCTTTTAACGTACTCGGTGACAACGACCTTTTCTGCCGCCGCGAGTATTATTTGGTCTTTGGCTTCCTGAACAAGCCGTAATTTTTTTTTAAAATGAAATAAATACCATATACTCATTCATGTATTTTGGTATTGAAAATGGTTTTTATAATGGATTTGTTATTTCAATATATTTAAGTGATATATTGTGATCAAAGTGTGGTAATGTTTTCATTCCATTATATGTGTTTTATGTCTTATGATTT
This sequence comes from Viscum album, assembly GCA_963277665.1. Taxonomy (NCBI): domain Eukaryota; kingdom Viridiplantae; phylum Streptophyta; class Magnoliopsida; order Santalales; family Viscaceae; genus Viscum; species Viscum album. Next base: position 840,152,235 of record OY728147.1, on the reverse strand, counting down.
TTATAATGGTACTTGGACATTTGATGGGTGGTTACGTGATAAACCATATGACGGGTGGTGGCGTGAATACCAGGATGGGTGGTTACGTTATAACCTCCAATGCATTGGGTATGGAAGTCGGCCGTATGTCTATTCCATTAAGTATGTATGGATGTTGGCCGTATGGCTATTCCATTAAGTGATATGTGTGGAAGTCGACCGTATGGTTATTCTACTTCAGTATGTTTATGTCCCAAGTTACCTTTATATGTTATGTGTTCTTTATATGGGTTTTATGGTAATCCTTTGGTTACAAAAGGGTATGTAATGATATTTTATTCAGTGAAGTGTTTTTACTACTTCATGAAGGTGAAGGTATTACTTTGATAAAGTATACATGGTTTACTTGATGTTTGAAAAACTAATAGTTTTCATTTTTTGTGTATCCCTTACTGATCTTTTTATGCTCACCCCATGTTTTTTTGAAAAGTTTTTCGCAGGACTTAATGTGGAATAGGGTCAAGGATGGGATCAAGGGTATGTTATGCTATATAAAACATGGAGCTAGAGATGTTTCTTTTTAAGAGTTTTTTTATTCTATGGAAACTCAGTATAAGTGTCTACTTTGTAATCTTTTGAGATATAACAGTTATGTCCTAATTCTCTAAAACTCTAAACCTGAAAAGATTCTCAATGTGAATTATTCATTTAATTCAATATTAAGTAATGTTTAAGGCCAGGGCCTTATACCTTATTCATTAAAAATAGAAAATTGATATGATTACCTTATCTCATTATCCTTATTCTAAAAAAGACTCAAAAAGTACCACATGTTATCATAGAAAATACACTGTAGTTATTACATTCTATGACTACATAGGGTATCCTAATGTAGAAAAAAAGGATGAAACTATTGTCTCCCATGATATCCAAACTATCACATTCATCCGATACTATAATAGTACTCAATTATTGGGTTTCTCATTCATATTAATCTACTAAAACATTTTATCATTCATATATCATAAAAAACATCTAAAATTTCAACTTCAATGTTCTAAATCTCAACCACTTTCAATATATTTTTATTACTTCCTTCTTCTATGATTGTTTTCTTAAATACCACTTAATATTTTACAAATCTCTACCACTTTTAATCTATTCTTATTTCTTGCAAAAAATAATTTCTGTTATATCATACTAATCCTTTTCAGTTGATATTTGTTTATTTTAGAATATATCTATTTAATTTCATAAGCCTTGTAATTTACACTAAAATATAATCTATATTTTCAACAAAATATAATAATAATTTATATTTTATATTATTCTTCATCACTAATTGACGAGTCAAAGTCTTTCACAAATTCAGAATCTTAATTTACTTCATATTTTGATGGGAAGGATGATAATGAAGTTCCTTTTTCACTTTTCAATATTTATATAATTATTATTTTCCACCATCTTTATTTATTTTGTTTTTTATAGACACAATCTTTATCAGACTCAGTATCAACCACATAATTTTTTTGGAAGTCATAGGCTAAGTGTTCAATTTCATCATGATTTCAACTATTTGTTAATTTTTAACTTTTTTCCACATTCCATTTCTGAATAAATTTCAAATAAGAGTACTAATATTTTGTACCTTTTATCCCTCATATCCCTTATTAGAATACATGATTTTTTTAACTACCTCATTTACTGGTTTTATTTTTTTATGGTTTCAAAATCTATCTAATTGTCTTCCTTCTTCATGAATGTTTTGAATTTTACCATTTTGAATATAATGAGAATATCCTAAATATCATCAACATTAAAATTTAATATATATTAATGGGATAAAACAATTGGATCAAACCAATTAGGAATGATTCTAATCAATATATTATCAATTAAAATATCATCAATATTCACATAAAATCTTTGATTTTTTTGACGATCTCATTTACCCCATTTAAATATTTATTAATATTCTCCTCATTGGAGTTTTATTAACTTAAATAATAATATTCAAAACCTATCCCTTTTATTATTTATGTTTAACATAAGAATCAACACTAGTTCGTATATTTTTCTATATTACCTTTGAGGTTTTTTAGTTGAATTTTGTTTTCAAATTTTATAAAAGAGGTATTAAATAGATATTTGAGCCTTATCAATATTATTTATGTTTAATATATTGGAATGTTTAACAAAGGATTACCTAATGGTGGTTCTAAATCCCATTATTACTTTATCTCAAAATTATAGACCAACTTATTGGATGTATAGTAGCATTCTATCCCCCCATATGTGATTATTTCATATATATAATATAGAAGAAAGCTAAAAATTTATTTAATTCATATTACCAATCCACAAAAACATTGTTTATCACTCATTTGGAAACCATACATTAATATCATTTGAATTTTCTTGATATCAATGGACAAATGAGCAAATGCGGGTTGAATAGATAAACACAATTTTCTATAAGTTACTCCATATTAACCAAACAAACATTGTCTGATTAAGGTCTTTATCCATAGAAAAATAAATGTCTCATCCTTACTCACAAGCATGAAGATGATTTTACTAAAAATGGTACAATAATAAATACATGGTTCAACCTTACATTCCTACAATTTTCTAGGTTTGTTATCCACCCTATCATTGATTAACCGCTAAAGGTGGAAGTTATTACAACATCAGTTGGTTATACAACCCAACCCAAATCTCCATTAATTTATTATTAAACCCAATCAAAAATTTATTATTCAATAAATATATATACACTCCATAATCAATATATTCTATAGTGACTTATTACAATACTCAGTTAGAAACTCCATCAAATATGATCCAGTTGTAAAAAAACTGCCACTTCACCACGGCTACAATCATGCCTCATTGATGTGACATATCTCTATTAGATTATTTATTATGGTTCAATCATGAATTTTTTTATAACTTTGATAGCCACATGAATAGTTATTATAGTCAAAAACGTCACTCTAATGTATTTTTAATTTATTTCTACCCCATCCATCTGAATACTTATTGTTACCATGTCTATTTCTCCTAATAATTTCCCATCACTAACACATTTCATCGATATTGTCATGTATAATGGTTTTCTGAAAATATCAACACTATTTTTCGTAATAGTACTTTAATATTTTAATATTTTCTAAATATTCTCTAAATATGAATCACAATATTTTTATTTTATGGGAACTCCAAATACTATACCTTAATAGGTTCATGATTATTGGGATATTTTATATTCTTCTAATTATTGTGTAATCTTTTATTTTTAGAAATTTTATCTCTTTGATCCTCTAGATTCATTAAAAATAGAAACAAAAATGTATTCAATCTCATAAGTATAAATATATTTTCATGATTCCTCGTGATCTCTATGATTTTCACTATTCAAAATATTCATGAAATGAATGCTTTAATTTTATTTGAGAGTCTCTACATAAATGAAATTGTCACATAGACTATACTTATATAGTAGTGAAATCATTTCAATGAACTAAAAATGTCCATTGGATCTCTTAGGTGTGTGCAGGTGGGATGTGTGGTTGGGGTTGCCCAAGTGTGTGCGGGCATGGGATAGCAATTGGACTGCGTTGAGAATGGCGGGAGATGTTTGACGTGTAGGATGTCTTTAATAACTATTGGGAAAGTGGTGCGGGGTACCCAAATATCGATGTTCTATTACTATTACATTACTTGACATGCATTATTTAGGAAGTGGGCCTTTGTGAGGTTGGGTGGATAGCTTCTTTGCTAGGTGATTTAGTTGACTCCTTCTCACAAGGAATTATAATGCCTCTTCATGTGTGTAAGAGAGATTTTGGTTTTCCCTACTGAGTATACCTACATACTAACCATACGTATATAAAACTGGTTTCAGGTTTCCAGGAGGTCTTTGGGGATCATGCAGCACCATTCTAGTTCCAGCATTGGGATAGTTCTTATTGCTCCTTTCCTTTTCTTTGGTACTTTTCTTTTGAGTATTCTTGTACTTTCTAGCACTTACTTTTGGAACATGCATATGGGAATGGTTTGTTTTGGATTTTATTTTACCTCATTTTTGGGTGATGTTTGTGTTTTTCTATCTTTTCTCCCAATCCTAATAAATAAAAACTGTAATTCCTTTCATTTTGTGTGTGATTCTATACCCTTGGTTCTAGTTTCCACTCCAGGACCTATTGAAGGTGGGTTTCATGGTTTATTATCTCTCCTTCAACTTGAGGATGGAAGGGTTTACAAATCTGATGTCCCTTCCCTCATCTTCGTGAAGGCGTGTCATGACAAATGTAGAGTATAACATTACATATACAATAGTATGCAAAAATAATTTTTAATATTTTAAAATATGTTATATAGAAAACCATATCATTAATAATGATAAATTTTTGTAATTATGATTAGTGTTAATATAAGGCCCCAGCCTTAAACCTTACTTAATATTGATTAATTACAAGATTACACATTGCGGATCTTTTTAGGTTTAGAGTTTTAGAGAATTAGATCATAAAACTTGCATTACATTCCACATTTAAACAAAGTGGTTACATAAAAGATAGTATTAATTTTTCACATCAATGGAAACAAATTTAAAATAAAACATGGATTCTTTATTGACACTTCCTGGACACTATCATCATATCATGTACCCTTCCCTTGACCTGTGAAAAACATTTCAAAAACTTGGGATGGGCATAAAAACCTCAGTAAGGGATATAAAAATATGGAATGGAAACATGAGTACATGTATACATAAGAATGAAATCATACTTTACCCATAAAACATAAGCACTTTAACATACCTCATAAAATCATGAATAAATCATAGAAATCAAAAGACATAAAGGTAACTTGAGGCATTCATAACATTCTTACGTATGGAGTAACCCTCTTGGTTACGTTTGGAATACCCATCACAGTATATTCCATAAATCTCTTCGGAGAAACCTTAATGTTTAACCCCTTCGCGTTACCCAATGCATTGGAGAGATATATCGGGCTCACCTGCCCTTAGTTTATCACGGAACCACTCGTCTTCATAATAATGCCCAAGAACCATAACATAATCGTATCACATAAAACATGCATAAAGGAAACATAACATTTTCACTTTTCAATCATAGTATATCAATACAACACATTGATATAAAAACATTATGAAAACCATTTTCAATAACAAAATAAATGAAAATAAAAACATGGTATTTATTTTTCTTTTAAAAAAAGGTATGGCTTGTAGAGGAAGCCGAAACACAAATAATGGTCACGGCGGCGGAGAATTTGTTGTCGCCGCATACATACGACAAAAACATTCTCTTTTTTCGTTTAGTAAAATGATTTGTATAAAAAATATTCCATTCGGATAAATGTAAAAGTTAAAGGGGTTTATACACTATATAAAAGAAGGTTGTGTATAAAACATAATATGCCTCAATGAAAAGAGATTGAGACGAAGTCCCATACAAAGACGATATCCTTGGATTAAGGATAAATCAATTACATAATTATGTGTGACAAACTAATACACCAAATATAAGGGGATATTAAGTGAAAAACAATTAGAGGTTATTCACACATATTCATAGAACGACATATTCAAGGAGTACAAGCTTATCCCAAAGAATCAAAATTGGGTTAAGAAGTTCCCTTGCAAAAATTTGACAGCCTAATGGCGTCACTACAAAATTTAGAAAATGAGTTGATGAGAGATAAAAAGGGTATCTCATCACATGGACATAAAATTTAAATCACTAAGGATATATAAGAACATATCCCAACATAATTTTATGTGAATTAAAATACATAACAAAATAATTCTTTTAAAAAGAGGAGGGTGAAAGGTTCCCTTACCGACATAGGTATCTTTCGAAACATACACCCCGTGAATGAAGGACAATACAACATTGATGTAAATACTCATAAATGAAATTATATTACACAATGAGTAAAATAATGGTCAGTACATACACCACTCAAAGGAAATTGTGGCAAATGTATCATAAATATCACGGGAATAAAAGTGAGTTGAAAAATCCCTTACAAAAACTCGGCAGCCTAACGGCGCCACATAAAACATACAAAAATATATTGATGAGATCAAATAGGGTCTCTCATAATATTAAAATAAAATTTACAGAAAGAGGGATATAAAATAACATCCCCCATCATAACAAATAGGAGCTTAAAAGAAGTGACATAAAGGAGAGTACTTAAAAATAAAGAGAGAGGTTAGATCTCTTACGAAAATTCGGCAGCCTAACGTGCCACTCAAAACTTCCAAAATGGATTGATGATAGAGAATAGGGTCTCTCATCATATGAACATAAAAACTACAGTAATATTAATATAAAATAACATCCCAATCACAAGAAATATGAGCTTAAAAGGAATGACATAAAAGAGTGTACTTAAAAAGAATGAGAGGAGTAGGATCCCTAAACTTGGGTCCGACTTGACTCGATCGTTCTTTAATATCCTGAATAATAAACTTGAGTTAATTTATAATTAATTTAGAACCTTTTTCAAGTTCATTATTCCTTTTATATTGCTTATTACCATGTAATGAACACTATTTTATTATTTTAGTTAATAATGGTCGCTTTAACGATCATTGGTACTTGAGTCAAAAAAATAAAATAAACTCATTAAAATTACAAGTAGTTCATGTGGTAAAATATCCATTATATCCAGAATTTTATTCATGATTTAGATATAATATATATCATATATATCCAGTATATTCATGCATTTATAATATTATATAACATTTAGAGTTAAGAAATGAAATGCACCGTTCATGGAGATGGTAAGTTGTACGTACGCATAAATGCTACTTCCATTACTATATCATATTTAATGGAATTAAAACATAATGATACATAATATTATTTTAATTAAGGTATAGTATCATATATAATATCATTAAATATATCCTTTATGTGTACCACATATGGTATTAACGAATCAAATCACTTTGAGGGGGCGGTAGTCCGCACTTCCTAAACTGAAGATATCGCGTATACCCATAATGGAAGCCATAAAGGTGTGCCATAAATGAAAAATACAGAAGATTAAAGAAAATATAAACATATTATATATCATATATAAATTTAGTGACATCATAATGGCCACTATGAAAGCTGTTAAGAGAAAATTGAACAATCATCGTTTCGTGAGGCAGTAATTCGCCATCCACAGAAACAGTATGTTCTTTAACCATTAGACGAAGGTGTGTGTAAGTGTAGCTCTAATCCTTAACAAAACAACATCCTAGTATATTTAAGATACTAGTGTTGTTACAAAATAAAGGAATAAAAATTGTTTAGTGGGGTGGAGAAGCAAACTAAAACAAAAGGACTCAAGTGAAGACACTACCTTAAAATCGGGTAACTCCCTTTGGTTTGAGCTCAATGGCTTCCTTGGGAAGACTTCTGAACAAAGTGAGGCTTCTAAGAGTTAGATAGAGATGTGGAGAGACAAATTGGGCAGGTTTTGGCCGAGCCAAAGGCTTTGGAAGTGTGGGTAAGGAGGTAGAGGTGGGGGCCTTTTATAAGAGGAGAGGAGGGGCACTCTTGGAAAGTAAAGAAATGTTACATTATTTTGGAATGAGTTTCGGATTTTAATGGTCCCATATTGATGTGTTTCTAGGATAAGGTGATAAGGGTTCGAAATATACCCATACAATAGGTTTTTTACAAGTATAGGTTTTAGCTTTTACATTATCTTTTCATTTTACTTAAATCGTTAAATAATGAGGTAATCACTGAATCATCATGGTGTCATAAATAATTTAATTTATTTAGTGTCTAAAAATTACAAAACAATTATCATGATTTAGTAAATATTTTTAGATTTCTAATTAATATTTATAGTCAAAAATATGACTTGTATAACCCCATATAAATTTTTTTTAGTAAAACAACACATGTTTGTGACATTTTAATTTTAACATTAAATAAAAAGGAATTAATGTCATTTTCCAACAAAGTTGCTCCATGGGGTCCCCAAGTTGACCCATGGATTGTATTGTTCGGATATGACACATCCAATGAGGGTAGGACATGTGTCATGCTCATGTAATATTATTAAAACATTATTTTTACCTTAAACTACACTAATTACCTCTAATCGCGATTAATAAACTTAAAAGTTACTATTCACCCAAAAAAATATTTTAATCCCATTGAACCACATTTTATTTATTAATGACAACCATGTATGTCAGATTTTTTAGATTCAATTCCCAGAAGTGGTAAAGTTTCATTTAAACGAAAAATCAGTTTCTTTAACTACCACTTAGTGGTTTCACTATTCATCAAAAATTGAAGTTCTTCAGAAAAATACTAAAATGTCACCCTAAGCTATATTTGATATTCTGAATTCAAAAATGAAGTCTATTTTAAAAAATTCAAAACATATAATTTGCATTAATTAATTTAATAATTAATTCTCGCTGTCAGAGCAAATAGCGTGTTTTTATGAAACAATAAGTATCAAAATATTGGCACTAGTTTAAGTCCGATTTCAAAGTGAAATTAATTCCAATGACCACAATTGGATTAAATGGTAAAAATATATTCTAATTGAACTTTAAAACCAATTCAAAATATAATCTAATAATATAAGTAAATTATATTAAAAAGTGGTTTTGAATTAAAATACATCATTTTTCACTATTCATTAAAAAATTAACTTTATCGGAAAAATACCAAAAATTTACACAATGTAAATTTTGATGTCCCGATTCTAAAGAATAATTTTATTTTATCTAATATAACACATAAAATTATCAAAAAGTGGATTTAAAAGAGGTTCTCCATCAAAAGGCGGTTAATCGACCTTTTAATGAATATTAGAATGTTTACGCTTAAAATTGGATTCATTCGCATTTTAAATCCTCTAACATTTATTGTAAAGAGTAAAACTATTTGACAAACATATATAATCATTTTTTAGTTATTTTGATTCATTCCCGCCATTACAACGGCTAGGCGTTAACTACCATTTCAAATAATATTATTTTATTATTAGAGTGCAACGTAAGATTTCAAAGGAACTAGTTGTTGTGTATTGGGTAAGCCATCGAGCATAGAGTTCCCTTTAAATTAATATTGACATTTTATTCAGAAATAGGGATAAATATAAAAATTTCATATTATTTATTTACCTGGGGTGTTAAATCTTTCCCCCCTTTTGGGAATTGCGTCCTCGCAATTTTAAAATTGGGCTCAGAAACATTATTGAAAGTCCTACATCGGAACAAGAGTCATTAAAACAATCACTTTAAAATAAAGAAAGAGGAGTACAGAGGTCACCCGAGTTAACCCATACTAGGATTCCATGTATGAAAATATGGAGGAAAAAACAAAGGGTCATGTTCTGAGGGAGAGTGATAGTAAACATGTCTAGGAGAAAGTTAACCATAAGAAAATCACAAACTTGTGATGGGTTAAACGGTATTCGATTCCCCAGTAGGAAAAGTTAACAGACAACATTTTTGGTTTAAGTTACTCTTCATTGAGGAATTTATTTTTTGAGCTTAACTAAATCATAATGAAACATACTTACTTGTCACGTAGACTTTCAAATTTTACTATATTCCTTAATCAAACTCATATTTTCTCCAAAATACGAGTATTTAGGAAGACTTGTTCGCATTAAGAGTACTATAATCAACTTCTAAAGAATCACCTAATCCAAAAATGAGAACTATATACTTCCTATGTCTTTAGACTTTAACCAAAACCAAAACCAAAAAGGTTAGTACAAGATCAGATAATCCAGAAAAGGATAACCCTTTATAAAAAGAAAATCTATCCTTAATCTCCAAAATTTGTCCAACAAAACCCAAAGTTCAATGAGGACCATTCGATAAACAATTTGTCCATAAAATTCTTAAAAGTAAACCAATCTAAGATTGAAACTCAAATATTTGAAGGATTTAATCACATAGTCTTCCAAGGTACAAATTAACTTTTATCTCCAAATAACATCAGTTGCTCTTAAATTTTCATATTGAAAAGTAATTATCCTAATCACATATCCTCCATGATAGGTTAATTATTTCCATAGATAACCCAAAATAAACTTACTCTTGATTTCAAAAATCATCTAACTAAAAATAATTAGTCAAAATAACCAGGGACTTCACGTAGTCCAGTGGTAGGCGATAAATACCAGTCGCACTTTGGTTGTGGGTTCGATTCCCACAGCTTTGTCCGACACGACGGGTTATCACACGGTATGCGTGTTGTCCTTTTTCCAAAACTATAAAATTCTTATATCATTCCCCAAAACGAGATAAAATCTTCAAAAATAATCATAACATATTTTAACCTCAATTTTATCTCATGCCATTCATTTTCCATCATAATATATAACAACCCATAATTACCTCAAAAGTAAGGACCATATAATCCCTAAGTTTTACCTTTATAATTATTACCTAAACTTCCACATCGATTGGTCATCTCGTACCTGATGCATTACAGAACATTCCAAGGTAAAAGTGGTTGATCACGACTCCTTGATAGTTGGTTTAGAACAACCACGAGTTTCCTCATTGAATTCCTCATTTCATCCAGTCTCTTAATCAGAGAACCACCACAGTTTCCTTAAAACCTATTGTCACTTTGGTGCCTGCTAGATCCATCCATTCACTAAAAACAGAAATGTCAGTGTGAGTATATCAACAAAACCATCATGTACTAATGAGGAAGATAAACACTAAGATATACTTACTCATTCACTTTATCTAAAACTAGGACTCTTTCTGAAATTCTAACTATTATGGTAATGTCACTTATGCTTAAAGAGTACCCTAACCTCTAATGTTATCTAAACCGACCTTTGATACCAACTATAAGGCCCTAGCCTTAAACCTTACTTAATCTTGAGTTATTAAAAGATTTCACATTGAGTATCTTTTCAGGTTTAGAGTTTTAGAGAATTAGATCATAAAACTTTCATTACATTCCACATTTAAACAAAGTGGTTACATAAAAGATAGTATTCATTTTTCCCATCAATGGAAACATATTTAAAAGAAAACATGGATTCTTTATTGACACTTCCTTGACACTATCATCATATCATGTACCCTTCCCTTGACCTGTGAAAAAAAATTCGAAAACTTGGGATGAGCATAAAAAGCTCAGTAAGGGATATAAAATTATGGAAAGCAAACATGAGTACATGTATACATAAGAATGAAATCATAATTTACCCATAAAACAAAAGCACTTTAACATACCTCATAAAATCATGAATAAATCATAGAAATCATAAGACATAAAGGTAACTTGAGGCATTCATAACATTCCTACGTAGGGAGTAACCCTCTTGGTTACGTTTGGAATACCCATCATAGTATATTCCATAAATCTCTTTGGAGAAACCTTAACGTTTAACCTCTTCGCGTTACCCAATGCATTGGAGAGATATATCGGGCTCACCCACCCTTAGTTTATCATGGAACAACCCGTCATCATAATAATTCCCAAGAACCATAACATAATTGTATAACATAAAACATGCATAAAGGAAACATAACATTTCCAATTTTCAATCACAAGATATCAATACAACACATTTATATAAAAACATTATGAAAAACGTTTTCAATACCAAAATAAAAGAAAAGTAAAACATGGTATTTATTTTTCTTTTAAAAAAAGGTATGTCTTGTAGAGGAATCCAAAACTCAAACATTGGTCACGGCGGTGGAGAAGTCGTTGTCGCCGCATACGTACGACAATAACAATCCCTTTTGCCGTTTAGTAAAATTCTTTGATTAAAAAAGATTCCTTTCGGATAAATGTAAAAGTCAAAGGGGTTTATACACAGTATAAAAGAAGGTTGTGTATAAAACAAAATATTCCTCAATGAGAGGAGATTGAGACGAAGTCCCATACAATGACGGTATCCTTAGATTAAGGATAAATCAAATACATAATTATGTGTGAAAAACTAATACACCAAATATAAGTGGATATTAAGTGAAAAACAAATCAGAGGTTATTCACACATATTCATAGAATGACATATTCAATGAGTACAAGCTTATCCCAAAGAATCAAAATTGGGTTAAGAAGTTCCCTTGCAAAAATTTGACATCCTAACGGCGTCACTACAAAATTCAGAAAATGAGTTTATGAGAGATAAAAAGGGTATCTCATCACTTGGACATAAATTTTAAATCACTAAGGATATAGAAGAACATATCCCAACATAATTTTATGTGAATTAAAATACATAACAAAAGAAGTCTTTTAAAAAGAGGAGGGTGAAAGGTTCCCTTACCAACATCGGTATCTTTCGAAACATGCACCCCGTGAAAGAAGAATAATACAACATTGATGTAAATACTCATAAATGAATGTATATTACACAATGAGTAAAATAATGGGCAGTACATACACCACTCAAATGAAATTGTGGAAAATGTTGCATAAATCTCATGGGAATAAAAGTGAGATGAAAAATCCCTTACGAAAACACGGCAGCCTAACGGCGCCACTTAAGATATACAAAAATGGATTGATGAGATAAAATAGGGTCTCTCATCATATTAAAATAAAATTTACATCAAGAGGGATATACAATAACATCCCCCATCATAACAAATAGGAGCTTAAAAGAAGTGACATAAAGGAGAGTACTTAAAAAGAAAGAGAGATGTTAGATCTCTTACGAAAATTCGGCAGCTTAACAGTACCACTCAAAACTTAAAAAATGGATTGATGAGAGAGAATTGGGTCTCTGATCATATGAAACTAAAAACTACAGTAAGATTAAAATAAAAGAACACCCAAATCACAAGAAATATGAGCTTAAAAGGAATGACATAAAAGAGTGTACTTAAAAAGAAAGAGAGGAGTAGGATCCATTACCTCGGGTCCGACTTGACTCGATCGTTCTTTAATCTCCTAAATAATAAACTTGAGTTAATTTATACTTCCTTAAGAACCTTTTTCAAGTTCATTATTCCTTTTATATCACCTATTACCATTTCATGAACCCTATGTTATTATTTTAGTTAATAATGGTCGTTTTAACGATCATTGGTACTTGAGTCAAAAAAATAAAATAAAATCTTTATAATTACAAGTTGTTCATGTGGTAAAATATCCATTATATCCAGAATTTTATTCATGATTTAGATATCATATATATCATATATATCCAGTATATTCATGCATTTAAAATATTACATAACATTTAGAGTTAAGAAATGAAATGCACCGTTCATGGAGACGGTAATCCGTACGTACGCATGAACGCTACTTCCATTTCTATTTCATATTTAATGGAATTAAAACATAATGATAAATAATAGTATTTTAATTCCAGTATGGTATCATATATAATATCATTAAATATATCCTTTATACGTACCACATATGGTATTAACGAATCAAATCACTTTGAGGGGGCGGTAGTCTTCACTTCCTAAAATGAAGATATCGCGTATACCCATAATGGAAGCCATAAAGGTATGCAATAAATGAAAAATACAGAAGCTTAAGGAAAAGATAAAAAATATTCTATATCATATATAAATTTAGTGACATCATAATGGACACCATGAAAGGTTTAATAGAAGATTAAACAATCATCGTTTCGTGAGGCAGTAATTCGCCATCCACAGAAACAGTATGTTCTTTAACCAGTAGACGAAGGTGTGTGTAAGTGTAGCTCGAATACTTAACATAAAAAAATCCTATTATATTTAAGATACTGTTTTTGTTACAAAATAAATTAATAAAAAGAGTTTTGGGGGGTGGAGAAGCAAAATAAAACAAAAGGACTCAAGTGAAGACATTACCTTAAAATCGGGTAACTCCCTTTGGTTTGAGCTCAAAGGATTCCTTGGGAGGAATTCTGACCAAAGTGAGGATTCTAAGAGTTATAGAGAGATGTTGAGAGACAAAATGGGCAGGGGTTGGATGAGTTAAAGCCTTTTCAAGTGTGGGTAAGGAGGTAGAGGTGGAGGCCTTTTATAAGATGAGAGGAGGGGCACCCTTGGAAAGTAAAGAAATGTTACTTTATTTTAGAATGAGTTTCGGATTTTAATGGTCCCACATTGATGTGTTTCAAGGATAAGGTGATAAGGGTCTGAAATATAATCATACAATAGGTTTTTTACAAGTGTAGGTTTTAGCTTTTACATTATCTTTTCATTTTATTTAAATCGTTAAATAATGTGGTAATCGCTGCATCATCATGGTGTCATAAATAATTTAATTTATTTAGTGTCTAAAAATTACAAAAAAAATATCATGATGTAGAAAATATTTTTAGCTTTCTAATTAATATTTATATTCAAAAATATAACTTTTATAACCCCATATAAAAGTTGTTGTAGTAAAACAACACATGTTTGTGACATTTTAATTTTAACATTAAATTAAAAGGTATTAATGTCATTTTCTTACAAAAGTGGCTCCATGGGGTCCCCAGGTTGACCCATGGATTGTATTGGTCGGCCATGACACATCCAATGAGGGTATGACATGTGTAAATCTCATCTCATATTATTAAAACATTATTTTTACCTTAAACTACACTAATTACCTCTAATCGTGATTAATAAACTTAAAAGTTACTATTCACCAAAAAATTATTTTAATCCCATTCAACCACATTTTATTTCTTAATGAAAACCATGCATGTCATATTTTTGAAATTCAAATCATAGATGTGGTAAAGTTTCATTTAAATGAAAAATCACTTTCTTTAACTACCACTTAGTGGTTTCACTATTCATCAAAAATTGAAGTTCTTCAGAAAAATACCAAAACTTCACCCTAAGCTATATTTGATATTCCGAATTCAAAAATGAAGTTTATTTTACAAAATTCAAAACATAGAAGTTTCATTAATTAATTTAATAATTAATTCCCGCTGTCAGAGCAAATAGCGTGTTTTTATGAAACAATAAGTATCAAAATATTGACATTAGTTTAAGTCCGATTTTAAAGTGAAATTAATTTCAATGACCACAATTGGATTAAATGGTAAAAATATATTCTAAATGAACTTTAAAACCAATTCAAAAGATAATCTAATCATATAAATAAATTAGATTAAAAAGTTGTTTTGAATTAAAATACAACATTTTTCACTATTCATTAAAAAAATGAACTTTATCGGAAAAATACCAAAAATTTACACAAAGTAAATTTTGATATTCCGATTCTAAAGAAGATTTTTATTTTTTCAAATATAACACATAAAATTGTCAAAAAGTGGATTTAAAAGAGGTTCGCCATCAAAAGGCGGTTAATCGACCTTTTAATGAATATTAGAATATTTACGCTTAATATTGGATTCATTCGTATTTTTAATCCTCTAACATTTATTGTAAAGAGTAAATATATTTGACAAGCATATATAATCATTTTTTAGTTAGTTCTGTTCATTCCCGCCATTACAATGGCTAGGCATTAACTACCATTTAAAATAATATTATTTTATTATTAGAGTGCAACGTAAGATTTAAAAGGAACTCGTTGTTGTGTATTGGGTAAGCCACCGGGCATAGCGTTCCCATTAAATTAATATTGAAATTTTATTCACAAATAGGGATAAATATAAAAATGTCATATTCTTTATTTACCTGGGGTGTTAGAGTTAATGTGATGTTTGAAGATAACAAGAGATATTATATATTTGCGCATCAAAATTAAAATAAAAAAATTGGTGGAAATAAATAAAATATACATGGTAGAGAAATACCCTGTATAAATGAAAATAATTATTTATTACAATGTCGTAGTTTTATGAAGAAATTAAATTTTCAACGAATAATATGTTGTTGATAAGATGTACATAATCTATAAAATGAGTAGAAATAATATAATATTTTCATATCATTTAATGAAAAATTATTTTAAGATGAAATTCAATGAAGAATAATTATGGCTCTGTAAAAAGTGTTGAGTTAAAAAACCCACAAGACATTAGACAATATTGTATTAAAATCCCATTAAAATAATAAATGTTATGGATTTTGAAATCCATGTAATTTGATGAAAACTTTTATAATATTAATCAATTAGTAATTATATACACCATAATAAATAAAACAATTTTTGAATATGATATATGTTTGAATGAAAATCAATTCAGATAAAAAAGTATTTACCTTTACTGCTGATATTGATCAAATAAATTTAACATCCTTTATAAAAAGAATAACCATCTTAATCAAAAAAAATTAAATACATATTAAATTATACCACCATTAAAATTCTTAAATTATAATAATTTATTATACATTTCCTAGTAATTTTTTAATTTTTCTCATCATCAGATGTTAGTGATTTTTATTGTTGTGCACACGCTTCTTAATGTTATTGTCGATCCTTGTACTATGATTCAATGTTCATTAAACCTTAATTATTTTATTCACTTAAATAAAATTTACCTTATTATTTATAAAAAACTATTTTAATTCCATGAGTTTTTTAGAAATGATTCATGAAGATGAAAGTTGTGACAAGCCTGTTTGGGTAATTTTAACAACAAAACCGTTTTATATCGACAAGGAGATAAATATTAATGATTATATTAAAATTGAAAAAAACTATTTATGTATTTATTAATATACCATATGAATAGTAATTATTTTTAAATCCATCCATTATCTAAATTTGAGGCATCATTTGAGTATGTGTCTAACCCAACCTAAACAAAAATACGTTATAATCAATTGATTAGTATGATCGTGATTTTATTATAATATCAGAATTATAGAATCAGAATTTTTTTATTTTTTATTATGTAGATAAATTAAAATTTATAATATATAGGTAAATACGGTGTGATAAAAATCTATTAGTAAAAAATACTAAATCGTTTTTCCCCTTGGTGTAGTCATTTAGGATGTTAAATTTACAATGAACAAATATTTTTATTAATATTAATATAATTTATATTTTATATCTCCAAAATATTAAAAATGTCATAAATATTATATGTACTGATTAAATATATTTTTTGAAGCATCCAGAAAAAAACATTGATTAAACGAACCATACATAATTTTAGGAGGTGGTAATCTTAATATAACACTGGTGAAATTTTCACTTTTCAAATGGATGAGAGGAAGGTATAAAATGGATATTCCATTAATATAATAAAATTTAGGTAAAAAAATAAAACAGATTTAATTTTATTATTATGATAATAATAGTTTTTTTAATATAAATAATGAATAAATGGTTCGGTTGTGGATGGTACACAATTTGAGGAATTAAATCTTCTTTTAAAACACTTCATCGAAATCATGGAATTGGGACACAATAAAGTCACCATGGGATTTAAAATATTGGTTAGGGATATAGGGAACATAAAATGGGTATATTTTGAATATAAATTTGAAGTATTAGTTTAGTTTGAAGTGGGTAATGTGAGATCAATTTCCAAGAAAAAAAAGATGGACTTTTCCTATGGAACAAAAGTTAAGCGAATGGTAAAGATGGAATCACATGGGTGTAAGTAGAGTTACGGGAGGAAAGGATGGTGACACAAATTTATACAAATTTAAAATATAAAAAATTTATTATATATTGTCTATTTATTATGTTAAATTAGAAAATTTTGGTCCTTGTAAAGATACTTATTTTAGCCTTATTAACATTAATTAAATTTTAACGATGAAAATTATTATTTTTATAAAAATATAAGATTAAATTTATAATTTTTTTTGGAAATTTTAAATATTAATTCACAATATATTTAGTCCAAATAAATATTAAAATATGAGAAAGTTAATTATTAACTTATAATATAAGGCATATAAAAATACGATTTGGTAGACAGACACATTTTTTTAAATTATATATTTTTATTTTTATATCCTAATAAATGAAAATTAAATAAGTGAAAATATATTTAAATAAGTGTTTAAATATAATAATATATTAATTAAAAATTCTTAAATTTATTGTATTTTAAAATATACATTATTTTTATAAAAATAATACTATGTGAATAACCTTTTTACCACTACCGTGGTGATTAACATTAATATTAGTTACATACATTTATTCCTAAAATTAAAGCTTCCCTAAATACTGAATTTTATTTTTCTTATTTTAAATATGAAAAATATGTTTTAATATTCAAATTCTAGTGGTGATTTTTTGATATTATAGATCATAGTGGATAAAATCATTTTTAAAAAATAATTTTTCTAATATAATATGAATTTTTTTGAATTAATTAAATAGTGATATGTATTATATAAATGATAATTTATTTTATAATAGGTTATCATTATATTTAATTTAAAATATTGTTTACGTATTGATTTATTTAATTAGTTTAGAGATAGTAGACATTTAAAAAAATACTTATATGCCAAATATAAATTTTAAATAATCATTACCAAATATAATTAAAATTATATATTGGTATCCTAATATTTATCAATCCATTAATGCTAAAATATTTATTTTAATATTATAAATACATCATACCGTACATTGATAATAATAATATATATAATATAAAAATATTTTTATTATTCGATATTTGTAGTAAAATATTTTTCTATTTTGTTCATTAATATTTTTAAAATATAAAATATTAGTTTTTTTCAAACAATAATCCTTATTATTATACCTATCTGATAAATTTATATCTACTGACTATATTTCTATTGACTATATTTCCCATTTTAAGGTCTATATTTCCTATACTTTTTCCAATAAGTTCATTCCAATTTTATGAAATTACACATCCATGATTCAAGTATCACTGAGAGGGGTAGGGGAAATTAGTTATATCTTTTTAAATTATGTTTCCTTAAATTAGTAAAAAAGTCTCCTCATGTGAAATATTTCATTCGATATTTAAATCTTATCAGACACCAAACCAATTAAATGGAATAATTTATAAGTTTCACTACTCAACTAGATTTTTCATTCCTTGGTATGATTTAAAAATAATCCAATACCACAAAATCCACTATAAAATAATCCTTTTTTGTGGAATAAAATCAATAGGATATTCCCTTGAACACATGTAACACTATGTTAAATAAAATAGTGTTTATGTTTTATGTAGCCTAAAATGATGTAATATACATTTTAAAAAAAACATGTAATGATGCTTCGTGATCAACATTCAGAAATTTTATCTATCAATACAATTCTTCAATTTGTTACCCAGAAGCTGGAAATAAATATTTGGACTTGTAATGATACTCAGTCAGATCTCCCAGTATGATTATAAAGTCTAATTTATCAATACTTAAATAATAATTTATTAAAATACATATGAAATAAACATGAAATTCTTATTTCTTGGTCTAGAAATCACAGTATTGTTTCCCAATATGGAAACATTTATTATAGTATTATCTCTTTATGTTTATTTATTCTATATAAGAATATTCTTAATATAAATAAAAATAATAAACTTGTTATTCCTTAGATTGTCTATATTAACTATCCTTATTTGAGAATAATGAAAGCCACTGATTAAAAATTTATTCCTCACCTTTTATAGTCATTCCAAAATGGTTTAATCATTGGTATAAAAAGGTTTTTCTACTTTAAAAAATTTCATAAATCTTTAATCATCGTTGAATATAAGATCTCACATTGAATTATTTAACACCTATTTGAATCATTATATTTCCTTGATTTCTAGATCTCACATTGAATTATTGAATGAATTATACATTCTAAAAAATATTCAATCCAATTCAGATATCAGTCCAATTACCAAATGGAATTTATTTATTATGGTAAAGGTATTTGGTCACTCGGATATTCATTATAAGGATATTTACTTAAATTATACAAAATAATGAGTTAATTCAATAATTCAAATTGAGAACCTTTTCATGTTTTTGGTTTTATAGAATTATTCACTAACTTATACATAACAAACCCATTGAAATAAAAAGTGGATATTTCCAACAGTATCCATTTCATCCATAAGGGAAAATATTTTAAAATGAAACATGATTCAATTATATATTTAATCATCATATCATTCCCATGATCCCATCATTAACAATATTCTCCCATAAATCATATGAAAAAATTTCAAAAAACATTGTATGAGCACCAAAAGCTCAGTAAGGGATACAAAATAAGAAATGAAACTATTAGTTTATGAATATTTTAATCTCAGGCGAACATTTTCTCAAAATCAAAATTTTCAACACTAAAACCAAAAAACATTAATATACTTTATAATTTAATATTATTCTTATAAAAACATCTCATAAATCATAAATAATAAAACATGAGGAATCCATATTATACTTAAGTTATAGCTTTAAGATCTACATAGGGAGTAAGCCTTCATGGTTAAATTTAGAATACCCATCATAGTATATTTCCTAAATCACTACGGAGAAACCACATAGTTTAACTCTATATAATTACTCAATGTATTGGAGAGGAATAACTGTCTCACCAACACATGGATTATCATGGAACCACCCATATACAAAATAAATTCCCCATGAACTAAAACACACACAGAATAAATAAATCATGAATAAAGGAAAAAATAGCATTTCCACATTTCAATAAGAAGATTTTAACACAAGATATTGATATAATAAATCCATTACCAAAACTATTTTTTGTACCAAAATAGTTTAGAAGGAAATATGGTTTTTATTTTTATTTTAAAAAATATTATGGCTTGTAGAGAAATCCAAATACAAAATTATGGTTACAACTACAGATAAGTCATTTTCATTATATACCATAAAAAATTGTTTTTCATTTCATAAAAAAATTCATATAATAAGATTATATTTCAATTTTTTTTTTGAAATTATAATTAAAAGGGGTTTATTATACACCATATTAAATTAGGTGGCATATAACATCAAAATATACCTCAATGAATGGAGATTGAGACAAAGTGCCTTACCTCATGTCCGACTTGTCTCGTATGTTCTTTATTTTACCGAATAATAAACATATTTTAATTTAAAAATTCTTATGAACCATTTTCATTTTTATTATTTATTTTATATCACTTATTACCATGTTATAAACATTATTTAATTAATTATGTTCACATAAGATGTTATCTTGATATTCGATACTTGAGTCGAAAATGAACATGGTGTGATACCAATAGTCTATGTGGTTGTATTTCCATCATCTCCAAAATAATATTCATGAAATTATAACATTTTTTATAGATCAATTATACATTTAAATAAAATAATTTTGTATTTTTATGATAATTTAATGGCATTATAATCATGGAGAAGGTAGGTCGTATGTACGCATGAGTTACATTTCCATTTTTCATCGATCATTATAGAAAGAGGGTAAGTACTATTTTATCTTTATAAAATTATAATTAAATAATTAATCTAATCATAATTATCTAAACATAATTATATATATCATAAATGTTATATAGTTAATGTAATGGAAACATGTGTCTTCATGGAGGGGATTTTCACACATACGCACGAACGACGTTATAATTTTTATGTGCATGGAAATTAAAAACATAAATGATATATTATTATAATATTATTATTTATATGTAATTAATTTCACATATGAACATCAATTCCACCATCATTACTAGTCTTGAGATACAGTAATGAAAAATGATTGATATTAGTTCATGAGGTGGTTGTTTTCCATACACATGAATGAAATTTCCATTTTCCATTTTTTGAAATTAGAGATGTATTTACGTGATGATATTAACATTATAAAATAATAGTAAATTTATTATATTATAGTTACTATTTAATCATGGTTGGAGTATATTTCAAGGAATTGGGCGTTAAAATAAATCCAAAATACTTAAAGAAATTGATACCTCTTCTTTGTTGATCAGCTTTGAAAAATGCCTTAACACCACTATATAGGTTATTATAACTAATCTAAGGGTTCATAAATTAGGGGAGGTATTTTAAAAAAGTGTTTTTGGTAGATTTATTTTGAAATAAATTGGTCTTTAACTTGTATTAGAATAGAACTGTGGGTACCATTTTATAAGAGAGGTGAGAGGCACCATGGGATGCTCTTAAAAAAATTATATTAATATAAATTAATTTTTTGAATCAAAATCACTTCAAATAGATTTATGCCAATGCGGAGATGATTATGGATCGAAATAACGTCATAATATAATATATTAACATGTATTGGTTTTAGATTAAATCTTATCCTTTAGGCTTACTCTTAATTAATGTATTTCAATTTCAATTGTGGTTACCTCATTTAAAAAATTTAGTGGCTATTAATTTTACTTATATGTGGTAAATATCCCATAAAGAGACACATTATTAACATTTAGTCTTTATCATAGTCACATTTAAATTTGTCAATATTTTTATTATTTTAAATAATTTAATAAAATATTATTTTTATAACATATCAATAGGGTCTATTTTATCAATATTCATTTAATTGAATTTATATAAAATCAAATATGAGAGATAACATCAAAATAAACATTTTAATAAGATTATATTTTTTCATAATCAGCTAAATTTTTTTAGTACACAGATTAATTAGAATTATATTTATTTTAATAATTTTTATATCATTTATTTGATATTTTTATTGACAAAATAATTACTATATCGCTATTGTGTGAGATTTTATGGTAAATATTTAATATCTAAAAATTATAAATTTATTTTAATGTAGTAGATAATTTCATTATATATCTAGAAAAAATTTATTATCAAATTTATATTTCGTTTAGAACGGTATTAAAATTATTATACTTAGAAGAAATAAGAGAGGGATATATTGTCACTTTCATTTATTTTAATAATTTTTATATCAAATTTCTTGGAGAAAACACAATTATATGAGTCAATTATGATCCTTAGGTGATAAGTGTAGAGTTATTTTAGTCCAATATAACTTTGGTAGGTGTTGGGATAATTTTATTATCCTTATCATATTATTTATCACCGTAATTTACTTTATTTACCATTAAATGTGGTAAAAAATTCAGCAAAGTCAATATTCAAAAAATCTGAAAATTAAAAGGAACCAATTTAAATAATTTGGCCCCACTTTTTCCAAGTATAGAATGCATTTTTAAAAATTTATAAAATATATGTTATATTAGTTAATTTAAAATTTATCCCCATTGCCAAAATGAGAAAACTAGTTTTTAAATATAAATACCATCACGAGATTGGCATGTGTTTATATCTAATTTCAATATGAAATTACATCCAATGAAAAAATTTGGATTTAATTTAAATGAAATATTTTTAAAAATTAAAACCATGTAAAAGGATAATCTAACTATATAAATAAACTAGACAAAAACAAGTTCTGAATTAAAATGCAATATTTAGTACTATTCATTCAAAATAAATATAATTACAAAAATAAAAAAAATTATACAACGTGAAATTTTTTTCCACTTTTACAAATATGATGTATATTTTCTCAAATATATTTTATAAAATAAAAAAACAAAATTTATAATGTTTTCTCAATCAAAAGGCAGTAAAAATGAATTTTTTTGAAAAAATGCACAATTTTTTCGTAAAATTGATTTTTTTTTCATAAATTATTTTTATAAAATACATAAGATAAATTTATAAAATTATATAGAATTTTTATTTCATTATTATTATCCAAAAAAAGTTATTTTACTCTTTTATATACACAATTATTTTCATTTTAATAGTTTTTTATAAAAAATGAATCTTTTATATTCAGTTGGTTTTAATTTAATAACCAAATTAATTTAGAAACTAGTGAATAATTATATTAAAATGTGTAAACCATATTTTCACAACTCATTTATTACATTTTATTCCCACCATTCTGATGATTAGGTTATATGGTAACATTTAAATAATAATGTTTTGTTGTTCTCTTAAGATCTGATTTGGCCTATCATGTATGCTTGTGAACATTGTATTTTTCTTTAAAAAATCAGGTTGTTACATTATCCCCCCTCCTCCATTTTTGGAATTGTGACCTCAAAATTTTAATTTGGGGATGATAACTAAGGTGTTAATTTTTAATAAAAAAACATTGTTGTAATACTAAATCATAAAAATGATTAAAAAATGATCCACTTTAAAATAAAAAAGAGAAGTATTAAAGTCGCCTAAGAGAACACATAATATGTTCCATGACAAAAAAATGAATATATATTATAAAACTAATGATCTTGTTATGATATATAGTGATAATGAACTTGGTTAGGATTATTTTCACAATCAAATAACAAAAAATATTTTATGGGTGGAATGGTTGTTGATTTCGTATTAGGAAAATTATACTGAAATAATCTTCTTAAGATCCTTTTCATAGAGTTATTTAATTCATTTACTACCTATACTAAGATCCTAAGAAAATAAACTTATATGAAAAATTACAGTTTTATCCTATAATCAAATTCCACCACAAACTCATATTTTTTCAAAATGATGTGAATTTAAGAGGAAATTGTTTCTACTCCAAAAACATTAGAATCATCTTTTGGATAATCAAATAATCCCCAAAATATTAACTATCTATTCATAATTGTTTAAAAAATTAATGAAATCCAAAAAGGGTAGGATAAAATAATAAAATTCTCTTAATATAATAAACATTAAAATAATGATTACTAATTTTAATCTCAATAATTTAAAATAATATCCAAAGTGAAAGATAGACCATTTGATGAATAAACATCCTAAAAATTACTCAAATTAATAAAAACTAATAATAATAAAACTTCAAATGGAGTTTTTCACATAGTATTCCAGAATAAATTTTAACCTTTTTCTCCAAATAAAAAGTATCACTCTTAATGACTCATACAAAAAATATAATTTCTGAAATCAGAAATTCTATAAGATCAGATAATCATTTCCAAAAAGAACTATAATTTCCATAAGTCTAAAAAACTAATATATTTATCCAATATAAAATTCACCAAATTACACATCAAATAAGATCTCATAGTATTCTATTTTCCTTAGGAATACATGGTTCCCAAAATAGTGAAATTCGTCCAATGTAATTTTTAACATTTATTACCCAAATAATTTTCCAATACCAAGGATATCCATTTGATAAAATAGAATTACCCATAATCAACCTATTCTTATTCTATAAAATTGTTTAACTAATATAAAATATTCATAATAACCAATGTCATCATGTAGGCTTGTGGTAGGTGATTCATCCTTATTTCCCTTCGGTCATGGGTTCGATCCTCATGGCCTTTCTGGATGTGATGGGTTTTCACCCATGTAGTTGGTTACCCGTTTTTATAAAACTCAAAAATAATGGTAATATATTTTAATATCAATGGTTATCGTATACCTATCATTTCAATCCCAACTGATAATGACCTCAATATCATAATTCATGAATTATTATATATATTGAAAACTTTATTTCACCTCCACATGATTTATTGAATCTATTAAAATAAGAATGAACATCGTACCGTGACACTGGTGTATACCTAGTATCGTTATTATTTTTTTCACCTAGATACATGTACCCTGAATTTAAAAAATTATTTAGAGATTTTTTAAAATCACTTGCTTCCTTTTCCCAAATAAACCTTGTACATCATTGGTTATATCTGTGTTTATAGAGAAATAGTTTTGGAATATAATCCTTTATGACATATAATTTCGAAACATTAGATATGAATTGTTTTCTATAAAACATTAGGACCGAGTTTGTTTTAATACTCTAAGTCAATGGTCCTTTTAAAATACAATATTTTTTGTTCTGAATGACAATTTAAAATGAAAATATAAATATTCCATGCAAGAGTTCCCTTCATTAGTAGATTTTTTAAAAATCATAATATGATTCAAAATATTGTGATCAACTAAAATATTTAAAAATGGATTAATATCATTTTAATTTTCTAAAGATATTAAAATATTTATAAAATAAGATTTCATTAAAAACAACCCATGATCCACAATGGTATCGAGGTGTATATGAGGTGTTGATGTCTCACACAAATATTTTAAAGAGAGTAGTATGTTAGAAAATGATTGAGAATAATCTGGACATAACACTGAATGAATTGTTAAAAGAATGTAATTATGAAGAAATTGAAATTTTGTTTGGGATAATCCTCCTACCTTTTGTATCCTATTTTCCAAGATATGAAAAAGTTAGAGAATAATGATTTATCTAAAACAATAGACATAGAATATTTCTATATGTTTAACCAAAACACCTAATCCCAAAGTTGTCTAAACCAACATCTGATAATAGTTATAAGGCCTTAGAAAAATGTCCCATAATATTGAGTTAAAACAAGTTTCAAATTTACGATCCTTTAATTTTTAGAGTTTTATAGAATTAGACCATTAATCATACATAAAAAACTATCGAAATACAGGGTGTGAACTACTAACCACATCCATTACATCCATAAAACAAAAACTTTTAACATGAAACATAGGTTACTTTATGTTTAATCATCGTATATTTTCCTTAACCCCTTAATTTAATCTATTATCCCTTAAATTCTATTAATTAAATTTAAAAAACTTTGTATTAGAACATAAATCTCCATAAGGGGTAGATAATAAGGAATGAAACTATTAGTCCATGAATATTTTAAACTCATGAAAACATTTTCCCCAAATCACCCTTTTCACCCATGAAACATTAACTCTTTAACATAACATATGAAATCATATGATTTCGGAATAACTTCTTATAAATCATAAGTCATAAATGTAACATTTGGCATCTCTTTCATAATTACATTATAGACATCACATCTACATATATTGTTAACCTTCTTGATTACATTTGGATTACCCATCACAATAAATTCCCTAAAGCTCTTTGGAAAAACCTGATCATTTAACTCTACCTCTTTGCCTAATGAATAAGGGAGATATAATGGGCTCACCCACCCCGAGTTTACAATGGAACCACCATATACAAAATCATTGACCGTGAACTATAACATAAAAACAACAGATAAATCATGAATAAGAGAAAAAAATAAAATTTCCACATTTCATTTAGAATATATCATCTCATGATATTGATATAATCAATCCATTAAGAGAACCTTTTTCAATACCAATATACCAGAAAATAGAATATGGTATTTATTTTTCATTCAAAAACATTACAACCTATAGAGGAAGTCGAAGACAATATAATTGTCATGGCTGCGAAAACGTTGTTGTCACCGTATACCTTTAATAACATTCTTTTTTTTTAATTTAGTAATTTTTTTGTATGAAATCATTATTTCAAAACTATTGAATTAAACTATAATTGAATGGCTTTTATTATACACCTTAGAAAATAATGTGGTTTAGGACATCAAAATATGCATCAATAAAAGGAGATTGAGATGATGTCCCTTACCTTTAGTCCGACTTGTCTTATACGTTATTTATCTAACAGAATAATAAAAAGAGGTTAATTTCTAATTTCATTATAAAATTTTCATGTTTATTATTCATTTTATTTCCGTTATTACCATGTTATAAATATTACATAATTATTTATGTTCACGTCAGACATTTTATCGATATTTAGTACGTGAGTCGAAAATCAAATTTGTATGATTATAATAGTCCATGAGGTCATAATTCCATCATATATAGAATAATATTCCAGAAATTATTATTATATTTATAAATAAATCATTCTTTTAAATCAAACTATTATGTACACTTATGAGAAATGAATGAAATTATAATTATAGAGATGGTAGGTCGTATGTACGCATGAGCAGCGTTTCCATTTTTCATTTATCGTTATGGAAGGAAGGTAAATACTATTTTATGATTACAGAATTACCATAAAATAATAAATATCATATTATTAATTTATATATAATAATAAATATCATTCATGTGATATAGTGAAATAAAATGAATCACATCGCTTTGTAGAGTTGATAGTTCACACGTACTCATGAATGATGTTATCATTTTTATGTGCGTATAATGTAGTAAAATAATTGATATATTATTATTATATAATGATTAATATGTCACTAATATCAAATATTGAAATTAATTACATAATTATAAACATTATTGGGAGATGAAAGTGAAAAAAAAAACTATATTGGTTCGCGAGGAAATAATCAGTCGTACACACAAACAAAATGTTGATTTCCCATTTTATGAATTTGGAGATTTATTTAAGAGATGATATTAAGTTTATAAAATGTTAGTATATTGAGGATAATTTTGGCATTATTTCTTCATGGTTGGAGGATATTTTTACAAAGAGGAAGAAGAAATAAAATAGAAATACTTAAATAAAACGATACTTCTTCATCTTTTTCTCACCATTCAAAGACACCTTAATATATAAAATTATGTTATTGTACATAAACTAAGGGCTCAATAATGTATGGAGGGATATTTTTTATGGTTTTGGGTAGATATTGGGAAAATAATATTTTTATTTAATTGTGATTAATAGAGAAGAGTGGGTACCTTTTTATAGGAGAGGGGAGGGGAACCATTAGAAACTCTTAAAGTATTAAATTAATATAAGTTAATTATTAATTAAAAATGACTCTGATATTATTTCTGTCTAAGATAAAATGATTATGGTTCTAAATCATCACAAAATTTTTTTTATACATATATTTACTTTATTTTAGACCGTATCATTTTTTACCCATATTTAATTGATTCTAATTTTTATTGTTGTAGAAAAATTTTAAATATTAAGGGTCTATAAATATTACGTAAATTTGGTAAATTACAAATTAATAGATATCTTTTATAATATAGACATTATCATAGTAACATTAAAATGTTTTATGATTTTTAGGATATTTAAAAAATATTTTAAAATATTTTTTTTATAAAATATATATGGTGTCAATTTTGACACAATTAATTTCACTGAATTGAAAAAAAAATCCAAAAAATAGACATAAATTCAAACCAAAGAACTAAATTATATTATAATATGTCACAGTCTCCTTTAAAATTTATATATTACCATAATTTGTTCTAAATATTTTAATTTTAATATTGTTTATATAATTTATTTTATATTTCTATTAATAAAATATTATTATACCACTATTGAGTTAGATATATGTTACTTATTTAATATATAAAACATCTAAATTATTTATCATGATGTATATAATTGAATTATATTTTATATGCATTTATTATTAATGTTTTATTATATTTATCAGTATATTATATTTATTATACTTATAATAAATATGTGGGTGACATGTTGTCACTTTGTTTTATTTTAACAATAGTTATATCACATTCATGGATAAAATTTGTTTAATGAGTCAATTACAATGCTTAGGTGTTATAGTACCATGTTTATTCATCCAATATAATTTTGGACGGTGTCAGGATAATTTTAATATCCTTTATATATTATTTTTAACATAATTTTACCTGATTTACCACTAACCGTGGTAAATAAAAAATACCATAGTTACTATTCATATATTCCAAAAAAGAAACCTATTTACATTATTCATACTCACGAATTCCAAATCTGTAATCCATTTTTCAATGTTTAAAACATAGAAGTTGTAGTAATTAATCTAAAATTGACCTCAGTTGCTAAAACAAGAAAATTAGTCTTAAAAGTAAAAAACCACCAAAAGATTAACATGCCTTTATATCAAATTTCAATTTAAAATTAATTTCAATGAAAAAAAATTGGATTAAATTATAAATAATTAATCTAATTATAAAATAAAACCATGTAAATGGATAATTTCATTATATAAATTAATGAGGTGAAAAAACAATTTTGAATTAAAATATAATATTTTTCACTATTCTTTCAAAAATAATGATTATTAGAAAAATTCCCAAATTTTTTCCAGATTTTTTTTTACGTATAAATTCTAAATAATAAGTTATTTTATGAAATATGATTTATTAAATTGAAGAATACTATATTTATAAGGGGGTTTTCATAAAAATAAGGTAAAACATTCATTAAAAAAAATAATCCATTTATATGTATAATTAAATTTTCCCTTATATTAGGTCGATAAAATACATAAAATACATTTTAAACATTATATTAGACTTATATTTGATTGATATAACCCAAAAAGGGTGTTTTTATTATTTTAGAGACGTAATTATTCTTATTTAAATAGTTTTTCATAAAACACATCCTTTATATTCAATTGGTTTTCATTTAATTTTATAATTAATTTTTAACTGGTGAATCATTATATATTCAAATGTAAACTAAAATTTCATAATTATTTTAATAATTTTTATTCAAACCATTGTAATCATTAGTTTATGTGGTATCATTAAATAGAAAAATTTAGTTGTTGTCTTAAATTTGGTATTGTGTATCATGTACACTATCAAACATTGTGTTTTATTTTAAAACAAGGGATGTTACATTTACCCCCTAGAAATATCGACTTATAAATTTGAATTAATGGTTGGTAACATAGGTATGACTTTTCAAAACACCTTTATTTCAACCCCACCTCAGAAAAATGAATAACAAAACTTCCACTTTAGAAGAAAGAAAGGGAAGTACGAAGGTCACCTAAGATAACACATACTTGGGTTCTGTGGTTAAAAACATAGATATGGTTGAGAACACTTATTATCATGTTGTGATGGGGAGTAATAGATAGAATAGTTATAAAAATTTTAAATATCAGAAAACCAAAAAAATGATGGGTTAAATGGACATTGATTTTCTAGTAAGAAAAGTAAACAGAGAAAAAAATTTATAATCCTTTTCCTTGAGTTGTGGAATTAATTTACTAACTAATATAATGTCAGAAATATGTAAAAAATCCTAAAAATTATAGTTCCATCCATTAATAAAATTCCACCACAAACTCATCTTTTTTCCCAATTGATGAGTATTTAAGAGAACTTTTTTATGCCTAAAACACAATAATCAACTTCTAGATGATCAAGTGATCCACAAAATATTAACAATATATTCATCCTCTCTTGAATCATTACCTAAACCCAAAAAGGCTAGGAAAAAAATAATATAATTCCACAAATATAATAAACATTAAAATAATAATTACTACTTTTAATCTCCACAATTTAAAAGTAATTCCCAAAGTCCAACATAGAACATTTGATGAATAAACACCTTTAAAATTCCTCAAAATAATCCAAACTATTATTGAAACCCAAAATGCTTAAGGCTTTTATCATATATTATTTTTTGATAAATTGTAACATTTATCTCTAAATAACATAGATCACTCTTAATGAATCATTCTCAAAATTTGGTTTCCAAAATCACACATTCCCATGTTAATCATCTCCAGAAATAACTCAAATCACCATAAGTACATAATAAAAATATAGATTATTCTAAAATAAAATTCAACCATTACTAATAAAATTAAATCCCATAGTATTCTATTTTCAATAGGCATATGGGGTTCCCAAAAGAGTGAATGCCTTCCAAAATAACATTTATCACTTCGTCACCAAATCAATTTTCAATACCAAGGATATTGATTTGATAAAAAATATATTCCCAAAATAAATTTATTCATATTCCATCATATCATTTAACTAAAAAATAAAAATAAATATTAATTAGGGAATTCATGTAGGCCAGTGGTCGATGATAGAACCTCATCTCCTTTAGGCTGTGGGTTCGATCCTCATGGCCTTTCCAGACATGACGAGTTTTCACCCATATTGTGGTTTGTTCCTTTATGTTAAAGACAAAAATAACCATACTGTCCTTTAACCTCAGATGTTATATTATACCTATAATTTTATTCCCAACTCATAATGACTTCAGTATATTAATTTATTATTTCTTTTATAAATACATATTTACATTTTTATTTCACATCTATACGATTTAATAAAACCATTCCAAAAAATAATGAATGTTGTACCATGATCATAGTATCCCCTTGGTTTTATTTTCATTTTGTTCACACAGATAGAAGATCCATTCTTTGAAAAAATTATTTAAACTTTATTCAAAATCACTATACACCTTTTTACAAATATACGCTATAAAACTTGGGTCGTATGGGTGTTCGTAGAGATATTGTTTTTAAAATAATATTTTATGACATATAATTTCAAAAAATTATATAAGACTTATATTTATAAATCATTCAAACTCAATTTATTTTGAAACATTCAATCATTGTTCACTTTAAAAGACCAGAAGTATACCCTAAAATATTATATTTTAAAAGAATGTATAAAGAGGACGTGAAAAGGCCTCCTTCTTCAGTAGCTTTTTCAAATTCATAATTTCCTTTAAAATATTAGGATAAGGTATAATATCTAAAACAATTTGATAGTATTTACTTTTTTTAACATATTAGAATATTGGTAAAATAA
The DNA here is from genome assembly GCA_963277665.1 of Viscum album. NCBI lineage: Eukaryota > Viridiplantae > Streptophyta > Magnoliopsida > Santalales > Viscaceae > Viscum > Viscum album. Next base: position 840,119,927 of record OY728147.1, on the reverse strand, counting down.
TAATTGGTTGAAAATAACCCATGATCTATGAAGGTATTAAGGTATAGAGGAGGTGTTTAATCTCTCATAGAATTGTTTTTAAGAGATTTATATGTTTGAAAATGTATAATAATTATTTAGACATGAATTTTAATAATTCTAGCTATATTTTCATCAATAATATAAAGAAATACTGTGTGATATCCTCCTTATCCATTTGTAAATGACTTTACTCTATCTGAAAATGTTATAGAAAAAGGAATTAACTAACACAATTAATATATAATATTACAATAAATTTAACCAAAACTCATAATCTTGAAAATTTTCTAAACTGACCTCTGACACCAACAATTAGGCCCCATCCTTAAACATTATATAATCTTCAGTTAAATCATGAATTCAAATTGAGTATCTTTTCAGGTTTATATTTTTAGATAATTAGGCCATAACTAATACATAAAAACCCATATAAATAAAATTTGGACACTTATATGTGTATCCATTTATTCTATAAAACTAAAACATTTAAAATGAAACACGGTTCACATTCATCTTTAATCATCATAATTATTCCATGATTCCATAATTGACTACATTCTCCCTTAAAACCTTCAAAAACCATTTCAAAAACATGATACGAGAAAAAAAATAATAGTAAGGTATACAAACAAAGGAATGTACCTATTTGTCCATGAATATTTAAAACTCATGAAATCATTTTCACAAAATCAAAATTTTCATCCATAAAAAAATAAACACATTAACATACCTTATGAAATCAAAATACTCCAGAAGAACTTCTTAGAAATAGTAGATCATAATGGTTTTTTTTGGGATCCATATCATACATACATTTTTTCTTTAATAGGTATATAGGGAGTTAACCTTCATGGTTACATGTGTAATACCCATGATAATATATTACCCAAATCTTATTGGAGAAACGAAATATTTTAACTCCATATTATTGCCCAATTCATTACAGATATATCATGGGCTCACCCGACCATAGTTTATCATGTATCACACATATATATAAGAAATTACTAAGAACTAAAAGATAAATACAAGACATAAATCAGTAAAAAAGAAAAAAATAACATTTTCAAATTTCATTTAGAAGACATCAAATAAAGATATTGATATAAAAAATTCATTTTCAAAACCATTTTCAATACCAGATTACCAAAAAAATTTATATTGTATTTAATTTTCTTTAAAACAAAATTATGGATTGTAGAGGAATCCAAATACCAAATAATGGTCATGGTGGTGGAAAATTCATTGTTTTTGTATACCTTAAAAAATCTTCTCTAATTTAGTAAAAACATCATATAAAATGATTTCATTATAATTCATTGATTGAAATTATAAGTAAAATGGGTTTATTATACACCATATAAAATAAGGTGGTGTATAGAATCAAAATACACCTCAATGAATGAAGAATGAGATAATGTTCTTTACATCGAATCTCACTTATCTCGTACATTCTTTATCATTCAGTATAATAAACATAGGTTAATTTATACTTGATTCAAAACATTTTTAATGTTTATTATTCATTTTTTATCACTTATTATCATGTTATAACAATTACTTAATTATTTATGATCATGTGAGACATTTTTTCGATATTCGTTACATGAGACGAAAATGAACGTCATATGATGAAAATAGTCCAGGTGGTCATAATTACATAATATACAGTATAATATTCCTGAAATTAAGATCATTTTTATACATCAATTAAACTTTAAGTCAAACCAGTAAGTATTTTTCTGAAAAATGCTGAATGTTATAATCATGGAGACGGTAGGCCATGCGTACACTTGAGTAACGTTTCTACTTTTCATTGATCGTTATGAAAAGAAGGTAAGTGTTATTTTATTTTTACATAATGATCATAATATTATTAATATCATATCATTCATTTAAATAGAATCATATTTATTATAAAGTGATATAGTAAATAAAAATGAACCACATTGCTTCATGGAGGTGATGGTTCACATGTACATAGGAACAAAATTATCATTTTTATGTTTTTGTAAAGTAATAAAATCATCGATATATTATTATCAAACAGTGATTAATATGTCATCAATAGCACATATGGAGATTAATTACATCATTATAACCAATCTTGATAGACGTTTATGAACAATTAGGTATATCGGTTCGTGAGGGGATAGTCCGTTGGGCACACAGATAATATGATCATTTCCCATTTTATGAAATTGGATATAGATTTAGGTGATAATGTTAGAATAATAAAATATCAGTGTATGGAGTATACTGTAGTTGTCATTTAATTTTTTCAGGATGAAATTTTAAGGAAGTTTATGATGAAATAAAATAGATATACATAAATAAAACAGTACATCCTTTTTCAATTGATCACCTTATAGGAACACCTTAACACCTATAATTAAGGTTTCCTACCTAATCTAAGGCATAAAGAATGTGATGATGGATTTTAGTAGGGTTTTGGGTAGATCTTGGCTAAAACAAATGGTTACTTATGTGTGATTAAAAGATTATAGTGGGAACCTTCTTATAGAAGAGGAGAGGGGCACATTTGGAAGCTCTTAAAATATTAAATTAATATAAATTAATTTTTAAATTATAATAGATAAAAATTATTTATTTATATGATATGATTACGATGGTTAGAAATCCCCTCATGAAATAATATTTATACATGTATTGATTTTATTTTAAACCTTATATTTTAGGTTTACCCTTAAATAATATATTTTAATTTTAATTATTGTAACAACATTTTAAATATAAAATGGAAATTAATTTTAAATTTATTGGATAGATTCAATATAAATAAAAACATTATGAACTTTCAAAATTATCATAGTAACATTTTGATTTTTAAATATTTTTCTAATTTTTAAATAATTTCATTAAATATTATTTTTATAAAATATCAATAGTGTCAATTTTGAAACTATTCATTTCATTGAATTTAAATAAAATCCAAAAAAAGAGACAACTTAAAACCAACCAATTTAATAGGATAATAATATGTCATATTAACCATGAAAATTTCCAGAGTAACCTAATTAATTATAATTATATATATTTTAATATATCACAGATCATTTATCTTATATTTCTATTAATAAAATAATTTCTATATCAATATTGTTTTAAAATTTATTATACTTATATAATATCTAAAAAATGATAAATAAATTCTCATAATGTCGATAATATTATTATATTAATGGATTCTATTTATTATAGATTTTATATTATATATATCAACATATTAATATTATTATACTTATAAGAAATAACAGGGTGACATGTTGTAACATTATTTTTTAAATAATATCTATATAACATTCTTTGAAAAATGTCCATTAAATGAATCAATTATAATGCTTATATCATAAGGGTTGATATTTATTCATCCAAATTAATTTCTTCAGGTATTAGGGTAATTTTATTATCCTTTTCATATTATTTATTTCAGTAATTTACATGATTTACCTTTAATCGTTGTAAATGAAAATTTCCAATCTTCCAATTCATAAAATCCAAAAAATCAAATGAACATATTTACATAAATTTGACCCACTGATTCCAAATATGGATTCCACTCTTTAAAATTTAAAACATATAAAGGGACTTAATTAATTTAAAATTAATCCATTTTGTCAAAATGAGAATATGAGTTTTTAAAAGTAAAAACAATCAAAATATTGGCTTGCATTTATATCTAATTTTAGTGTGAAATTACATAAAATAAGAAAATTGAAATAAATTTTAAATAATCCATATAATTATAAATTAAAACAATGTAAAAGGATAATCTAACGATATAAATATATTAGATGAAAAATCAGTTTTTAATTAAAATGCAGTATTTTCCACTATTCACTAAAAATTGAATATTATTAGAAAAATAAAAAAAATTCTCAAAATTAAAAATTTATGTATATATTCTAATAAATAATTTTATATTGTAATATATAAATTATAAAATTGAAAAAAAGTAGATTTATTTTGGGTTCACCATAAAAAGGTGGTAAAAATTTCTTTTAAAAAATGCTTCTTTCATTGGTAAAGTTGAATTTTTTTCTTATAATAGGCCTTTAAAATAAATTAGATAATATTTAAAATTATATTAAATTTATTTTTCATTAATTTAATCCAATAATAGTGATTTTATAATTATATATAAAAAATTATTTTCATTTCACTAGTTTTTCATAAAAACACATATTCTATATTCAATCCATTTTTATTTAATTTCTTAATTGTTTTAGTATTCAATGAATCATTATATAAACATTTTTAAACCGTATTTTCATAATTTAGATAATTATTTTCATTCCTACCGTTCAAATTTTTAGATTATCAGGTGATTTTTAAATAATAATATTTCCTTGTTCAATTATGTTTGATGTGGTGTTTCATGTATGTTGTTTAACATTTGATTCCTTTTAAAAACATGGTATGTTATATTCTAGAGCCACAATGTAAAAAAATAAGAACTGAATATATTTCATTAAATTTCTCTTCACCACCCTAAATACTAACTACCCATTCCAATTTCATCATTACTGTATACACATATGTTCAATAATTTTGTCTTCATTATGTTTCTCTAATCCAAATATAAGATAGAAAACATATGACTTTTCATTACGATTTTCAAAACCAACAATCATTCTTATTTATTCATTTCTATGGAGATAATAGATTATTTAAAACTTCATTGCCCTCTTCCACTTCTTATTTTAAGAATACGATACCAAATATATTTTAGAACACAAATTGTTTTTTTATTACGATACTTATCAAATTCACTCACTGAAGATTTAAATATATTGGATTTTGGATAGGATGATAATTGGAAACATCAGTTTCTCTCCTTATGATTATTAAAACCATAAAAGACTTCAAATAAACTTAAATCTGATGATATGAGACCAGAATTATATTACTTCAGCAACTTTTTACTTCCAAAAAATTTATCTGTTAAGAATGAGATCCATCATGATGTTGATTATGTTGATAATATTCTATAGCATCATATGACATATAACCGAAAGTATTGTAACTTACCATTCCATCCAACAACATATTTCTTTCCAAAAATGATTATAATTGGTAGGAAAATAATTCAAAGAAACTATTTTCTTCTGATCATATGCTCAATATGATTTTCAATAGTTATTCTCCCACTTCTTTTTATCAATCTATCTTCAAAAGTTTTAAAACATTACTTATGATTATTGGGAAGGCAAAAAAGAAAAGCATCATCAAAGATATATTGGATCCATGATGAATATAATTCTATTCCTTGCTATAATTTTTCTTTCATTCAAGACTGATGTGATGTATGATAATACTTTTATTCCAAAAAACATCTTCTTATATTGATAGACATTCTTATAAATTGTGATTCTAGTTCCCAGAATATTATGGTTAGTATAATCATCCTCATTTACAATGTGAGGTTATTTATTTTCTTCTCAAACATACTTTAAAATAACCTACAATACATAAATACAATAATCATCCTTAACTCTTTGGTCCTAATAATCCCCCCTCTGAATTTTTTTTTCAACCAAAGTTCATAAATCATTGATCTTTGTAACCACAGAAAATTGATTACTTATCAAAAATTACAATCATACAAAATCTAACTCATTTTAGTAAACATCATTCATTGATAACAAATCCATATTTTCCAAAAGTATTTACTCATGAAAAAATTCTTCAAATTTATTCCTTATCCTTTCTTCCTCATCTTTCATCCTCAACATTCTTCCTCAGCTTTCTACATCATTCCTTCTTCTTTATCTTGTATTCCCTTCTTCAACATCCCGGGAATAAAAAAAATTTGTTTCCTAAAACAACTCCATCAAATAGTTATAAATGCTCACACACTTACATGATAGAATCATATCATTTCCACAACTCCCCCACTGTGTACGCTTTCTTCCACAAGGATAGATTAATTATAAAAATCTCATACTTAAAAACACTAGACAGATATTAGTTGAAATATGGTGAAAAATCCAATACCTAGATCCTGATTTGAAGAAGTTTTGATACATATTTTAAACCTTAATTTTTTAAAAGTTTCCTTTGGTAATGGTTTTTTGTATACGTTAGCAACATGTTCTAATTTTGGAAGATACTCTAACTTAAATTAATTATTCTCCACATTCACTTTGATAAACTGTCACTTTATGTTAATATTTTTTGAATGATACTGTTGTACTTGATTCTTTGTATGGTAGATTATATATTTATTATCACATCCAAAGAGCAAGGGTAAATATACTTAAATATGTAAATATTCTAATTGAGCATTCATCTGCATCTGTTTGGTAGTGGATTGAGGGGGAGAAAAATACTCATATTATCCCATGATAAGAGTTACTGATTTTTTTTATTTTTATATAAACTAAAATAACTCTTCCGAAAAAATAAAACTCCACTACATGTCAATATTATGTCACTATCATTTACAACCCAATCAACATATGAATACCCAAACAACTCAATACCTTCAATGATTGTGTACCTTTGTTAAAAAAATTTGTTCCTTTTATATATCGTAGAATTATTTTTCTAGAAAGTAAATTTGATTCATTAGGAACACTCTGAAATCATGAATATAATGTAATAGTATAATCAATGTCAGGTCCTGAGGATGTTAAATATAATAAACATTTAACTAGATTTTGAATTTTTTTGATTCATCATCCTTGCCTTCTCTATATCTAATCTTCTTGGTTCCAACAAGAAATCAATGTGTAAACTTGTTTCATATTTTCCATACCCAACATCTAATTAATGTTATTATCATACTTTTCTGGAGAATGAAAAATGGGTTTATTATTTTATAAAATTTGTAACCCATGAACGTTTCTCATTTTTCCCAGCATGGAAATCTCAGACAAAATTTTCATCTCTTCATAAATTCATTCACAATTTCTTTAATCATTAATAGAAAAGATAAATCCATTGTCATAAGTAATTATGATGATGGAAAAAATTTCACATTCTTTAATGTATGTATTTCTATCAACACATGAATTATTGAACCTAGTATTCCTTAATAAAGATTTCAATATGGATTATTATGCCCTTGGAGGTTGTCTTATCTCACAAAATTATTTCTTTAGCTTATAAAAATATATTTATTCTTTCCAAAAACAAATCCATATGTTTTTTCAAGGAATGATTCTTCATCAAGATCCCTATTCCGAAATTAGGACTTCATATCCATTTGAAAACAAATTATCTTCATTATGAAGATATATTATTAAATATTTTTATTGTTTATAACTATTACACCTAAGAAAAATGCTTATAAAAATCAAAAAAATAAATTTTTGAATAACTGTTTCGCACTAAACATTTTTGGTTCATTATCAATTTACCTTCTTAATTCCAATTATTTCATAAAAACACTCTTTATAATAATATTTTTTATTAATAATTATTATGATTTTACATGTATCATTTTTTTCAATCTTAGTAGGCCCTTCAATGATAGGCTAAGACCATTTTAGATACAAAAAACCTATGATGACATTTTTAGGATTGACATTTGAATAAAAGAAAAATATGTAACCATTTTTGATGTTCTTATTATTTGAACCTCTTGATTTTGATCACCAATAAGTTTCAGACCCTCCACTATAATACTCATACTACGACTAGTTAAATGAATTTATTCAAAATCACTTGAAATAGCTGAGTCTTATTCTTCTGCTTCAGTATGATTACCATTATCGGCACCCTTATCAGAATTTTTAACAAAACGTTCATTGTCCAGCTCAAATTACCTATCAGCATAAGTCTTTTTTCCTTCCCCTTCTATTTCAACAAAATTCACATCATCCAAATCAACAATTATACTTGTATATTTATTGAAACATCAGTATCCCATTACATCTAGTTCAAAACCAATAAAAATAATCTTTACCAACCTACTCAAACATTAAATGTTTCCACCACTCTTCTTTGTGATGGATAGACTCCCAGAAACTCTTACATGTTCAAAACATTGAGTTTTACCATAAACTATTTCATATAGAATAATATAAGAACATTTTATATATAAACATCAGTTTTGGATGTACACAGTAGTATTCATGGATTTACACTAAATATAATGATAAATATCATATTAAAATAACATAGTTCTTCCCTTATCAACCAAACTTATGTTATTCCTTTCAGCCAATAAATTTTAATGAAGAGTGTATGGTGAACAAAAATCATGATGAATTCTATGATTCCTATGGAAACATTAAAATTCATTATTATTTACTCACCACCATTATCATTTCTCATCATCTTCAACTAATACTCACATTCCTTCACAGCTTTCCTCCTGAAACCATTAAAAATATTCAGAGCATCTCACTTATGTTTTATATTCCTGAAAAAGTAATGAGATAAAGTCATAAATTAATGTGATGAATTACTTATATCCATTATATTTTTTTCATTATCATACAAATATAAAAATAAATACGTTACAAGGGTTGTTTTAAAAAAATATGAACATTATTATGCCCTGAGTTTGTAATTTTTCCATTCTGATAATTTTTGACACCCAAATATCTTCATCATGACATATCTGTAATGTAAAATATATATATATATATGATAAATTAATCATGTTTCATTAACACATGTGTCCAACCTTTTTATGCCACAAATTATTTTCTACTACCATACAAATATAGTAAGTGTTTTTATTTCACTAACATTAAAAAAGTTTCCTTTTGTACATTTTCATCTTGTAAATATCATTCCATCTTACCCACTATTATAAAAACCCATATTTTCTAAAGATACATTTTTACCCTCATAAAAACGTTCTGAAACACTCATCATGTTGCGTTTCATCCAATAAACATATAAACATTTCTTTTATTTCATCTTTTCTTTCCCAATGATTGATGATCCAACTACATTGATTCATAGATATTCACCATTGCCAAATCATAAAATTCTATCATTGAAGTATTTAAAATTCATCAATAACTTTATGTCTTATATAATATTAGACGAACACAAACTATAATGAATACTAGGTCGTTCTCATTTTATAGCATTAAAATGAGTTTCAACAACAATAGCTTTTTCATTTCACTTTTCATTCTTCAGCTTATGATTCTAGGAATTGTTATAAATATTATGGTGTGCCCATAGTTATAAGGCCCCAGCCTTAGACATTACTTAATCTTGAGTTATTAAAAGATTACACATTCAGGATCTTTTCAGGTTTCGAATTTTAGGGAATTAGATCATAAATCATGCATTACATTCCATATTTAAACAAAGTGGTTACATAAAAGATAGTATTCATTTTTTTCACATCAACGGAAACATATTTAAAACAAAACAGGGATTCTTTCATGACACTTCCTTGACCCTATCATCACATCATGTACCTTTCCCTTTTCTTGTGAAAAACATTTCAAAAACTTGGGATGAGCATAAAAAGCTCAGTAAGGGATATAAAAGTACGAAATGAAAATATTAGTCCATGTATGAAATCATACTTTACTCATAAAACATAATCATTTTAACATCACTTATCAAATCATGAATAAATCATAGAAATCATATGACATAAAGGTAACTTGAGGCATTCATAAAATTCTTACATAGGGATTAACCCTTATGGTTACGTTTGGAATAACCATCACAATATATTCCCTAAATATCTTCGGAGAAACCTTAACGCTTAACCCCTTCGCGTTACCCAATGCATTGGAGAGATATATCGGCCTCACCTGCCCTTAGTTTATCACGGAACCAACCGTCTTCATAATAATGCCCAAGAACCATAACATAATCGTATCACATAAAACATGCATAAAGGAAACATAATATTTCCACATTTAAATCTCAAGATATCAATACAACACATTGATATAATAAAAACATTTTGAAAACGATTTTCAATACCAAAATAAAAAAGAGTAAAACATGGTATTTATTTATTATTTTTTAAAAAAGTTATGGCTTGTAGAGGAAACCAAAACTCAAATAATGGTCACGACGACAGAGAAGTTATTGTCGCTGCATACGTACAACAAAAAAAACATTCCCTTTTTTCATTTAGTAAAAACTTCGTATAAAAAGATCCCTTTTGAGTAAATGTAAAAGTCAAAGAGGTTTATACACCGTATAAAATAAAGTTGTGTATAAAACAAAATATGCCTCAATGGAAGGAGATTGAGATGAAGTCCCATACCTCGGGTCCGACTTGACTCGATCGTTCATTAACATCCTGAATAATAAACTTGAGTTAATTTATACATTATTAAGAACCTTTTTAGAGTTCATTTTTCCTTTTATATAACTTATTTCCATGTCATGAACACTGTAATTATTTAATTTAATAACGGTCGTCTTAACGATCATTGGTACTTGAGTCAAAAATAAACTCCTTATAATTACAAGTTGTTCATGTGGTAAAATATCCGTTATATCCAGAATTATATTCATGATGTAGATATCTTATATATCATATATATCCAGTATATACATGCATTCATAATTTTACATAACATTTAGAGGTAAGGAATGAAATGCACCGTTCATGGAGACGGTAAGTCGTACGTACGCATGAACACTACTTTAATTTCTATTTCGTATTTTATGGAATGGAATCATAATTATACAAAGATATCTTATATTTCCAGTATAATATCATATATAATATCATTAATTAAATCCTTTATACGTCCCACATTTGGCATTAATGAATCAAATCACTTTGAGGGGGCGGTAGTCCGCACTTCGTAAAATAAAGAGATCACGTACACCCATAATTGAAACCATAAAGGTATGCCAAAAATGAAAAATAAAGAAGCTCATGGAAAGTATAATAGTATTATATATCATATATAAATATAGTTTCATCTTAATTTCCACCTTTGAAGGTGTTAGAAGAATATTAAACAATCATCGTTTCGTGAGGCAGAAATTCGCCATCCACGGAAACAGTATGCTCATTAACAATTAGATGAAGGTGTGTGTAAGTGTAGCTAGAATACTTCCTATAAAAAAGTACTAATATATTGAAGATACTGGTGTTTTTATAAAATAAATGAATAAAAAGAGTTTATGGGGTTGGAGAAGAAAAATAAAACAAAAGAACATTAGACAAGGATTTACCTTTAAATCGGGTAACTCTTCTTGGTTTGAAAAAAAATGGTTTCTTGAAGAGATATATGCCTAGGGTAAGGCTTCTAGGATGAAGAGAGGGATGTGAATAGATTAAATGACCCGGGATTGGCTGAGCCAAAAGCTTGAGAAGTGTGGGTAAGGAAGTAGAGGTGGGGGCCTTTTATAAGAGAAGAGGAGGGGCACTCTTGGAATGGTATAAAATGTCACTTTATTTACAAATGAGTTTCGGATTTTAAAGGTCCCACATAGATGTATTTAGATTATAAGGTGATAAGGGTTCGAAATATACTCATCCAATAGGTCTTTTACAAGTTTAAGCCTTATATTTTACATTATCTTTTCATTTTATTTAAATCGTTCATTAATAAGGTAATCGCTGCATCATCATGATGTCATAAATAATTTAATTTATTTAATGTATAACAATTATAATAAAAATAATATGATATATTATCTCTTTTCATATTTCCAATGACTATTTATAGTCTAATAGATAATTTATTTAGACACAATTAAAAATGTTTTACTCTGGTGATACATTCTTTGTAATATTTAACTTTCTTTAAAAATAAAAAGATAAAAATGTCACATTCAACCAAAAGTGATTCCATGGGGTCCCTAAGTTTAGAAAAAGGCATCCCATGGTCGTCCATTACACAAAAAAGTAGCATTTGGACACATTTTGGGGTCATTTTTTGTTATTATTATATTATTTTATTATCCTTAAATACCCGATTACTAATTAATCAAGATAATTAAAGATAATTACCGTCGTTAGAATTCATAATTTCCAAAGACAAAAGAGTCATGATTACATAATTTGGAACTTTTGATTCCAAATATCTAATCTATTTTACCAAATTAAAAACATAGAAATTACAATAATTAACTTAAAAATAATTCTCGTTGTCAAAACAAATAGCGGGTTTTTTAGAAACAATATCTATGAAAAGTTTGGAACTTGTTGATGCCAAATTCCAATGTGAAATTAATCCTAATGACCACCATTGGATTAAATGGTAAAAATATATTATAATTACACTTTAAAACCAATTAAATAGATAATCTAACCACATAATTAAATTAGATGAAAAAGCAGTTTTGTTGTAAAATGCAGTATTTTTCACTATTCATTAAAAAAATGAATATTGTCAGAAAAATACAACAAAATTATCCAATGTAAATTTAAATGTCCCAATAATAAATAATATGTTTATTCTTACAAATAGAGCTTATAAAATTGTCAAAATTTTGATTTAAACATGTTTTCCATCAAAAGGCGGTAAAACAATCTTTTAAAAGTTTTAGTGTATTCCATGCATAAGATTGGATTTATTCTCATTTTAGGCCTCTAAAACACTATCTAATTCATAAATAGAAATACGTAAAAATATCTATTATTCATTACTTACTTAGGATGTTACATCCTTCCCCCCTCTAGAAAATTACATCCCCGCAATTTATTTACTTAATGAATAACTGGGGGTATTTATCCCTCATTGCATTTTCAGATTCCCATGTTGCATATTCACTCATGTGGTTTTTTCGAAAAAAAACCTTTACATGATGAATCACCTTATTCCGCAACACTTTCTCCCTGTGGTAAAGAATCATGACCAGTTGTTTATCATAAGATAGATTCTCTTCCAGCTGAACTACCACTGGACTGAAAAATGAGACGGATCTAGCAGGTACTTACTTAACATTGAAACATGAAAAACATTGTGTACCTAAGATAAACTTGGAGGTAAAGCCACTCGGTATGCAACTGATCCAAATCTCTCCAGAATTTCATATGGTCCAGTGAACCTTGAACTCAACTTTCCTTTCTTACCAAATCCCCTCCCACTTTTCCATGGTGAAACATTGAGAAAAACATGATCACCTACCTCAAAAGAGAGATCCTTCCTCCTGTTGTCCGCATAACTCTTCTGCCTACTCTGAGCTATTCTCATGTGTTTCTGTATCATCTGAACTTTTTCATCCAACACTTCCACCAATTCTGGCCCCATTAACTACCTTTAACCTACTTCATCCCAAAAATCTGGTGTTTGACTCCGCTTCCCATATAATGCCTCAAATAGTGCCATCTGTATACTGGAATGAAAATTTTTATTATAAGAAAACTCAACCAAAGAAAGATGTTGGTCCCAAATTCATTGATAATCCATCGAAAAAGCACATTACATATCCTCCAAAGTCTAAATCGTGCGTTGTGACAGCCCATCTTCTTGAGGATGAAATGTCGTACTAAAATTTAATTCAGTACCCAATGACTTCTGAAGGCCTTTCCAAAAGTTAGAAGTGAACCTGGGATCACATTCAGATACAATGGAGAGAGGAACTCCATGTAACCTAACTATCTCTTTAATATACAATTGGGAAATTTTATTTATGGAAAAAGTATCTCATATAGTAAGGAGATGAGCAGATTTTGTCAGGCGATCAACAATAACCCAGATTGCATTATTACCTCGAGGTGTCTTTGGAAATCCCACAACGAAGTCCATAGATATATTCTCCCATTTCCACTCTGGCACTGGTAAAGGATGAAGCATCCCTTTCAGTAACTGCCGCTATGCTTTAACATGTTGACAAGTCAAACATTTCACAGTAAAATCAACTATGTCTCTTTTCATTCTGTCCAACCAGTAATAATTTCGAAGATCTCTATACATCTTTGTACTGCCTGGGTGAACTGAAAACTGAGAACTATGAGCTTCAAATAACAAATCTCTCGTCAACTATGAATCAAACGACACACACAATCTCCTCCCAAATCTCAAAACACAATCATTATCAATGTTGAATTCAGGAAACTTACCCTTCTGAACCAGCTCTACCCTTTTCTGCAACTCACTGTCTTGCTTCTGTTCTTTCTTAATTCTATCGGATAGAGAAGATTTCACTGATAGCTGAAACAAATAGAAGAACATCCTGCACCAACAACATCTATGCCAAAGTTCATCAAATCCTTAACCAAAGGATCACGTTCCAAACACAAAATTGTTAATGAAGCATTACTTTTTCGACTCAAAGCATCAGCCACTTTATTTGCTTTTCCCGGATGGTAATGAATTGTACAATCATAATTATTGATTAATTCCTTCCATCTCCTCTGTCTCATGTTCAATTATTTCTGAGTGAATATATACTTTAAACTTTTTTGATCGGTATATATTTCACACATTACTCTATACAAATGATGCCTCCAAATTTTTAAAGCGAAAACAACAGAAGCTATTTCAAAATCATGTGTAGGGTAATTTACATCATGTGTTTTCATATGAAGTGAAGCATAATCAATTACCTGGTCATTCTACATTAAGACACAACCAATTTCTTTCAATGAAGCGTCACTGAATATAACAAACTCCCCATTCCTAAAAGGTAGTTCCAAAATTGGAGTATTCACCAATATTGTTTTCAGTTCCTGAAAACAATCATCACATTCTTTTTTTCAAGATAAACTTAACACCCTTCCGAGTTAGCTTAGTCATTGGACTAGATAACCGTGAAAAATTTCTAACAAAACTTTGGTAATAGCCTGCCAAACCAAGGAAGCTATGAATCTCAGTTACATTTGTGGGTATTCGTCATTCTTCAACAACCTTTGTTTTTGCTGGATCAACAGTTATCCCATATTTAGAAACAATATGACCACAGAAGGAAATTTGTAGCAACCAAAACTCACACTTGCTGAATTTCCCATACAATTTCTTTTCTTTTAAGGTTGGAAAAATAATCCTTAAATGACTTTCATGCTCCTCTTTACTTTTAGAAAACACCAAAATATCATCAATGAAAACAACCACAAACTTATCCAAGAACTCATGGAAAATTCAATTCATACGGTCCATGAATATAGCAGGTGCATTAGTTAGACCAAAAGGCATAACTAAAAATTCATAATAGCCATATCTTGTACGAAACGTGATCTACAGAATATTTGCATCCTTTACCTTCAACTGATGGTACCCCGATCTCAGGTCAATCTTTGAAAAATACTGAGCTCCCTGGAGATGATCAAAGAAATCATCGATATGAGGCAAAGGATATTTGTTCTTAACAGTGTTGTTATTCAAGGCTCTATAATTAATCCAAAGTCTCATTGAACCGACTTTCTTTTTTTTTTAAAATAAGAGCACTCCATGGTGATGTTCTAGGTCGAATGAAACCTTTCTCTAATAAATCTTGAAATTTCTCCTTCAACTCTAAAAGTTCAGTTTGAGCCATTAGATAAGGAGGTTTTGAAATTGGCTTAGCATCAGGAACTAAGTCAATGTTAAATTCAACTTCCCGATATAGTATTATTCCAGGCAAATCATCAGGAAAATCATCAGGATACTCATTTACCACTGGAAAATCATTAATCTGAACAGTTCCATTATTTTCAATGATATGTGCAAGGTAACATTCATTTCAATATTTTACAATTTTCTCAGCCTGTTGATATGTTATCAATAGTAAGGGTTCATTCTAGTACACAAAATGAAAGTCTTTCTAAAAAGAAACTTCTTTAGCTCTATATTCAATCTTATCATGGTAAATAGAGAGCCAATCCATACCCAGGATATCATCAATCTCTACTAGATGTAAAAAAATAAGGTTTTCAAGTAGGTTCTTTCCACGGATAAGGATAGGAAGATTCTTATAAATTCTTTTTGCCTCAACATTTCTCCCAGGTGTTTTTCCCAAAAGTTCAGAAGTCATTTCTTGAGATGGTATTCCCATTTTACTAGAAATGTTTTTATAGATGAAAGAATGTGTAGACCCCGAATCAAACAACACACTGGCATAATCTAAAAAAACAAACAAAGTACCTGATACAACTTTATTTGATGGCCTGACATCTGCTGAAGTAGTTGCAAAGGATTTCACCACCCCTTTATTCTTGTAGTCTAACTGTTTCCCATCACTCGAGATCTTTATCGAACACTCGTTTGCATAGTGACACATCTCATTGCACTTAAAAAATTTCACTAACTGTAAATCAAATTTGGTCTTACCATCACCCTGATCTTTTCTAGTGCAATCACGAACCTTACGTCCCATCTTACAGCATCAGTAGCACTTTCCAAAATTCAGAAGACATTCCCCAGCATGCCTTTTACAACATTTATCACAAACTGGAAACTTCGTTTTTTTACCGTCAGAACTTTTTGAAGAATTCTTTCCTTTCTCCTACCACCTCGGTCTCTTCTTCTGCTGGTTTTTATAGAACACTTGATCATCGACAAACTCCATTTCCACCTTCTCATCACATCAAACAAGCTTTTCATAACTATTGAACTCACGAGAAGCTAAAGACCTTCGATATTTTGGCATTAATCTTGAGTAAAAATGATTGATTTTACTATCAAGGTCTTGGATAAAATTTGGAGCATACCTTTCCAATCGAGTGAACCTCTCTTCATAAGAATCCACTGAGTCATACTCTTGTTTCAATTACAAGAATTTTTTTTCCATCCTAAGTCTAATATCATTAGGAAAATACTTCTCAAGAAACATACCTTTGAATTCCTCCCAGTCGAGAGCATCAATCTCATCAGCCTCCCTGATATTTTTAACCATCGCCCACCACGGATCTGCTTCACCCTCCAAATGGTAAAAAGAAAGACTAACATTTTGATTGTCTAAACACCCCATGACATCGAAAATCTTCTCCAGTGCATTAATCCACCCTTCAGCTAGCACAGGGTCAGATGATCCTCTGAATGATGGGGGATGTTGCCTCATGAAATTATCTACCACTGACATGTTCCTCTACGGTTGATCTCGCTGATCTCGTGCATGGATACCACCACCATTTATCGCTTGAGTCAACTACACCATTACTGCAACAAAATGTTCAGTTCCAATTGCGACCATCTCAGGATGCAGATTTGGAATGTTATTTCCTTCAGTATGCCTTCCTAGAACTTCTTCCCTGTTTCCCCTACGGAAAACCATTCTGAACAAACATGCCTTAGATGAAGCATCATGGTAATATTCAAATTCTATATCATTTCAATTTGACCATGAAAATAATATTTTTGGATAATCATTTAATATAATTCTAACTCCTAAATTTATCTAAACTGACATCTGGTACCAACTATAAGGCCCTAGCCTTAAACATTACTTAATCTTGAGTTATTACAAGATTACACATTGAGGATCTTTTTAGGTTTAGAGTTTTAGAGAATTAGATCATAAATCATGCATTAAATTCCACATTTAAACAAAGTGGTTACATAAATGAGAGTGTTAATTTTCCCCCATCAATGGAAACATATTTAAAACAAAACATGGATTCTTTCATGACACTTCCTTGACCCTATCGTCACATCATGTACCTTTCCCTTGTCATGTGAAATTTTTTTCTAAAACTTGGGATGAGCATAAAAAACTCAGTAAGGGATATAAAAGTACGAAATGAAAACATTAGTCCATGTATGAAATCATACTTTAATCATTAAATGTACTCATTTTAACATACCTCATAAAATCATGAATAAATCATAGAAATCATAAAACATAAAGGTATCTTGAGGCATTCATAACATTATTATGTAGGGAGTAACCCTCATGGTTATGTTTGGAATACCCATCATAGTATATTCCTTAAATCTCCTCAGAGAAACCTTAACGTTTAACCCCTTAGCATTAGCCAATGTATTGGAGAGATATATTGAGCTCACCCGCCCTTAGTTAATCACAGAACTACTCATCTTCATAACAATGCCCAGGAACCATAACATAATCGTATCACATAAAACATGCATAAAAGAAACATAACATTTCAATATTTCAATCACAAGATATCAATACAACATATTGATATAATAAAAACATTATGAAAACCATTTTCAATACCAAAATAAAAAAAATGTAAAACATTGTATTTATTTCTCATTTTTAAAAAATGTTATGGCATGTAGAGGAACCCGAAACTCAAATAATGGTCACGGCGGCGGAGAAGTCGTTGTCGCCACATACGTATGACAAAAAAACATCCCCTTTTGTAGTTTAGTAAACGCTTCGTATAAAAAATATTCCTTTTGAATAAATGTAAAAGTCAAAGGGGTTTATACACTGTATAAAAGAATGTTGTGTATAAAACAAAATATGCCTCAATGGTAGGAGATTGAGACGAAGTCCCACACCTCGGGTCCGACTTGACTCGATCTTTCTTTAATGTCCTGAATAATAAACTTGAGTTAATTTCTACTTACTTAAGAAGATTTTTCAAGTTCATTATTCCTTTAATATCACTTATTACCATGTCATGAACTCTATGTTATTATTTAAGTTAATAACGGTCATTTTAACGATCATTGGTACTTGAGTCAAAAATGAACTCCTTATAATTACAAGTTGTTCATATGGTAAAATATACGCTATATATAGAATTATATTCATGATTTAGATATCATATATATCATATATATCCAGTATATACTTGCATTAATAATATTAAATAACATTTAGAGGTAAGAAATGAAATGCACCGTTCATGGAGACGGTAAGCTGTACGTACGCATGAACGCTACTTTCATTTCTATTTCGTATTATATGGAATGGAATAATAATGATACAAAGGTATATTATAATTCCAGTATAATATCATATATAATATGATTAATTCCATCCTTTATACGTCCCACATATGGCATTAATTAATCAAATCACTTTGAGGGGCGGTAGTCTGCACTTCCTAAAATGAAGATATCACGTAAACCCATAATGGAAAGCATAAAGGTATTCCAAAATTGAAAAATAAAGAAACTCAAGGAAAATATAAACATATTATATATCATATATAAATATAGTGTCATATTATTTTCCAGCTTTGAAGGTCTTAGAAAAATATTGAACAATCATCATTTCGTGAGGCAGAAATTCGCCATCCACAGAAACAATATTCTCTTTAACCATTAGATGAAGGTGTGGGTAAGTGTAGATCGAATCCTTCATATAAAAACATACTAGTATATTGAAGATACCGTTTTTGTTACAAAATAAATGAATAAAAATAGTTTATGGGGTTGAAGAAGCAAAATAAAACAAAATAACATTAGAGAAGACATTACCTTTAAATCGGGTAACTCTTCTTGGTTTGACCCAAAAATGGTTTCTTGAAGAGCTTTCTGCCGAAGGTAAGGCTTCTAGGATTAATAGATGGATGTGGAGAGATTAAATGAGTAGGGATTGTCCAAGCCAAAGGATTGAGAAGTGTGGGTACGGAGGTAGAGGGGGGGCCTTTTATAAGAGGAGAGGAGGGGCACTCTTGGAAAGGTATAAAATGTTACTTTATTTTCAAATGGGTTTCGGATTTTAAAGGTCCCATATTGATGTATTTCTAGGATAAGGTGATAAGGGTTCGAAATATACTCATCCAATAGGTCTTTGACAAGTGTATGTCTTAGATTTTACATTATCTTTTCATTTTATTTAAATCATTCATTAATGAGGTAATCACTGCATCATCATGATGTCATTAATAATTTAATTTATTTAATGTCTAAATATTATATAAAAAATACTATGATGTAGGAAATTGTTTTATATTTTCAATGAAGATTTATAGTCTAATATATCATTTATTTAGACAAAATTAATTTTTTTTACTCAGGTGATACATTCTTTGTTATATTTAACTTTCTTTAAAAATAAAATGATTAAAATGTCACATTCAACCAAAATTGATTCCATGGTGTCCCTAAGTTTGGCACAAGGCATACCATGGTCGGCCATGACACAACCAGTAGCATTAGGACACATTTTTGGGTCATTTTTTATTATTATGATATAATTTTATTATCCTTAACTACCCGATTACTAATTAATCAAGATAATTAAAGATAATTACCATCGTTACTATTCATGATGTCCAAAAACAAAAGAGTCCTGATTACATAATTTGGGAATTATAATTCTAAATATGTAATCCATTTTACCGAATTAAATACACTGAAATTTCAATAATTAATTTAAAAATAATTCTCGTTGTCAAAACAAATAGCTGGTTTTTTAGGAACAATATCTATGAAAAGTTTGGCACTTGTTTATACCCAATTAGAAAGTGAAATTAATCATAATTACCACCATTGGATTAAATGGTAAAACTATATTCTAATTACACTTTAAAACCAATTAAAAATTTAATCTATCCATATAACTAAATTAGATGAAAAAAGCAGTTTGGATGTAAAGTGCAGTATTTTTCACTATTCATTAAAAAAATGAACATTTTCAGAAAAATACCAAAAATTTATACAATGTAAATTTTAATGTCCCAATCATAATGAATATGTTTATTCTGACAAATATAGCTTATAAAATTGTCAAATGATTGATTTAAAAATGGTTTTCCATTAAAAGGCAGTAAAATAATCTTTTAAAAGTATTAGTGTATTCCATGCTTAAGATTGGATTTATTCTCATTTTAAGCCTCTAAAACACTATCTAATTCATAAATAGACATAGGTAAAAATGTCTATTATTCATTACTTACTTGGGATGTTACAATATTAATACAATATAACCCATAACAGGATATCCATGTTGTTCAAATAATTCAATAATACATTATATTGGTTAGAACATATTCATAACATTCAAACAATCTATCTCAGGTTTCATATTATCTTCCTTCCCACACAACAACTTTTGAGTTGATTGACTCCCCCAAAAAATATTCCTTAGGTAACTCATAGAATATTAGTAATGTTGTTATTTAAATTACACATATTTTCCATAGGTTAGAATTTACTACAATACTAATAGTATGAATAGAAATATTATTTACCTCTAAAACATTCAAATTGACCGATACTATGAGTATGTTTCTTGACAACCTTCACAACAAGACATTATTGACCACCAAACATTCTATTTTCAACAAGTTTATTATTTTTTATTTTGGTTTTAGTTTCATCCTTATCAAAACCATAAGTCATGGAAAATTTTCTTAACACTAAATTTTCACAAATATTTTTGGGACACATAGTTTTTAGAAACATACAAATTCACCACATTGTTAATATTTTTCATATACATAAATTTTCCACCTTTATTCTTTTCAAAAACAATTATAGATTTCTTCTCAACCATTGATGGTAATTTGTTTATCCTTATAAATTAAACCATTATTATAACTTACACCAATTTATATGATAAAGTTTTTGAAACATATCTCCCCATGTTCATCTCTTAAACTTTTCTGGGCAAGTTCCAACTCTTCTTCTTTATTCCTCATCTTTACATCATGATATTTATTATGATTCGTTTCATTATGAAATTTTTTCATAAAATAATAAATCTCTACAAAGATATTAACTTTGAATCATGAAAACCTTCTTTATTTTTTGATGAGGATTTTTTTATTTTTTTTTCTTCATGGTTTTGTTTTCAACCTTCCCAAAATCCATATACATTATTTCAACTCATATTTAAGATGATACTGCATTTTGTTTTATTCATCTTCTGAACTACTTCTTATAAATTTTTTATTATTAACTTTTGAATGAAAGTACATTCTCTAGATTTTTTAAAATATTTTTTGCATTTATATTCACTATGTTTTTATTTTTATCTTTATCAAGAAATCATCTTCTTTTATATTTGAAGATGTTTTTATCTTTACCCTTATAAAAATATTTAGCCTTATCACCATGATTCTTCTATGAAATTCTTTAAATTCATTATTATTCATCAATATATTTTTATTTCTTTATTCTTGGTCAATTATCAAAAATGATCTAAATGGATCCATATTCAAGACCCATCAGTGGATGTTTCCGTTTATATTTACTTATATTTCTTCTTAAATTTGTTGAAAAATATGATAAAAATTTAGGAAGGTTTTTACCCACATCATTTTTAAATATAGAAACAACAACATCATCTTCCTTATGAACCATCGTTGAAATATTTTCCTTATATTTGTGAATGAAATTTCTCTAAAAAAATTTCCCATTTTTTTCTTTTTTCCTTGTCAATTCATAAGTTATGAATGTACTGGGATGTTCATAAAATGATAGTGCTTCAGGATCTTTATCTTCCAATATGGAATCATTGGAATCAAAATTGTGTGGAATAATTATTAATATATCTTCAAAACTATAAAAGATTATAACATTTCACCAATAAATTTAATAGTGTTGACAATTTCCTTAAACATAGTAAATAAGTCACCAATTTATTCATATTCACCCATCAAGAGACCTTCATACCTCAATATACATATTTTCAAATATTTTTTACTTATTTTTTATTACCTTTATTAATTTTTTCCAACATATCCCAGTTACATAGGCATTAGAAAAACCATTAACTCTGAAAAAATAATTTTCAAAAACTGATGAGAGCAAATAAATATTCATGTTACATCATTTGAAAGTTACTTTTATCAACAATTGTAATTGGAACCTCATCATAGTATGAGGAAAGGAATATGTTGTTGCTTCAAGAACATCATACCCAAGAGACAAAAGATAAGGCATCATTATATCATTCCAGATATAATATTTAATTCTATAGATGATATGATTCCTATTAAAGTTCACACAATATAGATTCTAAATCATAACTTCTCTTCAAACATTCATAAAAGAATAATGTAATAGAACATTTGATCTAATACCAACTGAGATTACCCGGTCCAGATTCATATATCACTGAGAGAGGGAGGGGTTGAATCGGTGATATATTGTTCATTAAATTTTATTATTTTAGAAACAACCTTTTCCTCTTAATAATGAGTACATTCACTCTTAAAATCAAATAAAACACACAACAACCATAATAAAAGATTTTTAAAGGATCACTAATCAAAATGAGTAACTAGTCCTTGGTATTATTTGGAGAAAATCCAACACCACAAAATACACTAGAAAACAATCCATTTATGCATAATAACACGATTGCGATATTCCATTACACTCATGTAGTGCTATGTTCAATACAACTGTGAATGTCATTAAAGTAGCATGAAATGATGAAATACAATTTTTTTGAATAAAAATGTTATGGTACTTCATAATAAATATATTAAAATAAAATCCTTCTAAACCTTTATTCACTTTCTTTCCTAAAATCTGGTAAGAATATTCTCCAAATCGTAACGATACATAGTCAGATTTCACAGTCAGATTCCCATGTCTAATTTCTCAATATATAAATATATTTTTTTCAAAATTCCGCTAAAAATTCATGATCTTATAATTCCCTAGTCTAAAAATCACAGTCTAGTTTTCCAATATGGAAACACTAATTATGATCCCCACTCTTATCATTTCATTATTTTTTCCAAAAAATTGTTTAAGAAAAAAAAAATAGAATTTTTTTTGATCATATTGAAGAGATTCTATATCATCATTCATGAATAATTCATTTAAAAGAATAAAAAAAGAATTCTCCTCCTTTTATGGATATAGAAAAATGGATTAAGCATGCTTTTCATAAGGTTTTTCCACTTCACCAAATTTCAAAAATCATTAGTTTTTCTTAAATATCATATCCCTCATTGAGTTATTCAAAACATTTTTAAATCTTCAATTCTCTTTGATTTTTGGGTATCTCTTTGAATACTTCAATGATTTAGACTTTATATCAAAATTTCATTCTAATATTGTTTTCCTAAAACAATTTCTTTATTACTATATAGCCATTTAGTCACTATAATTTTTTTTGGCCAACTTAGAAACAAAGAAGAATTGAAAATATTTCGTTATTCTACTCTAGATAATCTTAAAGAATGTCTACCAATTCAAAATTCTTAATTATGATGGATGCATACATTCAAAAAAAAAATTTCATTTTTTTATCTATACCAAATATAAAAAACAAGACATATGTTTTCTCATTAATATTTTCAGAAAAAAATCTCATTCTAATTTTATCATTACGTTAGAGATAACAGATTATTTCAAACATGTTTAACCACTTATATTTATTATTTTATAATTATGATACCAAATATCATTCATCAATCAACATAATTATCATTTTTTATTAAGATACTAATCAATTTCATTCTATAATGATATAAATATTTTGTGTCTTGTTCCTACTGAAAACCATCACTTTGGGTTTCTCTCATTACGATCATGAAAACCATCCAAATAATAAAAATAATTTATTCCAATAACCTAAGACTAGAATGGTTTTACATCATCAACATCCTTCTTCCACAATGTTTTTACTGTAATCATAACATCCTTCCTGACATTGAATATGTCGATGATTATATTTAACACCATATAACATAAAACAGAGAGTATTGAGACATCTTATTCCTTCAAAAAATATTTTTAATTATAAAAAAAAGTGAATATTATTATTATGAAAAATATTGGAAGAACAACTTTTCTTCCAATAATATTATCTATACGACTTCTAGAACATCCTCTCTCCAATAATTTTATCAATATAGCATCATAAGTACTAAAAACTTACTGACGATTTTAGGAAATACAAAATAGTAATGAATCAACATATTTATATCAGATGCAAGATGAATCTTATTTTTTTCTCATTATGTTTTTTCATTAATTATAGATATATGGAGAGTTTGTAAAATATTTTATTCTATAAAACAAAAAACCAATCCGATAGAATTTCATAATAATGGTAATTCTGATTTTCAAAATATAATTTTTAGTCAAAACAACCTCTTATAAAAAGCGAGGTGAATTATTTTCTTCCTAAACATCCTTGACAAAAAGGAAATACCTAAAAATGTTAATCTACTTTATCTGCTTGTCCCTAAAACATTTCCTCATAAATCAAACTTCTCATTCTATAAATGTTTATAAAAGGATTTTTTATAATTATTTATTGTCTAATGATATTTTTTCATTGTATTTTTAGTTCTAATAATGGTGATTTACAAGAGTGACGATGTTTTCAAGAATACCTTACTTTTAAATATATTACAGTTCTATATTTATTATCCCATTTTAATTGATTTTCTTTTAGTGATATACTCCCAAAGGGAATGTAATTTCACACAGAGAAATGTAAATAGGTTCATGTACCTTTTCTATATTGATCAATTATGAATGAATAATGTCATTTTGTTTTATTGATTTTTTGACTAATTTCTATTAATTTTTAATTATTTTGAAAGAATTGAATATAAATTTTTTAGAATTATAGAAATGTAGCTTAAAGAAAGATAGAGGGTCCAAAAAACAAGGTTGTTACAAATTACCCGCATAAATCCTAGGAACATATATATATATATATATATATATATATATATAACCAACCAACACCATGATATAAGATAAAATACAATATCCCAAAATTCAAGTATTGTCATACATATACAATTCTCTGAATAAAATAAATTCATATGTAATATAATTTTTTTAATTATATAATATACTCAATGATCCAGGATAGTGATGTATGTATCAACCAAAAAACCAGACTAGGGAACATTTAAAATAAATTTGTACATATAGGGGTGACATAAAATGTAAAATTAGTAGTATCCCCATTGATGACTCTCACGATAATGTCAAAGAAGAAACATAATGCTTTACTGATAAACTTAAGAACTAATGAGTTCCTAAAATTTTATTGGTTATTCAATTAGAAACATCATAAAACTCTCATACATTTTATATCATTATCAAAATCCACACAATATATAAAAATATAAAGAATTATGTGATTCACAGTACAACCGAACCTATCATAACAACCAATGGGGTCTAGCATCTCATGTTGGTATCATTCAGGATTCACATCTCATAATCTATGTAGGACAAGCCACAACCCTATCTATCAAACTCATATAAATGGTCCAACATCCCTTAATGAAATGAATTCATATCCATAATCCCATATCCACATCAATATCCATATTCATTCCAATAGGGTATTGGGAACATGAAGAACATCATCCTCATGTATTTTTTTAATGTACACATCCCCCCACCATGTACAATACTCATAGCCACAGAAAATAAAAAGGATATTTAAGAATAGAAATAATTCATCAATTCAATCCCTTACTAACATAGATGTTATGGGAAAACACCTAGAGGACAAAACATTTGGGAATTGGTAAGGTTTTTTGACTAATTCAAAGTGTATATAGAAAGCCTAAAAAATAAAATTATAATAATCCTCACACAAAACCTAGCTATCTTGTTTACAAATAAACACTAAAACAAACCCTAAATTTCACTAAAAATACACCACATTCCATTAAAAACATATGGTGTACACTCAGATTCATTTAAACTTACTAAACTAATAAACAAACCGTGTTTACCATAAAAAACATTCACACTAAGCATTCACAATTCCCATTAATCATATAATTTTCCAAATTTTGACATTATCATTTACATAAAATATATCATATATATTGTTTTTAAATTTATATATTCAATTAAAGCCCGTTTTTACCATTCACATACCTTAATTCTCAACATTACCATTCATTTTATATAGGAATTAGTCAATCAAAACCCATGTATCTTTTATTTCTATCTCCAACCCCATTAAATACTTCATTATTACTGAACTCATTATGTTGCTATTGAGAAATAAAAAATAGACACACACTCCTCATTTCAAGGACCATCTTTCAATCATAATTACATCAAATCACAGACCCACTTCTCAAACCGTGCTACCTATCATTTCCACATTGTTCAACCCATGCCAACCATCAAAACTAGAATTTTTAATCCACAAAAATAACGCATAACCAACCATATCATTTAATATATAATGTACCTATAACATTCACAAAATTAAATTCAAACCAAAAAAGAATTTCAATTTGTATACCATATTAGATTTACGCATTAAACACCATTACACATTCCATTTCAAAATAACCTTCTACGACAGTCAACAACATTATGTTGTTTTTTAATATAGTAAAAATATTTATATATTTAATTTATTAAACTTCTATGAAAGTTGTTTCTAAAATTTAATAATATAAGTGGTTCATAAATCATATCAGTAATAATAGTTTTCAATAAAAACAATAAAAGTAGACATCAATCGGATAAAAAATATCATTGAAATCATTTAACTTCATTTAATTCACCTCATTTCCACCCATTTTATTTATTATACTTTATTATATCACTATAATAAACGATTCCATCCACCCTATGAAATAAATATAATAAAAATTCCATAATTTACATATAAAAGAAGTGATGTCTCATATCCCATTCTTTACCAAATGCTTCAACGATCGTTACACAAGATTAATATGGAGAGGAGATTAACCAACTCAGAAATAAATAAATTAAGCCACAAAAAACAAGAAAATATAAATACCCATCAAATGAATAACCAAAATAAATGAAAAATCTCATCAAATGAATTTAGAAAACATCTCTAGATGAAGGAAATTCATGAAAACTGTGGAAAAGAGGAAAATTCACCCTAGTTGGAAGGGTTTTTAATTTCATCAAGACAAGGGAAAAAATATATTTAATAGGGATCCGGAGACTCCGAATATAAACATATTATCACCAATTGATTGTGTGAATTTTATGAATGTGTGTAATACCTGATGGGACTTCCAATTTTATATTTTTTTCAATAAAACCATGCATTATTCCACGAGAAGAACATGTCGCTTCATGATGGATTGATCTAATAAACTCTATAAAAATAATTCTAGGAATCCTTATAAAATGTACTTAATATGATACTCAGCCATTATTCCAATTAAATATGATTGAATAAGGGTAATTATGTGACTCTTTTCTCCATGTCTTGACAACATCCTAGGAAGAACCCCTGATAACCACACATCAAGCCCTTCATCACTTGCAAGATACTATAGAAACA
Organism: Viscum album; assembly: GCA_963277665.1. Taxonomy (NCBI): domain Eukaryota; kingdom Viridiplantae; phylum Streptophyta; class Magnoliopsida; order Santalales; family Viscaceae; genus Viscum; species Viscum album. The sequence goes on along the minus strand of OY728147.1, from coordinate 840,091,922 downwards.
TAAATTGTTTTTAATATAAAATAATAAACTCATAAGGTTAGGTTATTTCATGGAACATATCATTCCCCCATGAACAAATGTCATATGATAGACAAAACCATGTCTATTATAAATTCCTTAGTTACATCCCTCCAATTAACCACTTGTTCCACAATACTCTACATCACAACATGACCAAACTCTCATCACTAATACCGTGTATGGTATCATAAACATTGGGTACTTGAAATATCATATTAAAAACACCATGATAATGGATCTTTTCTCCTACTATAGAAATTCCTCCTGTGTCGTGACTTGACAGACTATGTCCTAGCCACCTTTTCCAAGATAAAATTTTAGTTCCAATTCATACTAATCTTCCTCTAAACTCATCTTAACACCATTTACACTCAAAAAACAGAACATAATAATGCTTAAAAGGGGTTACATTATGATTTACCCTAGAATAAATATTTATGAGTACATAAACTCAATTTTTATTTATTTATTATGTGCCAATACTAAAAACTATTCAACATCAATCTTTTCCGTGGAAAATAATTTTAATCCAGTAATTTCATATTATTCAAAATTATGAGGGAATAAATAAATAAATAAAATAATTAATTTTATTAAATTAGACAAAAGAAATTGATCTATCTACATTTAAAAAAAATAAATATGCTTACAAAATCTACTGTTCATCAATGAAAAGAAATTATCCTAAAATTTTTCATCATAATATCAATAAAAATTGTATTATACAACCATTGATGTGGATTACCTAATTGAAATAAAAATAATTAAATATAAAAAAAATACATTATATTTAAGACATAATCCTCTAAATTTTAAATTATTCTTCTATTTAGCATTCTTCTTCCTCATCCAAATTCCTCCTATAATTTATATTCTCCACTCTTTAAATTTTCTCCCGTAATGATCTATTTAATTATATTTTAATTATTTTGTAATAGAGGCATAACAATGTGCCATGATCTAATGTGATGTTTCCTAAAATTGGGTAAAATTGTAGTAGACCATGTAAAATGGAATAAACAACATGAAAAAGTATCTTATTTTATTGAAAACTCATCCTATTGTATGGTTAAGTTTTAGAAAGAAGCTCTATCTGTGTGAAATGATTTGTTTTGGTTAGTTTTAACTTTTTTTTCCCTATTTAGAGATATTTAAAAAAATATCTATTGAAATTAATAACATAAAAAAATTATATAAAATTATGAAAAATATATAAGAAAATGAAAAATAGCAACATAATCATCCAAGTCAAAAATGTAATTACTTTTCTTGAATTTTAGATAAATCTACCTAAAACTAATAATGTGTATTAATTTATTAATTTAATTAAAAATGTATAATTAAAAAATATTTTAAGAGTATATGATTTTTAAAGAACAATTATTTTCTATTATTACATAAACAATATCATGTTTAGTGATTATGTGAGTCATCATCCATGATGGAATTTTATTGGCGGTTGCACCCTGAAAAAATTACTATATTAAATTAAAATAATTACAAATTCATATTGAATTTTTTCATATCCTGAGGATCCATGATTTATTCATAGTTATCTTATGATGTTAGAAAATTTATGTTAATCAATTTTTTATTTTGGATTTAATGTTAATTATGGTGAATAAATAACATGTTGAAGATACATTTTGGTGATTAAATATGAGAATATAAATGAAATATAGGGGTGAATTTTTCAATGAAAAATGATAGTATATTGGACTTATTTTCAATTTGTGACATTATTTAGGACAATAAGGAAGAATATTTTCTACAAAAAACATGATATGTTCTAGTTTGTACAAATTATTGACTTAATTTTTTTTAAAATATTTATTTTAAGTTGAAGGAAATGTGTATGGATTTTGTTAACGATTATGTTTCATAGATGTAAATAGAGATTTATGTTGATGTTTTATTGGTTTATTATGAATTCATATATTCATTTTACATTTTATAAGTACAACATTAATTGTTTCATGTTATTGAACAATGTTTGAATAATTTTTATTAAATTTTATGTTGTTTAGTAAGAGTTATTTTTATGATACATAAGAGAAGTTGATGAAAACAAATGTGTCTATTATGATTATTTTTAGGATTCACCCATAGAAATTTATTAATAAATTAGCTCTATAAGAATGAAATTAAAAAAGAAAAGTATTGTATGAGTTACATAATGATTTATCTAGTTGTACGCCGGTTAATGTGATGAATAATGGTTGAATAATAGGGAATAATATTTTATTATGGCCCTATAATTGATATTTTCATCAAATAGGTACTATTTAAGAGAGACCTTGAATCCAAATTACTTTTATAAGGATTTAATCATAGAGGATATGATTTTCATGTGATACATGGATTATGAGCCTGATATGTATGTTTTATAAGATCATGTTCGACATTATATAATGTTACAATCTAACATGACTTGCCCAATATCAATACCTATGTATGGTTCCCACATATCCTATTTACATCCCAAAACTTCATAGTATGGAAATAAGATCTAAAGGAATAACCCCTATTCATTGGGAATTATTTCACTCAATTTATCATGAAATAAATAAGGGATTCCATTTGGGAATCAAGAAAGTCTACTAAAAAAATTTGAATAATCATACGAGTGAAATAAATATCTTCCAAATGAATTCCATAAAAATATATATTTATTTTGAATCGCCATGATAAAGAAATATAAATTCTTAACATAACCATAATCACTAATATTAATAATTATATAATAATGAAAGCCAATTATGTGTATAAATCTAAATTAATTACAATAAAGAAAAAAAGAGATGGTAAGTTGAACGGAAAAGCTGGATAACTCTCTTTAAAAAATCCAAAATAGACTGAAAAACATCAATATCTATTTGACATGTGTATATTCACTCTATGTAACCTCTTTTATAACATGAAAATTCAACATGTATTAATAATAAAAATTAATCTATTTTCTGTTATCAACTTCACACCAAACTATGTCTACATACAAAAAAAATTTGTATAGGGTGTGAGTATAAATCCTTGTTGGATACCATGAATGATTTTCTTGGGATAAATTGATTTTTCAACAAAAATATTGATTAAATTGACAATAAAAAACTTTTATAATTTAAAATTTTAGATATTAAAAATAATAAGTAGAGAAATAACTATTCTAAATAATCATTTCAATTAAAATTAAATCCATTATGAAAGCAATAAATAAGAAACATGAATTATGAATTAACTATTTTAGAAATGAGAAAAAATAAATAATCTCATTATTTATCAATTGGATCTTAGAATATTTACATGTCATGTATTAGTGGAATCATACCTCTAGAAATGATGTGATCATAACCACTCACTTCAATTTTTCAATATAAGCATGATTTAGGGTAACCAACTGGCGTGTATGATATGGGATTAGTTGATGAATTACTACATTCATGTACCAAAAAATACTAACCATCCAATGATGTTTCAAATCCAATAAAAATGAAAAAATTTAAATAAAATCATATATATCACTTCTCGAAAATACCTTCACAAAACTATTCCCTTTCACATAATGCATGATATTTTATAAGTACAGGACCAAAATCAGTCACATATAATACATTATAATAATATGGGGATAATAGCTAATTTTAATATTATCACTATATGAGTTCAATATTACCAATGTTATAAAAAAATACTTGAAAACAGATATAGAAAAATATTTATTGTAAATTGTTATGTACTCAATACATTTATACTATATTAAATTCATTTTAAAATAATATTAAAACATTAAAAAAAACTAAATGTTTAATAACATATCCAAATATATTCCATTTATTAATTTATAAATGTTTTATTAAAAATAGGATGTAATGCATGATCTATATGAATAATTAACACAAAAGAACGTGAAATTTATAGATACATAATGAATTATATTTAAAATTGAATTATATAATGTCAATGTACTCAAATCATATATATTATCAAAGGGAATTAATCAAGAATCAGTATTTTTGAAAATATATATTGTTCATATAAAAAACTACAGAAAAGATGATGAAATATATAACAATAATGTAAATCCACCAAGAATAAGATAAACATATACTTAGATTGAAAATTGGGTTCCATAAAATATATAAATAACTAATTTTACCCCTAAAATAATCCCTCAGTTCCCATTGACAAACTATAGTTTAACAATTGTATGTTCATGAAAAATTATATAAAACCAAAGAAATATAGGGCTCATATATCGAATAATATGTATGAAATTTGATGGAGTTATCAAACTAAAAAATTGGTGGATGATGAGGGGAAATGAAACATTTATTGAATAAATCCCTAAGAAAAAAGGGAAAGGTGGGTGGATGGTTTTAGTAATAGTGATTTTAAATAAATAAAATGGCCATTTTTTCATAAAATACATATATTCATTTCACAATCATCAAGACCTTGAATGAGACCATATAGAAAATACTAGTCGGGATTTCTTAATATTCATGATCACTTCCCATGATCTATTTGGTCATATAATTAAACCACTTATTCAAAAAAATTACCCATAAACATATATATTTTTTAAAACAAAAATAAATAGATAACAAAAATGTATACTACACTCTAGTGAAAACATGTGTTTTATATATCTCACGACTCTAACACATTATTCATCCAAAAAATCCTCAAGACACTAGATCCATAAAAATTTAAGGCCAATGCTATTTCAATTAACAATATCTGATAAATATCACAATCATTATTACCATTCAACTATTAAATGAAATGATTGAATTGATTTTACTTAAAGAAATTTATTTCTATAATCAATAACATGATTTAGTTGTTATTTTTATTTGGTATTATAATCCTATTCCATGATTTTGAAATAGATATTAGAAGGTGGATCACAATGATATTTCTTCAATTTCCGTATGTGAAAAATATTAAAAATTAATGACATCTAAGGAGGTAATACAAATCGATATATAACCATTTCAAATATTTCATTAATATCAAATAAATATATGTAATATTGAATTATTTTACCATTATTTTTAATTATATATATACAAGTCAAGTTTAAATATTAAAATAAACTAATTAATCACAAAATAATCTAATCGACATTAATAATGTAATGAATATGATTTATGGTTACTTTTGTCTATTATTAGTTTCCATAAAATAAACTACATATTATATATTTTTTCAAGTATAATTCTTGGGCCCATTAAATAAGATTAACTAATTTCTGCCTAGTATATTGGGGACTCTAATTTGATACCATATTATTCCTAAAAAGGGTTCATATTTATTAAATATCAATAAATATTTTAATATGAGAATTCAACCAATGATAAGTGTTAATCAAAAGATACCCTTTATTGTATAATAATGGGAAAAATAAATATAATATAATATTTAAATAACCCACTATGATTAAACTTTGGTATGGGGGTGATATTCCACATTGTTATATATTTATGATACAATATACACATAATAAACTCTCCAAAATTATGATGTTAAACGTGAATCTATATCCAAATTGATTATTAAAGAAAAAAAATATAATTTTATAATTTATTAAACATATAACATTCTACTATCATCTATCTTTAATCTCTCTCTGACTAAGATAAAATGATTTTTTTCTAGTTAACTTTTCAATAATAACCCAATTAAAATTATTACTAGATAATTTTATCTCAATATAATGACAAGGAATATAGAAACCTCTTCCTAGTTCCATGTATGAATAAAAATTGTCTAAATCCTTTTTGTAGGCTTAACATGTTTTTTGTCCATAAGATAAAAATTAAGGAAACATGAAATAGAAATTGCAATATAAATTATCATTCTAGTCCACCAATAGGTATTTTCCATAAAATATTATGTCTTTGATATATATATATGGGTTGGTCACTAAAATTAATTGAATAATTCACAATACATAAATAAACAAGTGTAATTTCATATATAAAATTAATCCATTTTCTTACCTTCATTTATAATTCATTTAATAAATTTTTATTCATGATTTGATGATTGTTCATGGTGAATAAAAAAATGGTAGATGGGACTATTTTCATATTTTATATAAAAATCACCACATTGTCTGCTTTTATCTCCAAATTCTGGTTCCAAAGAATGGTTCATGAATTATCACTCATGATTGTAATTCATTACAATTTGATATGGAATCTTTCTACTAAGGGAATATATAATAATATTTCTCTTCCTAAGAGTACATGAAATGTTAAAATCAAATTTATTAACGTATTAAACCCATTTTCTATTTCTAACATTCATTGTAAGACACAATATTATACTATAATAAATGAGAATTTATTTACATTAAAAATCCAAAAATTCAAAAAATTCATTTCATAATTCTCATAAGAAACTATGTAGTTATATTGTATAGAACAACTATAGTTATTGTTATAGGACACACTACAGTATAGATAAGAACATTGATATTGATATTTAGGGAATTTTATTTTTAAATGAATAACATTGAAATATATAAATATATTACAATGAAAATAATGTGCATTGTTTGGGACATGATATAGAATCTAAGTGTATTAAATGAATGATTTTAGGGGAAAAATTGTGTTATAATTATAATGTAAAATATAATTTTTTTATGTTTATGGTGACTATTAGAAGAGTAATTTAACAATATAACTATTCTTATTGTGATTTGATGGTTATGTGAAATATAAAAATTTATAATAAAATATTTTATATAGATTACTAAAATTATAATAAATACCTAAAATGTATATTATTCAATGAATATAAATGAAATTACATAAATATATCTTAGAATAATATAAATATTATTTTAAAAATGATTTTAAATTGTTGGTGTTAAATACATGATCTGAAAATACAATAAACATTTAATTTATTATTTGAAATTATCATACATATAAATATATTTTCATAAAAATGGATTTAAATTTATAAATATCATATCAATTTTATCCAGTGGTGAATATCTAGAAATTTTCTAAAATAATTGATTTTTTAGGTGAATAGTAAGATCCAATATGCATATTATTTATGTATTATTAATTTGTTTTGGTGTAAAATGATATATTTTTTAATATATATGAATAAATGACCTAAATTATAATAATTTTTTAAAAATATTGTATTTTAAATTATTAAAATATATTTCATAAAATTTAGTATACTTTCCAATGTCTAAAATGGATGTTTTGGTTTTTAAAAAATTCTCCATGGAAAAATGAAATTTCTATGGCTAGTTTAATATATGTAAACTAATATTAGTCATTTAACATATAAATTTCTAGATTTAAAATGTAATATTATAGGATCTAGATCCATGAGTAAGATAATGCTATTTAATTTTAAAAAATCTAGATTTCAAAATAAAATCAATTCTCATCATAAGTTATCTTTTAGAACTATAGAATACTGACAAGAAAGTTTCTCCTTGATGAGATTTCCCAGTGGGTCACGTAGTACTAAATTAGGAAATGTGATTTTTCTATCATTTATATTTTCTCCTAACATTGAAAAATATTCTACACATTGATTAATATTGATTAATATCTTTATATATTGAATTTACCAGGACATATTAATCATTTATATTTTATTTAATAGTGGTTCTTTCAATTAGATTGTGAATAAAGTGTATTTTTTTATTATATTGATTCATATTTTTCATGATAACCAAATCATTCCAATGAATTGGGAAACCATTAATATATATCAATTATTTAAATAAGAATAACAATTGATTACAAATCCACTATTAATAAATGGTTTTCTTAATGAACATTATGCATTTAATTTTTTATCCATTCTTTCATATGATAGATGTATTGGTATTATTTTTTCATGGATAATTCCAAAATATCTATAAAACCTAAAAACATTAATATGTCTCTAGAAAAAATGTACCTTGGGTATTTGGTGTATTCTTATCCATTTATGTATTATTTCCAAGTATGTGGCCTTGATAGTATGGTTATGGTGTCCAAAATTATGTATTTAATCAATATGTTATCATTTATTATTATCCATGTGGTTATTTGTTTAATTATTTGTGTCATATAAAAATATATTATGCTAACATTATTAGTGATAATTCATAACTTTATTATCTATTATTACCATATTATACATATTTTTTTTATGTTATGATATTTTTAGTCCCCATAAAACTATTGTACTAAAACTATAAGTGGGATTTAATTGTAGAAAAAAACATAACAAATTTTTTTAACCATGTCAATGTGTTTGTTGATTAGAAATTTATTCTTCCAATAAAATTACATTTTAATATATTAAAACAACAAATTAATAATAAATGATAAATATTAAATGAAAAAATTATCTAAAAATCACTAATAATAATGGAAATTAATTTTTTCATAAAGAAACAATATTTGGAAACTGAAACAACAAAAATACTATTATTCCCAAACCACATGTTTAATCCGAAGTTAAGGATGATCATTAAAAACTACCTAAGGTATTAAAAATCTATATCCCTATAATACATTTAATACTAACTTGTTAAAAATGTTGTATTATCTTCATAACCCCATTAGCTCGTGATCTATACATTCTTGTCCCAAATGAAAATATTGAACACCCAAGATAAAAATGAATTAATATAAGGGAAAGTTATAAACTTAACGATAATGATAACCTCACACGATGGTAGCTTTTATCAAATAAATAAGAAATAGAAATTTCACAACAATATGAATATATCTTAATAAAAAGATGTTTCACAAATTAAAAATTATTGGAATCCTACAAAATGATCATAATTTATTACTAGTATTTTATATATTATGAACTCAAAGGTCTTGATCTTAGATTATAGGCAATAATCTATAGGTTGATTATATAATTCCTAGGTATAGTTTCAATATAATTGGAATAAAAAAGATTATATTTTATTGGACAAAATATGATATGAATCTTCAAGAAAAATTAATCCATGCTGCTACATCACATAATATTTTTTTGAATGTAATATTTCATGAATCCATAATTCATTAAATTTTAACTTTTTCCCACTAAATATAAAAAAAAGATTATTTTATTAACTAAATATTCATCCTTTACGTAATAAAAACTAAAAATACATGATGTAAAATAATATTTATTAAAAATGGTTTTTGATTTTCAAAAAAATGTAATCAAATAATTCAAAGACTATACAGTCTCCAACTTATTGAAAAACACAATACACATAAAAATTGATAAGTTCATAGAAAATTAAAATAAATAATAACTATAGGTTATGGTGGTATTAATTTCTTCCCTTTTTCTCACAATCTCCAAAAAAACTCATCTTTTATTAAAATAGAATAATAATTTTCTGGATTTAATTAAAAATTAAAATAAAAAATTCCAATATGTCACTTGATTTTTGATTTGAAAAAAAATGACAAAAATAATAACAATAATTGAATTATAGTATAATAAAAATGTTCTCAAATAAAAATTAATTCATTAATAAAACTCAATTTAGATTATTCATTTCTTATATATAATAGAAAATTATGGGAAATGGGAAAAGGAATTTAAGAAAAAAATGATAAAAAGTTCATAATTTATCATCTAAAAACAAAAGATGATGTTCTTTATTTAAATATGGTTATAGTAGAAGATAATATTTTCACTTATTATATTATGTACAATTAAAATTTATTTCCTATTATAGAATAATGAAAATATAAATCTTTAAAAAGATTAAACAAATACTTTATCATGTATTATGATGTATATAAAAATAGAAATTATAATAAGTATTCAAACATGATAACGAAAACCTTCATTGTCAAGATAACATCTAAAAATACTATTTTAATTATTATATTGTATATAAAAAAAATATTATGTATGAATAAATATATAAATTCCATTAATTGTAGATCTGGGGAAGTTGAATAACTTTTCTAATTAATACTTTAGAAAAGAAGAAAATTTTCAGAAATAATTTGAATCATAATTTGAAAAAAATGCCATAACGCTTTCTTAAATATTATTATAATGTTAGAATATTGATTAATAAATATATTAATTAGAAATAATTTTAATATGGCCCTTCCCATATACTGTTTAATAGATTTAAATCTATATGAATTTAATTGTTTCATGAAAACACCAGTAAAATTAGATCCTTATATTCATTAATTTAAATAACAATATAACCTTTTTTATTTAAGGTCCTATAAAAATGGTGTTTTACATCAATGTTCTTTACTCATGTGTGATTTTATGGGAGTATATATAATGAAATAACACTAGTTCTATCATAATTAATTGATTTTTTTGTGAAAATCAAACAAAAATCAGTGAGACTATACTACATCCACAACACTATAGGACAATAACATCTAAATGTTACATATTTAACTTATTTAGTGGAAATTGAAATCAATTTTAGGTTATTTATGGACTATGAAACTAAATATTATCATATGAAGTTACGTGTTCTCGTATTACACTACTTATCTAAAAAACATCATATAAATGAATCATATAAGTAACTCTTAAGAATAAACTCATTTCCAAATGAATAAAATATACCATGTTCAGGATTACCTTTATGATAATGGAAAATATGCTAAACTATTTTAAATATGATTCCTTTTTATATTCATTAAATTTTACCAATATTCAAATAAAAAACATAATGTTCAAAAAATAATATATTATGAACAGTAAACATATTATCATTCCTCTGTAAAAAATTTCCGACAAGGATCCCATATTCTTTAATATCATGTCTCATAGATTTTTATATCGATGTACATATTCTAGATTTTTTAAAAAAATTTATTAATAATTAATTAATGTTATTATATTGAGTAAAAAAAATTCATTTATGTTTCTATGAAATTTTATATATAAGAATACATTAATGCAAATCCATCAATCTCATTTCAAATTAACATTTTATAAGATTAAAAAACCATTAGAAATTGATTTTTTATTTGAACCAAAACTGATTTCATAAATATGAATTTTAAAAAATATCACCATAGAAAAAATTATTGACAAAGAGTTGGTCATCATTACCCATTAAAAATTATTTTTCAAGTAAAAATATAGTCATTCTATGATACTTAGATTCTGAGGGTAGTTTAATGTTTTAGAGTTAATTTGTATGTTTGAATACATGTTCCATAAATTTAACATCTTCAAAACTAGGGGGAACAAAATCATCCTCATGCAAATATACATTATAAAAATCACATTCAATATAATTTTAAAATTAATTAAAAGTTATATATTCTTAAAAGTAAAATAAGATCTTGATATATTCAATCTTAGTTATTAAATATAAAGACTCTCCATAGTTTATGACTTCGTATTGAAAAAAACACTTTGTAATGATCCCTGAATTATTCCTAATAATAGTTCCATAGTCAAAATATTTATTTTCAAAAAAACCATTTTACTCTTAATACCAAAAGACCCTTAAATCACAAAAACAAGGTCCCAACATGATTTTTTTCAAATTTATAATGCACATCTATCAGGAACCTTATTCATATTTTATCACTAAAGGTATGTTGTGCTATTTTAGTTTCAAATTTATATATGAATGGATGATAATAACATTAATCTCGTAAAAACTTCTAATTTTAATGGATTGTATTACTTATAAAATTTGGATTACTTTTTTATACTGAATGGTATCTAGAAAAAAAATTATATGATCCCTAATTATCTATTTTATATCTTCTCCTAAAGTAGTTTTTGGGTATTGAATGTAAGTTGATCTGAATTCTAGGTTATCTATTACTGATGGTTTTAATTTATCTTCCAATAAATGAATAGAATTTATTTTAAAGTCATCATCTGTATGATTAACAATTAGTAATTTGAAAAAAAACAAAAGGACTGGATTCATGAAAAAATACAAGAACTGTATGCTAAAAGATGTTTTTTTTCTTTATTAAAAACATGATAAGCCTTATTTGTTTCATAAAAAACAATAAAAATAGCTTCATTATCCTTAGGGTAAAATTTGTGAATTTGATCTTAGTATAAAAATTTATCATTGTACACCCAAAGACTGTAATGTATGAATGATTTAGCTTCCTCACATTTGATAAATCAAAAACTATTTCATTAAGAAAAAGATGTAGTAAAATATTATTTATAGTATAGTGATGCCAATCCTAGTATCCAAGAGTTGGTGTCTACTTTATTCCCATCCCAATATATAAATAAAAACATACCAAGGGACCTAATGATGTATTAGTCCTAGTTAAATAGATATATACTTGAAATTCACATTATATTTTAAAATGTAAAATAGGAAAACAATCATTGGGAATTCTATTATTCCCTTTAATGTATCCCAACATATCAATCAAAAAACACTTCCTTCTATCTTGGGGAACATAAAACAAACAAAATAGGTGAGAAATTATACTCAGTTTGGGTAAGCGTACAATTGAAGTATGAATAAATAAGGTATAATCAATATAGAAGGAAAATAACCAAAACATATTCCAATTAATCTATAACTTGAGTACAGTTTGGTAGGAATAAATTATGTTCAAATAATTCCATATAGGAAAATATGTGAGTATGAAACTACACAATGATTATTCTAACAATTTGAATAACCATATGGAATATCAACAATTAAATTTATAATTATGAAATGATTGATTATGTAAATCTAAAATATACCATCACGTCCTTTTTCCATGTTATCTATATAAATGGGAAATCCTTGATAATATTCAAATCTATTTGGTCTCATAAGAACTTCTGATGCATCAAAGGGATATAGAGGGACCCATATATCTGATACAATATCTGAAACATTCAAAATATGATATGGGTGAAACATAACAAACATAAACATTCTTATTCAAGAAATAACATAGTTAATGTTAATGAATTTCCCATTCAATAAATATAATAATTAACCATCTATATTAATAAGATGCATGGTAATAAAATTGTACATCCTCATTCAAACAGAACATAGTGCATCTAAATAATGTATATGGATAATATTAGTACCAAATATACCATGTTTATCATAATTTATATTAATTATTGATTCATTAAATTAGAATACATACCATTATATTGTCATTAAATACAACTTTTAAAGAAAATAACATTTTCACATAAAATTTTTTTTAAACATAATCATCACAAAATATTTACAAAATCAATTTCATTGAAAATTACATTTAAAATATATAAATAATGAATTAAAACGTTAATTGGTCATAACGGTGAGAAATTATGAACATGAAATCAACTTTAAAACAATGATTCCTTATCTGATTTTGGGGAAATGAAAATTTGGCCATATTTAAAAAAATGACATAAAGATTCACTTAAAAAAAGTTTTTTATAAAAAATGGGTAAAAATATATTTAATAATTCATTTTAAAAAGGTAAAATTTAGTTTTGTAAAGATTTTTAGAAATCAAGGGGTTATATGAAAACTATTTATAACCATAATAAAAAATACAGTATTATTTTATTAATAAAATTCTGAATAATTTAAATTACCAAAGAGTGGAATAGGTTAATAATATTTTAGAATGTTCATAAATAATCATAGGTACGTAAAATATTTTAATTTTAAGATAAAAGTTTAAAATAAATGTTAGATTTAAACATTGGAAATTGTGAGTAATGTTGTGATTTTGAAATAAACCATTACCACATTGGTAAAATCGAATGGTAACCCCATAAAATTAATGAAATGAACTAAATCATTAAACACAATAAATATAAATAGGATCATGATATAACATTTCAAAGAGGAATTATATAGTTCCAAATTTTTTTTAATAAACCATAAACATTAAATATTATACTTTATTGGAATTATAATTTACAATCATACAATCTGAGGGATCTTTTTTATTTATAGTTCTAAAGAATAAGGAAAAAAATTGTGTAGTAAACCCATACACAAAAAGTAATAACTTATATATAGTATCTATTTTTATAATCAATGAAATAAAAAAAATTATGCTATCTTTTCATGAAAATTATTTACATTTTTCATCATGACCACATCCTTGACCCTACTCTTCCTCAAACCATGTGATTCTTCTTATAAAAATGTGTTATGGGCACATAAATCTCAGCAAGGTTCATAAAAATAATTAAATCCATTAGTCTAATAAAAATCAAAAAATCCAAAATTTAGTTACCATTACAAAATAATTCGTTAATTATGTGAATAAAAGTATTTTTAAACAACAAATAAAAACTTTTTTCTCAATAAAAACATTAAATTCCCCTTGAAAACCTTGATAAAACATTTTGGGAAATTGGGGAATCATTCAAGTAACAACCACATATCATTTTTTATGTATTTCATGGTTAAATTATGAACATTAATTTAGATTAACTATCATAGATACTAATTGATAACCAGCATATTTAACCTTGGAATAACCTTTATAGTATATTACCTTTTCCACATCGTAGAAAACTAATCGGTTAACTATGTCTCGTATATGGAATAAATATAGAGCCAACTTCCATCTCTAGAGTACCCACTATATTGGAGGATATAATGTAACCAACTATACATAGATTATAACAGAACCACCTTTCATCATAACAGTTACAAAGAAGCATTAAATATTTATAAATCATTAAATATTTCATTATTAATATTTTTTCAAGGAAAATATCCTTTTTATTTTAAAATCACTTATTTTTTGAAAAAATGAAACCATAAAAAGGAAACCATTATATCTGAAATACATAATGTTAACTTGTTATAGAAATATTAAATTTTAATGTTTTTATGAATTTGGGAAATTTTATTAATTTTATTATTTAAAAAATAATTACACTTGAGCATTATAAAATTTGTTGAAATAGGAACACTAAAATGGGTTTTTGAAAGAAACACCCTTACCTAGAGTTGGATAGTCACTTATGTACTTTTTCATCCTGAATAATAAAAATATAATAATTTTATACTTTCTTAAAAACCATTTTGAAGTTCATTATTCCCTTTCAATAACTTATAAACACATTCATTACATAATAATTTAAATTCCCAACATGGGTTTGGATGGAATTCCTTATTTAAGTCCAAAATGACATTGATCGGATGAATTTGGACAATGTGGATATAATTACATCATATCTAGATTATAGTTCATGATAAAATTATAAATTTTAAAAATAAATTATACTCTTAATTTCATCTATTACATATATTTATGACAAATAACTATGTTATAATCATGGAGATGAAAGATCATATGTACATATAAATAATGTTTCTATTTTCACTAATCATTACAGAAAGAAGGTAAAGTATTATTTAATTTTCCAATAATAATAATAATATCATAAATTTCATATTAATTCTTTTAGTATTTTTATATATATCATCCATGATATGTAGTTATGAAAAAATAAGCATACTACTTCTTGGAGGTGCTAGTTTACACTTACGCATAAATGGCGTTATCAATTTTTTATGCATGGAATTATATGAATGAAAATGATATATTATATTTTAACAGTGATACCTATTTTATGAATATAATTTAGAAAAAATATATCCATAATTATAACCATTAATTCGATATAGAGATGGAAAAAAATTGCATCAGTATGTGAGGCGATAGTCCATAGTACACATGAACAATGAATTATTTTCTAATTTTATCGAAGTGATGAAGGATATTGGTCATTCCCATAAAATAATAACATATCATTGTATGAGTTATATTTTATTTAAAATTATATCATTGTTTAATATGGTTTTAGGGATTTTGATGAATAAATACAAATGAAATGATCAATTAAAATTTTTACCTCATCTTCGAACAATCCATGTTATTTAACAACTTAAGACCACTAAGGTTGGTGTAATACCAAAAATAATACATATATAAAAAGATTATGGATTATATTAAGCTATTTGGGTAGGTACTTAATGAACAAAATAGGTTTATGTGAGAAAAAATGAGTAGAAGAGGTGAAATTTTATAAGTGAGGGGAGGGGCACTCTTGAAATTCTCAAATTAAATAATATAAAATTATACTTAGGACCAAATGGATCAAAACAAATTAATTTAAAATATAATATATGGATGGGTATAAAACCCCTCATTCAATAATGATATATATTTTTTTATTATATTTATATCATTATCATTTGGTTTTGATAATTATTTCACCCATTTAACTCTTACCGTGACAACATGGGTTTTTACACATTAAGAGTTAATATTTTTAATATAAAATGAAAAATGACCAATAAATGGAAAATTGTTGATATTTTAATAATTAAGATAATAATATTTAATATATAAATATTTTTATGAATCTCATTACATTTAATAAAATATTATTTATTATAAAATGGAAATAATTGAAATTATTAAAACTATTCAGCACATTGAGTTTAATAATAACAATATAACACTTCTAATTCAAAAAATATATTTAAAAATATCTCTAAAATGAAAATTTCATTGATAAAATTATTTTATTTTATTAATTATATGAATGTATACTTATTATTTTAGTTTTCACGTCATTTAGTAAGATTTTCTTTTAATGTAATAATTTATGTATGAGCATTTTATAAGCATCTAAAATTGTTATTTAATTTCTGAAAATTAATAATAATTAACCATTTTGTAGATAAATATTTTACAATCCTAAATAATATTTATATTCAATAATTTTACCTTTATATCATCATATTTAATATTTTACCCCTATTAAAAACAAGAGTGAATCATGTTTGATATTTCATTAAAGAAAATATTATAAATGTCATAATATTTTCTATAAGTGGCCCCAAAATGTAATATTTAAATTAATATAATGAAAATATTAGTATTATTGTCAAAATATAAATTTAAGTTTGTATAATATTTTATTAAACTCAAATATATATCCTCACAACACATTTAATGTGTTATTTTGACTTTGTTGGCCTTAAACTAGTATTTCACTAGCAGTTGGATAAGTCTGTTGTAATATAACTCTAAAAATAGTGTCTAAACATTAATTTCATAAATATTTAAATGTTATTAAATATAAATTTAATTTAATATCTTATATCACCCCAATTATTTATTTTTAGGATAATAATGAATATTTTCCCAATGTTGCACATGCTCTAGATTCACAATATAAATGATTTTCATATTTATTACGGAATAAATTCAAATATCTATACATTCACCTATAAAGAACTTTTATTTATTTATATTATCAAAATTTATTATTTCAATACGTTTCATAACGTTTCATATTATTTCTATTTTTTGGAGAGGTCATAAAAGATACCATATTTAAAAAAAACTGTATTATTTATTAATCACTAAAAATATAACTTCATTCGAAAAATGTAAAACAAATAATCCTATGATAAATTTTCATTTTAGAATACATGATAAATTAAAATTCATTAAATTCAACTCATTCACATTATATAAATTACTTTTAGAATAACATCACTAAACTCAACATGAACCTATTTTTAGAAAAAAAAATAGTTTTTATTAAAATGCTTATTTATGTTTAAAAATGATTTATTATAAAATTGATTCAAACAAACCTAAATTTAATAAAAATAATATTTTAGAAGTAATTTATTCATTTAGGATCTTATAAAATAAAAGGATTCTTTTCAAATAGTTGAAAAAAATTATAATTTTCAATAGAAATCAATTTTTTCACTATACACAAGGAAGATCAATCTTTTCCGAAAAATCCCGAAATCTCACCATAATGTAGTTTGGGTATTTAAATTTAAAAAATGATATTAATTTTTTATAAATACTATTTATTGATGTTCCAAAAAATTATATAAAAATCACTCATAAAAAATAATGACAATACATTTTTCAAAAAATAAAATGTCTTTTCGTGGAATTATGTGATAATTTTTTTACATATAAATAAATTCATATTTATTTATAAATTTATATTTATATCAAAAATATATTCTTCATATTTAAATCCATCAATTTATTTTCTATGTAATAATAGTCAATTTAATATGATATTCAGTTTTTCAGTTATGTTTGATGTGGCTTTTCTCTACATTATAGAACATATTGTTTCCATTAAAAAAATATTAATATGTTACAACATAATGAAAATTATTATCGAATATGGAATATGTCTCCCAAAAGTAAATGTATGATGAGAAAAACCTACCTAAGGTAATATATTATTTTTATATGTCTACACATCCTATTTAACGGTTATAATCATGTTAAAAATTTACTGAATATCCATAATCATATTCATAATATCATATATGATCCTATTGTAACACTTTACCACTTGTTTGATAACAATATTTTATGATTTTTATCAATTCAGTTGTTAATTGAATTGTCTTCCCATCCATTTTTTTCATAAAACATCTAGTTGCTAGGTGTATGATATATATATATATCATCTCTAGAGTGATAATAAAGTTATAAATGTCATATTTACATAATATATATATTTTTAAAAATATTTAGGAATGATTATCATATAAAATGAATCACATCGCTTAAGGGAGAATGTATGTCTCTTGTACGGACGAGAGACGATAAAATTTTCTTACCGAGTGAAAAGATAAGTTAGTGGGTGATATATTAAATTTAAAGAATAAATATCATATCATTTATATTACATATAATCATTTGTTTTAGTAATATTACGTTAAATGTAAAGAGTAAGTGAAAAGTGAATCATATCGCTTCCCTAGGAGACAATCCACCTCTAACATGAGGGACACTATCTTATTTAAAATAGAAAGGAACAAAAAATGGTAAAAGTGATATTAAATTTATAAAAGTCTAATAATATAATAAATAACATATTAAAGTGTTAAATCCATACATATATCCTTCCTTGAATGGTGGAAATATGAAATAAACTACATCTGTTTGTGAGGCGGTAGTCCCCCATACAAAGGATCAATGATTTTTTCCCATTTGTGCGAAATAGAGGTGGATAAATATAATTTCACAATCAGAATTAAATCTTAGTTTAATGGTGATAATGTTACACTAGGTGGGGGTTCTAGAAGTGTCTTTTATTGGTAATAACAAAGAGAAATTTTAATAATGAAATAAAAAGAGAAAGAATAAGATTTTTTTAAGAAAACAATAGATTAGTGGTGGGTGTAAATGGAAAATTATTTAGTTTCTATATATAAATGGATGAAAAAAAAATCCCAATAATGTTTTACCCCTTTTAAATCATCCTGGTGAAGTAAATTCAAAATTCAATAGATCATTCACACATTTTCAAAGAACAGATACAACATCCATAGCCTATATTCCTATAATTTCTTATAACCTTCAGTAGTGAAATTTCATTATCTATTTAGTGACAGTTCTAGATAACAACCGATAAATAATTTATTAATGACTTTATTAACATTTAAAATGTTATTTTTTAGAATTTTTAATAAAAAATACCTCCAACTGAATAAAAATCACCACTTTTCATCGAAAAATAAATAAATATAAAAACTACCACTCAGCTATAAAAATCGCCGCTAAATTATTGTTTACCATGAAATACACATCAGTTTAGGAAGAAAATTTTATTTCTTTCAATCAAATTAGGTCACCAAAATATATAACATAAATTATCCACATTATATTATTTAACTAAAAAAAATATTATAAATATTGCTAAATCATTAATTTTATTGATAAAATATTATTTATACAATTATAATTCTTTAAAAACTATTTCATGATTACAAAATTTATCATAGGGAAACAAGAAAAAATTCATTTATGAAATGGAGGAATAATTTCCACATAAATATGAGTTATGATTTTTTTATGATGCACATACATATGTTTGTAGTGTTTTGAAACACTAAATGCATGTTTAACAATGGTAAGAATAACAATTGATACTGTATTCACATGAAATCATGGGAAACCACCATTGAATTTTTTTTTACATGTACAAGAAACAACACATCCATTAATCTTGTGGTGTTCTCTAAATAACTCAATAAGGGTTTCTAAAAGAAATTAATGAATAATAAACACGTATTTGGTGGTAAAAAACCAATAAAAGGATGTCATATTTCCATGAAATCAGATAAAATTGACCATATATTTATTTATTTAATATAGGAAATGAAATCACATCATTTGGAAGTTCCTTTTCCTATTATAGACATTGTCTCATTTTTTAGTTTTAAAAAACTAAAATGAGCATGGAACAGTCAGAAGAAGACAAATAGTTTAGTATTTTCTTAAAATAATCAGAAAATGACTGTAGATTTAATATTGAGATGTAGAATCTGATAGCACATCATTACAAATGATGGTTTTCTAATTATGGTCATAATTTTTTTTAGTGTTTTAAAACACTAAATCATGCAAGGAATGGTCCAAACCTGATAAATGATGCATAATTTTTCTGAAATAATAAAAGAACCACTTTATAATTAATTTTTAAATGTAAGAACTTTTGGTAATTCATTCATAACGACATTTTTCTCATTATGTTCATAAATGCGGTTTTTGTGTTTTAAAAAACTAAAACATGTTTGGAATGGTCAAAAACAATAAAATAGTGTTTGATAGTCCTAAAATTAGTGGAAACGACCATAAATTTAATTTTTAAATGTTGTAACCGACAGCTCGTCATTTGGAATGATGGTTTTCCTATTATTGGTGTAATCCCCCTTTTTTGTTTAAACCACTAAAACATGAATGGAATGGTCAAAACCATGAAACCAATTTTTGAATGTCCAATAATTTGGGGGTAAAATACCTCTTCTTTTATTTTTACTCGCAAAAAAACATGTCAATATGAGATGCGATGTGGTCGAAATTACTCGATAAACACATGTGAATGGTACACAAGCCATTAAACACAAGTATCAAGGGTTAAAAAATAGGAAAACAATGTAAAATTTCACTAAAATCAGGGGAAATGACCATAGAATTAATTATGAAATGTAGGAACACAGGACATGTCATTCGATGTAATGGTTTTCTTGTTATGGATGTAAATACATTTTTAGTGTTTCAAACACTAAAAAATATGTGAAATGGTGAAAACTATAAAAACTAAATAAGATAGTCTTGAAATCAATTGAAAACTAACATATATATATATATATATTGAAATTTAGTAACTAATGAAATGGAATTCTGAATTCTGGTTTTCTTATTATGGTTGTAAACTCATTTTTACTATTTTAAAAAACAAAAAATTTCAAAGAATAGAAAAAACTAGAAAAATGAGGTTTGATTGTCCAAAAATAATGAAAAACCAACTATAGATTTTATATTTAGAATTAGTAACCTACAATATGTCATTTTGAGTGATGGTTTTCCCATTATGAATGTAAATTTATTTTTGTGTTTTAAAACAATAAAACGTGCGTATAATGATCAAAATCAGTCAAATGAGTTCAGATTGCCCTAAAATTAGCGGAAAACCATAGTGTAATTAATTTCCAAATGTAATAATTCACATCTCATCATTCTGAGTGATGGATATTCCATTATATATGTAAATATGGTTTTATTGTTTGGAAACATTAAAACATATGTGGAATGGTCAAAACCATGAAAATAATGTCATATTGTCCTAAGGTCATGGGAAATACATCGATTAGTTGTTTTTTGATGTGTTTTTATTGGAAACATGTTAATCAGATGTACATTGTAGTCGGTATTTCTCAGTAACACTTATGAATGTTATAAAAGCATTTAAAAGCAACTATCAAGGGGTCAAAATAAAGAAAATGAAGCTAGATTTCCATGAAATATGGGGAAAATGACAATGAATTTAATTGTGAACTGTAAGAACTAAAGGAATATAATTCTAAAATATGTACTTCCCATTATTCTAAATTAATATTACATTCATATTTTTGGAAAATTCTAAAAATTCCTTGTATTAACAAGGACATGAAGATGAATTTAAAAAATTATTAAAAATTAAAAGAGTTCGCTAATAATTTTTAGTACCAAAGAGTGGGAAAATGGTACTATTAGATAAAAACATTATTAATACCTATAGGTGAATAAAACATATTTATTTTAATAAATAATTATCAGATAATTCCCCTAATGGAGATATAAACATAAACAATACCGAATAATGTTGATATTGTGAAATAAACTCGTACCACATAGGTAACTTCTAAATCGTAAACCCCATTAATGAAATGGAGTATAATAAAACATTACAGAACCTGAATAAAATATATTCATGATATAATAATGAAAATAGGAGTTGTATACCGCACAAAAATTTAGTAAGTGGTGGGTATGGCATATGTCTCATAGAAGTAAAAGTAAGGTGAGAGACCCTTACATCAGGCATGATTTCCCTTATAAGTAATTGTATGTCATGTATAAGTGTTTTAAGAATCTTATTAACTTATAACAGAACCATTATAATAATTATAATATCTTATATTATCAACTTATAACATATAATGATCAATTTTAATAATAATTCATTGTTTTCATTGTTTTATGTTATAATTGCATGGTTTTCTCATGCACATTTTGTCATGAAAACTCGAGTTCTTGAAAATAGAATATATATATATATATATATTATTATTCCAAATTATAGTAATGTTATAAATTTAATATTTACTGAATTATACATTTTTTAAACCATTTTTTAATGTTCAGAATTGGAAATTGATTGCATCACATCGCGGAGGCAGAAGGTCTTGTGCATGCACAAGGGACTATGTCATTCCCCTAATGAGTTAATGTATAAATAAGTGGGTGACATATTTATTTAACCAATTCAATATAATATTATATATGTTATATATTCAATAATTTTATCATTATTACAATACTTATAAATATTTTGTAAAAAGTGAATCACATCTCTTTGTGAGGCAGTGCTCTTACAAACACCGGAGGGGAATTACTGTATTTGTAATATAATAAAAAGTAAAATGGTATATCTTATATTAATTTTAATTAATTAAAATGATATCATAAATATCATATAAATTTTTAAATTCCATAATTATATCTTTCCTTGAATGTTGGTTATGAAAATTGAACTACATCTGTTCGTGGGGTGGTAGTCCACTATACACAGGATCAATGATTTCGTTTCCCATTTAATGAATGTGGAGGGGGATTAATATTATTCCAATAATAATAAAAATAGTTTAGTATATGTTGGATATTGTTTTCATTATATTTTAAGTGTTAATTTATCATTTATGTTGTAATATTAATTAATAAAATTAAATAGAATTGTTAATACAATTACCATATCTAATAGAAACCCCCTCCGGATCCTCTCTTAATGACCCCAGAGAAGGTATTTTTGTTAGAAAAAATAGATCTATAATATGTATAAGGATATTTGGTATAATTTTTCTTATTGTGTGGCTAATAAAAAGGTCTTCTTTTGTGTGAATAACAAAAGGTAGGGAGCACCCATTTATAAGTTTGGAAAGGGATCTCTTTTTCAAATTACATGGAAATTTCCCAAAAGAGTCTAAAATGATAAAGTTAATAAAATAAAAAATGTTTTTGAAAAACCACATGATCAATTATGGGATGGAATATGGTTTATATTTGGTAATAAAATAGTATATTGACATGTTTTAGGTAATTTTAAAAAAAATTACCTCTTTATTTTAAACCAATGGTAAACCCATTAATACCATAACCATGAAAAATATTTTTTTTAATGTTCTCACTAATGATTTTGGAAATAATTTATGTTGAAATTATTAGATAATATAAATTATCTTGATTCCAAATATATAATAAATTTTTAATAATTATATTCATAAAACTTGAAAATTCTAATTTTAAATTAATCTTATATAAGCAATGACAATAGTGTTTTCAAAGTGTATATATTCAACAATTTATATTTTTTTATATCAAAATTACATAGTAAAATGATTACCACAGTTCTGAATGTAATTAATAAATATATAATTTATCATTTTTTTACATTAAATCCAATTTAATGTTGACATTAAATTTATAACTAATTATATGAAAAATTAAGTTTTAAATTGAAATTCAGTATTATTTACTATTTATCATAAAATGATTCATTTTAGAAAAATCTAAAAAAACCCTCCAGGATAATTTTGATATGACATATTACAAAATGAAGATTAATTTCTATAATAATTCTTCAAAAATAGGTAAAAATTAATTATAAATTATGTATTCCAAGTGCGACTAAACTGTATTTATGATAAATTCATCTATTCATAAAACATTCATTTTTCCTTCAAATGGTACTCATTTTATCTCAAATCAATTGATATAATTTTTTTTATTTTTTAATTGTTTAATCCATATATTTTTGTATTTTTAATATTTATATCCACTAATTTGATGAATATGTTATATTGGTAATGATTAAATAATAATTTTGTAAAAAGGGTATTGTGTTTTGTTAAATCCTGTTGTAGCGTTCAGCTGAAGCTATCAAAGAGATTAAATTTATTTATATATAAAAATATCATAAATTAAAAGGATGTTATATTACCTTATATTATTTTTGTTTCATGTTATACATGAATTATAATATAATTTTCATATTCTATATTCTTGTGGTACCATATTCTATACCCCTTAAATGAATTATGTTCTCATAATTTAATCCTAATTTTAGAATTCACAGTTTTACTTTTCAAAATAACTTTTTGATAAACTCAAACCCTAAGAAGGGTAAATAAAATATCCTCTTAGTAAGAGATAATGGTTTGTGTGAATGTTATCTATAATAACACATATTATGTTTCAAAGATGGGGAGCATAAGTTGTAAGTGATGTTAAGGACATGGAAGAAAATTGAAATGTACAAATAATTATGGAGAGTTAAATAGATAATTTATCAAATGAGAGTGAATGATATTGTAAAAATCAATAACCATGAATCCATAAAACAAATATGATTTAAAAATATCACTGATATAATAAAAAAATATAGAAATAAGGTAGAAAATTATTTTCTCATCCATTTCATAAATTTTATGAAATTTGATGTGAAGATATACTTACATGATTTCAATCCATTTCTTAAGAACAATATCATCCTTTTTTTGTGACTTTCTCAATTACCACCTCATCTATTAATCTATGAAATGAAGATGAATTTTTTATTTATAAATTACTAAAATTAACTTTTTATGGATTTTTTTATCAATAATAGAATGATAAGTCATTTCATTGATCTGTAGTTATTATTATAAAAAAAATTAGTACATGTTATCCAGTAACCATAAATAATCATATGGTGAAGTAATGAATTAATCTCAAAACCTCACCAAAAGTTCAAGCTAGACCATTTCAAAAATGGTTATCCTCTTCACAATTCTAATGGATTATGAGCGAAAACTATATAAATAATGTACCTAAATTACCAAAATGATAATATCATAATTATCCTAAATATATGAGGTACCTACTAATCATTACATACCAAACATTTGAATACCTTCATCATATAGTCTCTTAAAACATGGTACCAACATGAATTACTATAAAACATTTTTTAAAAATGTTGTCTTTATTATTACTTAAAAAACATTTATTTTTTGATATATTACTCAAGTCCAAAAATGATGTGAACTATATCAATGATAGCATAAACCAATGTTTCAAAAAATCAATAATATGTCGCAAGGTAGTAAGTATTATCTAGTTTAATTTATCCATATCAATAATATATTTTATCTAACATCATTATATAAACATTAGAAACATATTAAGGGTTATATTTCCCTCAACCATTTGTTTTACATGAAGCTCTATTTGCCACTGAATATGTTTTCATGGTTATAAGTATCGTTATAAATATTATCTTAAATCCTTTTTGAAAAAATTTATTATTCAATCCTTATACATTTCATAATTATTACAATAGGAATATACTTTTTTAAATTACTCCTATAACATAGTTCATTAATCCATGCACAAGATAATTAATCATTCTAGTTCATCTATAGTAATAATATAATCTTAACCTTGATTTTTTAGATTATTTTGAGGTTTATTTCCTTGATGTTTGGGAATAAATTTTCGTAGTGTCACATCTCCTTTAATTGAAGAATTGGAAATTCGAAGATTCCTTCTTTCTCATGAAATCATGATAATTTTGGACTTTTTCTATTCACTTGAATCAAAATCCAATTACTTTTAAGCACATACAATTTTTTTCTACATTTATCACATGTGGTAAAACTAATCATTTCATCTATCTATTTATCAATAATTTTCTCTTTCATCCTCCTCTTATATTTCTTCCATTCGAATTCATAAGACGAAGAATATTTTATCAATATCATGATATCCAATGATATTATATCCTCCTATGATGAGAAATTTTGGAGACTAGTACACTTTGGATGATTTTATTTATTCTCTTAAAGAAACAGTCATGCGTTCTCATTATATTGCAAACATAGTCTATAACATGACTTATTAACCCTATAAAGTTGGATTCATACTTAGAAAAGTTTCTTATTCTTATTTTATTAGAATCAAGAACTCCCTTTCCATATATTCTCATTTCTCAAGAGGAATGTATTTTTCCAACATGATTATATTGAAATCCATTCATTATATGTTTTTTTATTCTTCATCCATAGTGTTTGGAAACAATTCACCCCACAGATCTTTATCATCAAAGAGACAATAAAATATAGTAATATTTTTCTCCATTTCACTACATCCGAGAGTGAGATATATATTCTTGAAGTAACCTATCTATTTATCAGCTAAATTAGATTTATAGTCCCATTGGATGGTGTAGGATGTTGATGAATGAATTTTTCTAGAATTGTAACACAATGTGGCGGATTAGAAGGATACTCCATATGGAATGGGTAATTACTCATAACCTGAGTTAGAAAACCCAATATTTTTATAATATTCTTACAAAAATGAGTCTTATCTATTGTAGAGCTAATGGATTTTTAGGAATGAGAGTGTATGAAAATTGTTATTTGGGTCGGCCTGTGCATGCATGGGAAGCGTAGAAAAACTATAACACCCTGAAATTTTATGAGATAGATTATTTTCAATTTCTTTTATGTCTTGTGTTGTAAACTTTACCAATATTAGATGGTTCTATACATGACACCGTGTTAGCTTGAGGTATGCACAACACTATTCATGGATTTTATTTCACGTTATTTCCTATTCTTTTGATATGATTCATTTCATAAAACAAATAATATATATAAGTCTTTATTATGTTATACACAACACCAATGGAAGATTTCACTTCAAACTACATTGACATGGATTGTGTTATAATCAAGAGCGACCTTCTTCGATAGCTTATGTTGTAAACGATACCAGGTTTCACTAAAAATGATATATTATTTAAATATTATTATTTAATGGGATATAAATTATCTATTATGAACAGTATTAACCGTATTTTGAATTTTATATAAGATTATCATTTAAGTGAAAAATTTTCTAGAACATTATATGAGAACAAAATCAATATTTCAGTTAAAATAAGTATTTTTCAAAAAAATACATTTTTAACACATTTTGATACTACACCCAATTTAAATCTAGTTTTGACCCTTTTATATGTTAAATATGAAAAAATAAACATATTATTTGAAAATATTACTTTTTTTTATTTTTGGTATTTTTCTAAAAAAATTGAAATATTTATGAATAGTGAAAATTACTGCATTTTAATTCGAAACTGTCTATTCATCTAATTTGTTTATATAGTTAGATTGTATTTTTAATTGGGATTAAAGTGTAATTGGATTATCTTTTAATAATTTAATCTAATTTTTTTCATTTTAAGTAATTTCACATTAAATTGGACAAAAATACATGTCAATATTTTGATAGTTATTACTTCTTAAAAATCCACTTTTTAGTTTTGACAAGGGAAATAAATATTAAATTAATTAATGAAAATTCTGTATTTTAAATAAGGAAAAATTGATTCCATATTTAGAATCAGAAGGTTTAATTTCAGAAAATGGGTACCTTTTATTTTTCGACATTATTAATATAACTTGAGTAATACTTTTATTTACTATGGTCAAAGGGTAAATATGATAAATAAGGGTAAAAATAATATTATTTTTAAGCTTTCGTAAAATATTATAAAATCCAATTTAATTATATAAATATAACCATGGTTATCCTTGGGTCTATTTTTGGACCCCATATATTCACTTTGATGTGAAAATAAAATTTTATAAGAATTAATTTAATGTAAAGATAATATAACCTTAATGTATATATTTTTCTATATCAATTTTAATATAAGGTTATATTAATGATATATATTTATTTAGAGTCATCATAAATTTAAAAACATTTCATATATCATGGAATTTTATTTATAATTTTAAGACACCATATCAATAAATTTATATATGACACAATGATGATGTAGTTATTACCTTATTAATGAATGATTTTAATAAATGAGATTATAAATATTAAAATAAATTTACTTTTTAATTTTTTATGCCATAAAAAAATTATATGGTTGATTATGAATTTTAATCTTTGAATGAAGGATGTTTTTTAGAAAGAATCAAGTTGTTATGGATTTTTAAAAAGTCATGATATGAATAGTATAAAAATTGACATAAATGTGTTTTTAAAATATATATTATTTTATTAAGTGATATAATAGTCCTAAAAATCTAAGATTTTAAAAAATGACTTATATAATGTTTAAAATTTCATTAATAAACCACACGAGGTTTGATTGATATTTATAGTTATTATATTAAATATTTCATATTAATATTAAAAAAGACATGGTAAGAGTTAAATTAGATAACTAAGGGATAAGGCAAAAAGATAAGGTTAAATTTGAGGCCTATACTTGTCTAAAACCCATTGGATGAGATGATTTAGAAAAATAATCATCCTTAAATCTATTTAAATGAGTTTTATACCATTTCTAACCGAATATCATTTTTTAATAAATTAATATTTTGAGAGGTTCCTAAATCACCCCTCTCATCTCTTATAAAAGGGAACCTCATCCCTCTATACTTCACCCTATTTTTAGCCCTCGAGACTGGAATAACCCTACCAATATCTCTTATAAACATCCCTACAAATATTATAGATGTACTGGACTTCTCAAATGACAGAATCTAGTGTACTAAGTGGAAATTTAAAGGAGGCACGTTGAGGAAGATGTAATCTCATCTACTCATTCATCAAAATTTCTTTCTTCTTATACATAATCTTCATATGTTGTTTCATTATAAAGTAATAAAATAAGTATCACTCATATAATTATACTTTATTATAAATATTAAACAAACCTATTTCACCTTCTATCCATCCTAAAGAAACAGAAATCACTGCACTTGCGTACATTCAACTTACCGTCTCCACGTCGCGGTGTAATATATTTTTCACCACCACCTTAGATGGATTAGTATAATGGTAGAAATAATAACTATATATTATTATTATATCATTATACTAATTCATAGATATTATACACCATCCAATTCTATACCATTAATCAATTTTTTGAATGATATAGTCGCTCCTGCATATGTACGACTTACCATCTCTACGACACGATGAGATTTATTCCCCATGTTAACCATTCATGAATTATTATAAATTTTATAAAATATATAATCATGACATATATAACATAATAATTATAATATATATTTAATTTACTTACTTTTATTCAATTTATAAAGGAAAAGAATACAACATCCATACATACGTACGACCAATAGTATCCATGAACTTTGCATTCCATTTTATTTATCTATCTAATATATATATATATATGATATATAAATAATATTTTAAATTTTTGAATTATGTTAATCCATATATAAGTAATAATATCAAAAATTTAAATTCAAAACACGTATGATAAATAAAATTATTATTACCCAAAATGTTTCTTTAACATTGAATTGAAAAATAAATGGGTAATATAAAGTCATAATTTATTCATATATGATATCTAAAATATTATTATGTTTCTTTTACAAGTTAATATTATGTTTAAAACCACTATAAAAGAGTTTCAGACACATGAAGAAGAAATATGACCTAAGATAAGTAATAATTTTTAAATTTCATTTTTATCTGAGATTGTATACACGTAATTATTAACTGGGGTTATATTTATCATCCATTTCCATGTTTTCTAAAAATGTTTTCATAAAATATTTACTATTTATCTATGTATGTTTAGAGTCATTTTTACCTAATTTTCACTTTTACAAAATGGTATGGAAGGAATCGTTATTTTTGTTACCATAAGAGGTACTTTTTGACTTCTCCGGAAAAAGTATAAGGAGTATTTCATTTCAACTTATACAGAATGAATTTATTTCTATGATTTTTTGAATGTATATTTCCATGAAGAATCCTCCACTCAATTTCAAGTTTATATTCCAAAAATTTATTTTTTATTAAAATTGTGCATCATATTGGGAAAATAAAATGTTTTTCAAGAAGAAATGATATTTTCATCAAGAACTAAGTTCAAGTGTTTTGTAAAAATTATTTTCCATCAATGATAAGGATCTTAAATATGGTTAGGTTTCTATCACTATTTTTACTATGATTTTATTTTTTCAATGATGTAAGGATCTTTTATATGGTTTCTGTTGTGATGGAATTATATTTAAGAATCCAAATTTATTTCTTGCGTTATGTTATGAAGAATAATTTATATGTTTTGAAACATTTATGAATTATTGAATTATTATATGGGTGGGAAATATATATCCCTATAATGAATTGGATAATATATTTATATCTCATGAGATATACATGGTTGATATGAAATGTAAATCTGGTTCAGTAATACATGGTTGGACCAACATGTAAACAAGGTTCAGTAATGGGCCTTTTCCACTATGATGGTCTTGGAAGCAGTGCCTTGGCTAATATAGAAATCATATTATGTTTTCATTAGTATAAAATAATTACATGTTTTATGAAAATTCTATTCTATCATGTTTAGTGTTCCATTTCCATCTATATCTTAATTACTACCAATAATTATTTAATGACTCATGATTTTGATGTTTAATGCTAATGTTCATGTTTTTATGTTCAAATGTTTATGGTTTCTTGTATGCTCTCAATAGTAACTCTTACTGAGAATTTTTTTCACCATTCAATATGTTTCTTTTCCCCAAGATATAAACAATGATTTTAAGTTGGAAAAAAAGGAATATTTTTATGGGATATGTTAATGATCTTTCGCCATGATTATAACATCATGTTCTAAGTATCCAAATACACTAACCTAATATAGTATATGGGTTTATGTTGGTGTCATGTATTAAGTATTCCGCAAAATAAATGTAATGTCTATGTAAGTCAGTCTTGTGTCTCTAATGTTGGTACCAGAGTGAAGGTTTATTCAACCATGGAAATTAGGATACAAAAACATTATTGAGATCCGTAGAAATATTTATAAGGTATGTATAGTGATTTCCCTAAGGTAATTATCACTATAGGTTATCTTCCTAGAATTATGGTAATGATCCAAAATAACCAATGATTTAAACTAAGATGTTAGATATTGAATGTAACCCCCTTGATTATGTTGTTTTGTTAATATGATTTTTTCCTCTCACACTATTTCTTTTGGTTTTAGACTATGGATAGAAATCATAGAAACCACGTTAATGATGGATGCAAAGGTAATTACAATGACTGTCCTTAAAAATAGCCAATCAGGATGGTTGCTCGAATAGAGAATCATGTTAATATGACCACAAATCCTATTAGGCTTCTAAATGACCAATGGTGGGAACAACATTCTCTTGAATAATTCTTAAGGAAATATGCACCTTATTTTTTGGAATGATCGATCCACTAGTCGTATAGAAATGAATATATACTGTTGAAAAGATATTTTTCATTCTCCATAGTTCAGATTGTGAATAGGTATGTTGGGAACTTATTTCTTGGGAGGTAAATTGAATCTGTGGAGGATATTAGTCAAGAATACAAGGCAACAAGATAAAATTGATTATATGGTTTGAGATGAGTTTAAAATATTATTTTTCATTATGAAATTTACATATATACTTATTACAAAAAGGCAGATTACAGTTTCTCATATATCTCACTATAATGATAAGAATAAAAGGGCAGAATTCAAAGGAAACTATAAAAATTAAGAAGACAAGAATATTATATTTTCTTTATGCACAATGTGTGGATGAACACATATAAGAATCTATCTTAAGGGGGTTGATAAATGTTTTATGTGCTGGAAAGATGTTTATCGAGCATTCTACTAATGAAGTAATAAAAATAAACCGAATGTTTGAAAGAGGGAACCTCCCACAAACCATGGTTATCAGTGAAAGAAAATGAGGAATTATGCTAACTAATTCCCTAATCCAAATTTTAATGATAATTGATGTGAGAAAACTCTTATGGAAGATTTCAAAGGAATGTCACATGAGATCACTATTGATGATGTTGAATATGAAGACGAGGTGGTGGAATGGTTAAGTGTTTATGTAATGGGATTCCAAAATAGTGTTGTGGAATCTCATTTATAGTAATATGGAATATTGGAATATATGTGAATTGGTTTATTATGGTTATAAATAATTATATGGTACTGGTAGCCATGAAAATTGATTGATTTTTTTTGGAATGCACATGATATGTGCATAATGAATGGATAAGAATGTAATGAGATATTTGACAGTATTGATGAGCTCATAACAAAAAAATGAAAAAGTTGTACTGTGGTTTGAGTATATAGAATTTTTGGTTTTTTGGTGTGTAAAAAGGAGTAAATACTGATAGAATGCATGTGGTTACTACGGTTATGTAGTAATTATTTTTAATATCATGTTTCAAGAGAATATAGGGTTAAGGTATTAACATGTTTGGAATGTGACAACCTTGGAATGCCAAATGAGTTATGGGAGAAAAATGTTATGTGGATTTATTTCACTACTTTATAAAGTGTTATATTATCATTTTCTAGAAGGATTTTAATGATATCCATTTCTGGATAGTTTTTAAGATTAATGTATTATCTCACTATTGGTGGACTTATGCTTATTTTGTAACTTGTTCTAGCCTGTTTTTGGAGACAGATGGAATGACTTATCTTTCTACCGCTTGATCTTATAACACTTCCAGGATGAAAAATTTAGATTTATTTCTTTAACTAATAGATGAAGTGGAAATTGTTTGGGGAATGACCAATGGTGAGATTATATTAAAATCATGTCAGTATTTCTCTTCATATAAAAATTAATCAACATTAGGAAAATTATCAGTAAAATAAAAATGTTATCCAAGTACCTTCTTATCTAATGAATCATATGGTCCCTTAAATCACAAAATATTTATGGCTTTCTTGTCTTTATATTTCTCTAAAACTTATTCTATATCATTATCTATCAGAAAAAGATGGTTAAATTTCTCTTCTATATCCATGTTTTCACTTACCACAAATGTTCATCTATATGGAAACCCAGTGATGAGTTACATTGGGTAACCATTTTGTTTCTAACTTTCCTTTTTAAAATGAAGTTTTAGTATCCATTTTAATGATATGGGTTTCAATGAAAGATGTTTTCCAGTAGAAAACCATGTATAACCCTGACGAATTTCGAGGGAAAAAACATTCTAAGGGGTGTAGAATGAAACACCACATGATTTTATAAGATAGACTCCTTTTAATTTTTTTATGTCTTGTGTTTTACACTACACAGATATTAGTTTACGCTATACATAACATTGTATTATCTTGTAGTATACACAACACTATTCATGGATAGCGTTGCACAAAATTTCATGTTATTTTGATAGAATTAATTTTATGCAACACAAAGTATATATTTATTTTTGGATTATGATATATACAAAACCAAATTAATATTTAACTATGAACAACTCTGACTTGGCATGCATTACATGCAAGAGAAACCTTCCTCGATAGCTTCCGTTGTACGCGATACCGAGTTTCACTAAACAATGATACATTGTGTAAATATTATTATTTAATGGGATATTAACTAGACATTATAAACTGTGTTAACCACATTTTAAATTTTATATAAAATTAGCATCCATCTTACAAATTTCTAGAACATTATATTAGAACAAAATCTATTTTCTGGATAAAAGATGTATTTTCTAAAAAATGCAGTTTTACCACCTTCTAATGGAATATCCATTTTAAATCCAGTTTTTTGACAGTTTTATAAGATAAATTTGAAAAATTAATCTTCTTATTTCGGATTTGGATATAAAAATTTACTTTTTAAAAAAAATTGTATTTTTCTAATAAAATATAAATTTTAATGAATCGTAAAAATACTACATTTTAAATAGAAACATCCAATTCCTAAAATTTATTTATATAGTTTGATTTTAATTTTAATTGTTCATAATGATTAATTTTATTTTATTTTAATCATTTAATTCAATTTTGGTCATTTGAATTAATTTTTCTTTTATATTAGACATAAATACATGTAAATCTATTCATAGTTATTACTTTTTAAAAACATATTTTTTGTGTTTTGAAAATGGGGATTAATTTTAAATTAATTACTGTAACATCTATGTTTTCAATTTTTTAAAATGGATTCAAATTTTTGAATCATAATGACAAAATTTTTTACATATGAACCTTTTATTTTTGTACGTTATGAATAGTAACTTCAGTTATTATTTTATTTACCCTGGTAAAAAAGTATATCTGGTAAATAAGGGTAAAAATAATAATATTATTAAATTACCATGATACATGCCATAATCCTATTGGATGCTATATTTATGACAATGGGCATCCTTGGGTAGATTTTGGGACCCCATGGATTCACATGGATGTGAAAATGAAATTTTATAATAATTAATTTAATGTAATGATAATTATAACCTAAAAATATATCTTTTAATAAATATATTTTAATATATGATTATATTACTGATATATATGTCTACAGATATTCATTATAAATCTAAAAATATTTTATACATCATGGTATTTTATTTATAATTTTTAGACACTAAATAAATAAATTTATTTATGACACAATCATGATATAGTAATTACATTATTAATAAATGATTTAAATAAATGGGATAATAAATATTAAAATAAATTTAAATTGATATTTTTTATTCCATAAAATAATTTTATGGACGATTATGCCTTTTTATATTGGAATAAATGGATTTTTTTTCGAAGGAATCATGTTTTTATGGATTTTTAAATTGACATGATATGAATAGTATAAAAATTGACATAAATATGTTTTTAAAACAAAAACTATTTTATTTAATGATATAATAGTCTTGCAAATCATTGATTAAGACAAATGTCTTAGAAACTTTTGATCATTTAATTAAAACACCACATTAGGTGTAACGCCCCGACCCCAGCTACCCAGAGTCAGTGCATTATTGCATAACATTGGCATGATCACAAAAGATCAAGTCTCAAAAGACCGATTAGTTTAGTAGCCTTGGAAACACTATATACATTCATAAATGTTACATTACATCATAAAGTGAAAAATCACAATAACATAGTCTCCATAGTCCACACTTATATCCCCTTCAGACTATCCCTGTAGGTCAGTCATAAAATATTTCTTCACATCCTGGGAAAAATAAAACATTGAAAGGGGTGAGCTCAGATGCTCAGTAAGGATAACAATATAGCGAAATCTTTCACAAATAAACATTAACATTTAAGGCAATGTATAACTAAAACAAAAACCTTTTTAAACATGAACTTCAGCATAATATGGAAAAAATAAAATTAAATAATGCCATTTACTTTTCACATGGATATTCTACTAGTCGAATAATCACATGCAATGTCAATAACAACTTTCATAATGATGGTATGCATAATTCTATACTATCATAACCACATAGCCAAGGCCTCGTACTAAGAATAAAAATAATATTGTGTCAAGGCCTTGTTCCAAGACACTATTTTGTCTCATGAGACCTATCGATGCATCGAGGAGCTATAGTGGGCTCCACCCGTCACTTATTAAGTCCAATGCATTCCTCATATGAATAGGTTTAAACATATCGTAAACCATAACATAATTGTATCACAAAAAACATGCATAAAGGAAACATATGATTTCCAAACATCAATCACAAGATATCAATACAACACATTGATATAATAAAATCTTTATCAAAACCATTTTCAATACCAAAATAAAATAAAATTAAAACATGGTATTTATTTTTCTTTTAAAAAAAGGTTTTCGCTTATAGAGGAAGCCGAAACTCAAATAATAGTCACAGCGGCGGAGAATTAATTGTCACCGCATACGTAAGAAAAAACATTCCTTTTTGTATTTACTAAAAAGGATTCGTATAAAAAGATTACTTTTGAATAAAAGAAAAAGTCAAAGGGGTTTATACACCGTATAAATGAAAGTTGTGTATAAAACCAAATTTGCCTCAATGAAATGAGATTGAGACGAAGTCCTTACAAAGATAATTTTTAAAATAAAATAGATCTATTATGTGTATTTACTATAAGTACACATAAATAAAGTAAAAATACAATATAGGAAATAATAATATCATGACATAATTTGAAAGTAGGAGATTAACCCAAAG
Source organism: Viscum album (assembly GCA_963277665.1). Lineage (NCBI taxonomy): Eukaryota > Viridiplantae > Streptophyta > Magnoliopsida > Santalales > Viscaceae > Viscum > Viscum album. Next base: position 840,055,281 of record OY728147.1, on the reverse strand, counting down.
AATTGAAATTGGGTTAAGAAGTTCCCTTACCTTCTGTCCGACTTGACTCGACCGTTATTTAACCTCCTGAATAATAAACTAGAGTTAATTTATTTTTGATTAAGATCCTTTTACATGTTCATTATTCCTTTTATATCACTTATTACCATGTTATTAACATTATGTAATTATTTAAGTTAATAATGGTCATTTTGTGGATCTTTGGTACTTGAGTCAAAAATAACCTTCTTATAATTACAATTTTTTTATGTGGTAGAATATCCATTATCTACAGAATTATATTCATGATTTATATATCATATATATCATATATATCCATTATATACATTCATTTATAATATTACATAACATTTAGAGGTATGAAATGAAATGCACCATTCACGAAGACGGTAAGCCGTACGTACGCATGAATGAAACTTTCATTTATATTTCATATTTAATGGAATGAAATTATAATTATATAAAGGTATAATATAATTCCAGTATAATATAATGTAAAATACCATTTACTCCATCCTTTATACATCCTACATATGTCATTAACGATTCAAATCACTTTGAAGGGGCGGTAGTCCGCACTTCCTAAAATGAAATTATCGCGTTACCTATAATGGAAATCATAAAGGTACACCAGAAGTGAAAAATACAGAATCATAAGGAAAATAAAAACATTATATATATCATATATAAAAATAGTGTCATCATAATGGCCACCATGAGAGGTGTTAAAAGAAGATTGAACAATCATCGTTTCGTGAGGCAGAAATTCGCCAACCACAGAAACAGTATGGTCTTTAACCATTATACGAAGGTGTGTGTAAGTTTAAATCAAATCCTTCTCGTAAAAAAATCCTATTATATTGAATATATGGGTGTTGTTACAAAAGAAAGAAATAAAAAGAGTTTATGGGGTTGGAGAAGCAAAATAAAACAATATAACATAAGAGAAGACATTACCATAAATTCGGGTAACTCTTTTTGATTTGACCCAAAGGCTTCCTTGGAAAGACTTATGTCCAAAGTGAGGATTTTAGGAGTAAGAGAGGGAAGCTGAGAGAGTATTTGGGCAGAGGTTGTCTGAGAAAAATGGCTTGGAAGGTGTGAATAAGGTGGTAGTGGTGGGGGCCTTTTATAAGAGGATAGGAGGGGCACTCTTGGAAAGATTGAAATGTTACTTTATTATGAAATGATTTTCGGATTCTAAAGGTCCCGAAAATGTTATATTTCTAGTATAAGGTGATAAGGGTTCTAAATATTCCCATACAATAGGTTTTAGACAAGTTTATGCCTTATATTTTAAATTATATTTCCATTTTATTTAAATCGTTAATTAATGAGGTAATCGTTGCATCATCATGGTGTCATAAATATTTTAATTTATTTAATGTCTAAAAATTATAAAAAAATTACCATGATGTAGGAAATATTTTTATCTTTCCAATGAATATTTATAGTCGAAATTTTAACTTATATAACCCCGTTTAATAATTGTTTTAGTAAAACAACACATGTTTGTGACAATTTTATTTTTACTTTAAATAAAAAGTTATTAATGTCATTTTCTTACCCAAGTGGCTCCATGGGGTCCCCAAGTTGACCCATGGATTTTATTGGTCATCCATGACTCATCCAATAGGTGTATAACAAGTGTAAAGGTATTTTCATGTTTTTATAATATCATTTTTACCTTAAATTTCACTAATTACCTTTAATCGCAATTAATTAAACTTAAAAGTTACTATTAACCAAAAATTATTTTAATCCCATTGAACCACATTGTACTTCCAAAGGAAAACCATGTATGTCAGATTTTTGAAATTCAATTAATAGAAGCGTTAAAGTTTCGTTTAAATGAAAAATCATTTTTTTAAATAACACTTAGTGGTTTCACTATTCATCAAAAATTAATGTTTTTCAGAACAATGCCAAAATTTTACCCTAAGCTATAATTGATATTCTGAATTAAAAAATTATTTCTATTTCAAAATACCAAACATATAAGTTTCATTAATTAATTTCATAATTAATTTCTGCTGTCACAACAAATAACGTGTTTTTAAAAAACAATATATATCAAAAGATTGACAATTGTTTATGTCCAATTTCAAAGGGAAATTAATTCTAATGAACAACAATGGATATAATGAAAAAAAATATTCTAATTATACTTTAAAACCACTCAATAGTATAATTTATCACTATAATTTATTTTGATTAAAAATGTTGTTTTTAAGTATTTTTTCACTATTCATAAAAAATTGGATGTTCTCAGAAAAATACCAAAAATTCCACATAGGCTAATTTGGATATTCCTAATCCACAAATGAAGTCAATTTTGAAATATAAAATATATATAATTTTAAAAAGTGGGTATTAATATTCATAATGGCTATTTTGATTGGTCGCGGTGCGTTAGAATCTCGAACTTGCGTACAATGCAAGCTATTGCATTACTGAAAAAGAAGAGTATCATGGAAGCTCGGGGTTTTACATTCTCCCCTCCTTCAATAAACTGTGTCCTCATAATTTGAAATTTTTCTTTGAAAATAAAAGGTTGAAAATAGAAACTACATTTGTGGAAAACCCACATCGGAAATAGGGTTAATAAAAATATAACATTAAAAGAAAGAAAGAGAGGTATAAAGGTCACCCAAAATAGCCTATACTAGAAATATTTTAAAATATGGATATGGAGGAAAAACAAACCATCAAGGTCTGATGGAGAGTTTTAGAAAATAGTATTAGGAGAAATTTAACCACAAGAAAATCACAAACTTGTGATTGGTTAAACGGTCATTCAATCCCCAGTTGGAAAAGTTAACCGACAGCGTTTTTTATTTAAGTTACCTTTCATAAAGTGGACGAATTTATTTAAGATATTCACTAAGAATGTAAGGATATATACTTACCTGTCATTTAGGATTTCATTATTTAATAAATTTTTACCACGAACCCATCTTTTACTCTAAATGGTAACAGAACTCAAAAATATTCTATTTATCCTAATTGTATAAGGTTCCAAATATTACCACATACCATTTAGATTAGGAGAACTATTTTTTAATAACCATGGACTTCCTGTAGGCTAGTGGTAGGTAATAAAGGCTTTTCTCACTATGGTTGTGGGTCCGATTCCTTCAGCTTTGTCTGATGCGACGGGTTATCCCCCAACCTACAGGTTGTCCTTTTCCTAAAAGTATAGTATTATAATATTCCAAAAATAATCTTCAGAAATGTTTTAACCATAAACAATACTATCCAAATTTCAACATAATTCATTCCAACCTTTATAGTTATCCAAAATACCTTTGTCCATACATTCTCTAAAAGGTCTCTAAATTCCAAAATCAATTGTAACATCATATTCCCCAAACAAAGTAAAGTTTCTCTTATTGTCACATACTAAAAATATGATTACCTTCATCGTATTAAAACCTTAATGAAAACAACAAGTACTATTGTACAATCCTTATATATATCACATTATTCTTATAACCAGAATATAATCCTTGTTTACAAAAGCACCAATACATTAATTATTCCACTTCAACTGTAGTAACAGAATAAGATTGTCCTTGATCCCTTGGCCTTTTCGGATGTATGGTTTCCTGATGCTTAGGACATTCATTTTCATAATTCCCCATTTACCTACAATTATAGCATTCAACATTGATAGCCTCTTTCTTTCCCTTGCAATCACGAGCCTGGTGACCTTTTTCTCCACATTTATAACAAACTCTCGTTCCTTTTAGGCAAGTACCGGGGTGATTCTTCCCACAATTATCACATAATGGATAATATTTCTTTCCCTTTTTCCCTTTATCCATCTCTTGGTCCACTGTTCACTTCTTCTCTTTCTTTACTTTGTTGTCATAATACTTAGAGAATTCCTTTTCTGTCTTGATAGAAAAGGAGACAATATCTTCGTACAATGAGAAGGATTGTGATACTAAAGCTCGAAAGAGAAATGGTTTTAACCCATAAAAGAAATGATCAATCTTACTTCTTGGGTTATGTATTTAATCTGCAACATACCTCGCTAACCTTGTAAAGTTGGCCTCATACTTTGCCTTTCCATATCTTCTTGATGGTCACAAGGAAAGTATTTTTCTAAGAAAAGATCTTTGAAATCTCTCCATTCTATACTTGATACTTATTCATCTTCCTTTGTATTTTGAATCAATGAACACCATTGATCGGCATCTCCAGTGAGGCGGTAAACCGCCATGATAACCTTCTCCCTTTCGCTACTCCCCAAGGCGTGGAATATTTTCTCTAAGGAGTTTGTCCATTGCACAGCTACTAATGGATTTGTACTCCCATTAAATTTTGGTGGTTGTTGCCTCATAAAGCGGTTTAACATTGATCCTCCACATTGCGGATCAGGGTGCTCCATACGAGTAAGGTTATTATTCATAACATGAGGGAGTTGTCCCAGTATGGTAATAAGTTGATCAGTACCAGTTGTATCTCCATCTCCACAATAATTATATTGAGCAGGAGGGCAATCCCTACATGGAGTGTGTGCGTTGATACGGTTTTCATTCCTTCCACTAGGTGCCATTTCTAAACAATGGAATAAACTAGATTAGTTTATGAATCAAAATACATAATTACATACTTGTAAAATACTTAACATAAATTGAACTATTTATGGATATAATCCATAATCATAAAAATGTTTTCTTTGAGGAAGTATATACTCAAAAACCCTTCATAATGGTTTGTAAAGAAAATGAGAATTATCCTGAGCATATCCCCCGGCAGTGTCATAACCAAGAGTGCAGCAAGGCCTATTGTCATGCACCAGTTCCCGTTCGAGTCTAGCTCAAAGCGGTGTTATCGGGGTTTATCCCTAGTTACATCTGTACCAGAGCTGCCTCTACCTGCTCGTATCCAGACATGGATGTATTGCTCGGAAAACTGACAAAATCTCTATAATACCAAAATTCTAGGAAGTTCTTCTATTGTAATCTTCAAAGTCTATCTTAGGGCTATGTTCTCTAATCAGAGTTTATCTAAATCTAGCTTCCAAGGTTAGTACTAAACTGCCTCTGATACCAACTGTAACGCCCCGCCCCAGCTACCCAGAGTCGGTGCATTATTGTGTAACATTGGCATGATCACAAAAGATCAAGTCTCGAAATACCGATTAGTTTAGTAGCCATGGAAACACTAGATACATTCATAAATGTTACAATTAATCATAAAGTGAAAAATCAGAATAACATAGTCTCCATAGTCCACACTTCTATCCCCTTCAGACTATCCCTGTAGGTCAATCATAAAATATTTCCTCACATCCTGGGAAAAATAAAACATTGAAAGGGGTGAGCTCAGATGCTCAGTAAGGATAACAATATAGCAGAAGCTTTCATAAATAAACATTAACATTTAAGGCAATGTATAACTAAAACAAAAGATTTTTTAATCTTGAACTTCAGCATAATATGGAAAAAATAAAATTAAATAATGCCATTTACTTATTCACATGGATATTCTACTAGTCAAATAATCACATGCAATATCAATAACCACTTTCATAATGATGGAATACATAATGCCAGACTATCATAACCATGTAGCCAAGGCCTCGTGCCAAGACTACAAATAAGATTTTGTCACGGCCTCGTGCCAAGACACTAGTTTGTCTCATGAGACCTACCGATGCATCGAGGAGCTATAGCGGGCTCCACCCATCACTTATTAAGTCCAATGCATTCCTCATATGAATAGGTTTAAACATATCATAAACCATAACATAATTGTATCACATAAAACATGCATAAAGGAAAAATATGATTTCCACACTTCAGTCAAAAGATATCAATACAACACATTGATATAATAAAAACTTTATCAAAACCATTTTCAATACCAAAATAAAAGAAAATTAAAACATGGTATTTATTTTTCTTTTAAAAAAAAGTTATGGCTTATAGAGGAAGCCAAAACTCAAATAATATTCACGGCAAAGGAGATTTCATTGTCGCCACATACGTAAGAAAAAACATTCCTTTTGTCGTTTAGTAAAAATGCTTCGTATAAAAAGATTCCTTTTGAATAAAAGTAAAAGTCAAAGGGGATTATACACCGTATAAATGAAAGTTGTGTATAAAACCAAGTATGCCTCAATGAAAGAAGATTCAGACGAAGTCCTTAAAAAGATCATTTTTAAAATAAAATAGATCTATTATGTGTATTTACTATATGTACACATAAAGAAAGTACAAATAAAATATAGTACATAATAATATCATGACATAATTTTAAAGTAGGAGATTAACCCAAAGAATTAAAATTGGGTTAGAAAGTTCCCTTACCTTGTGTCCGACTTGACTCGACCATTCCTTAACCTCCTGAATAAAAAACTAGAGTTAATTTCTCTTTGCTTAAGAACCTTTTACATGTTCATTATTCCTTTTATATCACTTATTATCATGTTATGAACATTATGTAATTATTTAAGTTAATAACGGTCATTTTGTCGATCTTTGGTACTTGAGTCAAAAATAACCTTCTTATAATTACAACTTGTTTATGTGGTAAAATATCCATTATATCTAGAATTATATTCATGATGTAGATATCATATATATCATATATATCTAGTATATACATTCATTTATAATATTACATAACATTTATAGGTAAGAAATGAAATGCACCGTTCATGGGGACGGTAAGTCGTACGTTCGCATGAACGCTACTTTCATTTCTATTTCATATTTAATGGAATGAAATTACAATTATATAAAGGTATAATATAATTCCAGTATAATATAATGTATAATACCATTTACTCCATCCTTTATACATCCCACATATGGCATTAACAATTCAAATCACTTTGTGGGGGCGGTAGTCCGCACTTCCTAAAATGAAATTATCGCGTTTACCCACAATGGAAATCATAAAGGTATTCCATAAATGAAAAATACAGAATCATAAGGAAAATAAAAACATAATATATATCATATATAAAAGTATTTTCATCATAATTTCCACCATGAGAGGTGTTAAAAGAATATTGAACAATCATCGTTTTGTGAGGCAGAAATTCGCCAACCACAGAAACAGTATGCTCTATAATCATTAGATGAACATGTGTGTAAAGGTAAATCAAATACTTATCATAAAAACATCCTAGTATATTTAATATACTATTTTTGTAACAAAATAAAGGAATAAAAAGAGTTTATGGGGTTGTAGAAGCAAAATAAAACAAAATCACATAAGAGAAGACATTACCTTAAAATCAGGTAACTCTTTTTGATTTGAGCCAAAGGCTCCCTTGGGAAAACTTCTGCCCAAAGTGAGGCTTATAGAAGTAATATAGGGAAGTTGAGAGAGTATTTTCACAGATGTTGGGCAAGCCAAATGGCTTGGAAGGTGTGAATAAGGTGGTAGTGGTGGGGGCCTTTTATAAGAGGAGAGGAGGGGCACTCTAGGAAAGATTGAAATGTTACTTTATTATGAAATGATTTTCGGATTCTGAAGGTCCCCCAATAACATAGTTTGAGTCTAAGGTGATCAGGGTTTGAAATATTACCATCCAATAGGTTTTAGACAAGTTTAAGCTTTAGATTTTACATTATATTTTAATTTTATTTAAATCGTTAATTAATGAGGTAATCGTTGCATCATCATGGTGTCATAAATATTTAAATTTATTTAATGTATAAAATTTATAAAAAAATTACCATGATGAAGGAAATATTTTTATCTTTCCAATTAATATTTCTAGTCTAAATTATAACTTATATAACCCCATGTAATAATTTTTTTAGTAAAACAACACATGTTTGTGAAAATTTTATTTTTACTTTAAATAAAAACTTATTAATGTCATTTTCTTACCCAAGTGGCTCCATGGGGTCCCAAAGTTGACCCATGTATTTTTTTGGTCTTCAATGACTCATCCAATAGGGGTAGGACAAGTGTAAAGGTATTTTCATGTTTTTATAATATCATTTTTACCTTAAATTTCACTAATTACCTTTAATCGCGATTAATTAAACTTAAAAGTTACTATTCGCCAAAAATTATTTTAATCACACTGAACCACATTTTACATCATAATTACAACCATGTATGTCGTATTTTTGAAATTCAATTCATAGAAGCGGTAAAGTTTCATTTAAACAAAAAATCAGTTTTTTAACTACCACTTAGTGGTTTCAATATTCATCAAAAATTGATGTTTTTTAGAACAATGCCAAAATTTCACCCTAAGATATAATTGATATTGTGAATTTAAAAATGATGTCTATTTTAAAATACCAAACATATAAGTTGCATTAATTATATTCATAATTAATTCCCGCTGTCACAACAAATAAGGTGTTTTTAAGAAACAATATATATCAAAATATTGACAATTGATTATGTCCAATTTCAATGTGAAATTAATTCTGATGAACACCATTGGATAAAATGGTAAAAATATATTCTAATTATACATTAAAACCACTCATTAGTATAATTTATCACTATAATTTATTTTTATTAAAAATGTTGTTTTTATGTATTTTTTCACTATTCATAAAAAATTGGAAGTTCTCAGAAAAATACCAAAAATTCAACATAGGCTAATTTCGATATTCCGAATCCACAAATGAAGTCAATTTTGAAATATAATATATATATAATTTCAAAAGGTGGGTATTACTATTCATAATGGCTATTTTGATTGGACGCGGTGCGTTAGAATCTCGATCTTGCGTACAATGCAAGATATTGCATTACTGAAAAAGAAGAGTATCGTGGAAGCTCGGGGTGTTACATTAGGTTCTATTGGAATTTTATGGTAACTATATTAACCATATAGTATGAATATTCAAGAAGTAATGGTAAGAGTTAAATTTTTAAAATAAGGGTTAATGATAAATGATTAGGTTAAATTTGAGACCTAGAAATGTCTAAAATATATTTATTGATAGAATTTAAAAAAATATTCATCTTACCTTCTAATTAAATGAGTTTTTGACCTTTTGAAACCAAAAATAATTTTTTAACAAATTAATATTTTGAGATTTTCCTAATATGGGCCTATCCTCTCTTATAAATTGTCACATCCTACCTCTCCACTTCACTCCATTTTGATAATTCAAGTCCAGACAACCCCTAACCATTTCTCTTCTAAACATCCGTAGTCACATTATTGAGGTGTCAGTTTTCTCAAAAGGCCAACTCTAGTTCTCTATGAGTAAATTTAAAGGAGTCATGTTGATGGAGAGGTAATCTCTTCTAATGATTCTTTCAAATTTATTTCTTTATATACTTCCTCTTCTCTAGATGTTTCATTGTAAATTAATAACATATATATCACTAATATAATTATTTTTTATTATAAATATGATACAACCCTATCTCACCTTCTATCCATCCTAAAAAATATAAAATCATCCCACATCCGTACGTACGACTTATCGTCTCCACGTCGTGGTTTAATTTGTTTTCACCACCACCATACATGGATGAGTACAATGGAAGAAATAATTACTACATATTATTATTATAACATGATTAATTTTTTTTTGATATTATAAACCATCCAATTTAATACCATTCAACAATTATGGTAACGATGTCGTCGCTTTTTCATACATAGGACTTACCATCTCCACGACGCGATAAGATTCATTCTCTACATTTACTATTCAAAAATTATTATAATGTATATATAATAAGTAATCATGCAAAATATTACATAATAATTCTACTATATATATATATATATTTCATTTACTTAATACCATTCAATTTAATAAGTAAATGAAAACAACATTGGTGTGTACGTGCGACTTACCGTCTTCATCAATAGTGTATTCCATTAAATGTAACTATCTAATATATATATATATATATATATATATCTGGTTTTTCATTATTTAATTAATTAAATCATAGTATAAGTAGAAATATAATCTAAAACAATTAAAAACAAACATGAAAAATTAAACGATTATTACGCAAAATGTTGCTTTTATATGGAATTGTCAAATGAAAGGGTAATATAAAGTAATAAGTGAATCATATATGATATCATAAATATTATTATGGTTCTATTAAAAGTTAAAAGTATTTTTAAACCCACTATATTAGAGTTTTGGACACATATAAGAGAAATTAAACCTGACATAATTGTTAATATTGCAATCTCATTTTTTCTGAGATTGTTTATATGTAAGTATTTACCGGGGTTATATTTATTATCCATGTTCATGTTGTCTAAAAATGATTTTATAAATTTTTTTCTATTCTTCAATGTAGGTTTAAATTTATTTTCCACCAATTTTTACTTTAAATACATGGTAGGGAAGTTATCTTTATTTTTTTATAATACGAGGTACTTTTAAACTTTTTCTATAAAAGTAAAGAGAGAATATCTTTTTAGATTAAACGGAATGAATGGATTTTATGGTATCTTGAAGCCTTATTTTCATGAAGATTCCTCTTCACTATTTCATATTCATTTTCAAGTAAATTCTTTTCTTTTAATTTTTTTTGTCATTTTGTGAAAATAAAACATTTTTGAAGAGAAAATGGTATTTTCCTCAAGCACTGATTTCAAGTGTTTTATAAAGCTTTTTTCCCATCTATTATGGTGCTATTAAATAGAGTTATGTTTCTAACCCTATTTATACTATGATTTAATTTCATTAATGATGGTATGTTCTTTTACATGGATTATATTGTGATGAAATTATATTTAAGAAACCCAATTTATTTATTATGTTTGATATGATGAATGATTTACGTTTTCTGGAAAAATATGAATGATTTCATTATGAGATGTTTGGGACGTATATCTCCATCTAATTAATTTGGTAAATATGTAAATTTCATGATATATACATGGATGGAACAACATGTAAATCTTTTTTGGTAATACATGTCTAGAATAACAAGTTAACCCTTATCAAAAATCAACTTTTTCTATTACGATGGTCTTGGAAGCAATGCCTTGGCTACTATGGGAATCATATTATGTGCTCATTATTTTTCCACAATTACATTTATTTCCTATGATACTCTATCATGGTTAATGTTACTTTATGACCCATGGCTTACGTACTTCCATGATTGATTTCATTACTCATAATTTTGATGTTTACACTTAAAGTTCATGTATTTTTTGATCAAATGTTTATGGTCTATTTTATGTTCTCCATGTTTATCCTTACTGATCATTTGAGATCAACCTTTTATTTGTTTCTTTTTCCCTGGATATAAATAATGTTTTTATGTTGGAAAAAATGGGGAATATATTTATGGGAGATGTTGAAGATCATTTACCATGATCATAAGATCATATTCTGAGATTCCATGGACACTAAACTAATACAGTATTTGGGAGTCTGTTTGTTTACTGTATTAAGTGTTCTGCAAAAGAAATTTATTGTACATGTATGTCAAGCTATGTTGTCTACACAAATATCCATCTAATGGTGGAGAGATGACATCGTGATGTAGATACTGGGGATAGAAGTTCCAATTACTTATAATTTTGATGACATTTTATAATGTCAATTTAAAAAATATATCATTGAGGATTCGACTATTACCCTTAGTGTATCCAGACATATCAATCAAAAATACATCCTTTAATCTTGGTGAAAATTGAAAATTTTAAATTTGTGAGATAAAAATTCTAATACGAGTGAGTATATAATGAATGCTATGAATAAATAATTCATAACCAATATGTCATGGTAAATGACTAAAAGATATTCCATTTAATCAATAACTTGATCATAATATGGAAGAAATAAATGATGATCAAATAATACTATATAAATAATAACATGAACATTAAACATAATAATGAATTTTTTAAATAATAGAAATGTTACATATAATATCAATTATTATATTTATAGTGATGGAATCCATAATGTTGCAAATCTAAAACATACCCTTTAGTCTGTGCACCAATATATCTATCATGGACTTCTTTTAAAGCATCAATATAAATGGGTAACACCTTAGCCAAAACCCAATATAGTTTCCATCATGAGACCTACTGATTCATTTATTTCCTACAGTGGGTCTCGATCATCACTTACAATGACTAGTGGATTTCTCATATGAAAGGTGTGAATCTATTTGAGTACAAAAACTCATATTGAGAAAGTATCATAAGTAAAGTTAAAAATTAAATAATAAATAAATATAATAATAAAACATCCAAAGTAATATGGTCAGTGGTAATAAAATTGTACATAATCAAAAAAACTAATCATGAAACATCCAAATAAAGTATGAGGATGCCATCAATACATCATATTCAAAATAGATCCTATATTCAAAAAATGATTGATGTCAATAATGAGTCGAAATTACATAAAAATGTCATTAATGACATGTCTTAAGAAAATTAACATTTTCATTTTGAAAAGGGTTTTAAATGTATCACCAGAAAATTATAAAAGTATAAACATTTATTCAATAGAGTATTCGACATGAAACACTATGCATAAATAAATCACAAAATTATTTTCTTTAAATTTAATCATCTTTGATATATTATGAAACACACAACCCCAAGCCTAAATAAATCATAATATAGTATCAATTATAACATAGCAGTTAATTTGACCGGTATTAATATATATAAATAGATTTTGAAAAATATAGTTATCTACTGATTAAAAATAAAATAAGACTCATTTAAAGGGAAAAAAACTTTTTCTAAATAAATATATTTTTCTAAAACACTAATTAGTCTCTATTTATAGACATAATTTAATATAAAATATGAACAAATTTTTTAACATTTATTTTAACAAATAAAAAACGTTTTTGAAATTTTCATATCATGATTATCTTTGGTTGATTTTTTTTGTTTTTTCTAAAAACATTCATTATTCATCGAATAGAGAAAATTAAAACTTTAAATTGAATATTTTATTTTTATCTAAATTATTTATAAATTTCATTTCTAATTTAAATTGGTTTTAATTAAAAATTAGATAAATTATATATCAATTTATCAAATTTATGTCCTCAAATCGTTTTCATGACGGGTTTTCATATGAATACATTATAATCGTTTGAACATTATCTCTTTGAAACGCTATTTTCTCATCCTGTCTGCAATATTAATGTTAAATTTAATTTTTATACTTATATGAATTAAATTTAAAATAATGGATTCCATATTTTAGATCATCACAATATATTGTTTCTAATAATTCCTCTCACCTTTAATGTGTACCATTTCCACGCAAAGTGATCAGGTTGTCCATTTACTAAAACATTACACAGAAGTTGACAATGTTAAAGTTAACGATTTAATGTGATATAAATGAAATTATTATAAAATTAATGTCATAATTATAATTTTTTAAATATATTATATCACTTTATTTATTTATTTTTCACTCTCTTAAGGATGATATCATTGTTCGTGTACGTGTGGACTACCGATGTAACTATCTTTTCATCACCACACAACATGGATAATATATATAAATATATTTAAATAAATAATATTCTTTTTCCTTATTGTGATAATTATATAAAGATATTATTTTACTTAACTCCTTACCATAATGATAATTAATAAATTGAAATGTTTCTCAAGTATATACACAACATACCTTTTCCTTGGACATAAGGTACTTAATTTTACATAACCATATTTAATTATTATTTTTAAAAGTATAATATATTATAAATTAGGATAATTAATAAATCAGTATTTTTTTGGATATGATAGAACTATATAATATGACATAAAAATTGCCTTGTGTTAAGGATTTTCCATGCTCAATTTATTTTCATTAGGTTTTGTTACTTATTCACTGTTGTTGATAGTATAATATTTGGTGTATAATTATTTTTATTATATTATGTTATATTTAAGATTATTTTTATTTGAATTTATGGATGATAAACATAATAAATCCATTTTTCAATCCTCACTTCCACATTATGATTATTATAAGAAATTATTTCAAAATATCATTCTAATCAAAATTGGTGATCCATTAATTTCAATAAAAACAAATTGAAAGATAGTTGTCTAAATAAAGAAATTTAATTTTATTCTAATCGGATAATTCATGATATTTTAAAGTAATAATATATTTTTTCCATTATATTGAACTGAAAATAATTGATATTGTTTTAATAAAATCCCATTTAATTTATCTCTTCAGTAGAATATATATTTTCTCCTAAATCCATTTTTTCGAAAAATGTTTTCAATCAATTTTTAATATTTTAAAATTGATATATTAAATACATTTATACCCACATTTAATTGTCACTAAATAATCATTAAAGTAATCTATAGGTCGTTTTCAAAATTATTCACGTTTGTCTTTTACAAAAAAATTGAAAGGAATCTTTGCTTTTACATGTCCAGAATTAATAAAATTTAAAATGGTTATGACTAATTAAATGTTTTAAGGTTTTTGTATAATTTAAAATAATTATTTTAAATGAAATGAATTTGAAAAATATTTTCTTTATATTTAGTTCTAAAAATAAATTTATATAATGAAAAGGATATTTTCCTCAATAATTTTGTGAATGGTATTTTTAAGGAATTTCTTTTCATAAATTAACAAAAAATCTTCATTATACATATACTACTATAGGTATATATTGTATTAATATCATCCTTATTCTCCCTCGAAATTTTTTTGGATTATTTTGACCAAATATGGTATTGACATGCACATAGTCAATTAATTTATGTATTCAATTACATTCCCTTGAAATTTTCACATTCATGTGATCATTTTTTATTATAAAATACATTTCTCATAAATATCCTTATTCTTGTAAGATGAATATTATTATTTCCTAAAATCTATAAAATTAATACATATTCTAAAAACATTGAATGTTATCTGATTAAATATGAAATTTGGAAATGTTTATATCCTCTACTCAATGGGGATACATGAAGATAAGGTATATTGTTTATAAAATAAATTTATTATTAGATATACAAGAAATTATTTGAACATGAAAGGAAATGGTGGGTCCCAGTTTTAGATAGACCCCTGATGAATTAGTAGTCTCATAGGATAGGACAATTTTTTATCCTTAGATAAATGGGAATCTACCCATTAGTATTAAACTATATTGGTGATATATCTTAATGGTATAGTTATCATATTCTGGGGAAACATGAGATCCAATAATTAATAATTTCCTTCCTTCAAAATTCTGTTACTATTTTCCATGCGATTTTCTCATTGAAATTATCTTTTGTTCATTTCAATATCATTTTATCGTTATGTTGAATGTTTTTTAATTATTTAAATTACCATATTGATTAATCATATTCTATATATGATAGTAGTTTTATGGATTAAATGCATTCTTTTTAAAAATGTTTCCTTTCCATATTTATTATTCTAGAAAAATAATTTAAATAGTGTGTTTGTTCAGTAATTTTTTTATCCATGTGAATTATACTAGTTGATTTACGATATCGCATGTTGTTTGAATTCATTTTGATCATTTTACATTACCCTTATTTTTTTATATCCCCAGAATCCATGAACTGTAGTACAAAAGACATTCAAGAATATTTTCGTTAGAATAATGATATTCTTGAAAAAAAATTATGTTTTAATATTGGTATTCATATATAATATGAGAATCATGTATTTATATAGTTTACTAATAATGATATACTATATGGTATTTTGGGATTCGATTCCTTACATCTTATTCCACTATATTAAAGTAGGCATCGGCTCAGAGCTACTAGGGATGGGGTCCCTAAAATTGGTATCAAAAGAATATTACTAGAATCTTGTGGGACTAGATTTAAGAAAATTTATGTTTGGGATCATAACCTTATGATATACATTATTTGTATGAATATAATAAAATCCAAAAATTTCGGTAATGTAGATATTATATGGATTTTTTTGAAATAAATATGTGTTTGGATACTAAAAGGGGATTTATTTCTGGAACAGTGGTACCTAGGGGTAATACCTCCCAAAGGGGACCTTCATTATGACATGATAATTACCTAGTGCATAATAATGGTCCGTAATAATAACCAGGTTTAACACTCCTATGGTAAATGATTAGGATAATTCACATTTTCCTCACATGCCATTATAAATGATTTGAATAGAGGATAAAAAACAAATGACCTAGGATAAAAAAGGAGTCTTTGATTGAAACAAATGAGTATCAAAGGAATTAAAAATTGTTTTTTATTTGAAAATATTGTTATAAAAATGAATTATTACGGAAAAATGAAGATTGTGGTGGATGAAAATAAATTTCATCCTACAGATCCATTTATAGATAATTATTTTAAATTTGAAGAACCATTTAATTATTTATGTCAATACCATATAATAATTGTTAAACCATAGACCAAGAAAATAAAAATGTGGTAATATAGCACATAATGTATTTAGGAATTGTATTTTAGGATTTAAATTGTTTAAGTATTTTTTCTATGGTATTTTTGTTATAAGAATTATGAATGATCTAAGTATTATGTAAACTTTTATAATCATATGTGTATTAATTAAAATAATATTTAGGGATTCAATCAGGGTTTTATGAGTTTAATATTGATCATAAGTTCAAATTATTATCCACCCATTTTAGTTTTTATGTTATTGGGTTCTACAATCATTAATGATATTTTGACAAGAAATTTACAAGAAGCATATGTTTTAATGTAAAATTTATTTGGGTAATAAAACTTTTATATTTTTCAGATATAATTATAATGTTATTTACAACCTATATGGTTAATATGGTCACTAATTACATTTTAATAATGGTGAAATAATATAATGATAGTTTTTGAGAAAAAAAGGATGTTATATTGAAAACATTAGAAAATGATCATTCAATTATTAGTTTTATTTCATGTATTTCAAAAATATTTCTTGGAGGAATTATTGGAAATTTATTAATATTGTTTTAGAAAAAGGTAAAACAACATATCAGGTGTCAACCTACTCCATTTTGAATGCTCATTGGGGATTTATCCCAAGACTAAAGAATGATAAGGGTTTATCGAATACCACATGCCTATGTGATGGCTTGGTTAATATGTCATCATTAATACATAATGTATTTGATAAAGATATAAATATAATGAACTAGTGGTGTTGATTTAATGATTTAGGGAACAATATATTATAATTTATAACTTATTCTAACCATTTTTAAAAAAACTGATTATAACATATGGAAGAACTTGTCACGCTTCAATGGATATTATGATTTGATAAAAGTAAATTTTTGTGCTTCATGCATAGAAAATCATTTTTGGTTATTTATTTTTTAGATTAATGGGGGGAATTTTTAATATTTTTAAGCACAACCAAATGATGAAATTGTTATTATAAAATAAAAATGCATCAAGTATATTTCTGTATATTCATATATATTTATATAATTTCTCAACAATAAGAA
Organism: Viscum album; assembly: GCA_963277665.1. Classification (NCBI taxonomy): domain Eukaryota; kingdom Viridiplantae; phylum Streptophyta; class Magnoliopsida; order Santalales; family Viscaceae; genus Viscum; species Viscum album. Next base: position 840,037,857 of record OY728147.1, on the reverse strand, counting down.
ACGTATATTGAAACAAAAACTTTACCCTATTACATTCATATAATATTATATATATGGTATTTTAAATCATCATATATTCATGGTTTTGAGGACCTTAACATTCCATTGATCATTGGTGTTATTTTGATCAATGGACTCAATCACACTCTATAATTATGTAAGATTTTCATTCGTTTCTATAACTTCACATTGTGAAAATGTTCTGTTACAAAATAAAAATGTTATGAATTCTTAAATTTTACCATTCAATTTCTCCATATCTCTTATTAAGATGATGTTTTATTCACCCTTTTTATGATGTGTTTTTTTCAGCAACGGTATTTCCAAATGCCAAACACTGGATTATTGTGATCGATTTTAAATTATAAAGACATAAATATTTAAGCTGTGGAGAATGTAACACCCTAAAATACTAAAATAATTACATTTTATTCAATATTGTATGTGACACACAATACAAAGCCTAATAATTCTCCAAAATATATTTCATTAAATTTAATCACTTTGATAAATTAAAAAATACGTAACCCTCAGTCTAAACGGTAGAAATATAATATACAACAATAACCTACATGTTAAATTGTTGGTTATAAATAGCACAAAATATGTTATTAAAAATATGGTTATTGGTTGATTCGTAATAAAATACAAATAAATTAAAATAAAATGAATTGTTTTCCGGAAACCTTTATTTTTTTAAATCAAATTGTGGATTTTTTTTTATAAAAACAAAATAAAATAAACTTTTTTTACCAATTTCATAAATTTTATTTTAAAAAATAAACTTAATTTTTGATATGAACATATAAAAATTAAATAATTGTAATTATTTTTGATTTTACTAAAAATATATATATTTTTAATTAATAGTGAAAAATAATATATTTTAATTGAATACTTCCATTTCATTTAAATTAATTAAAAAAGGAAATTAAAATTTTATATTTGTTAAAATGTAAAATTAATTCACCAATATATCAATTAATTCAATTTAGTGTGTTATAATAACATTAATATTAAATTTGTAGATAAAAACTTTGTAAACATTTAAACATTTTCCCATTAAAAATTGATTTCTTCTCACATCTGTGGGATTAATATTAAATTAAAATTTTCTCATATATAAATAGAATTTAGAAATATGGATAGAATATTCAGAATGAAAATAATTTAAAATTTATAATAATTCAAAATTATTTTTTTTGAAATAATTAGTGAAAATAAAAGAATATAATCATTGTTTTTGAAGTAAAAATTGATTTACTCGGGGTTTAAAGTATGAAGATATGGGTAAAAATGAATTAAAAACTAATAAAATTATGATTTTATGTTTATATTTCGATATTATATCTTCTAATTTATATAATAAACCATTTTGGAAGCATTTATCATGATTAAAATGTGGTTTTATATTTTTTGTTCCAAAAATTTATGGTTTTCCACTCATTTCACTTATGAAATGCTACCCACTCTCATCTCTTATTCACACCTTGAAAAAATTTTGGTTGAGAAAATATCTACCCAAATCACTTCCCAAATTAAATCCCATCATATAATAATCTTTATTTTTTTACATAATCCAATCCTTGGAAAAATTTGGTTCAAACCAATGTTGGATACCAGAATAAGAGGTAATATTTTTCAAGAAGCACGTAATTTTATTTCTTCCTCGAGATTCCTAATTTTTTCAAAACAATTATGATACGTTAACATAAGAATATTAAATATAATGATATTTAGTTACAGTAATTTAATTACCTAAAAACACACCCAATTCCTTCAAATGAATTATGGAATCCTCATTTATGTGTATTGTGGAGTACCTCACCGCAAACCAAGGTCATTAATTGTTCCATTTCATCCTCTCGCGGATGGGTATTATGAAAGATCTAAATTATATAAATATTTTTTATAATATAATTATACATGAAAAGGCATTATATCATATATAACTATTTATATTACATTCTATAGGGGATATGATATTGTCACTTGATTGTATGCCAGACTACCTCCTGGTAAAGCGATGTGATTAGTCGTTCAACAACTCTTTACATGGATGGTGAAAATGATACATTTAATGGTTATATGTTATATAAATTAAATAATTATGATATTTAAGAAATATTTGACATTATATAGAGTTAATATATCTTTTTATTAATTATATTTTCACTCACATAATGTTGATATCATCGTTCCAGTATATGTGGATTGCTGCTTTCACGAAGTGATGTGACTCTTTTTTCATCACCACACCAAATTGATGATATATATATATATATATTTAAATAAATAATATTTTATTTTTTTTATTATGATCATTATGGAATGATAAAATATTACTTACCTAATTTTCTATAATGATCATCTACCATTGGAAATGTTACTCATGAGTACATACGACTTATTGCCTCCACGGTCATAATATACATCATTTTTTATATTTATCTTTCACGATTAGTATTAAATAAATAATTTTAGTAAAATTATCATAATTATTTCATGATTATTATTCTAGAGATGATATAACTATATAATATGTGAAATAACATTAATTTTCATGGCAAAACATGCACCCGAAAACCGGGAAATTAACACCAAAAACAATGAACATAATGAATGATTGTTTACAAAAGAGTGAAAAGGGTTATAAAATAATCATATACGATACTATAAATACTAATATGGTTCTTCACAAAGATAATAATCTGTTTAAAACCACAATATATGATGCTAATGCACATTCGTCCAAAGGGAAGTGTGATGTAACACCTGAGATTTTTATGAGTAATATTTTGTTCAAAGGAATCTTTCACTACACACTTGCTTGGCTTACTTCACACGCAATCACGACCTTCCTCGATAGCTTGCGTCGTACGCAATACCGAGTTTCACTAAACAACGATATGCTATTAAAATATTATTAAAACTAGCCGTTATGAATAGTAATAACCACTTTTTGAAATTTTATAAATTTTATTTTTCAAAATGGACTTCATTTTTGGATTCGGAATAACGAAATTAGCCTAGGGTGAAATTTTGGTATTTTTCTGAAAACATTCAATTTTTGATGAATAGTGAAACCACTAAGTGGTAGGTTACAAACTGAATTTTGCATAAAACTTAATTTTACCGCTTCTGTGAATGGAATTTTGAAAATCCGACAGACACGGTTGATATCAGTAAGTAAAATTTGGTTCAATGAGATAAAAATAATTTTTTTGGTGAATAGTAACTTTTTCCTTTTTTTACTGCGGTTAATAGTAAATAGGGTAACTAAGGGTAAATATGATATTACTATTACCCTAACACATGTCCTAATTCTATTGGATAAGTGTAATTCGACCAAAAACAACCTTATGAATAAAATATGACCATTTAGGCCCACTTGAGTAAGATTAGGACATTTATTATTAATTTATTTAAAGAAGGGTTAAAATAGTTAAAATCAAAGTTTAATAAGTAAATCATTTTTAATATGGGGTTATACATAAGATAATTTCGACAATAAATATTCATTAGAAAGTTAAAAAGCTTTCCTACATAATGGTATTTTATTTATAATTTTTAGACATTAAATAGTTTAATTTAATTATGACACAGCGATGATGCAGTAATTATCTTATTTATTAAATATTGACATAATTGATGTTATAAACACCAAAATAAATGTAATTTGAGACTTTTTATGAATTACAATAATTTTCTAGGTTACTATGATATATTAGTGTTGATTTAATCAACTTGGTTCGAACATATAATCTTGTTATGACTTTCACAAAAATCATATATCAAATAGTGTCAAAATTGACACAAAATAGTTTTTAAATCAAATATTATATTATTAAATGTTATTTTATTCCTAAAAATCTAAGGTTCGGCCAAATGACTTAGATAAGGATATATATATTAATAATAAACAATTTGGGGTTCTTTTGTAATGTTATAGTAAGTGTATTAACCATATAGTGAAAGAAAACAAAAAGACATGGTAAAAGTTATGTTATTTAACTTTGAGTTAAATCTAATTGATAAGGTTAAAATAATACCCTAAACTTGTCTAAATACTATTGGTTGATAGGATTTCGACCCATCCCAACTTTAGCTTCGAAATAAGACCCTTTGGAACCATTATAAACCGATTTTGACTTTAATATAAAATAATATTTTGAGATATTCCTAAGGTGCCCCTCTCCTCCCTTATAAAAGGGCACCTCCTCCCCCTCCTCCTCACACCAATTTGAGCACTCAAGCTCGACCAACCCCTGAAATTTTCTCCTCTCCACTTCCCTAGAATAATCCTAGAGGTCCTGGTCTTCTTCAAAGACCAATCTTAGTTCCCAAAGTGGAGGATTCAAAGAGGCGTTCCAAAGAAGAGGTAATATCCATTACCGATCTTTTCAATTTCTTTCTTCATCAACTTATTCTTCTTTAGTTGTTTCATTATAAAGTAATAACATCAGTATTACATACATAATGATATGTTATTATAAATATTAAACAACCCTAATTCACCTTCTATCCATCCTACGGAAAAATGAAATCATCGCGCGTGCGTACGTACAGAATACCGTCTCCACGCTGTGGTGTAATGTATTTTCCACCATCACCATACAAGGATGGGTATAATGGTGTAATAAGTAACTATATATGATTATTATAATGTAATATTGATACTGAAATAATATATATATACTCAAATACAATTCCACGATCATAGGAACGATATCATCACTCGTGCGTACGTACGGAATACCGTCTCTACGATGTGATGCGACTCGTTCTACATGATCATCATTACATAGTAATTATATAAATGAATAGAATGAATAAATATGATATATGTTACAATAATACCATTCTGGATATAAGGTATCTATAACTTTAAAAGAAGAATAAGAATTTATTCGGCAAAACACGCATAAGAACAAAAGGCAATAAAGACCCGAGTAACAAGTAACAATGAAATATTACTAAAAAGAAGCTAAGAATATGACCATATATGATATCATATCAATATGTATGATTCTGGAATAAGTCAATAACATTATTTAAACCATTATACTGGAGCTTCGGACACGTACAAAGCAAATCGGACCTAAGGTAAGGGAAATATCACAATCTCATTTTTATCCGAGATTGTTTATTCGTAAGTATTTACTGGGGTGTATTTTATCATCCACATCCATGTTTCACCAATATGTAATATTATTTCCATCCACCTACAATTGTTTAAATCCATTTTTACCCTTCGGTGAGTTTTTAGTAATATGTATGAAAGGAATCTTTTGTCGTTTTTCGTACGAGGTACTTTTTGACTTTTCCGACAAAAGTACGAAGAATGTTTTTTTAACTTATACGGCATGAATGGATTTTTAAAACATTATTTCCAAGAAACTTCCTTTACAAGTTTTCAAGTTTATTTTTAATCAACATCTTTTATTTTAAAGTTGTATGACATGTTATGAAAAGAAAAATGTTTTTGAAGTAGAAAGGATATTTTCCTCAAGAATGGAGTTCAAGTATTTTATCAAAATTATTTTCCATATAAGATAATAAAAGGGTTCTGTTTTTATCCCTATTATTACATTGGTTTGATTATTTTGTGATGGAAATATTTTTATGAATTCCTTTATCTTATATGAATTGTTTTATGATGTCATGTTGTTTAAGAATCCCATTTTTATTACATGGGTTACGCTATGATGTATGGTTTATGATTATGTGGCACACATAAGAAAGGATTCATTATAAGATGGGTGGGACCTATATCTCCCTCCAATGCATTGGGTAAAGATTTTAAATCTCATGAGATAGGCATGGCTGGAATGGTAGGTTATACCGGTTCAGTGAAACAGGACTGGAATGAGGGTGACTCGGTTCAGAAAGGGACTTTGTCCACTAAGATAGTCTTGGCAATGAGTCATGACTAACAAGAAATGATTTTCCATGATTATGTGTGCATGACACAATGCTTCAAGTTTCATGTTATGATTATGGGGATCTCATTTTTACTTCTATGATTTGTTCCATGTTAAGATATTATGATCTCTTTTGCAGGTTATGATTTTCAAAAAGATATGATATGATTTTTATTTCCTTTATTTTCCCTTGCTGAGCATTTGAGCTCACCCTTTTATGTTTTCTTTTCCCCAGGTCAGGAAGATGGATATTAAGTAGAATATGCTAAAAGGGACCCTAGATATGATGAAATAAATGGGAGACACTGTAGAAGATTTATGAACCAGTTGTTTATGTTTCCCAGTTTCTAAAGACACTATACCTATACGGTCCTTTATGGTTTTGTCATATGTTGTAATAAGTGTGCTTCAATTTTGAAGTATTAACAATGTATGAAAAGTATGGGTCGTTATAGTTGGTATCAGAGGAAAGGTATAGTCAACCTTTGGAAACTAGGATGTGAAAGCCTTAGTAAGAACCCTAAGGATAAGTCTAAGCATAGAACACAATATTAGTGTTTTAGAAATGGCCATGAATACCCTAGGATAAGAACTTAAGTGTGAAATTTTATCCTTGATTATATGGTTTTCCTATTATAATTAGTGTTTCTCACACTATTCTTCTTGGTTTTAAGTCAATGGCTGGAACCCGAAGGAACCGTGTTAATGCGGAATGCGATGGGAAATGCAATGATTGTCCCCCTGAGCAACCAAACGATATGGGAGCTGGAATGAAAAATCTTGTAGCCATGCTCACACAACTTTCTCAAGTTATGAATCATGAAGGACTTCCAAATGAGCAAAGGAAGGAGCAACATTCTGTTGAATCCTTCATGAGGCAGCGCCCACCTTCTTTTAGTGGGTCTACTGATCCATTAGTTGCTGAACAATGGATTAGTACTACTAAAAATATATTTTCAGTTCTTCAATGTTCTGAACATGATAAAGTCATCCTAGCAGTGTATCGTTTGGAAGGAGATGCTGATCAATGGTGGAATCTTATTAAGAATACGAGGCAAAGGGATGAAATTGAGTCTATGGAATGGGACGAGTTCAAGAACTTATTTTTTTAATATGTACTTCCCTTGTATTCTCCGAACAAAGATGGAGAAATAGTTTCTTGAACTGAAGCAAAGGGTTGATGAATCTATTGGTACCTATGAAGAAAATTTTACAAGACTTTCAAGGTACGCTTCTGGTATTATTATCCAACCTGAGAGTAAGATCGATCGATTCTTTAGTGGCTTAAAACCAAGTCTTCGAAGGGCGTTAGCCATAAGGGACTTCAATAGCTACGAGGAAATCGTTCGATGTGCTCTCAAAGTCGAGATGGAGATTGGAGTAACCCATCAGTCACATGGGTTTGATAAGAAGAGGAAGATGGAATTCAAAGGAAAATCTAAAGAGAACACTGAAAAGAATATGAGCTTTCCCTTATGCTCAACGTGTGGAATGAAACATGGAGGGAGTTGTCTTAAAGGGACAAGTAAATGTTTCAAATGTGGAAAGGAAGGTCATCGGGCATTTGAATGCCGCGATAATGGGAAGAAGATGTCTAATGATGCAAACAAAGGAAGGGATACACAGAATGAACCTACTACACTTCAATGTTTCAAGTGCAAGGAGATGGGGCATTATGCACATCAATGCCCAAATCCAAGGGTTGATGATGATGGTCGACGTCAACAAAATCTTAAGGCTAAAGACAAAGGAAAGTCACATGCAATTTCTATCAGCGATGTGGAGTACGATAACGAAGTGGTGAAAGGTACACTTACCATCCACTCTAAAGTAGCAAATGTTTTATTTGATTATGGATCCACCCACTCTTTTATTTCTGAAAAATTTTCTAAGGGTATCACCGTATTACCTCAACAATTAGATGTTGTGTTAGCTGTGACAACACCTAATGGCACAACAGTCGCATCAAAAGTTTATAATTCTTCTCCGATTGAAGTTTGTGGGAAAGTGCTTCCTGCAAATCTTGTGATCCTTCCTTTAGTGGAATTTTTTGTGATTCTTGTCATGGATTGGCTTTCTCTACAAGGAGCTCATATCAATTTCCAAAGAAGGGATGTCACATTTCATATTCCAGATCAATCTACGATTGTCTATCGATGCAAGGATGAATATAACCTTCCAGTGGAAATTCCTTCCATCTTATGGGTCTTGATTCCACTAAATGAAGGTTATTTATCTCAAATGGTTTGTGAGAAACTTACGATTAGGAATATTCCCATCGTACGAGAGTTTGATGATGTCTTTCCGGAGGAATTACCAGGTCTTCCACCAAATCATGAAGTTGAGTTTTCAATAGAACTTGTACCGGGTGCTTTGCCTATTTCAAAGACACCATATAGAATGGCCCCAATTGAGTTGCAGGAATTAAAGAAGCAACTCCAAGAGAATCTTGATAAGGTATTCATACGCCCTAGTGCGTCACCTTGGGGAGCACCTGTTCTATTTGTTAAGAAGAATGATGGATCAATGGGACTCTGCATTGATTATCGAGAACTTAACAAGATCACTATCAAGAACAAATATCCTCTCCCACGCATTGATGACTTATTTGACCAACTATGCGGAGCTCAATACTTTTCCAAGATTGATCTTCGTTCAGGGTATCATCAATTAAGGGTCAAGAGGGAGGATATACCAAAAACGGCTTTCCGTACAAGGTATGGACACTATGAATTTATAGTGATGCCATTTGGTCTTACTAATGCCCCTGCTATCTTCATGGATCTAATGAATAGAGTCTTTAGAGACTATCTTGATCAATTTGTGGTAGTCTTTATAGATGATATTCTTGTCTATTCAAAGAGTAAGGAAGAGCATGAAGATCACTTGAGAATTATATTGAAGACCCTGAGAAAGGAGAAGCTTTATGCCAAATTTACCAAGTGTGAATTTTGGCTTCAAAAAGTTGCATTTTTGGGTCACATAATCTCAAAAGAGGGGATATCTATGCATCCAGCAAAAACAGAGGTTATCGAAAGATGGTCAAGACCAACAACAGTAACTGAGATCCGAAGTTTTCTTGTTTTGGCTGGATATTATCGACGTTTTGTAAAAGATTTTTAACGATTATCTAATCCACTCACCAAGTTGACTCGGAAAGGAGTTAAGTTTGTTTGGACAGAGGAATGTGAAGATAATTTCAAGGAGTTGAAAAGAAGGTTATTCAGTGCACCTGTGCTCACACTGTCTTGTAGTGGAGAAAGGTTTGTGATCTACAGTGATGCATCCAAGAAGGGATTGGGGAGTGTTCTTATGCAAAATGATATGGTGATAGCTTATGCCTCATGACAGTTGAAAATCCATGAGCAAAATTACCCAACACATGATTTGGAGTTGGCTGCGGTAATCTTTTCATTAAAGATTTGGAGGCATTACCTTTATGGTGAAAGGTGTGATATTTATACTGATCATAAAAGTTTAAAGTATATTTTCACACAAAAGGAGTTGAATATGCGTCAAAAAGATGGTTGGAGCTGATTAAGGATTACGACTGCTCAATCCATTACCACCCTAGGAAAGCAAACAAGGTGGCAGATGCATTAAGTCGACAAGACCATGCTAGTTTATCCATGATGAGGATCACAAAAGATCCAATATTTATGGATTTACAAAGAATGGATCTTGGAATTATAATGGAAGAGGAAAAATCTTATCTTTCTCAAATTAATGTTCAACCATCTATACATGTGAAGATTAAAGAGGCACAGAAAGAAGATGTCGAGTTACAAAAGAAGGTGAGAAATGTTCCTGAATTTAACCTTGATTGTGATGGGATAATAAAGTTCAGGAATCGGGTTTGTGTTCCTCCCATCCCCGAATTAAAGAAGGAGCTGCTGGATAAGGCTCATAGTTCATCATTCTCTATTCATCCTGGAAGCACGAAGATGTATAGGGACCTGAAATAGTACTTCTGGTGGGATGGCATGAAAAGAGATGTTGCTGAATATGTCTCTCGATGCTTGGTTTGTCAACAAGTTAAAGCTGAGAGACAGAAGTCTAAGGGGATGTTACAACCATTACCCATACCCGAATGGAAATGGGAAAACATCACTATGGACTTTCTCACCGGACTTCCTAAAACATCCAAAGGCAATAATGATATTTGGGTCATAGTTGATCGTCATACAAAGTCTGCACACTTCATTGATATTAGAGAGGATTTCTCTCTAGATCATCTTTCCAAGATATATGTAAAGGAAGTTGTAAGATTGCATGGAGTAACACTTTCTATTATATCTGATCGGGATCCGAGATTTACCTCGAAGTTCTGGCGAAGTCTTCAGCATACTCTGGATACAGAGTTGAGTTTCAGCACTGCTTATCATCCCCAGACAGACGGTCAGTCTGAGAGAACAATTCAAACCCTAGAAGATATGTTGAGAGCTTGCTCTATGGATTTCAAAGGAGGTTGTGATCAACACCTACCTTTGGTGGAATTTTCTTATAATAATAGCTTTCACTCCAGTATTCAGATGGATCCTTATGAAGCTCTCTATGGAAAGAAATGCAGGACTCCAACTTACTAGGAAGAAGTTGGGGAAAGAAAGCTATTAGGACCTGATCTCGTTGATGAAATGGCAGAAAAGGTCAGATCTATTCAACAACACATAAGAGCAGCTCAGAGTCGACAGAAAAGTTATGCCGACAACCGAAGAAAAGACCTAGAGTTTGAAGTGGGTGATAAAGTGTTCTTACGAATATCTCCATGGAATAGGGTTATGAGATTTGGAAAGAAGGGGAAGTTGAGCCCTAGATATATCGGTCCTTTCTAAATACTGGATCATGTTGGAAAGGTAGATTACCGATTGGCGCTTCCACCGAATCTCTCTCAAGTTCACGATGTGTTCCATGTATCTCTCCTGAGAAAGTACATACCTGATCCTTCACATGTACTCAACTCAGAAGTTGTACCACTGGAGCAAGATCTTTCTTATGAAGAACAACCGATAGAGATTCTGGATCGTAGCGAAAAAGTCCTACGAAACAAGACCACTCGATTGGTGAAAGTTTTATGGAGGAACCACCAATTAGAAGAAGCTACATGGGAGCTTGAGGATATGATGAGGGAGAAGTATCCTCATCTGTTTGTTACAAAGTGACGAATTTCGAGGGCGAAATTCTTTTTATGGGGGGTATAATGTAACACCCGAGATTTTTATGAGTAATATTTTGTTCAAAGGAATCTTTCACTACACACTTGCTTGTCTTACTTTACACGCAATCGCGACCTTCCTCGATAGCTTGCATCGTACGCAATACCGAGTTTCACTAAACAACGATATGCTATTAAAATATTATTAAAAATAGCCGATATGAATAGTAATAACCACTTTTTAAAATTTTATAAATTTTATTTTTCAAAATGGACTTCATTTTTGGATTCGGAATTCCGAAATTAGCCTAGGGTGAAATTTTGGTATTTTTCTGAAAACTTTCAATTTTTGATGAATAGTGAAACCACTAAGTGGTAGGTTAAAAACTGAATTTTGCATAAAACATGATTTTACCACTTCTGTGAATGGAATTTTGAAAATCTGACAGACACGGTTGATATCAGTAAGTAAAATGTGGTTCAATGAGATAAAAATAATTTTTTTGGTGAATAGTAACTTTTTACTTTTTTTACTGTGGTTAATAGTAAATAGGGTAACTAAGGGTAAATATGATATTACTATTACCCTAACACAAGTCCTAATTCTATTGGATAAGTGTAATTCGACCAAAAACAACCTTATGAATAAAATATGACCATTTAGGCCCACTTGAGTTAGATTAGGACATTTATTATTAATTTATTTAAAGAAGGGTTAAAATAGTTAAAATCAAAGTTTAATAAGTAAATCATTTTTAATATGGGGTTATACATAAGATATTTTCGACAATAAATATTCATTATAAATATAAAAAGATTTCCTACATAATGTTATTTTATTTATAATTTTTAGACATTAAATAATTTAATTTAATTATGACACAACGATGATGCAGTAATTATCTTATTTATGAAATATTGACATAATTGATGTTATAAACACCAAAATAAATGTAATTTGAGACTTTTTATGAATTAAACTAATTTTCTAGGTTACTATGATATACTAGTGTTGATTTAATCAACTTGGTTCGAACATATAATTCTGTTATGACTCTCACAAAAATCATATATCAAATAGTGTCAAAATTGACACAAAATAGTTTTTAAATCAAATATTATATTATTAATTGTTATTTTATTCCTAAAAATCTAAGGTTCGGAAAAATGACTTAGATAAGGATATATATATTAATAATAAACAATTTGGGGTTTGTTTGGCATGTTATAGTAAGTGTATTAACCATATAGTGAAAGAAAACAAAAAGACATGGTAAAAGTTAAGTTATTTAACTTAGAGTTAAATCTAATTGATAAGGTTAAAATAATACCCTAAACTTGTCTAAATTCTATTGGTTGATAGGATTTCGACTAATCCCCACTTTATCTTCTAAATAAGACCCTTTGGATCTATTATAAACCGATTTTGACTTTAATATAAAATAATATTTTGAGATATTCCTAAGGTGCCCCTCTCCTCCCTTATAAAAGGGCACCTCCTCCCCCTCCTCCTCACACCAATTTGAGCACTCATGCTCGGCCAACACCTGCCATGTTCTCCTCTCCACTTCCCTAGAATAATCCTAGAGGTCCTGGTCTTCTTCAAAGACCAATCTTAGTTCCCTAAGTGGAGGATTCAAAGAGGCGTTCCAAAGAAGAGGTAATATCCATTACCGATCTTTTCAATTTCTTTCTTCTTCAACTTCTTCTTCTTTAGTTGTTTCATTATAAAGTAATAACATCAGTATTACTTACATACTGATATGTTATTATAAATATTAAACAACCCTAATTCACATTCTATCCATCCTACGGAAAAATGAAATCACCGCGCGTGCGTACGTTCGGAATACCGCCTCCACGCCGTGGTGTAATGTATTTTCCACCATCACCTTACAAGGATGGGTATAATGGTGTAATGAGTAACTATTTATGATTATTATAATGTAATATTGATACTGAAATAATATATATATACTCAAATACAATTCCACGATCATAGGAACGATATCATCACTCGTGCGTACCTATGGAATACCGTCTCCACGATGTGATGCGACTCGTTCTACATGATCATCATTACATAGTAATTATATAAATGAATTGAATGAATAAATATGATATATTTTACACTAATACCATTCTGGATATAAGGAATCCATAACCTTAAAAGAAGAATAATAATTTATTCGGAAAAACACGCATAAGAACAAAAGGCAATAAAGACCCAAGTAACAAGTAACAATGAAATATTACTAACAAGAAGCTAAGAATATGACCATATATGATATCATATCAATATGTATGATTCTGTAATAGGTCAATAACATTATTTAAACCATTATACAGGATCTTCGGACACGTACAAAGCAAATCGGACCTAAGGTAAGGGAAATATCACAATCTCATTTTTATCCGAGATTGTTTATTCGTAAGTATTTACTGGGGTGTATTTTATCATCCACATCCATGTTTCATCAATATGTAATATTATTTCCATCCACCTACAATTGTTTAAATCCATTTTTACCCTTCGGTGAGTTTTTAGTAATATGTATGAAAGGAATCTTTTGTCGTTTTTCGTACGAGGTACTTTTTGTCTTTTCCGACAAAAGTACGAAGAATGTTTTTTTAAATTATACGGCATGAATGGATTTTTAAAACATTATTTCCAAGAAACTTACTTTACAAGTTTTCAAGTTTATTTTTAATCAACTTCTTTTAATTTAATGTTGTTTGACATGTTATGAAAGGAAAAATGTTTTTGAAGTAGAAAGGATATTTTCCTCAAGAATGGAGTTCAAGTATTTTATCAAAATTATTTTTCATCTAAGATAATAAAAGGGTTCTGTTTTTATCCCTATTATTACATTAGTTTGATTATGTTGTGATGGAAATATTTTTATGAATTTCTTTATCTTATATGAATTGTTTTTTGATGTCCTGTTGTTTAAGAATCCCATTTTTATTACATGGGTTACGCTATGATGTGTGGTTTATGATTATGTGGCACACATAAGAAAGGATTCATTATAATATGGGTGGGACCTATATCTCCCTCCAATGAATTGGGTAAAGATTTTATATCTCATGAGATAGACATGGCTGGAATGGTAGGTTATACCGTTTTAGTGATATAGGACTGGAACGAGGGTGACTCGGTTCAGAAAGGGACTTTGTCCACTAAGATAGTCTTGTCAATGAGTCATGACTAACAAGAAATGATTTTCCATGATTATGTGTGCATGCCACAAAGTTTCAAGTTTCATGTTATGATTATGGGGATCTCATTTTCACTTCTATGATTTGTTCCATGTTAAGATATTATGATCTCTTTTGCAGGTTATGATTTTTAAAAAGATATGATATGATTTTTATTTCCTTTATTTTCCCTTACTGAGCATTTGAGCTCACCCTTTTATGTTTTCTTTTCCTTTATTTGCCCTTGCTGAGCATTTGAGATCACCCTTTTATGTTTTCTTTTCCCCAGGTCAGGAAGATGGATATTAAGTAGAATATGCTAAAAGGTACCCTAGATATGATGAAATAAATGGGAGACACTGTAGAAGATTTATGAACCGGTTTTTTATGTTTCCCAGTTTCTAAATACACTATACCTATACGGTCCTTTGTGGTTTTGTCATATGTTGTAATAAGTGTGCTTCAATTTTGAAGTATTAACAATGTATGTAAAGTATTGGTCGTTATATGTGAGGTAAGGGATTTTATCGCAATTTTATTTTATTAAGTCATATTATATGGTTATAAATATAATATCATTTATATGGTGTATATACTACCCATTTGATAGGTTATGCTCTTATTACATAATAATTTAATTTAATTTGAGTTAAAATTTGAATTATTTTATCCAAGGGGGTTTGAAATGAAAATTATCAAGTGGTAATGAATTTCATAACACAATTTACTTTTGTTGGGTATTATTTATACTTAAATTTAATTTATATTATAATATTTTGGTATAATGACTTTTTATTATAATATGTTTCGTTTTGACCTATTTTCTGTAGAATTATTTATGATACACAAAACCATGTGATTTATTAATCATCACATCAATGTAACGATCATTTTAAGGGTTTATTTCACAATAAAATTCTAATCGATAATGTTTATCATTGAATTTATATTGTAGAAAATTATTTTGTCATTTTGTAAATAAAAACATATATTTCTATCCTATTTCTTTTATTAATGATATTTTCAAGAAGTAATTTCATATTTACACAATTTCGTACATAAAATAATTGGAAAAATATGTTTAATTAAATCATATTTCATTTATATTTTCATTTGGAAATATATGTTGTTTCAAAGATATATTGTCTAAAAATGATTTAAAAATGTTTCTAACCATTTAAAAATTATTTTTAAATACATTTTTTAACCTATTTAGTTTTTTTATTTTTTCATAGTATTCTTCATATTCTTTTCAAATCAACGCATGTTTTTGTTTTACCAAAAATTGAAAGGAATGTTTGTTTTAACTAGAATGGAATAAACATAATTTCCATCCTTCATGTCCCCTAAAATGGTTTAAATAATAATTTTTTTGTTTGAAATATTATTTTCTTATAAAATTATTTTCAAACTATTTTATGAAATTTTTGTTCTAAAATTTTATTTTAAAAATGAAAATTATATTTTTCTTGAGATTTTCTTTAAAGATCTTTTTCTAGATCTCTATCCATCAATGAAAATATCATTACATTTTCATATATTAAATTGGGAATATTTTATAATGATACTATAATTATTCTCCCTTTATATTCATTGTGATTATTTTCACCAAGGATAATATTGGCCTTCTCTTTCTTGATTCCTTTTTCAGTCAATAAAAATACCA
Organism: Viscum album; assembly: GCA_963277665.1. Lineage (NCBI taxonomy): Eukaryota > Viridiplantae > Streptophyta > Magnoliopsida > Santalales > Viscaceae > Viscum > Viscum album. Next base: position 840,021,914 of record OY728147.1, on the reverse strand, counting down.
TGAATAGTTTACTTTCATGTTTTTAATTTTCATTTTAAATTACATTTATATTAAATATCCATATTCTTATATGATGGATAGGATTCATTTCTAAATGGTGTACCATTTTTAAAAATTGTGTACATTATTTTATTTAGGAAATGGAGAAATACTGAAAAATGTGTATCATTTACACAATATAGATACTTAATGATGAGGTACATTGCTGATGAATTAAATTGATTATTTTATTTATGAGTAATTATTTGGACATGAATATTATGTTTGGGGTCTAGTTAGAGATATCGCCATGATACTTTTATTGTCTAATGAGATGAAATAATTGGCTAGTTTGAGTTAATGGGTTTATTTCTATCAGTTTTAAAATACCATGAGGATATATATTATTAGTAGATTCATCATGTTCATGAAAAACATGAAGTAGCAAAATTAATAATTAGCTTAATTTAGAATCCATTAATTAACATCCATAACATTTTAAAAATTATTTTCTCTCTTTATTATTTTTTTCATAGTTTATTAATTAAATGTAATTTCTTTCAGTTATTCACATTTATATATTGATTATTATATATCTAGTTCTGATAGTCATGTTATTTATCAGATTTCATGTATTTTTCATTATTTAACAAGACATAATGATTATGATAGTAAATTTTTTAAATGGAATTTGTGTTCAGTTATATTCCTTTATATGTTGATTTTGTTCATTTATTCATGATAGCTTTTATTATACTTAACCCCTGTTGATTATTTGATCTCGGTCTTATTTGGGTTCCTTTCCTTAAAATCCATGAAGCTAAAAAAAATTATGCAATAATATACTAGAGGGAATAATGAATTCATCGAATAATAGTATGTTATAATTTTGGAATTAAAATTTATTTTTGGAATCATGTATGTATCTATTTTTCCAATACTACTAAACTAATCCGACAATCAGGATGTGATTCAATGTATCTTACGAGAATTTACTAATTAAGGCACATGATTCGATCAACTAGGGTCGAGGTCACTACACTAAATATAAATTTTCAAAAAATATATTTGAAATATAATTTCAAAATATACTATGAAAATTATAAATTAATATTTAAAACACTGGTTGGTCATGAAAGTAGAAAATTCCAAATATTCTATATATGGTAAAACCTGATTTTTTATGAAAAAGGGTATTCGACCATATTGAAAAAAATTTATATTTTCTTAAAAACATTTTCTCAGTCATTCAAAGTATAAAATATTTGAAAATGGTAATATTTCTTGAAAACGTACATGAATAAACATAGGTGACAGAGTTTTTTTTTATGAAATAAACATCAAATTATTCCCTTAAGGGATATTTAAATATAAAAAATTCTGAATAATTATGATATTTTAAAATAAACCCTTACCACATTGGTAACATTGGAATAATATAACTCATAATAAAAATGAAATCAAATGAAGTAGTAAATAACAAAAATAATAATATATTCATGATATAACATAAAATGGGGATGACTATACACCACACAAAGTAAATAAGTGGTGAGTATGACATATGCCTCATGGTTGTAAATGTGATTAGAGAAACCATTCCCTCAGGTCTGATCTCTATTTATCATGATTGTACCTCCGAGATAAATATTTAATCAAATAAATATTTTATAACATAAACCTAATAATATTTATAATATCATATAGCATCCTCTTGTAAAATATTACCACCTCTTTGTCAATAAAATTTCATTATTTTAATTATTTCATGTGTTAATTTCCTTGTTTTCTAATTCATGTTTTCTATTAAAGTTTCACATATTGTTAAATGGATATAAAAAACATATCCAAAATTATTATAATTTTATAAAAATCATATTTACTCAATAGATGCATGTTTATAACCAATTATGAATTTTTTATTTTCATTGAAAATGAATCACATCATTTTCTGAATGCTATAGGTTGTATGTACGCATTATCAAAGATATCATTCCCTTAATGAGTAGAAGGATATAGATGTGCATGATATATTAATTATATAATTTTTTATCATCACATATATCCATTAATTTTACACTTATGACTTTCAATATAAATTTTAACTAAAAAATGAATCAAATCATTTTAAAAGTTGTAAGTTCCCGATACACTGGAGTGATGTTATCATATTAGAATTTTAATGGAAAATAAAATAGAATCAGTGATATTAAAATTATATAATTTTAATAATATCACAAAAATTATGTAAATATAGTAAATCCATTATTATAAAATTCATTGAATGTTTAATAGAAGAAAACCATTGGTTCATGTGGTAGTCATCCGCTATACATAGGATTGATGATTTTGATTCCAATTTTATTGAAGTTGATATAGTTAAATATTTTTAAATAAAAATAATACCTTATATGTTAATGATAGATAATTTTTTTAATATTTTATGTTTTAATAAATTTTTTAATGTTGAAAAATATTAAATAAAATGAAATATATTTTTAAGATATTTACCTTCCCTAATAGAAACCACATTTCGATTCCCACTTAAAGACCTTAAAGATAATTTATGGGTGGAACAAAAGCTCTTGAATATATTTAATGATGATGGTGAATGACTTTTTCAAGGGTTATTTGAGCCACATTTATTGGTATGTGTGAATAATTGAATGTATGAAGTTCCCTTCTCTATGTGGGGATGAAGAACCCTCTTGTATGTTTATTTGAAATTTCTCAAATGAATCCAAAAATTATAAAGTCTTCAAAAATCCAAAATATTCCAAATAATAATATAAAATTTTAGATGGGATAATGTGTAAATATGGAATTCTTGTGGGATTTATACATGTTTTGTGTCATTTTTAACCCTTATCTTCTTAGTTTAACACCACAGTAAACCAATTTTTACCTTATCCATGTTTAATAATTTTTATTACACTCTTTATTCATTTTGGTAATAAATTAATTTGAAAATATTATAAAATATAATGTATTATGACAAATAATATGGAATACACTTTTCCAAATTTAATTCTAAAATATATAAAATATAAATTAAAATTTATCCGACAATCATGAATAGAATTTGTTTTTTCCAATGGAAAATATTCATAAGTTTACATAGTTTTTCAATCAAAATTAAATATTAAAACGATTCCAATGACATAAATTGGATAAATATATAGATATAGAATTATATTAATTTTAGTTCAAAACTAATTTTAAATATAATTTATCATTATAAATAATTTAAATGAAAGGGCAGTTTTAAGTTAATAGTAAGTATTTTTAATTATTTTTCAAAAATTGAACTTTTTTAAAAAATTAAACAAGTAACCCTAGAATAAAATTGATATTATAATATTGAGAAATAATTTTTTAAAATAAATCCTATAAAAGTGGTAAAAATTAGTCACAAATTGTTTTTATGAATCTTGTCTAAAACTCATTTTAAAAAATTATAGATTCTCATAAATTATTTATTTTTCTTTCAAATGCTTCCAATTTTAACTATATTAAATAATTTTCAATTTTAATAATTTTATAAAAGATTACAAATAAAATTTTGAAAATTAATTTAGTACTATTTTAACCCACTAATTTTATACTATAGTTCTGTATATTATGTTTAAAAAATTATATTTTAATAGTGTATCACATTTAATTCAAACCTAGTGTTGTGTTCATTCTAAATTGTTGATGATATTGAGTTTATTTAAAATAAATATATTCTAAATTCATATGATTTTATATTCCATTATAAAACTAATTTCTTTTTATACATACTATTGAATATGATGTTCATATTTTAAAATCTCAAGGTTTTACAAATAATATAAAAATTAGTACTCATAGATTAATCCCAACAATTACTACTAATAGACTATTCCCTAAACAAAATTCACATAACTTCCTGATGAATTTTATTCATTTATTCAAATAGAACAATTTACAATGGAGTTTTATGTTATAAATAAATATTATTAATATTGTTTACACTATTTCATAAAATTAATAGTGTTAAATTTCTCCACCATGATAATAATGGATGGTAATCAAAGATATATTATTATCATTTTGATAAAAATCATGAAATAATTTAAAAAAAAAGACATAAGATATCTATGTGATAAAATAATTCCATGTAAGTCATTTGTAATCTTTCACAACTAATTACACCTAATTCATTCCTATAATTCTATTTGTTTTTGAAGGACCAAATGAATCAATGTATACCAACTGTAATTCTTTAGAAGATGAGACTTTAATAATTCTATTAAAAATATAAATTTTTTATCATATTTCCATGTATCACAAACTATTGATAAACCAAACTCATGATATGTAAGATCATTAACATAACCTATTCTAGAATGTTTATGTATGGTACGAATGGTATAGTGACCTAATATTTTATTCTATTCCTAGATAATTCATATTTTAACATAATAATGGAAAATTTGGATACATCATGTCTTCTAGATCTACTATGTATACATTTTCATAAATATTGGTAGATTTAATGAATATACCTTCCAAACATTAAACAATACATTTCTCATTAATTAAATTCACATCATAACTATCAACACTTAGGTGAAAAATACTAATAAGGTTGTTCTTATGTCTTAAAACTTAAATAAACATTAGAAATTAATTTTTTTCCAAAAAAATACACATCACTAATTCTATATATATCACTATATGCATTGTCACCAATTTTATTTCATAAATAATCTTACATTGTCATGTTATTTATTGTATAATTTTATTCTTTCATAGGTTTTGAACAAATAATGTCCTTGTACTACTTCTTCCTTCTATTGATACTCAACCACTTTTCCAAATATTAATAAAACTATGTTCTTAGCACAAAACTCTCATAACCCTATTCATGTAAGATAATGTCACTTTGTGAACCCACATCTATCCAATTATTTTACTATGAATTGTAGTAATCTCATTGAAAAAACAAGATTTATAAAAATAAAATTATTATACATTATACAAAGAAGAATTATTTTTTAATGACTTCCCCTTAAACATTAATGATAAAGGAAAAAATTATAATAAAAATGTAATTCGATAGAAAATATCATTTATCTTAGGTGTAAAATATTTGATTAGATGCTCTAGATAGTATTAATTTCATGTACATTTTATTTAAAATTTTAATGTCATAGTTCGTTATAGGAAAAAATCTTCTTCAAAATACAAAAGTTATATTTTAATTTAACAAGTAATTTCTAATCAAATTATATTTAATGTGAATAAGATTTTGACTCTATTGATGATGAGTGTTTATAATGTTAAGATATATATTTTGATGGAATAATTTTGTATTTATCATGATCATCCTTACAATTATCACAATATTTTTCAACAAGTTTTTTCCTTTTCCATATGATTAACCCTCCTCACTATTTCACCAAAAGATATAAAATCTATCTCATATTTCAATTAAGAATATTTTTCATCACCCAATATAGTTTAATAATCATTAGTTTATGTATAATAAAGATTATAATTTAAATAAAAATTTATGATAATTTTAGTAGTTTACTTTTCTATGATATATTTTAATGCATATGAATATTTCTATAGAACCAGATAATTATTTTATCTCTCATAATAATCCTCCGATGTAATATCATAAGTATTATAACATCCACAATCACTGAAATAATGTTAATAATTAAATAATATCCATACTTTTGTTTTAGAATATATAATTGAATTTCATTCTCTCATCATTACTCTAGGAATATCTAGTCTTATAGACCCACCTCATTACATTCATAACAAGTAAAATCCAAACAATAATTCCCACATGTATTTTAATTATATATTTATGAGGATTATGTTGTTTTTTTAATCACAATGGTATTATTAATTATCCTATCACATTGACAATACTCATTTTCAATGTTCTCAAAACCACTATAAAAGTAATTAATGCATAATTTTTCTATGTCATAAAATAATGTGCTCTGATATTAAAAACATTAGTAGAGATATTACAATATATAGATGAAAAATTGACCATGTTATTTCACTTCAATTTATTGTAATACTTCTTAAATATAGACCCATATTTTTTTAGAGTTCCAATTATGTCATCAAAGAACATTATAGTCTATCATTTTGTATCATTATTCAATGTATGCTTAGACTCCTACTCCATTGGATGTATAAAAATAATTTTTCAAAAAGCATTAATCATATAACAGTTCCTTATCTCCATTTGATTCAATACAATTCAATTTAGTTATAAACATATGATGAATTTAAATAATAAATACTCTATGAATAAAATATATAGATCTATTATCTCCGTAGAGCGTAACTCTCCTCGTTTTAATAATTTTTATATTTATGAAGTGTGTAATCTCCAACTTATTCAAAATATAATATTGAATTTCTAAGAAGATATCTTACTATATATATTCTTGATCATTACAATATGTAATATTAATTCACAAAATGTAATTATCATGAAGATAGATATTATCATATTTGGTAAACATGGGAATATCATTCTCAAGAATTGTGTAACTTCTTATCATCAACACATGATTATCAACATACTTTTTGATAAAAATATTATTCATAAAATATTTTTAATAATCCTAGTAATAATGATAAAAAATCAATGACTCTTTTAGAATTTATTACCTTTATATACAATAGGTATTCTTTATATCAAGAAAAATATATTTTCTATACCACATTATTTGTGTAAGGGAACAGATATCTTTATAATGAAATAAAACAATCAAAAGTTTGACTAAAATTATTGTCAAATATAGGGGTAAAAACTAATATAATTTTTATTTCTAGTGAAAACAATTCAAAAAAAATATAATATGGGTGAATTAGAGTTAAAGATGCGACTGACAATTTCAGTCAACCTCTATATGTATGTTTTTCAGAAATCCAATCATCCAATTGAATCATAATTTAATAGATATTTTTTTAAATAAACAATAATAAAATATTTAATAAGTAAATAATAAACATTTCAAATAGTAATCATAATATAAATGAATTTATAAATCCAGAATATTTGAAAAATTTAAAAAATAAAGTTTAAATTAAAGAAATATAACATATTTTAAAAAAGTAATTGTGTATCAAAAATAAATTCAAATACACCTAAAATAATATTATTATGAGACCACACATTTAATAAAAATTGTAATGAGGATCATTAAGTGTAATTAAAGGTATTATGTATTCCTATCCAAAGAATCCCAAAATTATACTGATTTGAACTTGCTTCATATTCCAATCCACAAAATCCCATGATCACACAAGATCGAAAAAAACTCCCATTATTAATTTACTCACAATACCTTGATCACATAGGATTAGAAAGAGTGAATATAGTGGCTAAGTATAAATATATTTAAAATAAAAAAATAACGCAATAATATATCTTAGAAAAACTCTTAGATAGTAAAATAGTACACTAATAGGAATTACTCTCAACAAAAAATAACCAAAACAAAAAATTTCAAAATTATTTTAAATACTCGTAAATTCATAGAAATTATTAATCTCTTTTTAAATCTAATTTCTAAATATCTATATATATTTATTTCTAATGATTAGATTCATCAAACCTTGGGTTCAGTTATAGTGACATTAAATGAAATAACTCCATCATCTGAAGGAATCATCTTTGTTTGTATCTTCTAATGAATTTATTCAGAAATATTAAAACACCAAATAATAAATTTAATTTAATTTATAATGAAACCTTATTTTTTCCTCTCATATTAATAATATAAAAACATCTAATTACTGAATTTTCAAGCTACATTCTATATCAAAATGGAAACAACATTGAGTTAAATAATATTTTTATAATGTTTATTATGAATTTCAAAAAAATGAATGGAAATATTAATTCACTCAATAATATCATGTTTTATAAGATGAAACTGATTGTGTGATTAATATCTTCATTTATATTATTTCCCCACTTTCTCTAGGAACCATAAATAATACTACACAATATATTAGAATAATAAAAGGAGGAGTAATATTAATTTATATATGGTAATTATATTAAAAATGTAATGTATTAATCTGGTGTCTCTAAATTATTATACTACTACTAAAATATGTACCATATGTATTGTGGTCTACATTTTTTATACCAATATGATAAATAAATACAATATTTGGGGCATTGGAGTCAGGGATATTAATGTGTGTATTTGTATCATCCCATATTTATGTAAGAATTTTATTCTTGTGATTCCTATTATATTCTTTATAACCAATTGAAACAGAATTAGGAAATAAATCATATAATAAATGAAAAAAATTAATAAGAAATTATTCACATATAATGGAAAATTCTAACAATAATACATGAACTGTGTATTATATACCATATATTAATACATCCCTTAAAAGTTCATAAATAAACATGGAATAAAATTTATATGAAAATAAAAATTATACAAACAGAAAATTCCAATGATTATCTTCTCCCTTGAGAATCACCAATTATAAAATAAAACCTATAATGGGAAAAACATCATGAATGGTGAGATAATGTAGAGAAGTCCAAAATTAAAACAATATTAATGAGAAATATTATTTTTGATATGAGAAGATAATCATTTTTTAAAATGTAATAGTGGTAATATAGTCATTTTATAGCTGTTATTGAAGGGTATATAGTCATTTGGTATAAGGATAGTAAACATAATATAAATTCATAATTATTGATATATATTTGATATATATAGATTTTATTTAGCTAATAAAATAAATATAATATATTTAAAAATAAATTTTATTAAAAAATGATTCTTAATATAACTAAAAAATAATCATTCGCATGGGAAAATTACTCCCATTTTAAAAAATGGTTACTATAAATATTGTACTTTAATAAAATTTATTACTTATATGTAATAATATATATAATATTTATTGGTAAAACTGATGAAATTACTATTAAAATATGTTATGAATATATAATAAAAAATTAATTAGCTAAAAAATAATAACATAATCACTCATGGATAAAAAAATATTTTTATGTCTGGGACCTCCCCAATCCGTTACATTGTAAAAAATCTTGTGTTTGGAGTGTTCTAGAAGGCAACAGTAGCGCATTTCAAGAGATTTCCAAAATTATAGATTTTCCATGAGTGGGTTGCATTAGTGACTCATAGTCGGAAGCTCAGCATCGAGGAATTAGCATCAGTAGATCAGGTCAATAGGTGGTATGAGAAGCTTACATCGGTAGTTTGTGTCGGTAGTTATAGTTGGTAGCATAGTGTTGGTTGGTCATAGCATCAGTAGGTCGGGGCATTGATAAGTTGTGGAATCAATAGGATGAGGTTTCGGTAGGTGCAGGTGTCGATAGGTCGGGGTTTTGGTAGGTTGGGGCATTGACATGTGGTGTCGGTGAGTCATGTCGGTGACTCGCATTAGTGAGTCAGGCGTCAGTGACTCATTTCCAGTGACTTGTTTCAGTGACTCACCTATATGTGATTCATTTCAATTTTTTTCTTATTTTTTCAGTTTCAGCCATCTTACATTTTTTTTGATGTAATTTGAGTTCAAAACCTAGTTTGATCATTTGTAAAAGAGTTTCAAAGGATTTTTATTATATATTTAACATCCTAACGCACTTGGGAAATTGAAATATTCATCCTTAATTCTCTCTTTGGAAACATTAAAATAGTTTAATATATGTTGGGGATCATTAAAGTATACTCAATAGGAAAAAACAGAGACTCTCATGCAAAAGTGGGAGAAGCATACTAATACTCCTGTGAGAAAAATAGCAGAAAATCAAAACCACCTAACAACGTATACTATCCACCCCAACATCACCAAGTCATGATTACCAAATAATGAATTCAAGTAAACTAAAATGTGAGAACATTGATGATAGGTTACCTCATACTACTTCCCACTAGTTAACTACTCAACCCAAATAGAGAACACCCTCACACTACGACGCTCTTCTACAAGCCTGACTTTCACAACTTGCACACACACACACACATGGGAAAAAAACCACACCATATTCCTACCCTCTATCACTTGGGCCATAAAACGCACCATATTCCTACCTGAAAACACCTAGTCCTCAAACCACATCGCATTTCTACCCGCAGACAGCTATGCATCATCTCAAAGATACCTGGGAAACACACATCACCCACAAATGTCAGGTATTCCTCAAGTCATTAATGCCTGACCAAACAATCATGATAAGTCAATACCTATAAGGAGGAGAAGAGATAAACCAATATAAATCCATCCATCCTCCCACTATGATATTTAGAAAAACACCCTCCCCCTAAATTGGGGGTTTACAGCACATAATGCTCAACTAGGGTGCAGTGATTATAGAAATCACAAGTAACTACTAATATATTTATATAGGTACCAAATAATCAACTCAATTTATGGGTTGTAAAAACAATAAACCATCCCACACAAGGAATTACTTTCTACCACCTCTATAGAATAATCATATATCCCACCATTGATTTATATCGTAACCCCAAGAAATTCATTCAACCAAAAAACATTCTATACTAAAATTTTCATTCATTTATTTATTCCATCCCGACTTGCAAAACTACCATGGAAAACACATTATAAGTAACAAAATAAACCACACACACATCACAGATATATCTAGTAACTCTAAGATAAATTCCACAAAATGTCACACCATCTATCTTTAAAACTATCCCTCCCAAACCATCATCGGTAGCCTCTATGCATGAAAATAACTATACTGAACAACCACAAAACTCATCCAGATTGTAGTCCCACTACACAGTGCCCTTTCATGAACACTCTTCCAACCACTATCCCCACCATTATTCAAATTCATAGCACCTGTCCCTTCCTATCAATAATAAAACCCCTAACACACCTCATCAAAACCAACCAAGGAAACCCTGCTACATAAAAACACCACACTCAGGTGCATGTGGGTGGGAATGTAGCATGGTATGTAGAATTGGAGTGTGCTTGAAGGTTGTGACAATGGGGCTTGTTAAAGAGCATGGTAGCATCCAAATTTTTTCCATTAGGGATTATCGTTTATTATTGGGAAGTGGGGTGTGGTACCTTATCATCGATGTGATTACATTTTACATTACATTACATGAATGTTTTGGTGGGAATTCCTTGGTGAGGTCAGGGTAGATAGCATACCTTGTTAAGTGGTTTTAGTTTCTGATATTTTCCTCAGAGGGTCATTAGCATGCTTCTCCAACTTGTGAAAAAGAGACCTTGGTTTTTCTTACCAAGTATACTTGTTTGATCACCCTACATATTAAAAAATATTTTTAGGTTTCCAGGGAGATCCCAAAGACCAAGCTAGACCTTACCATCTCAGATGTTGGGAGAGTTGTTGATTCATGGATTATCTTTTCTATTTTGGTATTTATAATGGATATTTAGTTGTACTTCAAATATTTTTACATTAAACATGCATGTGGGTGGATTTTGGATTCTTTAATATATATTTCTTAGAGTTGTTTTAAGGTTGATACATCTTATCTTCCTGTCATGGACACTATAAAAGGGAAATGAATTCCATGTTTATGATATTATATACTCTAGACATTGGTCTCCACCCTAGGTCCCACTAAAGGTGAAATTCGGGGATCATTATCTCCCTTTTGTCATTGCCGGCCCAGTAAGGGTGTCTTTTTGGGGAGGGGTGGTGACAAAATTTTATCATAGGATGATGGTTGAGAGATAGGTTAGAATTAAGAGTTATACATAGTGACTATCGCATTGGTTGATAGGTAAATAGTGTGAGATGGTCTTTTTTTGTGACATAGGCCTACGAAGACTGGCTATGACATGGGATTTTCACCCCCCCCCAAGATTAAAAGAATGATCTCTATGCATGCCAAATTTCTATGTGTGTATACACCATTTGTAAGGTAGAGACCCTATAAAATGTACAATCATCATGATGACTTGAGTTCATGTTTTTTTGGGGGGGTGGGGGTTTGGGATACTAAAATAGAAAATGGCTTAAAATGATCACAAAAAAATTCAATAATACTTGAGTTTGCGATTTTCTTATTTTATTTTATCAAATTCACATAGTTTCCATCCATGAGTGGCTAAGGTAGTGATGGATTGGATGTCCAATCTCGCTAATCGATAGAGGGTTTATCCATAGGAGGAGGTGAACCAGTGGTAGACATCGTTATGTTCTTCATGATGACAAACTCATTGATATTATGAAGTTCATATTTTTGATATGGATAAAAATAGTTGGCTAGATAAGCTTGAGATCACTTCATCTTGATCTAAGATATCAAGGAGTTTTGGGTTCCTCTTTAATTTATCCAGATGTTGGGTGATGTGTGTTAGTAGTGGACTCTCTATCTAGGGTGAGGAAGGTGGCTGATTTTCTGTGGGTCGATTTGGAGAAGGATTTCTGAGCAAAATTCCTTTCTTTTACCGTGAAAGTCAAAATGTGAAAGGAGTTACTCTCCCTTCATCTGGAGAGTATCTCAGTGTGGGAATATGTGATCAATTCAAGGACCTCCTTCAATTTTCTTTAGATCTCTATCAAGATGATAAGTATCAGGAGAGACTCTTATAGGAGGCACTCTATCCTTCCCTCAAGTACACAATTAATCCCTTCACCTGACTGACAAACCTAGAGGCCTAGAAGAAGTACAAACTGGTTGAGATGATGAAATCATGAGGAGTTCTATTGTGAGTGGTGATTCAATAGGGTACTTAAAAGGGAATGTTATCTAGTAGAAGTTCTCTGTCACCATGGTCTTCATGGTTTCATTCAGCAGACAGTCGCCTTTTGTAGTTTTAGTTTTGACCATCTAATCCTCAAGATTTTTTATAGGATTTGGACTGAGGTGTTTCACATGTTGAGGCCACATGAATTTTCAGATTCAGTGCCTAGTTTGAGCTCAATATGGTGGAGCAGGTAGGTTTATCGACTTCCTCAACAGAAATTACGAACCATGCCATTTCAATAGTAGGGATATAATGGTCCTACTCCATTAAGGGGAGACAGACTAGGTGGAGGACAAACAATATTTTTTTCCTTAAGGACCTCAACCCAGACATGGTTGAGGAGGTCATCGATTGAAGATGGGAATAAGAGCTCAACATGGTCAGTTTCACACCATAGAGGCAGTACTTCCAGCAAGATTAGAAATCGTTCGAGGTATAATTAGTGTGTTTAGTACTGTTGCATGTGCTTTTTTTGATTCAGGATACTCACACTCATTTTTTCACCCTGTATAGGCCATGATTTCGGAATATACATATAAAACATTCTATGACCCTGGTGTAGAGTACACAGGTCATGTTTGAGACTAGTTTGTTTGATATTTTTTGAGGATATAGGCTGATGATGAGGTCACATTAGTCCTATGGGTATCATTTCCTATTGTATATGTAACCACAAGATGTCATCCATAGTATGAACAATTTTTACTCTGTGCATGTTGATATAAAAGGATTACAGAGAAGAGTTTTGTTTATAGATGTGGATGAGCAATGTGTGGATTTTGTTGCAGAGAGGTGTTTTCTAATGGGTGGCCATCGTTTGGAGCCACTCATTCCGTTTTTGTCGAGATGTGAGTGGAATTAGTGGATACTGATATGTTGAGGGATCCATGGGTTATTAAAGAGTTCATGGATTATTTTTCCATGGATTTTTTGACTCTATCCCCCTCTATATTATATTGAGTTCGGTATATACTTGTAGCTCACTGCTTCTACGATTTCAATAGCTCCATATCTGATGTCAATGTCTAAGTTGTGGGAGCATAGGATTTAGATTAACTATCTGATGATGAAGGGATTTATCTAGCCTAGTGTGTCAAAATTGGTTAATCTAGTCTAGTTATCAACAAAGGAATATTTTAGTCATACGTTTTGTATAGACTACCAAAGGTTGAATTTGTTTAAAGTCACAAATAGTTACGCTCTCCTGTGGATAAACTGTCTTTTCAACTAGCTAAGGCAACTCAATTTCTTTTATAACATTGATATGTGTTTTTGGTATCACCAAACGAGGGTAATCTAGGGTGACATCCAAAATATTTCTTTCTGATGCGGGTATTAGAACTTCGAGTTTGTTGTTACGTTATTGAGTGTTATGAACGCACCATCAATGTTCATAGAACTTATGAACTGTTTCATTCACGAGTTCCTAGAACATTTCTTCGTTCTGTTCAATGATGACATACTGATCTACTCAAATTACGAGGAGGAGCATACTGAGAATCTCATAACTATCTTCAAGATTTTTTGATGCCACCAGCTCTAATAAAAGTTGTGCATGTTCAACTTTTGGATTCCATAAGACCACGTCCTTTGACATGTGGTGTCCTAGAAAAGTGTAGTAGTGGACCCATCGATAGTCAAGGATGTTTTTTCTTTGAAAGTAACCAATAATGTGGTATAGAATCATAGTTTTCGTGGTCATTTGGGATATTATCATATATTTGTACCTGATATCCCTTTATTAGATGCTCCGTTGATGGATCTAGCTAGAAAATACAAGGACTTTATATGGATTGAGTATTGTTATATATCATTCATCCATCTAAAGGGGACTTCTTTTAATGCTCTGATGCTTAGGTTTCCATATGAAGGGGTAATTTTTGAAGTGTTTTTTCATGCTTCTTATCTAGGATCAGGGTGTGTTATGATGTAGTAATGATGAGTGATATCTTATGGGACTAGGTAGTTACATTACCATGAACATAACTTTTCCAACCATGATCTGGAGCTAGTAGAAGTCATGTTTTCATTTATTTTTTTGCAGTATTACCTCATTTGACAATTATTTATGGTCTTCATGGATCAAAATATCTTGAGGTACATCATTTCCAAGTGGGACCAGAACATGTAGTATTAGAGGTGGGTGGAGTTTGTCTAGGATTAATACATATCAATCTCTTACACCTCAGGAAGGAGAAATTTGTTGGATATCTCTTCGAACAAGAAGTCACATAAAGAGGTTTTTTGGGAATAAATGGATGCTTGGAAGGAGATAGAGGAGTTATATGACCAGAAATTGTATGCAAGAATGGATGGTTGAAGTGGATTTCTATTTTAGATGACAGTGAAGTAATCTATAAGGTAGTAGGAGGAGGAGACTCAACTGAGAGAATCAATGGCAGAGGTGATGTGTGACCATGTTGACTTGGGTGATGCACTAGAGGGATTGATGAGAATCAGATGTTGTTTTGTGGGAAGCTATTTATCCCAATGTTAATTCATGAAGGAGATCTCCATGTTTTTCATATATCACCCATAGAAATACAACTATGAGTTTTTAATACTTTCCAAGGCTTAAGAGAGAATTTTTGGTGGCCCGAGATGAAGTGGTCTATGATGGAGTTTCTGGTGAAGTTCTTGGTGTTCTTGTAATTGATGGTTCAAGACCGTGCTCCTGGTCAACATTTTTTGCCCATTGATGTACCCTAAAGAAATTTTAATTTCATATCAAATGATTTCATCACATGATTACCTAGGGCTCAGGGATGATGTGATACAATCTAGGTTGCGGTGGACCAGCTGAGGAAATTTTCTCACATCGTAGCGATTAGGGTGTCGAGTGTAGTGGATTCCTTGGAAAGAGGGTTTATGGATGAGGTGGTGTAGATTCATGGAGTTTCAAGATCCATTATCTCATCATGGGATGAAAATATTACCTAACGAATCTAGATGGAATTTCAGCATGCTTCTGGCATGTATTTATGCCTCAACACTTCATTCCACCCTCAGATAGATTGGCAGATAGAGAGAACCATCTAGATATTGGAGGAAAACCTATGAGCATTTGTCTTTAATTTTGGTGGTTATTGGGTGTGACATCTTCCTTAGTTATATTTTTCCTTAAATAATATATATCACTCTTTAATTAGCAGGGAATTGATCGAAGCCTTGCATTGGATTCCATGCCTTTCACCTTTATACGGGATAAGAGTTGGGGAGGCCTATATTCTTTGTATGGACATGGTGCATAGTAAGACTAATAAGGTGCAGCTTTAATGTGGGATTATGAATGAATTATAGGACTAGAAGAAGTCATCAATCATTCGTGGGATAAGGATCATGATGATCAGGGTTGGGGACCACAGGTTCTCAAGGGTTTCCCCTCGACCTGGGGAGTAGAGGATTGGATAAGGGAGAATGCTTTCTGATAGGTTCATCGGACCCTTTGAGGTGTTGGGGCGAGTTAGTGAGGTAGAATATCATTTAACATTTCCACAAAAATTGGAGAGAATCCACGAGGACTTCCACATCTCTCAACATTTTTTCTGTATCATCATGATGAATCTCATTCCATTAACAGGGAAGATTTCGATATCAAGAATGATGCATTGTTCCTGGAGTGACTAGTGGAGATCCAGGATCATCAATAAAATGTTCAATATAGATAGACTATTCCATTTGTTTTCATGTCATGGTGGTATGGTGGAATAGAATAGGGTACATGGGAAAGGGAGATGCAGAATTGTACCCAGTACACATAGGTAGTTTGATTTTTTTTCTTGTGTATTTTTCTTGGTGATGAAGTTCCTGACCCTGGTTTTCAATAATATGGGATTCATCCAGGTTAAATAATTTGTGATGATGTCCTACCATGTGAATAGGGGGAGAAAAAATTCATAATCAAGATACATTAATTGTAATGCGATTAAAACCGTTTGGGAAAGTTTGTGTCGCCCATAGTAGATAGTATCTAAACATTGTGGAAAGAATTCCATAATTAATGTTTTTAGATATTTAGTTCTTGTGTGAGGTATCTTTTGAATTATTAGGTTTGAATACGTGGTCGGATGTGTTATTGGATATTGAGGATTCCTTCTTGTTTTCGAAAAAAATAATGTTGTTTATCCGTGAGAGGTATATTATGGGTTTGATATTCGGTCCCCTCATTAATTTGTGTTTGGTTTTTAATTCTCGAGGGTGAGAATAGTTTGAGGGTTATCAGAAATAATATATCAGACCTCCCTGGTCCATTACATTGTCAAAATCTAGTGTTTGGATTGTTCTGGAAGGCAAAGGTATCTCATTCCAAGATTTCTTCTAAATTCTAGTTTTCCATTGGTAGGTCGTATCGGTGACAGAATTCTAATAGCTCAGCATCACAGGCTTAGTGTCAGTAGGTCACGTCTTTATGTGGTATTGGTAGCTTGCTTCGGTAGCCCACGTTGTAAGATCATCATCGCTAGCTCGTGTTAGTAGCTCAAGTGAGTAGCTCCATGTCGGTAACTCATTGTCATTATGTCACGGCGTCGATAGGTCGGAGCATCTGTATGTTTGAACGTCAGTAGGTCAGGGTGTTGGAAGGTTAGAGCTTCCTTAGTATGGGAATCAGCGAGTGGTGTCTATGAGTCATGTCAGTCAGTCATGTTGGCGAGTCATGAATTGGTGACACCTTATCGGTGACTCACCCATCAGTGAGTCATTTCCACCATTTTCCCAGTTTCTCTAGTTTTGGCCCACTTACATTTTACATGAGTTAAATTGAGCTTAAAACATAGTTTGAGCATTTAAAAAAGAGTTCCCAAGGATCTTAATTATACTTTTAATATCCTAACACACCCAAGATATAGAAATAATTAAACCACATAATTGTGACCAATATCTGACTATAATAGACCTTGAAACCATTTCATTCCGGTGATTTAGGATATTTCTCTTCTATTCTAGGGTCTTCTATTCGAAGTGTGTTTCCATTTTCTCTTGGTTTTCCAAGAGCCTTTTAGCCCCATGGAGTGTTATGTGTTGTGTTTTTCACTTCAGATCCAGTTTCCCTTAGAGTCTTTAATGCTACCAACACAACTCTGTTTTTTGGTGCAAGGAGGAATTTGTGATCGTCTATTGTTCTAAGTAGGTATTACTTCATCTCCCTTTTATTTTTGTATCATGCAGGGTGGTTGTAATCTCGCCATATTGTCAACACAATTGGTCCAAAATTTGACAGAGATAATAAGAAGTAATAAATGAGGGACTAGGAAGATGACAAAGATGGGAACTTTGTTTTATATGTTATCCTCATTCCATGTTGTTTTTAAGGGATGTGTGCCTTATGAAAATCAATAATAGTTGTTGGTGGCCTTTATTTTCACAGTAGAATGACTTTTAGATATATTTTTAATCAATTATTGAATGGCCAAAAATATGAAAACATGATTAATCACATATATCTAGTTCAATATATCAATTCCCAAGGATAAAACTTGTTATGTGTTCTATTCTAAATAACGAAAATGTAATTAAAGAATGAGGGTTGTTAAATCTGAATACACATTTCTGTTTTCGGATGTTGTCTGATGTGTATAGTTCTGTTCGACCTTGTGTTCATGCTGGTCGTGTCATGCTATGGTTGTGGGTGTGGCTGTGTGTATGGGGCTATACAGGTAGTGTGATAGTATCCCAAGTTGACAGATTGTTTGATTTTGGAACGGATGAACATGTTATGCTATGGGATTGAATCTGGGTAGTTATTGGACAGGTGCTCGAGAACGGGGAGTGTCCAGTGGGACTGAAATTTGGGATAAATTGTATATTGATGTATATGGTGATTTTCATTTACAAGGGCTACTGAGGATGTTTTGGGAGAGATAATTTTCAATAAGGAGAGTGTTTCCTTGTATGGTACTTTCTCCTGGATTTTTTGGATACTTTTTTTTGGAGTGTTTGTGGGTCATGAGGTTACTTATTATGGGATATTCTTACTAGATTAATTTCTAGGGATGAAATAAATAAATAAATAAATTGGTTAATGAAGAATGATAATTGGTTAAATGAATTAGTTAGGGTTACAAATTATTTCTATAGTTGGATGTGTGGTTATGCATTTGAGGTGTAAGTAAGGGATGTTTTGTTTGGTCTGGTAGTTTGTTTTTAAATATAATTGGTTGGGATGAGTGTTTGGTACAAATATATACTTTTAGTTCCTTATGGTTTTAATTAGCACCCCACCCTAGATGAGAACTATGTCTTGAACAACCCCATTTCACGGGGGAGGGGTTTTTTTCATAACACCCTGATGGGAGGATGGATGGATAGTTTTTGGTTCGTATTTGCCGCCACATCTATGAATTGATCACCCATTACTCTACTAGTGGGATGTAATGGATTCAGGAATACTTGATGTATTCAGGTGATAAGTGTTTCCTAGGTGACTTTGGGATGAGACCCAGGTTTCTATGGATAAGAATATAGTGTGCTTTTAGGACCTAGTTTCTATAAGTAGGAATGTCATGTGTTTTGTGTCCCAGGTGTGTGAAAGAAAGAATGTGGTGTGGTTAATGGCACATGTGTTTGTGGCCAGGTTGTGATACAGGGCGTGTGGAAGATCATGGTGGGATCCAGATATTTTTAGTTAGGGATGATTAGTTCAGAAGTGGAAAGTAGTGCAGGAAACCCTATCATCAATGTGCTTAAATTTTACAGTACATTACATTCATTATTTCATGAGTGTTCCTTAGCATGGTTAGGTTGGATTGTATGCCTTATTAGGTGGTTTTGAGATTCTATGTTTTTTTCTCACAAGATAATTAGTATGATTCTCCCACTTGTGCATGAGTGACATTTGTTTTTCCAACTAAGTAAACATTTTATATTAACTATACGTATATATAAATATGTTTAGGTTTCTCGGGAGATTACATTGACCATGCATGATCTTACAAGATTGAACATTATGGCAGTTTCCATGTCGCTGCTATGTTTTTTTTATTTCTATATCTACATTGGACTTATTTGTTTTTCTTATAGTTGTTTTACATTAATCATGCATGTGGGATTGATTTTGTCTTCTTATATATATATATATATCTCTGTATGTGTGTGTGTGTGTTGGAGTTATTTGGAGGTGTATATATATTATCTGTTTATCTTGGTAAATATAAGAAGTGAAATACCTTCCATTTTATTGAGATAATATACCATTGGTACTGGTATCCACCCTCAGGCCTACAGAAAATGGGAATCAAGGGAAATTATCTCTATTTCTTCATTGCCATCCCAGGATAGATATCATTGGAGGGTCAGTGTTGTGACATATACTGTGTTTAAAAATATTATTTTATTATCTTTTATATTTTTTATTTAAATTTTAAATTTAACATTTTTATGATAAAATTTAGTTAAGTGTATTATATATATATTTATTATCAAACCTTCAATAATTTATTATTAATTAATTTTTACTGAATATATAATCATTTGGGATGCGATGTTTTTATATGAATTTTTTTATGTTTGTAATGTATTATTATCAGTATATATTAAATTAATCACGACTAAAGAATCATTTTAATGGAAATAATTGATAATATATACTAAAAAATTAGTTAACATTCATCAAATTTATATTAAATTTATACGAATATGAATAGGCTCATTTTATCATTAAAAATAAATTTTCATCTAAAAATTGTTTCCTTATGTTATACATTCTTATATTAAAACTACTTTTTTCATATTTTTAAATTTAATATAATAAAATTGATTTAATATTTGGTATTACTATTTTTAAAATAGGATATGTAGAAAATTTCAATTTAGGTATTAAAATATGTTATTGCTGTTAATAGTGTATGACATAAGTAAACTGTCAAAACTGTAAAAGAAAATATATATTTTTTAAATTATTTACAACCCATTTAAAAATAAAACAATTATAAAATATGGGTAATATAAAATTATATTATTTCCAACTTTTGTTGTTAATTTTCATTTATAAATCACCTCCTCATCCAATTATGTAATGAGATAATGAAAAAATCCACTCAAACACACCTATAAACAGACTTCTCCTCTACCCCATACAAACCACTTATACCCATTTTTATATTTTCAATATATAAATTTATTTCCTCTAATAATCAATTATTATATTTTTTTCTTATATTCTCATAAATGGGGCCTGAATTATTCAATATTAAAGAACCTATTTTGATAAAAACAAAATTACTAAAAATAAACATCCACTTATTTGTAATATTTTTCAATTAAAATTAGATATAATGTCTTTATAAATATAATTATGTTCTATAATGATGTTCTATTAACATTATTATTCATCTATTAAAGTGTTATTATAGTTAAATAAGTCTAAACTCTTTAGGAGTCAATCATAAAATATGTTCTTATTCCGTTTAGTTCAACTGCCTATAAGCACAATTATATACCAACATCATCATTTGAACCATGAAGTAGTATAAATTCATTAATACTAGTAACATTAAATATTAATTATTAATTTATGACATTAATAGTGTTTAACATGTGTTAAAAAAATTAATAGTCATTATATAGTAATGTGTTGTATTTAGAAAATTTCTCAAAACATGCTCATTATAGATTCAATAATCCAAAACCATACTCATACCTCTTATAAAATGAACATGTGACTAAATAATCTATTTGAACACAATTATAGTGAAAAAAATTACCCATATTTTAATTATGAACTTTTTATAAAATAATGAGTATCGACATCACCATTATAAAATTTGTATAAAACAATAAAAATTAATAACATTTGGTGAAGGAAATAAACAATTACTAACTAATATATGTTTAATAGATGATAATAATTTATGTTTATAAAAGGTATTATATATAAATATGTGTTTTAAATAAGGGTTTAATATCTATTTCATTACTACATGGGAGATAAGATATAATTTGTCGTAGTCAGGAGTAAAGGTAAGAGTTTTTATCTCAATTACCTTTTATTAAGGAATGTTTCATATTATATCTATACTTATCGTTTGAATGGTGCACATTCTATTACATTTTATTATCTTTTAATTATAAATTTCTCTTTTATGGGATTAAAAATTATATTTAATGATCCAAAATTTATATTTTTTATTATTATTTAATAATAAAATTGTAAGGGGTTTTGTTAACTCAATTATTTTCAATACGTGATAACGATTTTTCATAAAATTTAATTTAATTAAGTGGGTAAAATTTAATATATTTTTATAATATATTTATAGATATTTTTTATAGGGAATTTAATTTCTTTCTCATAATAACTACATTTATTTCTTATTACACTAAAAAATATTACATTGGGTGCATTTCCATGTCTCGATTTCCCTTTATTTTGATATGTTTTGGATTCATCTCTATTTTTAATTTTTTTTATAATTCATCCATTTATGTTTAATATAATTATAATGAAATTCAAGGGACATATATATCCATTGGATTTTCTCTCTTTAAATTGGTTTCTATTCAAAAATTAGAAAATCATTAGTGGTTTTTATTAGAAAATACATTGAAATAAATATTTTTTATAAAGTGATTTTGTCAAAAGGAAATGTTTCCCCCTATAAAACTCCTTATATTTTAATATCATTTTCTTATTTTTTGTATTCACATGTTTTTTTCCATTTCACCATAAGTACCTCTAAATTTCACTAATAATTTTTTTTATAAGTGTATTTGACCTAAGGTCATATTTTATATCATAGATCTATATCATTCATGTTCACATTCATTATTTTCATTTAAAAATGTTTGTATATATAATTATTTGATTTATTACGTACATTTTCTATTTCCCTTGATGTTTTATAAAAACTGTTTAATGGAATACCTTTCCAAATCATTTCACACAAGTCATCTTCAATTTACTTTCACATTCATTAAAAAATTGTGAATGGAATATCTTTACATACATTTTCTTCTTGGAAGAATAATTACACCATGTTCATAAATTTTTATTATGATTATTCCTTTCAAAATTTTAATGGATTTTAAAATTAATTCAAATTGACATTATTTTATAAATTATTTTTTTTTAAAATAAAATTTTAGAAAAAATCATTGATATTTTTTCTAAATTTTAAAAGTAATTTTCGAATTATATTGAAACAATATTTTCAACTATGTTAACATAATTTAATATTTCTTATATTTTACAGAGTATAATATCTAATGATATCGTCCACCTTTTCCTTTATAGATTATGAACATGTCTTAAGAAAATATTGATGAAACCTATTTCATTCCCTTTTGAATTATACTTCGATGGAATTATGAATTTTTTTAGGTACATGTGGCATAATAATGTATCGTTTATTTTTATATGATTGTTGGTCTCATAAATAAATATCTTAATAATGCATTGGGTAAATATTAAGATATCATGAGACTATATTGAATGGTATGTAAACCCAAACACATAAGGGATAAGTAGACTCAGAATTATAAAACCCTCTAATGCATTCAGAAATTACTTATCTCTCGTGAATTATCATGTTAATGACTTGTTAGTAAACCCAATCCACTACGAGACATTTTCCCCTATGTAATGACGGTCTTGAATGAGATCCTTGACATAAGGAATTAATTTTTTGTGCTTATGTTATTCCACATTTTTTATGCAACATTCCTCAGTTCTGTTTTATAGGATCATGGTAAGTGGATCATGTTTCCACCCCCTTATGTCTCAATTTATTTATAAAAAAGGATCATGTAATTATTCATGATTTATTATAATTTTTTATTTGATATGATTTCCTTATGTTGTATTCATTTAAACTGATTATGTTATCATACCCACAAGTTCATCATGTGCTCACATTTTAAATTTTATTAATATATCATATTTTAACTCCAAACAGAGCATCTTAGATCACAGACTCCTTATATTTCCAATCTCGATTTTTTTATGAAAAGCATAACATATGATATTTATAAAAGGGAGTTTATTTTTGGGACTATGTATTAATATTAATAGTGTTATACAATTAGTTTTCTATATATATATTCTAAAAAGTTGCTTAAACAATATGTTATGGGGTGTGATTTATTATGATATGTGATGAGTATTCATGTGAAATAATTAATATGAATAAGTGTAAATATTTTTTCATATCAGTATTAGAATAATTTTATTAGTATCCTAGGGAATTAGATTTAAAGAAACATTAATAGATAAAATAACCACATAGAATCCCATAAAAATATATAAATTTATATTTTAATAAAATAAGACATATACGATGATTCATAATTCATGATTTTATTAATAGAATAATTTATTATATGAAATTTTTTAGAAATGGAACCTAATAGTTGGAAAAATAATTTCCACACTCATTGTCATTAGATGTATTTCATATTGAAAAAACCAATTAAACAGGTATTATAAATGAGTAAAGTGTCATTATATTAGTGAAGTAAAATCAAGTTATAACTAATAACGTATCCTACATTGAAAACTGGTTTACCAATAAAAGAGATGACAAAATTTATGATAATTTCCTGGGGGGAAAACCCCATATTTTAATTGAATTACTAATCAAATCACTTTAGAAAAATAGATAATGAATTTAGAGAAGTTATTTCTTTCATTTAGTGGTAGTAAAAAGGATAATGTTGTTATGAAGTTATATCATATTAGGGGATATTGTTCGATGGGGTGAATTGACTCAAAACACTAAGGATAATGAAAAGATAAAAAACATGGAATATATTTATTGTAATGAAATATTCCTAGAAACGTATTTTCCCTCAGATAAATTAGCCTATAAGAGAAATAAAATCGTAAATTTAAGGAAACGAGAATAAGAAAATATGGCGAGAGTGAGGAAAATTTTACATGGGTGTGATAAAATTTTTGTATTATATACACAATAAAAAAATGTATGATCCATCAGTTATTTTATGGGATAAATACAATCATTCAAACGGAATTATTCCCAAAAAATGTTTTATCATATATGATTATAGTGAAAAGTGATATCATGTATGAGAAAGAGTTTTCCATTTATATATTTTTAGATGAAAATATGTATATAGTAGTTTAGTTTAGATCTATAAATAAAAAAATCAATATATAAGAGGGGAAATATGGTTTTTAAACATGTAATAAATGTTCAATAACACATTGATTGTTATTTAAAGGTTTTAAGAATTTGTTACAAGTTTGTAGATAATGGTCATCAATAACAATATGGGGAAGGTTATACAGTAGGTAATAGTGAATAATTATTAAATTGTAAAGATATGGGTCATAATGAAAATCAATACCCTAGGTTTTAATAGAATATACCTTATAATGGGTTGAGATATAATGTTCGAGAATATAAAATTACTATAGAATAGCATGATGTGCTGAATGAATCCATTATTGATACGTTTATCATAATGACAGTTCTGGATAATGAATTGGGTAATATTTGAACAACAATATATTTTACATCTTCCAATTTTTTCTACGAACATTGATTTATCCTTTGATAAATTGAATTTGGTTTTATGAAAAACTTATAGTAGAAATATTATAGAAATGAAAATAAAAATATGATTCTTGAATTAGAATTCACGGAGGTTATGTAGTTAAAACATTATTTCTAAACCAATATTTTACTTAGAAATAATTCATAGAATATAGTAGCTCTTAAAATATAATATTTAAATTTATTCCGAAAATACTGAGATTATAATTTTCATGGATATCATATAATACATTATTTTTTTAGGATCGACTGCATTTTCTATGTTTTATTTTGAAGCACCTTTTGTGTAACATATTTTTGTAACTCATGGAGAAGTATTTTTCTTGGTAAAACCAATAACATAAAATCAGCTTCTAAAAATAAAATATGTATATATTTTATAGCTTCAAATTGAAATATTTTTTGGGGAATTTACTAAATATATGATTTAATGGTTATTGAAATTCTATATTAACCTTATAACTATGGTAGAGCTCATATTTAACTTCCTTATAGAATAATACATGATGAATTGGTGAAAAATAAAAAAACCATACAATACTTATATGATATGGCCTTTGTATGACCAATTCTCTCTATATATAGAGAACCAGTCCTTCATTTCCAGAAGAAGTATTGGTTATAGAGAATGTGAATTGATTATAAGGAAATCAATTCCCTTTATATTTATAAACAGTTTCCATTAGAAATCAATGGTGACGTAATTTATCCACATAAAACGGCTTAATAACACTAAAAGATTTATCTTAATTCTATTTAAGAGAAATTAAGAGTTATGAGTGTTCATATTCCAAAGATTTATTTTGTAGAAGGTATGGTCATTATAAGTTTTTATATTATCTTTTTATATTAAAAAAGTCACAATATAACAAATTCATAATTTCATGATGGCCCCAACAGACATTTTTTGGGTTTTTATGGATTAAATATATGTATATTAAAAAACAAATGATGTTCATTAGCACTATATAAGAGTTTTTCATGAGACCCTCAATGAAAATAATTTATATTGAATATTAGGTAAGAGTAAATTTTTTATTTGGAACATTATTTTTATTATCAATATAGTATCTAAGAATTGAATATTTTTTTGACACTTCAAAGACTATGGTGGTTAATGAATGCCCAAAACCAATGAATATAACATAGATATGTTGTTTACATGGATTATATAGTTATTATAAGTTATTTTTTGAAAATATTTATTTTATTATTTTACTTTTAAACCATGTCTAAATGTCATGGGGTCAAGTTCAAATTTTCAAATGAATGTGAAGATAGTTTTATAGTACTAATTAATATATTGATCAACACACTAATATAATATATACCAATGGGAATGAATAATTCACTATGTATATTGGTGAACTAACTAAAGGACAAGGTTCATATTTTAGAATTTATTTTCAATAATGGAATTTATTTTATAGTGTATTGTATACATAATAACAAATATTAAATAATAAATTATAGAAAATATAATTAGTATTATTAAAATATGAATATTATGACCTAACTGTTGGTTGTGGATGTTATGAATGGGAAGAATAGTATTATGAAATTAATTTATATATAAAAATAATTTTTTTCATTTAAGGAATGAATTATAAATATTACATTAATTATCTATTGGATTGAAATGAAGTAAAATTATATGGATGGTAAAAGAGAAGATATTTCATAAAATAGTTTAATATAATGTATTCATATAATAATATATTAAATTAATCACTATTGATCAATGGTTATAATAGAATTCAAAGATTATATATTTAAGTTAATGAATTCATATTCATATAATATTCATTATTAGGACAGTGTGGATAACAAATTAATAGTTTGATTCAAAAATATATTTTCTTCAAAAATTGATTTTATTATATTTTTCACGGATATTACAATATATTTTGATAAATTAAAAAAGAAGAAAATTAAAACAATTTTGAAATAATTAATATTTTATAGGATTCGAATGATGTTTTTTATTTTTCTAAAAATATTGACTTTTATGTAAATGGTGACAAAATTTGATTTTGAAAAAATGTTATATATTTTCCAAATCAATAAATTTCAATGTATCATTATGTTTTGTTTTTAATTTTAATGTAATAAAATATAATTTATATGCAAATTGATCTAAATAATTATATAAGATTCAATATTATATGTTATTTGGATATATGTTCATTTGTATGCTTAAATCACAATTTTATAAATTCTATTTTTCATTGTGTTTTTAATACTGATAATAAAGGTAATTTATGACACTTCTAGATATTAAGTCATGAAAAATATTTTTCATACATTAAATTAGTTGTTTAAAAGATAGTAAACAATTCCATTTCGTTTTTTGTCAAAATGAATTGTAACCAAGGTGGATGTTTATCACCGTACTAATGGGTAAAAGTGGTTAATTAAATCTAAAACTATGGGATAAGATATTAAAATCACTCCAGAAATTATCTAAATTTAATTTAATAGTACTAATTATACCATTAAATCCCTTCTATTGATGATAATAATTTTATTCCCACATTATTTTGATTATGACCATTACATTACTTTAAATTAATAAAATACCAAATTATATATATCTCTCTCATTAAATATATACAATATATTGTCATTGGGATAAAAATAATATTGGAAAAAATCATTTTTTTAATCTGAAAAAATTATTTTTATGATAGTATTTAATTTAAAATTATTTTTATGCTTTAATTCCCAAGGAAGCTTACACAACACTGACATGTCACCTGTTTAAGTAGTAAAAAAATTAAATAAATAAATATAAAAAAAATTATATTATATTCTGGATGAATTATAGTGTAATGTTAATTTAAAATACAAAAATAAATAATAATTTATGGTTAATGTTTTCGTATTAAAATAACATATTTATCTTGATTCCATTTAAGTCAATATATATGGATAGTCCCAAAAATGATCATAAATGGTATTTCATATTTAAAAATAATTTCTATATTTCTATAAAAGTTCTAACGTCCTATCACAACACAGATGGATAGACAACTATCGATCCCATCATCAATTTATCATTTATTATTGACATTTAATTTTTAAAATTTTATTCATGACCCTAAACATGTGAAATATGTTTTACAACAGTTAAGGGTAAACCGAGGGACATAAACCAAATGATAATGTCTAAAAAACCACTAAACCTATATAAAACTAATTTGATGAATAAATTTCAACATAAAATTCCTTATATTATATTCCATGTCCTTTTATGATTTTTATATTGAGTTATACGCAAATTATATATTGATATTTCGTGTACTTATAAGTTAGCCACCCACTTCGCTTGTAAAATGGTTTCTCCACTCCCCTATTTCTCAAACATGTTGAGGCAATTATATCTACCAATACCTAACAAAATACATTCCCATACATAAAAACAATGTCATATAGGTTCTTTTATAAAAAAATAATAACCAAGACAGGATAAATTAGTAATAAAATGGAGGTTTCCCAATGAAGATGTATAATTTTAATCATATTGTTTAATGTTTATTTCTCATTCTAAGTCATTAAAATATTATTCATCTACAATAATACATAAAAATATATATCTTCTTTATAATAAAATTTTATTATTATTATTAATATTATTTTTTTTTGTGGTACAACTCGTTTTCATCTCATTTCCTATCTTTTGGGAAATGGAAACATTGATCATGAGTACGTGTAGACAACTATCTCTATGAAGTGTTCTTTTTATTATTCCATAGTCACCTAAAATTATAGGTTACAAATATTTAATTAACTAATATATATGTTTTATATGATATTATTATGATTTTATAAAGATGAAATATTATTTACATTATCATAAGTTATACCTCTTTTAAAAAGATAATGTCGCTTATCTGTATGTGTGGAATTCCACCTCTACGAAGCAATGTGATTTTTTTTCATTACCATATTACATGGATACCCATAAGTATATAAATAATGCATAAATATGGAATTTATGAAATATTTATGACTCTTGATAATAAATATATTATTTAAATTTTTTATTTTTAGTAGTTATAAATTGAAAATTTCTTTCATGCATATATATATACTACAAACACCATTAAATAATATAATTCATTTCTCATGAAAAATTCACATAGATGATTATATAATATTAATTAATTTATAAAAACTATAATTATTTATTAGTTAATATTTTTTACACCATGGGACGATTAACCCTTTGACCTTGTTAAACCTACTGAAGTTGTTACGGCATTAGGAAACGAATGTCCAAAAACTGGCAGACACAATTTTTTCAATTTATTATCACATTAAGATATAAATACATGAAATAATATAGACAATGATTAGGTAATTAACCTGAAAGAGGATACTATGAAATTAAATAATTAATATATTTTTTATTATACACGATTTAGATAATATATGATGTGATCCAAACTCTAGGTAATGGATTTCTTATCACAATTTCCATTCTTTGAGACATATCCCATTTTCAGAAAATATTTTATTTTATTTTTTGGTTTTTATAATCCCATTTTATTTTTAATCATAAATTTACTACAAT
This sequence comes from Viscum album, assembly GCA_963277665.1. Lineage (NCBI taxonomy): Eukaryota > Viridiplantae > Streptophyta > Magnoliopsida > Santalales > Viscaceae > Viscum > Viscum album. Next base: position 839,992,076 of record OY728147.1, on the reverse strand, counting down.
TAATTTAGTTTAAAAATCCATTCCAAAGTCTCTTCTTCAATTTCTATTTGATTCAAATGTTTCAAAAGTGGAAATAGATTTTATTTCAATCCGTGTTTTAAAATTCACTTATCTAAATCATTCTCTTCTATATATATATTGCTTAATTTTTTTAAATACAATTTTATAAAATATTTTAAAAATAAAATCATAGAAATACTTGAATCTTTATAATGGATATATAAATAAAGGTTTTAAATGTTTTTAGAACAATTATCATTGGACTATTTTTACCAAAGTGAAAAAGAATTCGTCACATCATATAGTTCATGTATAGAATTTACTTAATTTCTATTCTTAATTATAAATATTATTCTATAAGTTTCAATATTTCTTAAAATTATATAATTTTAATATTTATTTTCTAGTTTTTACTTTTAAAATTTTCACAAAATAAAATAATGTTTCTTCTCATTGACCCAAAGCATTTTCGCCACCGAGTTTTATCAGCAATTTGTTTCTCTACAGATGAGGTGCATAATCTATCTTTAGATCATCGGTTTTCTTTGGTTGGTAAATTATTTAATCGCAGACCCTCACTTTTCTTCCTTTTCAAGACCTTGTAAAGCATAGGATTTGTTAATTCGCGCATTGGTCTTCTGAATTCGTTGTATATACTATTTTGATTTTCATCGAAGGATGACTTATATCTATTTTGGACCCGTGGTTTCTGGTATTTTTGGGGTTGAGAAATGAAGGTATTTAAATGGTCTCCAGACTTTCATTTGGAATTTGAACCCCCCATTGTTCCTTTTTAGATCGACTTCCCTAATCTCCCCCTGCATCACTACAAACAGAACACGTTATTTTCCATATTAGGGCTCTTTTCCCAAACCATTAAGTTAGATCTTACTATGCTTAATCTCACTCTCCCCTCTGTTTCCAGAATCTTCCCTAAAATCGTTATTTTTAAACCACTTCCTTCATGATTCTTGATACACAATGGAGATTGTGGTTTCGTTCAATAATTTGTCTTTGATAATGTTCTCGCATTATGTAAGAAATGCTCATGAATTGGTCACATTCTCAATGAATGTGGGAACAATTGTTTTACTTCTCGACCTTCTACATACCCCAAACCAATTTGGGTAAGAATAGAATCTTACAAACCCCGTCTAAATACTTTCATCTGGATTCATACTGAAACATTTATTGTTAACCCTTCCTATGACACTGAGAACTTACATACTGATTCGGAGGAAATTCAGGACACCTCTAATACTGAATCTTCCATTCATGAGGCAGGTAATTCTATTAAAAATGATGAAGAATCTGGGAAATAGGATCAGGAAGATTCTTTTGAGCTAGAAAATCTTTTCTATTGGAGAATTACTACATTAAATCGAGTGCTAGAAAGGGTAAAAAAGCTATAATTGACTCTGATATTTTCATCACGCCAAGTGATTGGAACACATGGAAGTGTAGGGACTCCACTAAAGTTGAAAGAACAATCGTCACACATTCATTTTCTGCTAACTAGAAGGTACAGAACACACTTCTCCCACAACAACATCATAATGATAAAGTAACTGCCTCCTCAGATGCTGCAACATCCTCTTCTAACTCAGAAGAGTCATCTTGTGAGAATGATGACCCAGCATATATGAATGCATAACAATTATCAGATGATATTGAGCTCCCAATTGAGCTTGACTCATGGATCGATGGGAAAGACAATATTTCTTTTGGTTAGTATAAGAATGGAGAGATGTCAGCAGATACCTACCTTGATCTTCAGAAGAGGATGTTCATCAAATTGGTTGAGGAATTTAAAATGGACCCATGTTTTAATTTTAATGACAACCCTTTGGAAGTATTTTTTTTGAGGTTTCAATGTATCTACCTCTTCCAGATATGTGTTTCTTTTCTTTTCCATTATCCTGATTCGTTACATTGGTGATATTCTTCTACTGCTTTCTTTTCATCGGTGGTCCCCTTTTCAGATACAGAAATATGCTCCATCTTGATATGCTTCTTTAGTTTTCTTCTAGCTAGTCTATCCTGCAGATGGTTGTAATCATCCACGCTCACTGGAATAACGAGACATGTGATTGCCTTTGTTGTTGGTTTGTGGCCTCTTGTTTGATCCTTCGTTTATTTTGTTTCTTTTTAATTGATTGTTGGTGTATGTTCATTTCACCTTGTTGTTTTTGTTGTATTACTTTTTGTTTTAATAAATTTCTTCGGACATGGATTGGGTGACCAATTCATTTAAATTTATTTAAAAAAATAGTATAACTTTGTCACAACAATAATAGGGAAAATAAGTTAATTAATGTTAAAACAATCAGATTGAGTTTAAATATCAATATAAAACATGAATTTATTTCAGCTTATGGGTTTTATTCTACCATAATAATCATAAACTTCATAATATGTAATTTTTTAACCACATGACAATAATTATGACCTTTATATTATTTTTTTCTAATATTTTTGTTTATGTCAATATCTATCTCTAAATATATCTAAAAAAATTATAATCTTAAACAGAAGATATAATTGATTAAAACTTTTTAATTTTAATATGAATATTTTTGTATGATAGTAATTATTTTATTTTTTATAGATAATATAATTTTCTTGAATGCTGGTGCAACACCGACATTGCTCTAGTGTAAGTAGAAAAAAATTATATAAATGATTTTAAAAAATTCATGTAATATTTTTTAAATGAATTATGACTTTCCATGAATTTAAAATATAATTTTGATGTATAATTATTTATTAATGTTTTATATTAGAATTAAATTGTTATACTGATTCCTTTATATTCAATATGCACGAATACCCCAATAAATGGCCTTAACTGGTATTTGATGATCAAAAATTACAATTATATAAATAAATAAATATTACAAAGTTATATTAAATCAATTGGATAAAAAATTTAATATCCAATAATTAATGGTTTATATATGTACCTCTGTTAATTTTTTATATTACTTTAAACACCATGACACGGTGATGTTTTTTGTTACAATGGTTAAACAGGCTTTACAAGGGAGTTAAATTAAAATATCAGTTAAAATGAAACCTAAACCTATATATTTTATATAATATTTAAATATTATACTTCTTATCCATGAATATAATTATATATGAAACTATTCTTCATGAGTTAGGCATATATTAAAGATAAATATTTCATTTATTTAAATACATTCCACCCACCTCATATATAAATGGTTTCCCCTTATACTCTCTTACACACACTTATTTAGCCACTTAGCTTGATAAATAACTAAAAAAATACCATTTCTACCATCATCTCCCTATCATAGATATATAGTTCTCCCTAAAATAAAATCCTAAAGGAATGAAGGTGTAATCCATGAGAGGTTTTTCAAAAAAGAGGTATAATATTTTACTGGGTGTTTTAGGTTTATTTATTATTCCATCTATTTAAAATATTCTTTATCCACGATGAAATAATAAAATATGTATATTAAATATATTTAAAATTTATATGATTATGATAAATAGTTTTTCATCTCCTTCTCCATCCTATAAGAAATGAAAACATTGATTGTCTGTTTGTGTGGACTTTCACCTTCCAGAAATGATGTGTTACAATTTGGTTCATTCCCAAAAAAATACAATATAAAAAGATTAAATTATGTTATATATCATATTATTATTAAATTATTATTATAATATAAAGATAAAATAATACTTACCTTCTTACACATTCAATCCACTGGAAAATGAAAACATTGCTCAGTAGTACGTGTGGAATACCACTTCTTAAAGAAATTTGATTCATTATTCCTTACTGAATCACATGGATGATGGTATGGATAAAAATAATTATTAAATATCAAATATATTAAAAACAAATTATTCTAGTAAAAAATATTATTAACAATATTTTTTTCCACCCAGTAGAAAAATGATAATGGCCTTCATTAAGACATATGAACTATTGTCTCAATGAAAAAATGTAATAAATTTTTCATAACCTCATATATGGATGATGATAAAATCCTATTTAATGTATAAATATTATATTCCTTTCATGATTAATATTTTTAATATTATGGAAGAAAGAACCTTTTTAAAATGGTTAACCTAAAAAGTTATTTTAGGGTTATAAAATCCATGTCCTCAAAGAGTCATAATGAACTTAATTGAGATACTAACTATATAAGACATGGTAATAAATGAAATAATAGGGTTGGAGGAACGGGAATAAACCTAAAAAATGGTTCTGGATAATGTAAATAATTAATTTATGTTTGTTATATTGGAGTTAAAGAATGTATGCGGTGAGTCAAACCCAAGTCTAGGGAAATATCATATGAATTTATCAAATTTGAAACTTCTTACATTATCACCACATGATTTTAGTTTTATTTATGTTAACACATAAATATATATTTCTTTAATAATAATTTAATGATATTGAAGTGTTTTATAACACAGTTTTAAATTATTTTCTTCAATATGCTATTGATTCAAAATTTACCAAAGTGGTAATAGATTTTCTTGTAAAACCATATTTCAAAATAATCTAAAAGAAAAAATTCTATTCCATGTAATTGTTCATTAAAATGCATCAATAATGTTAATTTTTATAGATCCAAAAAAATTTATGAATGTTCTAAATAGAACACTGTTAAATATTTTTGGAATAAAACATGTTTGATACATTACCAAAAAGAAAAAAAGGTTTTTAATGTTTATGGAATTTGTCAAATTTACCATAATTGTTTGAATTATTAATTATATAAATTTATGTATGAGTTTCCATGGTTTTTCAATAAAAATTAATTTTCTATTTTTTCTAGGAATTGATAGTTTTAGAATTTTTTAGGGAAATTATATTTCTTATACTTTTTATAAGATCAATGATATTGATTTTTCTTAGAGAATGGAATGCCAAATATATTTTTTTATCATGAAAATTTTATGATTTCCGGATATGATGAATATTTAATGTTATAGAATTTTTAAATTTTAAGATATGATAAAAATTTTAATTTAATAAATATTTTTAAATTCCAAATAGGAAACTTCAAGATTATTGATGAACGCCGGAATGGGTATTAAACCCAAACAATTATAAAAAAATAGTTAATTATATGAAATTTGGGTTCATTAATGCACTCTCATGCATTTTGTATAGTGATATAGTTACCTAATACAAAATCTCATCAGAGACTATGGATATACTTAATTACTTTTATGAAGATAGGTAGTTAACTAATATAAGATAATACTAATTTGATGTGGGAAATATACTATAAGGTGATTCCATGATGAAATTATGATGCACCAAGTTTCCTACATGTTATCTCAATTTTTGATAAAATGTTTCTTTTGGGATATGTTTATTTTAATAGATCAAAATGATTTTATGATTTAGTGTAATCATTATTTCCTTCTAAAGGTGAACGGGTTGTTTTCATTATAAATCTTTAATGAATAACTATTTTTACAATATTCTTGATTAAAAAATGAATTATTAAAAAAATCAATGAAGATTATTCAATGAGTGGGTAAAATATTATTTTAAGTTCAAAAGATTATTATATAAAAAAAACATCATTATGGTATTTAATTAATTTCAAATGTATTAGTAACTTTTCAGTATTTTTATATCACTTTCTATTATTTTTTTTCTTATTACTTGTTTTCAAAAAAAATCAATGTCCTGAGGATGAGTAGGATCTATAAAAAACTATAGCTTTGAATAAATGAAATTTATTTTAATGAAGGAAGTGTGTCATGATTTAAAAATAATTATATACATAATGATAATATTTTTTTGAGAAAAAATTTCCATATAGAAGAAATATTCACATTGTTATGTAATAATTTTTCTTAATCCTCTAAAAAAATAAACCACAATGATCCTTAAAATTAATAAAAGTGAAACCCTTAAAATAAATCATTCAATTATACGTTGTATGTTATGGGGTGTTGTATGTGAGTTTTCCTCATAAAAAATAATATATTTTTCAAATATAAATAAAAAAATTATATAACCAAAAACAAAATTATACAACACATATTCTAGAATTCCAGATATAATATTCTCCCTTCTAGATATATTATAATTATCAATATGGAGAAACATATGATGTATAAATTAATCGTATATATTGAATTTATATATTTATATATAAAAACGCTAAAATTATCCAAATGATATGTTTATAAATACCCAATGATAATAACTATATATCCTAAAACCCCATTGACTGTGAAATGGGGAGGTGAATGCTTTATGTAGAAAATATTATGGAGCTCTTATCCATGATGCCCATGGAGAAGGATCCAATTCACCTAGATTTTTGAATCCTGAAAATTTAAATTACTTTATAAGGGTAAATAAAAGTCCTTTTCCCTTAAAATTATCAACTATATTTTCTAGATAAGATAATAAGTATCAATAAGATGATAGGTTCTTCAAAATAATATTAAATCTCTAAAAGAGAGAAGACTGAAGGACATAAACTATAAAGATGATGTTTATAAAGAGGAAATATAAATTACTGATATGTGATCATTAAAGGGAATTATTAAATAAATAAAATTGCTTAAATTTCATTATACACAAAAAAATCATTATTATGTTTGGGGATTTAAGATAATACTTCTAGTAGGAAAACATTAATTATATCATTTTTTACTATGTGTCAAAATTCTTGATGAGGCAATATATAAAGGTAATGAAATATCTTCCAAAGAGTTAAATGAACCCTAACTATCACGACCTATCCCCCAGGGCCCGTTCTATGACTACCCCATGCCCGACTTCCATAGGCTAGGGGTTGGCAGCAAGCACCACAAAGGCACATCTCTAAAATGGGAAGGCATTGCCTCAATTCCTGTGCACACACAGACATGCCACACTACGCACAACCAAAACACAATGGAAGAATAATGGTACAACTACAACTAAAAACCACCACTGAGTGTAAAAGTAAGTACTAAAAGTAAAGGGAGAAGCATACAATCCCAAATCAAATGGAAGTATAGAAAAAAGTAAAAATAGATCCTGAGGTCATCCACTAAGGATCCTATCATAAGGGTAGGTATAGCTCATCATTGTAGCTCTCTACATCCACCAGCCACCTTCTTACACCGTTTTTCAATCACCTTTGAGCCCCATCTAGCCCTGACTCTTCAATACTCAATCAAGCTCTCCATCGTCTGCACAAGACACAAAAATATGAGGGTGAAGGCCGTGCAGGGGTGAGTATAACAATACTCCGTAGGGATCCCAAGACCCCCAGAAGGTCTCTAGAAATTAAAAAACATAAAAACTACAAAGCATGATGTCAATCACAAAGCACAAAGAAAAAGACATCTCACACCAGGTATAACTTATGTACATAAGTACAGATAATTATTCCTATATCTAGATCATCTTATTTCTTCATGAGGCTCTACTGCTAACCCAAACCAGATCGCTCGGTGCGGATCCACATATGGTGGCCCATTGCTGATCCACACATGTTAACTCCCTGTTGATCAACATAGTGCTGATCCACATAGGATCGCTCAGTGCTGATCAACACTAGATCACTCGGTGTGGATCCACAGAGGATCACTATTCATTCTTCACGTCTCATCCAGCCAATGGATTCCCCGAAAAAGTACACACGATCAGGGAGGATCTACTCCTCAAGTCATCGGTCAAATTTCAACTGGTATTAAGTCCCATAATGATGTAACCTAATTAACTGCCAAGTAATAAGGGGTCCCACACATCAGAAGACGCATTAATCAGACATAGGGTTTGTGAGTTATAGGAATTTTAGCATCGAGGGCCCTGTTCGATTCCGGGTTGATCCAATCAGGTAGTTCTAGAACATTCTCCAAAACATGAGTGGATTATCATAAAATTTCCTCCTCTTCCAAATGGATTTTTCACCGCAGACGGTTAGTCAAAAGGATGTCTAGTTTAGGAGATACGCTTATTTATGCGTAAATGGGATAAAAAGGGGTTCAGGTATGGTCGGAACCAGTCTGCCAGATCTGACCCGTTCTGCTTGGCCCCGTCCGAAGGGACTAGGCTCTGTACAGTTCGGTTGGGCCTAGTATGGCTCGTTGGCTGAGTGCAGGGTACGGTCCCCTCCCGAACGGATAAAATTCTGTTCGATCTCAATGCAGTTGCGCTAGTTTGCAACGCTCTAGCTGGCCAGTCCGCTCAGACCGATCCCTCCCCGGACCTTTGGGGTGAGGGTCCACACTCCACCACAATCTTCTTTCATAGCATGCTGTCATGGCGTCGTGCTCGACATCAACGCGCCCGACGATCCCCCCAACCCTTCATCCGCTGCTGCTTGGAGCCACGACCCTCATCTACGGCACTCTGCTGCAACGCTTCACCATTGTCCCTATGACGACCCATAAATTACATAAATTGTTTTTACATCAAAATTTAAGCACACTTATTAAAACATATAACAAAACCATGAAAGGATCGTATAGTTATAGCATCTTTAGAAACAGGGAAACATAAAAAACTGGTTCATAAATCATCTACACTGTCTCCCTTTTATTTAATCATATCTAGAGTCCCTTTTGACATATCTTACTTAATACCCTTCATCCGGACCTGGGGAAAGGAAAACATAAAAAAGGGTGAGATCAAAATCTCAGTAAGGGTAAACAAACGAAATATCAATCATATCATATTCATAAGAACATAACATTATGAAAATCTTAACCCGCAAAAAAAGTCATAATATCATAACATGGGATAAATGATGGAAGTGAAATGTAATCTCAATAACCATAAGATAAAACATGAAACCTTTTACAATACACATATAATAATAGAGAATCATTTCATAGTAGTCAAAACTCATTTCCAAGACTATCCAAGCAGACAAAGTCCATTTCTGAATCATGTTCACTCCTCGTTTCAGTTCTATATCACTGAACCAGATTAACCTACCGTTCCCACCCTGTATATCTCATGAGATATAAATCTTTACCTAATGCATTGGAGGGATATATAGGTCCAAACCATCTCATAATTAATCCATTCATATGTGTGCCACAAAATCATTAATCATAGTATAACCCATGTAATAAAAATGGGATTCTTAAAAATCATGCCATCATAACATTATCCATATAAGATAAAATGACATCATAAAAATAATTCCATCATAAAATAATCAAATCAATGTAAAAATAGGGATAAAAATAGAACCCTATATTATCTTAGATGGAAAATAATTTTGATAAAACCCTTGAACTTCATTCTTAAGGAAAATAACCATTCTACATCAAAAACATTTTCCCTTTCTTAACATGTCATACAATTTTAAACTAAAAGAAGTTGTTTAAAAATAAACTTGAAAACATGTTAAGGATTCTTCATGGAAATAATGTTTTAGGAAATCATAAAAATCCATTCATGTCGAATATGTTAAAAAACATTCTTCTCATAATTTTGCTGGAAAAGTCAAAAAGTACATCATACTAAAAACGATGAAAGATTCCTTTCATATATTTTACTAAAAACTCACCAATGTGTGAAATTAGATTTAAGAAATTGTAGGAGTATATAAATAATATTACATATTGAGGAAACAAGTATGTGGATGATAAATATTCCCCCAGTAAATTCTGAAGTATAAACAATCTCGGATAAAAATGAGATTGTGAGATTTTCCCTTACCATAGGACAGATATGCTTCATACTTATCCAAACCTCTTGTATAATGATTTAAATAATGTCATTGACTTATTATATAATGATATCATATATGTTCATATTCTTATCTTCTTATTTGTAACATTTCATTGCTACTTGTTATTCGGGTGTTCATTGCTTTTTATACTCATGCGTGTTTTGTTGAATAAATTCTCATTATTCTTTTTAGGTTATAGATACATCATTTACAGAATGGTATTAGTATAATATATATCATATTTATTCATTGAATTCATTTATATAATCATTATTCAATGAATATCATGTAGAACGAGTCGCATCACATTGTTGAGATGGTATGTCGTACGTACGCACAAGCGATGATATCATTCCCATGTTTGTGGAATTGTATTGAAGTGAATGATAGAATATCTCAGAATTAGTATCATGTAATAATAACCATATATAGTTATTCTTTAGACCATTATAACAATCCTTGTACGGTGGTACTGGAAAAACATATTACACTACAGTGTGGAGATGGTATTCTGTATGTACGCACGCGCGACGATTTTGTTTTTCGTAGGATTGATAGAAGGTGAAATAGGGTTGTTTAATATTTATAATAACATATAAATATATGAGTGATACTTTTGTTATTATTTATTATGTAACAACAAAGGAAGAAGAAATAGAATAAAAAATGAATTTGAAAGAATTGGTAAAGGATATTACATCTTCTTTGACGCGCCTCTTCTAAACCTCCTCTTATGGCAATAAAGTTGGTCTTTAAAGTAGAACAGAACCTATATTATGTTTTTAGGGATATTGAGAACGGAAATGGGAAGTATTTTTTATAAGGACCCGGCCTTAAACCTTACTTAATATTGAATTAAATGATTAATTCACATTGATGATCTTTTCAGGTTTGGAGTTTTAGAGAATTAGATCATAAATCATGAATTACATTCCACATTTTAACAAAGTGGTTACATAAAAGATAGTTTTCATTTTTTCCCATAAAAGGAAACATATTTAAAATAAAACATGGATTCTTACTTGACACTTATTTGATATTATCATCATATCATGCACCTTTCCCTTGACCTGTGAAAAAAATTTCCAAAACTTGGGATGAGCATAAAAAGCTTAGTAAGGGATATAAAAGTATAAAAAGAAAACATTATTCCATGTATGAAAACATACTTTACTCATAAAACATAAGAATTTTAACATACCTCATCAAATTATGAATAAATCGTAGAAATCATAGGGCATAAAGGTAACTTGAGGCATTCATAACATTTTTACGTAGGGAGTAACCATCTTGGTTACGTTTGGAATACCCATCACAGTATATTCCCTAAATCTCTTCGGAGAAACCTTAACGTTTAACCCCTTCGCATTACCCAATTCATTAGAGAGCTATATCGGGCTCACCCTCCCTTATTTTATCACAGAACCACCCGTCTTCATAATAATTCCCAAGAACCATAACAGAATCGTATCACATAAAACATGTATAAAGGAAATATAACATTTCCACTTTTCAATCACAAGATATCAATAAAAACATTGATAAAAAAACATTATGAAAACCATTTTCAATACCAAAATAAAAGAAGAGTAAAACATGGTATTTATATTTCATTCAAAAAAATTTTATGGCTTGTAGAGGAAGTCAAAACTCAAATAATGGTCACGGCGGCGGAGAAGTCGTTGTCGCCGCATACATATGACAAGAAAAACATTCCTTTTTTTCGTTTAGTAAAACGCTTCGTATAAAAAGATTCCTTTTGAATAAACAAAAAGTTAATGGGGTTTATAAACCGTATAAATGAAATTTGTGTATAAAACAAAATATTCCTCAATGAAAGGAGATTGAGATGATGTCCCTTACAAAGACGGTATCCTTTGATTAAGGATAAATCAACTACATATATATGTGTGACAAACGAATACACCAAATATAAGTTGATATTAAGTGTAAAACAATCAGAGTACATTCACACATATTCATAGAATGACATATTCAAGGAGTACATGTTTATCCCAAAGAATCAAAATTGGGTTAAGAAGTTCCTTTGCAAAAATTTGACAGCCTAACGGCGTCACTTCAAAATTCAGAAAAAGAGTTGATGAAAGATAAAAAGGGTATCTCATCACCTGGACATAAAATTAACATCAATATGGATATAGAAGAACATATCCTAACATAATAGTATGTGAATTAAAAGGCATAACAAAAGAAGTCTTTTAAAAAGAGGAGGGTGAAAGGTTACTTTACTGACTTGGGTAACATTTGAAACGTACACCCCATTGAAGAAGGGTCATACAATGAATATGTAAATACCCATAAATGAAATTATATTACAAAAAAGAGTATAATAATGGGAATTTCATACACCACTCAATGGAAATGGTGGCAAACGTAGCATAAATCTCCTGGGACTAAAAGTGAGATGAAAGATCCCTTACGAAAACTCGGCAGCCTAACGGCGCCACTTAAAACTTCCAAAAATGGATTGATGAGGTCAAATAGGGTCTATCATCATATTACAATAAAATTTACAGAAAGAGTAATATAAAATAACATCCCCCATAACAAAAAAGAAGAGCTTAAAAGAAGTTACATAAAAGAGAGTACTTAAAAAGAAAGAGAGAGGTTAGATCTCTTACGAAAATTCGGAAGCCTAATGGCGCCACTCAAAACTTCCAAAATGGATTAATGAGAGAAAATAGGGTCTCTCATAATATAAACATAAAAATTACAGTAGGAGTAATATAAAAGAACATCACAATCATAATAAATATTAGCTTAAAAGGAATGACATAAAAGAGTGTACTTAAAAAGAAAGAGAGGGGTAGGATCCCATACCTCGGGTCCGACTTGAATTGGTCATTCTTTAACCTCCTAAATAATAAACTTGAGTTAATTTCAATTTTATTAAGAAAATTTGTCAAGTTCATTATTCCTTTTATATCACTTACTACCATTCTACAAACACTATGTAATTATTTATGTTAATAAATGATCATTTTGTATATCATTGCTACTTGAGTCAAAAATAAACTCTTTATAATTACATGTTTTTCATGTGGTAAAATATATATTATATCCAGAATTACATTCATTATGTAGATATCATATATATCATATATAACCATTATATACATTCATTTATAATATTACATAACATTTATAGGTATGAAATGAAATGCACCGTTCATGGAGACGGTAAGCCGTACGTACGCATGAACGCTACTTCCATTTCTATTTCTTATTTAATGGAATTAAAACATAATGATACATAATAGTATTATAATTATAGTATGGTATCATATATAATATCATTAAATATATCCTTTATACGTACCAAATATGGTATTAACGAATCAAATCACTTTGAGGGGGCGGTAGTCCGCACTTCCAAAAATGAAGATATCGCGTTTAACCATAATGGAAACCATAAAGTTAGGACATAAATGAAAAATAAAGAAGCTTAAGTAAAACATAAAAATATTATATATCATATGTAAATATAGTTACATCTTAATGGCCACCTTTGAGGGTGTTAATAGAATATTGAACAATCATCGTTTCATGAGGCAGAAATTCACCATCCACAGAAACAGTATGTTCATTAACCATTAGATGTAGGTGTGGGTAAGTGTAGCTCGAATACTTTTTATAACAACATCCTAGTATATTGAAGATACTTGATTTTTTACAAAATAAATGAATAAAAAGAGTTTAGGGGGTTCGAGAATCAAAATAAAATAAAAGAACACAAGTGAAGACATTACCTTAAAATCGGGTATCTCTCTTTGATTTGAGCTCAAAGGCTTCCTTGGGAAGACTTCTTCCCAAAGTGAATCTTCTAGGAGTAAGAGAGTGATGTGGAGAGACAAAATTAGCAGGGTTTGGCCGAGCCAAAGGCTTGAGAGGTGTGGGTAAGGTGGTAGAGGTGGGGGACTTTTATAAGAGGAGAGGAGGGGCACTCTTGGAATGTTATAAAATATTACTTTATTATAAAATGATTTTCGGATTTAAAAGGTCCCAAAAGGAAATATTTCAAGTATAAGGTGATAAGGTTTCGAAATACACCCATCCAATTGGTTTTTGAAAACTTTAAGACTTAGATTTCACCCTATCTTCTCATTTTATTTAAATCGTTCATTTATGAGGTAATCGCTGCATCATCATGGTGTCATAAATAAATTATTTTATTTAATATCTAAAAATTATAAAAAAAATATCATGATTTAGGAAATAGTTTTATATTTCTAATGAATATTTATATTCAAAAATATGACATTGATAACCCCATTTAAAAATTGTTTTAGTAAAAACAACTCATGTTTGTGACAGTTTTATTTTAACTTTAAATAAAAAGGTATTAATGTCATTTTCCAACCAAAGTGGCTCCATGGGGTCCCCAAGTTGACCCATGGATTTTATTGGCCTTCCATGACTCATCAAATGAGTGTAGGACATGTGTCTAGGTCATTTTATATTATTAAAACATTATTTTTACATAAAACTACACTAACTACCTCTAATAACGATTAAAACATAAAACTTACTATTCACCAAAAAAAAATATTTCAATCCCATTGAACCACATTTTACTTCGTAATGACAACCATGTATGTCGGATTTTTGAAATTCAAAACACAGAGTGGTAAAATTTCATTTAAACGAAAAATTAGTTTTTTAAGTACCACTTAGTGGTTTCACTATTCATCAAAAATTGAAGTTTTCCAGAAAAATACCAAAGATTCACCCTAAGATATATTTGATCTTCCAAATTCTAAAATGATGTCTATTTTACAAAATTCAAAACATATAAGTTACATTAATTAATTTAATAATTAATTCTCGCTGTCAGAGCAAATAGCGTGATTTTATGAAACAATAAGTATCAAAAGATTGACACTAGTTTAAGTCCAATTTCAACATTAAATTAATTCCAAAGACCACTATTGGATTAAATGGTAAAAATATATTCTAAATTCAATTTAAAACCAATTAAAAAGATAATCTAATCATATAAATAAATTAGATTAAAAAGAGGTTTTGAATTAAAATACAACATTTTTCACTATTCATTAAAAAATGAACTTTATCGGAAAAATACCAAAAATTTACACAAAGTAAATTTTTATTTCCAAATTCTAAAGAAGAGTTTTATTTTTTCAAATATAACACATAAAAGTGTCTAAAAGTGGATTTAAAATAGGTTCGTCATCAAAAGGCGGTTAATCGACCTTTTAAAGAATATTAGATTGTTTATGCTTAAAATTGGATTCATTCACATTTTAAGCCTCTAACATTTATTGGATAAAAGTAAAAATATTTGACAAATATATATAATCATATTGTAGTTAGTTTCATTGATTCTCGCCATTATAATGGCTAGGCGTTAATTACCATTTAAAATAATATTATTATATTATTAGAGTGCAGCGTAAGATTCCCAAGAAACTCATTGTTGCGTATTGGGTACGCCATCGAGCATAGCGTCCCCTTCAAAGTAATATTAATATTTTTTCACAAATATGGATAAATGTGAAAATGTCATATTATTTATTTACCTGGGGTGTTACAACCTTTCCCCCTTTTGGGAATTGCGTCCTCGCAATTTTGAAATTGGTCTTGGAAACTTCATTGAAAATCCCACATCGGAACAAGAGTCAGTAAAACAATCACTTTAACATAAAGAAAGAGAAGTACAAAGGTCACCCTAGTTAATCCCATTATAGGATTCCATGTAGGAAAACATGGATATGGATGAAAAAACAAAGGGTCATGTTCTGAGGGAGAGTGATAGTAAACATGTCTAGGAGAAAGTTAACCCTAAGAAAATCACAAACTTGTGATGGGTTAAACGTTATTCGATTCCCCAGTAGGAAAAGTTAACAGACAACATTTTTGTTTTAAGTTACTCTTCATTGAGGAATTTATTTTTGAGCTTAACTAAATCATAATGAAACATACTTACTTGTCACGTAGACTTTCAACTTTTACTAGATTCCTTTATCAAACTCATATTTTCTCCAAAAGATGAGTTTTTAGGAAGACTTATTCGCATTAAGAGTATTATAATTAACTTCTTTAGAATCACCTAATCTATAAAAGGGAATTATATATTTCCCAGGTCTTTAGACAAAATCCAAAACCAAAATTATTATTTTGAGATCAGATAATCCACAAAAGTATAATCATTTATAAAAAGAACATCTATTCTTAATCTCCAAAATTTGTCCAAAAAACCCCAAAGTTCAACGAAGACCATTCCATATTCAATTTTCCATAAAATTATTCAAAGTAAACCTAACTAAGATTGAAACCCAAATATTTGAAAATTTTAATCACATAGTCTTCCAAGGTAAAAATTAACTTTTATCTCCAAATAACATCAGTTGCTCTTAAATTCTCTTATTTAAAAGTAATTAACCTAATCACATATCCTCGATGATAGGTAAATCATTTACATAGATAACCTAAAATAAGCTTACTCTTGATTTATAAAATCATAGAACTAAAAACAATTAGTCAAACTAACCAGGGACTTCACTTAGTCCAGTGGTAGGTGATAAATACCAGTCGCACTTTGGTTGTGGGTTTGATTCTCGTGGCTTTGTCCTACGCGACGGGTTGTCACACGGTCTGCGTGTTGACCTTTTTCCAAAACTATATAATTCTTAAAACATTCCCCAAAACGAGATAAAATCTTCAAAAATAATCATAACATATTTTAACATCATGTTTATCCCATGCCTTTCATTTTCCATCATAATATATAATAACCCATAATTACCTCAAAAGTAAGAATCATGTAAACCCTAATGGTTACCTTTATAATTTTTACCTGAACTTCCACATCGATTGGTCATCTCGTACATGATTTAATATAGAACATACCAAGGTACAAGTGGTTGATCATGAGTCCTTGATAGTTGGTTTAGAACAACCACGAGTTTCCTCAGTGAATCCCCCATTTCATCCAGTCTCTTAATCAGAGAACCACCACATTTTACTTCAAACCTATTGTCACTTTGATGCATGCAAGATCCATCCATTCACTAAAAACAGAAATGTCAGTGCGAGTATATCAACAAAACCATCATTTACTAATGAGGAAGATAAACACTAAGATATACTTACTCATTCACTTTATCTAAAACTAGGGCTCTTTCTGAAATCCTAACCATTATGGTAATATCACTTATGCTTAGAGAATACCTTAACCGCTAAAGTTATCTAAACCGACCTCTGATACCAACAATAAGGCCCCGGCCTTAAACCTTACTTAATATTGAATTAAATGAATAATTCACATTGAGGATCTTTTCAGGTTTAGTGTTTTCGAGAATTAGATCATAAATCATGAATTACATTCCACATTTAAACAAAGTGGTTACATAAAAGATAGTATTAGTTTTTTCCCATCAAAGGAAACATATTTAAAATAAAACATGCATTTTTTCTTGACACTTCCTTCACACTATCATCATATCATGCACCTTTCCCCTGACATGTGAAAAACATTTCAAAAACTTTGGATGAGCATAAAAATATCAGTAAGGGATATAAAAGTACGAAAAGAAAACATTAGTCCATGTATGAGAACATACTTTACTCATAAAAAATAAGCATTTTAACATAACTCATAAAATCATGAATAAATCATAGAAATCATAAGGCATAAAGGTAACTTGAGGCATTCATAACATTCTTACGTAGGGAGTAACCCTCTTGGTTATGTTTGGAACACCCATCACAATATATTCCCTAAATCTATTTGGATAAACCTTAACGTTTAACCCTTTCGCGTTACCCAATGAATTGGAGAGCTATATCGGGCTCACTCTCCCTTAGTTTATCACGGAACCACCCGTCTTCAAAATAATTCCCAAGAACCATAACATAATCGTATCACTTAAAACATGTATAAACGAAACATAAAATTTCCACTTTTCAATCACAAGATATCAATAAAACACATTGATATAAAAACATTATGAAAACCATTTTCAATACCAAAATAAAAGAAGAGTAAAACATGGTATTTATTTTTCATTCAAAAAAATTTATGGCATGTAGAGGAAGCCGAAACTCAAATAATGGTCACGGCGGCGGAGAAGTCTTTGTCGCCGCATACGTACGACAAGAAAAACATTCCTTTTTGTCGTTTAGTAAAACACTTCGTATAATAAGATTCCTTTGGAATAAAATAAAATTAAAAGGGGTTTATACACCGTATAAAAGAAATTTGTGTATAAAACAAAATATGCCTCAATTAAAGGAGATTGAGACGATGTCCCTTACAAAGACGGTATCCTTGGATTAAGGATAAATCAATTACATAATTATGTGTGACAAACTAATACACCTAATATAAGTGGATATTAAGTGTAAAAAAATCAGAGGACATTCACACATATTCAAAGAATGACATATTAAAGGAGTACAAGTTTATCCTAAAGAATCAAAATTGGTTTAAGAAGTTCCCTTGCAAAAAATCGACAGCCTAACGGCATCACTTCAAAATTTAGAAAAAGATTTGATGAGAGATAAAAAGGGTATATCATCACTTGGACATAAAATTCACATCAATATGGATATAGAAGAACATATCCCAATATAATAGTATGTGAATTAAAAGACATTACAAAATAAGCCTTTTAAAAAGAGGAGGGTGAAAGGTTCCTTTACCGACTTGGGTAACTTTTGAAACGTACACCCCATTGAAGACGGGTCATACAATGAATATGTAAGTACCCATAAATGAAATTATATTACACAGAGTATAATAATGGTACGTACATACACCACTCAAAGTAAATGGTGGCAAACGTAGCATAAATCTCACGGGACTAAAAGTGAGATGAACGATCCCTTACGAAAACTCGACAGCCTAACAGCCCCACTTAAAACTTCCAAAAATGGATTGATGAGATCAAATAGGGTCTCTCATCATATTACAATAAAATTTAAATAAAGAGGAATATAAAGTAACATCCCCCATAACAAAAAAGAGGAGCTTAAAAGAAGTGGCATAAAGGGGAGTACTTAAAAAGAAAGAGAGAGGTTAGATCTCTTACGAAAATTCGGCAGCCTAACAGCGCCACTCAAAACTTTCAAAATGGATTGACGAGAGAAAATATGGTCTATCATTATATGAACATAAAAATTACAGTATTAATAATATAAAAAACATCCCAATCATAAGAAATATGATCTTAAAAGGAATGACATAAAAAGTGTACTTAAAAAGAAAGAGAGGGGTATGATCCCTTACCTCGGGTCCGACTTGACTCGATCAATCTTTAACCTCCTGAATAATAAACGTGAGTTAATTTATAATTGATTAAGAACCATTTTGAAGTTAATTATTCCTTTTATATCACTTACTACCATTCTATGAACACTATGTAATTATTTAAGTTAATAATGGTCGTTTTGTAGATCATTGCTACTTGAGTCAAAAATAAACTCTTTATAATTACAAGTTTTTCATGTGGTAAAATATATATTATATCCAGAATTATATTCATTATTTTTATATCATATATATCATATATATCAATTATATACATGCATTTATAATTTTACATAACATTTAGAGGTAAGAAATGAAATGCACCGTTCATGGAGACGGTAAGTCGTACGTACGCATGAACGCTGCTTCCATTTATATTTCTTATTTAATGGAATTAAAACATAATGATACATAATAGTATTATAATTACAGTATGTTATCATATATAATATCATTAAATCTATCCTTTATATGTACCACATATGGTATTAACGAATCAAATCACATTGAGGGGGCTGTAGTCCGCACTTCCTAAAATAAAGATATCGCGTTTAACCATAACGGAAACCATAAAGTTGTGACATAAATGAAAAATACAGAAGCTTAAGTAAAACATAAAAATATTATATATCATATATAAATATATTTACATCTTAATGGTCACCTTTGAGGGTGTTAATAGAATACTGAACAATCATCCTTTCTTGAGGCAGAAATTCACCATCCACAGAAACAGTATGTTCATTCACCATTAGATGTATGTGTGTGTAAGTGTAGCTCGAATCCATATTATAACAAAATCCTAGTATATTGAAGATAATGGAGTTTTTAAAATTGAAATGAATAAAAAGAGTTTAGGGGTTGGAGAAGAAAAATAAAACAAAAGAACACAAGTGAAGATAATACCTTAAAATCGGGTATCTCTCTTTGATTTGAGATCAAAGGCTTTCTTGGGAAGACTTCTGCCCAAAGTGAGGCTTCTAGGAGTAATAAAGGGATGTGGAGAGACAATATGAGCAGGGTTTGGCCGAGAAAAAGTCTTGATAGGTGAGGGTAAGGTGGTAGAGGTGGGGGCCTTTTATAATAGGAGAGGAGGGGCACTATTGGAAAGTTATAAAATATTTCTTTATTATAAAATGATTTCAGGATTAAAAAATCCCAAAAGGATGTATTTCAAGGATAAGGTGATAAGGTTTCTAAATCCACCCATCCAATAGGTTTTTGACAAGTGTAAGACTTAGATTTCACCCTATCTTCTCATTTTATTTAAATTGTTCATTTACGAGGTAATCGCTACATCGTCATGGTGTCATAAATAAATTAATTTATTTAATATCTAAAAATTATAAAACAAATATCATGATTTATGAAATCGTTTTAGCTTTCTAATGAATATTTATAGTCAAAATTATGACTTGTATAACCCTATTTAAAAAATTTGTTAGTAAAAACAACTCATGTTTATGACATTTTTATTTTAACTTGAAATAAAAAGGTATTAATGTAATTTTCCAACCAAAGTGGCACCATAGGGTCCCCAAGTTGACCCATGGATGGTTTTGGTCGGCCATTACTCATCCAATGAGGGTGGGACTTGTGTCTAGGTCATTTTATATTATTAAAATATTATTTTTACCTTAAACTACACTAATTACCTCTAATCGCGATTAAAACATAAAAGTTACTATTCACCAAAAAAATTATTTTCATCCCATTGAACCACATTTTACTTCTTAATGACAACCATGTATGTCCGATTTTTGAAATTCAAAACACAGATGTGGTAAAATTTCATTTAAAAGAAAAAATCAATTTTTTAAGTACCACTTAGTGGTTTCACTATTCATCAAAAATAGAAGTTTTCCAGAAAAATACCAAAAATTCACCCTAAGCTATATTTGATATTCCGAATTCAGAAATGATGCCTATTTTATAAAATTCATAATATATAAGTTACATTAATTAATTTAATAATTAATTCCCGTTGTCAGAGAAAATAGCGTGCTTTTATGAAACAATAAGTATCAAAAGATTGACACTAGTTTATGTCCAATTTCAACATGAAATTAATTCCAACGACCACTATTGGATTAAATGGACAAAATATATTCTAATTTCAGTTTAAAACCATTTCAAAAGATAATCTAATAATATAAATAAATTATATTAAAAAGAGTTTTTGAATTAAAATACAACATTTTTCACAATTCATTAAAAAATGAACTTTATCGGAAAAATACCAAAAATTTACACAAAGTAAATTTTGATGTCTCTATTCTAAAGAAGAATTTTATTTTGTCAAATATAACACATAAAATTGTCAAAAAGTGGTTTTAAAAGAGGTTCATCATCAAAAGGCGGTTAATCGACCTTTTAAAGAATATTAGATTGTTTACGCTTAAAATTGGATTCATTCACATTTTAAGCCTCTAACATTTATTGGATAAAAGTAAAAATATTTGACAAATATATATATAATCATTTTTAGTTAGTTCCATTCATTCCCGAAATTATAACGGTTAGACGTTAACTACCATTTAAAATAATATTATTATATTATTAGAGTGCAACGTAAGATTCCCAATAAACTCGTTGTTGCGTATTGGGTACGCCATCGAGCATTGCGCCCCCTTTAAAGTAATATTAATATTTTTTCACAAATATGGATAAATGTTAAAATGTCACATTTTTTATTTACCTGGGGTGTTACATCCTTCCCCCCTTTTGGGAATTTCATCCTCTCAATTTTAAAATTGGGCTTGGAAACTTCATTGAAAATACCACATCGGAACAAGAGTCAGTAAAACAATTACATAACATAAAGAAAGAGAAGTAAAAAGGTCACCTGAGTTAATCCCATACTAGGATTATATATAGGAAAACATGGATATGGTGGAAAAAAAGGGTCACGTTCTGAGGGAGAGTGATAGTAAACATGTCTAGGAGAAAGTTAACCACAATAAAATCACAAATTTGTGATGGGTTAAACTTTATTTGATTCCCCAATAAGAATAGTTAACAGACAACATTTTTGTTTTAAGTTACTCTTCATTGAGGAATTTATTTTTGAGATTAACTAAATCATAATGAAACATACTTACTTTCCACGTAGACATTCAACTTTTACTAGATTCCTTAATCAAACTCATATTTTCTCCAAAAGACAAGTTTTTAGGAAGACTTGTTCGCATTAAGAGTATTATAATCAACTTCTTGAGAATCACCTAATCGACAAAATAGAACTATATATTTCCCATGTCTTTAGACAAAATCCAAAACCAAAAATGTTATTATGAGATCAGATAATCCACAAAATTATAATCCTTTATAAAAAGAAAATCTATTCATAATCTCCAAAATTTGTCCAAAAAAACCCAAAGTTCAACGAAGACCATTCGATATTCAATTGTCCATAAAATTATTCAAATAAACCAAACTAAGATTGAAACCCAAATATTTGAAGGATTTAATCACATAGTCTTCCAAGGTAAAAATTAACTTTCATCCCCAAATAATGTCAGTGGCTCTTAAATTCTCATATTGAAATGTAATTAACCTAATCACATATCCTCGATGATAGGTTAATCATTTCCATAGATAACCCAAAATAAACTTACTGTTGATTCCTAAAATCATATAACTAAAAAGAATTAGTCAAACTAACCAGGGACTTCACTTGGTCTAGTGGTAGGCGATAAATACCAGTCACACTTTGGTTGTGGGTTCGATTCCCGCAGCTTTGTCTGATGCGACGGGTTGTCACACGGTCTGCGTGTTGTCCTTTTTCCAAAAATATATAATTCTTAAAACATTCCCCAAAATGAGATAAAATCTTAAAAAATAATCATAACATATTTTAACATCAAATTTATCTTATTCCTTTCATTTTCCATCATAATATATAATAACCCATAATTACCTCAAAAGTAAGGATCATATAAACCCTAATGGTTACCTTTATAATTATTACCTAAACTTCCACATCGATTGGTCATCTCGTACATGATGCATTACAGAACATCCCAAGGTACAAGTGGTTGATCATGAATCCTTGATAGTTGGTTTAGAACAACCATGAGTTTCCTCATTGAATCCCCCATTTCATCCAGTCTCTTAATCAGATAACCACCACAGTTTCCTTCAAACCTATTGTCACTTTGGTGTATGCTAGAACCATCCATTCACTAAAAACAGAAATGTCAGTGTGAGTATATCAACAAAACCATCATGTACTAATGAGAAATATAAACACTAAGATATACTTACTCATTCACTTTATCTAAAACTAGGACTCTTTCTGAAATCCTAACCATTATGGTAGTGTAACTTATGCTTAGAGAATACCCTAACCTCTAAAGTTATCTAAACCAACCTCTGATACCAACAATAAGGCCTTGGCCATAAACCTTACTTAATATTGAATTAAATGAATAATTCCCATTGAGGATCTTTTCATGTTTAGAGTTTTAGAGAATTAGATCATAAATCATGAATTACATTCCACATTTAAACAAACTGGTTACATAAAAGATAGTATTCATTTTTTTCCATCAACGGAAACCTATTTAAAATAAAACATGGATTATTTCATGACACTTCCTTGACACTATCATCATATCATGCACCTTTCCCTTGACCTGTGAGAAACATTTCAAAAACATGGGATGAGCATAAAAACTCAGTAAGGGATATAAAAGTATGAAAAGAAAACATTAGTCCATGTATGAAAACATACTTTACTCATAAAATATAATAATTTTAACATTTCTCATCAAATCATGAATAAATCATAGAAATCATTAGGAATAAAGGTAACTTGAGGCATTCATAACATTCTTACGTAGGGAGTAACCCTCTTGGTTATGTTTGGAATGCACATCAAAGTATATTCCCTAAATCTCTTCGGATAAACCTTAACGTTTAACTCCTTCGCGTTAACCAATGCATTGGAGAGCTATATCGGGCTCACCCGCCCTTAGTTTATCACGGAACCACCCGTCTTCATAATAATTTCCAGGAACCATAACATAATCGTATCATTTAAAACATGTATAAACGAAACATAAAATTTCCACTTTTCAATCACAATATATCAATAAAAACATTGATATAAAAACATTATGAAATCCATTTTCAATTCCAAAATAAAAGAAGAGTAAAAAATGGTATTTATTTTTCATTCAAAAAAAGTTATGGCTTGTAGAGGAAGCCAAAACTCAAATAATGGTCACGGCGGTGGAGAAGTCGTTGTCGCCGCATACGTACGACAAGAAAAACATTCATTTTTGTCGTTTAGTAAAACGCTTCATATAAAAATATTCCCTTTGAATAAACAAAAAGTCAATGGGGTTTATACACCGTATAAAAGAAATTTGTGTATAAAACAAAATATACCTCAATGAAAGGAGATTGAGACGATGTCCCTTACAAAGACGATATCCTTTGATTAAGGATAAATCAATTACATAATTATGTGTGACAAATGAATACACAAAATATAAGTGGATATTAAGTGTAAAAAAATCTGAGGACAATCACACATATTCATAGAATGACATATTCAAGGAGTACAAGTTTATCCCAAAGAATCAAAATTGGGTTAAGAAGTTCCCTTGCAAAAATTCGACAGCCTAACAGCATCACTTCAATATTCAGAAAAAGAGTTGATGAGAGATAAAAAGGGTATATCATCACTAGGACATAAAATTCACATCAATAAGGATATAGAATAACATATCCCAACATAATAGTATGTGTATTAAAAGACATAACAAAATAAGTCTTTTAAAAAGAGGAGGGTGAAAGGTTCCCTTACCGACTTGGGTAACTTTCGAAATGTACACCCCATTGAAGAAGGGTCATACAATGAATATGTAAATGCCCATAAATGAAATTATATTACACACAGAGTATAATAATGGGAATTATATACACCACTCAGAGGAAATGGTGGAAAACGTAGCATAAGTCTTACGGGACTAAAAGTGAGATGAAAGATCCCTTACGAAAACTCGACAGCCTAACGACGCCACTTAAAACTTCCAAAAATGGATTGATGAGATCAAATATGGTATCTCATCATATTAAAATAAAATTTATAGAAATAGGAATATAAAAGAACATCCCCCATAACAACAAAGAGGATCTTAAAAGAAGTGACATAAAGGGGAGTACTTAAAAAGAAAGAGAGTGGTTAGATCTCTTACGAAAATTCGGCAGTCTAACGGCGCCACTCAAAACTTCCAAAATGGATTGATTAGAGAAAATATGGTCTCTCATAATATGAACATAAAAATTACAGTAGGAGTAATATAAAATAACATCCCAACCATAATAAATATGATCTTAAAAGGAATGACATAAAAGAGTGTACTTAAAACGAAAGAGAGGGGTAGGATCCCTTACCTCGGGTCCGACTTGACTCGATCATTCTTTAACCTCCTGAATAATAAACTTGAGTTAATTTCTACTTGATTTAGAACGTTTTTCAAGTTCATTATTCCTTCTATATCACATACTACCATTCTATGAACACTATGTAATTATTTAAGTTAATAATGGTCGTTTTGTAGATCATTGCTACTTGAGTCAAAAATAAACTCTTTATAATTACAAACTTTTCATGTCGTAAAATATATATTATATCCAAAATTATATTAATTATGTAGATATCATATATATATTATATATCCATTATATACATGAATTTATAATATTACATAGCATTTAGAGGTAAGAAATGAAATGCACCGTTCATGGAGACTGTAAGCCGTACGTACGCATGAACGCTACTTCCATTTATATTTCTTATTTAATGGAATTAAAACATAATTATACATAATAGTATTATAATTCCAGTATGGTATCATATATAATATCATTAAATATATCCTTTATACGTACCACATATGGTATTAACGAATCAAATCACTTTGAGGGGGTGGTAGTCCACACTTCCTAAAATGGAGATTTCACGTTTAACCATAACGAAAACCATAAAGTTATTTAATAAATAAAAAATAAAGAAGCTTAAGTAAAACATAAATATATCATATATCATATATAAATATAGTGACATATTAATGGACACCTTTGAGGGTGTTAAAAGAATATTGAACAATCATCGTTTTGTGAGGCAGAAATTCACCGTCCACCGAAATAGTATGTTCATTAACCATTAGATGTAGGCGTGTGTAAGTGTATCTAGAATACTTCTTATAAAAAAATCCTATTATATTGAAGATACTGGAGTTTTTACAAAGGAAATGAATAAAAAGAGTTTAGGGGTTGGAGAAGCAAAATAAAACAAAAGAACACAAGTGAAGACATTACCTTAAAATCGGGTATCTCTCTTTGATTTGAGCTCAAAGGCTTCGTTGGGAAGACTTCTGCCCAAAGTGAGGATTCTAGGAGTAATAGAGGGATGTAGAGAGACAAAATGAGAAGGGTTTGGCCGAGCCAAAGGCTTGAGAGGTGTGGGTAAGGTGCTAGAGGTGGAGGCCTTTTATAAGAGGAGAGTAGGGGCACTCTTGGAAAGTTATAAAATATTACTTTATTATAAAATGAATTTCGGATTTAAAAGGTCCCAAAAGGAAATATTTAGAGGTTAAGGTGAGAAGGTTTCTAAACCCACCCATCCAATAGGTTTTTGACAAGTGTAAGACTTATATTTCACCCTATCTTCACATATTATTTAAATCGTTCATTTATGAGGTAATCGCTGCATCATCATGGTGTCATAAATAAATTAATTTATTTAATATATAAAAATTATATAACAAATATCATGATGTAGGAAATCGTATTAGCTTTCTAATGAATATTTAGAGTCAAAAATATTACTTGTATAACCCCATTTAAAAATTGTTTTATTAAAAACAACTCATGTTTGTGACATTTTTATTTTAACTTTAAATAAAAAGGTATTAATGTCATTTTCCAACCAAAGTGGCTCCATGGGGTGCCCAAGTTGACCCATGGATTTTTTTGGCCGGCCATTACTCATCCAATGAGGGTAGGACATGTTTCTAGGTCATTTTATATTATTAAAACATTATTTTTACCTTAAACTACACTAATTACCTCTAATCGCGATTAAAACTTAAAAGATACTATTCACCAAAAAAATTATTTTAATCCCATTGAACCACATTTTACTTCTTAATGACAACCATGTATGTCAGATTTTTGAAATTCAAAACCCAGAGGTGGTAAAATTTCATTTAAACGAAAACTCAGTTTTTTAAGTACCACTTAGTGGTTTCACTATTCATCAAAAATTGAAGTTTTCCAGAAAAATACCAAAAATTCACCCTAAGATATATTTGATATTCCGAATTCAAAAATGATGTCTATTTTAAAAAATTTAAAACATATAAGTTACATTAATTAATTTAATAATTAATTCCCACTGTCAGAGCAAATAGCGTGTTTTTATGAAACAATACGTATCAAAAGAATGACACTTGTTTAAGTCCAATTTCAATATGAAGTTAATTCCAACAACCACTATTGGATTAAATGGTAAAAATATATTCTAATTTCACTTTAAAACTAATTCAAAAGATAATGTAATCATATAAATAAATTAGATTAAAAATATGTTTTGAATTAAAATACAACATTTTTCACTATTCATTAAAAAATGAACTTTATCGGAAAAATACCAAAAATTTACACAAAGTAAATTTTGATGTCCCGATTCTAATGAAGAATTTTATTGTGTCAAATATATCACATAAATTTTCAAAAAGTGTATTTAAAAGAGGTTCTTCATTAAATGGCGGTTAATCGACCTTTTAAAGAATATTAGATTGTTTACGCTTAAAATTGGATTCATTCACATTTTAGGCCTCTAACATTTATTGGATAAAAGTAAAAATATTTGACAAATATATGTAATCATTTTGTAGTTATTTCCATTCATTCCCTCCATTATAACGGCTAGGTGTTAACTACAATTTAAAATAATATTATTATATTATTAGAGTACAACATAAGATTCCCAAATACTCATTGTTGCGTATTGGGTACGCCATCAAGAATAGCGTCCCATTTAATGTAATATTAATATTTTTTCCAAAATATGGATAAATGTGAAAATTTCATATTCTTTATTTACCTATGGTGTTACATCCTTCACCCCTTTTGGGAATTGCGTCCTCCAAATTTTAAAATTGGGTTTGGAAACTTCATTGAAAACCCCACATCGGAACAAGTGTTAGAAAAAAAATAACTTTAACGTAAAGAAAGAGGAGTACAAAGGTCACCCGAGTTAATCCCATACTAGGATTCCATGTAGGAAAACATAGATATGGAGGAAAAAACAAAGGGTCATGTTCTTGAGGGAGAGTGATAGTAAACATGTCTAGGAGAAACTTAACCATAAGAAAATCACAAACTTGTGATGGGTTAAATGTTATTCGATTCCCCGGTAAGAAAAGTTAACAGACAACATTTTTGTTTTAAGTTACTCTTCATTGATGAATTTATTTTTGAGATTAACAAAATCATAATGGAACATACTTACTTGTCACGTAGACTTTCAACTTTTAATAGATTCCTTAATCAAACTCATATTTTCTCCAAAAGACGAGTTTTTAGGTAGACATGTTCTCATTAAGAGTACTATAATAAACTTCTTGAGAATCAACTAATCCACAAAAGAGAACTATATATTTCCCATGTCTTTAGACAAAATCCAAAACCAAAATTGTTAGTATGAGGTCAGATAATCCACAAAAGTATAATCCTTTATAAAAAAAAATCTATTCTTAATCTCCAAATTTTGTTCAAAAAAACCCAAAGTTCAACGAAGACCATTCAATAAACAATTGTCCATAAAATTATTCAAAGTAAACCGAACTAAGATTGAAACCCAAATATTTGAAGGATTTAATCGCATAGTCTTCCAAGGTAAAAATTAACTTTTATCTCCAAATAACATCAGTTGCTCTTATATTCTCATATTGAAAAGCAATTAACCTAATCACATATCCTTGATGATAGGTTAATCATTTCCATAGATAACCAAAAATAAACTTACTCTTGATTCCTAAAATCATCTAACTAAAAATAATTAGTCAAAACAATCAGGGACTTCACTTAGTCCAGTGGTAGGCAATAAATACCAGTCGCAATTTGGTTGTGGGTTCGATTCCCGTAGCTTTGTCCGATGCGACGGGTTGTCACACGGTCTACGTGTTTTCATTTTTCCAAAACTATATAATTCATAAAACATTCCCCAAATCGAGATAAAATATTCGAAAATAATCATAACATATTTCAACATCAAGTTTATCTCATCCATTTCATTTTCCATCATAATATATAATAACTCATAATTACCTCAAAATTAAGGATCATATAAACCCTAATGGTTACATTTATAATTATTACCTGAACTTCCACATCAATTGGTCATCTCGTACATGATGCATTAAAGAACATACCAAGGTACAAGTGGTTGATCATGACTCCTTGATAGTTGGTTTAGAACAACCACGAGTCTCCTCATTGAATCCCACATTTCATCCAGTCTCTTAATCAAAGAACCGCCACAGTTTCCTTCAAACCTATTGTCACTTTGGTGCATGCCAGATCCATCCATTCACTAAAAATAGAAATCCCAGTGTGAGTATATCAACAAAACTGTCATGTACTAATGAGGAAGATAAACACTAAGATATACTTACTCATTCACTTTATCTAAAACTAGGACTCTTTCTGAAATCCTGACCATTATGGTAATGTCACTTATGCTTAGAGAATACCCTAACCTCTAAAGTTATCTAAACCAACCTCTAATAACAACTATAAGGCCCCGGCCTTAAACCTTACTTAATATTGAATTAAATGAATAATTCACATTGAGTATATTTTCAGGTTTAGAGTTTTAGAGAATTAGATCATAAATCATGAATTACATTCCACATTTAAACAAAGTGGTTATAGAAAAGATAGTACTTGTTTTTTCCCATCAACGGAAACATATTTAAAATAAAACATGGATTCTTTCTTGACACTTCCTTGACACTATCATCATATCATGCACCATTCCCTTGACCTTTGAAAAACATTTCAAAAACTTGGGATGAGCATAAAAAGATCAGTAAGGGATATAAATGTATGAAAAGAAAACATTAGTCCATGTATGAAAACATACTTTACTCATAAAACATAAGCATTTTAACATACCTCATCAAATCATGAATAAATCATAGAAATCATAAGGCATAAAGGTAACTTGAGGCATTCATAACATTCTTATGTAGGGAGTAACCCTCTTGGTTACGTTTGGAATACCCATCACAGTATATTCCCTAAATCTTTTCGGAGAAACCTCAACGTTTAACCCCTTCGCGTTACCCAATGCATTGGAGAGCTATATCGGGATTATCCGCCCTTAGTTTATCATGGAACCACCCGTCTTCATAATAATTCCCAAGAACCATAACATAATCGTATCACTTAAAACATGTATAAAAGAAACATAACATTTCTACTTTTCAATCACTAGATATCAATAAAACACATTGATATACAAACATTATGAAAACCATTTTCAATACCAAAATAAAAGAAGAGTAAAACAAGGTATTTATTTTTCATTCAAAAAAAGTTATGGCTTGTAGAGGAAGTCGAAACTCAAATAATGGTCATGGCGGTGGAGAAGTCTTTGTCGCCGCATACGTACGACAAGAAAAACATTCGTTTTTGTCGTTTAGTAAAACGCTTCGTATAAAAATATTCCTTTTGAATAAACGAAAAGTAAAAGGGGTTTATACACCGTATAAAAGAAATTTTTGTATAAAACAAAATATTCCTCAATGAAAGGAGATTGAGACGATGTCCCTTACAAAGACTGTATCCTTGGATTAAGGATAAGTCAATTACATAATTATGTGTGACAAAAGAATACACCAAATATAAGTGGATATTAATTGTAAAAAAATAATAGGACATTCACACATATTCATAGAACGACATATTCAAAGAGTACAAGTTTATCCCAAAGAATCAAAATTGGGTTAAGAAGTTCCCTTGCAAAAATTCGACAGCCTAACGGTGTCACTTCAAAATTCAGAAAAAGAGTTTATGGGAGATAAAAAGGTTATCTCATCACTTGTAAATCTAATTCACATCAATAAGGATTTATAATAACATATCCCAACATAATAATATGTGAATTAAAACATATAACAAAATAATTCTTTTAAAAAGAGGAGGGTGAAAGGTTCCATAACCGACTTGGGTTACTTTCGAAACGTACACCCCATTGAATAAGGGTCATACAATGAATATGTAAATACCCATAAATGAAATTATATTACACAAAGATTATAATAATGGGAATTACATACACCACTCAAAGGAGATGGTGGCAAACGTAGCATAAATCTCATGGGACTAAAAGTGAGATGAAAGATCCCTTACGAAAACTCGGCAGCCTAACGACGCCACTTAAAACTTCCAAAAATGGATTGATGAGATCAAATAGGGTCTATCATTATATTAAAATAGAATTTACAGAAAGAGTAATATAAAATAACAACCCCCATAACAACAAAGATGAGCTTAAAAGATGTAACATAAAGGAGAGTACTTAAAAAGAAAAAGAGACGTTATATCTCTTACGAAAATTCGGCAGCCTAACAGCGGCACTCAAAACATCCAAAATGGAATGATGAGAGAAAATAGGGTCTCTCATAATATGAACATAAAAATTACAGTTGGATTAATATAAAATAACATCACAATCATAAGAAATATGAGCTTAAAAGGAATGACATAAAAGAGTGTACTTAAAAATAAAGAGAGGGGTAGGATCCCTTACCTCGGGTCCGACTTGACTTGATCATTATTTAACCACCTGAATAACAAACATGAGTTAATTTCAACTTGATTAAGAACCTTTTTCAAGTTCATTATTCCTTTTATATCACTTACTACTATTCTATGAACATTGTGTAATTATTTAAGTTAGTAATGGTCGTTTTGTAGATCATTGCTACTTGAGTCAAAAATAAACTCTTTATAATTACATGTTTTTCATGTGGTAAAATATATATTATATCCAGAATTATATTCATTATGTAGATATCATATATATCATATATATCCATTATATACATGCATTTATAATATTACATAACATTTAGAGGTAATAAATGAAATGCACCTTTCATGGAGACGGTAAGTCGTACGTACGCATGAACGCTACTTCCATTTCTATTTCTTTTTTAATGGAATTAAAACATAATGATACATAATAGTATTATAATTCCAGTATGGTATAATATATAATATCATTAAATATATATTTTATATGCACCACATATGGTATTAACGAATCAAATCACTTTGAGGGGGCGGTAGTCCGCACTTCCTAAAATGAAGATATCACGTTTAACCATAATGGACACCATAAAGTTATGCCATAAATGAAAAATACAGAAGCTTAAGTAAAACATAAAAATATTATATATCATATATAAATATAGTGACATCTAAATGGCCACATTTTATGGTGTTAAAAGAATATTGGACAATCATCGTTTCGTGAGACAAAAATTCACCATCCACAGAAACAGTATGTTCATTAACCATTAGATGTAGGTGTGTGTAAGTGTATCTCGAATCCTTATTATAACAAAATCCTAGTATATTTAAGATACTGGAGTTTTTACAAATGAAATGAATAAAAAGAGTTTGGGGGTTGGAGAAGAAAAATAAAATAAAAGAACACAAGTGAAGACATTACCCTAAAATCGGGTATCTCTCTTTGATTTGAGATCAAAGGCTTCCTTGGGAAGACTTCTGCCCAATGTAAGGCTACTAGGAGTAATAGAGGGATGTGGAGAGACAAAATGAGGAGGGGTTGGCCGAGCCAAAGGATTGAGAAGTGTGGGAAAGGTGGTAGAGGTGGGGGCCTTTTATAAGAGGAGAGGAGGGGCACTCTTGGAAAGTTATAAAATATTACTTTATTATAAAATGATTTTCGGATTTTAAAGGGCCCAAAAGGATATATTTTGAGGATATTGGGATAAGGTTTCTAAATCCACCCATCCAATAGGTTTGTGACAAGTTTAAGACTTAGATTTTACCCTATCTTCTCATTTTATTTAAATCGTTCATTTATGAGGTAATCGCTGCATCTTTATGGTGTCATAAATAAATTAATTTATTTAATATATAAAAATTATAAAAATATATCATGATGTATGAAATCGTTTGATCTATATAATTAATATTTATAGTCAAAAATATGACTTGTATAAACCCATTTAAAAATTGTTTTAGTAAAAACAACTCATGTTTGTGACATTTTTATTTTAACTATAAATAAAAAGGTATTAATGTCATTTTCCAACCAAAGTTGCTCCATGGGGTCCCCAAGTTGACCCATGGATTTTCTTGGTCATACATGACTCTTCCAAAGACGGTAGGACATGTGTCTAGGTCATTTTATATTATTAAAACATTATTTTTATATTAAACTACACTAATTACCTCTAATCGAGATTAAAACTTAAAAGTTACTATTCACCAAAAAATTTATTTTAATCCCATTGAACCACATTTTACTTATTAATGACAACCATGTATGTCGGATTTTTGAAAATCAAAACACAGAGGTGGTAAATTTTCATTTAAACGAAAAATCATTTTTTTAAGTACCACTTAGTGGTTTAACTATTCATCAAAAATTGAAGTTTTCCAGAAAAATACCAAAAATTCACCCTAAGATATATTTGATATTCCGAATTCAAAAATGATGTCTTTTTTTAAAAATTCAAAACATATAAGTTACATTAATTAATTTAAAAATTATTTCCCGTTGTGAGAGAAAATAGCGTGTTTTTATGAAACAATAAGTATCAAAAGATTGACAGTAGTTTAAGTCCAATTTCAAGATGAAATTTATTCAAACGACCCCTATTGGATTAAATGGTAAAAATATATTCTAATTTCACTTTAAAACCAATTCAAAAGATAATCTAATCATATAAATAAACTAGATTAAAAAAGGTTTTGAATTAAAATACAACATTTTTCACTATTCATTAAAAATGAACTTTATCGGAAAAATACCAAAAATTTACACAAAGTAAATTTTGATGTCCTGATTCTAAAGAAGAATTTTATTTTGTCAAATATAACACATAAAATTTTCAAAAATTGGATTTAAAAGAGGTTCGTTGTCAAAAGGCGGTTAATCGACCTTTTAAATACTATTAGATTGTTTACGCTTAAAATTGGATTCATTCAAATTTTAAGCCTATAACATTTATTGGATAAAAGTAAAAATATTTGACAAATATATATAATAATTTTTTAGTTAGTTCCGTTCATTCCCGCCATTATAACGGCAAGGCATTAACTACCATTTAAAATAATATTATTATATTATTAGAGTGCAACGTAAGATTCCCAAGAAACTCGTTGTTGCGAATTGGGTACGCCATCGAGCATAGCTTTCCATTTAAAGTAATATTAAAAATTTTCCACAAATATGGATAAATGTAAAAATGTCATATTTTTTATTTACCTGGGGTGTTACATTTGTCCAAGCGTGAAGGATCAAAATTGTGTAAAGAGGAGAGGGAGGTGGTGCCCTCTTAAAAGGGAGGAGAGGGGCACCTTAGGAAAAACTTAAAATATTATTTTATAATAAAGTCATATTCGGTTTATAGTAGCTCCAAATTTATTTATTTCAGAGATAAAGTGGGTATGGGTCGAAATCCTCTCAACCAATAGGTTTTTGACAAGTTTAGGTTACTATTTTAACGTTATCATTTAGATTTAACTCTAAGTTAAATAATTTAACTTTTACCGTGTCATCTTGTTTTTTTACACTCTATAGTTAATAAACATACTATAAAAAGACAAACGAATCCCAAGTGGTTAATTATTAATATCTATAACCTTATATAAGTCATTTGGCTGAACCTTATATTTTTAGGAATAAAATAACAATTAATAATGTAATATTTGTTCTATAAACTATTTTATGTCAATTTTGACACTATTTGGGAATTGATTTTTGTGAAAATCATAATAGCATTATTAGTTCAAACAAAGTTAATTAAATAAATATTGACATGTCATATTAACATATAAAATTATTTTAATTCATAAAAAGTCTCAAATTACATTTATTTGGATATTTATAATTTCAATTATGTTAATTGTTTATTAATAAAGTAATTACAACATCATCATTGTGTCAAAAATAAATTAAATTATTTAATGTCTAAGAATAATAAATAAAATACCATTATGTAGGAAATAGTTTTAGATTTCTAATGATTATTTATAGTCTAATTTCTCTTTTGTATAACCATATATTAAAAATAATTTACTTATTTAACATTGATTTTAATTCTTGTAACTCTTCTTTGAATAAAATAATAATAAGTGTTCTAATCTATTCCAAGTGGACCTAAACGATAATTGTTTATTCCTACAGGTTTTTTGGTCGAATTAAACTTATCCAATAGAATGAAGACATGTGTTAGGGTAATAAGAATATCATTTTTACCCTTAATTACCCTATTTACTTTTAACTGTGGAAAATAAAAGTAAAAAAGTTATTATTCACCAAAAAATTATCTTTATCTTATTGAACCAAATTTTACTAATTGATATTAACCGTGTCTCTCAGATTTTCAAAATTCAGCTCACAAAAGTGGTAAAATTATGTTTTATGTACAATTGAAAATGCTCGAAGGAGGTGGGTAAAAGACGGTAAAAAGTTCAATAAAATTTTTATGTATCTATATTACTATAAAAGGACTCCAACGAATTACATTAAAATTATATTGGTATTATGTATCTATATTGATCTAAAATATATTTAAATAAAATAAATGATTATTTAAATAAAAATTCAGTTTTAACCAATAAATCAGTGTTTTTACTATTCATTAAAAATACAATGTTTTCAGAAAAATACAAAAAATTAACTCTAGGATAATTTCGATATTGAGAATCCAAAAATGATGTCCATTTTGAAAGATAAAATTTCAAAAATTGGTTATTACTATTCATAATAGCTAGTTTATATAAAATTTTAATAACATATTGTAGTTTAGAGAAACACGGTATTGCGTACAATGCAAGCTATCGAGGAAGGTTGCTCTTGCATGTAACGCAAGCCAAGACAGTGTTATGTGTAGTGAAATATTCCTTTGGTGATGCATGATACATAAAAGCAAAATATTTCTCATAAAATCTCAAGTGTTACATTCTACCCCCCTTAAAATGATTTTTCCCACAAAATTTTTCACTTTGTAACAAATAGATGAGGATACCACTCCCTCATCATATCCTCAAGTTTCCATGTAGATTTTTCTAATTGGTGGTTCCTCCATAAATCTTTCACCATGCGAGTGGTCTTGTTCCGTAGGACTTTTTCACTACGATCCTGAATCTCTATCGGTTTTTCTTCATAAGAAAGATCTTGCTCTAGCGGTACAACATTTGAGATGAGTACATGTGAAGTATTGGGTTTCTACTTTCTCAAGAGAGATACATGGAACACATCATGAACTTGAGAGAGATTTGGTGGAAGCACCAATCGGTAAGCTACCTTCCCAACACGATCCAGTATTTCAAATGGACAAATATACCTAGGGCTCAGCTTTCCCTTATTTCCAAATCTCATTACTCTCTTCAAGGGAGATATTTGTAAGAACACTTTATCACCCACTTCAAACTCTAGGTCCTTTCTTCAGTTATCGGCATAACTTTTTTGTCGACTCTGAGCTGCTCTTATGTGATGTTCAAATAGATCTGACCTTTTCGCCCATCTCATCTACAAGATCGGGTCCTAATAGCTTTCTTTCCCCAACTTCATCCAAGAAAGTTGTAGATCTGCATTTCATTCCATAGAGAGATTCATAAGGAGCCATCTGAATACTGGACTGAAAGTCATTATTATAAGAAAATTCCACCAAAGGTAGGTGTTGATCCCAACCACCTTTGAAATCCATAGATCAAGCTCTAAATATGTCTTCTAGAGTTTGAATTTTTTTCTCAGACTGACCGTCTGTCTGAGGATGATAAGTAGTGATGAAACTCATCTCTGTATCTAGAGTATGCTAAAGACTTCGCAAAAACATCGAGATAAACCTTGGTTCCCAATCAGATATAATGGAAAGTGGTACTCCATGCAATCTTACCACTTCCTTTACATATATCCGGGCAAGCTGATCAAGAGAAAAATCATCTCAAATAGCAGTGAAGTGTGCCGACTTCGTAATACGATCAACTATAACCCATATTGCATTATTTCCTTTGGATGTGTTTATGAAGTCCAGTGACAATGTCCACAGTGATGTTTTCCCATTTCCATTATGGTATGGGTAATGGTTGTAACATCCCCTTAGACTTCTGTCTCGCAGCTTCAACTTGTTGACAAACCAAGCATTGAGAGACATATTCAACAACATCTCCTTTCATGCCATCCCACCAGAAGTACCCTTTCAGGTCCCTATACAGCTTCGTGCTTCCAGGGTGAATAGAGAATGAAGAGCTATGAGCTTCATCTAATATTTACTTCATTAATTTTTGGGTGGGAAGAACTCAATCCCAATTCCTGAACCTTATTATTTCCTCACAATCATTGTGGAATTCAATAACATTTCCCACCTTCTTTTGTAACTCTACATCTTATTTCTATGGATATTTAATATTCAAATGTATAGATGGTCGAACATTCATTTGAGAAAGAATAGATTTTTCCCCTTCCATTATAATTCCAAGATCCATCATTTTTAAATCCATAAATATTGGATATTTTGTGATCCTCATCTTAGATAAGCTAGCATGGTCTTCTAAACATAATATGGTTGCCACCTTGTTTGCTTTCCTTGGGTGGTAATGAATTGGGATGTCGTAATACTTAATTAGCTCCAACCATCTTCTTTGGTGCATATTCAGCTCCTTTTGTGTGAAAATATACTTTAAACGTTTATGATCAGTATAAATATCACACCTTTCACCATAAAGATAATGCCTCCAAATCTTTAATTCAAATATTACCACAGCTAACCCCAAATCATGAGTTGGGTAATTTTGCTCATGTATTTTCAACTGTCATGAGGCATAAGCTATCACCATATCTTTTTGCATGAGAATGCACCCCAATCCCTTCTTGGATGCATCACTGTAGATCACAAACCTTTACCCACTACAAGGTAGTGTGAGCACATGTGCAATGGATAATCTTATCTTTAACTCCTTGAAATTCTCTTCACACTGCTCCTTCCAAACAAACCTAACTCCTTTTCGAGTCAACCTGGTGAGTGGATTAGATAATCCTGATAAATCTTTCACAAAACATCGATAATATCTAGCCAAACCAAAAAACATCATATCTCAGTTACAGTTGTTGGTCTTGACCATCTTTGAATAACCTCTGTTTTTGCTGGAT
Source organism: Viscum album (assembly GCA_963277665.1). Taxonomy (NCBI): domain Eukaryota; kingdom Viridiplantae; phylum Streptophyta; class Magnoliopsida; order Santalales; family Viscaceae; genus Viscum; species Viscum album. Next base: position 839,953,648 of record OY728147.1, on the reverse strand, counting down.
CCACGGATATCCCCTCTTTTGAGAATATGTGACCTAGAAATGAAACCTTTTGAAGCCAAAAATCACACTTGGTAAATTTGGTATAAAGCTTCTCCTTTATTAGGGTCTTTAATACAATTCTCAAGTGATCTTCATGTTCTTCCCTTCTCTTTGAATAGACAAGAATACTGTCTATAAAGACTACCCCAAACTGATCAAGATAGTATATAAAGACTCTATTCATTAGATCCATGAAGATATCAGGGGAATTAGTAAGACCAAATGGTATCCCTATAAATTCATAGTGTCCATTCCTTTTACAGAAAGCCATCTTTGGTATATCCTCCCTTTTGACCCTTAATTGATGATACCCTTAACAAAGATAAATCTTGGAAAAGTATTGAGCTCCACGTAGTTGGTCAAATAAGTCATCAATGCGTGGGAGAGGATAATTGTTCTAGATAGTGATCTTGTTACGTTCTCGATAATCAATACAGAGTCTCACTGATCCATATTTCTTCTTAACAAAAAGAATAGGTTCTCCCCAAGGTGATGCACTAGGTCGTATGAATCCCCTATCAAGATTCTCTTGGTGTTGCTTCTTCAATTCTAGAAACTCAATTGGGGCCATTCTATAAGGTGTCTTTGAAATGGGCATAGCACCCGGTATGAGTTCTATTGAAAACTCAACTTCATGATTTGGTGGAAGACCTAGAAATTCCTATGGAAAGACATCATCAAACTCTCATACAATGGGTATATTATTAATCGTGAGTTTCTCTCAAACCATTTGAGATAAATGAACTTCATTTATTGGGATCAAGACCCATAAGATTGAATAAATTTCCACTGGAAGGTACTATTCATCCATGAATCTTTAGATGATCATTGATTGATCAAAAATATGAAATGGGACTTCCCTTATTTGGAAATCGATATGAGCTCCATATAAAGAAAGCCAATGCATGCCAAGAATCACATCAAATTCCACTATAGGAAGGATCATAGGATTCTCAGGAAACACTTTCCCAAAAACATTAATCGGAGAAGAATTGTAAACTGTTGACGCGACTGTTGTGCCATTAGGGGCTAGCATAGCTAACTCAACATCTAAAATTTTAGGTAATATGTTGATACCCTTAGAAAATTCTCCTGAAATAAAAGTGTGGGTGGATCTAGAATCAAATAAAACATTTACTACTTTAGAGTGGATGGAAAGTGTACCTTTCACCACTTTGTTATCATACTTCACATCACTAATATAAATTGCATGGGACTTTCCTTTTTCATTGGCCTTAAGTGTTTATTGACGTTGATGATCATCAAAAACCCTTGGATTAGCACTTTGATTATCATATTTTCCCATTTCCTTGCACTTGTAACATTGAAGTGTAAGAGGTGCATTCTGTGTAGCCTTTTATTTGTTTTCATCACTAGACATATTTTTTCCGTCATTGTGACATTAAAAAGCCCAATGGACTTCTTTTCCACATTCGAAACATTTACTTTTCCCTTTAAAACAATTACATCCATGTTTCTTTCCACACATTGAGTATAACAGAAAACTAATCTTATTTTCAGTGTGGTCTTTATATTTCCCTTTGAATTCCATTTTCCCCTTTATATCAAATCCATATGACTGATGGGTTACTCCAATATCCATCTCAACCTTGAGAGCACATCGAACAATTTATTCATATCTGTTGATGTCCCTTATGGCTAACGCCCTTCGAAGACTTGGTTTTAAGCCACTAAAAAATTGATCGATCTTACTCTCAGGTTGGATAACTATTCTGGAAGCGTACCTTGCAAGTCTTGTAAAATTTGCTTCATAGGTCCCAACAGATTCATCAACCTTTTTCTTAAGTTCAAGAAACTCCTTCTCCATCTTTGTTCGAAGAATACGAGGGAAGTAATTATTGAAAAACATGTTATTGAACTCATCCCATTCCATGGATTTAATTTCATCTGGGGGCCTTGTATTCTTGATAAGATTCCATCATTGATCTGATTCACCTTCCAAACGATATATTGCTAAGATGACTTTATCATGTTCAGAACATTGTAGAATTGGAAATATCTTTTTAGTGGTACTGATACATTGTTCATCCACTGATGGATTAGTAGACCCGCTGAATGAGGGCGGACGTTGCCTTATGAAGGATTCAACATAATGTTGCTCCTTCTTTTGCTCGTTCGGAAGTCCTGAAATATTCATAGCTTGAGAAAGTTGTGTGAGCATGGCTACATGATTTTTCATTCCAGCACACATAATGTTCTGTTGCTCAGGGGGACAATCATTGCATTGACCATCACATTCCGCATTAACACGATTCCTTCAGGTTCTAGGAATTGGCTAAAACCAAGAAGAATAGTGTGAGAAACACTAATTATAACAGGAAAACAACATAATCAGTAATAAAATTTCACACTTTAGGTCTTATCCTAGGTTACTCGTGGCCATTTCTAAAACACTATGATTGGGTTGTTTGCTTAGACATATCCTTAGGGTTCTTACTAAGGCATTCACATCATAGTTTCCAAAGGTTGACTATACATTTCATCTGATACCAACTATAACGACCCATATATTACATACATTGTTATTACTTCAAAATTGAAGCACACATATTACAACATATAACAAAAACATGAAAGGACCGTATAGGTATAGTGTCTTTAGAATCTGGGAAACATAAACTATTGGTTCATAAAACATCTACATTGTCTCTATTTTATTTTATCATATCTAGAGTCCCTTTTTCCATATCTTAATTAATACCCTTCTTCCTGACCCGGGGAAAAGAAAACAAACAAAATGGTGAGATCAAATTCTCAGTAATGGTAAACAAAGGAAATATCAATCATATCATATTCATAAGAACATAACATTTTGAAAATCTTAACCTGAAAAAGAGGTCATAATATCATAACAAGGGATAAATCATGGTAGTTAAATGTAATCCCAATAACCATAACATAAAACATGAAACTTTGTGGAATATATATATAATCAAAGAGGATCATTTCTTAGTAGTCAAGACTCATTGCCAAGACTATCTTGGCGGACAAAGTCCATTTTTGAACTGGGTTCACTCCTCATTTCAGTCTTGTATCACTGAAACGGATTAACCTACCGCTCCATCCATGTCTATCTCATGAGATATAAATATTTACCCAATGAATTGGAGGGAGATATAGGTCCCACCCATCTCATAATGAAACCATTCTTATGTGTGCACAAAATCATTAATCATAGCATAACCCATGTAATAAAAATGGGATTCTTGAAAATCATGCCTTCATAACATATTCCATATAAGATATAAGGACATCATAAAAATAATTCCATCATAACAAAATAAAATCAATATAAAAATATGGATAGAAACAGAACCCTATATTATCTTAGATGGAAAATTATTTTGATAAAATACTTGAACTCCATTCTTGAGGAAAATATACTTTCTAAATCAAAAACATTTTTCCTTTCTTAACATGTCAAATAATTTTAATATAAAAGAAGTTGATTAAAAATAAACATAAAAACTTGTGATGGAAGCTTCATGTAAATAATGTTCTATGAAATCATAAAAATTCATTCATGTTGTATAAGATAAAAAAATTCTTCTCGTACTTTGGCCGGAAAATCAAAAAGTACCTCATACTAAAAAACGACAAAATATTCATTTCATATCATTTACTAAAAAAACCCCTATGGGTAAAATTGGATTTAAAAAATTGTAGGAGGATATAAATAATATTACATATTGAGGAAACATGGATGTGGATGATAAATATTCCCCAGTAAATTCTGAAGTATATATAATCTCGGATAAAAATGAGATTGCAAGATTTTCCCAAACAATAGGTCTAATATGATTCGTACATATACAAACCTCTTGTATAATGATTTAAATAATGTCATTGACTTTTTACAGAATGATATCATATATGGTTATATTCTTATCTTCTTATTAGTAACATTTCATTGCTACTTGTAATTCGGGTGTTCATTGCTTTATGTTCTTATGCGTGTTTTGTCGAATAAATTTTTATTATTCCTTTTAGGTTATAGATAAATTATTTATAGAAAGGTATTAGTATAATATATATCATATTTACTCATTAAATTCATTTATGTAATCATTACTCAATTTATATCATGTAGATAAAGTCACATCACATCGTGGAGATGGTAGGTTGTACGTACGCACGAGCGATGATATCATTCCCATGTTTATAGAACTGTATTGAAGTGAATGATAGAATATATCAGAATTAGTATCATTTAATAATAACCATATATAGTTATTCGTTACACCATTAAACCCATCCATGTAAGGTGGTGTTGGAAAAACAGGTTACACCACAGCGTGGAGACGGTATTCCGTACGTACACACGCACAGTGATTTTGTTTTTCGTAGGATGGATAGAAGGTTAAATAGGGTTGTTTAATATTTATAATAACATATGATTATATGAGTGATAAATATTTTATTACTTTATTATGAAACAACAAAATAAGAAGAAGTAGAAGAATAAATGAATTTAAAAGAATTAGTAAATGATATTACCACTTCTTTAAGGCGCCTCTTCTAAACCTCCTCTTAGGGCACTAATGTTGGCCTTTGAAAAAGACCATAACCTCTATTATGTTTATAATGATGTTGATAAGGGAAATGGTCAGGGGTTTTCTGAGCTTGAAGGCTCAAAATTGTGTAATGAGAAGAGGGCGGAGGTTCCCTTTTATAAGGGAGGAGAGGGGCACCTTAGAAAAAACATAAAATATTATATTATAATAAAGTAATATTCGGTTTATAATAGCTACAAATTGTTTTATTTCAATGATAAAGTGTGGATGGGTTGAAATACTCTCAACCAATATGTTTTAGACAAGTTTAGGTTACTATTTTAACCTTATCATTTAGATTTAACTCTAAGTTAAATAATTTAACTTTTACCGTGTCTTCTTGTTTTCTTACACTATATGGTTAATAAACATAATATAACTTGCCGAACAAACCCCAGGTGGTTCATTATTAGTATCTGTAGCCTTATCTATGTCATTTGGCCTAACCTTTGATTTTTAGGAATAAAATAACAATTAATAATATAATATTTGTTTTAAAAACTATTTTATGTAAATTTTTAAACTATTTAGTAATTGATTTTTGTGAACATAATAACAGCATTATTAGTTCAAAAAAGATAATTAAATCAATACTAAAATGTCATATTAACCTATAAAATTATTTTAATTCATAAAAAGTCTCAAATTACATTTATTAGGTTATTTATAAAATCAATTATGTTAATATTTCATTAATAAGGTAATTATTGCATCATCATTGTGTCATAAAAAAATTAAATTATTTAATGTCTAAAAATTACAAATAAAATACCATTATGTAGGAAATATTTTTATATTTCTAATGAATAGTTATATATTAATTTATATTATATATAACCTTATATTAAAAATGTTTTACTTATTAAACATTGATTTTAATTCTTTTAACTCTTCTTTGAATAAAATAATAATAAATGTCCTAATCTAATCCAAGTGGACCTAAAGGGTAATAATTTATTCCTAAGGATGTTTTTGGTCGAATTACACTTATTTAATAGAATTAGTACTCGTGGTATGGTAATTATAATATCATTTTTACCCTTAATTACCCTATTTACTTTTAACTATGGTAAATAAAAGTAAAAAGTTACTATTCACCAAAAATTATCTTTATCTTATTGAATCACATTTTTCACCTTGATATTAACCGTATCACTCGGATTTTCGAAATTCAACACAAATAAGTGGTAAAATAAGTTTTATGTACAATTACAAATGCTCCCAGGAGGTGGGTAAAAGACGGTAAAATGTTCAATAAAATGTTTATGTATCTATATTATTATAAAATGACTCCAATGAATTACAGTGAACATATATAGGTATTATTTATATATTTTGACCTAAAATAAGTTTAAATAAAATAAATTATTATTTAAATAAAATGTTGGTTTTAACCAATAACTTAGTGTTTTCACTATTCATAAAAAATTGAATGTTTTCAGAAAAATACCCAAAATTCACTGTTGTCAAATTTCAATATTGTGAATCCAAAAATGAAGTCCATTTTGAAAGATAAAATTTCAAAAAGTGGGTATTTCTATTCATAATGGATAGTTTATATAATATTTTAATAACATATCGTTGTTTAGTGAAACTCGGTATTGCCTACAATGCAAGCTATCGAGGAAGGTTTCTCTTGCGTGTAACACAAGACAAGATAGTGTTGTGTGTAGTGAAATATTCATTTGGTGATGAATAATACATAAAAACAAAATATATCTCATAAAATCTCGGGTGTTACAGTCCCTGCGCCCGGCATCGGCCGTCCTCCCTTGTCTAATATGGCACCTTCGTGCGTCACACCCTCCTCACGACCAGTGGTTTCTGGTCTTCGTCTCCCTTTATCGTCGTCGCCACCGCACTGACGAAGCATCAGAGGGACACTAGTGATAGTATGGTGGTCCAATTTTGTTCCCATCTGTGCCTACAGGCCACCCGTGATGATTCCTACACTGTGTGGCACTCAGTTCCACCTTTTCATCACATCTTTTCTTCTCCCACATAGAGCGTAAGCAACACTGAGATCGTCGGAGGGTTTGAGCCTTGTTTGTTTGTCCTGCGTCGTCCGTGTTATAATTATAACATGGGAATGGTTCAACATCATCAAAGGAGTTGGAAATTTTAACTATTAAAATAAATCCACTAATGTGATCTCATTGGAAGTTATTGCAGATGAGGAAGGAGTGTCCACGTCTGCAGGTGTTACGGGAGAAGGATAAAGTTCAAGTCCTTTTTCTCTCATCATTGAATCCTCCAACGGTCGTCAATGCCTCGTTCTAATTTGTGGAAGATTCCACAACACTTCCCCAGAGGATCCTCTCTTGAGTGCCAAAAACCTAGTTCTGAGCTTCATTTAAATAGACAAAAGAGGGGATCAACGCCCCACACAATTAATGAGGTTCATTAAATAATTGAATTATTGATCATTTGAATTATCCCAATAGTTTGGTTACATAACTAATTGTAACCATCAATTTAATGGTATAAAAACCCTATTTTCCTTCCACTACCTCTCAATAGTAACATGTAATAAAAAAAATAACTCGTTGAGTTATTTTATTATTTTTAATGTAAAGTCCAAAAATTAAATTTCCCATCAGACCCCTATTAGTCGAAGTTATGTTTTCTTTAAGGGAATACCAGTGCTAAGTATTCAATGGTTCCCTCATATTTTTAATATGAGAACCAGTTCAAAAGATAGAAATCTACACACAGACATTTACTAAATGTACCTTAAAAAAATTTCAAAATTTATTAACACTCACGCTCGACCTGCGCCTGTTGAGGTTAGGCTCTACCAAAGGGAAACATCCACTCACGAGCTCAATGGTACTCTCGGATTTTCATATGTGAGTGACAGTTTAGGAGTTAGATAATTTAACAAAAAATAATTTTTACTTAATAATTTTATTTACGTCCAAAGTTTTCTTCCATTGTTGGCCCACTCCAGGCAATGTTAGGATCTTCCTAAGGACTGCGTACCATCACGAGTTCATCAATGGTCTCATATTTTTTAGTCATAGTCAATATTTGTCAGTTATAATATTTTTAATTATAAAATAAATAAATTTAATTATTTTGTTTACGGTTATTACATTTTCGAGTTTTTCCACTGGAGGATTTCTCAGACTAAACATAAATCAAATCAAGGGTAAAATCGCCATCCAAAATACAATGGTCCCCTCGGATTTTTGATATGTGAACCCATTGAAGAGTTATTCCACTTTTTTAGGAAAACTAATCACGCACACTATTTAATTGATTACATTTTTCAACGGATCATTCCGGGCACTCTGGGCCTCGGGATCGCGTTCTGTCAATTTTTGCTGACTCATAATAATTTCATTTAATTAAAAAAAATTACATGTAATTTCTGGGTCTTTACATTCTCCCCACCTTAGAGATTTGTGTCCCCGAAAGCTACAACAAAAGATAGAAAAATTAATGGGGGTATTGCACATGTATCTGAGCCTCCCACTCCCACGTGCTCTCATGGAGGTTTCCATACAGCCCTCAAACTCACACCAATGGAATTGACTGCCCATGTTGGAATAACTCCTGTCGATCCCAAATCTCCATCGGGAACTCCGCGATCGTTTCCCCATCATCAGTTTCCATCTCACCCAAGTAGATATCGGGTGATAGATCATGCAAATGCCTCCTCAGATGCGACACATGTAAAATATTTTTCACCCAGTGCATCTGTGGGGGAATATCTAGATAGCACACCACCTCACCAACTCTATTGAGGATCTGGGGAGGTCCAATGAACCTCAAAAATAGTTCCCATCCCAACCAAATCAGCTAAATTCTCATCGAGATGTAACCCATTGTAAGACTTTATCTCACTCCTTAAACTCCTAGGGTCTCTGTCTTTGATTAGAAAAACACTTATTCCGGCTCTGTGCAGTCTTCATCCACACCTGGATGATATGCACCTTCTCAGTTGTAACACCCCAAGCTTCCATGGTACACTTCTCTTTGAATAATACAGTAGCGTGTGTTGTACGCAACTTCGAGTTCTAACACACACCACAACCAATCAAAGTAGCCGTTAGGAATAGTAATACCTACCTTTTTAAATTTAATAAGTTTTATCTTTTAAAATGGACTTCATTTTTGGATTCATAATGTCTAATTTATCCTAGGTTGAAATTTTGGAACTTTTCGGATGACTTTTATATTTTGATGAATAGTGAAAAATAGTAAATTTTAATTAAAAACAACTTTTTTAATAAAAATAATTTATAGTGATAAATTATACTATTGAGTGGTTTTAAAGTATAATTAGAATATAATTTTTCCATTTTATCCAATGGTTCTCATTAGAATTAATTTCACTTTGAAATTTGACATAATCAATTATCAATCTTTTTATTGACATTGTTTCATAAAAACACGCTATTTGTTTTGACAACGGGAATTAATTATAAAATTAATTAAGGAAACTTATATGTTTGTAATTTTTTAAAATAGACACCATTTTTTAATTCAGAATATCAATTATATCTTACGGTGAATTTATGGTATTTTTCTGAAAATCTTCATTTTTTGATGAATAGTGAAACAACTAAGTGGTAGTTTAAAAACTTATTTTTCGTGTAAATGAAACATTACAACTTATGTGATTTGATTTTCAAAAATCCGACATACATGGTTTTTATTAGGAAGTAAAATGTTGTTCAATGGGATTAAAATATTTTTCTGGTGAATAGTAATTTTAATGTTTTATTAATCGCGATTAAAGGTAATTAGTGAAATTTAAGGTAAAAATGATATTATAAAAATATGAAAATATCTTGACACTTGTCCTACCCTTATTGGATGAGTCATGGCCGACCAAGAAAATCCATGTGTCAACTTGGGGACCCCATGGAGCCACTTGGGTATGAAAATGACATTAATAACTTTTTATTTAAAGTAAAAATAAAATTGTCACAAACATGTGTTCTTTTACTAAAACAATTATTACATGGGGTTATATAAGTTAAATTTTAGACAATAAATATTCATTAGAAAACTAAAAAGATTTACTACATCATGGTAATTTTTTTGATAATTTTTAGACATTAAATAAATAAATTTATTTATCACACCATGATGATACAGTGATTACCTCATTAATTAATGATTTAAATAAAATGAAAAGATAATGTAAAATCTAAGACATACACTTGTCAAAAACCTATTGGATGAGTAGATTTCGAACTCTTGTCACCTTATCTTCGAAATAAATAATTGTGGGACCTTTGAAATCCGAAAATCATTTCATAATAATGTAACATTTCATGACATTCCAAGAGTGCCCCTCCTCTCCTCTTATAAAAGGCCCCCACCTCTACCACCTTATTCACACCATCAAAGCCATTCGGCTCAGCCAAACTCTGCCCAAATAATATGTCAACTTCCCTATATTACTCCTATATGCCTCACTTCGGGTAGAAGTCTTCCCAAGGAAGCCTTTGGCTCAAATCAAAAAGAGTTACCCGATTTTAAGGTAATGTCTTCTCTTATGTTCTTTTGTTTTATTTTGCTTCTCCAACCACATAAACACTATTTCTTCCATTATTTTGTAACAACACCAGTATCTACAATATACTAAGAAGTTTTCAAGAGAAGGATTTTATTTACACTTACACATACCTTCGTCTAATGGTTGAAGAACATATTGTTTATGTGGGTGGTGAATTACTGCCTCATGAAACGATGATTCTTCAATCTTCTTTTAACACCTCTCATAGTGGCCATTATGATGATACTATTTTCATATATGATATATATATTATGTTCATGTTTTCCATATGCTTCTGTATTTCTCATTTATGGCATACCTTTATGATTACCATTATGGGTAAAAGCTATAATTTAATTTTAGGATGTGTGGACTGCCGCCCCCTCAAAGTGATTTGAATCGTAAATTCCATATGTGGGACGTATAAAATATTGAGTAAATGATATTATATAAAATATTATACTGGAATTATAATACTCCTTTATATAATTATTATTTCATTCCCTTAAATATTAAATATAAATGAAAGTAGCGTTCATGCGTACGTACGGCTTACCGTCTCCATGAACGGTGCATTTCATTTCTTACATCTAAATGTTAAGTAATATTATGAATGAATGTTTATACTGGATATATATGATATATATGATATCTAAATCATGAATATAATTCTGGATATAAAGGATATTTTACCACTTGAAAAACTTGTAATTATAAGAAGTTTATTTTTGACTCAAGTACCAAAGATCGACAAAACAACCGTTATTAACATAAATAATTAAATAATGTTCATAACATGGTAATAAGTGATATAAAAAGAATAATAAACTTGAAAAAGGTTCTTAAGAAATTATAAATTAACTCTAGTTTATTATTGAAGATGTTAATGAACGGTCGAGTCAATTCGGACACGAGGTAAGGGACTTCATCTCAATCTCCATTCATTGCGGCATATTTTGTTTTATACACAAATTTCATTTATACGGTGTATGAAACCCTTTGACTTTTAAATTTATTCAAAAGGAATATTCTTATACAAAACATTATACTAAACGACCAAAAGGAATGTTTTTCTTGTCGTACGTATGCGGCGACAACGACTTCTCCGCCGCCGTGACCATTATTTGAGTTTCGACTTCCTCTACAAGCCATAACTTTTTTTAAATAAAAAATAAATACAAAGTTTTAATTTTCTTTTATTCTGGTATTGAAAATGGTTTTGACAATGTTTTTATTATATCAATGTGTTTTACTGATATCATGTGATTGAAATGTGGAAATGTTATGTTTCCTTTATGCATGTTTGATGTGATACGACTATGTTATGGTTTATAATATGTTTAAACCTATTCATATGAAGAATGAATTGGACTAAATAAGTGACTAGTGGAGCCCGATATAGATCCTCGGTGCATCAGTAGGTCTAATGAGACAAACTACTGTTTTGGATCAAGTCCTTGACAAAATCTTTTTTGTAGTCTTGGATACGTGGTTATGATAGTTTGGAATTATGCATTTCATCATTATGAAAGTGGTTATTGATATTGCATGTGACTATTCGACTAGTAGAATATCCTTATGAATAAGTAAATGGCATTATTTCATTTTATTTTTTCCATATTGTTCTGAATTTCAAGTTTAAAATTCTTTTTTTAGTTATACATTGCCTTAAATGTTAATGTTTATTTATGAAAGCTTCCTCTATATTGTTATCCTTATTGAGCATCTGACCTCACCCCTTCCAATGTTTTAATTTTTCCAGAATGTGAAGGAGTATATTATGAATGACTTGCAGGGATTGTATGAGGGGATATGAAGACAAGATGTTGTTGTATTTTTGTCTCACATTATGATGTAATGTAAGACTTATGAATGTATTTAGTGTTTCCAAGGCTACTAAACAAATCGGTATTTCGAGACTTGATCTTTAGTGATCATGCCAATGTTACGCAATAATGCACCGACTCTGGGTAGCTGAGGTCGGGGCATCACAGTTGGTATCAGAGGTATTTTAGTACTAACCTTGGAAGCTAGATTTAGATAAACTCTAATTAGAGAACATAGCCCAAAGATAGACTTTGAGGATTAGTATAGAAGAAATTCCTAGAATTTTTCTACTATAGAGATTTTGTGAGTTTTTTGAGCAATACATCCCTGCCTGGATACGAGCAGGTAGAGGCGGCTCTGGCACAGATGTACCTATGGGTAAAACCCGAAAACACCGCTTTGAGCTAGACTCGAATGGGAACTGGTGCATGACAACGGGCCTTGTTGCACTCTTGGTTATGTCACTCCCGGGGGATATGCTTAGGATAATTTTTATTTTCTTTACAAACCATTATAATGGGTTTATGAGTATATAATTCCTCAATGAAAACATTTTTATGATTATAGTTCCATTTATGTTAAGTTTTTTACAAGTATGAAATTATGTATTTTGATTCATAAACTAATCTAGTTTATTCCATTTTTTAGAAATGGCACCTAGTGGGAGGAATTGAAACGGTATCAATGCACACACTCCATTTAGGTATTTCCCTCATGCTCAAGATAATTATAGAGGAGATGGAGATACAACTGGTGCTGATCACCTTAACACCATACTGGGTCAACTCACTCAGGTTATGAATAATAACCTTACTCGTATTGAGCACCCTGATCCACAACGTGGAGGATCAATGTTAGACCACTTCATGATGCAACAACCACCAACATTTAATGGGGGTACAGATCCATTAGTAGCTGAGCAACGGATAAACTCCTTAGAGAAAATATTTCACGCCTTGGGGAGTAGCGAAAGGGAGAAGGTTGTCATGGAAGTTTACCGCCTCACTAGAGATGCCGATCAATGGTGGTCGCAGATTCAAAACACAAAGGAAGATGAAGAAGTATCAAGTATGGAATGGAGGGAGTTTAAGGAAATTTTCATAGAAAAGTACTTTCCACAAGACCATCTAGAATATATGGAAAGGTAATTTTTGAGTCTGAGGCAGAAGGAGGACGAGAATGTCGCAAAGTATGAGGCTAACTTTACAAGGATAGCGAGGCATGCTCCAGATTTTATACGTAGCCCAAGAATTAAGATTGATCGTTTATTTTATGGGTTAAAACCATTTCTCCGTCGAACATTAGTCTCACAAACCTTCTTTTCATACGAAGATATTGTCTCGTGTGCTATCAAGACAGAAAAGGAATTCTCTAAGTCTTATGACTTTAAAGGAAAGAAAGAGAAGAAGAGATCTTCTGATCAATCTGGTAATGGAAATAAGGGGAATAAAGGAAAAGTAGAATATCATTCCTGCAGTAAATGTGGGAAGAAACACCCCAGTACTTGCTTGAAGGGAATGTGATTCTATTACAAGTGTGGATAAAAAAGGCCACCAAGCTCATGATTGAAAGGGAAAGAGAGTTTCTGTCAATGTGGAATGCTATAATTGTAGAGAAATGGGACAATATGAAAATGAATGTCTTAAGCGTCCGGGGAACTTACCTCAGAAGAGGCCAAGGGATCAAGACCAAGCTTATGCTATCACTACAGCTGAGGTTGAAGCTCTAAAAGACATGGGGGCAGGTAATTTAATGGTTTCCTCAAGTTTAGAAAATGCATTATTTGATTCTGGATCAGCTCATTGTTTCATATCTTCCCAGTTGTCTAAGAAAATTAGATATTTCCAATTTGATTTAACAAGAGAATTGTCAGTCAAAACTCATAAGGGAAGTATCATTGCAACAATGTTTTGTGAATCAGTCCCCATTAGAGCACATAAATGTTCTTTATCCGTTGATCTCATTGTCATACCTATGATTGAGTTTGATATAATCCTCGGTATGGATTGGACTTTGGAATATGATGCAACGATTTATTGTAAGAAGAAGGAGGTTACGATTTTTGATAATGATGATAAGGAACACCTTATCTTTAGAGTAGAATCGTCACCACATAATTCTTATTTCTATCCACCCCCAGTAGCTCAACTAAATTCAATTACTGGGGAGGAGTAGAATGAAATGACTAAGGGAAAGGAAGGGAATGTTCAAATAGAGGATGTACCTATTGTGAAAGAATATGTAGATGTGTTTCTGGAAGATTTACCTGGACATCCTCTAGAACCATAAGTTTAGTTTTCCATTGATTTAATTCCTGGATCATGGCCTATATCGATGACCCCTTATATAATGGACACCATGGAATTAGTTTAGCTAAATAAAAAACTAGAGGAATTGAGTAATAATGGATTTATTCTCCCTAGTGTTTCTCCATGGGGATCCCCTGTCCTTTTTGTTAATAAGAAAGATGGATCTATGAGGATGCGCGTTGACTATAGGGAGATCAATGCTATAACAATAAAGAACAAGTATCCCCTACCTTTCATTGATGATTTATTTGACCAAATTCATAGAGGTCAATAATTTTCAAAGATTGAACTTCGATCTGGATACCATCAGTTGTGTGTGAAGAAGGAAGACATTCCGAAGACAGCATTTCTAACAAGGTATGGGCATTACGATTTTACAGTAATGCCTTTTGGATTGACTAATGCACCATCTGTATTCATGGATCTAATGAATAGAGTTTTCAAAGAACATCTTGATGATTTTTTGGTGGTATTTAATGATGATATCTTGGTTTACTCCAAAATCTACAAAGATCGTGAAAATAACTTGTGCATTATCTTGAAGACTCTTAGAAGGCATGAATAATCTGGGAAGTTTAGAAAGTGTGAATTATGGCTTTAGGAGATTTATTTTCTTGGTCATATTTTCTCTAAGGATGGAATTTCTGTTGATCCTTCTAAGACCAAGGCAATCCAGGAATATCCAGCACCGATGAGTATAACTGAGGTATGTAGTTTTATTGGTTTGGAAGGTTATTATCGACGTTTTGTCCAGAATTTTGCCCGATTGGCCAACCCATTAACGAAGCTCACACGTAAAGGGGTTAAATTTGTCTGTAAAAAAGAGTGTGAAGAATGTTTTAAATAACTGAAGAGAATATTATTCAATGCTCCTATATTGACTTTACCATCGGGGAATGATGGGTTCGTTATTTATAGAGATGCATCAATGAAAGGACTCGGTGGTGTCCTTATGCAGAATGATAGGGTTATTGCCTATGCATCAAGAGAACTAAAAATTCATGAGAAGAACTATCATACTCATGATCTCGAGTTAGATGCTTTAATCTTCGCCTTGATGATATGGAGACATTATCTCTATGCTGAAAAATGTGAGATATATACTGATCACAAGAGTTCAAAATATATTTTCTCACAAAAAGAACTCAACATGAGGCAAAGGAGATGGCTTGAACTGCTCAAGGATTATGATTGCACGATACAATACCACCCGGGGAAGGAAAATAAGGTTGCGGATTCTTTTAGTAGAAAAGATCATGGAGTTTTGAACATAATGAGAGTGCAAAGTGATCCTATTTTCATAGATCTAGTAAAGATGGATATGGGAATCACCATGAAGGGTGAAACATCGATACTTTTTCAAATGGTTTCCAAACCATCTTTACTAGAAAGGATAAACTGTTCTCAGGTCACTGATGAAGAGTTGAAAAAGAAGATTAAAGCTGTGAATGATGGGCGATTGAGTGACTTTGTGTATGAAGATGAAATTTTGAAATTTGGGAGGAGACGTTGTGTTCCCGATATACCTGATTTAAAGAGGGAATTGTTGGATGATTCTCATAGTTCCAATTTCTATATACACCCTGGGAGCACCAAAATGTATAGATATTTAAAGGGGCATTTTTGGTGGGACAACATGAAGAGGGAGATTGCTGATTTTGTGTCAAGATGTATGGTTTTTCAACAAGTGAAAGCTGGAAGGCAACTGCCTGGTGGAGTATTGCAACCTCTTCCATACCTAAGTGGAAATGGGATAATATTACGATTGACTTTGTCATGGGACTACCAAAGACTCCTAGAAAGAATGACGCAATATGGGTCATTGTTGATCGTCTCATGAAGTCAGCACATTTTCTTTCTATAAGAGAAGATCTACCACATGAACGTCTAGTAAGACTATATATTAATGAAGTTGTGAGACTTCATGGAGTAACCTTGTCTATTATCTCAGATCGTGATCCCCTTTTTATATCAAGATTCTGGAAAATTATTCAGAAGGCCTTGGATAATGAACTTCGTCTGAGCACTGCTTACCACCCTCAAATAGATGGACAATCAGAACGAACTATTCAAACCTTAGAATACATGTTTAGTTCATTCTCACATGACTTTCAGGGTATGTGGGATCAATATTTAACTCCGGTAAAATTTTCCTATAATAATAGCTTCCATTCAAGTATTCAGATGGCACCATATAAAGAATTATACGAAAAGAGATGTCGCACACCAACCTGCTGGGATGTCGTTGGTGAAAGAAAACTTGTAGGCCAAGAACTGGGGGAGGAAACGATGGAAAAGTTGAAGGTAATCCAAAACCTCATCAAAGCAGCTCAATGTAGGCAGAAGAGCTATGCAGACAACCGAAGGAAGGATTTGGAATTTCAGGTAGGAGATCATGTTTTCATGAAGGTATCTCCATGGAAGGGAGTTATATATTTCGGTAAGAAGGATAAATTGAGTCCCAGGTACATCGGACCTTTCGAAATTCTAGAACGAATTGGGGTTGTAGCTTACCATTTGGAAATGCTGCCAAGTCTCTCCAAAGCTCATGTTGTATTCCACGTATCACTGTTGAGAAAATAGATGCCTGACCCAAAGAATGTACTCACTAATGAGGAATTAGAACTGGAACCCGATCTGTCTTATTGTGAAGATCCCGTTAGGATTCTTGATACAAGATAACAAGTGTTGAGAAACTGGATGACTCATCTGGTAAAAGTTCTATGAAGAAACCATAAGATGGAGGAGGCAACGTGGGAACCCTAGGAACTTATGATGAAAAATCACCTGAGTCTTTTTATACAGTGATATTATATGAAATTTCGAGGAAGAAATTATTTGAAGGAGGGGAGAATGTAACACCCCAAGGTTCCATGGTATGCTTCTCTTTGAATATTTCAGTAGTGTGTGTTGTATGCAACTTCGAGTTCTAACACACAGCACAACCAATCAAAGTAGCCGTTATGAATAGTAATACCTAATTTTTGAAATTTTATAAATCTTATCTTTCAAAATGGACTTCCTTTTTGGATTCATAATATCGAATTTAGCCTAGGGTGAAATTTTGGAACTTTTCGGATAACTTTTATATTTTGATGAATAGTGAAAGTTACTAAATTTTAATTAAAAACAACTTTATTAATCAAAATAATTTATAGTGATAAATTATACTATTGAGTGGTTTTAAAGTATAATTATAATATAATTTTACCATTTTATCCAATGATGGTCATTAGAATTAATTTCACTCCGAAATTGGACATAAACAATTGTCAATCTTTTTATTGATATTGTTTCTTAAAAACACGCTATTTGTTTTAAAAACGGAAAATAATTATAAAATTAATTAATGAAACTTATATGTTTTGAATTTTTTAAAGTAGACACCATTTTTGAATTCATAATATCTATTATAGCTTAGGGTGAGTTTTTGGTATTTTTCCGAAAAACTTCAATTTTTGATGAATAGTGAAACCACTAAGTGGTAGTTTAAAAACTAATTTTTCGTGTAAATGAATCATTACCACTTCTGTGATTTGATTTTCAAAAATCTGACATACATGGTTGTCATTAGGAAGTAAAATGGGGTTCAATGGGATTAAAATAATTTTTTGGTGAATATTAACATTTAAGTTTTATTAATCATGATTAAAGTTAATTAGTGAAATTTATGGTAAAAATGATATTATAAAAATATGAAAATATCTTGACACTTTTCCTAACCTTATTGTATGAGTCATGGATGAATAATACAATCCATGGGTCAACATGGGGACCCCATGGAGCCACTTGGGTAAGAAAATGACATTAATAACTTTTTATTTAAAGTAAAAAATAAAATTGTCACAAACATGTGTTGTTTTACTAAAACAATTATTACATGAGGTTATATAAGTTAACATTTAGACTATAAATATTCGTTGCAAATATAAAACGATTTAATACATCATGGTATTTTTTTTTAATTTTTTAAAATTAAATAAATAAATTTATTTATCACACCATGATGATGCAGCGATTACCTCATTAATTATCGATTTAAATAAAATGAAAAGATAATGTAAAAACTAAGACATAAACTTGTCAAAACCTATTGGATGAGTAGATTTAGAACCCTTATCACCTTATCTTATAAATATATAATTTTGGGACCTTTGAAATCCGAAAATCATTTCATAATAATGTAACATTTCATGACTTTCCAAGAGTGCCCCTCCTCTCCTCTTATAAAAGGCCCACACCTCTACCACCTTATTTACACCATAAAAACCATTTGTCTTGGCCAACCTCTTCCCAAATACTCTCTCAATTTCCATTTATTACTCCTAGAAGCCTAAATTTGGGTATAAGTTTTCCCAAGGCAGTCATTGGCTCAAATCAAAATGATTTACCCTATTTTAAGGTAATATATTCTCTTATGTTCTTTTGTTTTATTTTACTTCTCCAACCCCTTACACTCTTTTTATTCCATTCTTTTGTAACAAAACCAGTATCTATAATATACTAGGATGTTTTCATGATAAGTATTTTATTTACACTTACACATACCTTCGTCTAATGGTTAAAGAACATACTGTTTCTGTGGGTGGCAAATTACTACCTCACGTAACGATGATTGTTCAATCTTCTTTTAACACCTCTCATGGTGGCCATTCTGATGATAATATTTTCATATATGACATATATATTATTTTTATGTTTTCCTTATTCTTCTTTATTTCTCATTTATGTAATACCTTAATGATTTCCATTATGGGTAAACAAGATAGTTTCATTTTAAGAAGTGCGGATTACCGCCCCCTCAAAGTGATTTGAATCGTTAATGCCATATGTGGGACGTATAAAGGATGGAGTAAATGATATTATATATGATATTATACTAGAATTATAATACACATTTATATCATTATGATTTCATTCCATTAAATAAGAAATATAAATGAAAGTATCGTTCATGCGTACGTACGGCTTATCGTCTCCATGAACGGTGCATTTCATTTCATACCTCTAAATGTTAAATAATATTATGAATGAATGTATATACTGGATATATATGATATATATGATATCTACATAATTAATATAATTCTGGATATAATGGATATTTTACCACATGAACAACTTGTAATTATAAGAAGTTTATTTTTGACTCAAGTACCAAAGATCGACAAAACGACCGTTATTAACATAAAAAATTACATAATGTTCATAACATGGTAATAAGTGATATAAAAGGAATAATAAACATGAAAAATGTTCTTAAGAAATTATAAATTAACTCTAGTTTATTATTCATGAGGTTAAATAACGGTTGATTCTAGTCAGACACGAGGTAAGGGACATCGTCTCATTCCTTATTTATTGAGGCATATTATGTTTTATACACAAATTTCATTTATACGGTGTATAAACCCCTTTGACTATTATGTTTATTCAAAAAGAATCTTTTTTATACGAATAGTTTTACTAAAAGACAAAAAGGAATGTTTTTCTTGTCATACGTATGCGGCGACAATGACTTCTCCGCCGCCGTGACCATTATTTGAGTTTCGGCTTCCTCTACAAGCCATAACTTTTTTTAAATGAAAAATAAATACCCAGTTTTAATTTTCTTTTATTTTGGTATTGAAAATGGTTTTTATAATGTTTTTATTTTATCAATGTGTTGTATTGATATCTTGTGATTGAAATGTGTAAATGTTATGTTTCTTTTATTCATGTTTTATGTGATATGATTATGTTATGGTTTATGATATGTTTAAACCTGTTCATATGAGGAATGCATTGGACTCAATAAGTGACGGGTGGATCCTGCTATAGCTCCTAGATGCATCAGTAGGTATCATGAGACAAACTAGTGTCTTGTCACGAGGCCTTGATAAAATCTTATTTGTAGTCTTGGCACGAGGCCTTGCCTACGTGGTTATGATAGTCTGGAATTATGCATTCCATCATTACGAAAGTGTTTATTGATATTGCATGTGATTATTCGACAAGTAGAATATCCATGTGAATAAGTAAATTGCCTTATTTCATTTTATTTTTTCCATATTATGCTGAAGTTCAAGTTTAAAAGGCTTTAGTTTTAGTTATACATTGCCTTAAATGTTAATGTTTATTTATGAACGCTTCCGCTATATTGTTATCCTTACTGTGCATCTGAGCTCACCCCTTCCAATGTATTAATTTTTCCAGGATGTGATGGAGTATATTATGAACGACCTGCAGGGACGGTATGAGGGGATATGAAGACAAGATGTTGTTGTAGTTTTGTTTTACTTTATAATGTAATGTAAGACATATGAATGTATCTACTGTTTCCAAGTCTACTAAAATAATCGGTCTTTAGAGACTTGATATTTAGTGATCATGCCAATGTTACGAAATAATGCACCGACTCTGGGTAACTGGGGTCTGGGCGTTACATCAGTGGTAGACCATACCAACTTTGGACCCAAAATTGGTGACTCCCTTGGGGATATCCAGCATTGAGGTGATCTGCACGGTCTCCTATAAAAGGAATCAAACAGTGACATTCTGATTGTGTAGTGTTGACTATTATTCTATGGGAACTCCATCAGGGGAAGTTGGTCCTCCCAACTATGGCCAATATCAAGGATTCAAGCATAAAGCATGTCCTAGAGTGTTTGTATAGTCTTATTAATCTGACTATCTATCTGAGGATTGAAGGCAGGGCTCAAGAATTACTAAGTCCCAAACACCTCCTATAACCCCTTCCACAACTGGGATGTAAAATGACTGTCGTTATCTAAGACAATCGTTGATGGAACCCTATGATGCTGCAAAATCTCCATTACGTAGAGGCTTCCCAAGACCTCCACTGATTCCTGATCTCAGATTGGTAGGAAGTGGTATGAATTGGTGTTTCGTCCAATGATCAACCATATGGAATCATGGGCCTTAGATGTACATGGTATCCCATCACGAAGTCTATATAGATTTCATCCCACATCCACTATGGAACCTCAAGTGGCTAAGTCAACTTTTCTAGAACCAGGTGTTCAACCTTCACTTGCCAACAGGTGAGGCATTGTGAAACGAACACTGCCACTGCTTTCATTATCATTGGGCACTAGTAATGATGATGAAAGTCCTAATACATTTTCTCCACAAAAGGATATACAAACAAAGGGGGTGTGTGGTACTCCCTCAACACCTCCTCTCATAGTGTCACGGGTACAATGGGACATCCAATGAAAAAAAAATGTGCTCCCAACCTTCAGAACATTTTTCCAAAGACTGTCCAAAGGATATCTGAGCATTTAGGGCCCCACCGTCAATGTTCCCAAGTCGATCCTTCTGAACTCACTGAAGGAGTGAGGGAGTCACAGTCCTAGAATAGATTTAAGCTACTCCATCTCTATCCATGAATCATATCTACAATGCTACTAGCTTCTCTATTGCCTCACTCTGCAATAGACTATTCACCTTAAAATACTCTTCACTATAGAAAACTCTTCACTCTAGGAGATCTTTGTGAGCCATCCAATAAGCGGTTAGAGATATTAGTGTTGTCCTTAGGTACAATCCAATACTGAAGTCCCTCTCATATGGGGAGGTAATCCCGGAAACATCTTTATAATTGATGTTATTGAACTCTTCTACTATTATTGGGAACTGAAAACTCAAAACACCAACTATCAAGTGGGTAATGCTGGCTGACTCAAGAGTTATCGGCTGCACCCTCCTATGTATGAGTTTATCTCGTGCTTCCGGGATTTCCTTTTTTTCTATGACAAAGGAAAACTCCATTCTAATTTTATTGATATATAGTAACCGTTTTTCCTAAAACAATCAATATATGCATGAACTATGGACGATAAGTCCAATATAAAACTATCATCGTAAGGCCTCGATGCTACCACTAAGAGATTCCAACTGAAACTCTCACCTCAAGGGTCAAAACACACCATTGACATATGTGTGATTATCATGTCTCCTCTCATAGGTATCTACAGACGTAACGGTCAAGTCAACAGTTTAATCGGAAAATCTATTTCTTGAACAAGGATCCAGATAAGAATGAATTATTATTACCTATTTCTATTGATACAAAAGTTAGTAGTAGACACCGACCATAGCTCAAATCATTCTTGGATCCCTTGGGTCACACTCCTTGACCACATGTAGCTACTTTTTCTCCTAGCCTCTAGCTCCCTGAGCCTGGTGGGGAGAAGATTGGTGTAGTGGTTGTAACATGTAGAAACGTATACCACATCCTGCTTATCTCCTAACTCCTCTTTCAAGTATACATCCCTGAAGATTCATTTGTCCCTATCACTTCATCTTCTTGAAACATCTTACATGCCTATGCCTCTAAGACTAATGTCAGTTTACTTCTTTCCCACTATTGACACCCACTAGTTGCATCTACTCAGCCAATGAATTTTCAACCACGATGGTTTTCTATAGCACCTTAACATAAGTAGAAATGCCTAGATGAATTGAGCTTGCTCGGATGTCCCTAAAAAAATACCACTAGGATGTATGATCCTTGAAGCACAGATTGTATCATATTCATCGAGTATGTAGAATGGTCAGTACACCACAATGAATATTAATTTAACAACATGTCGTCCTGTCAAAAATGTAGATGTCGTTGGGAACACAAACCCCATATCTTTTCATTACAAGAGACCCCCTTCTATGAGGTAGGTTTTCATGATCATTGAACAGAAAAGTCCCCTCATCGTAAGATAGGGGTAATATTAACTCTTCCATCACCCTAAAAATCCACATAGAATGCTAACTTCCAGGTCTACAATCTGATCTAATGGTGCCCTAGCTATATGGAAATTTTGTCACCACATCAAGCCAGTCCTTAGCCTCCTATGAGTCAGGATCGCCTCAAAACCTGTGGGGTATCTGTCACTGAAACTTGTGTAAAGAACTGATCCTATATGTTTCCTCTACCGATAGCTCTAGTAGTAACTTCCAGCCAATAAGAAGTTGTATCATTGGGACACCGCCCGAAGGTACCATCTCTGGTAACAGTCCCTGTACAGAATCCCCATCACACTATTGACCATCCCTGTGGTCTCACATTGGAATCCGGGATGGTTGTCTGTGTGGAGGAATCTTGGAAGTGAATCATGACCAACCACAGTAAATAAGTTATACATTCTGAGATAACTCAAAAGAGATAAATATAAAAAAAATCAAAACACATGCAACTAGTGTTTTTGTGTATCGAGTCGGCAAATAGACTTCATCGTCATTGTGTATCGATATGTCAGTCGTCGCACCAACCCTAGACTCCCCAATCTAAAACCCAAATTCAAGACACTTAATACTATTACTCCATTTAAAACATAAAATCTTAGTTCTCTCGATAGAACTGACCACCCTTTGATACCACTATGTCACGACCCATCCCCCAGGGCTCGTGCTCTGACTACGCCAATCCCACCTTCCGTAGGCCAGGGGTTGGCAACTAGAAAAAGAAAGAAAAATCCCTAAAATGTGAAGTCATTGCCCCAAAACCTGTACTCACATAGATAGGGAATACTACGCATAAGAAAAACACAACAGAAGATGAATGGTACAACCACCACTAAAAAAAATCACTGAGTGTAAATTTAGGTACTGAATGTAAAGGGAAAAAAAACAAGACCAGCTAAAATGGAAGTATAGAAAAGGTCAAAATAGATCATGAGGTCATATTCCAATAATCCTACTTGAAGGGTATGTACAGCTCCTCACTGCGGCTCTCCACGTCAACCAGTCACCTCCGTGTATCGTCTGTCAATCTCCTCTGAGCACCGCCTAGCCCTAAATCCTCAAGACTCATTCATGTAGTCCATTTTATGAACAAGACACAACATGGTGTGGGTGAATCCTGTATAGGGGTGAGTATAACAATACTCACTAGGTAGCCCGAGACCCCGGAAGGTCTCTTAGAATTACCCAAAAGAAAAACCACAAAGCATGATCTAAATCATAAAACAAAAATCCCAAGACAGCCTACACTAGGAATAACTTAAGTACATAATTTTAGGTGAGTAGTTATAAAGAATTTTCATCTTAATATTTCATGAGGCTCTACTTTTTCCCCACATAGGATCACTCATTGTTGATCCACATAGGATAGCTTGGTTCTAATCCACACAAGATCAATCAGTGCTCATCCACGCATGATCTCTATGTGCTCATCCACATAGAATTGGTCAGTACTGATCCCCATAAGAACACTCAGTGTTGATCCAAACTGGATCACTTTTTTCTCATCCACACAGTATCGTTCAGTGCTGATCCACATAGGATCTCTATTCATTCTTTACGTCTCCGCCTGCCATTGGATTCTTGCAAAATGCATGCATGATTACGGAAGGATTCACTCCTCAAGCCATCGGCCCTATTTCAACTGGAACGATGTCCCATGAAGATGTAACCTGATGAAACACCATGTTGTAACAGTTCCCACACATTAGATGGTGCGACAATTAAACACCCATTCTATTAGTTATTATAATTTTAGTACTAAGGCCAGGTTGGATTTAGGGTTGATCGAACCCAGAAATTCCCCAACTTCCTCCAAAACTCATGTGGAGTATCACAAAAGGTGCACCTATTCCTAATAGTTTTGGTTCCATAGATGGTGCTTCAAATAGCCGTATGATTTAGGAGATACACCCATCTAAGAGTAATTGGGCTGAAAAAGGGTCTGGGTCCGGTCCGACCCAGCCCGTTGGGCCCAGTCCGAAGGGGTCGGGCTCGTCCCAGTTCGGTTGGCCCCGGTCTGGCATGCTGGGAAACAGGCTGGCCCAGCGCACCCAGCTTGGTGTGGCCCACAGGCCGCAGAACCACCCATCCCATTTGCCGGGGGCATGTTTTATTCCCCTTCTCAATGGATAGATGTCTGTTCGGTCTCAATGCAGCGGCGCCAGTTTTCGCTGCTCCGTCTGGCCTTTCGGCTCAAATTGGTCACTCGTGGGGACCCATGGAGCATGAGTCTTCCCACTGTCATGTCTCGAAGCTGTGGCCTTCCTTCGTTGTGTGCTGCCATGGCGTGCCACCCAAGCGTCAACATAGTCGGTGAAGGATGCCCCCACTGCCCTTCATCTACCATGGCTCAGAGTTGAAACCCTCATCCATGGTGTGAATCTATCATTAATGCAACCTGTGTCAGCCGACCACCATTTTCTTCCACGGTTCCTTCGTGTGCGGCCTCATCTTCACTGTCGGCGGTTACTAGCTGCCATCTCCCATGGTCGCTACTGCCACCGAACTGGTGAAGCTTCTATGGGCCACTAATGAAACTCTGGTAATCTGATTTTGTTTTCGTTTATGCCTATAGGCCACATGAGATGGTTCCTACATTGTACGGCCCCCGGTTCCACCTTGTCGCCACATCTATCGGTCACCCCCATAGAGTGAAACTAATACTGAGATCAGCAGAGGGTTGGGGCCTTATTGTTTCTACCCATTCCCTTTGTGTTAGCATTATAACATGGGAAGAGTTCAACATCATCAAATGATATAGAACAATTTAACTCCTAAAACAAAACCCCCACCTCGATCTCGTTGGAAGTCGCTACGGGAAAGGAAGGAATTTCCCGGTCCAAGGGTGTTTCGGACGAAGGCGATGATTCACATCTTCTAGCAGTCATCGTTGAATCCTCCAACGGTCATCAAGGCCTCATTCTATATTGGTGGATAATGATACGGAACTTCACCAGAGGTTCCTCCCTTGAGTTCCAAAAACCAATGTCAGATATTTTTTTAAATAGACAAAACCTAGCATCAACACACCACACAATTAATGAGGTTCATTACTGAATTGAATTAATAAACCTATTAATTCTCCCAATTATGTGGTTACACAACCAAGTGTAATCGGTCATTTAAAGGTAAGAAAACTCACCTGTCCTGTGACTACCACTAAAATGTTAAAAGAATGAAATAAAATAAATCATTGTGTTATGTTATTATTTTTTAATGTAAAGTCCAAAAATTAACTTTTTCGTCCAACCCTTGCCAATCGAAGTTAAGGATCCCTTAAGAGAATCTCAGTGTTAAAGATTAAACAGTGCCCTCATATTTTTAATTTGTCTAGAGGTTAAAAACATAGAAATATTCTCCCTCAAGTTTACTAAATATACCATTAAAATTTCAAAAAATATTAATAGTCACCCTTGAGCAGCGTCGGTCGAGGTTAGGCTCTTCTTAAGGGAAACACTCCCGCAGAAGCTCAACTGTACTCTTGGATTTCCAATCCATGATACCATTTACAAGTTAAATAATTTAACAATAAAATAATTTTTACTTAATTATTTTATTTATGGACAAAATTTTACTTCCACTATTGGCCTGCACTAGCAAATGGTAAGGTCTTCTTAAGGAAATCATTCTCTCATGAGTTCAGTGGTAGTCTCATATTTTTTATCCGAGTCACCATTCTTGAGTTATAAGCATTTGAAAAATTATAATAAATTTCATTTTAGTGACAATATTACATTGTATGAATATTTTGATGGTAAAATATGTCAGTATCAAACCATTGGATTGATGTTTCATAAATGTGGCTAGTTGGTATAGAAATCATTCATGAGATGACAAAGAATGTACAAGCTATCCAAAAAAATATATACTCTAATAAAAGGAAAAATAAATATGTTGATAATTTAATAATGAAATTTTAGGATTATATAGGGGACCACATATACATGAACGTACCACTATGGAAAGGATTATATTTTTTTGGAAGGAATTATAATAAAATACCAAGATATATTAGGTTTTGTGATTTTTTTAAGACTTGGTGTTGTGTTTTATCATATGATTATACCACACAACCTCTCTAATGTACATAATATCTTCTATATATAATTTTTGGGCAACCACATGCTTGAACCAACTTATATAATCATAGATAACGAAATAGATATGATGCCTTGCCTATCCTAAAATGAATAACCTTTCTTAAAACATGATACCTTAGGGGATGTGTTATAGAGGTAATAAAATTTTATGATAATGTTTATTTGGAGGAATCACATGTTATAGGATGTAATGTTGTGGCCAGAGGAAGAAACAATAACTAATTAATCACATTTAGACATGGTTTATGTATTTCCCATTTTTTTATGATGAAATTATTTGAGGGAATGTAAACCTACAATAAAACCATAATAAATATTAATTTGATTAAAATATTAATCACACAGTACACTGAATTTATTTCATTATAATTATATAATAAAATACTAGAGAGACATATTTTCTATAATGGATATATTAAGTTATACTAAACACATCAAAATAATAGAAGTTTGATAATATTAAATTCCATAGGATTATTAAATGATACACTATTATTGTAAATAAAATTTTAAGTAATGGAATTGATAATATATAAAAATTAGGAGAGAAAGAATATTTTAGAGGCCATTATGAAATTTCTATGACCAAATTATTCTTATTAATAGATGTTAAGATATTTGACTAATGATTTTTATTCCTTAAATTTGAAATTCCATGATCTAAAACCATTGTTACTCTAATGGTATTGATTTTTCTAGAATAAAGGCTTCTTAATGAAAAGTCACAAAATTAATAAAACAATTTGTACCACATTTTCAATAAATACTCAAACATCATCTCATATCATTTATTATTGAAATGATTGACAATGGTTCCCTAAATTTATTGTTTATTTCATTATATGAATCATATATTTTTCTGATGAGTCATTTCTAAAAATCATAGAGGCTAACTAGAAGCTTAATCATTCTTAATATCTTTTTTTCATTTCCATTTATCAATACATTTGATTTATTTAAAATTGTATGCCAATTTATTTGTGATACATTATTCTAAATCCCTTATTGTAATATTTATTAGAAATTAGTATTATCTCTCACTCTACACCCTTCTCATGTTGTTATAATGCCAAAATATTTCCAAATATAGATTTAAATTCACCATGTATTCTATGTATTTATGGCTTAATTGATGTATTATTTTATTTGTGGGAATATTTTTTAGGAAGGATGATGTAGATTTACCAGGTGGAACTTCTATAGGGTCCGTAGTGGATTATACTAAATTTACAAAAACATAACCCTTGGCATAAAACCTTGATGACCTTGATGTTTCTCCAAAATGATATTTTTATCCCAAATATAATCCAAATATGTGTGCATATACTCCTACATTTTTAGAGGTTATTTTTCTATAATTTTTTTAGACACATATCATTGAATAATATTTTATATATTCTTTAACTTATATTATTATCCATGTAAAATGATGGTTCCCTGCCTTATTACTCCTTTATATTTCCAATGATAAGGTAACATTCATTTTGAATCTAAATTTATTATAGATTCTAATTAAATTGATGATAATTTACCATGATAATCATATTATCTCATTAATGATGGAAACCATTAGAATCTATATATCAATTATTTATATATAGATAAATAATGATTACCTATATGTACTTATTATATAAGTTCATTAAAAATATTACGTGTAGTATTATTTATCCATTCCATTATATAATGGATTATTTAGAGTTATTATATTATGGCAATGATTGATTTTCTTGAAATAGATTCATTTGTATCCACTTTTAGGATGAATCAAAAAACATACTTATACACACATGAATATTTTTTAGTTTAATTTTTCTGTATACTTAAATTCTATTTCATTATTATCTATTGAGAATAATTTTATCAATACAATTTAATAAATATTATATTTTCTTGTTGAATTATATAAAATAGAATACAATGAATCCTTTTTTGTTAGTTATTAGTTTTCAAATATATCGTAAAAGATAGTGACATCAACATCCATAAAATCATACAAATTGTTGAAGAATAAAATTAGCTAGAAATTAAACATTAAATATAGAATTTTAATTATCTCAATTATGTGAGAGACATAATTTTTATTTTTTTAATGTACTATTAGAGATTCCATGTATGGGGTGTTTTCATTATAAAACTTCTATGTATTTCATATTTAATCATTTTTATTTTGATCCTTCCGGATCAATTAAATTCTAGGGCTTATAATTTTTATATTTAAAATATACTATTCCAAGAAGTGTTGGGATGGTATTTCTACTAATCATGTAGATCAAAGAGGAGTTTTTAGCATGGATCATTCTACAACCAATGGTTTTCAAATAAATTTCTATGGTGGAAACTTGTATTTTTTTTAAAAATATATTATTAATGTTCTATGTCTTGTAACTTGTATACCATACATATAGTTAGTGTAACTCTTACTAGTTTTTATTAAAAAGTATATATTTTATTAATGGAACTATTGGTAATATATTTTTATTATATCCTTCATAAAATTATATAGATTTTCTATAAAACTCAATGTTGTTTTTCTATATTATTTTTTATATTTTAAATATAAGGAAATGTAAAATTTCTTTATGTGAAATTTTTTTAGGATCTCATAAAAAATAATCAATTATTAGGAAATTTTTATTAAAAGACGCATGGTGGAAATTAGCGGCTCTGTTTTCCTAATGGAAATTTCTCCCACAAAAATCATGAAAACTATTTAATGATAGGACAATTTTTCCATCAAAATAACCACTTAAAGGGGATTGAAACGTTTATTATGAAATTTATATTATGATATATATTAATATATGTAATAACTAACTATATAAATAATGTAATAAAATTAAAAGTAAATTAAAAATAAATAAATACTATGAAAATACATAATGTTGTTCATAAAAAATAATAAAAATTTATTAAAATATGTTTTTTAATAAAAAATATTTATCCCTATGGGGATATGGGGTCAAATGATTTTTTAGGAGGATACCATAAAACATATCTCATAGCGTCATACACATGAATGTGGAAAATAGGATTCCTTCCACCCCATAACTTGAATTGAATTAAAGTTTCCATTTTTATTGGTACATGGTTTAGTGTTTATGCCACAGTTTGTAATATATATCAACAAAAGTATAATAAATGACCTTAAAGACCCATCATCTAACTTACCATGTATAATAATGTATGGTTAAACCTTTAGATAACCCCAATCCATTATGGTGTGTATGGTGGTGTCAATTGAGATAGAATCAAATACTGCAACAAAATATTGATAAACTCATCATAAATATGTACACTACCTCAAACCAACCAAATCATTTTATATATTAATTAAAATTTCATTATATACTTAATTCATGAATTATTTTAATTTCTCAGATGTATATGACATATACATCATCATGTAAACTAATGCATATCTACTTAAGTCGTCAATAAATGTTATCAAGTATGAATACCTACTTATAGATTCTCCATGAAATTGTATTGACACATTTGTGTGTACAATTACTAAATGATCTATGGACCGTTAACCTATTCTACCAAATAGTGGTTTGTGATTTTTTCTATGTAAAAAAAATGAAATATTTCATTCTTTTTTTTAGCTCCTAAGAGTCTTAATAACAATCTTATCATAGCTTTTCTGAACACTTCTCAATTACATGACCATGATACTGATGCCATATCAAAGTGTTATATGAATATTTCTAACATCATTCATTATTATTTGAAATACATAATTTTTTTAATTTAATAAATAAATACTGTAGTTTAAATGTTCTATACCATGAAATTTATTGTCTTTAAAATACGAACAAATTTAATTTCCATACATGAAAATAAAACCATCTGTATCTAGATATAAAAAATAAATTTTGTTCTGGGTAACAGTTGGTACATAAAAAGAATCCCTTGATAGTAGTTCATTCTTATTGGAAATTAAATGTGGTAGTCAACAATGGATAGAGTGTCTAGCTACACACTATTTTCATATCACAATTTGACATGTCCTCTAGAAATCATTTTGAATTGACATCATTCGTAAATTTTGATACAAATGTGAGAACCATAAGGTTTATCTAATAAATAATTTGTATATATTGATAGATTAAACGTGATGGGGAACACACCATTAGCTTCCACTTTCTTCTGTGTGTTTTTATTCTTCTAGTGGCATCTCTTACCACATGAAAAACATACAACCTCATTTTCCAAAATTGTCCTATGAATATTCCTTTTCATGGAAGGATAATCCTCGGGATCTATTGACCTTTTATGTGTATTTTCCCTTTCACCTTGTTATTCCTCATCTTAGTCATTGTGAGGAATATGGGGTTTTCATGCCCCATTTCCCTATGAAATTGGAATATAAATGTAATATGTTCTTAAAGGATCTTGTAATTATTCCTCATGTAATAATTAAAAATAAAACTGTAGAAGGTGTTGGGTTATGAGGAACATATGAGATCAATGCATAACCCATAAAGGTATATAATTTTTATGATGCATAAGTAATCAATATATCCAATAATATTTACTACATGAGAAACAGTTTGAACAAACCCTTCAAACACAGTTTTACATAGATAATTGGATATACCATATCTTCTTTTTCTCTCATTTATTTGATACATATCAAGAAGGGGATACATTATAATATACAGATCCATGTCCAAATTTTGCTTAAAATTATCAATGGCCATGGATGATAGCATGAAACACTAAATATTTATAGCATCATTGAAATGTTTCTCATATAGAGATATCACTTCCTCACTAGCCTCATTTCCATGCGTAATAGGAATATGTTCTACTAGCACATCCATTTTCATTTAATGGCATAGGGTAATGCCTAAGATCCTTTTCCCTTCATGGAATTTTTTCTGGTGAGAAAGATATCCTTATAAACAATGGATCATAGTTATACATTTGAATTAATTATAGTTTACATTATATAAAAAATATGAACATTTTTTAGTACTTTGACTGATAATATTTTTAAATATAATTACTATATTTATTAATCTCTGATTCTTTTATTGAATCATAATAGACCTCAACATTAGCATTAGAATATCTTATATCTTGGGTATTTAACTAAAAATGATCCATATTTCCCTTCTAATCAACCAAAATTGTTTGTTCATGTGACA
Organism: Viscum album; assembly: GCA_963277665.1. Lineage (NCBI taxonomy): Eukaryota > Viridiplantae > Streptophyta > Magnoliopsida > Santalales > Viscaceae > Viscum > Viscum album. The sequence continues at coordinate 839,921,389 of OY728147.1, read as the reverse complement.
CCACAATATTATAAGGTATGTATCATTTTTAATTTAATATCATTGATATCTTACATCACATAGATTAACAATCATAAAAAATGAATATATATTATTATTTAATTGTGAATGTTATCACATAGACATAGGAATGGTGAGAATGAATGATATTAAAAATATTTTAAAAATATATTTTAAACAATTCTATGAAATGAATTTATTGTTTATAGGTAAATTATAAATAAAAATAAATACCAATTGAACATTAAGAATTTATTTTATAAAAACCCAAATTTTATGCCAATAGTGTAACATTATCATAATAAATTAAATTTAACACTATTATTGATTGATATTCAGAAATTTTTTATTTTATTTATTGAATCAAATGTTTTTACCTTTATCCAGTATGTTTTAATTCCTTAAGAAAATAATAAAATAAATTTTAATCACAAAAGCTATACTTTTCAAAAAAAATCTTACGCCTTTAATGGTGTACCTATTTGAAGTTATTGTTTATTTAATGTGAAATAAAAAATTAAATTTATAATATAGGATTATGAAAATTATATTATGGTTATTTTTTTTGGAATTTCTCTAAGAAGGTTTATTTTTTTGATGAATAGTGAAATTACTGAGTTTTAATTAAAAATTGACATTTCATTTAAATAATTTATAATGGTAAATTATAATTATAACTCGGTACAAAGTCACATTACATAAATTATACAATTATTAATCTAATTTTGGACTCTCTAATAATTTATAGTGAATTTAGATATAAAAACTTTAAACATTCAACTATTCTCACTTTAAAAACATACTTTCTCATTCCAACTTTGAGATTAAATTTAAATCTACTTTTACCAATTAAGTGAATTGTATTTTTTAAAATAAATTCCATTATTTAATTATAAGGATAAAATTATGTTTTTAGGTTATTTTCATTATTTTCATAAAACTTTTACCCTAGTAAAAATGAAATATTTACCGTGATATATATAAAATAATGAGATGGGTTACTGTTAAAAGGTAAATACATAAAATAACTAAAAAATATAACATTTAATGGTTATTTTATGTGTTGATCTACCCAAAAATCCTTATGAACATTATTTACATAAAAAATTCTTGTATGTTAATTCCCCCTCAATGTGGTTGTCATTAATTATTTGATAATCATTTTTAATCAACTAAAACCATCCCAACTTACGTATATTTACCCCCCCCCCTAACAACTACATTTCTCTAGACAATATTTTAAGTTAAAAAAGTATCTATGAAAAACATCTCCTCTCCACTCTCCCAAATTCCATGTTTTTGTGGTCTCATTGGATGATAACATCCCATGCCTTTAAAATATTATTAAAGGAGGTGATATGCAATAGGATAATTTCTCAAACAACCTCTATTATTTTAATTTTATTATTGTTATTTATACCCACCTACTACATCCATCGTGGAATAATTACTCCAAAATAGTTTATATACTATAATGGTGTGTTTCAAATTGAATATCTTATATTTATCACTTTTATTACCTCCTCTTATTCAATGATATGATATTACTGTTTAAATTATGCAAGTCAATCGCCTCCATGAAAAATGATTATCTTCGTTTTCCATTACCGCCTCCATAGAAGGTCCTAAAACAATTATTATAGATAAATTATATTTTTAATATTTATATTATTTCATATTCTTTGTTGAAAAACTAATATATATATATTATATTTAATAAAATGAAACTAGATTGTGATTTTCCGAAAGACCGCCAAAAATTAAACTAAATATTTATCATTAAAAAATTTTCAAATGAACCATCCTAATGAATGAAAGAAATATAATAAATTTTAAAATTTACACTTATTCACGTTCATAAACACCATTTAATTTCACTTTTGAATACTTTTTCCATTTGACAAGAAAATATATAATGATATTTAAATGAAAAAACCATGATACCATGAATCAGACTCAACCTAAAAATCAAAATAATTAAATAATATAATATAATAGGTGGAAAGAAGTTATAAAAAGGTCATATATGTTATTATAAATATGATTATAGTTTTATAATTAATTAATAACGTTCTTCAAACCATTATAAAGTATTTTAACTAACCATTCTCTAACGGGAAGCGTGAGGTAAGGGATTCTCTTATATATTTTTATTATGTAATATTTCTGCCTTATTCATGAAATATTTATTTTTTGTGGTGTACATACTACCAATTTATATATAATATCATGAATAGTATTACCTTCATGATATTCAATTTTTTTATAATTGTTACTTTTATGGGTGTGGGATCCTCCTTGTGGGGTGTGTGTTTGAAACTTCTTTATTTTAATGATCACAAACCAGGATTATTTTAAAACTAATGATTTTAGTATTTTATGATAGCATTATAAATGGTAATAATGTTTTTATGAGACTTTTGTTAAGTGTTATGGAAAGTCACCATCAACGGGAAGTCACCACCAGGACTTATTGTCGTTAGAGAGGAGCTATCACTGAAGTCAGTTACCTCTAGGTAAAATCTACCGCTACGGCGAGTTATCTCCAGGGATTCACCAGAAGACTTGTAACCACAAAAGATTCCCTTATAAACACTCTTCCTCTAAGGACCTACCCTCATCACCTTTCACTGTTAGACTCTAAGTCACCACTGGCCTATGTTACTGCTATTATGAGATATTGAAAAATAATGAGTCACAACCACCTTCTTGTTTCCATTACTTTCAAGGAGTTTCACATGAATGGCTTAAAAAATATTTTTATTAAATAATTAATTGACGATGTATTGAGGTCATATTCATTTTTTATCAGAGGATTGTGAATATACTGAATCATATTATGACATATCTACATAGAGGACATCCCTCTATATATATATATAATGATTACTCACTGAAAAAACCAACTTAAAAATTGTGTGATAGAATCTATGAAGCCTTACAAGATTACTAAGTCATCTTCATTAAATATCGATGATAAAGATGAGAAAAATTCCTTAAAAAGATTGATTAAGACACTAAAATAGATCAATTGGAAGATTACTGCAAAACATGTATGATCCACTTTTTCATTACAACATTCAAACAGAAAGCTTGAACTCCAAACCAAAGGTTATGTGAGGACTTTCACTATTCTGAACATACCGGACTACGAATAACTGTTTTATTTATTTCTCTTGTCGTTTGTTAATTTCTCATTTGTGTAGTGTGTTTTTATTTTATTTTCAAACACTTTTTCTCCAACACTAAAATAGAGAATAATTATTATTATCTCCTTCCATTAAATCTATTTTCTGAGGGTGTTCCTCGAATAGGTCCTTATATGCAATGTGATATATTTACATACCATGTATAACTATGGAATAAGAACATTATCATGGTTATATTTCATATATTTATTGAAAACATAATCTAGGTTGTGGATTTGTTTGATTATTATTATTTTCTGCTTAATAGTAGTTGATTTCAAATTAGAGGGGATTAATACTCTTATTGGGGATGAATCTATTGTTTATTCTTCTATGTTACTATTTTTTAATAACATAACCCAGATTGTTTTTAATGTCTATACAAAAATATTATTTTTTTATAATTAATCTTAACTAGTGTTTATATTTTTTTTGTTCACGTAAATTGATTTTAAATGCTATGTTAATTATAAAAATTATTTTAAGTTATACATAATAACTCATTGAGAAATATTTTAAAAAGAATTAACTTATATCATTGTTTTATTTTCATTAATTTACATGTTTATTTTATTGAGGGGATATTTTTAATATTTATTTTTTAACAAAAAAAATTATTGGGAACTCAATTCACCCACTCTTGAGTTACTCCCTCTGAAAGACATTTGGAATCAAAGAATTTTTTAATTAACAAATCAAATTTGATTTTCATTGTGTTCTAAGGAATTTTTTTTTACCAATTCTAAATTCTGGATCATTATGTAGAATAGAAAATAAGGTCCTGCTACAAATAGACAGCCTTATTTTAAGGGTACAAATATTTCACAATGGAATATATAAATATAAATTTATTTATAATGTATTGTTTTTAACATATATACTGTAATAGAAGAATAGTATGAAATGCCAAAAATTTATAGAATCACTTGAAGTGGTACTATATATAATACATACAATAATAATTATAAATATATGAATGCTTTGGTTTTTTCCTTGGGAGATTATGAATTTAATATAATATCAACATGAAAATATAATTTTAAAATATGGGATACATTGTATGTTTTAGATGAAGCGACATAAAATGTAAAATAAATGAGGCTGAACACATATACAATCATTTATGATACTTTTAAAATTCAATATGATGATCATATTTCTGATATTTATCACAGGTTCAATGAAATAGGTAATACCATGAATTCACTAAGGAAACATGTGATTGATACAGATCAAGGGATGTGACTGTTTAGATGCTCACCAAAAATATGGAGAAGAACATCTGTGTCAATTATAGAATATTGTGATATGATTAAACTACTTATCATGGAATTGGGAGTAAATAAAATAATTTATGAATAAGATCTTGTAATTAAAAAGGGGATCGATGAAGATGAACCAAATAGTAAATTAGTAGACTTCAATACTACTACCACCATGTAACGACCCAAAATTTTAAATAAATCGTGTTTCCTAATTTTGTGTGTTATTTTATTTTTATACTCAACAAAAATGTTTCATTTGATGACATGAGTATAATTAAAATGAGACTGTTTGGTTTTTGACTGTTATATGACCATTGGTCAATATGACCGCTAGAAACTAAACATTTCGATATTTTCCCCTAAATACAAGTGATCTTGGTTAATTAATATAGAAACAAGATTCGATGGCCTCACCCAGTAGTCTTGGACTGATCGAAGCCCATCTAACATAACTTGGGAAGGAGGTATCACCACTGGGCTTTGCTCTGGACCAAACCCAAGTCGAACTTCATCGTGTGAAGCTATAACGGAATCTCCTTCGCGAGAAGTTAAAACTAATAGAAATTACTACTCGTGCGATGTTGGCTGAGCCTCCCTCAGATTCTCTCACCTTAGCACACCTTACACTTAGGTCATATGTTGGTGTGATAATGGGCTATGAAAGGAGACCGTAACTGCCTTGTGTAATCCTGTGTTTTAAATAAAATTTCTAATTCTTCTTATGATGATGTTTATGAATTTTCAAATGTCTGGATAAATATAGTATGCATATTTTTTTTGAATTTTAGAGAAAGGATATTTAAAAAAAAATGTTTATGTAAACCTTAAATAATTAAAAATGTGTAATGATTTTCAAAAAATGGTCTTTTACAAATATGTTCAGTACGAAATTGAGAGTCTAATAAGATCAACATAATTTTTTATGAATAGTAAATTATGAATAGTGATTTTATGTTAGGATTAGTAATGTGACCAAATGGATTAGTAATCTCATTTAAAGAAAGTATTAATATAATATATACACCTTGATTAAGTAATGTGATTCAATAAAATGGTTAAATAACAGTTTCATAAATTATTAGTCAAGTATTAGTATTTCGGGTGAATAATGTTTTTTAATTAAAAATTAAAAAATTTAGAAAATTATTTTTATAAAATGAATTTCATTTTTGAACTCAGTGCATCGATATTATGTTAAGGTAATTTTAACAAATTTTTTTGAAAAAAATGAATTTTCGGTGAATAGTGTATATATTTAAAAATTAAATTAAAAATATTTAGAAAATTATTTTTATAAAATAAATTTCATTTTTGAAATCAGAGCATCGATATTTGGTTAAGGTGATATTTTGGGATTTTTCTGAGAAAGTTGAATTTTTTGATGAATAGTGACAATATAGTTTTTAAGTTATGGGTGTTTAATGACATCATTAAATGATGTATTAAGTATGTACTTAATATGGTAGACTGAAGAATAGTAGGATAAGGTATGAGGTGTCCCAAGTGGCCAATACGATGGGAAATTACCATGGGCAAGCCCATGGTTTTGCCGAGACCACCAATGAGATGTCCCTTGGCCATTAATGCCTTGTCCCCTCACATTCCCTATAAATACCAAGCAATATTTTCATCCATTCGACTCCAAACTCTCCCCCATTTAATCTCTGGTCTCATTACCTCCCATGGAGTCCTCCCAAGATTTCACAAAGCCCTCAAGGTCCCAACCTTTGAGTTTTAAGCGTTACGTTTTAAGGTAAGGGATCTTACCTCTCTCTTTCTTTTCAAGTAATCTATTTTATGTCATTTATTTTATTCTCCATGATCTTGTGTTGGAGGATGATATTTTATATTCCTATTACTTCCCTATTCATGTTCATATGATTAGAGACCCTTTATTTCTCTCATAAATTCATTTTAAGAAGGTTTAAGTGACGCCGTTAGGCTGCCGAATTTTTAAAGGATTCTTTCACCTTTCTCATTTTTTAAAGTTCTACTTTCTTGTCAAGTCTTTCAAGTTCTTTTTTATTATGTTGGTGGTATGATAGATATATATATAATACTGATATTTTATGTTCATATGATTATATACCCTATTGGATCTCTTTAATTCATTATTTTGACGTTTTAAGTGGCGCCGTTAGGCTGCCGAATTTTAAGGGATTCTGTCACCCTTCTCATTTTCAAGATCTATTTTCCGGTCAAGTCTTTCACGTTACTTTTTATTATGTTGGGGTACGATCTCTATATCTATCATACTGATATTTTATGTTCATATGATGATAGAACCTATTTGATCTCTTCAATTCAGTATTTGGATGTTTTAAGTGGCACCGTTAGGCTGCCGAATTTTAAGGGATTCTTTCACCTTTCTCGTTTTCAAGATCTATTTTCATGTCAAATCTTTCATTATCCTGTTTTTATGTTGGGGTATCATCTCTATGTCTATAATACTTCTACTTTATGTTCATATTATTATAGACCCTATTTTATCTCTTCAATTCAGTATATTGAAGTTTTAAGTGGCGTCGTTAGGCTGCTTAATTTTTAAGGGATTCTTTCACCCTTCTCGTTTTCAAGATCTATTTTCATGTCAAGTATTTCATGTTCCTTTTTATTATGTTGGGGTGTGATATCTATATCTATCATAATTATCTTTTGTTTTCATATGATGATAGACCCAATTTTACCTCATCAATTCTTTTTTTTGAAGTTTTAAGTGACGTCGTTAGGCTGCCGAATTTTCATAAGAGAAATATAATTTTCGTCTTCCATCCATGTTTTTCATTTCAAATGGTATGTCCTTAAAGTTTCATTAACTTGTTCATATATCCTTCATATTATGTCCCTCTACTATTTTATGGGTCATTTACGAATGTTTGACCCATGTCCCCTCTCTTTTCAATGTTTCCTAAAACCTCGTAACATAGCCGTTATGCTGCAGAATATCTGTCTCAAAATGTCTCTCTATTTTTCTAAAGTTATTTTATTTTATTAAGTTAACACTCAATGATCTCTCTTCTATAGGGTTATTCACATATAATCCAAAATTTTCTATTTTAAATTCTTGGATTTACATACAGGAGACCCACCTTCCTTTTCTGTGGGTTTTAATGTGACACAAAGATCATGTCTTTAAAGCAGTTTTCAAAATGTTATGATTATGAAATGAAACCCTTTTCTTTTATACTATATGGGTTTTTATGAAATTATTGATGATGATATATGTGTATCACATGATAATAAAGGTGAATTTAAGGGTGTTCCCTGATAGCGCTCCAATGCATTGGCTAAAGACTTAATCTCTAGAGATGACTATTTTTAATGACGCCTTGGTGAATAACCTTGGTTATTTTTAATGACACCTTGGGGATGGTCCTTGGTGAAATGGAAATGATTGTCAATATTAAATGTTGTAGCCACATCTTCAAGTTATGAAACACATTATTTTTATTATTATATGCCTCATGATCTCTTTCTCATGCCTTAAAGTTATTTCTCATGACTTTTGATGTATCTCAAGTTCTCATGTAAAATGTTTCCCTTGTTTCCCTTACTGGGCCTTTTGCTCACCCTTTCTTTTGATGTATGCTCCCAGGTTATGAGATGCTGTAATGAACTTAGGATGAAAAAAATGAATAATCCTTTCATGTTTTTAAGAAGAATGTTTTTTTTCTCATGTAATAAGTTCCTGGTTTCCAAGACACTAACCCTTAAAGATCCTCGGTTTTGTATAATGTAATGAAAGTTTATGTGAGAAAAATGAGGGATTCTATAGTTGGTATCAAAATATGGTTTAGTTATTTGTGGAAATTAGGATATGAAAGCTTTAGGAAGAAGCCTATAGAAATGTTTAAATACAGTAAATCTTCTTGGTATTTTGGTTAGTATTGAGTAAGGGGTTTCCAAGAAAATACATCCGTGTTTGGATACAATCAGGTAGAGGTCGCTCTGGCACAGATGTGCATAGGGTTAAAACCCGAAAACACCGCTTCGAGCTAGACTCGAACGGGAGCTGGTACATGACAATGGGCCTTGATGCACTCTTGGTTACGACACTCCCAGGGTAGATGCTTTGGTAAATTCATAAGCTTAGTATGAAACATTATTAAAGTAACAAAGATAAAATAAAATAATGATTCACATAAGAATATATGATCATCGATAAGCTAGTTTGGAACCTAGGGGATCACAAGTTAGCGTATACTTTTCTTCTACAAGTTATCCTTCTATGCTTTAAGTTCCTTTTCATGATTATTGGCTAAGTATTTAAGCCCCTGATTTTACTTTCTTTTCTTAGTTAATGGCGGGAAATGGAAGAACATGTCCCAACACCCAAATTGATAGGAAATGTGATGATTTCCATATTAATATGACAGAGATGATTAGGGGATTAAAAGATTATTATTATTTTGGAAGACGTTCACTATTTTGGGAACCCTATTTGATCGAGGTAAATAGATTAATATGGTATTTTCTTTGAGGAGTAAAGGTTGAATTATATTTTGAATAATCGATGAATTTAAGGTGGACTTATAGTAATTTAGGTTACTTATGGAAATGATTAACCTATCTTGGGGTAAATATTTTTAGGTTAGTTACTTTTGTTATAAGATGTTAGGAGTGGTTGATGTTGTTTGGAGATGAATGATAAAGTTTACCTTGGAAGACTATGTTATCAAATCCTTCTTGTATTTGGGTTTCAATCTTAGTTTGGTTTATTTTTGAGGATTTTTAAGGAATGTTATTTACGGAATGGTCTATGATGAACTCTGGGTAGTACTATGGAACTTTGAAGATTTAAAAGTAGTTTCCCTTCCTATGGGATTCTTTCTTTTTGAAGAGTTGTTTTATCTTACCCTTTATATTTTTGGTACAATGTTTAAAGATAGAAAAAATTGATAGTTAATATTTTGTGGATTACGTGACTCTCAAGAAGATGATTCTTGTGTTTTGATAAGACCAAGTGTTTTTGAATGCTCATCATTTGGAGAAAAGATTAGTTTTGGTAGAAACTTATTAAAGGATGAAACTCTACTTGAAGGTTGGTATATTTACTTATGTTTTTGTTCTATGTAGTAAATGAATTCCTCAAAATAATGAAAAGGAACGTAAATCAAAAACATTGTTGGATTATGTTTCCTACTAGGTAATCAAAGACCGTTTACACAAATCATAAGTTTGGGATTTTCTCGTGGTTAAATTTCTCGTAATCATGTTTTCTATCACTCTCCCTCAGAACATGACCCTTTGTTTTCTCCTCCATGTCCATGTTTTCCTACATGGAATCCTAATGTGGGTTAACTCGGGTGACCTTTGTACTTCCTTTTATTTCTTTTGAAGTAATAGTTTTACTGACTCCTTTTCCGATGTGGGACTTTCAATGAAATTTCAAAACCCAGTTTTAAAAAATGTGAGGACGCGATTTCTTAAGGGGGAAGATTGTAATGACCTGAAATTTTGAATAAATCTTATTTCCTAATTTTGTGTGTTATTTTATTTTTTTACTCAACAAAACTGTTTCATTTGAAAACATGATTATAATTAAAATGAGACTATTGGGTTTTTGAGTGTTATATGACCATTGGTCAATATGACCGCTAGAAACTAAACATTTCGATATTTGTCTCTAAATACAAGTGATCTTGGATAATTAATATAGAAAGAAGATTTGATGGTCTCACCCAGTAGTCTTGGACCGATCGAAGCCCATCTAACAGAACATGGGAAGGAGGTAGCACCACTTGGCTTTTCTCTGGACCACTCCCAAGTCAAACTTCATCATGTGAAGATAAAACAGAGTCTCCTTCGCAAGAAGTTCAAACTGATAGAAATTACTACTCGTGCGATGTTGGTCGAGCCTCCCTCAGATTTTCTCACCTTAGCACACCTTACACTTAGGTCCTATGCTGGTATGATAAGGGGCTATGTAAGGAGACCGTAACTTCCTTGTGTAATCCTTTATTTTAAATAAAAATTTTGATTTCTTCTTATGATGAAGTTTATGAATTTTCAAATGTCCGGATAAATATTGTATGCATATTTTTGGTAAATTTTAGAGAAAGGATGTTTTAAAAAAATGTTTATGTAAACCTTAAATAATTAAAAATGTGAATGATTTTCAAAAAATGGTCTTCTATAAATAAGTTTAGTACGAATTTTAGAGTCTATTAAGATCAACTTAATTTTTGATGAATAGTAAATTATGAATAGTGATTTTATGCTTAGGATTAGTAGTGTGAACAAATAGATTAGTAATCTCACTTAAAGAAAGTATTAATATAATATAGACATCTTGATTAAGTAATGTGATTCAATAAAATGGATAAATAACGGTTTCATAAATTCTTAGTCAAGTATTAGTTTTTTTGGGTGAATAGTGTTTTTTAATTAAAAATTAAAAATATTTATAAAATTAGTTTTATAAAATGGATTTCATTTTTGAACTCAAAGCATCGATATTATGTTTTGGAAATTTTTGGGGATTTTTCTGAAAAAAATGAATTTTCGATGAATAGTGTATTTATTTAAAAATTAAATTAAAAATATTTAGATATTTATTTTTATAAAATGGATTTAATTTTTGAAATCAGATCATCGATATTTGGCTAAGGTGAAATTTTGGGATTTTTCTGAGAAAGTTGAATTTTTGATGAATAGTGAAAATACCGTTTTTAAGTTACGGGTGTTTAATGACATCATTAAATGATGTATTAAGTATGTAATAAATATGGTAGACTTATGAATAGTAAGATAAGGTATGAGGTGTCCTAGGTGACCAATACCATGGGAAAGCCCATGGTTTTGCCAAAACCACCAATGAGATGTCCATTGGCCATTAATGCCTTGTCCCCTCACTTTCCCTATAAATACCAATCCATCCTCTCATCCATTCGACTCCCAACTCTCTCACAAAGAATATCTGGTCTCATTACCTCCAAAGGAGTCCTCCCAAGGTGCCTCCAAGCCCTCAAGGTCTCAGCCTTTGAGTTTTAAGAGTTATATTTTAAGGTAAGGGATCCAACCTCGCTCTTTCTTTTCAAGTAATCTCTTTTATGTCATTTATTTTATGCTCCATGATCTTATGTTGGAGGATGATATTTTATATTACTCTTAATTCCCTTTTCATGTTCATATGATGAGATACCTACTATTCCTCTCATCAATTCATTTTAATAAAGTTTAATTGACACCGTTAGGCTGCCGAATTTTTAAGGGATTCTTTCACCTTTCTCATTTTTTAAAGTTCTACTTTCATGTCAAGTCTTTCATGTTCCATTTTTTTATGTTGGGGTATGATCTCTATATCTATCATACTGATATTTTATGTTCATATGATGAGAGATCCTATTTTATCTCTTCAATTCAGTATTTTGAAGTTTTAAGTGGTGCCATTAGGCTGCCGAATTTTAAGGGATTCTTTCACCCTTCTCGTTTTCGAGATCTGTTTTCATGTCAAGTCTTTCATGTTCATTTTTATTATGTTGGGGTATGATCTCTATATCTATAATACTGCTCTTTTATGTTCATATGATGATAGACCCTATTTTATCTCTTCAATTCAGTATTTTGAAGTTTAAAGTGGCGCGGTTAGGCTGCCGAATTTTAAGGGATTCTTTCACCTTTCTCGTTTTCAAGATCTATTTTCATGTCAAGTCTTTCATGTTCCTTTTTATTATGTTGGGGTATTATCTCTATATCTATCATAATGGTACTTTATGTTCATAAGATGAGAGACCCTATTTTATCTCTTCAATTCAGTATTTTGAAGTTTTAAGTGGCGCCGTTAGGCTGCCGAATTTTTAAGGGATTCTTTCACTCTTCTCATTTTCAAGATCTATTTTCATGTGAAGTATTTCATTTCCATTTTATTATGTTGGGGTATGATATATATATCTATCGTACTGATCTTTTGTGTTCATATGATGAGATACCCTATTTGATCTCATCAATTCTTTTTTTTTTTGAAGTTTTAAGTGACCCGTTAGGCTGCCGATTTTTCATAAGAGAAATCTAATTTTCGTCTTCTTTCCATGTTTTTCATTTCAAATGGTATGTACTTAAAATTTCATTACATTGTTCATATATCATTAATATTTTGTCCCTATACTATTTTATGTGTCATTTATGAATGTCTGACCCATGTCCTCTCTCTTTTCAATGTTTTCTAAAACCTCGTAACATAGCCGTTATGCTGCAGAATTTCCGTCTCAAAATGTCTCTCTCTTTTTCAAATGTTCTTTTATTTTATTAAGTGAATAACCAAATATCTCTCTTCTATAAGGGTATTCACATATATAAAAAAATGTTCTATTTTAAATTATGGGATTTACAAACATGATACCCACCTTCCTTTTCTGTGTGTTTTAAAGTGACACAAAGATCATGTCTTTAAAGTAGTTTTCAAAACATTAAGATTATAAAATGAAACCCATTTCTTTTATAATATATGGGTTGTTTATGAAATGATTGAGGATGCTATATTTGGATCACATGATAATAAAGGCGAATTTAAGGGTGCGCCCTGATAGCGCTCCAATTCATTGGGTAACGACTTAATCTCTAAAGATGACTATTTTTAACGACGCCTTGGTGAATAACCTTGGTAATTTTTAATGAAACCTTGGAGATGGACCATGGTGATACTGAAATGATTGTCAATATTAAATGTTGTAGCCAAATCTTCAAGGTATGAAACACGTTATTTTTATTATGATATACCTCATGATCTCTTACTCGTGCACTAAAGTTATTTTTCATGACTTTTGATGTATCTCAAGTTCTCATGTAAAATGTTTCCCTTGTTTCCCTTACTAGACCATTTTCTCACCCTTTCTATTATTATATGCTCCCAGATTATGAGATGCTGTAATGAAATTAGGAAGAAAAAATGAAGAAGCCTTTCAAGTTTTTAAGAAAAAGGTTTTTTTTCTCATGTAATAAGTTCATGGTTTCCAAAACACTAAACCATAAAGATCCCCGGTTTTGTATAATGTAATGAAAGTTTATGTGATAAAAATACAGGATGCTATAAACCAAAAAAAGAAAAAATGTACAAGATGGAAATACTAGTGTGGAATCATCTCTTGATGATAATGATGATGTGATGGCCCACATGGCCAGAATATTAAAGAATATATATATGAAAAATAATTTCTCTGATAAATAATAAATTAGAGAGAAATTATGAAAATAAGGGAAAGTGAAAAAAGGACTAGAAAAAGGATGATACTCAAAATAAAATAACTTTTTATGAATTTAATATGAAAGAACAAAATAAATCTAATATTCTAAAATTGAAATATAAAAAAAGTATGAGGATAATGATAAAAGATTCCATAAATCCATGAAAGAAACATGGAGTGCCATTGAAGATAACTCAAGTGATCCAAACACTAATCAAGGAGAGAATTCTTATAGGGAAAATATGTTCTTTGTAGTAAGCACATCAGAGATACAAAATATTATTCCTACATTTCATAATTTTATCCCAAAAATATAAAAAAGATGATAATGACGTTATTTATAAAATCATTACCATTGAAGATCTGTATGAATACTGTATCATGATTTAAGATACCTTTCATGAGATGAATGATAAAAATAAATCACATAGAAAATATAAGTGTTTGATCATAAATATTAAACCAAAAATTTCTATTAAAAAATTTAAAAATGATGAATTTATGGAAGAGAATAATGAATTAAAATTATTAAATGAAATGACAAATAAATACATAGAAATGATTAAAAATTGTTTTAAAACATTAAAAAAATACATAGAAAACAAGATTCTGTATTGTATATAAATGGAATTAGTTATCAACCATGATAGAAATTTTTTTAAAAAACTATATTTACGCCCAATATCAATTCCGAAATTTCATATATTTCGAGTACCTACGCAACTGGACCGTATAATGTATTCATATCTAGTATCTTACAACCAATTTATTAGAAACTCATTACAAAATTATGGGTTCCAAACACTCTTATTACTATCATAACTGGACACAAGAATATTTGGGTACTAAAAATATATTTTCAATAATAATTGTTTTGTAGGAACCTTTTTGAAAACATCTTTCAAAATCCTATATTATTTGGATAGTTGATCTTACAGACATATGTCTAGTGATTATTCAAACTTCAATAATTTAATTAATGTATATTGTTGTCACGTAACATTTGGTGAGGTTGAAAAATGGAAAATCATAACCCTGGGAAAAATCTGAAATTCTAATTCAATATAAATTTCTAATGTTTTATATATAGAAGGATTAAAATATATCATTATTAAATTTCTCATTTATGTGATGATGAATTTTTATAAAATTTGAGAAAAATTATATTCATGTTTTTGAAGGAAAAAATGTTTTAATTGTTTTTCATTTTAAGCAATTATAATATTTGTTGTACTGATTTACATTCTTTATCTTCTCAAAATATTTCTTTCTTAAGTTCCTTTCAAAAAGAATCACGGCCTTTCAATTGGATAATAGGCCATTGAAATATTGATTCACAAAGATATCTAACTAGGAATGGATTAGTTATAGATCTACCAAATCATGAATTATCAAATACTAATGATTTTTATCCCTTCCAAAAAATGAAACTTGATAAGATTTCCAATAAATAAATAGTAAATATTCAACCATTCACATTCTAGAGTTCTTTCAAATTATCCTCTTTGGACATTCTAGAGTTTCTATTTTAAATGGATAATATTATTTCTATGTCATTTTTGATGACTTGTCTATATTTACTTTGTAATTCATTATATATCATTAAAATAAACCTTGTTATTGCCTTATTTAGTTTTCAAAGTCTCTAGAAGTTATAAGTGGATTTAGAATTAAGACCTTAAGAAGTGATCCTAGTATAAAATTTAAAAATCAGGACTTTGAATCATTTTGTTTTCTAAAAATAGTTATAACCACAAATCTTCTTCTCCTAAGATACCATTGAAAAATGGTGTGATACAAAGAAGAAATAATTCACTTCAAGAGACAATTTGTACTATGTTAAATGAGTATGAATTACCTATCTTCATTTTGTTAGAGGCTGTTAACATAAAATGTTATACTATAAATAAAGTATTAATTATTCCACTCTTAGAAATAACACCTTTAGAGTTTTGGTACAATAGAAAACCAATGGTAAATTATTTCAGGGTTTTTGGTTGTAAAGTATTTATTCGAAAAATAAAGGATAATTTGTACAAATTTTCTTCCATGTGTGATTAAGGAATTTTTCTTGAATATTCAACTACCAAAAAATCATATAAATTTTTCAATAAGTGGTCCAAAAGAATGTAATATTTTGTTCACATCAAATTGAATGAAATATACCTGAATGAACCTAATACTTTCTTAGAAAATCTTGAGGATGATCTGTCAAATCTGAATCATAATTCTAATCCTTTTATATTTACTATAAATCAAGTAGAAATTTCATCCATTGAACTAGAATTACCCAATCAGAATGAATATATCGAGAAAACCAACACCTCTTTTCAGATAATTGTTAATATATATATCAACCACTATTTAGATGATGTAATAGTAATCCAAGATAGTGCAACAAAATCAATAGATTCCATTAGGAAGCAAATTGAACACCAAGAATTCATCTCACATATTGAGACTAATAAAATTAATTATTCCATCAATGATGAATTCTAGGTAAGATATATCAAATAGGAACTTAATAAATTGTAGTGAAAAAATGTTTTGGATTTTGTTGGTAAACCTACACACACAATATATACTGTAACTAAGTGTGTCTTTAGACTATGGTATATGATTTAGTGACTGTAGTAAGAAACAATGATAGATTAGTATAATATGCTCATAATCATAAAGAAGTTATTGATTACAAATAAATACTTTAACCTTTAGATAGAATTGATGTCATTGTGATACTGCATTCATATTTGAAACATTTTTATTTAAAACAATATCAAATTGATGTTAAAAGTACATTCCTAAATCCGATTAAAAATAATGTTTTTTTGCCAAACATCCTCTGGGTTTTCAAAATCTACATTTTCCAAATCATGTTTTTAATTTAAAAAAATATTTGTATGGATTAAAACCAGATCTAAGAGCATGGTATGTTATTATTACCAAATTTCTTATATCATATTTTTCAATTGGTTTAACTAAACCAACTGTTTTTATAAAAAATATCTCAATTTTTTAATTATATAATTTTTTTATATGATATTATTTTTGGATATACTACGGATTTATGAACTATATTTTCAAAACCAGTGAAAAATAATTTTTTAATGAGTATAATGGGTGAAATCAATTTTTTTTTAATTTCTCATTTTTTAAAATAAAGATAATATTATTTTAAATCAATGTAGATATACTAATGATCTATTAAATTTTTTTGGCATAGATAACACTAAAAGTAGTGATACTCCCATGAGTACCGCCTGAAAACTAGATCGTGATGAAGCTGGGAAACTAGTAGATCAAAGTACTTATTGATGTATGATTGGAAGTTTAATTTACTTTATTTATAGTTGGAGAGAAATTATGTTTACTTTGGGTATGTATCATATCATTCAAGAAAATTAAAATTATTTTCTCTTAATAATCATCAAAATAATCTGTAAATGCCGTAAATATATAACGTGATAAGTATTGTCCTATCCAGGATGAAAATAATTTGGTTTAGTAGGTTATTTCAATGATAATTTTTTTGCTATAAGTTTGTTTGAAAATTAACATCAGGAACATGTCTTCTTTTAAGAAAATATTTATTAACATGGTGTAGTAAAAAAAATTATATTGCATTGTCTACTACTAAAGATGAATATATAGCTTTAGGAAGTTACTATGCACAAATCATGTGGATGAAACAAACATTTTTGGAATTTGGATACCAATTTACACATGTGCCTATACATTGTGACAATACCATCATGATAAAAATTTCTAAAAATATATTATCTCACTCTAGAACAAGGAACCATGATGTTAGACATCATTTTTGAGAGATCATTATATAAAAGGTGATATAAAAAAAGAATTTATTGTAATTAAACATCATGATTTGGATATCTTTAATAAGTATTTAAATTCTAAAAGATTATATGACATCAAACATCAAGTATGAATGATACATTTTTGTTGATAAGTCACTATTTTCTAAGTCTCCATTGATAAGTGACCATTGATAAGTAACCATTGATGATTAAGAGTTGATAACTCATCAATGATAATCCACCAATGATAAGTCACTATTGATAAGTCATCATTGATGAGTCACCATTGAATGAGTATGAGTTCCTTTTGTAATCAATTTTAAAAACATTTCTATTTCTTTCCCTGATTTAAATTTTATTATGTTATATTCTATTTATTATGAATTTGAATTCCCAAATGATATAAATTACCATATAAGTCTAATTGGATTTTTTACCCTACATCATATGAACTCTAAAACCATTTCCTTCCTATACAACCAATCATATTTCCTTATTTTTTCAATCTACCTAAGCATTCAGCTGATTATAATGGACCGTGTGAATCGAACATCAATGTCATATATGGTAGAGGTGACGCAATCCCAAGATTTCAAGGTTTCTATCAGCATTTTTTTGTGTGTTTCATGATACCCTTATCTTGAAAAAATCGGATGTTGATATAGAAAAGTAAATAGATGTGTGATGTATTCCTTCTAAAAATATGACATATTTTTATGTTATATAAGATCATAAATGTATAAAATGGTTCATATAAATTCATTATGTGTATTATATGTGGTTGGTATATGATTTCAATTAGAATACAGAGTGTATTTTTGAAATGAAATGGGATGAAATAAGAAGTAGCATCGATAGAGAAGAGTTTTATTTTTCTTTAAGGGAATGAGAAAATTCCTAAAAGTTCCTCATGAAGTGGTTTATAAATATTTATAGCGAATAATTTCTAATGAATGTGAACTGATCAACTATGAAGAGGGTCTTCAATAGTTAACATGAGATGGTACACAAAGGATACCTATATATTCTAAACTCGATGGTGAGTCTAAATAGTTGATTTTTTTTATAACATGTGTTGTGTCCTAGAAAATGGTATTTCAATACAATAAGATAAATGGATGTTACTTATTTTTTATAGTGAAACAAGGTTAAAGGATCATTCTATGTATACTTCTAATGACCCACTTGTGTGAGATGTTCAAGAAACATTCAAGGTCCATCTCTCTATTATACCCTAAGATGATATCTATCATATTGGATGCCAGGGGATTACTCAAATAAGGTGAAGAAGAAGAATACAAGAATAATGTATTTTTCTTATCAAATACAAGTTTCATTTGGGTAAATGTGAGCTGGAATCCATTGAAGAAATATTTGGTAGTATACAATGAAAAATTATATGATTAATTGAATAATATTGATCATCCAAACAGACCTAAGTACACGGTGGATCCTAGTCTTGATCATGATGAGTTAGTTGATTATCCTAACAGTGATGATATAGATAGTGATAATGTTTAAAATATTGTCTATGATGAATAATAATTGTTAGTTGAAGTGGAGAGTGATCTAGAGATTCCTAAATCTCCTCATAAAGTTTCTTTTGGATCTGTTAGTCCACCATGTTATATACCTACAAATGAATCTCTTTTAGATGAAAAGAAATGTGAGGAAGCTAGTCTATATGGAGAGGCATAATTTAATACATCTTCCTCCAAGTATTCATGTAACCATAATTATTTTGGAAATGGAAATTATGAAAATTCTTCTATGGAAACAAATGGTGATTCAGACCATGAAAATTCAAATGCAAATGAAGGTAAGGATGATGAGAATCGTAATGATTGATATAATGATCATGAATCTGACCATGGATATGATACAAATGGTGTAGATGATGATAATCATGGAGATAGTCATAGAAATGGTCGAAATTGTGGAAATGATAAGAATGGAAATGATCATGATGTTCATGATCTTGAGAAAGTATAGACTCATCCTAGGTCACCAGTAGTATCAATTACTATTAGGGATGAGGATAAATTTAAAGAGACGAAATGGATGTTACACCAATATTTGTTATATATGATATACATTCTACTAGTGAGGGGGAGAAGTCTCCAAAAATATCCGACCTTATATATCCATTGTATCACAATGAACCATCTGGTCTCACACCCAATATTCATATAGAACCAACATTTATTGTACAATAACGTGAAGAAACCCCTCCAGTTCCCAGAGAATATCCTATTCATCTTTATACAAGACCTGGAGTTAGTGATTTCAATGAATGTGAAATGATTCCTAGTTATGTTTGACATGTCTTCAATAAAATGATTATAATGAAGATACATGTGAACGTCATGTTAGAAGAGAAGGATCTGTAGTTGATCAAATTGATCAAGCTATTATGTTATAGCCTCTTACACCAATGTTAGTAGATAGTCATGATGAGGATGTTATTCCACCTATAAATAGATATCACCCAACAACTGCAATACCTGATGTAGTAAAAAAGATGACATGGAATCATTTCAAAGAAATGTGAATTATGATTTGGAATACGTGAGAGGAAATTTAAATACATATTTTAAAAATGTGCTAATCTCTCCGTAATTTTAAATTTAGAGAAATATTAGAGAAAATACAAGATATTTGGTTGATATTGTTATTTATCATTTGCAAAAAAGTGTAGATTTAAAACTCAAGAACTATAGGTATAAAATAAAACATTTTCTAATGAAGTGGAATGATAGAATGTCTTAGTATATGGAATGAAATATTATTTCTTATATTGTTTTTTTTATATTTCTCATAATTTGAAAATCGTGTCTATTAATACCTCTAGATCCCCTGAACATCCTCCTGCATTAGTATCAATTGATAGGGATCTACTTAGATACGCTATCAGGGAAGAACTCCATACTAATTTGGGTGATTTTTCAACACATGAGGAATAGTTAAAGATGATACACCATCATTGAGAGCATGTATATAACATGATCAAGGAATATTAAATTGATATGAGAAAATATTAGGAAATCATTAAAAAAGAAATAAAATGTTAGTTATCCTCAATTTATTCAAAGTATGATATTTCTGATAACTTCATATTTTTGGTAGAGAACATAAGGTTTCCACCAATTACAATGTCTTTCAAAGAACAAGTGATTAAACTAAAGGATCTCACACTAGTTTGGAAAAGATTCATAAAAGTGAAAAATTATTTCAATAGTTCTATGAAAAGGGATTGTAATATAATTATGGATTTTATCAACTGCATGAAACACCTCCTATATGTCCACATTATGGATATAATAGAAATAGATTCAATTCTAGTGACAACAGTTCTTTCATATACAACAACATATCACGATATATGTATATATATATATCTACATTGATTTCTCAGTCATGTGGTCTTATATTTCCTCCATATCACCCTCTATGTTTGTCACTAGTTGAATTTATTTTTCACCAATGACCAGTTATTATTCTTTATATACTTTCTCATGTATATAAAATCCCTTCAATTACCACTTTTTTCGAACTTTCACTACAACTTCAACCAAGTATGAAAAATGAAAGGAAAATGACTATGAAAAAGAAAATGAAATAATTACAGAAATCCCTAAATTTAACTCAAATATTCATTCTAATTAGATACATCCTTTAATAAGGATATTTTTCTCATAATCATTTTCCTTTGAATATTGTACTGAAATCATTAATCACCTATTAAATGAAATATCTTATAATTATCCTAAATTATTTGCGATTTTATTTTATTCTCATTTTGATAATATATAAGAAAGTGGTAAAATAGGAATTTATGTTATTACATGGAGAGAACCTAAAAATTCTCTGTATTCTATGACATCTTCTATATATTTTTCTAATATTTTTTTATGAAAGTTTTTAATATCATACATATATCCCCTAAAATGATAATAATATTTTTTAACCTAAATAAATCTCTTACTAACTATCTTTAGCGCGTATATTATAAAATTTCATGTTTAATGATCATCAAAAGGGAGAATAATGTTGGAACCTTATTATGTGGTGTGTCCATGACACTTCCTTATATTAATTATCATAAACAATTATTCTTTTATTACTAAGGAATTATATGCCATATGATATAATTTTATACAGTAAAATGGAATTTACGATAATTAAAATAAGTGTTATGTAAAGTCACCGTTAACTGGAAGTCACTATCATGATTATTTACCATCATCTATGTGATACTGCTTAGGTGAGTTACCATAGGGTAGGATCTATTGTTGAGGTGAGTTACCACCAATGAGTCAATTATAGACTTGTTGCAACTAAAGGGACACCACTAGACATGCTACCTCCAAGTATCTACTGTAAGGACCAATCACCATTAGAAAATGAGTAACCACTGAACTCCAAGTCAACACTACTCTGAGGTACTACCTATACGATCTTCTACTAGATGTTATGTCAAAGCTAGCTTCTTATTCCCATTGATGTCCGAGTAGATTGACTTGAATGGCTCAACAATTATTTCCATTCAAGGATAAACTGGCCATGTCATAATGACATAGTCAAAGTTGATATGATTTTGTGGATTTCCTCCAAATGATGATGATATATCTATGAAATAGCAATCACTCTCTCTATATGATTATTTCTAACTAATAATCCTAGAGAAAAATTGTATAATAGAATCTATGAAACCTTAAAATCTAACTGATTCATCTTCTATGTAGATCAACAACATAGAATCAAAAAATAAATTATAGAGATGATTAAGACACTAAAATTTATCAAATTTAACATTACTAAAAATTATTTATGACGTTCTATTTTTCTCAAACTTCCAAAAGAATTCTCTAACTCTTTAGTAGTGATGATCTGGGAACATAATCAATTCTAAAAATACCACATTAAGCACCAACAGTTTCCTTATTTCCCGTATTATTTCATTATTTTTATATTTAGTAGTTTTTTTTATTCTGTTATCAATAAAAACATTCTCTCTCACACTAAACTAGAGAATAGTGATTATTCTCTATTTCCTTTAAATCTATTTTCCAATGTGGTTTGTGTAATTGGTTCTTTTTTGTCTTGTTCTATCTTTACATCCCACGTATAACTATGGAAGATGCTATTTATCCTAGAAAACTTGAAGTTTTTTTTACCTAATCTATGTTTTGTATTTGATTTATTATTATTATAATCTTCTTTGTTGTAGGTGATTTTTAATTGGAGTGGATTAAATTTCATCTTAAGACAAAACATCTAGTTTTTTCTATGATCTGTTATTCTAATTTGTTTTATTACCATAACCAAGATTGGTTTTAATCTATAAATGAAATTATTATTTTGATAAATAATCTTATCAATTTTTTATTTTATTTTTCTAATTAAATTTTTTTCAAAATATAAGGTTATTTCAAAATATAAGGTTATTCCACATTAAGAAACATTATTTTTATTCTTTATATTTCATATATATAATATTATTCATTCCATTCATATTATGAAAATTTTACTGATTAATGGAAATTGTGATTAGTTATTTACCCTTCTGTGTTTATTATTCTTATTTATTCATGACAACCTCGACTATATTTAACCCTTACGGTGTATTCGATTTTCACCCATATTTTGTATTATTCCACCATGTTTTGAACCAATGTAATTTGAATAACTTTTCAAGGATGCAGTTTGTTATATTTTATATGTTTTATGTTTTATTTTATATATTAATGTAAATTTTTTATCATTTATGTAATATAAATTTCCAAAATTGCTAAACGATGTGGTCAGTTCGTAGTTGAATCATGTATTTGTGCCAATATAATAAAGTAAGGCTTGATCACATGGCTTTAGGGGTCAGGGTTGTCATAGGTGGTAATGGATAATGTTATTTAGAAACCGTGAGAACATGATTTAAGAAAGAAAATATTAGGAAAGAATGAACTAACATAGGATTTGGGGACAAATATAGATGAATATCCCAAAAAAACCGTGTTTATGATTTTGAGATTAGCTATGAATAAATTTTTCTATTTATGTTTTGTATTTGGGATTATAAATTATGTAACATAATGATATTGTCTAATCTAGTGTATGTTTTCAACTATAAATGTAACCTAGCATAAAGAATGTGAACATCAGCAATTCATGTTATCCGAAGATAAATATTGATAATTTATTTTGTGGAATTGTGTTAATATTTTGAAGGGAATTAGTCTCTAAAAATTTCACTTCATATGAGGATATAATATCATATTCTAAGAAGAAAGAGAAAGAATATTCCTTTCATAATGGATTCAAAGCTATATATGAGAATAAGTGGACATTTTTGCAAAATAATAATAAGTGGAATATTGTAAACAAGTATTTTTCCCACATATAACAACTATGGAAAAATATAACTAGTTACTATCTTAAAAGGATTTGGAAATTATCACATATGTTGAGAGAGTCTGTTATGACATCCATTAAATGTAATGAAACTTGATTCCAACGCGTAATTGTTAAATTATAGAGATATAGGGTAATACACAAATGAATACCCCAAAAGTCAAAGGAATTAACCTGAAAATAATCGAATGTATCATTGTCAAAATTATGTTGTTAGTAGCGATAACGAGGAATAATTTTTGTGCACGTTTTTGAATTCAAAAATTATGTTATTTGAGTATTTTATCAATAACTTCTTTGTTATTTCAATTATTAAATATATAATTAATAAACTTTGTTATTTTTTTCTTATGTATTTTAAAGCATCTATTGAATGGTAGCAAGAAGTGATTTTGCAGAATGTTGAAATTCATGGAAAATACACTATTGAGGGAAATATAACCAATTAATTTGACATTAATATTGTGTTAATTTCATTTGGGATAAAGAGAAGATTGATATATATAATATAAATTTGATTGTTCTAACTACTTAGGAAATAATTACTGAAAAATTGGTTTATAATATCATTGTTGTTGGTTACAAAAATTTTGGATTTACAGAATATATCCAAAAACACGTGTTTTAGATAAATAATAATAAAGAACACATTTTTTTAATAATGTTTTATGATAATTCAAATTATTTACATTTTTAAGAGAATACTTGATGAAATTATTTACATGTTTGGTATTTTACTATTTACATCAACATTATGTTGTTTGAGATATTAATTATATGGTGATTTTGAAAATTTAGTAACCTTCCTTGAAAATTTTTAGGCTTTGAAGATAGAAAGATGTATTTTGGACGAGTAATAAAATTATGTACTTATGGGATTCTTTAAGTTGAATATTGAATATTATCATTTTTGGATAACTTGTGTGAACTATTTTTGTTTTAGTACATATTAATAGGTTAGTTGAATGACTTGTGTATTGTATGATTCATTACAGTCCTTTTAAATGAAAAATTTATCATTAATATCCATTTTTCAGTATAAGAAGTGAAAATAGGTAAAATATTAACTAAATGATGATATTATACATATTCACTGGAAGGAAATCAAGAATTTTTATTTTCTCATGTTATTCGCTAGATAGTAAGAGAATTAATTAACTCTAGGAAAAATGGTTTTTCGAACAAAAAATTTGTCCATTTAATATTCTTACTGTGAAATAAATGATTTTTTAACCTGTCATAGATTTATAGTTTTTTGACCAATAAATTTATAATGGACAGGATTTCTATCACTATCCATTTAAACATGATATTTAGAGTTCTCTTCCATGTCTTGTTTTTCACTTCCCACTAATGTTACCCTATAAGAATGATTAAATTTTTGGTGACCCTCACATATCCATTTCCCTCTTATTAAGAGGATGTTTTATTTACACTATTTATAATGTGGGTTTCTCAAAAAATAATTTTCAAGTATCAACCATTTATTTTCAAGTGAAATTTAAAATTGTGAGAACATAATTTAATGAATATTGGGAGAATAAAAAACATTAATATTTTATGGAATGAAATTTTTAAAATCGAATTTCTTTGATAGCATATGATATGCAGAAAACCAAGGTAAACAAATGATTAAATATAATTACTTAATTTCAATAGTTATTATTGAGTTATTGGAATGGAAAAAAATACGATACTAAAAAATAATGAAAATAAATTTTATATTTTTTTATCAAACTAATATATTTTTTATGAATTAATTATATATGCAAAAAAATCGATCATATAGGATGTGTTTTATAATAGAAAAAAATTAATGTCCACAAAGGAATTTTATCTTAATAAGTTAAATTTGTCACAATAAGTAAAATATATTAATTAAATTTAATTTTTATTACATTAAATAATATTTTTACATCCCTCAAATAAGTTTCATACAATAAATATAATATTAAATTCAATTTTTTTCACAAAATCAATATTTTTATTAAAGGAAAATTTTCCACCATTTAATTGAACTCATATTTTAAAAATATATTGTAAAAACTTTATAAATTGAATTTGGAAAAATAAAAAATATTATTATAATTTTAGTATCAAAATTATTTTGGTGTTAATTTTTTTTTCTTTGGGAAGTTTCACTTTTTATGAATAGTGAAATTTGTTATTTTTAAATACAAATTCACTTTGAAACTATAGATTGTATATGGATAAATTATAATATTAAAATTTTTTAATGTAAAAATAGATCAATAATAATTCTATTAATATAATTTATGAAATTGTGTTCAATTCTATATTTAATTTAGATATGAAAATGTGTTAATATTTTGAATAAATTCTCTTTAAAACCTCATTTTCTTATCTTGTCTATGGGATTAATTTTAAATATAAAAGATAAAATAATGTGATTTTAATTTAGTAAAATGGGTTCCATATTTGGAATAAAAATTTCCAAAATATATTGTAATTTTAATTTCTTTTTTTTTGAAACAATATTTTACCATGGTAAAAATGAACGATTTGCAGCAGTATTGGCAAAATATTCTGACATGTTAAAGATAAAAGGTAAAGGGTTAAAATAAATAAAAAATAAAACATTTCATGCTTTTATGATATTTTATTTACCCTAAACTTCCATTATAATATTAATGATCTGAAAAAATCTTGGACATTAATGCCACCTCAATTTGATTACCTTTAACAATAAAATAATCATTTTTAATCACATAAATTTACCCATAGTCAAGTATAAATACCACACTATTTATATTAAAAATCATTGAATCTATAAAACTATTGATGTAAACATCTCTTATTAACTCTCCCCACATCCAACTACATTCCTTCTCACCTAATGAATAATTCCTGGTTCTTTAAGGGATCCTTCAAAGAGGTGATATTCAAGAGGTAATTTTCTCAAACCGCCTCTCATATTTTCATTTCTTCTTTTACATTATCCCCAAATCCTTCATCCATCATGGAATGATAACTCATTAATCATTTATATAATGTAATTTTATGTTTCAAATATAATATATTATATACATCCTATTTTTACATCCACTTTTTCAATGAAACTATATGGGTTTCTCTATACAATTATACTTTTATAAGATTTACACCTTATCCACAACTTATTTGTGTGGTTTATATAATAAATTGGATTTACAATATCATGGATATCATTGTATTCATTATATTTATTTTTTCATTTGATAATTATTACTTTTATGGGGCATACGATTTTACTAATTACAAGTGATATAGGATTTCCTAACTCCATATTCATTTATTTAGTAAATCTTTTTGTCCACTTATTATTTCATGCTAATGTTGTTTGTGACATGTTTTTTGATTATTTTATATTTTATTTTAAATTTTTTTATGTTTAGTTATTGGTATTACACAAAATTTATTCACTTGGATAATGAAATGATCTTTATAAGGGATTTCAACTCAGTTTCAATTCATTGAGGCATATTTCAAAATTATTGATATTGTTTCTTTTATATGGTTCATATACTCATCCTTTTTTATCTATGGTCGACATTCGTTGAAAATTTCATTTCTCTTAAAACTATATATTTCATTCATCATGTATATTCTTATTTTAATAATATGTATACAATTCCTTATATAGAGTTTACATTGAATGTGTTTGGAATAACTTGGGAAATAACGATAAATCTGTATCATTTACCCAATATGGATGTTTTGGAAATTCTTATTGATTCATAATTAAATCAACTATTATATATATAATTTATCCATTTTATATAATGTAATGGTTTTTAATATATAAAAAAAATTCCATCAATGTATTTATAGTCTCTTTAGATGAATCAGTTTCCAAATTAGGCAATTTTCAAACCACGGAACTAAACTAGATAGAGGAATGATCTTGATAGTAAGTATATAGAGTATATATCTTGATAGTTTAGATGTATGACATTATCCATTCCATCATTATTTTTATTTTATGTGATTTACAAATTAGTTATAATATCCATTCTTGTGTTCATAGATCATGTGATTTTTTATATGGAATTATTTTATCACCTGTTATTCCTACCATATTTTGAAAATTTTATTAATTAATGACATGTGTGCTTATTTATTTACCACAAAATTTAGATTATTCTTATGTATTCATTAT
Organism: Viscum album; assembly: GCA_963277665.1. Lineage (NCBI taxonomy): Eukaryota > Viridiplantae > Streptophyta > Magnoliopsida > Santalales > Viscaceae > Viscum > Viscum album. The sequence goes on along the minus strand of OY728147.1, from coordinate 839,893,372 downwards.
TTCTTCGGCTATATTTATTCCTTACTGAGAATTTTATCTCATCCTTATCAATAAGAGAATATTGAATGAGTTTTCAAGGATGCAGTTTATTAGGTTTTGATATGTGTTATGTTTTAATTTCTATTACAAATGTGATATGGGTATCATGAATTTAATCTAGTTTCCTAAACAACTAATTTATTTAATCCTTTAATATTTATATCTTATATTTATGCCAATATAATAATTTAACACACTTGATTTGGGATACCAAAGTCTGGTTCATTATAGATAAAGTAATTTTAAGGATTTTAGGAAAGCCTTCCGAGTTCCAACAGTATTTACTCACATTTCCTTGGTCTATTTATTGGACTCTCCAATATTGAAATCCTTAATTTGTATTTACTATACCCTTGAATCTCAGTTACACTATGTATTTTAGAAGTCAACCCTTGATGTGAACTATGAAATGTCAACACAAATCATCATGTTATATATCCATTATTATTGAAATCTCCCAAACATTGGTCGGTCAATCACATTGATCTATGGAAATTTTTTAACTGACGTAGTGGATTCTTATACCGACATAATATATATAATTGAGTGCTTTTATCTATATACATAAATTTATAATTATTATCTATATTACGTGATTTTTAAAATTAATTGGATTTACATAAGTGATAAATTATGTCTTATATTATAGATATTCTCACGATAGATTATTTTAGTTCTATATTTCAATATTGTTAATTACTTAATTCATGTGATTGGGAAAAACACCCATAATTAAATAACCGTACTACCTAAATGAAATAAAATAATAAATTGGAATAATCATGATCATTTACTAATGGTGAGTTTATATAGTTTATGATAAACTAACCATTGAAATTGGAAGAAAACACCTTGAACCATTTATGGTTTATGTTGTGGTTTCCACCTGTTCCTCTATGAATCTCTCATATATTGGTTTTTCATTAGATCCAAACTTGAAATTCCTCAACTAACATGTGATATCATTCCATTACTTATTAGTTTACTGACACATAGGTGAGAGTAAGGGATTTATATAAATATAATCATGGAAACAAATGCCACAATTAAATTTTATAATAAATTAAAGGAAACCAATCACATACAATGGTCTGTTCGAAGATCATGATAATCCCAATACATACCAATAATTACATTATTTTTCATATAAGAGTTCAATTTTTAATCAATATTATATATGATAATTCATGCTAGAACCTATTTAGTACTTCATTAATGAATCAATAATATTTTTTTATTTGAGATAAAATATTCTTTAACATTCTCATCCATCATAATTATAAAAATATTTAATTTTTTTATGTAAAATTAACTTTGAATAATTAAAAATATACCTTTAGGGAAAGACGGTGAGTACTCTTCTCAACTACCAAACTGACATTATACTCATATACTATTTACACTTGTAACATTGGGAATAAAATATTTATCATGATACATCCTGAAATGTACTATCAACATAATGATAAATTGGTTTACATGAATAATTTTCATTAACATATCATGTAATGCTTCATTATGTAGAATAATAGTTGTAATACAACTTATATAGGGTATGTAGATCTGAACATTTTTTATAAATAAATTAGGCTTATATATATATATAATCTCCTCGCAAGGTGTGTCCTTTCAAACTAATGAACACATGTAAGCACATGTTGTTATGTTTTACATAGTATAATAAGAAAAAAAAATTTAATATATAATAATTAGGTATATGCTCACAGCTCATAAAATTATCACATTCTATCTAAGGAATAAACCTAAGGACTTCATGTGTAACCATGCCATGAAAAATATTGGAGTACATGGTGTGTACATGGGATACATGAAATGCGGTCTCTAAGTAACACAATCACTAGTCAGGTAGGATGTATTAAAAGATACAAGGATAATTTCGGACTTATGGACAATACACTATGTACTAAATTTATACAGCATGTACTCTGGTTGACTATGCATCAGACTGGCCTGGTCATTACATAGAGTAATATTTAATTGACATTATGAAATAAATGCACATTCATTTTATTAATTCTGAATTAAAAATTTTTACCTTAAATTCTAGTACACATTGTGTACCTCAATGTTACATAGAATGTACTCTTTTTTTACCCTTCCATATTCCTCTACACCTCCATATGAGATCATAAAATTAATTTCAATGATAAAATTAGTTGAATAAATTATATTTATGAGTGTAAAAAAGGAATAAATAGATCAGATAACTCATATTTAATAAATATTAACCAATAATTGGAATCAAAATTACAAACGCTTATATCAATCAGTGGTCTTTAAATAATAAAAAATATTTACGAAACAAAATGTGATACATTGTGATGGTTTTTGGGAACAACATAAGTGTGTGATGGGTCATTCCAAACATTTATTTTTGTCATTATTTTTTTTTAATATAATATTTTCATGAAGCTACATTCCTTGATCAATGAAATTAAATCAAAGAACATAGACAATTGATAAAATGTTGAAACTAAACCGTACGATCACCACATATTTAAAATAATTAATTTAAGCTATTAAAGAATTAACTTGTCATAAATTATTTCTTTTTTATAGATATTACAATAGTTCAACACTGTAATATCATTTAATTGTATGAATATAGATTATATATTATCTAGTGGTGATCCAGACATGTTCAAAAACTTTCTCAACACCATGATACGAATCCTCGAGTGCTAGCACAACATATCCTACCACATGCATCATTTTCATTTGATCAATATGATAATTGCTTCCAAATGATTCAATAAGATCCTTTTTGAATTAACAGTGGATGGATGAGGAATATCACCCTCTATTATTGGGAGTGTTCTTAGATAATGGATCTATTTAGGGATTCGAGAGGATTCTCAGGATTTCATTATGCAAAATGAATGAAATGATTTGGCTCTCATCAAAATATAATAATTGTGGTTATATACACATAGGGATAGAACTAAATAAATGAAAAGATTCCCCATATTATTTATTTAATCCCTAAGGAACCACATGTCTAATATATTATTATTATTATTATTATTATTATTTCTTGACATGCGTTAAACTCACGAATTAAATTAAATATTATTTAGTCAAATAATATTCAATATATATATATATATTATTTCTCATTTGAACATTAAATTTTTTCTTCCATTATTCAAAAAAATTTATTTTTCCTTGATTAATTATTATTTATTTAATAAATAAATATCATTAGACTATTCTCTAATAAATAAATAAATATTATTTTCATTAAATGAAAAATAAATATTAATTCAACATTCTGCTCACATTATTTTCATTCAAATAAATGGTGATGGATTATACTTGATGAAGAAAACAATAATAATTATTAAAATATGGGAGATTAAAATATTTATATCTAATTTTTTTAAAATAGTTAATAATGCATTATTCAATTGAGATTTTGGATACACTTTGTGTGCGGCAATCAAGGCCTCATTCTCAGTGGAATTAGGTGAAGCTGAATAAAGTTCATAATTAGCATCTAGAAACATTCCAATGTACCCATAATGAAATAATTTATTTTATCAATGATATAATACCTCATAAATATCCTTATAATGTAATATAATACATTTATCATGATATCCATAGTCACACCGATTTCATGTTGTTGCCATCAACCTATGTTCTCGACGTCACTTTCTTTGAATTTCCAGAAATTGAAAAACCATTTAAACACCATGACCATCGATATATATAGGCAATATAATTCATATCAAATTTCCTATGATTTCAAATTTCTTTATATAATTGATGGGGTAGATCATCTCTCCCATTATCGATTAATGAAATATTATTCATCATTTCCCCAATGTAGATTACATCAACAGAACATATGACGTCATGATTTTCATCAATACATCAATTTACATGTCTTATAATACTAACTAATTATAATAGGAATAAATTCTATGTATTAATATATATGTCTATAGATATGAACAATCAAGTACACATATAAATATTGATTTCCTAATGGTGGGTCTCATTCTCATAATATCTTATAATAGATATTACCAATGGAATAGAGTATGAGAATGTTCCTCGAAGTATTTTGAGTCTCCAACCTTGATAGAATGTATCATTTGTATCCCTTAAATTATTTTATTTGTATATTGAACATATATTTAATAATACTTCCATAAAACTTCTGGGTTCACATCATAGTAGGGAACATCTATGACCATTATGTATGATAACAAATCTTAGGAAATTATCACATACTATTTTACACAGAAGAAAAATCACGATGATATAAGGAGTTTATTAATATTAAAAATGGAATAAAAGTTATCATAAATTAAAAAAATTGTTCCTATGGAACAAACTATAAGAATCATTCCATAGTGGTGGTGACACCCTACTGTGATCTCTACAGTATAAACTATTTTCCTACCATCCTAGCATAGTGGGATATACCAATGATTATAGTAGTTATTTTGGTTTTTGGGAGATAGTTTTCCCCTTTGTATAAGGGGTGATCATAGGAATATTATAATGAGAATATATGCATGAGGCTATGACCAAAATCTCATCAACTGTCTAGGAAAACCATTGTAGTACTGGGATATATGATATTTTGTTTAATAATGTATTAGAAGAGTGTATGGATGACTTCCCATGGACGATTGGGTTTACCACTACACATAGAGTTAGATTCATTCAATGAATACCACTATGAATGGAACATATTTTTATGATAGAACATCCGATAACATCCACTGAGCATCGTAAGCTAAAGGTGAAATCATGTGTTGTCGTGCGGCTTCATGGACTCGGCCGTCTTGGCGTTTTACATTGCCACTGACCTTATTCTCACTTAACTCATTTTTGTTGGATAGGGCATGCATGGCGGCACGGTGTTGGTCCAACAGTTGAGAACCAGCTACCGTAGCTCGAGGGTGCTACTGCATCTCCGAATTTGCATTGGGTGGTGTCAGGGTCTTCGCAGGCGACCTGGCTAGAAGGGACAGGGTTTGGGGTCAGATCATGACAGGGTTTTTCTTCAGGAGGACCGCTAATGGTTTCTGTTTCTTCCTTTTTAGCTTTTGATTTTTGTTTTAGTCCACTTTGTGCCCAGATCTGAGGATTCATTTTACCTTAAGGTTGATTTGGATGCTTTTCTGGTTCGACTAGAGGCCAATGCTTTTTGAGAATCTTCAAGTGATGGTGAAGCAGTGATTTTTTTAGGATGGTGGTCTGGATCTGTGGAAGAATTGGTGGTTCCATGGATCTGAAACATTGGTGATGATTTTGGTGTGAGGGAATCTGAGCTTTTTATGATCTTGGTGTTTTAAAGTGGAGGGATCATTAGCTTTTGGTAACCTTTTTGGAATTGTGGTGACGTTTTTGGCATTTACAGAGGCATTTCTTGGATGTGGCATTTCCATAAGAAGGTAGTGGGGGTTGAGGTGTGTTGTGTGGATTTTTCCTCATAATTTTCGGAGGTCTGGTTGCATTTGGATTCAAACTCTAGACGACAATATTGGATTTTTGTTTTTTCTTACTACTAGTTAATGATGATAATGAGAGCTACAGGCAGCGGAGGGTTCTATGGTTTTTTTTGGAGTAAGGTAAGAACAGTTGGTAAAGTTGAATCATTTTATCATTCTATGGTTTGTAATTTTTGATGATGGATTGGGCCAGACTTTCTAAAAGGAAATGCTTTAGATGAGGAATCAGATTAGGTATCATCCACTATGCATGATATTCGGATTTGGATGTATGAGAGGGTATGGCCTATCCATCAGTACTAGGCCCGTGTATCTTTGCACGGGACAGTTTGATGTGTAGTCGTGTATTGGTGGAGGATTCCCATAACTATGTTGATGCTGGGGAGAGGCATTTTTGGTGGTCTTGTTTTGGTACTGGGTTATGTTTATGTATCCATTTATTTGAAGTCATGTGAGGTTTCCCCTTTTTTCTAAAATGGGGTTTATCCAAAAATAAATAAAAATTGAGGCTTTCGGGCCATTCAGTTAGTCAGTATACACTTGACCGATTAGGATCACATGAGACACCATATGATTGTGTACATTACTTATAGTCGGTGGGTGTTATAATACAATTTTTCACAAATATACTTAATAACAGCTCTGAGATATTGATTTTTAGGTGTATAATAACAAAATATCTAATAGATAGAATCCTAGTGGATTCGTTGAAGGACGGAACCATGTCTTCCTTTTCAAGTTCTAGATGGTGGGTCCAGAACCAATGCATGATGAGATGCTAAAGAGGATGTTTTATTTTAAAAAATTATATAGTAGAGGTGAACATATAAAACGATCTCATGGCATCAGTTTGATAACCATGGGGTTTCAGTATGTTTTTCAGTGATAATCATTTTTTTCATCGGTCTATGGATGATTTCCAATAGAGCATTATGGAGAGTTTGGGACATTGGTTTGTGAATGATTTATCCCATATTCCTAGAATTAACTCAATTATCATTACATTCTGTGATGATTACATCATGGAATGATTAGTGGGAGGATGTGGGAAGCCATTGTGGAATCAGATACAATTGGGAACAATGTTTTACCCTAGCTATCAAGGCATGTAAAATTCGACCATTTAGGTTATAGTGAATATTGGTTTTGTTTTTATGACATATTTAACCCCTATATTGAATGTTATCCCTCTATTGGGGGGGGTTGTTTCATGATTATTACCACTCCTCCACCAGAGTAACGCCATTTCATGGCTATGTAAGAGGTACCATATATGACACTAATGTACATGTTGATTTTTGTTGGTAGCATCCCTTTGGACCTAGTTAGTGTAAATGTGACCATTTTAAGGGGTTTAGTTCATAAAATGGGGGATGAAGGCTTTTCAATGGACATCTTTAGTCCTTAGATCATTGACGAAGGAGGCCATTGGAGTTGGAAATTTATGCAGTCAGAGCGTGGTTGGTATACTCTATTTGGGGATCTTAGGCCCTCTATTTTCATGATTTTGTATCAGTTTAGTTATGTGGTGTACCACTGAACCTCCAAGGCCATAGTATTTTTGGTTGTTTGAAATTTTACTCATGTAGAAACTAAGGAGCTATGTGAATAACTAATTATATAATATCATATTGGGTAAGCTGGGTAGTTAGAGTTTCATTTCTCTTTTTAGGGAGCCGATGACGTTGATGGCCGGTAGAAGAAAGACCCTTTTTAAGATGTTTTTTCAGGGGTCCATGTTTTTTTGACAACATAGGGAATCATTAGGAGAGCTCATGGGAGTAGGAGTCCTAATTAAGATCTATATAATCTAACCCTTTTACTTACTATATGTTTTTTTGGGTATTAAAATCCTTGAATGGTAGAGTAATGTAATGCCCCAATTTTTTCAATGTAATACTTCAGTATGATTCTTGGAATATTTATTAACATAGGTTCTAACATTTCATGAGATTTTGGGGCCTATTAATTCGAGAAATAATTATTTATGTGTACTAAATATTCTAAATAGCATCCATGTGTGGTTTTCCTAAAAATTGAAATAACCCCTAAAAAGAGTCTTAGATTAGAAATATTGGGCCTCTTTTATGTATATAATATAGATTTTACCGAAGTTGTGATGTAAAAATTGTTAGTGTTTAGGTTTTGGATAAAATACATCATAGGTGTAAATTATAAAATAAATTTCATTGCTTCATTCCTTCATTATTTTGATTTAGTGACAAATTTTTACATTTGTAAATATATTTTTATAATAATTGTACAAGGTTTTCTACAAAACACAAGAAAATTATAGGACCATTTGAGGAGAGTGTTCTTAGAGGATGACATCATATCAGATCGAGTATCATTGTGCCACTGGGATTTGAGGATATCACTAATAAACGATGCACATTCGTTCTTCATCCATGATCAATCCACCTTAAGGAATATTTTTTTAGATTTATTCCCATTTAATATATCCTACGATTAAAGTGAATCAATAGAATAACTGATTGATTCATAGGTTTACTGTATTTTGGGTAAAAGTTTATTTTAAAGGAATTTTAATGAATTTATTATTTTATTTATGGATCATCAATAATAATTAAAAAGTAAATAAATCGAGGCCAATGTAAACATGGAAAAGGTTTCATTTAACTATTTCATTTCTTGGATTTCTCCCATAATTCTTTGTAAATTCACCATAAACATTCATTTGGTACCATGGTTAAAAAAATTCATGATAATAATAATTATCGGGCCATGTACGGAAAAACTATTTCCAAGGGAAGAAAAATATCACATTGAATGTGGTAGATGTCACACTACTTGTCACCCTTACATAGTGGCCCAGTGTGGACTTTAGAGAGTGAAATGGAATGGACAAGAGCACACAAAATTTGACACATAGTATACTCAGACACATATATGTGCAGTTATACATGATCAATTACCCGAATAGGGTGTGCACTGGCATGTGCAGAACAACATAGAAAATTATAGGGTGAATCTACATTTCGCATACTTTATGGAAACTGTATTTATTTTTTAATAGTGTATTCCATGTTAGATTAATACATGGGTAGTTCTAGGATTACCGAGTTATTCCATGTACCCCCAGGGACATTCTGTGTACTCTATTAAGTACATGTTGGATTCATTTTTATTCCCAGCTCAACTTCGTTGTGAGATTGTGTGATATACCATGTACCAGTGTATATTGAGTGTGTTAACTTAATCCATTAATATAAGGATTCTATGTGGTATATTATTCACTTCATAGAGGTTGACCCCTATATAGCTTCTTACTGATATGTACTAGGGGGGAGATAACCGTTATTCTGGAGTGAGTTGCTTTTGACAGCTTCGACTACTAACTTAGTGTCTTGGAGCATGTATCACTCTGACAAGCCATGAGAAATAATAATTTCCATCATGTTTCCATATATAGGGGTTATTGGAATTTACAATACCATTATTTTCCTAGGAATTTATCCCCAATAAAATAGTATGTTTTTAGTAGGGTATGGTGTCCCCCATGTGAGCCCTAAGTATTGACCCCTATCATTCAATTGAGGTTTGATATTTATGATGGTGTATTAGTTCAAGAGATTTTTTATCTCAAATGAATCCCCTTAGTAGCCAATATAATTTTTTTCAATTCATCAAGCTCACTAACTCTAGGATGAGTTTTGTTATAAGTAGTATATCCTTAGGATATTTTCCCCCTAAACGGGAATGTTCACTACGTTTTATTCAATCTCTGATAGAAGGGATGTGCCATCATATTATGGATACTTGATGTTTGTTGTCTCTCATTGAGTTCCATTAAGGATGGTAGGGCTCTTGGAATTAGATCTTGACGATGATCATTATCTTGATACCACATAGTTGTTGAATGGTTGGTAGTGGTTATGAACACATGTAATGTGGTTTCATTCTAAGAATATCTAATGTTTTACTGTATGACTCACATTTTGATTGGCGTATACTATGATTAACTAAATACTCTGGATTATTTTTTTGGTTATTTTGATGTGTCCTACTAATTATTATTACTCTCACCCTTAAAAGGGATATTCCCTCACATGTCATGTCTTCTGAAGATGACATGCCTAATTACATAGACCATAGAGGACCCGGAGCTGGTAGAGCTTAGTTGGGCTACATAGATCGAGGTGTACATCAATGTTTCTTTCAACTGTATTCCACTCCTTCTATGTAGTTAAGACATTACAATCTATTTTAAGGTGGTATTCTATTTTTCCCACTGTTATTTTTTCTAGTACTTTATGTCATACTCTAATTGTGGGATTAATTATATATACATGGGTTATTATCATTTTTTTACATTTTCTCATTAGATGGTCTTGGAGATGTGTTTGTGTATTTAGGTACTTTATGATAGTTCCTCCCATGTGTATAGTATAAATTCATGGCACTGGAAATACCCCCTGGCATATTGGAGGTGGGATTGGAATCGTTGCGTCTCAGCCCCCTTCAGGTAAGGTTAGGAAATCAAAATTGACATAATACAGATGTCTACAAAAGACAAATAAAAATTGAAAATCATTTCCTTATTTGATGATAACATCCATGAATATTATAGTAGATTATGTTCAATCTCCATTTCATAATATCCTTATACAAGATTTACCCCCCACACAGTAACGACCCCCTCCCCAAAAAGTGTACCCCTCCTAGGCCGACAATGTGGAAAGGGAGATAATGACCCCCGAGTCCCGCCTCCAGTAGGCCTCGGGTTGGTGACTAGCACCAAGGGTATAATAAACACACAAATGGGAGGCATTACCCTCTAAGAGAACACATGCAGAAGAGAGAGATAAGATAGAAACCAACCAACTCCAACTTAGAACTAAAATATAAAAGAACCCAATTACATATATGGAATGCCATGAAAAAGTACTAAAACTTAGGGGAAAACTACAAGTACCTCAATGAAAATAAAAACAGCAGCGATCACAAGCCCGAACAGCTCCTGCAACCACAAGCTAGTAGTAACCATCATGATCTCTAACCTACTCCAAGTAACCTGAAAAACATTTTATATAAACGTAGGGTGAGTATAACAGTATACTCAGTAGGATCCTCCCCGAAGCCTCTTGTGCAAAGGTATATAAAGCATGCTAAAGCACATTGAACAAAAAGTGAAACTAACTCGTCACCTAAACAGGTATACTAGGTTCCCAACCTCACCATGGCTACTCTCATCAAGTAACACATACAAGAATATGTTATATAATAAAGGATATAAAGGGTACCCCTCTACTACTTCCCCACTGGTTTTCTACTTCTCCCCAACAACATACATCATATGCATCTCTTTCCAAAGGCTTGCCCGTATAAACTTGGGCTAAGCTCCACAATCTACACCATGTGCACCAAAGAGGCTTGCCCGCAGACACCTGGGATAAGCACCACACCATCCTCACAACCAAAAGTAACCATGTAGTTTCCGGGAGCCACCACAGCTCGCATAACGTGTATCATATGTCAGGTATTGTACCTCAATCCATTATATCCCATACACCGAGTAAGGATCCTCAAGCCATCACAGCCTATACATGTCACACCTATAGTAGTCAATAGGATAATATATCCAAAATATACGTGTGTGAAAAATGCACAAGACATTACATCCCTCTACACACATATGTGTGTAAAACTAACTGTTGTGCCTCATGGAACTAGTATCTACCATGAGAAGAGAGTGGGGTCAAGGGGGTAGTCATCCATTCATCCTCCCACCAGAATGTTGGGGAAAATACCCCCAGGGATTAGAATCCCCGGGGTGTCCATTTTCCTTACTGACCGGGTGGAGTAGCATATAGAAACAAAAAAATTACATAATATATTATAACTCAAAACCACACTATGGGCATAACCTAGTCTTAGACACAAATTCATCTAACGTCTCTCAGACTCTGGGCTGCCACTTCTAAGACTAGGTATCCTATAAGAACACAACCATTTAAAGGGATTTATTATATTACTTCCTTCCCTTTTTATCAATTCCACTTTACGTTAATTAATTCTTTATACATTAATTAACCATGAACAATTTTTCACATTAAATCCCATTAACATCACATCCAAAAACTATTGTCCCTTCAAAATTTCTCAACCTCATCATTAAGTTCCAACAAACTCCAACCCCAAGTGTTAACATCATTTATTCAAAAAATCATTACAGAATTACTTTCCCATATTCCAAGGATTTCTAGAATAGAAACCTATGCTACTAAACACAAGGGGGGTCAATATAGTGAGTAGATGTACTAATAGTTGATTCTTTTCCACCTATATCAAGAGCATAGACCCATTCTCCCTTGAGAGGATAGTCATGGAAAGAACGTGGCATACCTCGTGTGTCTTCACCTACTTCGGAAGAAGGGTAATCAAGACCAGCTTCCTTGAGCAGTGGGGAAAACTAAAGCAGATAAACAACCCAGAATCAACAACACTAAAATATCACATCCATCCCATTCCATCATCCCTGGTTTCCTCCCTGACACCCACATGCATAAACCGATGCATCTCGCCACTCTAGGCATCATCTGCTGCCACAACCACAAGGCCTCCCTACCTTCACATATCACAAGACCCCACCAGGGTCACATCACAACACAAGATATCACAACACCCCTCCAGGGTCACAGCACATCACAAGCAGCAAGAAAAACAAACATTACAACAATTTGGGCTCTTGGCCCTTTAGCAAGGCGTCCAGCCTTCAAACAACAATCACCAATAATCACATAAAATGGGATTTTACCCCTAATTCACAACAAGAGGGTAACTCCGAACACTTCATGGATCTCAATAAAGTTATTTCATCCATATTGAATTAACAAATTCAATTCATTGGTTCCAACATCATGAACCAATTCAATAATCTATAACTGAAGATTAAACATGTATACTATGCCAATTTGATCAATATCAAGACACAACAAGAACCAGGTCTGCTTTCATGCCTCCTTATTTATAGAAAACCGACTATCAATTAATTTCGTCTTTATGTTCTTAATCAATTTCATCAAGAACCACATGCTAACAAGCAAGGCATCGATATCACACTTATCTTGCAAATCAAGAGGCAAACCGTTATCATGGTTCAAAGCACCAACATAAGATCAAACCAATTCTTTTAATCCTGTTAAAGTATTTAATTAGGTCAATTCCATTATGATCCAAAGGGCTAAATCATGCTAACTCTGCGATTGCACATAAACAATTAGAGAAGTCATGAATCCCCTACCTCAAATGTTTTCGAGGAAAACCACAATGGTCGAAGAATGCCCAGGAAATCAGGTCGATTCCCCACGAATCCTCCTTAGATATCCTATCCTAACACAACCAGGACCAAAACTCATCATATTTGACATCCACATGCTTAGATCTACCCATAACAGTCATGGATCTATGAAACCAAGAAAAAAGGGGGAGTAGATCTAGGAAGATATATGAAACCAAATAAAAGGATCACATACCTCGAAAAACCGGCGTCGATTCGCGAAGAGAAGCCTCCAGATCACTTCTGAAATGCTTGGGAGAGGTTCTTCCACCTCCAAGGAAGGGTAATCCTGAGTTATTCCTGATTAGGGGCTTAAAAATGTGATTAAAGGAAAAATGAGTTAGATCCAAAATTTTAGGATCTAACTTTAAGTTTCCGCACAGTTAGTCCGCACGGTTTAACAAACCATGCGCTAATCATGTGTTAGCTTCTGCATTGACAACCACTCCCCGCATGGTTAGTCTGCATGGTTAGACAAATCGTCCGCTATCCGTGGTTTAGCCACTGCCTCCAGGACCATCCATGCATGGTTTGGCCACACGGTTTAGGAAAAATGTGCGCCTCCCGTGCGAAGGCCATAACCCTTTAGATTTCTTTAAAAGTCCACCCAAACGCACCCCATTACCCCATGACCTTCCAGAACACCTCTAACACCATATTTTCACAAAGGAATGGACCAGAGAGGTCCGAACCATTACATCAGATACCTCTCAAAACATTCTCGTCCTCGAGAATCCAAAACCCACCTAAAGAGAAAACGAAACAGGGTCTGAACAACCACCCACCGAGATACCTCTCAAAAGAGAGCAAGCCTCCAATGAAACAAAGGGATCCATCTCATAAACATGAAGTTTTAAGAACCAAATTAGCTAAAATGATACATGAAAAGAGCTAAACATCAAACAACTATGGGTACTGAGCACGTATATATGACTCACATTCCCAAGTACTCTCCTCCATGCCACCGTGTTACCACAAGACATGAACTAAGGAGATGGAATACCCATGCAACAGCTTCTCCTTGCGGTCTTGGATCTACACAAGTCGCTCCTCAAAGGTGTCATCATCATCAACATCGATCTCTCCCCAATCGATGATGTTCGAGTTGTCATGAAGATAACGACGGAGCTGCGATACATGGAAAACATCATGTATCTGACTCATCTGTGGGGGAAGTGCCACTCGATACGCCAAAGCTTCTATATGAGCTAACACCTCTAAATTCCCAACAAACCGGGGAGAAATCATACTTCCATAGCCAAACCTTCTCTTCCCATGATGGGGAGTCACCTTCAGAAACACATAATCCCCAACATTAAACTCTAAGGGTCTCTTTCTTTGATCAACATATGATTTCTGACGATCTTGCACTGCCTTCATCCTCTCACAAATCACATGAACCATCCCTGTTGTATTCTGCACTAGTTCCGATCCGAGAATTACTGACTCTCCAACCCCAGCCCAGCACAACGGAGAACGGCAAAGCTATACATACAAGGCTTCAAACGGCGCCATAACGATGGTAGAGTGGAAACTATTATTGTAGTAAAACTCCACCAAGGTTATGTGACTCCTCCATGAACCTCTGAAATCTAGAATACAAGTGTGCAACATGTCTTCAAGAGTTTGGATGGTTCGCTCCGTCTGACCATCCGTTTGAGGATGAAATGCTGTGCTAAGGCATAGCTGAGAACCAAAAGCATGTTGGAGACCTCTCCACACCCTAGAGGTAAAACGAGGATCTCGATCATAATTGATCATCCTAGGGACTCCATGAAGTCTCACGACCAACTCCAGATACTGCCTCGAAAAAACATCCACTGAGCTTGACTCATTGATTGTTATAAAGTGGGTTGATTTCGTTAAATCATACACTACCACCCAAATAGCATCATATACTACTGGAGCTCGAGGTAAGCCAGTAATGAATTCCACTGAGATGTCCTCCCACTTCCACTGAGGAATCTCTAATGGATGGAGAATACCACCAGGAACACGGTGTTCAGCCTTCACCTTCTAGAAGACTAAACATCGAGAAACAAACTCTACAACCAGACGCTTCACTCCTCAAGGATCGGTACATCTTTGTCACACCAGGGTGAACCACTAAAGTAGAACCATGGAACTATCTGAGGACCATCTTTCTCATCTCCAAGGGAACAAAAATCCTTCCATGATACAACACTCTATGTTGTTCATCCTCAGAACAACCATCTGGGGCCTCACGACAAACAACTCGGTCTCTCCAGACCTCCACTTCAAGATCCCCCAACTGGGACTCTTCCACCTTCTGTATCAGGGATGAATGCACCATCATCTGAAAAAGACAGCCTCTACCCCCAACTTCTCCCATATCAAGATATAATTTTGACAGTTCTTCCATTACTCTCCAGGAATCCCCGGATTCACACACAACATAACTACGTGACTTACAGCTTAGTGAATCAACCACAACATTACCTTTTACATGAGTATATGATATTTGGAAGTCATATTCCTACAAGAACTACATCCACCGATGTTGTCACATGTTCAAGTCATGCTAGGAGAAAACATACATCAACCTCTTATGATCAGTGAAAACAAAAAAGCGTTCACCAATGAGGTAATGTCTCTAAAACATCAGAGAAAACTCTACGATGGCCAAATTATGGTCATGAGTGGCATAGTTGCGTTCAAGGGGATGCAACTATTGAGACCCATAAGAAACAACTGACCTTTACTGCATGAGAACACAGTCTATCCGCTGATGGGAAGCATCGCAGAAAACATCAAACTGAACTGCCATAGCTGGGAGACATAGAACCAGAGCACATACTAACATATCTGTTAGATACTCGAAAGATTATTAACACAGATCAGTCCATATGAACGATTGATTCTTTCTAGTCAAAGTTTTCAGAGGAGTCACAACACATGATAAATTGGCTACAAATCACTTGTAGTATCCTGCGATCCCATGGAAACTACGCACCTCTGAAACTGTCTTTGGGGATTCCCAAGACTCAACTTCTTCTATCATCGATGGGTCCACAGCTACTCCCTGTTGGGACACAACATGACCCAAGAAACGGACTTCTGGAACCCAAAACTCACACTTCGACCACTTCCCAAATAGCTGATGTTGAAAAAGGACTCCCCAGACAGCTCGCAGATGCTCTTCATGCTCCTCTTCAGATGTGGAGTACACAAGGATGTCGTCGAGGAAAACTACCATGAACTTGTCTAGGAACTCACAAAACACAGCATTAATCAAACCCATGAACACTGCTGGATCATTCATCACACCAAATGGCATTACAAAAAACTCATAATACCCATGATGACATCAAAAAGAAATCTTCGGGATATCCTCATCCTTCACACGCATCTGATGATATCCTGACCGCAAGTCATTCTTTGAGAACAAAATTGCACCTTCAGTTGATTGAATAATTCATCAATCTGCGGAATAGGATAGCGATTATTTATTGTCACTGTGTTTAAGCGACAATAATCGACAAACAACCGCAAACTGCCGTCAGCCTTCTTCACGAACAGAACTAGTGCACCCCATGGTGACACACTTGATCGAACAAAACCACACTAAAATAGACCATAAAGATGTATACGTAGCTCTCGTAACTCAGAAGGGGCCATCCTATATGGAGACATAGATATAGGAGACGCTCTTGGATGTAGCTCGATCCCAAACTTGATCTATCGTCAAGTGGGTAAGGCTACAACCTCTTCTGTAAAAACATCAGGGTACTCCTCTACGACCCTAGGAAACGCAAATTGTCGAACCTATGAAGAACTCAGCATCCTCTCAGCCGCCATGGTTGATAATGATGGAACTCCCCTCTGACCCATCTGAGGATCTCATTCACCAACAAACACCAGTTTCTCTACATCCGCACCAAAGAAAATGACATTCTTCATGAAGCAGTATACGATAGCCTGCACCGAATAAAACCAATCCATGCAAAGGATCACTTCATATGGTTATATCCATAAACATATAAAATCTCTCCAAGAGCGGTGTTTCCTCAACAATATCACACAGTCTCTACATACTTCAAACAAGCTAGCTCGACCTCCAACTGGCATAGTCAACGCCAAGGGCACTGGAAGCCTCTCCACCTCAAATCCCAAGGCATGGATAAGGGTAGGTGATATAAAGGTGTGTATCTCTCCTGAATAAAACAAGGAATACACCAAGGAAGAAAACAATCAAATGGTACCTTGAACGACGTCTAGCTCATTTGGAGCTGGGAACTCTAGGGCATGAAGCTGACCACGACCTCATCCACAACCTCTCTGACCCTGATGAAGACCACCAGCATGGACATGTTCTGCTCTCTGAGGAAATGGATTGTCATGGGGTTGTCCTATGTCTGCCCCATCTACCCTCTTCTACTCGAAAGCTGGTGCAACCAGCTGCTACTGCCTCGGATGGAACTTCCTCATCGGAGGAACCTGGAGCATAGTGCCCGGTGCATGATGACCGCCCTGAAAGGGTAGGCACTCCGGCTCCTGATGGCCATGAACACCACAAGAAAAACAAGCACCTGATCCCTTGGAATAGGCCTGAGAGTTGCTGCCTCTGGAGAAACGGGATGTGAAGGGCTGAGACCTACCCTTGGCTGAAGGGAAACTCTTCTGCCCTGAAAACCGGGATCCCCGGACCACAGCCTTACTTCGTGAGGAATCTTGCTGATTCCCCACTCGTGATGATTCGGTCCTAGATAATATCCTCTCAACAATCTTCTCCCTCACCATTACCTCGAGAAAAGTCTTCAACATAAACGGGGTGACCTGGAGATGGATCTTTGGATGCATAGCCTCCTCGAAATGCCTTGCCCTAGCCGCCTCATCTGGTAACAGGTCCGAAGTATATTGTAAAAGGTTTCTAAAACAGATTCAAAACTCCTAAATAGTGGACCTCCCCTATCGAAGGGTAAGAAGCTCATAGCAATTGGACTCCTTTGCATTCAAGGAAAGGTACTCGACTCTGAACATATCTCGGAACTCATCCCATGAGATCGATGACTCCTTGCGATCCCCGAGGAACAAGAACCACCACTGCCTTACTACTTCACGCAACATTGTCATAGCTACAGACACCCAGTTCTCCTTCCGAGAACAGATTGAACTAAAGCCTATCTTGACCTCCTCCAACCAGTCTTCTGTGGATATATCTGAAATGAAGCCCTCGTACTTCTACAGACTCTGGCGCTGAAACTCTCGGAGTGTCTTCCTCCAAGTGGTGTCGTCGTCAACCTCTACCCTTTGACAACCTGCTGGAACATCCTACTAGACATCTTCTACGCAACACGGACGAGGACGTCGAATTGGAGCCATACCTGCAAAATAAAAAACAATTAGAGCTCCAAATCATGGAATATGGAAGACCCAACATTAATTAATTAACTTTTTTCTTTTATTTGTTTTAGGTTAACCTATCCCAAGGTCTACCCATTCAAACATAGGCACAAAGACTCATGACGCAGGATCCTTTCCTAGGTCTCTACCCTGCAACTAGTATCACCCTGTTTAGTAGCCATTGTAAAATTAAAGGTCCGTACATCAGATCATTGGGGGCCCTAAATGCCTATGTCTTTGTCGGTCTCCAGTGTTTACCTCACTTGCTAAACACGAATAACACCGCTGCCCTACCAACCCATGAAAATGCACTTGTTCCTAGCTCCAAACTTCATCATATCTCTCAACCTGCCTCTGATACCACTCTGTCACGACCCCCTCCCCCACAAAGTGTACCCCTCCTGGGCTAGAAATGTGGAAAGGGAGATAATGAACCCCTAGTCCTGCCTCCAGTAGGCCCTGGTTTGGCGACTAGCACTGAGGGTATAATAAACACACAAATGAGAGGCATTACCATAAAAGAGAACACATGCAGAAGAGAGAGATAAGATAGACACCAACCAACACCAAATCAGAACTGAAATATAAAAGAACCAATGTACATATATGGAATGCCATGA
The DNA here is from genome assembly GCA_963277665.1 of Viscum album. Classification (NCBI taxonomy): domain Eukaryota; kingdom Viridiplantae; phylum Streptophyta; class Magnoliopsida; order Santalales; family Viscaceae; genus Viscum; species Viscum album. Next base: position 839,874,560 of record OY728147.1, on the reverse strand, counting down.
AAACGTACTACAACTGAAGGGGAAATCTACAAGTATCCAAAGGAAAGTAAAAATAGCAATGACTAGAAGCCTGAACAGCTCCTACAACCACAAGCTAGTAGTAACCAGCCTGATCTCCAACCTGATCCAATTGACCTGACAAACAGTTTATATAAACGTAGGGTGAGTATAACAGTATGCTCTGTTGGATCCTCCCTGAAGCCTCTCATGAAAAGGTAAAGAAAGAATGATAAAGCCCAACGAAAAACAAGTGAAACTAACTCATCACCTAAACTGGTATACTTGGGTCCCAAGCTCACCATGGTTATGCTCATCAAGTAACGTATAAACGAATATATCATATAATAAAGGATATCAAGGGTACCCCACTACTACTTCCCCACTGGTTTTCCTCTTTTCCCTAACAACATACGTCATGTGTATCTCTCTCTAAAGGCTTGCCCGTATAAACTTGGGCTAAGCTCCACAATGTGCACCACGCGCACCACAAATGCTTTCCCACAGACACCTGGGCTAAGCACCACAACATCCTCACAACCAAAAGTAACCACATAGTTTCCAGGAGCCACCAAAGCTCGCATAACGTGTATCATACGCCGGGTGTTATAACTCAATCCATTATAGCACATACACCGAGTAAGGATCCTCAAGCCATCATGGCCTATACACGTTCCACCAATAGTAGTCTGTAGGATACTATATCCAGAATATATATATGTGTGAAAAATCCACAATCCATTACAGCCCTCTACACATATACATTGGGAAAACTAACTTTTGTTCCTCATGGAACTAGTATCTACCCATATAAGAGAGCGAGGTCAAGGGGGTAGTCAACCATTCATCCTCCCACCAGAATGTTGGGGAAAACACACCCCCAGGGCTCAGAATCCTCGGGGGGGTCAGTTTCCCTTACTAACAGGGTGGAGTAGCATATAGAAACACAAAAACTACAGAATATATTATAACTCAAAATCACACTATGGGCATGACCTAGTCGTAGAAACAACTGCAGCTAACATCTCTCGGACTACGGGCTGCCACTTCTAAGACTAGGTATTTATAAGCACACAAACAATTAAAGGGATTTATTAGATTACTTGTTTACCTCTTTATCAATTCCACTATAAGTTAATTAATTCTTTATACATTAATTAACCATGAATAATTTTTCACATTAAGTCCCATTAACATCACATCCAAAAACCATTGTCCCTTCTAAAGTTCTCAACGTCATCATTAAGTTCCAACAAACTCCAACCCCATGGGTTAACATCATTTATTCAAAAATTCATTACAGAATTACTTTCCCATATACCCAGGAATTCTAGAAAAGCAACCTATGCTACTAAACACAAGGGGGCTCAGCATGGGGATTATATGTACTACCCGTCGAGTCTTTTCCACCTATAGAAAGAGCATAGACCCATTATACCTTTAGATGCCAAACACAGAAAGCACATGGCATACCCCGCGTGTATGTGCCTCCTTCGAAAGAAGCGTAAGCATGACCAGCTTCCTTGAGCAGTGGGGAAAATTAAAGCAGATAAACAACCAAGAATCCACAACATCAAACAATCAAATCCATCCTATTCCATCATCCCTGGTGTCCTCCCTGACACCCACATGCATAAACTGACGCATCTCGCCACTCTAGGTGTCATCTGCTGCCACAACCACAAGGCCTCCCTGCCTTCACATACCACAAGACCCCTCCAGGGTCACATCACAACACAAGATATCACAACACCCCTCTAGGGTCACAACACAACACAAGCAGTAGGAAAAACAAACATTACAAAGATTTGGGCTCTTGGCCCTTTAGCAAGGCATCCGGCCTTCAAACAACAAGCACCAACAATCACATCAAATGGGATTTTAACCCTAATTCACAACTAGAGGGTAACTCCGAACCCTTCATGGAACTCAATCAATTTATTTAATCCATATTGAATTAAAATATTCAATTCATTGGTTCCAACATCATGAACCAATTCAGTAAGCTATAACCGAAGATTAAACATGCATACTATGCCAATTTGATCAATATCGAGTCACAACAAGAACCAGGTCTGCTTTCAAGCCTCCATATATTTAGCCAACCAATTATCTATTAATTCTGGCTTTATGTACATTATCAATTTCATCAAGAACCCCATGATAACAAGAAAGGCATAAATATCACACTTATATAGAAAATCAAGAGGCAAACGGTTATCACGGAACAATGCAACAACATGTGATCAAAACAATTCATTTAATCCGGTTCAAGTATTTAATTAGGTCAAATCCATTGGGATCCAAAGGGATAAATCATGCTAACTCTACGATTTCACATAAACAATTAGAGAAGCCATGAATCCCATACCTCAATGGTTTTCAAGGAAAACCACAACGGTCAATGAAGGCCCAAGAAATCGGGGCGATTCTCCATGAATTTTCCTTACATATCCTCTCCTATCACAACCTTGACCAAAACTCATCATATTTGACGTCCACATGCTTAGATATACCCATAATAGGCGTGGATCTAAGAAACCAAGAAAAGTGGGGGAGCAGATCTTGGTAGATCTAAGAAACCAAACAAAAGGATCACATACCTCGAGAAACCAGCTTCGATTCGCAAAGAGAAGCCTTCATATCAGCTCCAAAATGCATGGGAGAGGTTCTTCCACCTCCAAGGAAGGGTAATCCCAAGTTATGGCCGATTAGGGGATTAAATGAGGTGATTAAAGGGAAAACGAGTTAGATCCAAAATTTTTGGATCTAACTTTAAGATACCGAACGGTTAGTTCGCACGGTTTAACAAATAGTGCACCAACCGTGTGGTAGATTCTTCCTTGACAACCACTCCTCGCATTGTTAGTCTGCAGGGTTAGACAAACCGTGTGTTAACCATGCGTTAGCCACTGCCTTCAAGACCAGCCTTGCATGGTTTGGCCGCACGGTTTATGCAAATCATGCGCCTCCCGTGCGAAGCCAATAACCCTTTAGATTTCATTAAAAGTCCACCCAAATGCACCAAAGGCCACCTTGACCTTCCAAAACACCTCTAACACCATATTTTCACAAAGGAATAGACCAGTGAGGTATGGGCCCTTACATCAGATACCTCTCAAAACATTTGAGTCCTTGAGAATACAAAACCCACCTAAAGAGAAAACAAAACAGGGTCTGAACAACCACCCAACAAGATACCTCTCAAAAGAGAGAAATCCACAAAAGCAACAAAGGGAGCCATCTCATAAACATGAAGGTTTCAAAACCACATTAGCTACAACGAAACACTAAAAGAGATAGACATCAAACAACTATGGCTTCTGAGCACATATATGTGACTCACGTTCCCAAGTTCTCTCCCCCATGCCACTGTGTTGCCACAAGACATGAAATAAGGGGATGGAATGCCCGCATAGCACCTTCTCCATGCGGTCTTGGATCTCCACAAGTCACTCCTCAAAGGTGTCATCATCATCAACATCGATCTCTCCCCAATAGATGATGCTCGAGTTGTCATGAAGATAACGACGGAGCTGCGATACATGGAAAACATCATGTATCCGACTCATCTGTGGGAGAAGTTACACTCGATACGCCATATCTCAAATACGAGATAACACCTCGAAAGGGCCCACAAAACGGGAAGAAATCATACTTTCACGGCCAAACCTTTACTGCCCATGACGGGGGGTCACCTTCAGAAACACGTGATCCCCAACATTAAACTCTAAGGGTCTCCTTTGATCGGTATATGATTTATGATGATCTTGTGCTACCTTCACCCTCACACAAATCACCTAAACCATATTTGTTTTATTCTTCACTAGTTCCAGTCCGAGAATTACTGACTCTCCGACCCCAGTCCAGTACAACGGAGAAAGGCAAGGCCGGCTATACAAGGCTTCAAACGACGTGATAACGATGGTGGAGTGTAAACTATTATTTTATGAAAACTACACCAAGGGAAATTGCCTCTTCAATGAACCTCCAAAATCTGGAATACAAGAGCGCAACATGTCTTTATGAGTTTGGATGGTTCACTCGGTTTGACCATCCGTTTGAGGATGAAAAGTAGTGCTAAGGCATAGCTGAGAACCAAAAGCATGTTCGAGACCTCTCCACACCCTATAGGTAAAACAAGGATCTCGATCAGAAATGATTGTCCTAGGGACTCCATGAAGTCTCACTACCTCCTCCAGATACTGCCTCGAAAAAACATCCACTGAGCATGAGTCCATGATTGCTATAAAGTGGGATGATTTCATTAAACGATCCACTACCACCCAAATAGCATCATATCCTTCCAGAGCTCGAGGTAAGCCAGTAATGAAGTCCATTGAGATGTACTCCCACTTCCACTGAGGAATCTCTAATGGATGGAGAAGACCACCCGGAACACGGTGTAAGCCTTCACCTTCTGGAAGACTAAACATCGACACACAAACTCTGCAACCGCATGCTTCAACCCAGCCCACCAAAACTGGCTCCTCAAGGATCGTTACATCTTTGTCACACCAGGATGCACCACTAAAGGAGAACCATAAAACTCTATGAGTACCATCTTATGCATCACCAAGGGAACAACAATCCTTCCATGATACAACACTATGTGTTGTTCATCCTTAGAACAACCATCCGGGGCCTCAGCACAAACAACTCGGTCTCTACAGACCTCAACTTCAAGATCCCCCAACTGGGACTCTTCCACCTTCCACATCAGGGATGACTACACCATCATCTGAAAAAGACAACCTCTACCCCCAACTTCTCCCATATCAAGATGTAATGCTGGCTGTTCTTCCATCACTCTCCAATAATCACCGGATTCACACATAGCATCACTACATGACTTTCGGCTTAGTGCATCAGCCACAACATTCTATTTTCCAGGTGTATACGATATTTTGAAGTTTTATTCCTAAAAAAAGTCCATCCTCCGATGCTATCGCAAGTTCAAGTCATGCTAGGAGAAAACATACCTCAAACACTTATGATCAGTGAAAACCACAAAGTGTTCACCAACGAGGTAATGTCTCCACAACTTTAGAGAGACACTACGGCTGCCAACTCAAGGTCATGAGTGGAATAGTTGCGTTCATGGGTACGTAACTGTAGAGACCCATAAGAAACAACTGACCTCTGCTGCAAGAGAACATATCCTAGCCCCTGATGTGAAGCGTCGCAGAAACCATCAAAATAAACTCCCTCAGCTGGGAGACAAAGAACTAGATCACTTACTAACTTCTCTTTTAGATATTCAAAAGATTACTGACAAAGATCAGCCCATATTAATGCTTTGTTATTTCTAGTAAAAGCTGTCAGAGGAGTCGCAACTCATGATAAATTGGTTACGAACCTCCTGTAGTATCCTGCGAGCCCAAGGAAACTTCGCACCTCTAAAACTGTCTTGGGGGATTCCCAAGACACAACTGCTTCTATCTTCGATGGATCCTCATCTAATCTATGTTGGGACACAAAATGACCCAATAAACGGACTTCTCAAGCCCAAAGCTCACACTTTGACAACTTCCCAAATAGCTAATGTTGATGATAAACTCCTAAGACATCTCGCAGATTCTCTGCATGCTCCTCTTCAGATGTGGAGTACACAAGGATGTCATCAATGAAAACTACCATGAACTTGTCCAGGAACTCACGGAATACAGAATTCATCAATCCCATGAACACAACTGGATCATTCATCACACCAAAAGGCATTACAACGAACTCATAATGCCCATGACGACAACAGAAAGCAGTCTTTAGGATATCCTCATCCTTCACACGCATCTGATGATATCTTGACCGCAAGTCGATCTTTGAGAACCAAATTTCACCCTTCATCTGATCGAATAAGTCATAAATCCGCAAAAAGGGACAGCGATTCTTTATTCTCACTTTGTTTAAGCGACAATAATCAACACACAACTGCAAACTGTCATCGTTCTTATTCACAAACAGAACTGGTGCACCCCATGGTGACAGACTTGGTCGAACAAAACCACACTACAATAGACCATAAATCTATATAATTAGTTCTCATAACTCAGAAGGGGCCATCCTATATGGAGACATAGATATAGGAGAGGCTCCTCGCTGTAGCTCGATCCCAAACTCGATCTATCGTCAAGGGGGTAAGGCTACAACCTCTTCTGGAAAAACATCAGGGTACTCCTCTACGACCCTAAGAAACGCCAAATGCCAAACCTCTGAAGAACTCAACATCATCTCAGCTGCCATGGTTGATAAGGATGGAACTCGCCTGTGACCCATCTGAGGATCTCGTCCACCAACAAACACCACTTTCTCTCCATCCGCACCAAATAAAACGACCTTCGTCCTGAAGCAGTCTACGATTGCTTACACTGAATACAAAAAATCCATTCCAAGGATGACATCATATGGTTGTATCTGTAAACATAGAAAATCACTCCAAGAGTGGTGTTTCCTCAACACTAGCTCACAGTCTCTACATACTTCAAACAATCTAGCTCAACCTCCAACTGGCGTAGTAAATGCCAAGGGCACAAGAAGCCTCTCCACCTCATGTCCCAAGGCATGGACAAGGGTAGGTGATTTTAAGGAGTGTGTTGCTTCTAAATCAAACCAGGCATAATAAAAGGTAGAAAACAAGAAAAGGGTTCCTTGAACAATGTCTGGCGTGTCTGGAGCTGAAAACTCTAGGGCATGAAGCTGACCACGAACTCTTTCACAACCTCTCTGACCCTAATGACAACCACCAGCACGACCATGCTCTGCTCTCTGAGGATGAGGAGCATCATGGGGTTGTCCCCTGCCTGCCCCATCTACCCTCTGCTGATCGAAAGCTGGTGCAACCAGCTGCTGCTGCCTCAACTGGAACTGCCTCAATAGAGGAACCTGGAGCGTAGCGCACGATGCACGATGACCACCCTGAAAGTTCAGGCACTCCCGCTGTTGGTGGCCACGGCCACCACAAGAAAAACAAGCGCCAGATCCCTTTGAATATGGTTGAGAGTTGTTGCCTCTGGAGAAATGAGATGTGAAGGGCTGGGACCTACACCCAGCTGAACGGAAACTCTTCTACCCTGAAAACCGGGAACCCTAGACCAAAACCTTTCTTCCTGAGGAATCATACTGATTCCCCTCTCGTGATGATTCGGTCCTGGCCAATGTCCACTCAACAACCTCCTCCCTCGCCAGCACCTCGAGATTTGTCTTCAGCATAAATGGGGTGACCTGGCGCTGGATCTCTGGAAGAAAATCCGCCTCGAAATGTCTTCACCTAGCCTCCTCATCTGGTATTAGGTCTGAAGCATATCGTAAAAGGTTCCTGAAACGGATTCCAAACTCCCGAATAGTGGAGCTTCCCTGTCGAAGGGTAAAAATATCCTAGTGACTAAACACCTTTGCAGTCGAGGACAGGAACTCAACTCTGAACTTATCTCAGAACTCCTCCCATGAGATCATTGACTCCTCGTGATCCCCGAGGAACAAGAACCACCACTGCCTTACTGCTCCACGTAGCATCATCACAGCTAAGGACACCCAGTTCTCTTTCCGAGCACGTATCGAAATGAAACCTATCTCGACCTACTCCATGTAGTCTTTCGTGGTTGTATCTGAAACTAAGCCCTCATAATTCTACAGACTCTAGTTCTAAAACTCTTGGAGTGACTTCCTACAAGTGTCGTCGTCGTCATCCTCTACCCTGCGACGACCTGCTGGAACAGCCTGCTGGACATATTCTACGCAACCCTGACTAGGACATCGAACTGGATCCATACCTGCAAAATAAAAAACAATTAGAGCTCCTAATCCTGGAATATGGAAGACTCAACATTAATTAATTAACTTTTAACTTTTATTCGTTTTAGGTTATATTATCCCAAGGTCTACCCATTCAAACATAGACACAAAGACAAATGATGCATGATCCTTTCCTAGGTCTCTACCCTACAGCTAGTATCACCCTGTTTAGTAGCCATTGTAAACTTAAAGGTTCATACATCAGATCATAGGGGGCCCTAAATTATAATGTCTCAGTCGGTCTCCAGTGATTACCTCACTTGATAAAAATGAATGACACCGCTTCCACACCAACCCATGAAACCTCACTTGTGCCTAGCTCCAAACTCCATCCTATCTCTCAACCTGCCTCTGATACCACACTTTCACGACCCCCTCCCCAAAAAGTGTACCCCTTCTAGGCCGGAAATGTGGAAAGGGAGATAATGATCCCCGAGTCCTGCCTCCCGTAGGCCTCGGGTTAGTGACTAGCACCAAGGGTATAATAAACACACAAATGGGAGGCATTACCCTCTAAGAGAACACATGCAGAAGAGATAGATAAGATAGAAACCAACCAACTCCCACTCAGAACTAAAATATAAAAGAGACAAAGTATGTATATGGAATGCCATGAAAATGTACTACAACTGAAGGGGAAAACTACAAGTACTCAATGGAAAGTAAAAACTGCAGCGACCACAAGCCCGAACAGCTTCTACAACCACAAGCTAGTTTTAACCATCCTGATCTCCAACCTGCTCCAAGTGACCTGAAAAATAGTTTATATAAACGTAGGGTGAGTATAATAGTATACTCAGTAGGATCCTCCCCGAAGATTCTTGTGAAAAGGTAAAGAAAGTATGCTAAAGCACAGTGAACAACAAGTGAAACTAACTCGTCACCTAAACATGTATACTAGGTTCCCAACCTCACCATGGCTACTCTCATCAAGTAATGCATACAAGAATATACCATATAATAAAGGATATAAAAGGTACCCCACTTCTACATCCCACAGTTTTTCCGCTTTTCCCCAACGACATACGTCCTATTCATGTCTCTCTAAAGGCTTTCAAGTATAGACTTGGGCTAAGCTCCACAATGTGCACCACGTGCACCACAAAGGCTTGCCCACAGTCACCTGGGCTAAGCACCACACAATCCCCACAACCAAAAGTAACCAGGTTGTTTCTGGGGGCCACCACAGCTCACATAACGTATATCATATGTCGGGTGTTATACCTCAAGACATTATAGCCCATACAATGAGTAAGGATCCTCAAGCCATCACGACCTATACACGTTACACCTATAGTAGTCCGTAGGATACTATATTCAGAATATATGTGGTTGAAAATCCACAAGCCATTACAGCCCTCTACACACATATATGGGAAAAACTAACCGTTGGGCCTCATGGAACTAGTATCTACCAAGAGAAGAGAGTAGGGTCAAGGGGGTAGTCATCCATTCATCCTCCCATCAGAATGTTGGGGGAAACACCTCCTAGAGCTCAGAATCCCCAGGGTGTCAGTTTCCCTTACTCACAGGGTGGGGTAGCATATAGAAACACAAGAAGTACAGAATATATTATAGCTCACAATCACACTATGGGCATAACCTATTCTTAGACACAGATGCAGCTAACGTCTCTCGGACTCCGGGCTTCCACTTCTAAGACTAGGTATCTTATAAGCACACAACCAATTAAAGGGATTTATTAGATTACTTCCTTCCCTTTTTATCAATTCCATTGTACATTAATTAATGATTTATACATTAATTAACCATGATAAATTTTTCACATTAAATCCCATTAACATCGCATTCAAAAAACCAATGTCCCTTGAATAGTTCTCAATCTTATCATTAAGTTCTAACAAACTCCAACCCCATGGGTTAAAATCATTTATTCAAACATTCATTGCAGAATTACTTTCCCATATTCCCTGTCATTCTAGAAAACAAACCTATGATACTAAACAGAAGGGGGCTCAGCACGATGAGTAGATGTACTACCCATTGACTCTTTGCCACCTATAGAAAGAGCGTAGACCCATTCTCCCTTGAGAGGCTAAACATGGAAAGCACGTGGCATACCCCTGGGTCTTCGCCTCCTTCGAAAGAAGGCTAAGCAAGACCAGCATCCTTGAGTAGTGGGGAAAAGTAAAGCAGACAAACAACCGAGAATCAACAACATCCAACAATCACATCCATCCCATTCAATCATCCATGGTGTCCTCCCTGACACCCACATGCATAAAGCGATGCATCTCGCCACTCTAAGTGTCATCTGCTGCCACAACCACAATGCCTCTCTGCATTCACATGTCACAAGACCCCTCTAGGGTCACATAACAACACAATATATCACAACACCCCTCTAGGGTCACAACACAACACAACCAGCAGGAAAAACAAACATTACATCGATTTGGGCTCTTGACCCTTTAGCAAGGCATCCGGCCTTCAAACAACTTGCACCAACAATCACATTAAATGGGATTTTAGCCCTAATTCACAACAAGAGTGTAACTCCGAACCCTTCATGGAACTCAATAAATTTTTTTAATCCATCTTGAAATAAAAATTCAATTAATTATTTCCAACATAATGAACCAATTTAGTAAGCTATAACCGAATATTATACAAGCTTAATATGCTAATTTGATCAATATCAAGTCACAACAAGAACCAGGTCTTCTTTCATGCCTCCTTATATTTATCCAACAAATTATACATTAATTCTGGATTTACATTCTTTATCAATTTCATCAATAACCCCATGCTCACAAGCAAGGCATAGATATCACACTTATCTAGCAAATAAAGAGGAAAACCGTTATCACTGTACAAAGCAACAACATGCGATCAAACTAATTATTTTAATCTATTTCAAGTATTTAATTAAGTCAATTACATTATGATCCAAAGGGATAAATCATGCTAACTCTACGATTGCACATAAACAATTAGAGAAGCCACAAATCCCCTACCTCAAAGGTTTTCGATGAAAACCAAAACAGTCGATGAATGCCCAAGAAATCGGGTCGATTATCCACGAATCCTCCTTAGATCTCCACTCCTAAGACAACCAAGACCAAACCTCATCATATTCGACATCCACATGCTTAGATATACCCATAACGAGCATGGATCTATGAAACTGAGAGAAGAGTGGGAGAAGATCTATGTAGATATAAGAAACCAAACAAAAGTATCACATACCTCGAGAAACCGGCCATGATTCTCGAAGAGAAGCCTCCGGATCGCCTCCAAAATGCTTGGAAGAGGTTCTTCCACCTCTAAGAAATGGTAATCAAAAATTATGGACGATTAGGGGCTTAAACAAGGTGATTAAAGGCAAAAAGAGTTAGATACACAATTTTAGGATCTAACTTTAAGTGCCTGCATGGTCTAACAAATCGTGCACTAACCATGCATTAACTTCTACCTCAACAGCCACTCCTCGCATGGTTAGTCCGCACGGTTAGACAAACCGCGTGCTAACCTTGCGTTAGCCACTACCTCCAAGACTGGCCTTGCACGGTTTGGCCACACGGTTTAGGCAAACCGTGCGCCTCCCGTGCAAAGGCCATAACCCTTTAGATTTCGTTAAAAGTCCACCCAAACGCACCCCAAGCCACCTTGACCTTTCAGAACACCTCTAACACCATATTTTCAAATGTATGGACCGAAGAGGTCCGGGCCATTACACACACAATATTTTGTGGAACTAGTCTCTATCTTAACTAGGTTTACTCACCAGTCAGGTCTTTTTATATGATGATATTTTCATCTTTACCCAATGAATTGGAGGGCTATATAATTTAGGGAACCCCATCACTTAATTAAAATCATAAATTTGTGTAAAAAATTCATAAAAGATTCGTAAAATCATATCACTTGTAATGTAAAAGGGTTTCATGATTATTTCATCATTACATCATATCATGATTTGTGTGAAATAAATAGTTTTTAAAAATTTACATCATCACATAATTGAACCATGGTAAAGAAACTAATTTTATAGAATCATCCTTAAATCATCGTCATCATAAGACATCCAAATAATAAAATTGGATATTATCATTGTATCATATTCCTAGTAAATTATAAATAAAGTCATAATATGCCATCTAAGATGAAAATTACTTTAAAATATATAAGAATATTTATTGAGTAAAATACCCTTCATATTTTTGATTTACATATATAAAATCTAAAAAAATACCGAATATCAATGGAATGAGTTTCTATAAGTACAACATTTCATATATGTTAAGAATATTCCAATATAGAAATTTCATTATAATCGGGAAAAACATTTCACGTCATGTATATTAAGAGAAAGATTCCTTCTAATTTTTTCTAAAAAAATACAAATGTATCATGTTAATTAAATGAAAATAAGTTTCACATTAATCCATATGTAAAAAATTCAATCATTCATAAATATTACTTTAAAAATCTTGGAATAAAATGAAAACTATTTTGAAAGCATTTTTAGAAAAAATTGACATAGCAGGAAAATTATTTTCAACCAAAGATAGTAATAATGTTATTTCTCCTAAAACAAATTTCGATCTATTGAGTATATAAATCAAGTAAAATGAAATGAAAGAATTTATTATCAAGAAATAACCATAGGATAATAATAGAAATGGTATTTACCATCAAATTATCAACAAACCACCATTAATGGAAATCCCAGCTTAAACAATCCATGATAAAATATGTATAAAACATAAATCCATTACTAGATTGATGACCTTGATATCAACTCTTAATGAATGATATAACCATAAGTAGAACATAAAATCCCTATAATCATTATTAAATCAACATAAATGACATTAGTGGGTAATTTATACCACATAAAAGGGAAACAATTAGTGAGTTGGGAATAAGTCTCTTGAAAATAATATGGAGGTGGGAAAGAATTACCTTGAGTCTTGATTTATTATATACATCCTTTTACAACATTATAATAAACTTAAATATATTATATACATCATTGAAAACATTTATAGTTTTAATCTTGTATCTTTAAAAATTTTCTTGAGATTGGAAACCCATTAAATTATACTTCAAAACACAAACTTATATATATATATATAAGTTTAGAAAAAATAATTTTAAAAACCTTATTTCCTTTATTGGATAGAGTTTTGAAAACCCTAAAATTATTTTCTGTTAAAATTATAGTTTTAATATGATATATTAAAAAATATGTGTATAATTATATCAATATATAAGAAACGGTTTTGGAAAATATATGCTTAGAAAAATCATTTTACCATTAAATAAATTCTATAACTGTGTTGTTTTCTCCCAAAAGATCACATTGAAAGAATACTAGGTCTCTTCTATATAAATACTCCTTTAGATATTGGATTACCCAAAATAGACTCTCTCCTACCCTATCTTATTTTCAAAGCCATTCTCATAAAATAAAAAATTGATAACACATATGTGGGTTTTTTGACAAGTTGTTTGTAGAGTCTCAGTTGGTTATGAACTACAACATAATACACTCTTTTATAGATAAATTAAACTATATATACATACCATAGTGAATAATACTTTTTCATGTATGTGAGGTGACTGGTCATGGTCGATGATAATTTCCAATTTAAAAGTAATGATAAAAATTATTTTTCTTATTTGTGTCTCACTCTTCACCACAATACTACATAAAAAAATAGGAGAATAATGTCCAAAATCCTGATAAAATTATATCGATTTAATAATAACTATAAAACCCTATAAAAAACCCCCAGGTCTGATCCAGTGGGTCATATGAAATCATCCTCACCTCCCTATATACAAGAGTTTGCGAAGAAGAAGTGAGGGTATGATTACATAAGTGGGAATAATATACCATTAGTATTGTGTCATATGTCCCTTACTAAATCATATACAATATAATAACTAATCTACATGAACATTTGAAAAAATAATAATGGAATAATTCTCATAAGATAAGAAAGATAATAACGTTTTTGGGAATCATTTCCAATTTAGAAAGTAGTCGCTATATAAATAAATAGACTATCATAGTTCATTACAATATCTATTCTACATTACTCAATCTTCCACTATAGGGACCTTTCTATTCACCAAATCACCATTCATGAAATCTTAATACACAACAATATGGATGAGTAGGGTGTGAGTACGAGACTTTGTTGGAAAACAGAAATTTTTCATCAACCTAGTGCACTAATTTATTACAAGTATATGACACCTTGATAATAAATTTTGAAAAATAATAACCTAAAATCCAAAACCATGATGTCATGTCATAATGTGGATTCGAAACCCCTTGACTTTACCTAATTCAACTCTATTCCAAAAGGACAATAATTAAATATAATATAAGAAAAATGACCATCCAATAAACTAGAAATCTCATCTCGTATTTGTCTAAAGGAATTGAGTCTGATTATCCCCCAGACCAGTGTCTCCCAAGAGATTCATTGGTTATTACCCCTAACCGTCATACCCCATATGTGCCTCAGGTAAGGGCCTAGATCACTTTTTTTGAGACGTGCTTCCTTGGGTTAGGACCCCAAAATATTGTTCCCCAAAACTATGCATAGGTCAATATTCAATGTCATTTGAAGTAATCTACACTCCCAATCAAAGGGATAAACAACAGATGACGTCCACCTATCTCAAGTTCCAATAATAACCTCGAAGTTATGAAAACATCCATACAGAAAATACCATATAAAGTTGGAAAAATATATCATCATGAGAAACTATTAGTAACACATAACAACGTGTGATGACAAAATAAACATGGAAAAATATACTCTCATCATACTTATGTAATAAAATATAACATCAAGTCTCAATGGATACACATTCCCATAGGGGATCACAACCATGTATTATTATAATATATGGAAACACATAAATTATAACATGGAAACGTGTGTAACCAAAGCCTTAAGAGGTTAATAACTTCATATGTCCTAATTCATTGAGATCAATGACAACGATAAACCAATATGTATGGTTCAAAAGTAGGAATGGAATCCTAAATATTCAATAAAAATTATTCTTATCACTTAATATCACACTTTTCTACAAATAAATACTAAAGGTACATCAATAGATCCTAGAACTAGAATCATATGTTTTATTTTGAAAAATAAAATAATTAATGAGGTTATTTTATTGTAAATTTGGAACAAGCAATATTACCCTCAAGAATAATTATAAAACAACATTTGATATCACTAATGGAGGTGTATGTTCTTGTGGAAACACATTAATGATGGAATACATCAAAAAAATTAATTTTCAAATGGTGTCCATTGTTATGATAATTAAAAGAAAATGAAATAACAATTCTTTTTATTTTTTCAACATCTTTTAAAAAATATTAATTATTTTTTCCATCGGATTCCCATATTGCAAATAAATCCCTCAAGTGTATTAAATAAAAAATCGTGATCGTTCAGTCACAAATTCCCAATTACGATGGGTACATAGATTCATCAAAATTATTTTTTATTTTAAAAAATTAAATAATATACTAATATGAAATGAAAAATATCTAATTTAAATATTAATAATTGTCAAAAATATTAAAAACAAACATAATAATAATTCATAATTTCATGCATTATATGTTTATCACCTAATAATATAGAACAATCATCAAAAATCAAAAATCATAAACTTATATCAGGTGGAGATGGATGAGTTGAAGGATTAGGTGGACGAAACACCATACCAATGTCAGACATAAATTGTCGCATAAACTCCAACATCTACTCATGTCACATATACTTCCTCTCGTGTTCCTCCTTTTACTCTCTTTGAATTCACTATATCATCCCATCCTAAGCTCTCATTGTCTCTTCATGCTTGGCAGTGGATAAAGATGATGACTCTACATGATCTCCCTTTGAATTGACAGATGAAATTGCATACGTTCGCTATTAACTCATAAGATTAATTCGTGAACTAATACAAATCACATGGCCATTCTTAACCCCATTAAAAATCTCTTGTCTCCAGTCCCCCTCTTCATATCCTAACTCAATAGTGGAATATTCTTCTCTATCGGCTTGAATATCTTGTGAAGTACAAGTCATAACCTCATACATTAACTTCAAATATAATTATAAATTATGATAAAAAAAATTAATACTCATGAAATTATTAAAAATATAATAACCACAACATGGTGTCGTGAGTAACCTATAAGATCTCAAGTACAGGGAACAATGTACATATTATTATACACAGAAAACCCTGTATTAGAGGGGAATGTAGTTGCCTGTAAAATAAAACAAACATTTTACATTCCATGTAAGAATACATTAATAAATAATATTACATACAATATTACCAAGATGTATATGAAATGTTAATCATATATACCAATGTGTGACTTCCTTCCTCCCCCAACTCTGACATGACCTCCTCATAAAATTCAATGATAGCCATCAAAAGTGCAATTCAACCCATATATGTATTGAGATATATTTAGGTCATTAGGATATGAAATAATGGGAGAAAACTATGATAGAATACCTATTCATAGCACAAACACTATGTATGTGTAAAAACTAATGAAACAAATCACATATAAAAAATTTCACATGTCTTCTGGATCAGAGCACTCAATATATTAGCAATTGGATACAATAAATTCATCAAGACACTGGAAAAGAAATATTTTACTAAATTAATGAATTTTTAAATAATATATATTATTTAATAATGTATACTCTTATGGTAAAACATCTATTGATGAGAGAAAATTGGAATGTGATCCCACTAAACACATTGCACAGAAAACAATGTCCTAAAAATTCACAAGCTTATACAAAAGCTAAATAAAAAAACAATTAAAAGAAAAAACATCAATATATTATTACCAAAACTAATAAACAAAACATAATATTAAATAAATATCATGAATAATTATATATACCTCTGTAAAAATTGTTCAAAATCAAGAGATGGACATCTATTTTGAGTAGGTTCTGAAATCATCAACTGAGTTAGACCACACCCCTCTTAATGGGTGAAACATCTAGTGGATCAAATGAATCAGGAATATTACCAAGAAGTCCGGCATCAATGAGATTAGGAAATAGATGGTTGATATCTTCTTCAACCATATGAAAGAACTCGTATGACCTATAAGAAATTTTCAATTCATTAAATAAATATAAAAAATAATAAATACTAATAATACAACAGTTTCACATATAGATAATTGTTAACACGTATATCAAATATAGAAAAATAGTAAATTCCATAATATATTAATTAACTATAAATAATTTCCGTAATATATTAAATTAAACAATAAATATTTATTAATATATATATCATCTGTAGAAAACTAAAAATATACTATAGAGAATATAATACTCCTACCTTTTAATAATTGTTAATACCGATATCAAATATAAAAAACTAATAATAATGGACAATGGGGATGAAACAAAATCGATCATTGGGACTATCCATTTGAATGAAAAACTCTTACCTATAAATAAATTTAATATACATATCATATAAAAAACCAATGAATACTAGAATATAATACATCATTCATCATCTTTTTCATCATCTTCATCGAGTAACAATTATTCATCCTCATCATAACCATTTTTAACTTATATAATACATTTAGTTCCATCATTACTTATTATTTCATCATCTTCATTATTATCATTAGCACTTAACTGGTGGGTTTTATCATTGATATTTATATATCATTAGGTAAGAGATAAAATTTTGGATGTTTCTTGGAAAATAACAATATGTCACACTTCCACAGAACCATTCTTATTTTCCATAAATATATTCTCATGAGATTTCATTTTTATTACATGCCCCAAATTTTTCAAACACCATAAAATATCATATAAATTTTCATAATAAACCAGATGTTCTTGAATTTCTAATATAATTTATTCATTTCCTGCAACAAGACTACTATTTTTAATGTTAACGGCTCCATGTCGTGGATTAACTTGCAAGCCTTGATCAGTATAAAATAAGTTGAATTTTAAAAAAATTACATAATTTTGTCTTGGTTAACATTAATCAATTATTTAATCCATTATACCATAAAATCCAACATCAATTTCATTATGATGATATCCATTCAAATAAGAACAAATATTCATTTACTTCTTTAACTCACTATATATGCATGTTTAGAATCAAAATCCATTAACAACATAAACATTATAATGTTTTTTCAATTTCTATGGTGTGTTTTTAGCACACATAATCTATAAAAAAATTATTTTAAGGTTGTGTTTCTATTCAAAAAAAATATTGATAATATATATCATTACAAATTTTTTTTAATGTTGCGGGATCAGAAAATGGACCTTCCTTTTTGCAAAAAACAATATGAAAACTTTTATTGAAGATGTTCTTCCAGATAAGAAGGTGTAAATTTCATAAATATCTTTTTGATATGGTCATCATATTGTCTACAAAAAATATAGTGATAATTCAGATATCTATTATAAAATCTTAAAAAATAAAAATAAAAAGTATTACTTACTACAAAAATCATGTAATTTATTCACGATTTAGAAGAACCTATGCATGATCTCTGTATATTTATTCATCAGAAATCCATCATTCATGATAACCACCAAAACAATCCTTGTGAGAATTAAAAACTGAAAACTGATTGTTAGAAAAATCTTTAAAATTTATCTCATTGAAAACCCACCAGGTTATGTTTTGAATTATATTCAAATTCAAAATAGTAAAAGAATAAATTTTTGATTTCCTCCTAAAACTACAGATCTGTAATAGACCCTTAAAATTAAACATTGGTACATTATTATTTCATTAATTATTTCATATATTTCTGAAAATTTTACATCCATATGAATTACACTGGCCCTCTAAATTTAGATTCCTATTGAAAATAAAATATTAAATTTCCCACTGACTCGACGAAACATGACATTTATATATTTCCTTTTATATATAAAATTAAAACAATATCCTTCTAAAGAATACTCAACTCATTATAATATGGCGTTTCCACAAAAACATATTGGATAAAATTTTTTATTTCTGTCAATACATACTAGATTGATGAATTGAATAGACCTCTAATACCAACATGATGAAATATTTCTATTATGACACCGTAGTCATGAATTTTTAATTGGGAGATTGGCCCTTTTTTGACTCAATGAGAAAAATTAGAATCATATCATATTGTAATATCAAATATCGAATCCATTGATAGAATGAAAAAACAATTCATTTAGAATATGTGTGAGTTGATTTCATGTTCATTAAATCACGTGTTATTTGATCTTTAAATAATTATTATTTAAGAAGTGTATAAATTTTTGTAAGAATTAACAATTCAATTACATTATCTTTGGACTTATCAATTTTTTCCAACATGGTATAAAATAGGATATAAAAAATTATTTTCAATATTCAGTACATATAACATCTGATGAACCAAAAAGGAAAACCAATATATTAGTTCCCAAAAAATACACTTCTTTGTCAAATTATGATCTCTCTAAAAACCATTTTTTTTATTTAATGTTTTTTCAAATGTAACAGGATATAATGTAGAGAATATTTATTTTACCTAAATACCTAATAGAAATACGAGAGGTTTGTCTCATTCAATTTTAGATTTTGTATTATTATTTTTGTTCCTTCAAAATGGATGATTCGTAGGAATAAATCATCAATGATAGTCAAAACAACCAGTCATTCTCCCATTAATAGGCATAATAACTTTTTTTATCTATTTAGTACAGAAATTATTTTCAACCATGTATACTCCATCTCGATAACATTAAATATGAAATAAATTCATTAATCATACACATTGATGCACCCTTGAGTGTAATATTCTTATTTTAAACAATATCAAATTTAGTTACACCATTGTTTCATAATAAAAGTTACTCATCAATTAGTTGATTCGAATAAAAATTTATATTATTCATTGATTGTCCTGGAAGTAATAGCTCTGAATATATATATATGGTTCATTCATTATCTTCCTTGTATATAATTTTTATAGATAAATGAAAATAGTACAATAAAAATATTGGCTATCACAAACAATAAATGGGAAAAACCATCAGTAGAAATACCCAACTATATGTTATGAGGTGATAATACAAAAGGAGGATATATCAAATCATAGTGTATCCATAAATAATTATCTTGTAGAGAATTTAATCATTTAATAATGGAAATATTTTACATATTCCATTTCATCAAGGAATATGGGTTCCGAGACATAAATAATCATGGTAAACAATGTGTAATTGGAAAATTCACCAACTATTTCATAGAAAATATGGATCTTCCTTAAGATGACTCAGTATAACTCAATATACCACATACTGGATGATTAATTGATGATTCAAAATCACAATAATATAATATGAAGTCATTTAGACAAGTGTGGATATTAGGATATCTAAGACCCAAATTATGGACAACCTCTTACACTCATAGAAATTTAAAGGTAATGAATTTTCACAATCCAATATAAATTTAACCAAAGATATTGTTTGATAATAAAATATTATTCAAAATTCCAAAATTGAATTTAATATTCATAAATTTTTCCATAGCTTCATGTTTTTCGATCATACGTTCCAAATATAAGGAATTCTCACCAGATTTCAACAAATTGGGAAATTGTGAAGGTTCATATTCAGGATTTGAAAAATCATTCTAAGTTATTGTTACCTGAATAGATGATCTATCAACCACTTGTACTAAATTATAAAATGAGGCATCTTGAACCAAAAAAAATTCATTATATACTAATTTTTTTCAACTATTTTGATAACAAAAAATATAATCTTTTTGAAAATCAAAACGTGGTAGATGAAGTCTAATATTTTCAAATGTTTCAAATCTCTTAATATCACATTTATTACATTAATGTTTAATTGTTCCTTCAAAAAAAATTCTTAATTCAATGATGAGAATGGTATAAATGTTTCAACACCCTCAATCTAGACATGATTTATACATAATCTGTTGATATTTTGTAAATGATTTATCCAATCACAATCATGTAATAGAAACTATCTCTTTCATTCTATGTCCATAATTATCTATAAAAAAAATTAACAATTGTTTTTACTCATTATGAATAATTACATAATATTTTTATATTTTATAAATTCTTTTGTAGTATTTCATGTATATTATTAATACAATTTATTAAAAGTTATCACAATTTACTAAAATTTAAATTTTATTAAAAATACATTGTAATTAATCTGAATATTTACGAATTATTACCAATATTCACTAAATATTTATTAATTATAATAAATTTTATAATGATTATTTCTTATTATATTAATTAATACCACATTTATATGAATTATGGTGAAATTTTAATAGTAATTATTATTTTTTCTATTTTTTCAAGGTATGAAAAAATTTATAAATAGTTATGAATATTTATTATTTTTTATTAATTGATTAAATAATTTATTATGTAACACTCATTATTTATTAATTATAATATAATTTTTAATAAGTATTTATTATTTTTAATAATTTCTATTAATTCATATTTTTTCGTTAAAATTTATTACAAATTATCATACATTCTTAAAATTGAAAAATTATAACTAATATTTTGTAATAAACACTCATATTTGATATTTCATAATAATATTGATTAAATAATTATTAATTATTATAAACTAATTAATGATCATTACTATTATTTTAAATTATTACTACACTTTTATGAATTTCTAATTTCTGAAAATTTTTAATTGAAGATATACTTTTTTATATTTCTTACAATATATAACAAATTATTTTTCTTATTATTAATATCTATGTTTTTTATAAATATTAATTCTGTTTAATTGTTTTTATTTTATCATTAAAACATTTTTTAACATTTTTTAGAAACAAAATATCGAACACAATGCATTTTTTCCATATGATTTCTTTTATTATATTTTAATAAATTTTTCAGAAAAAACACATTTTCTATTTATTTCATTTGTTATATACATATATAACATAATTTTATAATGAAATATATTTACATTATATTTATTTTTACACATTTTTAAAAAAAATATTATATATCAATTCTATATGCATACAAACACACTCACACATAGATATATATATATATATATATATATTTCATACTCATTTATGTGTTTTATATAAATATATTTTTTTTAAACCGTACATGCATATATATATAGATACTCACTTTTATAAGCATTTATAAATGTACATTCACATGGTAATATATATATATATATATATTGAATTCATAATTAGTATACATACCATAAATATATTCTGTCACTTTTTTTAAACAAATATATATATCAAATCTTTATATACATACATAAAACGTCTATACATACATACATACGTATAACTATTATATTTCAAAAATAACACACTTTTTTTAAAAACATTTATATATGTATATTAACATGTTTATATATATATATATATATATATCTCCAAATGTTTACAAAACTAAAATTCACATGAATTTAAAAAAATGAAAATAATTTCTAATATAGCAATCAATCATGGTTTAACATCACTTCCATAATTAAAGTGTTATCATTATTCATCAAAAATCATATCACTATAAGCATGTAATAGAATTGACCAATTAAATATATTTATATAATCTATTTCATTCTCTAATATGCATAAATAATTTTCACAATAAACATATTTCAAATAATAACATTAAATGATTTAATTTTGGAAACCTGAAATACAAAATAAAAATATATATTAAATTTAATGATTAAATAAATTATTAAAATACTTCAAATCAATTAGATTAACTCATACGGACCCGATCGACACCCAATTGGGAATAATAAATTTTATGAAACCATAAATACCAAATAAACCAAAACAATTGGGTTAATATTTTAACCTTCGATTTTATCAAACAAATTCATGCCAGATTAAAACAAATTTAAAAAATTAGAAAAATTGGAGATAATGGGGTCTAAGTAAAGATGATGGGAAATATTATATGTAAAAACCCGTGTGAAAAGGATGATTTTAGAGTGGGTCTAATGTCGCGGTGCACTACGTGATCCAGATATGTACCGAGAGGGAGGTTGAAGGAATGGTTCACGTGTTTATATTTATTATCAATTGTGATGATATATTAGAAAATTATTTTATTCCTTTAGAAAATAAAATTTTCATAAAATCATTTTTTTTTAGATTATTACCTTTCAGAAAAGGTTTATGTGGGATTGATAATCGTGACAGATTTAAAAATTCATCCCTATTATCCAACATAAAAAAAATATCTTGTGGAATGGAAATCACTCACACCAAGTTTATTGGTAAATAACATTATTTTACGTCGCATGTAATTGGTATTTGATATGAAAAATAAAATTCCTCACAAATACTTATTTCATCATTACTATTTTCAATGGGGATCTCCTGGTTCCCAATTAACCAATTATAAATTACATTTTTCTTTTATTATGGTGTATTTATATCTAAATTAATTTTAGAACATATGTTATAGCCTTTTATAAGTACTCTATGAAAATCAAAATTATTATCGTAAATTAATTTTAATAAATATCCTTTGATAATTTTTCCTAAATTATACTTTGACCATTCAGTATACTTATTTTTTGTTAATCCTTATAATTATCCATTCATTATATCACACCATTATCGTTTAATAATTTTTATAATAATTATATTTTGATTATTCAAAATAATTATCATTTAATAATTTCCTATATTTATCCTTTGATCATTTCACATAATAATCATTTTAAATTTTTTAATAAAAATCCTTTGATATGTCAAATTAGTTACCATTTGATAATTATTGATATTTATCCTTTTAAATTTTCATAAAATTTACATTTTTTTAATTTTAAATAAATTATCCATTTCTAATAGAATTTGAATATCCTTTTAAAATTATATTTTGATAATTCGATGTAGATTTTAATCTACAATTTTTATTATTTTCTTTCAATAAATTCAAAAGGTTAATTTTTTATAATTATTTATAGTTATCTTTCATGAATTTCATATAATTATACTTTGAAAATATTTATTAATTATACTTTGATAATTTTTTTAAATTATCCATTGATAATTTCCTAATGAATTAATTTTATAATATGTTGGTATTACCCCTTACTAAAACATGGTTTTATTTTTTAGTATTAAACCATTTTATATTATATAATTTTGAGAATAATATGAAATAAAAATTATTCAAATAGAAAAAAATTAATACCCAAGGTGTCATTCAGTGGGAGTCCGAGAAGGAAGTTTCATCACGCAACAGGAAATCAAATTAAATCATTGAAGGTTCCTCAACTGCGGGAAAAGAATCTTTTCAATCACTTATATTAAACATAATCAACTACAATTAGAAATAGAATAATTCAAATATTATAATACTAAATCACTGTGTTCCATAACAACAATTTGAAAGACCTTTTTTATTTTTATTTCAATAGATAATTCATTACAAAGTGTTTACTTTTACCCCATTAAGCAATTGAAAATTTTAAATCGGTCAAACAGATGATTTTCAATTATTGATCAATATACCCAGTGTGAAAATAGAGGTAGTTTCATGTATAAGGATGAATACAGAAAATAAAAAATAAATAAAATAATAAATAATTTATAATTAAAAAATTAAGGATAAAATAAAACCCTTACATGTGATTTAACCAAACACCAAGCACACATAATACATATTCCACACCTAGGGTAAAACCGAAATTCTAGATTTAATGGAATTATTATATTTCACTATTTACGACATAGTGTGAGAGATATTCCTTACTTCCAAAAAATTATGTGCATGGGATATAATATATTTACCCACACGTACGAGCTAACTAAAAAACACATACAGTAAAACCCACAATCCAGAATTACTAGAGGCCTTGAAATTCCCATTTCAATCATTGTTCGAGAGTTATTATATTATTTCATAAAAAATGAATTCACATTATATAAAATATTAAATATTTTAATTATCTAGTTACCAAGGCTCTATGAGTCCTGAAATTTCACACTAACTTAGTGCCAAACTCAATGAATATTGTATAAAATATTCTAAATTGTTTTTGAAAAAATATCATCTCTGCATTAATATGGATGTCACCATTACATAAATCCTAAAACACATATATTTATTTAAAATTTTAATATTTCACATATAAATACTAATATTTTATTAATAAAATAGGGTTGTATTATCCTCTATAAAACATTATATTGAAATTTTGCCCCTCAAATAACTTATCATCCAGAGAAGTATCTCTAGAAGAATTTTTTTAACAACTCAATCTACAAAAAATGAACATTAGAATCCCTCTCCCAAGTTTATTGCAAGATCCATCCATTCTAATAATTAATCACGTAAATTGTTATCATATTCATTAGAATGTGTTTTTAAAATTTTTATATAATACACACCAGACACTCTTCATAAGATGCATCAGAATCCCACTCCATGTCCTTGTAGTTGATTACATGTTTAGTATCGACCATGTACCTCTAGATATACGACACATGAAAGATGTTGTCCATTCTTAAGTAGTGATAATGGTGATCTGAACAATATTCCACTATCTAACCCATTTAGTGTTAATAATGTGTCTCTCAAAATATGGTACATTATTTCGTTTATTCCACAGATGTTAGTGTCCTTACCAAGGATTCTCTCTCGTGAATAAATAATTTCTTATAGCATACTCTAAATTATTCCTTCCATAGTTATCATTTGATCACTACCCACTTCATGTGATTATTGACCACTTATAAATCAGATTTACTCTCTCAGAGCACCCCTGAACAAAACTAGGCTCGACAACAGCAACATCACCCTCCTCATGCCAATAAAGAGGTTGTCGAAATGGTATCCCGTAAGGAGACTCGTAATTTTCCATATGAATGAATATTGATAACTATTGTTTCATTAAAAATAATACAAGGATATATGATCATACCAAGATACATAAAATACAATAACACACTCACTAATAATATTTTCCAATATGCATATAATCTTCCCAAGGTATCCACCTTTCAATTAATGGCCTTCAGTGCTCAATCATAACTGAATTCCTATAGAATTTGGAATTTATTTCCGAAACATTGAAGTAAAAAATGTGTCAATCTTGAAAAAAAACCCATCAGTGTAACCCCATGTAAGCATACAATCTCAAAGACATAAATATTTCCATCCTCACTAAATTAGTGTCTCTCTCGGATCGATGAAAAGTAAGAAACATTCATCAACAGAAAAAAAATCACCCAAACAACATCGAAACATATCTAGGTTCTAGGTAAACCCATCAAAAATTACATCATTAATTTCTATCACATTAATAGGGGCACTAGTATTGGCTGTAGTAAACCACCATGTCACTGGATCTCATTTTTTACTCTCTAATAAGTAGCATGTCATCAAACAAATCTTATAATGTACATCTTCAACTCTTCCACTATAACTACATCCTAAATCATTCTATATCTTTATTTTAACTGGATTTATCACCAATTGATATGTATGAATATATATGATATTATCACTCTTTATGGATGTAAGGACTACAACTCACCCACGCACAAGGATCAATCTACCACTGCTCAAAGTACTCCCATGTATTGGATCACCTCCAGCTAGAAATTCCATCATAACATCACACTCAACATCTAACTATTTCCCTTCCATTACAAAATATACGAAATAATATGTTACCATAAAGGATTAGAATGTATTAAAAACGTGATCCTTTGAAGAGAAAATCCTACATTCACTTAAAAATATTTATTAGTGAAACTTCTCATCATAAGTCATACGACTAAGACCATGTACATATAGCACCATACAGATATGAAAATATCAAATGGTATTTCCTTTCCCCAGTTCATAATACATCTAGATGTCTAATATCTTTATATACTCAACCAATCTCATCTATTATATACATAGGTTCCACTAAATGAAAATATACTAGAGGCTCTTATGGTTAATGATGACAAAAAACCTCTCATTGAAGAGATGGTGTTTCCAATAATTCAAAACATTGACCATGGATTTCATCTCCATACCATGATTAAGGATGTTACATTAATGGTGACATATATCATGTGACATAGAAGACACAACCAACTCCCACTTGATTATTAATTCTCCTAAACCCTTTCTTGATAGATCATAATATTGGGCATAATAGATCCCCCATTTGGGTAGATCAGCCCTAGTGTTGTGGTCAACCACCTCTTAAACACCAGAAAAGTTTTTTTACATCATTTTATGCACTATAAAATTACTCCTATCCTTATCATCATGATCCTTGTCAATAATAGTTAGGATAAGTCTTGGATAAACCATCTATAAATTCCCAATAATCCTAGAAATCATATGATTTTGAATATGTTCTGGGGATGTGTCTATGACCTGACTACAAATAAATTCTCTAGGTTTATATGGATATACCCATATCATATACCATAAGGAATATGAACATTAAATCAAAAATCCAAAATTAATACTTTTGTAGTTTTATGTGAAGTTGATGTGATCACATTGTACTCTGGACTATCTCAAGGTTCACTGCATGTTTCCCTTGTGTTACT
Organism: Viscum album; assembly: GCA_963277665.1. Classification (NCBI taxonomy): domain Eukaryota; kingdom Viridiplantae; phylum Streptophyta; class Magnoliopsida; order Santalales; family Viscaceae; genus Viscum; species Viscum album. Next base: position 839,847,119 of record OY728147.1, on the reverse strand, counting down.
GAGTAAATGAGGATATCTTCAATGATAACCATCTTGAAAAATTACAGATAAGAGTTTGTGAACTTATTCATGATGTCTTTGAAGACATATGGTGAAATTTTCTATCTGATTGACACCACCATGTACACGTAAAACCCATACCTACCCTGAAATGGTGTCCCCATAATTTCATACTCTATAACTCACAACATGTGATTTCCTGACTGAAAATCAATATTCGAGAACCAATGGTATCCCCAAAACATACCCATAATTTCATCAATTTTGGTCAAGGGTTATTGGTTCTTGACCATCACCTAGTTAAGCTTATATTAATTGATGAAGAGTTGAATACTACCATTCACCTTCTTGACAAAAAACACAGGTACACCCTACAGTGAATTACTTGGTTTGATAAATCCCTTCCACTCTATGTCTTATAACTTTTCCTAGAGATATTTTATCTTGGTTAGTTCCATATCATATTGGATATGAAAATGGGATTCACAAACAACATGTTCTCTACCATAACATAACATGTCAATCTTTTAGAGTATCTACTAGTTTAAATACACCAAAAAATATTTCAACACATTCTTCAGCAACCTAAGGAGCTCTATTTCCCTAACCAAATGACGAATGTTGGAGTTTTATTCAGGGAATAATTGACCACATTTCTAAAATCTTCTTAATATGATAGACACTATATGAATGTCTTCTGGACGAGGCGTACATACAACCGAAGGAATTGGATACATGTAACACAATAATAATTACCCCTCAATGGGGAAAGCTTTTATAATGTATAAATCATCCAATAAATAAATAAATATAAATAATGTTTCTTTGAGTATAATCTCATTCTACTGCCATCTCAATGTTCCTATACTCAACCATCCACCATAGGGCCATTTCCCTCAATCGGGTATCTAGTTATGAAATCTACAAGCACACCAATAACACTCAATCCAGGTGTGAGTTCAAGACACATTAGGAGATCACCAACGCATAATCAAACTAGTGTGATCATTTATAACTATTGTATGTTATAATAATTAAAATGTCTAACAAGAATAATAACATTCAATCTAAAACTGAGTAGTAATGCATTAACCACATCACAAAAAATGCTTAAATCTTCCATCTTCTGCTCTATGTGAGAAGGATAATCATGGAACTCCATAAAAGAGAATGGACAAACCACAATGAATAAAATATCATCACCCAATGGTCTCTATGAATCAAGGGGGATTAGGCATCCAGATTGTCACATCCTAACTCCATCAGGGGTCATACCCCCTGACCATCATACCCCATTTGTTCCTCAAGTCTAGCCCGTATACCATCATTCTCCTGACATGATTCCACATGTACAGACCCTATACATTCATTACCCTACTCCATACTCAGGTATATATTCTTCATCAGTACAAGTTGTATGGATGCCATTCTCCCCCTAATGGATAAACAAATACAAAATCAACTTATCCCATATAATAATAACAACTTCCATGTCATGGAAATATGCACACTAGGAAAAGTATACAATGTTGGAATAATATTTCATTATGAGAATATTGTGGAAACACATAATGACTTGTGATCATAAAAACATTTCATCATTATACATTTCAATACTCATGGAATTGAATTTAACAATAGTTATCACATTGTAACGCCCCGACCCCAGTTACCCAGAGTCGGTGCATTAATTACATAACATTGGCATGATCACAAGAATGATCAAATCCCGAAAGACCGATTGGTTTAGTAGCCTTGGAAACACTGGATATATTTATAAGTTTTACATTACATTATAAAATGAAAAAATACTACAACAACATAATGGTTCCACAGTCCACACTATAATCCCCTCATAATATCCCTGTAGGTCATTCATAACTTACATCTTCACATCCTGGGAAAAATAAAACATAGAAAAGGGGTGATCTCAAATGCCCAGTAAGGATAACAATATAGCGGAACATTCAAAAATAAGCATAAACATTTAAGGCAATGAATTACTAAAACAAAAGTCTTTTAAACTTGAACTTCAACATAGTATGGCAAAAGTAAAATGAAATAATGCCATTTCTTGTTCACATTGATATTCTACTAATCGAATAATCACATGCAAAATCAATAACCACTTTCATAATGTTGGAATGCATAATGCCAGACTATCATAACCACATAGCCAAGGTTTCGTGCCAAGACTACAAATAAGATTTTGTCAAGGCCTTGTGCCAAGACACTAGTTTGTCTCATGAGACCTACCGATGCATCGAGGAGCTATAGAGGGCTCCACCCGTCACTTATTAAGTCCAATGCATTCCCATATGAAAAGGTTTAAACATAACATAAACATTCGTATTAAAACTAGCATACGAAATGTCAATAATTTCACCATAAACTATGAATGGTATAAAAATAGCACATCCACAGTCAAACATATCACAAAATCTTCAATACAATATTGAAGTTTTGTATCATAATAAGTCAACTTCAAATAAGCGTAAAATCCATCAAAGGATGTTGACATAGATGAAATCAAAACACTTTTTAGAGAAATATCTCTTTCTATTTTTGAAATCATTTGAGAGCCATATGAAATAAAACATTTTCTTTGAAAATAATATTATAAGCTTGTAAGGAATGCTTTGAAGATTTTATAATGGCGGAAAATAACCTCACCCGTCGTATAAGTTAAAAAAAACATTCTTACCTTAATACTGTCGAAACGGTTAAAAGGACCTTGTTTTGAAAACGACGGAAAGATTCCTCTTATAAAAAGTCAAACAAGGGTATAAATGACTTTAACCCATATTCTTGTAAATAATAAAAATGTTTTGAAATAAATTTTTATGAAAACATGGATGTGGATGATAAAGAGATCCCAGTAGATTATTACATATAAACAACCTCGGATAATGAAGAGATTGTGAAATAACCCTTACCTTGTACTTTTCCTTGGTTGGGGTAGGTTAACCTCCTGTATAATAGTGAAATAATTGTTACTAAATTATAAAATAATCATATACATTAATATGATATCATATATGATCTTTTAATATTGATTTGATAATAATATCTTAGTATTATCGCCGTTTCGGGTGTTAACTTACTCATTTTCTTTATATGTTTTGTTACATAAGTCATGTTGGTTGTATCTTATTCATATCCATAATGATATCAAGTCCTTAAACATCATTTTTAAATCATTAAATGATAATTATACTTGAATGGATACGATGGAGAATGAATCTCATCGCGTTCGTGGAGACGGTAGTCCGTACGTACGCACGAACGCTACTTCCATTTAATTTTTATTTTAAAAGAATCGACTCCAAATGATACATAGGTATATTACTATTCCAGTATAATATAATATTTTATATATGTTACTTAAGTTCATTAACACCATCCTTTATACGTTCCATGTGTGGTATGAACGAGTCATATCATTTTAAGGGGGCGGCAGTCCGCACTTCCTCAAATGGAATTATCGTATGTATATACAACATGAAACGAATAATGGTATGAAATAAAATGGAATTACAGAAGCTTATATATAAAATATATATCATTAATATCATATTTAATTACAGTGCCATCATAATGGCCACCATGAGAGGCGGAAAGATGTATTTGAACAATCATCATTTCGTGAGGCGTTAGTTTTCCATCCACAGAAACATTATGTTCATCATCCATTAGATGGAGTTGTGTGTATGTGTAGTTTGAATCCTTCTTATAACAACATCCTAGTATATTGAGGATACTGGTGTTGTTACAAAATAAAGGAAATAAAAAGAGTTTGGGGGTTTAAGAAGCAAAATAAATGAAAATAATTTAAGAGAAATCGTTACCTTTAATTTAGGTAACTCACTTTGGTTGGAACCAAAGGACTTGTTGAAATGCTTTCTTCCTAAGGGGAAGCTTCAAGGAGGAGGATAGGGATGTGGGGAGCTTAGTTGGGCAGATTTTGGACGAGCCAAGTGGCTTTAGAGGTGTGAGGAATGAGTAGAAGTGGTCTCCTTTTATAATGGAGAGGAGGGGCTCTTTAGGAAAGAGTGAAAGTATTACTTTATAATATAATTATATTCGGTTTATAATGGTCCAAAAATCATTGAGGTCGAAGATAAGATGACGAATATTCTAAATAACATCAACCAATAAGAATTGGACAGGTGTTAGATAATATTTTAATCATTATAATATTATTTATTTCAATGATTTATTAATGAGGTAAACATTGCATCATTATTGTGTCATTAATAATTTAACTTATTTGATGTCTAAAAATTATAAATAAAATATCATCATGTAGGAAATCTTTTTAGCTTTCTAATGAATATTTATAATCGAAAATACAACATGTATAACTCTATGTAAAAATTGTTCTTCTAAAAGATGTAAGCTTATGCCATTTTTATTTTTATTTTAACTTTATTAATATAATGTGTCCCTACCACATACAAGTGGCTCCAAGGGGTCCCCAAATTGACCCAAGGATGCCCATGGTCGGGTATGTGTCCACCAATAAGGTTAGGACACGTTTTAGGGTAATTTTGTATTATTATAATATTATTTTTTAACCCTTATTTACCGGATTTACCCTTTAACCATGGTAAATAAAATATTTACCGCAGTAATTATTCAAAATGTGTAAAAATAAAAGTTACCTATTTACATAATTTGGACATCCTGATTCCAAATATGGAATCAATTTTCCTAAATTCAAAACACAGTAGTGGCAGAAATTAATTTAAAATTAATTCCTGCTGTCAAAACAAAAAGCGTGTTTTTAAGAGATAATAACTATCAAAAGATTGACACTTGTTTATGTTCGGTTTAATTGTAAAATTATGTCCAATGATAAAAATTAAATTGAATGGTAAAAATATATTCTAAATATACTTTAAAACAACTCAAATTCATAATTTATCACTATTAATTATTTTGATTAAAAAAGTTGTTTTTAATTAAAACTTAGTAATTTTCACTATTCATCAAAATATGAAAGTTATCCGAAATGTACCAAAATTTCACCCTAGGCTAATTTTGATATTCCAAATCCAAAAATGATTTCAATTTTTAAATATAAAATATATATAATTTCAAAATTTAGGTATTATTATCCATAACGGTTAGTTTGATCGGTTGTGGTGTGTGTTAAAACTCGAAGTTGGGTACAACACACGCTAATGTTTTATTCAAAGGAAAGCGTACCGTGTAAGCTGGGGATGTTTCATTTTAAATTTTTTGATGTCCCCATTTAGTCAAAAAGTTTAAAATATTGTATTTAAAAAGATTTCACTATTAAAAGTTGATAAAAGTGCAATACTGAAAATGAATCTGTTCTTGCATTATGACTAAGAAACTCATAATATGGATTCTAAAATTATAAGGATTATATAAAGTTTAAAATGTAGTTAATGCTATTCATGACCTCTTTTAATGGCTTTTTTTTTTGTAAGTCATGGTGTGATTGAACTCGGTGTTGCGTGTAGTGCAAGTTATTGAATTATTTTGAAGAAATAACACACTATAAAATCTTGGGGTGTTACATTCTCCCCTCCTTCAATAAATTGCGTCCTCGCAATTTGAAATTGTTCTTCGAAAATAAAAGGTTGAAAATAGAAAATATCTTTTTGGGAAAACCCACATCGGAAATTGGGTTACTAAAATTTAGTCTTAATATGAGGAAGAGAGAAATGAAAGGGTCACCACCAAATTATGATCTCGATTAGGAGAACATTGGTGGCAATTAGAGACATATAATTGGAGGAAAAACGTAAATATTTATAGGTAGTGATTGAGGTCATCAATCACAAACAAGTATAAAATTGAGGTCCTTAAACTCATCAATCTATGATGATTTGAAATACCATCGGTTCAACAAAACATAGGGTATTGGGATAACACATTTTTGACGTTTCAAAATATCTTAGTTGAAATCCCACATCGAAAAATGAATTAATGAGGCCTCTATTTAAAATAAAGAGTGGAAAGTATGAAGATTACCGAAAATAACACATACTAGGGTTCCATGTAGGAAAATATGGATATGGAGGAGAAATCTAACCATCATTTATCTGATGGAGAGTGGTAGAGAACATGGCTATGAAAAGGTCAACAATCCCAAATCCATAAATTAGTGATGATTTAAGGTACCATCTAGGACAACATTTTTGTTCTAATTTGCTTTTCTTAATATTGAGGAATTTTTTTATGAGATTGGCTAAGATCATATAGAGATATACTTACTTTATAATTAGAGTTTTATCCATTAATAAATTTCTACCACATACTCATCTTTCACTCTAAAAGATAATAGAATGTAAAAAAAATCTATTTACACTATTCGTATAGGGTTCCAAAATAAACGAATTTATAATTCATCTAAAAGATCTTTTAATAAAAACTACATTATTTAATCCAGGACATCTTGTGGGCCAGTGGTAGGTGATACACCCTTGTCGCCCTTCGGTTGCGGGTTCAAGTCTCACAGCCTTGCCGGACGCGACGGGTTGCCGCCCGACCTCCGGGTTGTCCTTTTATGGAAATCCAAAATAATCCAAACTAGAACTATCCAAAATACTTCTATCCAAACTCACAGTCCAACATTTATAAGGAAGGTAAACATAATATAGATCCTTTTTACCCCGTAATAGCATATGAATACCTTCATCATGTATTACCATATTTCTTATTGATTACATTAATGTTCCTTTATTCCATATAGAATGCTGGATATACTTCATTAATCCAAAAATGTTTTAAATCCCAACAATGATGGAATATACAAATCATTAATCAGCTTCAAGGTAGTCAATAATATCCAATATAATTTATCCAAATCAATCATGTATTATTCTAAAATCACCACCTCGGTATCTGAACCATATTATGGTTTATCTTTCTCTCAACCATATATTTTCCAAAAATTTAACCTGCTATTGAGTCACTTTTCTTTTTTCCACACAATCTCAAGTCCTTAATGAAATAGTACTGCAGTACAATCCTTATATACTCCATAATTATTATAACAAGTACATTGTTCATACAACACTCAATTGACATAATCAACATAAGAACTCTAATCATTCCTCTGCATCTGTGGTAGTATCATAACTTGATTATTATCCAATAGCATCATTTGCGTCATAGTCTGATGACTGGGACATAGGTTCGCGTAGTGTCCAAACTCCTTGCAAATGAAGCATTGTACATTTGAAACCATTTTCTTACCCTTGAAGTCACGTACTTTGTGCCCTTTTCCTCCACACTTATAACAAACTCCCATTCCTTTCAGGAATGTTCCAGGGTGTTTCTTTTCACAGTTACCACATATGGAAAAATTCTTCTTTTCCCTCTTCCCTTTATCCATCTTTCTCTCTTCTATCCTTTTCTTCTCTTTCTTCCCTTAAAAGCCATATGACTCAGTAAACTCTTCACTTATCTTATCAACACATGATATTATTTCTTCATATGATGATAATACATGACAGACTATTTCTCTTATCAATTCTAGCTTAAGACCATGAAAGATATGATCCTTCCTTCTCTTTGGATCATGTGCATTTCTGGAGTTCTCATTCCTTCTACTGGGCGCCATTTCTAAACAATGGAATACACTAGATCAGTTTATGAATCAAAATACATAATCCCATACTTATAAAACACTTAACATAAATTGAACTATTTATGGATATAATCCATAAACATAAGAAGGTTTTCTTTGAGGAAGTATATACTCATAATCCCTTCAAAATGATTTGTAAAGAAAATGAGAGTTATCCTAAGCATATCCCCCGGGAGTGTCATAACCAAGAGTGCAGCAAGGCCCGTTGTCGTGCACCAGTTCCCGTTCGAGTCTAGCTCAAAGCGGTGTTTTCGGGTTTTACCCCTAGGTACATCTGTGCCAGAGCCACCTCTACCTGCTCATATCCAGACAGGGATGTATTGCTCGGAAAACTCACAAAATCTCTACAATACCAAAATTCTAGGAAGTTCTTCTATACTAATCCTCAAAGTTCATCTTAGGTCTACGTGCTCTAATCAGAGTTTATCTAAATCTAGTTTCCAAGGTTTGTACTAAACTTCCTCTGATACCAACTGTAACGCCCCGACCCCAGTTACCCAGGGTCGGTGCATTAATTACATAACATTGGCATGATCACAAGAAAGATCAAATCCCGAAAGACCGATTGGTTTAGTAGCCTTGGAAACACTAGATATATTCATAAGTTTTACATTACATCATAAAATGAAAAACTACTACAACAACATAATGGTTCCACAGTCCACACTATAATCCCCTCATAATATCCCTGCAGGTCATTCAAAACTTACATCTTCACATCCTGGGAAAAATAAAACATAGAAAAGGGGTGATCTCAAATGCCCAGTAAGGATAACAATATAGCGGAACATTCAAAAATAAGCATAAACATTTAAGGCAATGAATTACTAAAACAATAGCCTTTTAAACTTGAACTTCAACATAGTATGGCAAAAGTAAAATGAAATAATGCCATTTACTTGTTCACATGGATATTCTACTAATCGAATAATCACATGCAAAATCAATAACCACTTTCATAATGTTGGAATGCATAATGCCAGACTATCATAACCACATAGCCAAGGTTTTGTGCCAAGACTACAAATAAGATTTTGTCAAGGCCTTGTGCCAAGACACTAGTTTGTCTCATGAGACCTACTGATGCATCGAGGAGCTATAGCGGGCTCCACCCGTCACTTATTAAGTCCAATGCATTCCCATATGAAAAGGTTTAAACATAACATAAACATTCGTATTAAAACTAGCATACGAAATGTCAATAATTTCACCATAAACTATGAATGGTATAAAAATAGCACATCCACAGTCAAACATATCACAAAATATTCAATACAATATAGAAGTTTTGTATCATAATAAGTCAACTTCAAATAAGCGTAAAATCCATCAAAGGATGTTGACATAGATGAAATCAAAACACTTTTTAGAGAAATATCTCTTTCTATTTTTGAAATCATTTGAGAGACATATGAAATAAAACATTTTCTTTGAAAATAATATTATAAGCTTGTAAGGAAAGCTTTGAAGATTTTATAACGGCGGAAAATAACCTCACCCGCCGTATAAGTTAAAAAAAACATTCTTACCTTAATTCTGTCGAAAAGGTTAAAAGGACCTTGTTTTGAAAACGACGGAAAGATTCCTCTTATAAAAAGTCAAACAAGGGTATAAATGACTTTAACCCATATTCTTGTAAATAATAAAAATGTTTTGAAATAAATTATTATGAAAACATGGATGTGGATGATAAAGAGATCCCAGTAGATTATTACATATAAACAACCTCGGATAATGAAGAGATTGTGAAATAACCCTTACCTTGTACTTTTCCTTGGTTGGGGTAGGTTAACCTCCTGTATAATAGTGAAATAATTGTTACTAAATTATACAAGAATCATATACATTAATATGATATCATATATGATCTTTTAATATTGATTTGATAATAATATCTTAGTATTATCGCCGTTTCGGGTGTTAACTTATTCATTTTCTTTATATGTTTTGTTACATAAGTCATGTTTGTTGTATCTTATTCATATCCAGAATGATATCAAGTCCTTAAACATCATTTTTAAATCATTAAATGATAATTATACTTGAATGGATACGATGGAGAATGAATCTCATCGCGTTCGTGGAGACGGTAGTCCGTACGTACGCACGAACGCTACTTCCATTTAATTTTTATTTTAAATGAATCGAATCCAAATGATACATAGGTATATTACTATTCCAGTATAATATAATATTTTATATATGTTACTTAATTTCATTAACACCATCCTTTATACGTTCCATGTGTGGTATGAACGAGTCATATCATTTTAAGGGGGCGGTAGTCCGCACTTCCTCAAATGAAATTATCGTATGTATATACAACATGAAACGAATAATGGTATGAAATAAAATGGAATTACAGAAGCTTATATATAAAATATATATCATTAATATAATATTTAATTACAGTGCCATCATAATGGCCACCATGAGGGGCGGTAAGATGTATTTGAACAATCATCGTTTCGTGAGGCGTTAGTTTTCCATCCACAGAAACATTATGTTTATCATCCATTAGATGGAGTTGTGTGTATGTGTAGTTTGAATCCTTCTTATAACAACATCCTAGTATATTGAGGATGCTGGTGTTGTTACAAAAGAAAGGAAATAAAAAGACTTTGGGGGTTGAAGAAGCAAAATAAATGAAAATAATTTAAGAGAAATCGTTACCTTTAATTTAGGTAACTCACTTTGGTTGGAACCAAAGGACTTGTTGAAATGCTTTCTGCCTAAGGGGAAGCTTCAAGGAGGAGGATAGGGATGTGGGGATCTTAGTTGGGCAGAGTTTGGACGAGCCAAGTGGCTTGAGAGGTGTGAGGAATGAGTAGAAGTGGTCTCCTTTTATAAGGGAGAGGAGGGGCTCTTTAGGAAAGAGTGAAAGTATTACTTTATAATATAATTATATTCGGTTTATAATGGTCCAAAAATCATTGAGGTCGAGGATAAGATGACTCATATTCTAAATAACATCAACCAATAAGAATTGGACAGGTTTTAGATAATATTTTAATCATTATAATATTATTTATTTCAATGATTTATTAATGAGGTAAACATTGCATCATTATTGTGTCATTAATAATTTAACTTATTTGATGTCTAAAAATTATAAATAAAATATCATCATGTAGTAAATCTTTTTAGCTTTCTAATGAATATTTATAATCGAAAATCCAACATGTATAACCCTATGTAAAAATTGTTCTTCTAAAAGATGTAAGCTTATGCCATTTTTATTTTTATTTTAACTTTATTAATATAATGTGTCCCTACCACATACAAGTGGCTCTAAGGGGTCCCAAAATTGACCCAAGGATGCCCATGGTCGGGTATGCGTCCCCCAATAAGGTTAGGACACGTTTTAGGGTAATTTTGTATTATTATAATATTATTTTTTAACCCTTATTTACCGGATTTACCCTTTAACCATGGTAAATAAAATATTTACCGCAGTAATTATTCAAAATGTGTAAAAATAAAAGTTACCTATTTACATAATTTGGACATCCTGATTCCAAATATGGAATCAATTTTTCTAAATTCAAAACACAGTAGTGGCAGAAATTAATTTAAAATTAATTCCTGCTGTCAAAACAAAAAGTGTGTTTTTAAGAGATAATAACTATCAAAAGATTGACACTTGTTTATGTTCGGTTTAATTGTAAAATTATGTCCAATGATAAACATTAAATTGAATGGTAAAAATATATTCTAAATATACTTTAAAACCACTCAAATTCATGATTTATCACTATTAATTATTTTGATTAAAAAAGTTGTTTTTAATTAAAACTTATTAATTTTCACTATTCATCAAAATATGAAAGTTATCCGAAATGTACCAAAATTTCACCCTAGGATAATTTTGATATTCCGAATCCAAAAATGATGTCCATTTTGAAATATAAAATATATATAATTTCAAAATTTAGGTATTACTATCCATAACGGTTAGTTTGATCGGTTGTGGTGTATGTTAAAACTCGAAGTTGGGTACAACACACGCTACTGTTTTATTCAAAGGAAAGCGTACCGTGTAAGCTGGGGATGTTTCATTTTAAATTTTTTGATGTCCCCATTTAGTCAAAAAGTTTAAAATATTGTATTTAAAAAGGTTTCACTATTAAAAGTTGATAAAAGTGCAATACTGAAAATGAATCTGTTCTTCCATTATGACTAAGAAACTCATAATATGGATTCTAAAATTATAAGGATTATATAAAGTTTAAAATGTAGTTAATGCTATTCATGACCTCTTTTAATGGCTTTTTTTTTGTAAGTCATGGTGTGATTGAACTCGGTGTTGCGTGTAGTGCAAGTTATTGAATTATTTTGAAGAAATAACACACTATAAAATCTTGGGGTGTTACACACATGTTATGCACAAAACCACATGTAGTAAAAATCAATCATAGTTATCAATTATGCCAACACATAAATTATAACAGAGCAACGGGTCTAAAAAAATCAGCATGAGGTATGGATCATCCAACCTTAAATTTCATCATTGTATTTGATAATGATATAAAACCTTGTGTTGTCTATATGCTATAGTGGAAGACACAACATTCAATAACACGTGATCATGGTCCTTATTACAATATTTTTGAACACAAAAATGGTTAAGTTATGTTAATGTTTTCTAGAACGATAACAAACACTTTTTTTTCAAAATAGGTAAATATCACTTGATAAAATACATTCTATCACATGGATAATTTATGAATTATTTTTTAGGGTAATGAAATCACTAGATATCTTCTTATAAATAATAATTACAAATCCACATTTGAAATTACAAATTTCTGTCAATTAATTCAAGAACACGTATGATATTCCATTAAAATTATTCTTTGTTAATATAATTAATTATTGTTGTATGGAATTCATAATTATACATTAAATATTTTTCATATATTATCCATTAAAAATTCTAAATATTTAATTTTTGACTATCCAAATAATAATGCTCAAATAATCTTGTAAAATTAAATTTTTGGATAATATTTTTAATAATTATATTTTTACATTTTCACATAATTATAGTTTGATAATTTTTAAAAATTAAACATTGATATTTTTAGTAAATTATTCATTGATAATATTTTAAAAATATAATATTATAATATTTTGGGATTATTTCATTATAAAACCTATGTTTTACGGTTTAATTAATCAACAATTTTCATTTCTAGAAATATGAGAAAATGAGGAGGAGAGATAATTACATAAATAAGAAAAGACATTTTTCCATACCCAAGGCACCATGTATCGAGAGACTAATAATGGGGCCTCATCACACCAAAAAAACATCTGATTCGACCATTGGATATTCTAGAATAATTTAAAATGAATTTTATGGATTTCCAATACTGAACATAATTAACCAAAAATAAGAAACCAAATCACATAGAAATTTTTGAAAGAAAACAATGAATTTCCAATGAAACAATTTATAATACTGAATTTATTTTAATTTTAACCAATTATTGATGACATAAAGTATAATATTATCTCCCTAACGCAACGAAAATTATAATAATTTCAAAAAAAATATTTTCCCAAGAATTTAGTATCCCCAACACATGAAAATGTTGGTAGTGGTGTGCATGAAGAAGGATATGGGAAAGAAAAATAATAAAAAATAATAATAAAATTATAATTATGAAAAAAAATTAATAATGGTAAATTAAAACCCTTATATGTGATATAAAAAAACACATAATGCGCACAAAGGTTATGTCAATCATTGGGTAACACTCGCGTTCTGGATTTATCAGATGTCTTGTATTTCCCATCTGTGATACCATTCATGAGATATTTCATTATTTTAATAAAACCGCACGTGTGTGATAAAATATATTTAACCTTACCTGAGATATAACTAAACATCTGACATGCACATATGTTATGTCAAACCTTGGTTAAAACCCATGATAGATATGTAATCTGGCCCTCATATTTCTCATTCAATATACTATATATTTTGGAGATGTTTCATTATTTTTGAAAAGTCATTTTTTATGATTTAGTAGATCTATTATTTTTATTACATCAATACTTTGGATAAATTGGCCTAAACAACAACTCAACACCATCCTTCAAAAATATTCCCTAGAATTTTTCAATTTCGGTAGGGGAAAAATGTTTCTACATTGATAGTGATTTTACCCATATATCAATCTATAAAACAAAGATAATTATTGAAAGATTTAAATTTCCAAATATAAATAATTTTATTTTATTAAATAAAAAATAGGGTTTAATTATCCTTGAAAAATGATAATATTATAAAATATAACCCCCAAATTTAAATATTTAAGTTTTTTGACCTCCTATACCTCACTGACAGATCAGGAAACTATTACTGAATCATGTTGAGACAGATAAAAGTTTTATTAATGATGATTTCTGTATTCTTATCATGATTTATTAATTATACCCTCTTTTTAAAAAAAATCATGTATGATAATAATGAAATATTAAATAAATATATTATTCAATTTTCGCTTCATGCTCCATGCGTGGAAGAAGACGATGAAACGGGTTTAATGTTTAGAGTGTGTGCTTACCTATAAAAAAGATTGTGTTTACCCTTAAATGGTGTTTTAATCACTGTATAACCAATACATGCCGTCCTCAGACCATTATGTAGCTCTTGTATATTGTCACTCATGTTTTAATTACCATTATCTAACATGTTTATTACATGGATTAACCTTGCAGAAGTCAGTTTGTACTTTTATTTGGGAAATGCGCTAGTAGATATACCCTTACGCATGTTATGGAGTACCTTTATACTAGTTGAATATGAACCTTAAGCCACATTTTAGACCCTTTTTTAAGTCAAGTGTAATCAAAATGACTGTCACATAGGCTTTATTACACCTTTAAACAATAATTGAAATCGAAATTTTCCTTTACCCTACGCATAAGGATTTATCATACATTTATGCAGGCTTTGAAATCAATATATTACCCATATGCAACTAAAAGAATACATTACATACACATACAAAACCATCCAAACTTCTACCATACCCTTGCATAGAATAAATATTTATACATAATATGAAATTAATTAATAAATTATATAATACTAATTCTATTAAAACTCTTCCTATACTTTAATAAATTCCATTTCTTCCATTTATTCATTCTTAAAATATTTATTATGTAACTAAATGATAGTTTTAAATTTATCAAAATTAATATTATTATATATGATATTATTTCATGATATCATTTTATTCTTAAAATTAAAATTTATTATTTACTATAATTTATCATAGTCTATCAATATAATTTATATCTAATATTATAAACATTCATTTCTATAATATAATTTTATAATTTTATTTCTATAATTTTATTATTATTATATTCACATAACACTTTATTTATAATAATGACTTCTTTTCTTAATAAATGTTATACTTCTTATAAAATTATAATATACATTTAAAAAATTAATATTTTACTAAAAATAATATTTATATTATTGAATAAAAATTATGTCACTACGAATAAACCTTGATTTTCATCACAAATATATTAAGTAACATAATAACCATAAAATTTTATTTAAAAGTAAAAAAAATTACATACTAAAAATTGGGTTGTAACATTCTCCACCCCCCCCCCCCCCACAAATAAAGCGTGTCATTGTAATTTTATCATCAACTCATTAATCATGGTTTTGACATATGAAAATAGAATTATTTGAAAACTCACATCATAAGAAGGGATAAGTAAGCATTCTCTTTAATAGAGTAAAACAGATGTGTGAAGGTTATATGGAAAAGAATGGGAAATTTATCATCTAAATAATAATATATAGTGATATAAAAAATTGATAAAAAGAAATTTAATTATCATGATAATTTTAATAACCACCAAATAATAAATCAATGAGCTATAAGAGAGATCATTGATTAATTGTAAATGAATTTTATAGGATAACATCTTTTCAAGATAATTTTCCTAGAGTTGAGGAATTTTATTAAGATCTAGAATAATACCAAATGAATATATACTTATATAAAAAGTATAATTTCTTTATTTATTCAATTTCCAATACAATCACATCTTTATTTCTGAATGATGAGTACATGATATGGTTTTTTCTTGCTGAAAGCACCAAAAAAATTATAATGGATCATATAATCCAAAAAATAATAATAAAATATTCTTCATGTATTTAAAAATTAAACAAAAAAAGGTTAGTATAAGTTAATATAATATCAAAAATGTATAACCCTTCATATGAAGAAATAAGAAATTTTTCTCAAATGTTTCTACAATTACACCAAAGATTCATGTTTGATCATTTTATAAATTAATAGTCCTAGATCAAAAATAACATAAATAACCTCAAAATTAATGATTTTTTTATCCTCAAAGGTGATATCATACCTTTAATCTTACATATATAATATTTTAATTGTATTGTTTCCCAAATAATCATTCCAGATAAATCAGATGTTAAACTTAACTGTAAAACACACCTCGACCAAATAAAACATCTTCAAAAATTTCAGTACCAAGAATGATAATTAACTTTATAATCCTGATATATACTGAAATTCATCATCATATCATCAATCACATTTATATACTGACCAAAAATTTATTCATTATATTGACATTAAATAACAATTAAAATATCACCTTTTCAATGAATCACTTTTCAACCATCATGATTATCTATATCCTACGATCCTATAGACCATAACTAACATAAAATAAAATAATATACTAACACAAAGGTTTATTTAAATATAAATTTAGTATTCTTCCAAAAACCCAATAACGGATTCAAATAACCACAAAATATCATCACCAATACTTCACAATGGGTATCTATCAATCTGAAATTATGACCAACATTAATCTTATAAACCCATTATGGTATCCATTTTATTGATTTAACCTCATAAGAAAACATGTAATACTTTACAAATTAACTAAATACTTGGTCCTCAAATAAATTCATATAATATTGAATATTTTCTATAAATTAAAAAAATAAATAAAACTTATCAAATATGAACTAAATCACTATTAAATTTCATGGTTTAAAAAATTATCCCATTTATATTATCAATGTCAATAATATATTTATCCAAACTAATAATTATCACCATACCACTAAACCACTTTGTTTATTATTATAATTCAACATATATTTTATAGTCATTCAATAAAATATAATAGTGGTCAATCCTTTTATATTTCATATTTCTTATATCAAGAATATCATTGGTATAACACTTATACCACAATATTCAAAAATACTATTAAATAAAAATTTCAATCTTTTAACATCAATGATCTGAATAACATAAGTTTTTCCTTGTTATAGGAGTTAACCCACTGATTAGGTCACTTCAATGGATAATTCATATATTCACCACACACAATACATTGATCTATAAATGGTATTATAGGATCAACTTTGTTTCCCTAAATAATAAATTTTCATTTTCCCCCAAAATAACCTACTCTACACTCTTCCACTCTCTATATAAAATATATTCCCAATACTCTGAGACATTTCCCTATCTTCTTCTTCCCACATACATTAAATTTACATAGGTAAATCATTTTCCCACCATGGTCTTCCTAAAATTCCATTTTTATAATATTAGGTGGGCTATGGAACAATCCCATGTTGAAAATGTTAATTATGTAATTATATAGTTTATTAGCCCTAATTGTAGTGTTACCACTTCAATCTCTTATTTCATTTGGTTTCGTATGAGTAAAATAATTCCATTGTCTATCACATTTCATGTTAACACAAATCCTATTTCCTCCACACATTTTATAAAACCAAAAACTATTGTGTGATAAAAAATATTCAATGTTACGAATCATATAACAATAAAAAAATTCGGTTTATTTCTAAATCATGAAACCTTTTTTTGATTCAACAAACCCTTAGGTTAATCCTCAAATTTTAATGGTGATAAACAATTGAAATTATTATTAGTGGTTTAAAACAATAATTAACACAATATTATCCTATGGTATAGTCAAACAAGGTGCATAATAAGGGAATACTCAATATTCATGAGAATTATAGTTGAGATATACTCAAACAAATCATTTTGAAATTATTACCACAAGATGAACTTCTTCCAAAACCACATCCACTTATATTATATAAATATGGGTGAATTTTTATGAAAATAACACACTTTGTACAATTCAAAAACATATGGGTTCCATCCTATACATAGTCTTATACCTATGGTTTTTAAAAAAAACATTATAAACATAATATCCATTGATTAAAAAATACCAAATCTAATAATAACTTTTGTGACCCATAATTTTCATAAAAAAATATTACATTTTATTAAATGAATATTGAGTATATAATATTATTATCGACACCATAATTGTATAGGACTACTGTATTTGGAAATGTAGATTCAAAAAAAGTCATACATAAGTTATCTATATTGTTTGTAATTTTATTATTTACAACTATAACCTATCTTAGATATATCATACATAAAATCATTCATCATATCTGGGGAAAGGGAAACATGAGGACGTGTATACTCAGATGTTATGTGAGGATAAAAAAGGGATATATTAATGATCAAATTTGTGTAAAATGAACATAAGGGTATATGAAAATGTGATTATCATTTTTAAATAATACCTAGAATGTAATAAATCATAATCATGATTCATGAAATAGATCTTAGAAGTTCATAAAACATGAATCCTAAAAAAACAAAGGATATAAGATATGAGATCATAACATTTGAATAAAAAATATGTTTATGGAATAAACATAAGCATCAAAAATCATTTATTTATTCAATGATCAATTACCAGACTATTATAATTGATTTGGTTCAATAATAATTCTATTATATTAGTAGTAACAGTTCAATCCCAAAGATATCATAGTGTAAAATATCATTTATTGAAATTTATTCACTCTTTATCTAGTCCCTATTAGCTCATGAGATATGCATCTTTACCAAATTCATTTTATTTCTATATAAGTTGAGGGAAATTAGTCGCGTAAAAAATATCATACATATGCATTCCACAGGATCATAAAAAAATATCATCACTGAATAACCCATGGTATGGAAATGTATTTGATAAACATTTAATCATTTCATTATAGCATAACTCGTGGTAATGAAATAAGTGTCAAAATGGGTTTCTCTTGACATTATTAAACCGTGGGAATGAAATTAGTTTTATAGAATAATCTGAAAATCATTACCATTTTAAAGCATCCGAAGAATGAAATTATATGGTAATATTTGATCATATATCTAGAAAATAATATGTAACACTAAATGATGTAATCTTATATGAAAATTTCCATGAAATATATCTAGAATATATCTTGTGGAAAATACCATTTTAATTTGGAAATCATTTATTTAAAATGTTAAAAATTAAAAAATATTATGAATTTTGTTCATTGAAATGAACCTTGTGAACATGTAATGGAATCTTAAAAATCATTCAGTGTTCATGATGGTAGGAAATTCCATTAAATTTTTTCAATTAAAAATAGTATTCCATTAATATTTTAGGGAAAATTTCAAATGTACCACAAATAGAAAATAAAAACAATATTTAATTTAATATATTTTATAGTGAAAATTCAATCTAAACTATAAATGACATTAAATAATCCTAGAAAATCCTAATAAAATTGAAAAAATTTTAAGAATACATTTATGTGCATGAAAAACGATTTTCATCCTAAGATAGAAATAATATATTTTTTCCTTATAAAAACATTCAGACCCCTAAGAAAATAATGTGAGGAATATAAAAGTAAAACATGAATTGTTGATAAATTAAATCAATATAGGAAATATAAAAGGATTTATCTAGATATTATGGTATAATGTATTCCAATTTATTCTAGGAATAATCAATCCCTATTAAAATAATATTTAAATGTTAATCACATACTACATTGGTAATATCTATGTCAATTACATAAAGAAAAGAAAACATTTTATGGATTTTCAAATGTGCATAAATTTCATGAAATAATTATAAAATACTTTTAGGGGTAGTATATACACCACATGAAGAAAAAAAGTGGTCAATATGGATCAATTCCCACAGAAATAAGAGTGAGATGAGAATCACAAGATCGAACTATAAACTTTCTATGTATGTATTTTAACACCAATATAATAATCATATACCAAATATTTACATCCTTAAGAAAATTTTCCATTTTTAATCCTATATATTTAAACCATTTCATGAAATTTGGAAAATATTAAAATAGAATTCATAAAACAAATTCCCATATAAATAAGTGTTCATTAATAAATTAAATTTAAAAAAAATCCTTTGAATGAAAGGGTTTTTGAAAACAAAAAATTAATTTTGATAAAAATTTGGTTTTCTCTTTGAAATCCAATATAAATGATTGAAATCACATCCCTTTACAAAAAGGGGTTTGTAAAATAAAAATTTAATAAAATAATGTTTCACATACCCCAATTCTATAACGATATTGATTTATCCCAAAGGATTACATCGATAGAATACTATTAATGTTATGTATCTCCTATTATTCAGAGATTTATATCTTAAAAATAAACTCTCTCTATCTCTCTATCTTTCTTCATTTTTCATTGCCTTTATCATAAAATCAATAATAGAGAACAAGAATAAGGGTTTTGGGCATATAATTTATAGATCCTTGGTTGGTTTTGAACCTAAAGTGAATGTTCTCCTTTTATAGATAAATTTATATTATATTTAAAGACCATAATGAATGAGATGAGTTATTGTATCTTTGGTATCAGGTTTTGGGAGATAATAGTATAACATTTTAAGGTGTCAATAAAAATATCACATAATATTTGTATCTTATTCTTCACTACTCATATCCATATAGAGAACATCTATATATAATATCAAAGATCATGTAATAACCATATATATTTAATAATAAATAAGAATCCACATATGCAGCATCATGTAGTTTTATCTTCAATTTGTTACTAATAAATATAGATTGATTAGTATGTTATGCGGATAGATGAACAAGGTTTTTAAAATTATGATGTTCATATCTGTGTCAAGATTCCCCAATATTGATCCCCTATGTCAATAATAGTATCATATAAATTGATAATTACATATTGAATAAATATATCCATTGATTTTATATACAAGATACACATGATAATTAATGTGACATGGTTAGTTTAAATTTTAGATTGAGCGCTTACCATTATGTTTGATTGTGCGTACATTGGTGTGGAGTTTTGAAGCACTATATAACCCTTATATAAGGTCCTCTAAACATTAAATATATTCATTATACACTTATTTATGTACATGTTACCATTCCAAATTGCATATATCGATTCGGTAACCCTAACAAGTGAAAGTGTACCTTTTTTGCGAAATGTTCTAGTAGATCTATCCTTAAGAATGTTTGGGATTATGTTTGGGAGATTGTTAAAAATCACTGATAAAACATTTTTTATCCTTTAAAATGTTTTATGAAATAAAAATTACCCTTACATTGACTTTAGGATTCCTTTACATGAGATTTAGAACTAGAAATTATCTTTACATAGAGCATGAGGACATATAATCCCTTCTCATTGGGTATGAAAACTATTTCAAACCATTACACAACTAAATGAATATATCACATACCCTTATTAAACCTTAAAAAATAAAACCTTAGCCTTACATAGAATTAATTTTTATACAAATTAGAAATTTATTTTTTAAATTATATAATATTAATTCTATTAAAACTCTTATAATCCATTATTATATTCCAATTATTTATTCTAAATATTTTTTTCATGTATGTAAAATATAATGTTTAATTTATCACCATTAATATTTTTACATAGAATATTATGTCATGATATTAATTGATTATGAAAATTAATATTTTTCATTTATGATAATTTTCATAGTATGCCTAAAAAATATATAATTAATACAATAAACATCCATTTTGAAAATATAATTTTAAATTTTATAATTCTATATTCTTATAATTATATTCAATTGAAATATTATTTATGTCAATTTTTTTTCTAATTAAATTTCATATAACTATTAATATTTTAATACACATTCATCAATTTAATATTTTACTAATATTAGTATTTATATTCTCTAAAAAATATGATTTCACTATTAATAAATTTTAATATTCACCTTATAGATAATAAATAATATAATACCAAGAAAAATTATTTGAAAGTAATAATATTAAATTTCATTATCATGAGATGTTAAATATATAGCTCATTGATTCCTACTTATTCCCCTTTAGGAATCTTTGTGTAGTTATTTTGTTCATTTCATAGTTCGTTAAATACATTTTAACTCAGCACGCATGTTTATAATCTTCTTTAAGTGAATTTATACATGAGCTTCATAAAACCTATGATCTGTAGGATTCATTAAATTTTATCTTTTAAAATAAAATATCTCATATTTTCTCATTCATGGATGTTCATAGTCTACTTCTTCCATTGATTCAACTCATTTTCATTAATTTTATTCTGAAAAATTTCTTCTTAGATCATCCTAATTACATTAAATTTTAATGTTTAATGGTTAATCATAGTTCATGAAAATTAACGTTTGATATATTTCAATAATATTATCTAATGAAATGTGTTCTTCCCATTATCATTCTTGGTGATCAGTTAATATATATATCTTGATCACAATGGATTTTTTGTAGAACATGATACATGGTATAAGGTTAAAGTTGAAGTAGGATATGTTCCATTTCATTTAATTATTTTATGACAATATATTTTTAAATATATGAATATTTCAACTTTAAATTTTCCGACATTGATTTTTCACTTTGGGTGTGCACCACTAGAAAATTTGAAGAGCCTCTCATAATATTTGTTGAAGCCCATGTGGAGAGGGTTCACTCCATTGGACTGACATTTCTACACACATGTGTGAGGAAAATAACTACTCATCTAACTAACATATAACCTATGTGCGTTTTGTACCTATGTTTGTTGGGTTCATGTTGTTTTTCACCATGTTTCTCTTTTATAGACACTTGTAATTGGTATGGTTTAGATTTCCCCTACAGTTTCCATTGGTGGCTACGGTCGAGCCAGTTCTCAAGGATGACCTGAGTGTTAATTTTCATCCCATAAACACATTTACATATCACAAGATGATATTATGTTCATCAAAATATAGGGAATACAACATAAAAAACTATAATTTAATCACTAAATTAGTTTCACCAAATCTCCCCTTATTTTTTGTATCTTATCTTCATCTAAACATTTTCTAAAATAGTGTTCAAGTTTCAAAGATTATAATCATATGAACGGAACTACTCAAGTCAAACTATTTTCATTTAATGAACCCAAACTCATATAATTTAATTTTTCTTTTTTTAGAAATCCAAAACAATCCCAATCATTTCGTTAGAAATATATTGACATAAAACAAATTCTATTAGATGTTGACAACAAATAAAACAAAAACACTTTGTGTGATGAAAACTCCCATCATGAGGGCTATTAGGGATATCATTCATGACTCTCAGAACATAGTGGATCATAAATTATGGTCCACACTTCAATCACTTAGTAGATTGGGAATCAAATGTTTCCTCCCATAATTACTATTTTTCCTAGATTTGGATGGATCACTAAGAAGGGTAGGGGTGAATTATTGATTTAATTTTCATTTCATGAGTCATACACTTTGAACCCAAATTTTTGGATTAGTTAAGGTATCAATACACACAAAAATAACTATCTCATATATACTCTCACGTATATAGATTATCTCTTAAAAGGGGAACATGAGTATTTATATGGTTTGTCATTAAATATACACTCCTTTTCAGATTATAATTAATATCCAATATGGGTTAATAAATTATAATATAGTGATTAAGATAGATGTTTTCCACAAAACTAGATTAAAATCGCCAAAAATCGGTTATACGACCCAAAAAAATTACTTCTTCGAATGTCGGTTATACACACTAATCTGAATCACTAATTTAGTTATTTGTTAGAAAATCAATGGAAAAATCCATCCAATATTATTTAATAGATGACATACCAAATTATTATTCATAGGTTCTTCAATGACTCCATGAGATGATCTTCTCCAATGAGATCGTTGGATATAGTTATCTCATGTTCACATCCAATAACATCATCAACAACCTAAACATGTATGTTGTTCCCTTTTCTCACATCATATTATGTGTAATCTAATTCATCCTCGGCCTTCTAAATACATAGTTCAATAGTAATATTTCTTTGGAGAACATCCCAACATAAATTGATTCTTCCAACTTCAATATATTCATGTATTAGGGGACTAAAAAATATCAACTTTTATATTCTTCCTAATAACTATATATTATATATTTTTATAATAATATCTAAATATTTCTCCTTGTTTTTAGGGAAAAATAGTAATTTTTTTGTTTATTAGTGAATAATTATAAATATACTCTACCTTAATAAAATAATTTGTAATATTATATTTGAGGAAATATTGGATCTTGGATTATCTCACTATTTTTAAAATAGAAAATAAATTACAATACTCACATCATAATTCTCAGTTTATTATTCCTAAATATCTAAAATATGTTCTCCATTTCAAAACATTTAAATCACCATGAAATGTTTTATTTATTTATTTTTTTGAGTCTCAATATACATGTAATTTTGAAATGGAAAATACGTCCTGGATATGGATGTCATTTTAGTATACCAGTAACTCCCTTGAAATTCCTTCATTTAACCTCATCATGGATAATTATCAATGTAGATGGTTATGATAATTAAATAAATTAATATCATGTAAATAGATTCACTTTTTTTCATCTATTCACATTATTTAATCTGAATATTTCTCATTCATCACTTTTATGCAATATCATATTTTCCTGTGGATAAAATAATATGACGACTGAAATATCAGGTTTTCGTAACAATTTATTATGGCCATTGAAAATGTCATATGTTATATGATATTTTCCTTGAAAAAAGGAAAGAAATGTCAAATATCATATTAAAACCTAATATATCATCCATATAAGTACATTTTATTTCCAATAAAACATCATATATGGGTCCCTGACATATAATAATTTACATTACTATTTCTTATAATGTCTTACCCTTGAAGAGATCTCTTGTGACCTTCCCATGTAGATTAATTCCCTTATGAGTTTCCCATTTATATGAATTTTCTTATGAACTACAGATATATGATAATTCCCTTTCTGAAATAACTCTTATACTAAAAAGGTATGTGGGCTTATAAAAATATGCTTTGAGAAATAAAATATCTTATTTAAAGATTAAATTCAAAAAATGTATGAGATATCCCTTTCAGAAATTTCTATTAAAACGCTCATAGTCTAGACTATTTCGAAATCTATGTAAAATAATTTAAACTCCTTTATAAAACGTTCTAAATCTGTCAAAAACACATCATAATTTTCATAGATTAGTGCATCTTCATCTACTAACACATTCCAAGATTTTCTTGAGGACCATCTCACATAATCATCACATATATGGACTAATGGAACTTCTATATAAATATAGATATTCTATTCTCGTTACTCATCCTTTATCCAACTTATTCTTTAAATCATACCAACATAAATTTATATCCTTATTAAAAATACATTGGCTACTCTAATTGACAATAAATACAATTGTAACATAAGGGAGCGACAATCTCTCAATTTTTCTTTGTTATCAGTATTATCTATCTGAAAATGTCAATATGTGTGATCCAATTTCTTCAAAACATATTTATAAGAGAATATAATAAAATTTAGGTATCTCCTCTAATTATAATTCCTCTCAAAACATCTCAAATAATTGCCACATTCTACTATAGAAAGGAACATTAGTTATTCAACACTATGTTTAAATGGGGTAGCCTGATGTAGAAAAAAGTGTGATAAAAACAATGTTGTGCATGATAATAAAACACTTATACCCATTTGAAACTAATATACTACTCATTTAATGGGTTTTTGATAGAGAATCATCATGTAATACATTTTATCATGCACGTTTTATATGAAAATCAAATATTTCAAGTAAAAATCATACAACTTTCTTGTCTCTCATCCCTTGATAAACCAACACCCCCATCATAAACATGTTTGATATATAGAAAGATCATGGTTTGTAAGTGTGATTTGGTACATAATTCGTCATATTTTAGTGGGTTATCAAAAATTATAGATTGTATGGAATGCATTATTTTTAATATCCTCCACATGTTTTCTCTCTCTTAAGAGATGAATTCATGTCCTCAACATCATGAAATATAAAACACCACGAAAACAACCTCCTTTATTTTTAGTATGAACATCAATTAATTTACTCCTTTAATTCCCTACATGTTCTCAATAGTAATAAAATGTTAAGGGAAAAAATAGACCTATCATTATTATAGAAACAAATTATGGAATTGTGTTATCTCTTATCACAGACTTCATTATTTTTCCATTCATATCACATCTAAACATGTTAATAGCTTGAATAAGATGTGTGACAACCCCCTTCCATAGAATATATTTATTGTTTAAAAAAATTTACCTACCTCTACTCTCATCAAAACATACTTTTCGAATAACTTCATTTTCCTTCACTAAAACACTTCTAAGCAGGGAAGATTATCATATAATATTTTGAAAAATTTCTAGTGTTCTTATATATTTCATATGTTTTCTTTTGAATTTTCAATGATGAATCATCAAGCTCTATTGTATCATATTCTATAATAACTTACATTATACAATTTCATCACTAATTTATGCTTCCTCTATCATTTTAGCCTTATATATTTATCCAAAACTAACAACTATGTATTATTTCTATACATTCTATGTTTAGTTGGGTTTTTATCATACCTTATGACTATCCTTTACTTTATAAATTATAGTGAACCACATCAAGAAATCATTTCATATATGAATCATTTTTAGATCATTTTCCCCATATCTACCATAAAATTATTATTAAAATTCCAATATATTTTTGGTGGGTGGATTAGACGAAATATTTTTTATTAAATGCTTTATCATAGAATTTATCCACATATTATCAGTATAAAATCCGCCTTTATTCTTAAATATTTACTAATTAAGGAATATTATTCTTTTAAGAGATGGATTTATGTTGATACCAACCACAACACCAGAAATAACTACTAAATTATGATCTTTTATTTTGATTTTAAGTCTTATGATAACGTGTTATGGTATATCTTCCGTTATCAAAATCATTCGTTTTCTTGGGGTAGTGATTTCCTTGACATTTTCCTCCCCTGTATTGATATG
Organism: Viscum album; assembly: GCA_963277665.1. Lineage (NCBI taxonomy): Eukaryota > Viridiplantae > Streptophyta > Magnoliopsida > Santalales > Viscaceae > Viscum > Viscum album. Next base: position 839,820,123 of record OY728147.1, on the reverse strand, counting down.
GAATAACTAATCTCAATTATTTTTAATAAAACCAACACAAAATTTATTTTAATAACTAAATTATTGGTAACAATATATATATTTGGAAACTAATTAGGTGATTATTTTTCTTATACCCTTGGACTTTCTCCTATCCATCCTCAGAAGACTCACCTATAACTTTAGTAAACCTAGTGATGTCGTAACTTATTTTATTTAACCCAATTTATATTTCTAGATTGATAGATTATGTCCTAAATAGTTATACCTCTTTTGGATATAGTTTTATTCAAGATCACTAACAATTTTACCAATCTCATCCACTTTCAATATATTCTTATTACTCTAAAAAATATATTTTGTTTATATTATAATTCTCATTCTTAGTAGATAATTATTTATTTTATTTTAAAATATTTCACATTTATTTCTTATTCCTTATAATTTACTAATGTAGGGGAAATAGATGATAGCCTATAGTTAATGAAAATTGATACAACATGAGCATAACTACATGATTCATGATCCAGAGTTCGAAGAGGTAGTCTTTGTGTTGAATATGTGGGGACACTACCTCATGGGTGAGCAGTTTATCATCTAATTTGACCAAAAGAGGCTCCAGTATATCTTTTCTCAGAAATATATTAACTTGAGTTAGAGTATATGGCTAGAGTTCCTCCATGATAATGTCTTTTAGATTTTCAATATTCCTGGGAATGGGAATATGGAAGAATATTCTCTCAATAGTAGATCCAGTTCATAGTTGTTGAGAAAATCATTAAAGTAGTTGGCCTCATTGTAGATATACATTGGGGATAGAAATAGAATATCTTACCACCATTAAATGGTTTTCACCCCACCACTCTTATATCTATTCAAGTAGGCATAGCTAGGAGATAACAGATGTGAGTCATCACATGCTCAGATGTGTGTAGGGCATTCCCCCTAATATATATTTGAAATTTGAGGATCATGTTGTTCTTTTCAGAGGATGAATAGTGGTACCAATGGATTTATAGGAGGATTTATTAAGGGAGTTCATACATTCCCTTTAGAATTATATCGAGGTGTAAAAAAATATATGAAGACCTCTGATGTCAATTTTGGTGGATGTGGATGAATAAGGTCATGGAAGTGTTCATTTCTAGATGCCTCACTTGTTAACAAGTGAATGATATGTAATAGGATACAGTGGGGTTGACTTAACCCCACGAGGTTCCAGAGTGGAAGGGGAATGAGATATAGAAGGACTTATTGACTGGGTTACCACGTTCATCAAGGGGGAATGATACTGTTAGGGTGATCATTGACCGAATCACCAAGTTGACCCACATTCTAGAATTCATGAGTAGAGTTTAGTAGAGAGGTTCTGAGTCGCTATATGCAGGATATAGTTGGAATCCATGGAGTTACAACAAATATATTATCAGATCATTATGTTATCATTACATCTTGGTTTCTGATGGGATTACATGAGGCGTTTGGGACTCAGCAACGCTTGAGCACAAATTTTCAAACATAGATATATGGCCAGACTTAGCGAACCATATATGTTCTGGTGGACATGCTATGTGCTTGAATTCAATATTTTTTCCATAGTTGGGAGGATCAACTACCCCTAGTGTAGTTTATGTACAACAAACAATACAATTCCAAAATTGGTATAGAACCATTCTAGATCTTTTACAATTGACCATGCAGGTCACCACTTTTGCTGGATAGACTTAAGAGAGTTAGAAATAATGGACCTTGAGTTAGTGCAGGTGACTACAAATAGGGTAATGGTAATCTTGGATCAGATGAATGTTTCAAAAATCTGTCAAAAGTATAATTGTGATCCAGAATTCGAGGGTTTACCCAAGATGGTGTATAACATTGGAATGCTTCGGGCGTTTGGATGCCTCAATCTCAAAAATAACAATTTTTATATTAATTATTTATAAAATTAGACTTTTAAATATTAACTCCTTAATAACACTCAAATGGTTCATCATTCGAGAAATATATGCCCATATCTGGGTCCGGAATGGAGTGGTTACCTTAGGCGTGGTATAATTATAATGTGAAATTAACATTTGGTAACTTTTAATATTTGGGTTAAATAATTACATTTATTAATTTCATTAAAAATGGATGTTATTGTTCATCCTCTCCCCAAAACAGTGTTTCCACCATTGATAACCTATTATCCTTTTGAAATCTTCATTTTTCAACTATTTTCATCCATTTCATTCAGCAAAACATTGATTATGTGAAATTAAAATCTCCGTAACAGATTTTCAATTAAATAATGGGTTAAATATGATGTTATAAATGAGGTTCTCAATACTTTTTTTGGGTGCTTATATTCATCAAAATAACTTGGATTATTCTTTTTCATGATCACATAGAGTTTATGTGGCCCAAATCTTACTTGGATGCAATCATAGAGCCTTGATTGGCATTTGGTCTCTTCCTCTGGAAACCAACATTTGGTGAACTCCTTTGTGTGGTGCATATGAGGTGTTCCATTTTATTTATTTTATATATTTAATTTGCTAATTTTTGTTATTATTCTCCAAATTCACTAAATTTAATAACTTCTTTGTTATTGTTTGGAATTACACGTTGTCAGTACCATTGAATCTATATCGATGAGTAGAAGCTTAATAATATTTTTTAAAGGTAATAATGTATTCCTTCATCTGATTTTTACCTTTTAAAATGGTTTTTTTAAATAATTTTATCGAACGATAATTGTTAAGAAATATCGAATGATAATTACAACAACTTATGAAATAATCATTTAAATGAAATTATCAAGGATAAAACTAAAACACTTATATAAAATGATTTTTAGTTAAATTATAAAACAAAATAGAGGAATATAATTATAGAAAGAGGTTTATAATTATTCTTATGGGTATTTTATTCTATATCCTGTGTTGACATATAATGATAATCTAGATATTACTTGGAGATAAAAAATATAATTACATATATTTTTTACTTGTGAAATAAATAAAATTTTCTGGTCTAGGAACCCATGACGAACAACGATCATAGGTAAGTCTATGCTTACGATAATAGGGTCATGAGGACATGTATTGAATCATATATTGCGGTTTACCATTGCTGCTGCCATTGATGGCCACGATGTAGGTGGTTCCATCCAAATTAGGCAAATTGATTAACCATTTATTGCATGATTAATTTCAATTATTGATTTAAACTCCTTTTCTCAATATTTTTTCAATTAAATTGATAAAAACCCTATTCTAGTGAATCGAGATATTTAAAATGTTTCATGCATAGAAATTTAGAAAACAACCTGTTCCATTGAATGGGGTGTGTTTATAGAAATTGGTTGATTTGAATTGTTTAATTTAAATTGTCGATTTGATAGAAATGATTTCAATTAAATTGTTGAATTTAATAGTGTAACTTCATTGTGAAATGATAGAATTGGTTTTAATTGGAATTTAATCTATTGAAAATTGCTTGAGATGATTTGATAGAAACCATTAGTTTTATCTTGTGAAAAAGGCATGTTTTTTTGAATAATACCTATTTTGGTTTTAAATAGAAAGAAATTGGAACTTTTGAAATTGAAGAATGGGATTGATCGTATTTTTAAGGAGTTATAAAATAGTTCACCAATCATATAAGTCCACATTGAAGCCTTAGGTAGTTAGTGAGTTACATGGAAACACTCTATGCAACAACAATGTTTCTAAAACATACTTACAGCAGGACACATCCCCGATCGATTGGTGATGAGTCTCCTTTGGCCAGTGTCATAGGGACGTGTGTATACATGTTTTTCTGAGTTCAAATAGAGAGTGAGGAATACTATAACTAGTTAACACTATCACAACTTTGGTTCGATGACCATTTTTTTCTCTTGTTTATTTATATTTTAGATAATTGTATGCCAATGGATTTGAACTTCTTTACAAGCTTGTTGATTTTAAATAAATTATTTTATGTAACTATTATATTTAAGCCATTGTTTCTAAAATATTCCATCATTTTTTAATGTATTTACATAGAGTAGTTTTCCATAATTTTAATTGTATAGCATTATTTGTTTAATTATGCTTTAAAATGGAAAACCAATTTCTCTTAAAAATATTGAAATCATTCCTTTGGTTATTCAGCTGTTGGAATCTATTAGGGTACCTATGGTGAAACTCTACAAGGATTTTTAGTTGAAAGCCTATTCATTCCATCATGTGTTTGTAGACCTTCTTCATCCAGGTTTGAGCTAAGGGGAGAGATCTCTTGGAGGTGGATCCAACTGTTAAGCTTTGATCATGGTGAGTTGTGTCCTTAGGGACCTTGGGTTTGTTTTCTCATTTTAGTACTTTGGATTTTATGCCTCAATGTATTCAAGTACCTTTACTCTATTTGGAGTTTTCTTATTGATATAAATATTGTATTTTATATTCTCTTCAGTATTCTTGGGGAAAAATCATTCCCACTTGTATGTTCTACAATGCTTGGTGCTTGTCAACGGACTGTTGGGATCAGAAATTCCCTTCAAGATATGTCAGGTTCGACTCGGTTATCGGGTTACCAGGCTACCCGAGCTGGTTCGTGATAATATGTTATCAAAGGGATGTTAATTATCTTGCCTTGTTGATAGTATGCATTCGAGTATTTTTTTCTGGACATAGGAGGTAGTTACGTTTGAGTGTCTATCCAAATATCACCACAATAAACCTTATGTCACCAAGGGTTGTTAGGGAAAGATGACTTGTGGATTAGTTCCAGCCTTTTCCATATTTTTATTTGGATTGAGTGAAATATAAATCATGTATGTTATACCAATTGGGATTATGTTTCCCTCATTTCTTTGTTTGAGAATAATCTAATGTCTTCCTTATTGTCTACTGATGTTGTGTAATATCATTCCTCCATGAAAATGTGTGAATAAGATCCAAGAAAGGGATACAACTGATCCATAGTAACTGAATCCTCCTATGGACCCAAGCCTAGTTGAGGTGATTGTGCACATTTTTGACATTATGGGATAGGCACCACCTCTAATAGTCATTCAGTCTCCTGATGTGGATCCTTGGGGGGATGTTCTTCAAAAATTATTCTAATGAGTTATTTCACTAGAAACCAAAATTTTAAAAGGCTCCAATAATCATCAACATTTTTTGGAATGGTTGGGCATGATAGAACAACTTTTTGAGTTCTTGGAGACACCATTTGAGATCAAGGGGAAGTGTTCCTCCTTTGGATTTGAGGGACACAATATTGAAAGAAAAGAAACATGAGGGATTAGAGTGGGGGATATAATGGTTATTTTCATTGAAACGTTCTATTCAAAGACACTGATGTTGGAAAATGTTGTGGATCTTTTCAAGCATGTGAAGGCCGACGGAACTGTTGCTCCGGCAGATGTTTAGGGCACTTGCTGAATATCAACCACAAATTTTCCACTCCACATAATGGCATGAGATCATCAGAACCTTAAAAACACGAGGGGAAATAAAATGATTCATGAATAAAAGAGTTCCATCCATAGGAATCCTGAACAAAGCTTCTTCACGTAGTGGAAGAGTCTATAGAGGAAGCTAATATAGGTCCAGCAACTATGATGGAATCATTATTATATCTTCATCTTTAGTGACTGCTCTTTTTTATACATATGCATCTCACTCATTTATTTCATCCCGTATTCTTAATCTTCTTAATATTATTATGGATCATTTATATTTTTAAAATGATATTACTACACCCCTTGGTGTGATGTGAGAGTGGGGTCTCCTTAGTCCTTTGTGTGTCTTCACTCTATCAGATGTCAAAATTTCTTGGAGTTTTCTAGTACTCGACATGAATAATTTTGATATCATACATGGGATGTATTAGATCATCTCAAATAAATCATGGATTGATTTTTATTTTTGATGGTCCTACCTTAATATACCTAATGTGCCTCTTGTATTTCAAGGATAATGAGACACAATGTCGAGTTGAGACGGACCTTCTTATCCACTTTTGGGGAAAGTGGTATTAGTGATTGATTTTGATTAGGATCAGGATTCAATGTGTATTGATATCCCTACAATTTTCATCAAGTTTCCCATTGTGTTTCTTTATGAATTTTCTGGTTTATCACGTGGTAAGATAGGTTGTCTTTTCTAATAAACAACAGACACCACTGTGCGATTAGAATGGATCTTTTGAGGCATTGTATGGTTGTCCTTGTAAATATATGTTGTGTTGGTTGTAGATTGGTAAAGGTTCCATGGATTGACCAAGTTTAGTGCAAGATATGACAATACAGATTCAGTTTATTTTTCAATGAATGTGAACAACTCAGATCCAATTTATGTATTATGTTGATTTTCTCTATAGAACTTTTGTGTTATAATATTGTGACCATGCATTTGTGAAAGTTTCAAACAATTTGGTCATCGAGGGCTTGGGAAGGAAGGAAAGTTTACTTCTCATTTTTTGGGGCCTTTCGATGGTGTTGATTAGGTGGGGAAGTCACATATCATTTGGCACTACCACCATGGCTAGAATAAATACATAATGTGTTATAGGTATCTCAACTAGAATGTTTTTATCTAACCCATATCATGTTATTAGTTGGTGTGATATTTAAGTGGATCATTGTTTATCAGTTACTGAACAACAAATCTGGGTTGTTGATTATGAGACCAAGGTACTTCATGGGAGGACGATACCTCTATTATGTGTGATATGGAATCATGGTTCTAATTCTCTTGATACATGATAGAGGGATACAATGATGAGAGAACAATGGCCTTGTTGTTTTAACTTGGAGGCTTCTTCATAGGCTTTCTAGGGATAAAATGTTCCTATTGTGGGAATGTTGTAACATACCATTACTGTTTTAGGAATTCATGAACCCACTTCTATAAAATTATTAATATATTTTTTGTAAAATAATGATTTATTAGTGAATTTTTGAAAAATGTGTTGAAGGCCTTAACTCTTGATTAACATTTTAGAATGTTGAACTGATTATTTTTGGAGTTAGATAGTAAGTTGGTGCATGATTTCGAGGCCTGAAAATTCTCAGCGAAGACGGAATAAATTTATTAAATAGAATATATTAAGAACACGCTTTTTTTCAAAGTATTTGAATAAATCTAAAATGGTGTGTCATTTGAGAAATCTGAGACCACTGCAATGTTTGAAATATGGTGTTTACCCTAGAATAAGTATAACATATGAAGGCGCCAAACATTTGGATGTCTCACTCATGAGATAAAATTTTTAAATAATATTTAATATATAATTTGTTAAAAATAATTAAATATCTATCAAACGATAAATTGTATTGAAAATATGAGACCACTAAAGGGTCTGGAATGAGGGGTTTAGACTAGACAGGGTATAACATTGGAAAGTGTCAGGGGTTTAGACACCTCACTCCAAAAAATATACATTTTTATTTTAATTATTTATTTAATCTGTTTTTTAAATAATAAATATTTAATATCACACAAACAGTTCATCATTTGAGAAATCTGAGACCACCTTTGGGGTCCTTAATGGAGTGTTTACCTTATCCATGGTATAGTTTGTATGTGAAATGGACGTTTGGTAACTTTTAATATTAATGTTAAATAATTAAATTTATTAATTTAATTAAAAACATATGTTACAGTTCATTGTCTTCAAAAAATGTAGTTTCCACCATTGATGACCTATTAAATTTTTGAAACCTTCATTTTTCAACCATTTTCATCTGTTTCAGTCAAGAAAACATTTATTAGGTGAAATTAATAACTACGTAATGGCTTTTTAGTTAAATAATTTGTTAAATAGGATGCTTTTAATGAGGTTCTCAATCCTATGTTTCCAGGGTTCTTATAATCATCAAACGCCTTGGCTTTCTCTTTTTCTCAATCACACATAGTTTATGAAGACAAAATCATACGTGGATGTGATCATGAGGCCTTGATTTCCATTTGATCTCTTCTTTTGGAAACCAACATTGGGAGACCTTCTGTGTGTGGAGTATATGAGATGTTCCATATTACTTTTTTTTATTCTCAAAATCATTTAATTTCAATAACTTCTTTGTAATTTTTCATAATTACGCATCTTCAGTAACATTGATTCTGTCATGATGAGAAAAAGCTTAAAAATATCTGTATTTTAAAGTAAGCAAGGTATTATTTGATCTGATTTTTCTATTTTTATGTGTTTATTTTTAAATAATTTTATCAAATGATAACTGTTAAGAAATATTTAATGATAATTGCAACAACATATCACATAATGAATTTAATGAAATTATCAAGGATAATTCTTAAACAGTTTTATCAAATAAGTAGTTATTAAATTATGTAATAAAATAGAGGGATATAATAAACGAAGGAGGTTTATAATTATTTTTCTAGATATTTCATTAAATTTCATTCATTGACATAAAATGATAATCCAGAGATTATCTAGGATAGATAAAATGAAATCGCCTATATTTTTTTTACTTGTGATATAAAATAAATGTTTTGGTTATAGGAACCCTTGATGAACATCTATCATAGGAGTGTCGAAACATAAAATAATATGGTCGTGAGATGGTGTATTGAACCACACATGGTGGTTTATCATTGTTGTTGACATTGATGACCTTGTGGTATGTGGTTTCGTCCCAATTAGCCAAATTTATTAACCTTGTATCGCTTGATTTATTTCAATTGTTGATATAAATTAAATTGCTCAAATTTGGTTTAAATTACATTGATAAAACCTTGATTCTAGTGAATTGAGATATTTGAAAAGGTTTTGGCATTGAAATTTATAAAACCCCTAGTTCCATTTAATTGGGCTTGTTTATTGAAATTGGATGGTTTAAATTTTTTAATTTAAAATGTGGATTTAATGGAAATGATTTCATTTACATTTTTGAATTTAATTATGGAAATAAATTGTGTAATAATATAATTGGTTTTAATTGGATTTCATACTGGTGAAAATTGATTAAAATGAATTGATAGAAACCCATTGATTTTATCTTGTGAAAAGGCATGTTTTTGAATAAAAACGTTTTTGGTTTTAAATTGAAAGAAATTGGAACTTTTGAAATGGAAGAATGGTATTGATCATATTTTTAACTAGTCTTAAAATAGTTGAACCATCATCTAAGAGTTCATTCATGCCTTAGGTAGTTATTGAATTATTTTGATACACTCAACTATACGACAATGTTCTAAAACATACTTGTGATGGGTCACATCGTCAGCAAGTTGGTGATGAGTCTCCTTTAGACATTGTCATAGGGACGTGGGTATACACATTTTTTTGAGTTCACATAGAGAGTGTAGAATCCTATAGCTAGTTAATATTACCATACCATTAGGCAGATGACCATGCCTCTCGCTTTTTTATTTATTTTTGAGATATAAATGTATGTAATTTATTTTGAACTACTTTACATGAATTCTGATTTTACCTAAACTATTTTATGTAAATATTTTTATTAATCAATTGAAAGCATTATTTTGGTTAATCATTTGTTGGAATCAGTTATGGAATCTGTGGTGAGACCCTACATGGAATTTTATATCACACCCTAATTTTTCCTTCAGGTGTTTGTAGACTTTTTTATTTCATGTACGAGCAATGGTAATGGATCTCTTCAAGGTGGATCTAACTGTTGAGATTTGATCTTGGTTAGTTGTGTCCTTAGGGACCTTGGTTCTATTTTCCCATTTTAGTACTTTTGATTTTATGCCTCTTTTTTATTCTATCCCCTTTAATCCATGTGGATTTTTGTTATTCATATACCTAATATCGTTTATCATTGTCTTATCCATTCTTGTGGAAAAAATAATTCCCACTTGTATGTTGTACGATGCCTGATGCTAGTCATTGGCCCTAGGGATCGAGAACGCCCTTTAATATTTTTTCGTGTTGGCTCAGTTATCAGGCCACTAGACTACCTTGGATGGTTCGTGACAATTTTATGTTTTAAACTATAATTTGAACTTCATGTATGTTCCTAGATTACCAAGACTAATAAAATATTCATTATTCGAAGATGTGATTCCATGTATCTTATGTGAATGTAATACATTAGACTTTGGTCCAATGCATCAAACTGAATCAAAGACCCTATAAAATATAGAAAGAATCTGAATATGAAACATTTGCAATGGGATTCCCTGATCCCCATATTCTTTTGACTAGTACATGTGCATCAAATATAACCTGAGTGAATGATTCCACCCATCTTTAATAAAAAAAAATATATACAAATATTAGATAGAAACAATAAATTATACTAATATATTCTATAACTGATAGAGAAAAATAGACTCAATATAAATCATAATGTAAAAAACAATCTCTTAGGGAATAGTCCAACTACAAAGGATGACATAACAAAAACAACTACTCAAACTCAGCTGACAAAAAACCAATCCGCCTAACTATAATCTATTTCCTTTCCCTACACTGATATATATAACATGGTATATTAACTTTTTATTTTGTTTGTAGGGTTTCATCTAAAACTATAAATATAATCTCACCTAAGTGTTCCATAAAAATACTCTTTATAATAATTCAACCAATCCCAATACTAAAGAAAACTATGCATGATAATAGTTTAATAGTATTTTTATATCCAAATCATGGGAAAAAATTTAATTCAAACTATTTTAATATTTTCAGAAAGATAATGTATAACTATTTCAAATTATTTCATATATATATATATATATAGTTATATCAAATCAAATCATGTATCACATATCATATCGAAACCATTGCAGTACCACCCTAAAAAGTACAAGCCAAGACACCCTAATCCTGCAAAAGCCTAGGTAACATCAGAGAAAGGATCACACTATGTTAGATTATCTATAAATCTCATACATAACATAGAAAGTCTCACACACATTAACCCACTAGTAATATGCATCGAGTATATAGAGTAGAAGAACCCCACAAAAAAAGTGAACCTTCCAATGGGTCTAATAAGTCCCTAGAACAACTCACCAAGAAGTCAGAAGAAATTCCCCAAATAAAACCCCCAAATAGTGGATGATTCTTATGACTACTTCTTCCACATAATTACACAAGTCATCCCAAGTGGTTCATTTTCAAAATTAAATCATCAATCTATTTTAATCAATACATTCTTGGAAACCCATTTCACAATGCATTGAAAACCCTTTTTAATTTACCAAAACCAATGGAAATCCAATTTTTATAAAAACTCATTTCCATAAATATGACTATAAAATCATTCAATCATTCCTTTTAATTAATAAAATAATTTTTAATATAAAATGTGTAACAAAATTCACCTAAACACGATAGATACATAAACACTATCTAGATAACTCAGGTTGCACACGCCTGCAATAAAATCCACCAACAAGAAAGAACATAAAATGACAATGTAAGACCTATAACTAATCCACACATCTCAGAATTTATTAAATTTAATAAAAAGGTATGGTTAATAATGCAGATAAAAAAATACCTTACGAACACACACCCACTGCACTGCAAAAAACAAAGAATCTCCCCCGGAAACAAGAACCCACAATTTATCTAGAAAAGAAAAAATAGAATCATCACCATGGTTCAAAAGATATAAAAATACAATGTAATGGACCTAAAATAATAAGAGTCAATAAATAATAATATATTATTACTCATCTAAATATTTTCAATCCAACTGCAATAGTGATTAATCACTAAATAATCAATTCTGATATAGACTAGGATCCCAAAATCACTGGAGGATAAATATAGATTGAGAGAAAGGAGGTATTCAGATGAATGAGAATATATATCACTCATTCGATTCCCTAAAATATTATTCAATTATTTTTGAACTTTATATGACTAATTTATATATATATTTTCCATGATGTATATACATGCTGAAATTTTTTTCCTCTATTTATTAAAAAACAAATTTCTATCATTACATGATGTATAATCTATAAACTATGTGTAATCATATTCCTGCACTGTACCATGTTCACAGAATCTTCCCAATAGGAATTATACACTATTTAATCCCATTATATAGTAGGTATTTCTCCCACAATGTGAAAAAAATATGTTCCTTGCACAAAAACACAAAAAACATCTAGCATTATATTAACTTAATAAGTAGCCTAAAAATCCATTACATGTTTATACGCAGACACTATTATTTCAAATAAATATCCATCCCTAAACATTTGGAAATTTTCCCCAACAATATTATCTCCTTCTTCAGGAGTCCCAAGTCACAAACATTTAAATGATAAAATATGTAAAGATATGGTAAATACTTGAACGATGGTAAAAGAGATGTTACAATCTGCCCACCATAAGATCTTATGTCCTTGATAAATCATATGGAAAAATGGAATCTGGTAAAGATGTGGGACCAATCCTCCCCCATCAATGACTTCCACACCCATGTCTCAAGAGAATATGATTTGGGTCTCCATAACACTCTTAACAACTTAATTGAATTCTCTAGAAAGGCTTTCACTTGGTATTCAATGATCTCTATTACATGATCAAAAATAGAAACATTTTTATTTATCTCAATCTCTTACCAACTCAAAATGTGAGAAGGATTGGGACTACATATTTCATGTTGCAATATGTGGAAAACATCATGAATTTCCATCACTTTCACTAGAAATTCTAACAAATAAGAATCCTTCCAAAGCTAGTCAATGACATCAAATGGTCCAACATATCTTAGATTATCCTTTCTTATTTTCCAAGATAATGGTTACCCATCAAAGTATATACATTCTAGAAAAAATGACCACCTAATGAAAAAAAAGAAATATATCATTGATCAGCCAAAGGTTTATGCTAACTCTTAGATGTAACCAGATGCTGACGTATATCCAGAATCCCTGTAGACATATAATAAAACACACTCTATCCCATCAATGATGCTTCTCCCACATCATCCCAACAATGAGTTAATTTTCATGGGTTACTATAAAAATCCTCAAAAAGAGAAATTTAGATTGAATAATGACAAATATTTTTTTAAGAAAACTAAATTAGTCTCAGATGGCTACACCATGATAAATGTAAATCCATGACATAAGCATGGAGAATATCCTTGAAAATTTGAATAGCATGATGTGTCGGACTGTCTATATGGTGATGATAAATTATACTCAACTAGACCTAAGTCCCCATAAGTTCATAGATATTTCTCAAAAACCTCAAAGTAATCCTCGGATCCTTATTTTAAAAAATTTCATAATGACCCCCATGTATCCTCACAATCTTCTACAAAAATATTGTTCCCATGTCATCAACTTTTTTAGTGTCTTTGATTGAGATGAAATGATTTAACTATGTCCACCGACAATCACCACATTGATATCATTCCTCCCAGTAGGAGTCCATGGTAATCCCAAAATACAACTTATGGATACCTCATCCCATTTTCAAAGAGAAACTAAAAGATGATGAATCAAACTAGAAGGTTTTAGGTGCTCTGTCTTTATCTATTGGCAGATGTAACAACAGGACACATAATCAGCAATGTGACACTTCATACCCAGCCACATGAATTGAAATCTTATTTCATAAAACAGAATTTAATTTTCCATATGAATTCACCACTACGAAATATTAAAATAAAAATAATAATCTCCTAATAGATATTGGGATGATAAACTGATCTCCAAAATTGTTAATTCCTTATGATAAAAGAGACAATCCAAAATTTTTCTCCCCACTCTATAGAATTTTTTAAATTCTACTAAAATAAATATATTACCGCTTAGTTTAAATAATAAAATCAAAGATATATGTTTATAACTAAAAACTATAAGGAATCATACATAGGACAACAAACTAAGAAATCATATGAAACTGAGAAAAAATCTACATAAGGTTCCAACATTCATTAAAATCCAAAAAATATTTTGATGGTACTTTCCTTCTAAGAGCATATGGGATGACATTCCCATTCCCTACTCTGTACGAGATTTATAATTCATAATTCTGATGGGTCCCCCTAACCACTTCCTATATCTACAATTCATGTATTTTTTTAAAATATATATATTAAACTCTTATGGTAATAAAAGATTATGAAAATCTCCCAAAAAAGATAATTATTCAAACATTTATGAACATTAATATATGTGGAAATCTCTAAATCATGGGTTGCATAATTTTTCTGTTGTGTTTGAAGGTTCAATGATTTTTAAGGTACCACATGATCATCCTACAAGAGAACACAACCAAAACAATCACCGAAAGCATCACAAGAAACCATATACCTCATACAAGGATCAACTAAGATCAGAAGAGGTTCTAATATCAAAATTACATTAGACTGTTAAAAATAAGACTAAAAATTTTCATACCATGTGAATTTCACGCATTTTCCCATAAGATCAGTGATTTTTGAAACCAATTTTGAGAAATCCTTGATGAACCACCCCTACTATCCAGAAAGACTACGAAAGTAATTACTCTTAAATACATCATATAGTTCATTCCATGGAAAAAAAATATTTATCGATCTTAATAGCAATAGGTAATCCAATCCAAAAAAATCATGTTCCCAAATAACTACACTTATTGAATATAGAAATTACATTTCAAAGGCTACAAAAATAAATGTTGACTCCTCAGTATTTAAAAAACTAAATTCCAATAGTGTCTGTGCTCATTCCCAAATCATGAATAAACTAAAATATCATCCACAAACACTACCAAAAAATATTCAAGATACTGATTGAATAACAAATTAATCAAATTTATAAAAAACTACAGTATATTTGTTCAGAAAAAATAACACGAACTGATATTCATAATGGACATATGTACCCGTAATATCCATCACCTGTATATCACACTCCCATGCTCTGATGTGACGATAACATGACTACCAATAAATCTTTAAAAAACACTTTTCCCATGGAACTATTTAATAAAGAATCCATAGGAGGAAAATGATATTTATTATTAACCATTAATTGGTTAAACATCTAATAGTCCTTTCACAGTTAGAGTAAATAAACTTCCTTCATAGAAAAATATTATTGGGGATACCCAAAGATAAACACAATGTAAATCAAAAACATTCCCTACTATTTAATCTTACTAAATATTGAGCTATTCTAGCTTCACCAGTGCTATATGATAATATTGAATCAAATTGGATGTGTACATCACCCTAGGTCAATTGTAACCACTACCATCCCCCTAAGGGGAAGCCTCGGGAAATCATATATGAAAAATATTGTAAACTAAAAAACAATTATGGGAAAATCGACAACATAAGAAACAACTTCATTCATAATTTATATAGGATATAATAAACCCTTGAGATATGGGGAAGAAGGTCATTCATGACCAAACATCATATCCCACTAACCCTAAAAAACATAAGACCTCCCATCAACGACAAGAAATAAGACATGAAGATGATAACAATCAAAAAAACCATAACGAGAAATAATAAAATCCATCTCGATGATGGAATCAAACGTTACTGCCATTAAAAAAAAAAGAAAATCCAAAACAAACTCTGCATCAGCTATATTCAGCACATAAGGACTCTGAATCCCATGCTCCCTCCTCTTCCCAAGAAGTGTCACTACCTCCAAAAAATGGGACATTATCTCCATTGTATGTTTTATCATGTAAAAATATGGTTGGAGATAAATGAGGGGGAACAAACCTTATCAAATAAATCAATATAAACTAAATAAGAAATAATGATTGTAGCTATCACTATCACTAAACCTACATCAATCTCTGCTATAAAATAATCTACTTTGTGAAGGTACTTCACTCCTATGTCTATGGAATATATCCCTATAGTTTTTGGAGCATCTAACTACCATGTAAAATTACTTCTAGATGAACGTCTCGATCCGTATTAAGGAGTGGAAAATAATTGTGGTAGATGACCTTAACGTACACAAATAATTCACCTCATCGCTTATGAAGGACACAAACACCAGTTTTGTCTAACATTTACACACAAAATTAAGTTATAGAAATACTTATACTTGTAACTTGGGGTTCAAAAGAATCATATTGTTGAGAACCACCTCCACCACTCCTACATAGATCATTCCACATCCTATTCATCCCTGGAATTCTATGGAGGATACCACTAGGTGGAAGAGAAGATTAAAATTATCCTAAATTGTAATATATATAAATTTATATCATCATATCCATGTCTATATTATCCACATATATTGAAAAATTGAACCTCAATACCTACAACTTGATATCTTATTGGAAACCCTGTAGGTACGTCTGAGCCTTCATCTTATGATACTTTAAACCCAGTAGTGAAAAATGAACCACCACATCAAAATGATTGGTATAAAATGACACTAATTTCCCTCCAAAATTCAAATAGTATAACTCTAGATAATTCTCCATAATTATTGAATTTGGAAACTATTTTATGAAAAATAGATTCATGAAACCTTTTCAGGATAATCCCACATATCTATCCATCTACACCATAGAAGCCCACCAACACATACTGAGACCCTTGAGTATAAACATCACAAAAATAACTTTGATACTATTATATATAACCTAGAAGTCAAACATCTAAACAATATTTTCATTACCTTATTTTACCTCTTGAGCTTTATTTATACCTTTAAAGAATAGTGGTTTCTCATGATATAACTAACATGATTAATCCATTTGTCTAGAAAATCTTGGATGTACCTCCGAAATATTGTTCCAAACATGTCATACATTTTGATCATTGGAAAGAACTTCCCACATAATTGCCTTGATGAAATTCTGATGAAGGTGTTGATTTTGTTTTAGAGTATCAGCTGAACTATCATATGAAACTCACAAAATAAATCTTAGAGGCATATACTGCACATGAAGATGGAAGAAATGATTATTCATAGAAAAAAAACATTTTAAAATAGAAAATAGATATGAAAAATATAATATTGGGATCAACACTGAAAATATGATTGAAACATATGGACATACCATGGTAACTTGAATCTCATCTTGGAAAGAGTTGGCTAGGAACTCAAAAAAAATCTACCTCTCAAGTCAGGAAAATCCTATCTTTAGTATGTTAAACATCCCAATACAAGAACTCTGATTAAAAACCCATTATGATAGATTTTTTTAATCAAAATGACCCATATCCCCACGCAAAACTGGAACCTGAACCATTCCACTAAAAAACTTGAAGGAGTTCCCAGTCAACACGATATGGTGACTAGATCCTTAGAATCAATCAAAAACATTAGGAAAATATCTCACCAAACATAATGAAAAAAACATATCATATATACACATAGAAAAGGAAATATTAGAAGATGTATATATGTGATATAAATGATAGAGAGAAATAGATTCGATAAAACTAAAAAGGTAGAAAAATAATCTCCAAGAGAACATCCCAACTACAAAGGATGGTAGAACTACTATAGCTACTCAAGAGTAGGTGATAGAAAACACATCCTCCTCAATGAAATTCCATTCCTTTCCCTATATTGAAACATATAATGTGATTTATACAACAACAAAGTGGTTTTCTTGGTGTGACCAAAATTTCACAATAAGATCACACCCATGTATTTACTAATATGTAACTTTATAATTATTCATGCATACTCCCCATTAAAGAAAACAATGCATGATAATAGTTTAATTTTTTTATCAAAATTCCGTAAAATTATTTCAATTTCACCTATTTTCAAATTTTCAAATTAAGACACTTCGACCATTAAAATTATTAAATTTTATTATTTCTTGGCCTTGGTTACCCTTATCAAGGATTGGGTTGAGTGATGGTTTAAAATTTATATATTTTGATAATTTTAGTGGTTTTGGGCTGGTGTATGGGCATCACACTGTTAGCAGTAACCGTGCAGTCAGCACATGTGATTGTGAGGCATCCAAATGCTTAAAATAAATAAATATTATGAAAATTAAATAAATTAAACTTTTTAACTGTATTTATAATAATAGTATTATTGTATATTATTATTATTATTATATTATTATTAATGTTATTATTATTAAAAATGAAATGAATGTTATTAATATGATGATGATAATGATGATGATTATTATTGTTATTATTATTTCATTTATGTTTATTTTATTTTATTTTATTATTATTTCATAAAACTGAGGACAACCCTTACCCTTCCCCTTCCTTCCATGCTGCACACGGCTACCCCTTACCCCTCTTGTGTGACCTCCCTCTGCTCTCTCCCACCCTGGTGTGCCCACCACATTCAACCACCCCTTGGTCTGGTGCACCTCCATCCAACCCCCTACTTCATTTGTGCCTCCTCTCACCGTTGACCCCCTAATTTTTTCGTGCCTCCTCTCACTAGATACCCCCTACTGTAGAGACTCCACTCCAGTCGTGCCTCACTTTTCGGCAGTCTCCACTCCGTTCGCACCACCCTCGTCAGCACCTCCCTGCTCCGGTGAGTTTTCTGTCAATTGTTTTGGGTTTCTTTATCAATGAAAACCCATAATGGTTGGGGTTCATTTTGGTTATTTATTCAAATTTTATTAAATGTTTGGATTTTTTACTGGGTTGTTCTCCCCCTCCTTCGAGATATTCTTCTCATTCACATGTCATTGAGGAAATAGAATCATCATTTTTCCTTTTTGACACATTATATAGGTACTTGAATTCATCTAGTTTATTTTTAAACTTTATTCATATAATTTAAATTCATTTTATTATCTCATTATTGTGTTCTTATGGTGGTAAAATTTAATAAAAATGGTTTTGATGTTATTCTATAACTTTTTAGAATCTTCGTGCACCCGTTGTGTTTGACTAAATTCCAAATTATGTTTTGTTATTTTTTTAAACATGACTCATGCCATTATAAATCATTTTGATATATTATTATAATTATTTTGTGGTAATATAATTTGGTAAAAGTAGTTTTTCATGTCATTCTTAAGTTATGCCTAAGAGAAAGTTCACTTGAGGCGCTTGATAAAATGTTGAATATATTTTTTGTAATTTCTC
The DNA here is from genome assembly GCA_963277665.1 of Viscum album. Lineage (NCBI taxonomy): Eukaryota > Viridiplantae > Streptophyta > Magnoliopsida > Santalales > Viscaceae > Viscum > Viscum album. The sequence continues at coordinate 839,801,159 of OY728147.1, read as the reverse complement.
AAAGCAAGATGCCAATTTTTGCTTCTTATTTAAAGTTGGAAGACATGTTTTTTTCTATTCAAACTTTCTTTTTGTGTTTACATGGACTTTTGGAATGTACCATTAGATGCTGGAACATCCATGGGTGCACAGAGTGCACACATAGATGGGCATTCAAATGAATATGGTACTTTAAAAATATTTTTTCCATTATATTTTTTATGTTAAATATTTTATTAGCTTTTGAATTTTATCTTGACTAATTATTTGGAATAATTTTATTTTAGGGAGTTATGGTGTTTTTGAGTCATGGGGATTTATTGTAGGTAGTGGTGGTTAGTTTCAAAGGTGTGCAAGCATATTCCTATGTATGGATATGTGTAGATATATATATATCATCTTTCTTTGTGTTCCCTCATAGTGTGGGGAACATCTGAATTTTTATAAAGATATATATATATACATGGATGTGTGAGAGAATTATTCTTTTTGAGTTAGAAACCATTTTTTTATCCATCATTTGAGGTATGAAATCCTATAAACTTTCCATTTTAATTTAAAATAAAATAATTTCCTTATTTATAACCCTCTTGGATTTATAAATATGAAAATATGTTCCTCAGATTATATTTCTTGGTGTGAAAATAGTGATTTAATCCTTTTTAGAACTAGAATACTCTTGGTAAGTAACGCACACCAAGTTCTTGGTTAAATGCCCCATTAGCTTTTGTGGTTAATTTAGAATATAAAAAATCCATGGTTTAGATTGTATATGTATTGGAACGATTTGAAATGTTGTTTAAGGTTCCTTTTATGGGTTTCCATTGTTTTATTGGTTTTTATAATTATATGAAAATGTTGGTTTATAATTTTTCTTGTTATGTGTCGTCGATAAATGGCCCATTTGGAAATTTTGTAAGAAATGGATTTTTTTCAATGTGTAATGAAAATGTTTTAATGAGTTTTTTTAATGGGTTTAAATGGAAATTGAGGTGTTTTCACCACATTTTTCGGATGGATTTCATTTTTATAAATTTTGGTTTTGTGAAATGCTTAATGGACCATTTGGAAACATGGGGGAAATGATTAAAAATATTATTCTGAAAACCTCCACCAGATGTTTCTTAGGCCCTAACTATGCATAATGGATGGTATATCCTCATTGTGGAATCCTCATGATCCATTATCAGGGTTATTCAGTGGGAACCCTTTGTGTTCTATTTGTTATAGGGCATGGTTTTAATCCTTGGGGAGACTCAGGGTGAGACATGTTGTGATATTTTTATGATATATATAAATATATTATGATTGGATGTTCATCTGGAATAGGTTGGCTCGCCTCCATTATATACATGAGACATAAGAACATTACATATTGAGAGATTTTTTTGAAAATTATTGTTTCACTGGTAGTTGATGTACTGACTAGTGGCACATTATAGGTGGATATATATGGGTTTATTATTATGGTATTGGGACCATTGGTTAGTCATAAATTAAGGTGCCCATATATTTAGGGAGTTTCTTATTTCATCATGTGTGTCATGCAACCGATATGGGGTCTCATGTATTAGTATGTTCTGGTTTATTCTTGATCTCATGTGTTCACCTAGGTGTATTATCTCTTAGTTTTATACAGTAATGAATGTGGTACTTGTGTGTATATTTTCATGTCCCATGATATATGAACTCTGTGGTTCTTTCTTTTTTCCTGTGTACTTATTAGTGTTCTTTTGATCTCTAAATTCATGGGAAATAGGTTTAAAATTTAACATGTGTTATAATATTTATTTCTATAAAAATCATCTCTTTGGTTTTGTAAAATGTTAAAAAATCACCAATAGAATTAACTTGGTTTTGGAAATGATTAATGGAAACGATTTGTATTTTGTTTTGAGTAAAATGTGTAAAAAATAATTATTTAATATATTGTATATCAATATTAAAATTGATGTTATTTTTATTTTAAAGTACGTTATTTGGTAATATTTTATCATGCAATCCTACTTAGTTTTAATACTCCAACCTATAGTTTATCTTTGTTTTTAGCTTTGGGTTCTACTTCTTGTACATATTAGGTTATTATAGTACGATGTTGGTTTGAGGTCGGTGGTGACCTGTAGGGTCACATGGAGGTATGTTCAATTTTATATTCTTGTTACTTCTATTATTATTTTCATTATTCATTTTTTATTTATTATTTTTTATTTCACTTATAGGAAAAATAATTTCATCCTGTTTAATTTTGATGCTCGACACTAGTTTTCTACCTGAGAAAATTGGAAACGCCCTTCACGGCCTATAATAGGCCGACCTAGATTACTGGTTCTGGGTAGAACCGTGTTAGTTTATGAAAAAATGGTATCATAGGAGGCCCATAACATGTGAGTTGTGTGGTAGATGGATAATAGAACCATCATGACTCAGAAGGTAGGTGTGATAAGGGTGCTATGATCCCATTATCATTCAAAACCATGAGTATCCAACGGCATTCAAGGTTTCGAGCCTTCTTCTATTGTTTGGAATGAGGAATGAAAATGCATGAGTGTCGGTGTCACGTCATGACCTCACATGGAGTAGTGACCCATGTGAAGTCCGGGTACATGGTTTATGTTCTCCCATGTTATTAATGCTTACTTGGGGTGTGGCTCACTACCATGTGGTCGGGTTAAGCATAACTATTAGTTATTCATTCTAGTGGTTCATTATGAGTTTTGTTTCATTGGTTTTTTTTGGGTCTGATATTTCTTTTGAAAATTAATGTAGATATAAAAATGAAAACACTTTCTTTAAAAAAAAAATTTTTGTAAAGTGGATTTATAAATTAAAAGCTCATTGTTTTGACAATTTGGTTCTTTCTTGGAATTTGTAAAGAAATGGATAGGGTGAGACCCTTTGTGTTCCATGTGAATGATTACAAGTGTGTGGGTATGTGTGGAAAGTGTGTGGGGATACTTTTTTGTGGATGACATGATTGTAATTGATGGACACACATGTGATGGTTCATGGGATTCCATGGGTGTTTATTTGAAACAAAATGTTTTCTATGTTTTTTTAAAATGATTTTTCAAAGAGTATAATGATTCTAGAAAATGGTTTTTATTTTAGAATGTGGGTTTTGTTCTATGAATGTTGGTTCTTATGTATGGAAAGATGCCTTTAAATAAGTTGGTTTTAAAATATAGATGTAATGTTTATTTTTTAAAGGATAATTTCATAGTTGTATTTCTGGTGTTTTACATGAGAGCCAATTGTTTGGCATGATATTTTATTTTGGTTATGATTTTGATGGATGTTAATTTTTGGCTCCAGGTTTTGATGTTGATCAGAATATTCCATCTAGAAAAATCAACAAAATTCCTTGGGATTCATGATCATTTTCTTGTTCTTGTTGATTTTTTTCATATTTTTTCATGATGATTGAGGTCCATTAGAGGTATTAGTTTTGAATTAAGAGGAATATTATTTCTTCATATCATTGGTAACTCTTATGGTAGTTTGAGTTTTCACTGGTTTGGGTGTGTTTGAGGGTCTAACTTTGGAACAATGGGAATTTCTTTCCCATCATCGATGCAAGTTGGGATGATGTGGGATTTTTCTGAGTTCTTCCTTGTCTAATAATTCTTACCTGAATAGGTGAATATGAATAGAGTGGAAGTGTTCACGAATCATTAACATGGCCAATGGATAATGAAGTCCTACAGTAACCATTTTAAGGATCTTGTTTACTTTTCTTTAATGGTTCTGTCGAAGGATCTGATGAACACATTTCATTAATTAGGGGTATTTATCTAAATATCAAGGAGTGGGTACTCCCTTATAAAAACCTTTTTTTGAGAAGATAGTGGAAGAAGCATTCTTCGGTGAGTTGGTTCCTGGAGCACAGAGGGTTGGTAATACAATGTCTCTTGTTGTTTGTGACGGTTCCCCATCTAGCGAGGAGAGGATACTAGAGGAACCTAATCCTAAAGAGTTTTCGTCATTGTTTCTGACTTCTAGTCAGCTATATCACTTTCTGGTGAGACATTATTTTGGACAGTCATGGAATTCAAATCCTTCTTGTCAAATTCTTCCAAAAAACTGCCATCCTTATGGTCATTTTGGTCACTCAAAAAAGTTCTACATGAAGAATTTCTTAAAGGAGGACATGTGACTGGAGGATTCCAGCACCTAACTATGATTTAAGAGATGCTCCATACATTATATATCCTGCCAAATGTCTCAAAATGAAACTCACAATTATCCAAGAGTTGAAGAGGGTGTGTGAAACATTGAACCAGTTTTTGTTTCCATTTTGGGAAAGAAATGATTAAAGTTTTCTGGAGCTTGTTTTCCCACTATCGTATAGTCATCATTCATTATAAATGTTTGACGGACTTGTTCCATTGAAATCCAACCATTTTTACCTATTTTAATGTGCCCCTTTTTAATAGTTCATTTTTATTGAGTGTTTAACCCTTTTGTGGGTTAGTTTGGGTTTTTGTTTTAGTTTTTCTTGTGGGAGATAATTACGTTTTGTGGAACTGATGAATAAAATTTCTTGTTCATCGTTTGGTTTGAGTTTCTTCAAGTATTATTTCCATGGTGTTGGGGTTTTTTAGACTAGTGTGTAATGATTATAGTTCTAGTGGTGGATCATTTTTATCACGCTATGTAAAATTGGTTTGGATCAATTGGGAGTTCTCATGTTTCCCCCTTGGGTGATATGTTTGGTTTTTAATTTCCTTGATAGTATAATATTTATAATTGGTGGAATCCTATCATGTTATACCCTTCTTGTTGGGTTTTGGTTTAATTTAGGTCAGTCAGGTGTGACATTGAGAATAAATATTCACACCGTAATTCCTTTTTTCTTCAGGGTTTGTTCTAGTATGGACTCAATTTTTTATAAATTTTTTTCTTGGTAAAATTCTAGGTGAAGAAGGTTTTGTTGTGGGGAGACTTTTCACACCATTAACTTTTAAATTATTTTATTCTATTATTTCATTTCTTTGGTAACTCCCATCAAGGTTCGGATTGATTACTGGTATAAAATTTGTGATGTCTGATAATTATGGTGGGTTTCGAGCTAGTGCAAGGGCACCACATAGTTAGTGATAATAGTGTAGTCAGCTGAGGTGACCAAGAAGGCACCCAATTCTTAATATTAATAAATTTTATGAAAAAATTAAATTAAATGATTAAATTATAATTATTATATTATTATTGTTTTCGATAATAATAATAATATAATTATTTATTATTTTATTATAATCAAATTTTAATTAATATTAATTGTATTAAAAATGAAATAAATGTTATTAATATGGTGATGATTATAATTATTATTATAATTATTCTTGGTATTATTAATATATTTATTACATTTAGGTTATTTATATTTTATATGATTATTATTAACCTAGGTATACCCTTCATGATTCCCTTACATACATGATGTGCATGGTTCCACCTACCCCTCATGTGCAACCCTACCTCTCCTCTCTCTCTCCTAAGCTCACCCTCCACTTCCATCCACCCCTTAGTCTCATGAAACTCCATCTGACCCCCTGGCTTGATCATGCCTCCTCTCACCAGGGACCCCCTGCTCCGGCTATGCATCTTCTCCCAAATGACCCCCTTCTCCGGAAACTATGCTCCAGCCGCACCTCCCATATTTGTGGTCTTCAGTCTGGTCACACCTCCCTCACTAGTGCCCTCCTCTCTAGTGTATTGTCTATAAATTTTTTAGTTTTTATTCATCATGGAAAACCCTAATGGTTTATGTTCATGTTGGAGAATTTTTATCTTTTTCTAGGGTGTGCATATTGTTCTTCAAGGTGTTCTCCCCCACCTCTAAGAGTTTCATTACGTTCACACTCTATTGAGGTAGTTGAATCGACATTTTTCCTTCCCGATGCATTTCATAGACACTTTAATTCATCTAGTTAATTTATAACCATGATAATAATGATTTCAATGCATTTTTTAGCTCATTATAGTGGTTTTATGGTTGTAAAATTTAATAAAAATGGTTTTGATTGGATTCTATAATTTTCCAAAGCTTTACACAATTTTTGGGATTGATTAAATGTGAAATTCAATTTTTATAATTTCACAAACATGACTCACACATTTATAACTCATTTTTTTAGTGTATTATAATGTTTTTGTGGTAATAGAATTTCTATAAAATAGGTTTTCATGTGATTCTAGAGTTATTCTTAAGGTAAAGTGCACTTTAGGCATTTGATAAAATGTCTAATCGGGTTTTTGTAATTTCTAAAAGCATGAGTCCTATTTGTAGATTGATTATTCAGGTTGTAAAACATGTGGTGTTCCTTTGAAAATGGGGTTTGTGTGTTTTGATGGACTTTTAGAATGTATAATTGGATGTTGGAACATACAAGGGTGCATGTAGTGAACACATGGATGGGCATTCAAATGAAGATGGTACTTTAAAAATAGTGTTTTAATTTTCCTTTATTTTTATTAATTATCTCATTGGTTTTTGAATCATATCCATATTCTGTTGTTTGGATTAATTTGGTTTTAGGGAATTATAGTGTTTTTGAGTCTCGATGATTTGTTGTAGGTAGTTACGGTCAGTTTTGAAGGCGTACACGAATATTCCCATGTATCGGTATGTATATATATATATATATATATATATATTCTTTGGGTTTATTCCCTCATGGAATAATGAACACATGCATCATTTTAAGAATATATATATATATGTATATATATATATGGAATTTTGTTTGCGTGATCACGCTATTACATGAGTTTGAAAGCTTTTTCTTTACTATCCATTAAGGTTGGATATCACATGCGCTTTCATTTTTAATGTATGTTCCATTAGTTTCTTACCTTTAACACCCTCTTTTATTTATAAATATGCATACATGTTCCATGGATTAGATTTCTTTGTGATGAAATAGTTTTTAATACTTGATTTATGATAACTAGAATTTTCATGGTAAATAGAGCATACTAAGTGCCTGGTTACATGCCCAGTTAGCTTTTTTGGGAAATTTAAAATTTAAAATGCATGGTTTTTGATTTTTATATGTATTATAAAGATGAAAATAGGTGTTTTGAGTTCCATTTATAGGATTTACATTAAATTGTTTTATAAAGATATGAATCTTTTGGTTTTTAAGGTGTTTAGGCATGTATCGTCGATAAATGGGGTGTTTGGCGCTTTTGTAAAAAAATGGTTTGTTTTTAATGTTTAATCGAAATATTTTAACGAGTTTTTGTAAATTGGATGAAATGTTAATTGATGTATTTACACATAATTTCATGTATGGATATCAATTTAGATAAAAGTTTGGTTTTTAAAAAGCATAAAGGCCAGTTTGGAAACATGGTGAAATGGATAAAAAAATATTATGAAATCATCTACTGGATGTTTCTAATTACATGTATATTTATAATGGATTGGATATACTCACTTTGGAATCCTTGTGATCCATTATCATGGTTCCCCAGTTAGAACTCTTCGTGTACTATTTATTCTAAGGAATTGGATTAGTTCTTGGAGAGACATGGGGAGAAACCTGTAGGGAATTATATATATATATATATATATATATATATATATATATATATATATCTGTGTGTGTGTGTGTTGTGATTGGATTCTTGGATAGAATTGGTTGGCTCACCCCTACTATATACAAGAGACATGGGAACCTGGCATGTTGAGATAATTTTCTACAAATGATTATTGCACTGGTATTTTACATGCTGAAATATGGACCATAATATGAGGATAATTCTGAGTTTATTGCTATTGGATTTCCACCTCAGTCTGTTCAGAGTTAGGGTGTCCATGAGTTTAGGGTATCTCTGATTTCATCTCATGTGGCATGCTACCGAGTATGGGGTCTCACGTACTAGTAGGTTCTAGATTATTCTTGATTTCTTGGGTTCACTTTTGTCGATTAGATCATAGTTTCATTAAGTAATTAATGTGGTTCGTGTATGTATATTCTCATTTCCATTTTATATTAATATTTTGGTTCTTGATTTTGTACTGTTTACATAGAAATTATGTATTGGTCTCTAAAATCATGTAAAAAATGTTTTAAATACATTGTGTATTATAATGATACATTAAATAAAAAAAATTAAAGCATCACTTCCATTTTTTAAAAAAATTAATGGCACACTAATAGAATAAACATGGTATTATAAATGAATAATAGAAATGAGTTGTATTTTGTTTTTGGTAAAATGAGTAGAAAATCAGACTTTGATATATTGATGTTCAAACATGAAAATTGATGAATCATTTATTTTAAATTAAGTGTATTTTGAATAATTTATTGGGCTAGACTACTATGTTTTAATACTCAGGCCTATAGTTATCTTTTTATAGCTTCAGGTGCTGCTTTTGTCACTGATTCGTTCATCGTAGTGCGACTTTGATTTGAGATCGATTGTGACCCATATTATCACATGGAGGTATGTACATTTTTATTTTATCTCTTATTCTATTTTTTGTTTTCATTATTCAATTTTTATTTATTTATTTTTCTTTCACATATAGGCTAAATCATTCTCACCTGTTTAATTATGTTTCCCGAAACTAGCTGTCAGCCCATGCGGATCGGGAATACCCTTCTAGCCTTATTACGGGCCGACTTGGGTGACCTATTTAGGGTCATCCCTGGTTGTTTCATGACACAAATAATGTAGGTAAATCAATTTAAAATCAATTAATATACATATATCAAATAAAATACTTCAAACCAAAGCACGTACCACTTATCTTACAAAAACCACATTAGTACAAGACAAAACAATACAACCCAAAATACCTCAAATATAAAAATAAGTAATATCATTTCTAGGATCTTTCTAGGTTATGATATCTATGAAACTCATACCTATCATAGAAAATCACATGTGAATCAAGCCATTAGATATATGCACTGATTCAATAGAACATAGGAACACTCCAAAAAGTGAACCTCCCAACTTGTCCAACGAGTCCCTAAAACAATAGGTCTATGGATCATATGAATGTACCTTTAGAAAACCCCTAGTTGTGGATGAGGCATATTACTACCCCTTCCGCCTATGTACTCAATGATTTTCATGTTATCTACTTTCCAAATAAATTCATCAAACCAGGAATTTAAACCCATTTCATAAAACTATTTCACAATTATTTTTAAAACGCATTTTCATTTAACAAAACCAAGAGAGACCCATATTTTATAAAAACTAATCATACACACCCAAATAAAATTAGTTAATTATTCCATTTAATTTAAAAAAAAATATTAGATAACTAGAGTAATGCAGTTCACCAACAGAGGATAGAGACAAAACTAGCTACCTCCAAACTCAGGTCACACACAACTACAATAGAATCCACCTATAATAAAGAACACATAACGACAAAAAAGACCCTAGAACCAGTCCAAACATCTCAAAATTGATTCGATTTTATAAAAGGGTTCTTTAATATGGGGATAAAAATATACCTACATATTATACACTTACGACACAACAACATTCAAATAATTAGTCCTTGAAAAAAGAATGCACAACAGATTGAGAAAGGAATGAAAGAGATCACCACCGTAGGTCAATAGATCTGAAATAACAATGAAATAGAGCTACAATGATCAAAGAAAATGAATAATAATAAAGTATTACCTCCTAAAAGAGGTGAAATTAAACCACACTAATGGTAAATCATAGAACAAAGCGATTCGAATGAAGTAGAGGTCACCAAAATCACTTAAGAAACCTCTAGGTCATGAGTAGGGAGGCCTGTGGATGAGTGATAAAACATATCAGTCATACGGAACCCTAAAATACCTATCCATTTAATTTATATGGCCTATAAATCCTTTACACATTATGTAATTATGGTTGTCTAGAAATTTCTTAAATCCATTTACCATTTTTAATAAAAAAAACTTATTTTAAACATTACATGACATGTAATATATACATTGAGTGTACTACCTTCACACTATTTACGAGGTTCATAAAATCATTCTAGAAGGAGTTAAACATCTTCTACTCCGATTGTAAGGTGTTTATTTCTCAAACAGACAAGAAAATTTTCATTTTCTTACATGATAACACAAAACACTACGGTCATTCTTTGATCCCGAGTAGAACCTAAGAAATACATTACATGTATATCCTCAATATCCTTCAAATAAAATAATTATAAAATCATTGAAATTATGTAATTTTCCTCAAAAAAATTTCTCCATTCTCAAGGGTTCCAACAAAAACCTAGTTAAAGAGGGATAGAAGTAAATAGAATATAATAACCTGAAATACGGGAGCGAGATGTTGCACTCTAATATATGAGGTTGAGGGTTGCTACACGTACCCCCAAACATCTAAAGAATCATTGAAAATTTAATACTAAATTTACCATAAATATTAAGTGAAATTTAGGTTTTATCCACAATTTTTCGTTGTTGACGTTGTCAACTTAACATAGTTAGGATGTGTGATCGGGTTGACAATTAGGTCTAGGTGGTGGTTTTTTTGTTATTTTGGTCTTGGTTTTTTATGATTTTCCCATGGAATATCAGGATGGAGACTTCTTGAATAATATGAAATTTAGATAGTTCATTATTTTTTATCATGAGGTGTGTTATTTACATTGGGTTGTCTTCTTAGATATATTCGTTTCCTTTTATTCTATTAGCTATTATGGTGAATAATTATATGTTATTTTCAAATTTTTTTCTTCTATATCAATATGAAGATATAGTCTCTCTAGGATACCAATATATACTTGCATTAATTTTCTTTTATTCTGATATATAAATAGGTGAACCTAAGTTCATGGGGTATTATTGGCTATCTATTTTTATGTGATACAACTTGGGATATAAAAAATTTGTATCGATTCTATTCTTTCATTTCAATTCTATTTTTTATATGCTATATAGGATATAATATTATTTAGAACATGGGAATTATTATTTTTTTATGCAAGTGGAACACCAACATGAGCTGAATTTTGAGTTACTGTGGAATTCAGATTGACTTTCATGGTTTTCAGTGTTATGGTTTTTCGATTTTTTCTTAATATCATGCTTTGTATTAAATTTAGGATGTTTTTTTAATTCTTATTGAAATGTGATGGAATGAAACTGGGTGTTCCTGAATCATGTTAGGCACATAGGATCACATGAATTGTATATTATTTTATGTGATTATTATATTGAATCATGAAAGTAAAATTGTATTGAGTTATTTAAATTGTTAACAATAACATATTTGATTTTTTCCAAAATAATGGTATTGGGGAATTAAACGTACCTATAATTAGATAATAATGATTTTATAGAGATGTATCATATTAGGTGGATAATTTTATATGTAATTTTTTTAATTTTAATACTTGATAAGGTGGTCCAGCGTATATATTCTTGGTGAGGATTAGTACCCTATAGTGGGTGGATATCTTATGTTTAGGATCCATGATATGTATGAGAACCCTATATTGGTTATGTTAACTAGTGATTTTCATTATCATATCAGAGAAAATTTGGGTATTATTCATAGTGATCTATAAACTAATTGGGATGTTTTTTTAGAATAAGTGAGTGATCTAAATTATGTCAGCATGCGACTAAGGATATCAGTGAGTCATGTCTTATAATTGAATTTTAGGGTTCTTTCATGTAATTTGATTTGATTTTTTAATGTATAAGCAAATAGAGATGGTTATAATACTCTTGTGTTTGAATAAATTTGTGTTATGAATTTATAGATTCTTTTTGTAATAAAAATTATTCCCAAGCGTTTTTTTCATTTAATTAGTTAAATATAAAGATACCTGAAGTGTTGTAAATGTTATAGGGTCAAAATTAATTTTCTTGTGAATGGTTAGAATTTAATAAGAGGCATGTTCATCTGATTAAGTTTCATGGGGGAGAGTTAGAGACTTGTAATTGATGTGATGTGTCTCAAAGAGTTTTCATTCAAGTTTATTAATATGGTGACACTAGGGTTTATGCATTCCCTATATGAGAAGTGAGTAAAAACAGAGGATATTCATCATTGATTACGGTTTTTATTTCTATTATCTCCTGTATTGAGATAATATAGTGATATTTTTTAAAACCATGGGTTATATGGGTTGTTATTATCTATTTTAATACTCAAGGAGGTGATATTTAAGGATAGTTAAGCACAATAAGTGTTAAAATACATGTAATGCATTTTGATGGCTAGATTCCAAGGTAAATTTCTAGGGTTGGGAGATCATGTTGTGGAACTTCATGTGACTCCTAGGGGATAGGTCAAGATGATGTATGGGGATGAAATTGGTTGTATATGAGACCTTCCAAATGTGCGGATTAGGATACCTTGAAATTTTCTTTCTTTCACCTTAACACCCATTTGGGGCTTGGACCTTGATAGGTGCCAGTGTTTTATGGAGGGGTTTAGAAACCCTTAGTTAATGGACTTCCTGGTACTATGTTCTGAGTTTCTAATTTTTAATAGTGGTTGATAGTAATTGGGGTCATTATATATTTGATGATAGGGGATATGTCTGAGAAACACTATTGGGTTTAGTGAATTGAAATACTTATTTTCCATGGATGTTGTATAATTCATTGGTTAAAAAGGTATTTATAACAGGTAATGGATTTGTGGTATTGAATAGTTAATACTAGTGTATCATAATATAACCTTTGGTTGAGATGTTGTCTATGTTGAGTAATGTTCAAATAACAGATGGGTTATGAAAAAAATTTCTAGGCCTGAATGGTGAACTCGTAAGTGATTTGAGTTATAATTTTTTTTAAAAGATAAATATGATATTATGAATGTTGAACCCAATGAGAAACTCATTGGATGAATATATTGATTTTAATTATAAAAATTAAAGAGTTCATTAATGATAGTTATTTGGGAATTGACAAGATAGTTAACTATTGGTAGTACTATACTGGATTCCAAATTGGATGAGACATGATAGTCACGTAATGATGAAAAAGGTCATTGACCATCATGTGAATCTAATAAAATAAGGTGTTATAAATAATTTTTGCTGATAGGGTAATAAATTAGTTATAAAGGGAACCACGGTATCATTTTATTCTAGAGAGAGGATCAGGATGTGGAACAATTCGTGAAATATGAGTGGGGATCATGAATGTCAACATTTGGCTAGAATTTTGTTTCTATTGGGATCATTCTCAATAATTGATGATACGGAAAATTATATGTTGGGTAGTATATAAAATAGGGTCTTAGTATGTAGTTCTCATTTCAGGAAGCCTTTGGGAAACATCTAGGTTTATGTGTTAGTGAATCATACCAATGGTGGTTGTGGTTTTGTTTCAATTATAGATTGTTAATAGTTAGTTTATGGAATGTAACTTGTAAATACCTTTATTTTTTACTCATTGACTGATTGGGTATCTTCTATATATACTATTAATGGCTATGACTTGCTAGTTACGGTCAAGTGGATGATCGTATATGAGTTTTTAGAAATAGATTGCTAGGGTTACATGTCCAGTGGATTGTTAGTTATCCAATGTGAGAGAAATAAACCTGTAGTCCATATTAAAAATATGGTATGGTGAATGAGTCAATTTTTTTTGTGAGAATGGTTGTATGTTTTGTTAATATCACCATATTTTGTTTTTTAAGATCATAAAAACTGTTTAATGTGTCTATTGATTTCATCTAAGTGATCAGATGATATAATCCTCAGGATATCATGTTAGAATCGTGAATGACCCTTGAAGGACATTTCAAGAATTCATTATATTCTTATTGAACTCATGGACTGATGTTATTAGACCTTCCAAGGTAAATTAAGGAATAATGGAGTCCATAAATGATCCGAAAAAAAACCTGAAGCACTATAAAGCTAATTCATATCCACCAGCCTATCAAATGTGATTCCAGTAGCTTCCTAGAGATGCATATTTCCACTGGATACCGAGTGGAGGATCACCAACCAACAGATTAATATTGATATAAACACTACAAACTTCTTATATCTATCAGCTAGATGGTCGAAGAGAACTAACTACTCATTATTAGTAGATAGTGTGGATGCTCCTTTGGGTGAACCACCAGCTACCTGGTGGAGGTTTCCATATAACCGGTAGCACAACAATATAGTTTTAAATCCATCACATATTATGATAAAAAAGATCATTATTTACGTCTTGTATGTATTAATTTCCCTTTTTTATTTCAGAAAGGTTACCAATGAATTTGAAAGCTATAAATATACCACTTCGAGGATTAGTAAACATACCTTTTTAACCATTCTCAAACACAAATGCACGATTATTTAAAAATCACTCTAAAGTTTTCTAATTTTCTAAACCCATCCTTCTCTAATATAATGTGTGTTATTATTATAAAATATTATAACTATAATCCTTTTTATCATTCTCACCTATTTTTTCTTATTTTTCTTAAGAGAGTTTCAAGACTATACTAAAACATGATTTCTCTTAGAAATACCCCATTGTTCCTCTTTCCTCTATTATTGGTGTTCACTGCCATTAATGTTCTAGTTTCAGGTTTTATATCCATAACCATTAAAATGAGAGGCATTATCCTCTTTGAAGTTTCTAGCTATAACCATTAAAAAGCTTGTTTAATTTTTATTTCTTGTATCTCTCTACTATATAAGAAATCAAGGGTTTTTTAATTTAATTTTTACTATTAAATACATTGTGAAATAAATTTCATCATCAATCCATTGAGGTGATTGATGTAGGGACATATATTGACATATTTCTTAACTACCTTACCAAATTACGAGCCTTAAATATTTTCAATATTTTTATTTCTAATTCACATTCATTTATTTAATTAATTATTTTTTAATTATCAAAATATGATTAATCATTTATTTTATAAAACACTATTTCATTTATTATTTTCCATTCATTATAATATATTATTATATCATCATAATTTTATCTTTTATTTGTTTATCACATTAATTTATTTAAAAGATTAAAATATTCCAAATTCATTCAAAAAGATTTTTTGAGTCTTAAATAATTGTTTTATTAGAATTTTGTTAAGAAATACTCACCCCCATTATTTCCATTTTTTCATACTATAACCTATATTTGGAACCAATGGAGTCTTGAATTTATATATAACATTGTGAAATTTGTTTTACAAAAAATCTATTTCCATAATCTTCAACCAATTTTTCAAGAAATTGTTTTTCTTAATATATTTTTTAAAGACTCAAGGGGAATTTGATGACACTCTATTGCCCTTGCTCTAATTTGTTTTTGTAATAATTTTGGTTATTAGAAAAAAAAAATTCTAATTTTATTATATATATTAGTTACTGCTTATCAAAATATTTATTCATGGTTTTATCCCTACTACAAAAATAGAACATAAATGTATTTTAGATAACATTTGTACTTTTTTATTAGATGGAAAATAATTGAATTTATTGAATTGTGGATAAGAAAAATATATATTTAATCAAATTTTAATATGTTAAATGGCTCATGAAATCGTAAAATTCAGGGATGTAACTCAGAAATGAATGAACATATCGAGTGATAACCAATTGTATATATTTAGACTTGACTTTTGGAGTTTGTTAATGCATACTATAGAATCTATAACTCAAATGATAACTCTATTTATTGATATTTTTAATGGGTGAAATTATCTTAGAGATTATATTACTATATAAAATATATTCAATACAGTCGATTAGGTTTTATAATGAATTTTGGAACCTAAATTAAATGTTAACCAAGAATCTAAAAAGATAAATAATATGGTAGTTTAGGAGATCATCAGTTCACTTAAGACTAATTAGGTAATAATGAAAATAAAAAATGAAAAGGTGTCCAGGGAGGTAGATAAATATACCAAAAATTATTTCAAAGAAACCTATATTTAAAAATATAAAAAAAATTATAGATTGATCATATTTGAAAAAGGTCGAAAGGTACATGAAAAAGAAAATTAATTCTTACTAGATCAAAAAGAAAATTTTTAAAATGGATGTTAATTGGTTCAGTTCAAAAACAAGGGTCATGTCAAGATGGATTTTCCCATGTATAATAAGTCTAATGAAAATAATCCAGGTAGTAAATCTCTAGATGATTCAACTAATAGTATGAGAATAGAAATAATTTCAATATACTAATTATATGGTCAAAGTTCTAACTGTCTTGTGGATAAGGTCGATGTATGTAACAATTTATTTTTTGAATTTTCTAGATCATACTCTTCTACCTCTACAACCTATTATTTAATAAATTTATATCTTATATATATATATATATATTTGTGATATTTTTTTCAATATTTATATATAATAAAAATAATTGAAATAAATTTGTTTTGGAAAAACATCAACCTTTTAATATGAAATATGAAGGGGTTTTAAAACTAAAGGATCAACCAAATGTTATAAATTTGGAATTTAAAATTATAGATCTTAAAAATACTCTTTCTAGTTTTAACAATGTTGAATAAACATTGAATATGTTTTACTGATCTCAATGGGTTGCTATAAGTAATTCCAATATTGGTTTCTCAAAACCATATAATTTTATCAAAAAATATAAAAGTAATAGTTTTGTAAAAGGAAAACTCCAATATAAATTTTTCAATTTTGATATGAAATTTTTTAATCTTGTTTATGATTGAAATAGTAAAAATTATATATATTATTGACCAAATATCATTCATCTCTCACCTCATATTTTGTATTCTAAAACTTTTTTTAAATAAATTTATATTCTAATATCTTTATTGGATAGCTTATTTGGACTCAAGATATGGGTACTAAAGGTAATAGTCTCATATTATTTTATAGGAAAATTATCTTGAGAAAAAATATATGATAATATAATGGTATGTAGATTGTGGTTGTAGTGATACTTATGAATTTAATCATCTCAAAAAAATTAATAGAGGATATGTTACATTTAGAGATGTTTCAAAAGGTGAAATTATCGATATTCCTGTGATGAGTTTCTCCAGATATTCTATAATTAAATATGTTTTATTTATAAAGGTTTTAATATATAATTTACCAATTATTGTCCAATTTTTGGATCACTATTTTACAATTTATTTCAATAATATTTTTTATAAATTTTTTAAATTTAATGGAAATCTATTATTTAATGAATATCATTTTCAACGTGTTTATAAAATATATTTTAAATTTTATACAAGTGAATATGATTAACTTTTATTATTTAATGATAATGATCATGGATTTGGAATGAGTTCTTACTTCATTTTAACATTATCTCTCTCTTCATTTTCAGTAATAAATGAATTGTATGACATTTACCAAAATTTTATTTCAAATATAACCTCGTTTGTAAACCATAAAGTCTTAGAAAGAAACACCAATAATCATTTAAAAGAAAAAATTTGGTTTCTCTTTTAAATACATATAACTAGTTCATGTTGACCTTTTTAGACCAACCTACATTTCTCATATCGATGGTAAATCTTACACCTTTGTGATTATCGAAGACTATACATGATTTACATGAGTTTCATTCCAAGATATTAAAACTAATGATTTTAATATAATTATTAAATATTCAATGATTTATAAATTGGAAAAAAATAGATACATATTTTTCTTATATGTGACCTTAGTGGAGAATTTCATAAAAAAATACATTAATAATTTTGGGTTTCTTAAGGTTATCGTCACTCTTTCTTTCATCCTAGAACACCTCAATAACAGTGGGTCCTCGAAAGAAAACATTGTACACTACATGAAATTTATATGACTCTATTGAATTATTTTAACATTCCACAATTCATATGATCCAAGTATATCCAAAAAATTTGTTTTTTCATTAACTATATCCTTATAAGAATCATATTAGGGAAATAACCATATGATGTTTTGGAGGGAATGTTTTTAAATTTATCTTGTTTATTGTTTTTTATTAAAAATGATTTATATGTAATTCTAATGATAATCTTGGAAATTTTGACCATAAATATGATTAATGTTCCTTTCATAGATATAAAAAATCAATTAAATACTTTTGAGTCTTCAATAAGAAGTCCAAGACCATATAAGATTAAATTTAAATAAATTATTATGTGATTATTTCTGTATCACAAGCTCAAAATGATGATGATGTTGAACAAGATAGATAGACCTCAACTTCACCTCATTATTCTAAAGTAATTAAAAAATGTTCTATAACCCCATTATTATCTATTAACTTATTCAGGGGTTGAATCCAAAGACCATCCCATTGATAAATTTTTCAGTGAATTACTATCTAGAATTCATACGTATAGGCCGGTCTTAAATGATTTTGAATATCAAGATCATCTATATCACCTCAATCCTATTTCCATGGATGGTTCTGTTAAGGATTTGAATTGGATAATTTCCAAATAGGAGGAATTGAACCAATTTAAAAGTAACAACAATTTGGACTCTACTAGAATAAACTAGTAATCATCAAATTATTAAAACAAAGTGGGTTTTTATGAAACAAACATGATGACCAAGGAAATATTATTCATATTACGGATTGACTTGTTTATAATGTATATATTCAAGAAGATTGTATTTATTATGTTAGAACCCTTTTAATTATTTTATGACTATAATCCAATATAATTATATTGGTATTCATCACTCAATTCAAAATTAAACATTTTCAAATGGATGTAAAAAACAATTAAAAAAATATTCTGAAATTATTTTCGCGGTTAACCACCAAGTTTGAAAATACTATATTATAAAAACCAATTTTACAAAATAAATTATATTTTAAAGAAAGAACTTTGTGATTTCTATCCTAGGTTAAATAACATCATATTTTTAAATGATTTAAAAATAAGGAAAGTGGATCCCACTTTTTTTCTTAAAACATTTTCAAAATTTTAATTAGTCATTCATATTTATTTTGATGATTTTATTTCCAACTCCCTTAAAAAACTATAATGAATTTTCAATTTAATGAATAATGACATTGAGATGTGTTTTATAGGGGAATCATATTCATAAACGTTTTTAAAATTTCCATATATTATGATGGAACATATTAAATACAAAGTAAATAAAAAAATGAAATTATACAGATGTTTGGAATGGATCACAAAAAAAATTAGAACACCCATGACTACAACTTTTATGTTAATGTTGGATGGAGATTTTCAATTTCTCAACAAAAATAAATATTGAAGTATGATTTTAATTTTACATTACATTATAGAGACCGGACCAGACATCATGTTTAGTGTTGTACTTTGTGATAAATTTTAATCAAATCAAAAGGAACCTTATTTAAAATCTCCCAAAATAATTTATCTATATTTAAAGGAACTAAAAATATTAGATTATTTTTTTAAAATGAAACCTAATTTTTAATTTCTTGTATTTCTGATCCTAGTTTTGGAGGATTAAAAATATATAGGAAGTGTACTATCGTAAATTTCCACCAATTAAGAAAATTCATTGTCTCATGGAGTAGTAAGAAAACATAACTTCTTTTATTCTTCTACATCATTAGTGGAATACATAGTTGTGGGGAGTTGTTTCACTCATATCATATGGTTGTAACACATGATCTTATATTTTAGTCTTACATATGATAATTTCCTTATCATATGTGGAAAAAATTTTGTTATTTGAAACACTAAAACATCATATCCACCACACTCTCTCTCTAATAACATTGATTTGAGATAATATTTTGTTTGAGATCACTTTCAAAAAATAGATATTATTCTTGATATTATTTTCACCAAATATCAATTTGTCGATATCATCTTTAAACCCTTTATTCTTGATTGATTTGACATCATTAAAATCATATAAGATATGATTATCTTGTGAAACATATATCTTATACATTGTTGTCTTAATATTTTTTTTTCAATTTAAGATTTTATTTTTGAAAAAAAATATTATTTTCATTATAATATTTTTGAAAATTTTAATAATTTTTTTAAAAGCAATGTTATTGTAGTAATAAATGAATTACATTATTATCAGGATAAAAATAAGTGAATGTGGTTTTTTTATCGATTCATCTAAGGGATATTACTTCAAAAATAGCTGGTCGGATTTTTCGTATAATATTCACCCTGTGAATGAGTAGTTTCCCTACACTGTAAACCTGATTTAAAGTGATTGGGGATTTTCTATGTATTATTGAAATAAATACTGATAAACCTTAATGAAAAAATTGTTTTTTTAAAGATTATTTATTCTTTTATTTCTACTTTACATTTTTTATAAATACAATGATTCCATTATCTAATTTTATGAATTATATTAGGGATTTTTAATCTTATTAATACTAAAAGTATCCTACAATATACAACTTTTTTCTAAAATAATTTTCCAAATTTTATTTTAACTCTTGAGTTTGATAAATAATTTAAAATAATTCAATTCTCACTTTAGATATATTTTCAAATGAAAATTAATTTCATTCATCTTGAGATTTATGGAATATATCCCTTTATAAATTTTATAGTTTTTAAATTTTATGAGAATTGTTATTATATTTATAAAATGATAATTAATGATGATAAATTTATTTTTAAATTATTTCACTTCTTTACTCTAACCCCATCTGTAAATCCAATTTCATAATTACAAAGTGGGATAAATCATAGTATTTAGAGAAATATTGATAATTATAAAAGTCTCAGGTAATTATAGAAACCTAATGTTTTTATTTATATTCATTTATATGGGAAAAATAAATGTTATTATAATATAATTATATGTTTTTTATTATGGGGAATAATAAATTATATGGGATAAGTATTTTTAATGTAATTATGGTGGAGAAATACTATTGTTATATGTTTTGTCATTCTATCCTTGTTAATAAAAATCTTTTAAATATTATATAGTTATATTTTTTTATTCACATATTATACAAATGAATTTGGTATTAAAAGGGGGGTGAGATAGTTATTCTTCCCATAATATTTTTTGTTTAAAGATCACTAACCCTCTTTAATGTAGCTAATGAATGTATCAATGTGATTGGAAGTTAGAAAGGTGATCGCATCATGTTATGAATATTGAAATAACTTATATGGATCCTTGTATAAATCATGATATCATTGGTAAACTCTTGGAGTGATGTTCCATGACCTTTCTAAGGCAAAGAGAAAGTAATAAGTCCATAGAGGTGCATGGAAACTAGTAAACATCATCAGCTAGCAGGTTCATATCCAACAACCATCCTTTTTTGAAGTAAGTAGCCAACAATAGTAATAAAATGACCACCGTCTACCCATAAAAGGTTATTTAGCTTGTAGTTATAGTTTAAAAGAAGCACTAAACGCTTCGTGTGCCCATTGAGCAACTAATGTATGACCAATAACTAATTTATGGTAGAAAACAATGATCGTGGAGTTCGAGGTGGTCTATCGGATTCCCGAGGGAGGTGATCAGGTAACTAGTGGTGTCAAGAATGCTTTTACAACCTAAAATATATTTTCATCAGAATCCCATTAATTATTTATTACATTAAATAATTATTGTTGATAAATTATAGATGGTTCTTAAAGTATATTAATGTTATAAATAGTCAACTTTGAGGCCTTGGAAACATACCATCTCAACATTCTCCAATTCCAACGAACTATGACTGCCAAATCTCTCTAAAAACACTATTTTATTATTCCTTTCCAAATATTGAGTGTGTGAAAATTGTAAAAATATTCTAACTGTTATCCTATTTCACATTATCACCAGGTTCTTTATCTTATTTTTTAGATAGAATCATGCCTATACATAAATGAGATCACTCAAAGAAATCCTCCCATCATCCTATTTAATTTTTATTGGTTCTCACTTCCATTAATGTGAGGGATTTGGTTTTTCATTCCGTAAATATTAAAAGAAAATGAACTATTTCCATTGATGATTTTACATATACCTACTAATAATATTGTGTCAATTTTATTTGTGGTTTCTTGTTATACCCTAATGAAATCAAGTGAGTTTTTTTTATCTCAGCTATTGTGAAATAAAATGGACATATATATTAATTACGTAGGAAATTTAGGTGGTATATATAGGGGATATTCTAGAGATATTTCTGAAAATAAATAAAAAATCATGATCCTTATTTAATTTATATACTTTTATATAAAAATAACATTAATTGGTTTAATTAATAAATTTTCTAATATAACAATGCACTTAATTAGTTATTATTTGAATCACTCTTTTCATTATAATTATACATTTATAAAATTATATTATTATACCTTTGTTTTTTAAGCATTGATTTTTATCACTTTAACATCTTCAGTATGTTTCAATTATCATATATATTTAATGAATAGGATTTTAGACTTTAAGAATTATGTTATTTTTGATGAATTTTTAAATGAAAAATTCAACTCTACTCTTTCCATTTTACCCTAGTAAGACCTACATGATTATTTTTAGATGTGACTTTGAGTGAGTGATAGATTAGTGTAGCTTAGTGATGTAAACTGATAGTTTATTATTTTAGTGGATTCGGTATTCATAAGTGTCTTTGAGAGTATGCCATCATCATGGTGTGGGTGGAATTGATCAGTGCTATAATGCATGGGATGGTCAGTTTTTGAGAATAGTTAGGTTGAAAACCTATGTAATGAAAATAATAAAAAAAATCTTGTCCTATTAATGTTCAAAATTAAATTTTATAGATTAAATAATATATAACAAATTTAAATAATTTTTCATCACAGAAAGAAATAGTTTTATTCTAACTAAATTATTTTCCTTGAATTTTACGGTATTATTTAAAAATTAATTTTTTGAAAATTAATTTTATTAAATGGATTTATTTTCTTAAATCATCATTCCAAAATTATATTAAGGTGAATTGTTCATATTTTTTTTAAATGGTTTATTTTTAGGTGAATAATTTAATATTTAATTTTTAAAAACATTGTCTCTTATATGAAATCATCATGATATAATACTTACTTGAATGTTTTTGAAATTTTTTTTATAAAATAGATGCGTAATTAAAAAGTAAAATAAATCATTTAAAATTTTATGTTAAATTTATATTCTTATGATTGATTATTTATAACATAAGTGATTTTTGGTTCTAATAAAATAACTATTTGTTATCATTTTATTTAATTAAGTAATTAAAAGGATGCATTCTGTTATAGAATAGTTTTATATTAAAATAACTCTATTTGGATTAATATATAAAATAAATGATATTTGAATCACTAATATACATGATTTTAAGCCTCTTTTGGTGTAATGGAATGCATTTTGATATCAAAAAATGGGAATACAAAGTTAAAACGAATGGAAAAACGGGAACTGGGTAAAAAAATCATGACTAGTATGAAAAGGAAATTTTATGATGGACATGTAAAAGAAATTTGTAAATGAAAATGTATCACCATCTTCCTATGTATAATTGACTAGGATTCCTTTCCTTCTATGGAAGTTAAGAATCCCCATTCACTAAACCTCTGCCTCCCACAACAACCCCGCATTGAAGCACAGATGCACTTTCCCAGATATAATAGAAAATCAACAATCTCATGTTGTAACTCCATCATTCGCCACATGCCCAATCTCCGTCTATAAACCAATTTTTTTTGTCTTCTCTCATCACAAACCACATCTATAAGGATATTAAAATTGTTTATAGTGGTTCTAGATAAGAGGAATAAGATTGAATGGTTATAGGTTTTTTATCAAAATTCGTTAATACTATTGCCATAAGGCATCTTTAGTGTCCTAAAAATGGTAGGAGTAGGTGGAGTGGTTTCAGTTCATTGGTCTTAGTGTATTGATAGCATAGTTTTGGGGATTATGTGGGGGACTTCATTGGGTAAGAGGGGGGAGGTGTAGTCGCATGTGTTTAAAGGTGTCATCATAATTATTGAAGAGGAGTGTGGCATGGTTGTAGGGAGTCATTGATAGGATTGGTTATTTACTATTATGACTGTAATATTGAACATGGTCTGTATGTGGTAATAAAAATAAATTTTTGTAACTTATTTCCCATGAAAATGGGTGATTCCTTTCATTTTGGAATGACAACCAAATTTTATTATATGATTGAAATACATATTCTTTAGAAGCCCTATTATTGTCTTCCAAATTATTTCATATTTTGTTTCCTTCACCATATCAATTTTCTAAACCCTATCCCATAAATACCAAATGATGTCTTATTATTGAATCATTTTTGTTTTTAAAAACACATTTTCCAAAAAACTGGATTTCATTGCATTTTAGTTATTTATATTATAATTAATTTTTAACACATATAGATATTGAACCATTTAAAATGAAATTAATATTCTTAATTACAAGCTCAAAATTCTATAATTTTTTCTACTTCATTTTTATTAATAAAATTATGTTACCAATGTAAGAGATAGTCCCAATGATAAGGGTTAAATAAGTTAAAAACCGTTAGAACTATGATATTAATAAAAAATATAATAAAATTTAATCTCCAATTATATTATATGAGTTTAATTAATCCTAACATATCATAAATATGAATTTTGGTTTTAGTTGGTGTCTATTTACCATGATAAATACATTTATATTACTTTCTAGTCATGTGCATTTACATAGGTGCCACTCCACTTACGTATAAAAGGATACCCTCTCCACCTCACTTCTAGACACACACTGAACAGTTTATCTTTCAAAATATCAAATATAATAAATCCTTATAACCATTTTCCAAGATCCATATGGTTTAGTATCAGAAAAATCCCATATTATGTATTCTTAAAGAGTTATCCAAATGAGGATACCCATCAAAGTGTCAATTGTTTTAATAAAGTTCTTTTATGTTTATTCATTATAAAATTACCAAATATCATATATAAACATACTAATATAATGAAATAATTATCATTATATTGTTAAAATGATAGTATTATCTTTATGAAACCAATATTTATCTTCATTTTATTCCATATAAAAATAAAAATTCCACTCATGTGTGCATGCAGACTACTGCATCCTTGAATGATATATTTCATTTTTCATCACCTCATCAAATGAATGATTATAAATATAGATTTAATAATTAAATAATATATCTATTACCTAAATTTTATTCAATAAAGATAAATCATTATCTTCTTTCATTCCATTCCATATATTTAAAAAATGAAAACGTCTCTCTTATGTACATACAAATTATCACCTCCATAAATGTTGTTTTTTATTTTAAATCAACTTCTTAAATGGATGGTTCTTAAAGTGGTTATAATTAATAAATATGATACTTCTAACATGATTAACATTTTTTAGGTTATGAAATCATTACTAAGGTAATAGAACCAAAACTACAAAATTAATTGTTTTAATGGAAACATGATGCTTATCCCTGAAATTTTACCATTAATAATAAAAATTTCGTATAAGGGTAATAAGAAATTATAAATGGATTAGATAATGTAAAATAAATAAATATAATTTTTTTAATAAAATCAATAATAATCATAAAATTTTTTTAAACATATGTTACGAAACATCATACTAAGAACAACTCTGAGGTAGGGTTTTTTATTTAAAACCATGTTTTAAATGTTATTTATTATTACATACAAATAATTACCTTCCAAAGAATGGTTTTTTAATAATTTACCATTATTATATTATATATAATAAATGATTTTATAAATTCATTTTGAATTGTATGTTAACATCTTTAAAATTTGTTAAAAATGAATCTTTCTGGTATTTTTGTATAGTTTATTTTTGACATTCTATATAAAAGTTAGAAAATAATGTGATTTTGATGTTTAATAGATGATATTTCTACATAAAACTTTTATTGTTCATTGTTTTTAATATTACATGAAAATTATACATGTTTTTATAAATAATTTCATATTTTTATTATTCTATGACGTCTACATTTCCAATAGAAAATTATATTTTTTATTATTTTCAGGTGATGGCTAAAAAAAATATTATGGGTTTTAAAGTATTTTTTAGTTTATTTTATGGAAATGAAATATTTATGTGTTTTATTTATTTTATGGTTATTTTAAATAGTATATTATAATGGTGGGATTGATATAACCTCCAAGGAATTCGGTAATTATATATTTTAAAATCAAATTATTTTTGAATTAACATCTGAATCTATTCGATTATAAGTGTTCCTAAAAGGGTGTTTGTAAGTATGATATGAGTATAATATTCAAAAATCCATGTATTATTTTTCTATGATTTATATGAGTTTTATTGGTAATATTTTTATTTCATAATGTAATAAAATGAGATTTTGAATAAAAAATTGTTTCAGGTCATTTAATGGATAAAAGGATTTCATTTCAAGAAAATGGTTTCATGTGTTATCATGTTTCCCAAGTAAAATTCAGTATTAGTATTTATCCTAAATGATTAGATACAAAATAATTTATAGAAATATTTTCTAAATATTATATATTTCATGAGTATATTAGTTATTATGTCATCTAAATGTTATTATGTAAATTGGAAAATATTCTTATGGATTTTTTATTTTTTTCAACATAATAATGGGTTTCCTTTATTTTTATATCCCCTATCAGGATTTTTGTGCCTATCCCACATTTTTAATGAGTTTATAGTTTTTAATGTTGTGTAAAAACTAAAATATGTTTAAATTTACCTAAAGAATTATTGTATTGAAATAATCAAATGTGAAAATAATTAAACAATATTATTAACATAAAATAATGTTTTATTGGAAAAAATATACCCCATTTGTATGTTAAAACTTATTTATGAAATGGATTTTATTAGTTCTCAAAACCTATAACCCTAAAAGATCATTATGTTGTATGAAGGTATAATAAGTTATATTAAAATCATAATAAAGTGCTCATTATGTATGTTTTGTTCTTGTTTGTATTAGAGAAGATTTTATACAACATTCGAGGATAAGAATTTGTTATTAAAAGACACTTTAGGTATACCAATTTAATCACATATTATCATAATATTGGATTTGTGGTGTTTTATGGGGATTTATCTAATTTTTCACTATTTCAGAATTATTTTTTCATAGAGGAAACATTGTGAATGTTGTAGGATGAAACAAAAGGATGATATACTTCCAAACGAGTAACATGGAATAGTTGTATTTGGAGATAAAAAATTTGTAGATGTTTTAACTCAATTGATGTAGACTATCTATAGTGGTACCTATGCATGTGAATGATGAAATAATCCATATAGGAACATTTCAATAGTTGATCATATCATGAAAAAACATCCATAATCATTTATTAGAACCTCATATCCCTTAGTTGATGAAGGATGGAATAATACTCTAAAAATTTTATTTGAGGTTCTAGGATAACCAAAGCATTAGAAGTTAACTCTATCTTTTTATCATTTTAAAGGATATGATGATAAATGATATAAAATTAATAATATCATAAAAAATGGTGTGATTAATATCAAATAATGGATGAATTTTAATGATATTTTCGTTGATAAATAATTAAATATTGTTTTTAAAAATTTAATGGAACAAAAATTAACGATGTTGAAGAAACATGAAAGGATTCAGTTTCGGATTTTGAAGGAATCATTTCAAGATTTTCCAAGTACTTTAATTTTTTTATTATTGACCATTATAGAAAAACTGATCTATTTTAATTAGAATGAAAATAATATGTATAATGTTACTATGTAAAATGTCTTTTTTTATGTTATATGGAAATTTTTCCAAGATATATAACTTTAATATCGAGTTTTGTTACTTTTATAACAATAAGGATAAGAAGAAGCCTAGGTGGAAAGAAATAGATAAGTATCCATTGAAAAAATATAAAGGTAATGGAATTCAACTTAAATATTGTAATAATTTTCTTTATAAGAATTATGGGGAATGACTTCTTAGATATAAAAAGTGTTACCAATATGGAATG
This sequence comes from Viscum album, assembly GCA_963277665.1. NCBI lineage: Eukaryota > Viridiplantae > Streptophyta > Magnoliopsida > Santalales > Viscaceae > Viscum > Viscum album. The sequence continues at coordinate 839,773,289 of OY728147.1, read as the reverse complement.
TTTGGACATTTCACTCAAAACCACAAAAAATGGGAAATAGTAACAATGAGGATAATAATGAATAATAAACAGTGGAGTGTTTTAATTTTAATGAGATGGGAAATTATGAACAAATTGTGAGAATATAAGTTTTAAGGATATAAATAATCATGACCATAATAAGAACGGTATTGTAAAATTATTTTCTACTGCTTTTGTAGATAATGAAACATCATGCGATGTAATGATTGTTAAATTACTTGTTTACTCAAATTATGTTGATGAATTTATTGATTTAGGATATATGTTTTATTTTATTTCTAGGAATTTCTAGTAAAATATAACTATCACATTAAGAAATAGAGAGAAAAATTTTTGGTAAAATATCCTAGTGGAAGTATTAAATCAATAAATATATATAAGAATTTTTCAATTATAATCCAAGGAATAGTTTTTTCAATAAATTGTTTTTTCTTACACAAAGAATAGTTTGAAGTAATTTTTGGTAGGTATTGAAATTAATTTTATAATACTAATACATAATGTAGAGAAAATGTTATTATATTTAATTTATAGAACACCTTCCAATTCATATATAAGAATGGTTTCATAATTTTTATAGAATTTCTAGAAGATGAGAAATTGTTTAAAGATGGAAGTAGAATTTATATTGATCATGTCATTGAAAGGAATGAATTAGATCAAATTAGTGACGTTTTTATCTTAAATAATTATATGGATGTATTTATTGATGATTTTTTTGGTATTATTCATAACCAAGATGTTGAATTTATTATTGACATAGTTCATACTCATAATATAGTCTAAAAACGCACATATCAAATGGATCTCATATATCTGTTATAGTTAATAAATGTGATATAAAATTTTCTTGATAAGGATTTCATTATTTATAGAACATCACCTTGGAGTTCTCCTATTTCTTTAAGAATAAATATATTAATATGAGTCTTTGAATTGATTGTAGAGAACTCAATAACATTATTAATAAGAAAAGGCATCTGATTTCCCTTATCGATGACTTGTTTGATTACATCTAGGGAGATCAGTATTTTTTGATGAATTACCTTAGGTATAGATATCATCCCACAAAGTAAAAAAAGAAATCATTCTAAGCATAGAATTTTGAACAACGTATGGCCATTTTGGGTATATAGTAATGCCATTAAGATTTACTAATACACATATCTTATTTTTAGATCTAGTGAAAAGCATATTCTATGAATTTATGGAAAAATGTTTGTTTCTGTTACATTATAATATTTTTTTATATTCTACTTCATGAGGATTAGTGAAATAATATAAGGATTCGTCAATATATCCTTAAAGAAAATAACTTTTATGGAAAATTTAGTACATGTGAATTTTCGTTGCAATATATTTATTTATCTTGGAATATTTTAAATAAAAATTCAACACCCCAAGATTCCACAAAATTTTTCGTTTTTAAATAATTTCAATAGCTTGTGTTGTACACTACACCAAGATAATCTAGCTCTACACATAACATTGTCTTAGCTTACACTACACACAACACTAAGTTCAAGCGCACCATGCCCTAAATAATTTTATGATTAAAAAGAAATTATAAATAGGATTAACCATAATTTGAATTTTATATATTCCATATAATAATAACATTCATATTATATATATGATATAAGAAAATAGTCCATATTTTAGATAAAAAAGAATGTTTTAAAAAAATGCAGTTTTCCGCATTTTTATGGTGTACTGATTTTAAATTAATTTTCTGAAACACTACTATATTATTTTTAACAAAATAAATTTTTTATTTTTATTAAAGATAGGAAAATTTACTTTTGATAAATTTTTGATATTTTCTAATAAGTTTTAAATTTTGAGGAATAATAAAAATATACTTGATTTTTGTTAAAAACAACTTTATTCATCAAAATAATTTACGAGAATAAATTATATTATTGAATTTTTATAATGTATAAGAAGTATATATTTTCATCATATATTATAATGTAATTCATTGTATGTAATTTATATTTGAACTTTGATATAAACACGTATCAATCTTTTGATGGTTTTTACTTTTAAAAAATAATTTTCCCATTTTTACAACTCGGATTAATTTTAAATTAATTACAAAAACTTCTGTGTTTTTATTTTGGAAAAATTTATTCCATATATTGAATCTTGAGGTCCAAATTATGTAAACATTACCCTGTAGTTTTTGGTATTATGAATAGTAACTTCTGTGGTTATTTTTATTTCCCACGGTTAAATGGTAAATTCGTTATATAATGATAAAAATAAAAAATCCACTAACAAGTGTCCCAATATTATTGGTTGATTAATGGGTGACCAAGAAAATACATAGGTTGAATTATTATCATTTGTTATCCACTTGGTTGTGATAATGACATGTTATAATAATTAAATTCAGGTAAAGAGAAATATAACATAAACATGTATCTTTTTACTAAATCAAATTTAATGTGGGGTTATATAACTGATATCTTCATATATAAATCTTTATTAGAAAGATAAATGTATTTCCTAAATCAAGGTTTTTTATTTAAACTTTTTATACATTATATTAATAAATATATTTATGGCCTAATAATGATACAGGGATTACCATATAAATGAATGATTGAAATAAATGATATTAAAAATATAAATTAAATTAAATTTTTGCCTTTTGATTCCATCCACGAATATTTTGGATAAAATTGACATGTTATGGATTATTTAATTATTTTTTTAAATTAATCATGTTTTTATGACTTTAACAAAACTCAATTAACATATAGTGTCAAAATAGACATAAATAAATTTGTAAAACAAAAATTATTTTATTAAATGATATAATATTCCTAAAAATATAATAATTATCCAACTGACCTAGATAGTATTTTTATTTTTTTTTATCCACATGGGATTATCTTGGAATTCTATAGTAAATATATTAACCATATAGTATACAAATACAAGAATACGTGGAAAGAGGTCTCTTATTTAACTAATGGTTAAAACAAAAGAAGATGTTAAATTCATGTCCTAAACTTTTATTAAACCTATTAGTTTACTAGATTTAGACCCATACACATATTATCCTATAAATAAATCACTTTTGAGAAATTATAAAATCAATATCAAATTATACAAAATTAATTTTGAAAGACTTTCCTAAAGTGTCCCTCACTTCGCCTATAAAGGGGCACTTATCCTTCTCTTTTATTCACACATGCATGGAAATTTTGATTGGAAAAAACCATACCCAAACCTCTTAAAAACATCCCTCAATTCATAATAAAGTCCTCCATATAGGAATAAATTTAACTTAAGGATTATTTTTCAACAAATAAAAAAGAGACATCTGAAGAAGAGGTGATCGTTTTATACCTTCTTTCATAGTTCATTTCTTATACAACTTCCTCTTCCTAAGTTGTTACCATAATAAGTTAATAAATACAGAATATAATATATTATGAGTATATGTTATTATTATTGGATAACCATATTCCTCCTTTTACACATCCTATGAAATAAAATATCACTATGCTTGCGAACATATGGCTTACCATCTCTACGTTGTACTATAAACTGTTTTTCATATATACACTACTTAAACGGGTACAATGATAGTATAAATGACTAAAATAATAAATATAACATGATATTATTTTTTATAATTCATATTCCATCCAATGACATACCATTAAATCATTGAGGAAATGATATCATCACTCGTGTGAACGTACGACTTATTGTTTCCACGATGCGATGAGACTCATCTTCCACGTTCACCATCGAAGAATGATTATAAATATATATATATATATATTATGAGAAATTAGATGAAATAATAAGTCTAAATTAATAATATATATATATATACATTACATTCAGTTACTTCTATTAAATACGATAAGAAAATGGATACAACATTAATGCATACGTGTGACATATCGTCTCCCTGAACAGTGTATTCCATTTAATATATATATCTATTATATATATGCATATTATGAATATATATGAAATAAAAATAATATTATAACTTTTTTAAGTATCTAAAACATGATATATACAATATGATCAAGAATAATAAATCAAAACACATACGATAAACAAAGCTATTATTACACCAAATGTTGCATTTACTTGAAATCGTTAATATATGGGTAACATAAAGTAATAAAATTATAATATATGATATCATAAATTCTATTATGATTTTGAAAAAAGTTAATAATATTTTTAAAAACATTATACTTTTGTTTTGTACATGTATGAAGAGTATCATACCTAAGGTATGGGTCAATTTCACAATCTCATTATTATTCGAGGTTGTTGATGTGTAAGTATATTCCGGGACATCTTTTTCATCCAAGTCCATGTTTCTAAACCAAAATTTAAAAATTATTTTTCAATTATCCTATGGATGTTTAATGTTATTTTTACCCATGTTTTACACTTTATAAATTTTTTTGAAATAAATCTTTCGATCATTTTTCAAATGAGGAACTCTATAACCTTTTCGACAAATTATTGAAAAATGTTTTTTCAACATATATGGTAGTAGAATCTATTTTTAATGGTATGTTGCCTTACTATTTTGAAGTATTCTTTTAATATTAAAAGGGAATCATCAAATGAAATTTTTTATTTAAAAATTAAATATCATATAAAATATTTAATGTAAATAAACGATATTTCCCTCAAAGAGTCTGAAGGAATTATTTTCATCAATGTCAGTATCATTTATTGTATTTTATTCTTGTTTAAGATTTGTTTATTATGATAAAATATTCTATATTGTATTGTTGTTTTTGTGGTTTATTTTTATTCTGTATAAGCTATTATTATACAATTCATGGTTAATGGTTAAAGCATAAAAATTTTGTATGCTAGTTTTAAATATGATTGTTTATGTTATGTTTCAACATTTACATGTGGTGAATATATTACACTAATTATGTAACGGGAGAGGCGCGCTATATCCCGTGCATATATTGATTGGTATCATGAGTCAAACTCGTGTCTTGGCATAAGGATTTGTTAGAATATTTGTATATGGTCATTGCACGAAGCCTTGACGTAGTGGTTAAGTTGCCTATTATTATTCATTCCCTTGTTATGAGATTTGTCAGTCATTTTATATGTGATAATTCAACTAGTAGAATAAACATGTAGATGTTTAAATGGTGTTATTTGATTTATTTTTTCTATAATATACTTAAGATAATGTTTTAAAAATATTATTTTTTTATTTTTATACAGTGCCTTAAATGTTTAAGCTTACTTTTGATAGCATCTACTATATTTTTTATCTTTACTAATCTTCTGAGATCACCCCATTTTTATGATTTATTTTACAAAGATTCCAAGAAGGGATTTATGATTGATATATAGGGTTAATCTAGGGGAATAATTGCACTCTCAAAGGATTATCTATGTTGTGTTTTAACCTAAAAATATAAATGTAAAGTTTATGTATGTAATCTATCTATCAAGACTACTAAACGGATTGGTCCTTTGGGATTCAATCCCCTATAATCATGAAAATGTATTAAAATAATGCACTGACTCTGGGATTCGAGGGTCCGGGCATTACAATTGGTATGAAATTTATTTTATAAACACCCTTTGAAATAGATTAAAAAATAATAGATTAGAGATGATAATTCTAAGATATACTTTGAGAATAAGTACAGAAGAACCCACTAGAATTTTGGTAAATTAGAGATTATGTGTATATTGCATGAGAAATATCCATGTTTAGATTCTACAAGTGGACATGGTTGTAGAACAGATGTAATTTAGGATGAACACTCTAAAACTTTGTCTAGAGATTAACTCGAGGTAACTTGGTACATGACAATGGGCCTTACTGCGCACCTAGTTTTAAAATACTAGTGTATATTTTTTGGATAATTCATATATTTTATATAATCCATTATGTATGATTTATAAGTAAATATATCCTCAATGGAACCATATTAATGATTATGGATTGGATATACATAAATGTTTCAATTAATTTTATGTATTTTACTAGTATGGAATTATGCATTATGAGTCACAACCAAATATACTATATTTCATTGTTTAGAAATGTTTCGTAGTGGTAGAAATGGAAATAATATCAATGCATACAATCCATATAGGGATTTACCTCTTAAGAAATTAAGTTATAGTGGATTTGGAGATGAAACTGGTGTTAAACATCTTATAACTATACTAAGATAGCTAACTAAAGTTCTGAATAACAACCTTACCCGTATGGATCACATTGATCCAAAATGTAGAGGATTCATGTTACATCGATTCATGGGACAATAACCTCCAACATTCAATGGTACTAAAAATCCATTTTTAGATGAGTAATGGATATGTTCCATAGATAATACATTACATGGTATGGAGAGGAATGAAAGGGAAAATGTTTTCATGCTAGTTTATCATCTCTCTGGAGATTTGGATTTATGGTAGTAATTAATTCAAAACACAGAGGAAGATGAAGAAGTCGAAAATATAGAATAATGGCTGTTCAAAAAACTTTTCCCAGATAAATACATTCCTCGTGAACAATGAGCTGATATGGAAAAGAAATATCTATTTTTGAGGATAAAAGAAGATGAGAATGTTGCAATGTATAAGGATAACTTTGTAACACCCCAAGCTTCCACGGTACGCTTCTCTTTAATAATACAGTCGCCTATGTTGTACGCAACTTCGAGTTATAGCACACCACAACCAATCAAACTTGCTTTTAGGAATAGTAATACCCACTTTTTGAAATTTTATAAATTTTATCTTTCAAAAAGGACTTAATTTTTGGATTTGGAATATCGAAAATATCTTTGGGTGAATTTTTGGAATTTTTTTGAAAACATTAAATTTTTGATGAATAGTGAAAACACTAAGTTATAGTTTAAAAACGAATTTTTATTTAAATATTTATTTATTTTATGTAAATTTATTTTAGGTCAAAATAGATACATAATACCTATATAAGTTCAATGTAATTTATTGGAGTCAGTTAATAATAACTTTTGATATATAAAAATTTTATTGAACATTGACCATCATTTACCCATCTCCTAGGAGAATTTGAAAATTCACATAAAACATAATTTTACCACATCTGTGAGTGGAATTTCGAAAATTCAAGAGACATGGTTAATATCAATGGGTAAAATATAGTTCAATAAGATAAAAATAATTTTTGGTGAATAGTAACTTTTTTACTTTTATTTTCCACGGTTAAAAGTAAATTGGGTAATTAAGGGTAAAAATGATATTATTACTACCCTAACACATGACTTAATTCTATTGGCTGAGTATAATTCGACCAAAAACAACCTTAGGAATAAAATATTATCCTCTTTGGTACACTAGGATTAGATTAGGACATTTATTATTATTTAAATCAAAGAAGAGTTAGAAGAGTTAAAATCAATGTTTAATAAATAATACATTTTAAATATTGGGTAAAAGATAAGATAAATTATATTATAAATATTCATTAGAAATAAAAAATATTTCCTACATAATGATATTTTATTTATAATTTTTAGACATAAAATAATTTAATTTATTTTCGACACAATGGTGATGCAGTAATTACCTAATTATTGAAATATTAAAATAATTGATAATATAAATATCAAAATAAATGTAATATGAGACTTTTTATGAATAAAAATAATATTCTAGGTTAATATAACATATTATGGTTAGTTAGATGAATTTTTTTAAGTAATAATTTTGTTATAAATTTAGCAAAAACAAAATACCAAATAGTGTCAAAATTGACATAAAATAGTTTTTGAAACAAATATTATATTATTAATTGATATTCAATTCCTAAAAATATATGGTTTTTCCAATAGACGTATATAATTATATGTGTATAATTAATGAACCACTTGGGGTTCTATTGGATGTATATAGTATGTTTATTAACCATATAATATAAAAATACAAAGAGACATGGTAAATGTCAAACTATTTAACTAAGAGTTATATATAAATGATAAGGTTAATATATTTCCCCAAACCTGTCAAAAATCTATTGGTTGAATTTATTTCGACCGATACACACCTTAGACTCTAAATAAGTTACTTTGGTGCCATTATAAACCGAATATGAATTTACTATAAAATAATATTTTACGTTTTTCCTAAGGTGCCCCTCACCCCTCTTATAAAAGGGCACTCCCCCTTCTCTCAAATTCATACCTTAAATGCCTTTTGGCTCAGAAAACACCTGACCAAATATTCTCCCAACTTCCATCACTTCATTTTAGAGGCATTATTTTGATCATAAATCCAACCTATGGATTCATTTGGATCAAATCAAAAGGAAAACCCGAAGAAGATGTGATGTTTTCACCAACCTCTTCCAAGTTCCTTTCATATTCAACGTCTTATTTCTTTGCTATTTAGATTATAAAATAATAAATCCAGTATCTTCTATATACTGTGATGTTATTATAAATATAGTACATGCATATTCAGTATTCTATCCATCCATTGAATGACATGTCAACATATGTCCGTACGTCCGGCATACCGTCTCCACGTCGTGGTGTAATTGTTATTCAAAACATTATTATTTTGATGGGTATGATAATGATGTGTAATTGAAGTAAATAATAAATATTACATTATAATGGTTCTATATATATGATATACCATCCAATTATATATTATTTTAATATCAAAAGAATGATATTGTCGCTCGTGCGTACGTACGGACTACGCTCTCCACGAATGCGATGAGATTCATTACCCATTGTATCTATTCAAGTGTAATTCTCATTTGATGATTAAATATAATATTTTAGAACTTGATATCATTCTGGATATGAATAAGATACAACTTATCCATAACAAACATGGCTTATGTAATAACAAATATTTCCCCATTATACAGGAGGTTAAACTACCCTCAACCAAGGAAACACTACGGCAGAAAAGGCATTTAGCGGCGGTTTTTATTTCGTATTTATTTTATTTATTTGTTTATTTCGTATTATTTTATTTACTTTATTTGTTATTTTATTTATTTATTTATTTTATTTCGTATTTATTTTATTGATTTATTTATTTTATTTATTTATTTATTTCATATTATTTTATTTACTTAATTTATCCATGCATGCACATCCCATGCCCATGCCCATGCGCATGCCCATGCCCATGCCCATGCCCATGCCCATGCCCATGCCCATGCCCATGCCCATGCGCATGCCCATGCCCATGCCCATGCCCATGCCCATGCGCATGCCCATGCCCATGCCCATGCCCATGCCCATGCCCATGCCCATGCCCATGCCCATGCCCATGCCCATGCCCATGGACATGCCCATGCCCATGCCCATGCCCATGCATACCCATGCAATATAAAGAAATTCTGCGTTTGGTGAGATTTGAACCCCTAACCTCTTGCATATTTTCCAAAGACTTTACCACTCCAGCAAGCTCGCCATGTGCTTAATAAAAAGAATTTAATATACTTATATATATTAATTGAAAAAACAAATAATACATAAATAATAAATATAAACTCAATAATAATAAATAATAAATAATAAATAATAAATAATAAATAATAAATAATAAATAAGGAATAATAAATAAAATAATAAATAATAAATAAATATAAATACTAAATAATAAATAAATAATAAATAATAAATAATAAATAATAAATAATAAATAATAAATAATAAATAAATACAAATAATAAATAATAAATAATAAATAATAAATAGTAACTAATAAATTATAACTAATAAATGAATATAAATAATAAATAATAAATAATAAATAAATATAAATAATAAATACTAAATAATAAATAAATATAAATAATAAATAATAAATAAATATAAATAATAAATAATAAAATTAAATAATAAATAAATATAAATAATAAATAATAAATAAATATAAATAATAAATAATAAATAAATATAAATAATAAATAATAAATAAATATAAATAATAAATAATAAATAATAAATAAATATAAATAATAAATAATAAATAATAAATAATAACTAATAAATAAATATAAACAATAAATAATAAATAATAAATAATAAATAATAAATAATAAATAATAAATAAATATAAATAATAAATAATAAATATAAATAATAAATAAAAATAAATAATAAATAATAAATAAATATAAATAATAAATAATAAATAAATATAAATAATAAATAATTATAAATAATAAATAATAAATAAATATAAATAAATATAAATAAAAAGAAATATAAATAATAAATAAATTTAAATAATAAATAAATATAAATAATAAATAATAAATAATAAATAATAAATAAATATAAATAATAAATAATAAATAATAAATAATAAATAATAACTAATAAATAAATATAAATAATAAATAATAAATAATAAATAATAAATAATAAATAATAAATAAATATAAATAAAAAATAAAAAATAAAAAATAAAAAATAATGAATAAATATAAATAATAAATAAATATAAATAATAAATAATAAATAAATATAAACAATTAATAATAAATAAGAAATAAATATAAATAATAAATAAATAATAAATAATAAATAATAAATAAATATAAATAATAAATATAAATAAATATAAATAATAAATATAATTAAATATAAATAATAAATAATAAATAAATATAAATAAATATAAATAATAAATAAAGTAAACAGTTTTACATTTATTATATTATCCATTATTTAACCGCATACACCACCATGTTCTCATGGACACCCATATCTTAATACATGTCTCGACAAGTGTTGAAGGCTGATCCATTTCTTATATTAAAATCACAATCATTTTATCACATCATCTATTATTTTCCATTTAATTAAATCAATATGCGGCTAATATGACCCCTAGTCCAATGTCAATTAATGGGTGTAAAATTTCTTGTCTAGCACCCCATGAGTATTTTAAGAATCAGTCCCTCTCCCACAATCCATTTTTCAATCGTAGATATATATATATATATATAATGTTTTTAGAACGTCATGTCTATCACATCATTACTATTTATAGAATCGATCCACATCTCTTAACCCATTTATCAATCATTAATATATATATCATGGGTGTTAAATGTCATGTGTATCACCCTATGAGTATTTTGAGCATCATTCCCTGTCTCACAACCCATTTATCAATCAAACATACATATATATATATCTATATATATATATATATATCATTGGAGTAGAACTTCATGTCTAGCACCTCATGAGTATTTGGAGCATCAGTCCCTGTCTGACAACCCATTTATCAATCATACACACATATTTATATATATCACAAATATCAAAATTTAACCTAAGGAAACATCTTATGAATTTCTAATTCACATTACATCTGAATGGTCACATATTTAGTTCAAATCATGAGGCAAGTCCTCCCATGCATATCACATTCCAATTCCAATTTCCATTAAACATTTCAATTTACATAAGGTGATATATTATCATAAAGAATAGGTATGGACTATACTATCCAAGATGTGTCAATTTCACTAAATTCATTTCAACTATCATAATTTCTTATTATTACATTAACCCAAGGCATAGCCATACCATCCTAATCTATTACCTTTCAAGTTTAACCATTTCATCTAAACCATTTTACAAAACAAACCATATTAATATACCCATTCATATAAACAATTACATTCCTCATTATTATACCCTCTCATGTTGACATTTCATATTTGAAATCATCTCACCAGTTTACGCACTCTTTTACCTATTTTTCATTCAAGGAATATAATGAGTATACCCACTCATTATCCATCACTTTCATTAAAATGAAATAAACTCTTATAATGAATTTACCCATTCATTATTCTCCATTCAAAACCCATGCACCCAATAAGTATACCCACTCGTTGTTACAGTTTGCGTTCGTTCATATGATATGGGTATACCCACCCATTTATTTCCACTCACTCTTATTCATTTCACATGAGTTTACCCACCAATGAATATATTTCTAGTTCATTAGATCCATTTAATTCATGTGATTCAACAAGAAAAGGTGGTGGTACATCTCCTAGATAACCAAAGAATATTTCTTTAACTAATCAAGCTTTCTATAAATAGTAATTCTTAGTAAAAAAAAATCATGAAGGTAAAAATAACATAAATATTCTACTCACTATGTTTTTATCTTGAAAATAGTCCACCTCCGATGGAGGGGTTTTATAAAAAAAATATGATTTTTTACTCTAACAATTAATTTATCACAATTAATTAGTTAATTATATAATTTCATAACAATTTATCAATGGTAGTAAATAAAAAACTACAATATTTACTTAAATTAATTCCAAGGATTAGGACCATACCTCAATGAATGGCCAAAATGAAGCTTTCTAACTCAAATAGCCACCAGATCGCACATGCATACTTCTACACACATATATATATATATATATATATATATATCCTAAAACCGATGAATCTGTTCCTGGTGCTATGAGGGAACACACTCATGGATGATATATATATTTATAAATATAAATAAATGGGAATATGATTGCACTCCATCAAAATCAATCACAACTCCCTATAATAAATCCACATGACCTATAAACACCATAAATTTATAAATATAGGGTGAGAAACAAATTATAGGTATAAAAACATACCTAAAATCTTTAACAGAAGACTGAATCGACCCAAAATTCCTCTCCATCAGCAGTGGTTGCTGAAACATGGTCCAATGGGTCCCAAGAGGCCCCATGCATACCCTAAAACCAGAAAACTCACAAAAAATAGATCAAACCCAACCATAAGGTTTTGGCCTAGAGGGTCAGGTAATGTAGAGGCCAAAAATTATTAGAAAATTAAGATGATAGGAAGGATAAACCCTTACCTTTATGTATCAATAGTGATTCATGAAGAAATCTAGATAGAACTAGCACCTTGGAGGAGGTCACGGAGAGGGGGAGGTCATGCCGTAGGGGGTCTCTTAGGGGGTGTTTAGCCATGGTGGGATCACATATGGGTTATAGGGAGGAGGGGTAATCCCCATGTGGATCTAAAAGAAAAAAAATCTATACTAATTAATAATAATAAAATAAAATTTTTATTATTATTATCATGAAAATATTTATTTATTATTTCATTCATTTTACATTTAATTTCATTTAATTCACTTTCATTCTGAATTTTTAATTTAATTAATTTTACATCATCAAAAGAACACATATTAGTGTTTCATCACTTGTAATAAATAACTGAATCTAGGTTTTAATATCTCCATGCACAATAATTTCAAAAATAAAAATAAAAACCCCTCAGGAAAACCACATGTTCCAAAAAAAGGGGATTATGCAATCTCCCAATCATAAAACTTCTCATCCCTCAGAAGCCTTCGAGGACTATGAAAACATCGCTCAACCTACAAAGGTCTTGGAGTCTGGATTGAATGACCATGTTGTGTTTCCAAATACTAAACACACCTTTAACCATATCATAAGACCAATGAGAATATGCTTCTAAAACCTGATCGGAAGATCAAATTTCAACCCCAAACATTGAATCAACATTTAACCAATCCCATTTAACCAGAGACACGTTCTCATCATCATATCTTCAACCATACACCAGTTTCTATTTCCCACCATGGGTATTAGCATTTAATGGACAATTCCAAACCACTTCTCTTCCACCATTGAGATTTCCAAAAATGATATGTCTTATTCATTATAGAGATTATTCTCACATGGTTCCATTATCTAAGAAAACATGATCACATCTGAGGCTATAATAGAGGCCTCATTGAATGAAAGGATTAATCTCAATAGTCCATGAAACAATAGGTCATTCATGATTTCCCAAAAATACATCGACAACCACAAACCACACACTTACTAAAACTATTGAGGTTCCCTTTGAAATGGTTCCATCTCAAACTGCATAAAAAATAAAAAAATGGAAACAACCAAGACACGTCAGGCTAACCATCAACAATAATGTATGTATTAGATAACTGATTCATCTTGAACAGAACCGAAAATTCATCCTCTCCATGGAATTCATCATTTTAAATAATAACGTACATTGTATTCCTTAACCAACATCTGATGACATTCATAGGTCAAGCTATCACTAAAAATTTTTAAACCGGTAGGCCTCTACATGAATATTGGTGTATCCCAAAGAACCACACATCCCATGTACAACTAAGAAAACAACCACTTGTCAAACCAAAAAGCCTTTAAAAATTTATTGTGGAATAATACCAACATTATCTCAGTGCCTCTAGGATTAGGTCATGATAGGTAAATGCTCAGCTCTTTTAAATGATCACCCTGAGAGTAAGACCAGGTCACCAAAAATATTACTCAAACCACTATTTTTATACTCCATACAACAACTCAACGTCACCTTCTGGTGCATCATCAACCAAAACACAATCCCTATATAACCCAAATAAATTTTGTTCTTTCATAGCTAACTACTAAAACTCTTCCAAAAATAAATGAGTTTCTAAAGGGTTGCACATACAACAAACTTAATTGATGTCATGCTACCCAACAGGCACCCACACACACCATAACTGGCGTGACACTTCCCAAATTAGTAGTTTCAATTTCATCGAATGGAAAGACCATCCACTCACAAGGGTGATAGGTCAGAAACACCTTAGGTACACATGTCGAGTTCCATTAACCACAATAACCATGTCAGAACCTTTTGCATGAAATCCAAAATAAAACTGATTGGTATTTCAAAACAATCGTGTGCCAAAAATTCCTCTCAGGCAATGGGACAAACTTGTTTCTATAATGTGCCATCCATTATACTCTGTAGTTAACCTGAGAACATCATGAACATTACAATCCCAACAATCACACCGAAGTCAACTAGTTATTTACATCATTTAACACTTGATGGGTACCATAATGTCAACACATACAACCCAGAGTTCAAAAAATTCAATGACACGTTATCTCATACAACCATTAACTCAGATGTATACATATTGAGTCATCCAGAACTAAAGAAAATAGTAGTTCCTAGGAATTCCTAACCAACCGGACATGCCAGGGGAATTTATATCTTTCTGAACAAAACATTCCTTGATACATGTTCCCATAACAAGGGTCAAGATACAAGGGCCACCCATCTGAACAAGGGTGTATTTTAAAAACCCAAAAGTCTTATAAGTGACAATGGCACCAAAACGTCACCAATGTCAAAATCTCACAGAAAAAAGCAAGGAATATTAGGCTATAAGGGTGATACCTACCATAGGCTAGCCCCTTACAAAGCATACTCATCAACCCCATCACTGGGTCACAAAACAGATTCACTAGGCTCAGGATACCCTTTTCAATTTTTCCATTCCTAAGATGAATTATCATACGGATAAAAACTCACGTATACATTCTAAGGAAAATCAAATAAGCTTTATCTACCATTACATGAGGATATTAAATAGAGGATGCCATTACTGGTTCTATTTCCAAGCCCTTTACATTTTTAACCAATTCATTATACATTATGCATGTGTTCTACTGTCCAATAATATGTCCAGCCATTTACCAATCCATAATGTTCCAATACACTTAATAGTTGGAATTTGCATCCCATTACATTTCAACCACGAAAATTTATATAAAAAGAATCAATTAAATATCAAAAAATCTAGCATGTCACTACAAACATATAACATAGGGAAACATGATGTAATCACAAAAGAATGACATTTTATTCATAGAGACTTGTAAATAAGCACATAAACATGATACAAGTAAAAGATGACAATAAACATGAAACTTGCAAGCATGATATATATATCAATGAAACATGGTATCAAAACATGCATGCTAATAAATATAACAACATGGTTTGGAATTCAAGTCACTCAATCATATATCCAAGCATCCTATGAATGATGCTACATGGCATCACATATTCCTAACATCTGAATCCCTTTGTGACTATTATAATGCATTCTATATTTCATCCATTCCATAAAATGCCATGGGTAAAATCCCATGAACTCCATAAATCCATAAACCACAAGAAAATACACCAATCGCTCGAGGTAAAATCATATCTATTGAAATATTGAAAATCATGAACATCAATTCCCAACCCAAGCCACTTGGTCATTTCTGGTACATGGGGTGATTAATCTCAAGAACATATATTTTCAAAGAGTTGACATGTTCCTGATCCGCTGTCTACCAACCCAAAAGAGTAAGTAAAAAGAAAAAACTCTCTCTGATACCATTTTATAATATCCCAACATGGCTTACCATCAAACTTGTAAGTGGATCAGACACCACATGGACTCAAGCATATCTGCTCATATGTCAGATGCTTCTGACGAGTTGCGAATGTCTCAGGAGGTGATAGGGGGAATATTATACCCTCATATAAGAGTTTTCACTATAATATAAAAGTATATAAATTGATTCCAAAAGCGGAATAAATAACCATATAATAGTGCATCAAAAGAATAGTAAGATTAAATAAATAAAAATGTCCAACACTAGTTAATACATAAAATTCATGCTTGAAATGGTGATGATACATAATTAAAAGTTATAGAAATCTCAACATGATTCATAATATAGAAAAAAATAGGAAAAAGATACCAAAGCCCCACGAGTGATATCCTTGAGCATGACGAGCTCTAGATAGTTATTTTCCTCTAAACTCCAAGTAAAATCAACACTAAAATAAACCCTAGGTATTACAAATATATGTTCTAGTTTAGTACCATGGGTACCAAAGCATGGTGTGAGATAAAATCATAGTTGCAAGGAAACCACCAGTTTTTAGACCAAACTTGGAATTGAATGATAATTAAATACTGTGCTGGTATAACAATATAATAACAGAAATGAATAAATAAACAACAACCCATCCAAGTTCCTAAGGGACACCTGACGTCAATACCAGCTTTTTCTCATTTCCGGAATAAGTGTATGATTATTTCAATTATTTATAAATATATTTTAACAGTGTACGTAGTTTTATAGTGAATAAAACACAGGTAATAAAGTAAATAGTTTTACAGGTATTCAATTATCCATTATTTAATTTCATATACCAGTGGGTTCCCATGGAAACCTATATCTCAATATCTACCTCGGACTATACTGAAGACTGAACCATTAATCATATTTAATTCACAATCATTATATCACATCTCCTTTCATTATCCTTCTAATTCAATTCATATACAACCAATAGGACTCATAGTCAAATTTCAATTAATGGGTTGAGAACGTCATGTCTAGCACCCTATGAGTATTTGGAACATCAGTCCATCTCTCACAACCAATTTATCAATAATACACACACATATATTTATATATATTGGTTTTATAACGACATGTCTATCACCCTGTGAGTATTTGGAGCTTCAGTACATGTCTCACAACCCATTTATCAGTAATACATATATATATCATTGGTGTAGAACGTCATGTCTAGCACCTTGTGAGTATTTGAAGAATCAGTCCATGTCTCACAAATCTTTTATCAATCATACACACTCACACAACTATAAATAAATAAATATATATATATCATGGGTGTAGAACATAATTTTAAGCCTCTCGTGAGTATTTGAAGCATCTATCCCTTTCGCACAATATGTTTATCAATCACACATATATATATATGTCACAAATATCAATATTTAACATATGGAAATATCTTATGAATTTCTAATTCACAACAAATCGGTATGGTCAGATATTCAGTTCAAAGCATGAGCCAATGATTTTCATTCAAATAACATCTCAATTATAATTTCCTTTAAATATTTCAAAAGACATATGGCGATCTATGATATTAAAGAAGAGTTATGGAATAAACAATCCAATATATGTCAAGTACACTAAATTCATTTCAACTATCATAAGCCATGATTATTACATTAACCCAAACCATTGTCATACCATCCTAATATGTTCCCTTTCATGTTTAAACCATTTCAACTAAACCATTTTCCATAACACCCCATATGAATATACCCACTCATATAAACCATCCAATTCCATAGGATTATACCCTCTCATTTTGAAATTTTATATTCAAAAACATCCCACAAAATTACCCACTCATTTACCCATTATTCATTAAACTCATATATTTAGTATACCCAAAAAATATCCATCACTTGCATCAAAATGATTTCAAAACATATAATGAATTTACCCATTCAATAATCCCCTTTCACAACCCTAGAAACTGAAGAGTATACCCATTGTTTGTAACATTTCGTATTCATTCATCTCACATGCACATACCCGTCCATTTATATCAACTTAGTATTATTCATTTCACAAGGGTATCCCCACCCATTAATGCTAATATAGTTCATTAGAACTATTTAATTAAAGTGTTTAAACATGAAAAAGAGGTGGTACATCCCCAAGAAAACCAAACCATATTCCAATAATTAATCTAGCGTTCTCTAACTAGTCAAGCATAAGAAAACCACACATCATCAAGCATATGGAACATAAATAGTATACTCGTAATATTTTTATCTAAACAAAATGTACCTATGATGAAGCAGTTTTATTACACAAAAACTATTTTCTACTCTAAAAAATCATTCAATATAAATGAACTTTTCATTACCGAATTGTTGATCTAATTATCAAAACTATTAAATAAACAACTACAGCATTTTATAAAATTAAAGTCATTGTTGAGGAACCTACCTCAAATAATGGAAAATCCAATGATTTGTAACTCAAAAAGCTTCCCAATCATAGGCACACAGTTATAAATATATATATATATATATATTTCATTTTGTCTATGCATGTGTTCCCCATCCCATAAGGGAACATTATATATATATATATATCCATTCCATGAAATATGCAAGTGTGCCTTAGAAACTGATAGAAACTCGCTACAAGAAATTCCTAGGACTCATAAACACCACAAATACATAAATATTGGGTTCAAATCAAAATAGAGATATAAACCCTTAACTAATTTCAAAAATGGTGGACTTAATCGTCCTACACCGCCTCTCCTTTGGAGGATGTATTTGGAACACATACCAATGGGATACGGAGGCCCCATACATACCACAAAACCATAAGAACCAGAAAAAATATATCAAACCCAACCCTAGAGATTTATAGAAGGTAGAGAGATGGAAAGGCCGAAAATCACTGAAAAAACTGGATAATAGGGAAGAGAAACCCATTAGTGTATAGATAGACAATGATTCATGATGAAATCTAGACAGAAAGGGAATGTTGGAGGAGGTTGTGATTTAGGGGACGTCAAGCCGTAGGTGGTCATGCGGGGGAAGTTCAGCCGGGGGGGGATATGCATACTTTACTAGGAAGAGGAGGAGACCCATTGTGGATCTAAAAGAAAAAACTCAAATAATTAATAATAATAATAATAAAATTATTTTTATTATCATTAAAATATTTAATTATTATTTCGGTCATTTTACTTTAATTTCTTTTTATTCTTTTTTATTAAGAATTTTTAACTTCATTAATTTAACTTCATTGAAAGGAAATATCGTAGTTTTATTACTCTAAAAATAAATATTTGAAGTAAGGTTTTAATAACAGCCTCCCTCGAAATATATAGAACTAATTCGAAACTCGTAGGGAAAACCACCTAGTTCAAAACATTGGATTCTACAATTAGTAATTTCACTATTTATTGAAAAATAAATCTTTTCATAAAAATCCCTAAATTCTATCTTAATATTATTTTTTCAGATGATTTAAAAAAATTATATCAAATTTATTAAATACAATTAAAAAATGTATCTGAAGCTAAATATTATATTATCTGACAAAAATAAACCAACCCATTTTGGAAGAAAAATATTTTTAAAGCCTAAAATGTCATCACTTAAAATTGATTGAGTATTTGATAAGAAATATTCAATGAATTTTTATTAAGTGGTACCATTATAAATATGTTAAATTTTTTAATTACTCATCTCCATGACCTCAAATTCTATTTGATTATATAATTATCACCAAATAATATTTCAATATTATAACATAGTAAATTTAAACTCAGTGTTTTGTGAAAAGATATAAATTGATGGAAAAGTTATTTAAAGGTTAATGTATTAAAAAAATAACATTTTTACATAAATTGTAGAATATACTACAATAATATATAGCCTCAAAATCCCATTCTCTAATATCATCCTCTCTTATTTATTGGAAAATATTTATCCCTGGGCGTTTTAGTTCCTTAAATTCATCCATTAATTATGTATAGTTTAATATTTATAGTTCATAGGAAATTAAATGAAATAACTAATAATTAGACTCAAAAGTTCATATTTATGAAATTTTAATCTTTGAGCTTCATGATGTGAATGAAATATTCATGTTTTGAATCATCAAGACTCAAATCCTTTTCATTATATTACTTAGTTTTTTCTCACATCCTGAACTCAAATTAATTAGTGTCGTAAATCTGGGAGTCATGTAATGATTTTTTCCCAGATCCATTTTCTTATTTTTCTCTGGAGTCTTCAATTTCAATATATAATCTCATTATTCAAACATCTAACTATGGGAATTCCCCATTCACAACATGAATCTTTATCAACATTTTTGTTTCTTCCTTTGATGTAATTTAATATTTCACCGACAAAAAAAAGAATAAAAAGTGAAATCATTAGTTTTAATGATCACTTTGAATTCAAAAATTATTGTATTTATATATAAAAATACATTCAAGGAATGTAACTACTAATCCCCCTCAACACATGAATTCAATATTTTTTACAAGAATGAAATATCAAAAAAAACAATAAAGGACACTCACTTTTCCATGATTTAGACCAAATTTTAATAGAATAATGTAATTCAACTATGAAATAAATATTCATTAACAACATGGAAAAATTTAACCAACTCCCATATTTTCAAATAAAAAAAGTCAACACTTATTTTATTTTTTCTTTTTCGAAATTAATATATATTTTCTTATTTCTACTAATATTTCTCAATTCATTATCAATGTGTATTCCAATTGTGATTTAACCAACATTAATTTCATTACAGTCATATCTCAAGGTACATATGGGGATGGATTTATTCTTTTACTTATGATCATGAATCTTATGATATGCTTGCAAGAATCTACTTATTAAACCCCATATAGTTAAAAATCCTAATTAATCCTAAAGAATTCCTTATTAGGGTCAAAATTTTCCAATGAAATAGGGTAGGTTGGTAAATTGTGTGAAAACAAGTAAATATAAAAAGGTAGAAACCCCCTAAATTAATTTTCATGATAATCAATAGAATTTTGGTGAACTATTTTACTATTACACTGTGACATCCCCATTATTTATAAAAACATAATTCAAGGTCACTAATCAATGAAGTGGAATTAATTATTCTCATTCTAATTTTTTATTCTTTTTCATTTTTTCATTTTTTTCAAAAGATTTTATTAGGAAAATTATCACATCTCCCACTCCAAATAATTAATCTCCCCATTACACTATTTTTTAATAGTTATAACAAGACCATTGGTCATGAAATGGTGATTTTTAAATATCCCATGACTCCGACCGTTTATTATTTTTTCTCAAGAGTTCGTGTAATAATGTAAAATTAATGAAAAACATGATATGTTTCTATAATTAAGATTAAATAACCCTAAATTATCTCCTTAATAAAAATAACCCCTTCTACCAGGTACAATCCCTCCCTCATAATTTAATGTTGGAATATTATAAAATTTATATAGAGTAAAGAAAGGAATGTATAATGTTGGCTTGTAAATTTTCTCTTCTATATTAGAGGTTATTAAAGAATTATATATACCAAGTTGGATTAAATGTTAATTTGGATCTTATAAACAAAGTTATCAGTATATAAAAATGTTATATATATAATAAAATAGGTTTTTTACAATCATATCTTTGAAAATATTTAAAGAAAATTTTAATAGAAAACATGCCTCACTTTCAATAAATAATTATACTCATGTAAAAAATAGAAGAATTTTTCAGGGAATATCTCTTGGGAATGGGAATATGTGATTTGTATAATCACTCATTTAAATTCATAAAAAAATAGAAATAAAATTTTTCTTAAATTCATATGATATATAATATTAGGAAAACTCCATTTAAAAAACCATCAAGTTCCACCAATTTAGGATTTTTATAATTCATATCTCATATTTATATTTTCTTATTTATTCCCCATTCTTCTCATTTGAATTTATTAAAAATGAAATCTAAAATATCCAATAATGATCATCCTATAAATGTTATGTTGCATAGTTTAGAAAATCATGAAAAAATATTACTATAAAGAAATAATTTTAGAATTAAAAATAACTAAAAAAATGTGAAAAAAAATTGCGTGTTTTTGAAGAGATAAAATTTAAAATATTTATTTTATTTGGAATAGTTTTTTTTTGTAACTATGAGCTCTCATGATTTACTAGTCAAGAAAATTTCTATTCAGTGAAAAGTTTGAGGTTTAGTTTCATGGTGAAAATCACATGCATCCTATAAAATTTCCCTTCATTTATAGCCCATAATTTCAGTGAAAGTTATTTTAGTCTACTACTTCTCCTTATGTCATTGATATGGACCAAAAATGTAAAATAACACATTAAAGAAGAAGGTATATTCAATAGAGTTCCAAATGATAATTGGAATTGAAATTATATTCCTAATACAAAATTAATTTCTTGTAGAGAAAGTTCACGAATGGAATAAAAAGTTAGGTTACCTCCCAAATGAAGCTCTGTTTATAGTTATTTATCATAAGATTTACTTTAGTCTGCTAATTGCAGTGTGATAAAAAGATAAACTACATGGGTTATCCAATTATGATTTGAAATGCATCATGTGTATCTTGTCTCTGACTCATTTAAATTTTGTCATGAAATTGATTAAGTGTCCAACATATGGATAGTTTGATGATTTTTTGAAAGAATTCATAATTTATCCAAACACAGTAATGTTCTTCTTTTTCAATTTATATCTTCTTTATTATACTCTATAATGATAACTTCAAGATCTGTAGCTAGCCCCACTTTTTTCATTTTTTAATTTTTTATGTTCAAGTTCAAAATTTTCATATTCAGTACCAGTTAAATAATTTTCTTATTCTTATTCTTTATAAATTTTCACTGCTATATTTTATATAAATTCTATAAAAAATGAAATATATGTTCTCTCTACTCCATTTTATTGATCATCTTGGGATTAAATATCATATTCTTCCTCCTTTTATTATGTTATTAGGTCCTAGGTGCATTGTTTATGGGAAAAATGTTATCTAGACATCCCCAAAATATTGTTGATGGATTTTATATGTTTTCTATACTTTAAAAAACAACTATTTTTATTTTTCTGAGGCATTTTCTTTTTTTTTCATCATTATCTACAGGGGGTATGGTGTCTTCTAAATTGAGAAATTTATCTTCAAGAATAATTTCATTTCTCATGTTTGGATTCAATTTTAGTAGAACTCTCATATTTCTCTTCAAAGGCAAATTCATTATGGGCTTTATCCTTTGATTATCCTCTTTTTTCCTCATACTCCTCTATTATTTTTATAACCTGACCTGCCTCTTGGAAAACCAATTCCAGGTTGTAAAGTATCTACACATCATCTCATAGGTATAGTTTTGGGCCATGTACATTGTAACTCCTTCATATTGCGTCTATAATTTTTTCTATTTTATGACATATACTTGTCCCTTAAATTGAAATTTTTTCATGCTCGTCAAGATCAAGTATTCCGCTGACATCACAACAAAACAAAACCAAGAGAATAAATGGAATACAAATAAAAATATCTAAAAAATACACTAAAATTAAAAAATATAAGGAGATCACAAAATACATATGTTAACTATCAAATTAAATGAATCTATGCTTTTTTCAGAAAAATGTAATCAAGAATTTGATACCACATGAAGGTATCCTTAATTTTATGAGGATACTGAATTTATAAATTTAAAAAAATGCATGAAATCTCTTTCATTAACTGTTAGTCAATTGGTATATGGTTTGAATATATTGGGTATGATCCCATGAGTATAGGTTTAAAAAATACAATTAATTTAACCATAACGACCTAAACTAAGAATTTATTTTATAAAATTAATCTAAAATACCAAGCCTGTATTTAAAAATAGAGAGAGAAATTCCGTAAAAAAACTCCAAACATATAATATCCATGTTCATGTACTAGTGGAATTAAGGATAACAGTTTTTTATTGTCTAAGATATGTTTGGGCAAGCTATTTAGTATGGGTAATCACTGTTTATCTCACTAACACGCCTTTTATAATGGTCAAATGTTTCATTTAGTTTTAAATATTTGTAACACAAAACCATTTTTATATATATATTCAATATATTCCCAATTTTCATGGTGAAGGATGAATTCCTATATAGCATACTCAATTAATTTACATGCAATGGTCATGCATTAATTATAATATAGATAAGGGAAGAAGAGAATAGAGATGTGAAAACACAACATTAGGTAATCATAAATCCAAAAATTTCCTTAGCATAATTCCCCTTTTATTACATGTTTAGCATAAATAAATCCTTCCTTTATATTATCCAAGAGAGGGTGATAAAAGAAATAAAACAAAGTCCTAAATAATTTGGTGGATATTGACCAATAAAGGACATTATAACAGTGAAACACTTTCCCCCAAGCTCTGGTCTTTGTATCCCCTTCAAGGGTTTATTCCTTGATTTTTATAGACTAATATTCATCAATGGGGTATCATTAATTCCATATAATGAGAGATTTATTACATTCAGTCAATAATAGGTGTTCCCAAGAATTTCAATTTGAATCCTAATCATTAATATTAAATGGTCATATTTTAACAAAAGTTTATTCCATAGTTCTTTCTTGTGAATGTATGATTCATGTGGTGGATCATCTAACCCAAATTCCTTCTATTTATTTTAATGATTTGTTCTCATGTTCTAAACATAGAAGTATTCACATTGTGAATCTAGGTGTCACGACATCAATGTTTAGTTCCCAACCCCAATTTCTTCATTTTATAATCAATTTTAATCTTCATTCCAAGAAATCATTCTTCAATCATATCACAAAGTGAATTCCCCTTTCATGATATTAATCTTTACCATTTTTTTATCGATTTAATTTCACATGTCACCTTCAATAATAAGAATAAAAAAATATATAAATTGGATGGAATAATCAAATTTAATTTCAAAAATATTTTATTCATATTTGAAAACATATACATGAGATGAAAATATCATGGATAAATTATAAATAATCAAAATAATGAAATCCAAAAAATATAGTATAACATTAAGGAAAACATGAAATCAAATTAAATTATAGTTTTAACAGAAGATTAAAAATTAAACATAGTGATTATAAATGATAAAGCATTTTGAAAATTAAAATAATTTACTTTTATTCACATGTTTTATTAAACATAATTTCATTGTATGGGGGTTATGAAATTGATGAAATAACATGGGGCCTAAGTTAAGGGGATTCTAAAACATAAATAATTCTTCTTGGGTTTATCATAAATATCATTTTTTTCAATGTTGATTCTCTTAAAATTATTTTAAAATATTCCTTTCCTCTTGCATCCATTTTTTTCATTGGGATATATATTCTTCTACATTCAAAAGGTTATTTCAAATCCTTCTTAACAATTATTTAATATGGAATTATCTTCAAAAGTAACTCATTCATTCCACTTTCATTTATTTTTTTTGTAGACATGACATATAATACCATTTAAAAATAATTTATTTCTAATTATATATTTTACCCTTCTTATTTTGTTAATTTCAATGGTTATTAAATGAATTTTTCTTTATAATAAGCTTATGAAACACATTTTTTCTTGTTTTTTCTCATGTATATAATTTTTATATGTTTCCTTCCTTTGTGGAAATCATAATTATGATCATTTTTTGATATGATGGGTTGAACCAGATTAATAGAGCCCTCAAATTCATTGGTTAATATAATATATCTCATTTTATCATCTACATTTTGTGTAAACATTATTATAGATTTGTTCATATTCTATAATGTTATTAATTTTACACATATGTTATGCATTAAAATAATTATTGATTCTATCAAAACTCAAGTGTATGATTTGAAAACTATGTTATAATGTTCCATTATTATGAATATACAATATGACATACATTTTTCAAATTACAAATTCATTGTTATGATGATTAACCTTTTCTTTCATAATTATTATTGTGATTTTTCTCACTTGTTTTCCATATTGATTCATGTATCATGTTCTCTTCCAATGTTTTCTCATTTTAAAATGGTTTTGGGTTAGCCTTTAGTTAAAGCTTTTTAGGTGATTAAATTTATTAAGGAGAACATAAAATTTTTACGAGTACAATGAATAATGATTTATATAATTCCTAAGTATTATTATGCACTAGTGATGTATGAAAATAATTCTCGTACAATAATAATCCTTTTAATTTTTTAATGTATTTATTTTATCTCATTTATCTCATTTTTTAACAATATTTTATAAAAAATGTGGGTTTTTATTGATAACATTAGAGAAAATATTTGTTAATTTGGGAATTAGGATGAGAAAATAGTAATGAAAAACATAAGTATAACTATTAACATTGAAATAAATCATAAAAAATTGGTAAAATATATGGATTGTAATTTAATAGAAATGAAATCTAAATCTAGATACAAAGAGTTGGTGAAGGATCTCTCAGAGATTCAACTAGTAGTAGAAAACATAAAAAATATGGGTTTCCTATTATTGTGATATTCACTCAGTGCACAAAAGGTGAGTCTAATTGCCCAGCTAATTTGAAACACTTGGGTGGTATTCCTTGGTTGATTAGATTCCCCTTAAAACCCATTATAATAGATATATTGCTCAAATAAGTTTGTAATGTTAGACAATATTATATTATATTATCCTAGAATAATGGATTAGGTAATACACTAAACATAGGGTTCCCATGGGATATGACATTACAATTTATTTGTACATATGACTAAATTATTTATTCATGATATATTTATTTTTTATTTATTATAACCCTTTGAATTTTAGAAACTTTTTTAAACTAGGGGAAAATTGTCCAATAGATCATGTGAGGGGAAATAAAATGATTGTCGAAAATAACATCCTGATGTTGTGGGAGGTGGAGTTCAAAAACTTATTGTGGGAATGAGACATCTATCTGAGGCTTTTAATAATATCTTATACCATGTAGAACACCTTCCATCACCTGATAAGAATTAATTATCCATCGATTCCTTCATGTTCTAAAAAATGTGGACATTTTTTAATCTTTTGATCCACTTGTCATGGAAGATTGGTTTAACTCAATGGAAATAATATTTTTTGTGCAACCATATTCTAAAAAAAAGTCACTCTAGTTATCTATAATTTAAATAGAGATGTTTATCAATGGTGGAAATTGATCAAGAATATTATTTTTAGGAGTTATGCAGAATAAATAATATGTGATGACTTTATGAATATATTTATTATTAAGAATTTACCATTAACTCTTATAACAATGATCAATTAAGAATTTATAAAGTTTAGGAAAAAGATAAATAATTCATTTATGGTTTACAAAGAGAATATCCCATGTATTTCAAGGTAAACCTCATGCTTTGTTACCAATAATTATAGAAAAAGTGATAGATTTTGTTGTTGTTTATTACAACATCATCGATACTATCTTGTTAGATAAGACTTTCAGATTTATTAAGAACGTGTAACATCCTAGGTACCGATAGAACAATTTTTTTTTCATATTTTTTGTATTTGTAAATTAAATTTACAATTATTACTGAAAAATCTTAATAATTTAAATTCTTTAAATTCAAAAAAAATTATTATAGTCATCTAATAAGTTTTATAGGCTTAAGATAGTAATAAATACAATTTTGAGCATGAAAAATAAATAAAATTTTAAAAATAAAATTTTTCACCTTTTAATGGCCACCTGTTTTAAATAATTTTTTTGAAACATTAATAAATTTTATTTTGAAAAATAAAATTCATTTTTAAAATAAGAATATTAGAACTATAATATGGTGTAATTTTGGTATTTCTCAGAGAGGTTTCATTTCATGATTATTATTTAAAAATACATAATATTAATTGAAATCTGTCTTTCAATCTATTTTATTTATATAGTTATATTATATTTGAAATTTTTTCTAAAGTAAAATTAGAAAAATTATACCTAAATCAATCCAATTTAGTTAATTTTAATCAATTTCACATTGAAATTGGATATTAAATATTTTTACATGTTTGATCAATTTCAATTTAAGAACATGATTTTATGTTATGTCTCCAGGATTAATTTTAAAAATAAATTTTCTAAATCTGTTTATTTAATTTTTAAAATTTATTTCATGTTTGGAATCATAATTTCCAAATTATTTAGTAATTTTATATTAATTATTGGGAATAAAAAATTTACCATGGCATAAAGGAAGATTTACCTCGTTATAGGTGAATTAATGTAATAGGTTAAAGTAATAAATGTAAAAGATAAAAATACATAAAAGCAATATAATTTTATGGTTTTCTGATGTTTTTTTCGTCCCAATCCATCCCTTAAACGATAAATTATCCTTATAATTTTTTAAATTATTTCCTTCCCAATGTGGTTTGCTTTAGATATAAATTAATCATTATTTAATCACTTAAACCATCCCTCCTCAAGTATAAATAATAGTACCTTATACCCAAATTCTAATAAAAAACCTTCAATATCAGAAAGTATCTTCCAAACCCCATCCTCCTAAATCTTCCCATATATGAGTGCAACTAGTCTCACAAAAAACTCAAATCCATGTTCCTCAAGGGGTCCTTCAATAAGATTATATCAAAGAGGTAATTTTCTCAAAGCACCTCCATTAGTTTCTTTTATTCATCTATTTTATTCTCACCACCTTCATCCATAATGTCATGATAACTCTAGAATCATGTATATTCTATATTTTTATGTTTCAAACAAAATATCTCATAGCCATTTCCTTTCTAATATTCTCCTATTTAAAGAAACCAATCCGTTGTCAAAATTTTGGTGGTTTACCATATCAATGGAATATGATTTTTTTCACTACCACCTACATGGATGGTCATAAAATTATAATTCTAGTTAAATCATATTTGAATATGTAAATTATAACCTATTTCATGTTATTTAGTATTAATAAAAAGAAAATATTAAATAAACTGAAACCAGTTCACGGGGTTAGGAAAAACCACAAAAAAATATACTAAACATTTATCATTAGCGTTTTATATAAAGAATCATCATCATACATGAAAGAAAGATTATATATGTTACCCTTAATACCTATATATGTTCATAATTATTTTAATTAAGCTTCTATATTATTAATCCCAAATTACATGAACAACAATAATATTAACAAAGATAACTGACCAATAAACCATGAAATTAAATCACTCCCAAAAATGAATGTAATGAAATATTATTAATGAACTAGTGGTAAGATGTTATTAAAAGATAATATAAGTTATATTAAATTTAAATATAGTTTTAATAAATTATTAACATTATTCAAACCATTATACCGGATTTTTGAACACATTCGAAGTAAGTCGAACGTGAGGATATGGAATTCTTAACCCAATTTTCCTACATTTGGTTAAAAAAATACTTCTTGATTATGTTGTGATAATATTATCAGTGAAATAAATATTGAATGTCTTATGTAATATGTTCCGTTGTTTTATGAGGCTTTATAGTGAATACTCATATTCTATTAATTTTACTAAAGCTCACTTCAATTATATGATACTTTTAAAGGATTTTCTTATAAAAATTTTCTTTTAAGATCCATTTTTAAAAAAAAATTATTACATATATGAAAGGGATATAAATTTCTTCTTTAATTTCAATTTTATATTCTCAAGATTATATTAAATTATTTTATTAAAACTTTCAAAAAAAATGTTTTTCATTTTATATTAATGACTTTTCATAATATGGTTTTTCAAAATAAAAGGTTCATTTTATTCAAAGTGTATTTTTACATTGAAATATTTCATGATTTATGTTTATTTTATGTTTATTGGTAATTGTTCATAATGAATGGTGTTTAGATTATAAACCAGTGGTTGGTGGTTACATGATAATAAAATTATGAGTGGTCACATGATAAACCAATGATGGGTTTTTCTATGATAAACCAAGGATGAGTGGGTATGTTATAACATCCAATGCATTGGGTTATATAGAGTTGGATTTTTTCCATATTGGTTACACCATTCGAAATAGTGATATTTAAAATTTTGTCCCTATTATCTGAATTATATTTTTCAAGATTGAAAATAATTTTTCAGAAAAATTTATTTATTTTTAAAAGGTAAGATATTGATATTTTTGAAAATATGATTATTTTTTCTAAATAAAAAGAACTATTTTAATAAAAAAATTATATGGTTTTTCAATAGACTAATGGTTTCCTTTACATTATGTATCTTATTGAGTTTTCGTTCTCAACGAACATTTTAAATAAATCACATTGGATTTAGGAAAAAATTTAGAAATGCATGAGATCGAAGGGGGTAATTGTAAATTCTTGTTCATGAAAAAAACAGTGATCATATTTTAAGACTTTTGTTTTATGGAAGAAATGGATATTGAGAATATGATTCCACATTTAATGTATCTGTTTATATTGTAAGGTTTGGTACTAACACTCTAAAACACTAAACATAAAATATTATTTGGGGTAAAATAATATAAATTATTATTTAAAATATATAGATTCTGTAATGTTTATATACGAGACATTATAGTTTGTATAAGAGAAATGATTAGATAACATTAGGTGTTTGAAAATTTTTAATAGAATATGAATAAATTAAATTTACTTTTTTTAATTTGAAAAGATATATAATTTGAAGATTACAATGTTCCTTCATCAAGGATATGTTAGTTCAGAATGGTTCTCAATAGAGGAAACATGGAAGCTATTTTATGAAGTAATCATGAGGAAAACATCCATCCACATTAGTATCCTGAGATAGTTGGAATAAAAATAGAATAATTTTTTACAATTATGGATCAGTTGAAAAAAGCTATAAATTGTTGTGGTATAAATATAAGGGAGTATTCTGATCATCCACATAACAATATATTAGTAGTTGATCATTTTATGACTCAATATTCTCAAAATATCAATTGAACAGTAGAACTAGTGTTAGCCTAAGAATGGATCAATACACTGGATAATATATTTGAAGCCATGGGATGTTCAAAATGAAAAAAGGTAACCCTATCCATTTATCAATTTTATGGTGATGCTAATTGGTGGTGGTATCTGGTTAAGAATTACATAGTGAAAGATGATCTGGATGTTATGTAGTGGGATGATTTTAAGATTTGTTTTCTAAAAAAAATTCATAATACGTTTCAACTCTGGATGGAGAAAATTTTGTTGAACCAAGGGAGAGGAAATATGATTTTTTAGCTACATATGAAGTTAATTTTAAATTACCATCCATGTGCATAATTGTTTTATTCAGGATATTGATAATAATATTAAAAAACATTACTCACATTTGAGAAAAAATTAATGAATATATTTTCCTTCACACGTGTTCAAAATCCATGATAATATTTTTCACTATGCTATAAAATTGATATGGAGTTTTTTGACTCGTTTTTGTCTAATGATAACATAAATAACAAGAGGTCATGTTGGAATACATTGGGAAATAATTCATCAAACAAATTTGCAGGTAAGAAAATAAAATTCCCTTCTTGTGAAAACAATGTTAAGAATCCCCTTGGGGATTGTCTCTCAAAATTTTTGAAAAAATATTGATTTGGAAAGACTAGTTACATGGTTCATGACATTAAGAGAAAATTATAGATTAATAATGAAAAGAAAATGGGAATATGATTTAATTTCAATGAGTTGATACATTATACTAACGTGTGAAAAAATTTAGTCACATATGGGGTAAATCGACAACATCGGAAACAAAAGGGTGTGTAAAAATATTTTCCGAATACTATAATTGATGTTAAGAAATCCAAAGAATTAGTTACAAGTATGTTACATGTGTATTCACATAATTCTAATTCACTGTTTGATTTAACATCATTGAATTCATTGGTTTTTAGGAAATTTTCATTAATACAGGGAATATCAACTCATGAATGAATTATATTTCTATTGGAAAAAAACCTAGTGGTCATATTAATTAAACCAAGATTTATTGGAATATTCATATTGCTTTTAGTGAAATTTACTTTCCTACAAATTTTATTGAATATCCCATAGTGGGGTTTGATATTAATTTGGGTATTTATTGGATTTTAGATTATAATGCTAGGATATATTTCCGAGGTAATAAATACTATTTCAATGTATTCATACCATTAATAACCTACAAAAAGGTATATATGTTGAATAGAAATGGAATTGATAGTTATATTTCATGCATCAGTTAAAATAATTTAATTTTTCATTTTAGTGATGTGCCAATAGTGAATGAATACATTGATGTTTTTTCTGATAAATTTCATGGTCTAATTCATGATTAAGAGGATGAGTTTACAATTGACATAGTCCTTAAATCTTATCCTATTTCAAAACCCCCTCATTGAATGGAACAAGTAGAGCTTTTGAAACTGAAAAATGAATTGCAAGATTTTCATGATAAGGTTTTATTTTACCTTGAACTTCACCATGGGGTGAACCTTATTTTTTTAAAAAAAAGAAGGTTTTATGAGATTTTATATTGATTATAGATCTATGAATAACAAAAAATTAAGATCTAGTAAAATTTTCCTCATATCAATAACTTGTTTGATCATTTCTAGGGGGAATTGTATTTTTCAATGATGGATCTCGGGTAAGGGTACCATCTGTTCAAAGTGAATGAGGAAGTCATTCTAAAGACATCATTTTGTACTAGATATGGCCTGGATGAATTTTCAGTACTGCCATTGGGTTTGAAAAATTCCCCATATGTATTTATGGATATTATTAATAGAGTTTTCCATCAATATTTTGATATGTTTGTGGTTTTTTATTAATGTTATTTTTTGTTTAATAAATAATTTATGAGGATCGTGAAAAAAAATTATTCATATTTCTCATAAACCTTATGGAAAAACATTTATATGGAGAATTTTGAAAATATGATTTTAACTTACAAAAAGCATATTTAATTGGGTATATTATAATAAAATATAGAATTATAGTTTAAATCGCCAAAACATAGCTGGCTGATGAATGGCCTGGACCCATAAATGTTACAAAGATTCAAAGTTTTCTTCAATTTATAGTCAATTACAATCACTTTATAGAAAAAAATGAATAGTTATCTAACCCACTAACTATGTTAACCTGAGATGGAGTCTAATATATATAGAAAAAGTAATGTAATATTTTATTTTGTTATTAAATTTAAGATTGGTAAATTCTCTAGTTTAGGCCACAACCTTGAGAAATGGTGATTTTTTTGTCTATAGTGATGATTCATTGAATGGACATGGTTTCAATATGATGATGTTTGATAATATAATTTCTTATTCTATGCGAAAATTAGAAATTCATAAAAAAAATTATCCTATACTTAATTTGGAATTATATATTTTTATTTATTTAAAATTTAGAGACAAAATATGAATGATGTAAACTGTGAAATACATACTTGTAAAAAAATGTTGAATTATTTAATCACTTAGAAAAAATTGAACATGAGATAGAGAAGGTGTAAATAACTGATCAATGATTCTGATAGAGCGATTCATTTTCATCCTAGAAAATAAAACATGGTGTATGTTACTTTGAGTCAAGAAAATTATTCTATGTTAGTGAAGATACATTTGGAATGTGACCCTTTAGTTAATTATTTTATGAATTTTGGCCTAAAATTGATGGATGTAGGGAAAATATCTATTTTTTCAAGTACCAATACAATGTAATTTGTCAAAAACATTATTAAAGAATTGAATTAGGGTCAATAATTATAAGAAAATGTAGAATATATTAATAAGGGTATGTTTCTAGATTTTAATATTAATGAAGATGTTGTTTAATGATTTGGAAAATTATTATGTGTTACTTTTGATTCATAGGTAAGTAAAGGGTTTTTATCTGAAGCTCATAGTTCTCTATTTTTTTCATCTGGGTAGAACTAAGATGTAAAAATAACTTTGGGAGTATAATTGGTGGGATTGAATGAAAATATATATTTCTTAATTTACTGTGAATTTTTTTACTTGTCAACTGGTTAAATAAAAATTATAGTTACCGAAGGGGATGCTTTAACATTTGTAAGTAACAGAGTTGAAATTGGATAATATATCAATGGAATATCTAGTGGTATTTTCCAATAAATCTTGAGATAACAATGAAAATTGCGCAATTGTTGACCGAATGACTAAATAAGCATATTTCCATCATATCTAAGATATTCTGCATTTAGAGAAACATTGTCAACTGTTTGTAAAAAAATATTTTCAGGTTACATGGAGATCCTCTCTCCATAGTATTTGACCATATTACCAAGTTCACTTCTCAATTCAGGAATGGACTACAGTATTATTAAAGAACTAAATTAGTTTTCAACATTATATTTAATCCTCAATTGGATGGACAATCTGATATAAGAATTTAGACATTTTAGGACATGCTTCTAGATTTTTTGATGGATTTCCAGGGATGTTGGGATCAATATAATTATTTTTTTGAGTTTTCAAATAATAATTGTTTCCATTCCAGTATAGATATGTAACCTTTTGTGGAAATATATGAAAATTATTTTCAATTGAATGATTTTTGGGATGAAGTAGGTGAATGTAAATTATTGGGACCATAATTCGTTGAGGAAATGGTTGACAAGGTAAAGATAATTAATCAATGTGTGAATTCATCTCAGAGCATGTAAGAATGTTATGAAAATAATAGGAGGAATGATATTTATTTATTTCTTGAAATATCTCCATGGAAAATAGTTATGTTTTTTTATAATAAAAGAACGTTAAGTACATGATTCATTGGACCATATGAAGATCTAGGGAAACATGGATCGGTTTCCCACTGAATGTGTTTTCCTTTGAGTTTATTCTAGTTACACAATTTTTTTATGTTTCAATGTTAATAAATTATATTTTGGATTCATCTCATGTTTTAAGACCTGATCTACTTCAGTTGAAATATGACCTTTCATATAAGGAACATCATGTTCTTTTTCTTGACTGTATGGAGAATGTTTTGTGAAACAACGTAATTCACCTAGTAGTGGTTTTGTGTTTAAATCATACGATTGAAAAGATAACATGGGAATCTAAAATTTCAATGAAATATAAACATCCCCAGTTGATTGGTATTTGATTAAAAGTGTGAGGATGTAATTTTTTGAATTGGGGGAGAATGTAACAACCCAGGTACCGATAAAATAATTTTTTTTTCATATTTATTAGTATTATTAAATTACAATAATAAATATTAGTGATATATCATATTGAAACTTATATTTTATGAATTAATTTTTTTTAAATATTTACAACATGTTTGAAATATTAAAATTATATTTGGGTGAAATTATTATGTTTTTTATAGAGGTTTCAATTTTTATGAATAATGAAAAATATAATCTTTTAATTGAAAATTTCATTTTTTTATAATTCATTTATATAGTTACATTATATTTTAAATTGTTTTATATAGTATAATTATAATGACTTATAATGTCTCCAGTTTTATTTTTACAAATTAATTTGGAAAATTCCGAGACAGGGCGTTGAGACGTCGTGATATTTCAAGGCTCAGTGTGCCCAGAAATGTTCGATGTAAAATGTTAAGATTTTAATAAATCATGTGGGTGGTTATTTATTTAAATGGAAATAACATATAAATTGGTGTCTTTATAGAAATTACGAGATCGTCATTGTGTTCAGAGTAAGGAATTTACCTTATGTGGGGCCTGACATTGAACGACACAGATTGACCATAAATGTTATAATTTGGATGTAATCATCATTGAAATATTTTAATAAAAATATTTTATTGTACACAATAGAGTTTTTCTTTTTAATTAATATTTTTTCTTGAATTTTGGGTTAAATACATAACCCTGTAATTCCTCTAATGTGGGGAAGGAAACTCCATCAATGACGAATGTCGGGAGATCAACAATCGATGATGACATAGTCCTCCGTTCTTTGTCAACGACTGATCCAACCATGTGGTAGGGAATTTAATCTCTTTATGATCTTCTTCCCTATTCTTAGATTCAACGAAAAAGGCTGACTAACAAATTAATAGGTTGATCTGTATTTTAATTTTTCTGGAAGGATGGTTAATTATTGTGGGTATTATTAAGAGATGTATCATTGTGATTATCACTGTATTCATTCTTCATTATAATGTAAAAAATCTAGAACAACAAGAAGAAATTTTTAGGTTCATTCCTTAAAGATTTATTATTCTTTCTCCCACTGTCATTCTTGGTGTTCTTCTCCACTGGACCATCATGGTCGTAGTTATAGTTGCTTGGAGGATCCAAATGTGATTGTACCCTCACATTAGTGGATAGGTGAATAAAATGAAATATTGATGAAGTACATGACCAATGGATCACAAGAATGCCTTTGGTTCTAGAAATGGAGTAACAGAGGCGAACTGGTGGCCCACGAAAGGGTCCTTCGACGAGCCATCGGATGCACACAACTACTGCTGCGTGTGGGTGCGGCGGATGGAAGTAGGCCACCGACAGCGGCCGGTGTAGCCTTGTCGGAGTGGGATTTGGTAACCACATTGACTGGGGGCCACATAAGTAAGTCGTGGCGGCGAGATATGATTCATCTTGAAGAAATGTTGGAGGAACCCATGGTGGCATGTCAAGGGCTAGCATGGTGCAACATGGGGGACAAGGCGACACGGGGAGAGCTACGCTGTTTGGGAAGACCACATAGACCGGGGGCACGACTTCAATGGTACACTTCCAGTGGAGTAAATTGGACCACGTGCATCAAGATGGACTAGGGTGGATAGCCCACTCTAGCAGCCCAGCTGGGCCAACGGGTTGAGCCATGTCAGGTCGAACAGGACCAAACTCCTGTCAGACTAAAAAATGTTATATTGTTCAAACCATGTATCTATTTGACGATTTTTTTGCAGTGTTGGGACCATTGTGATTAGATGGTCATTTTGATATACTGTAATTGAATTGTTACATATGTTTGAAAATGACCTAATGGCTTGTGGAGTAGGTTCTCCCAGTGTGAGTGTGATATGTAAGGAATCATGTGGCTAGATGTGATCTTGGTGACTATGTGAATTGGTGACTGTGATCATTGTGACTATGTGACATGATAGCTTCATGATTCATCAAAATTACTTGTGCTTTCGACACTCCGTGTGTTATCGATACTCTGTGTCTTATCTACACTATATATATTATTGATAGTCTGTGTGTTATCAAAACACTATGTGATGTAAACAAATCTATGTTTTATTTACTTGTGGTGTTTTATGGACTATGTTTGACAATCCTTATTTTTTGATTTAGACGTATACATGTGTGACCAGACTATAATTCGTGTGTTTTCTTGGTGGTATACTACGTCTGTTTCCTTTTTATTATATTTCATGTATTTATTTGTGGTATAATTCGTGTATTTATTTATGGGGCACTTCTTGTATTATATAGTGGTATTCTTTTTTGGTTTTGGGGTGTCATAGTGAGTATTTTTTTACTCACCCCTACACAGGCTCTGCCCACACGTATTGAGTCTTGTGCAGACGATCGACGCATTTCTAGTATTCTAGGTGGACCAGGACTAGGTGGTTCATAGAGTACTTGGATAGACATGGTGTGCTCCTACGACATTAGATAGTTCTCCTACACCTACCCTTCGAGTAGGGTTTTCTATCAAACAGTTTCAACAACTCATGTATTCACGGTTTTAGACTCATTTTTTGGTGGGCTTGTATTCTAGCCATATTTACTTCCCTTTTTCCTACTATCATACTATGTGGTTGGTATCATATTGTATGCATGCTCATTTTACATAGTGTTTCTAGATTTCATCATTTCAGGAATAATGATGTGTTCATGTGTACAGGTAATTAGGAAAATGCTTCTCATTTATGGTATATGCCTACTCGGTGCTAGTCGCCTACCCCTATCCTATCGAAGGTAGGATTGGGGTATCCATGGAAGGAGCCCCTCTAGGACGGGTCATGATAGAGTGGTATTAGAGGGGTTCAATCCTATTTAAGGAACGAGAGTATGAGAGGCTGATTTTTGGAAACAATGTTTATTGTTTCGAGTACAGTTTTCAGGATAGGGATCCAGTGATGGTGTGGGGGTTGATGTATCAATACACAAAGACTATGAATTCTGGTTTTCAACTCCTTAAATGATAACAATAGTTTTAGGGAAATTAATAGTACATGCATCATATAACATTTGGGAGTGTTGTTATTTCATTATTGAGTCATCTCACTATGTATACTCTATTGACCATGGTTACTCTTGATCTGTTTCATGATGCCTCTATGCAGACATCCATCTTGGTTTTCAATGTATGATAATGAGGATGATTCTCTTAGCGATTAGGAATCTATATAAGGAACATTACTGGATATAACACCTCTTGGTAGTGTATCGGTGATACCACCACCCATTGAGAAGCATTTAATACTTCCGCTATCGATAAAGGATGCATGTAGATTGAGTTTCTTGCATGAGTTTCATACATAGTTACCTCCCTTGTTTCGGGGTGAGATAGACCCATAGGTAGAATATGATTGTTTGGATGTAGTTACACATGTCTTTCTCCTTGTGAGGATGCCTTCTGACTAGATGGATGTTCTATCTGCGAGCCTTTTTGTGGATAAGAATGGAGATGGTGGATTTTATTGATCCAAACACGTGAAGAGGTGACTCTCTCAAGAGAAAAATTTTAGTACATGTACATGGGAGAGTTTATCCCAAAGATGTTATTCTCCGTGCACATACAACAGCTCCTGCATCTGCAGAAGGGCAGTCAGACAAAAGCAGAGTACTCGACGAGATTTATGGATCATTCTTGCTACTATACATATTTGGCATAGGACCCATTATTTAGATCTTGTAACTTTAAAAGGGTCTAAAAATATATATCAAGGCATCCATGATATCTCTTAAAAACATTATATATGATGCGGTACTAGAGAGATCCTTGTTAGTGGAGAGATTTCTGGAAGAGGAAACACCAGCTGTAGGGGATAGCAACAAGAATTAGGTAGGTATGTCATTGGTGGTAGGTAGTGGAAAATATACATTGGGACCCAAGTATTTCATGCATTCTAGGGGATGACCATAGAATATTGGATCATTGGTGTAGGGATCCAAGGGTAGAGTGATTCAGCTGAAGGATAGTAGGTCTCACTCATACAATAGTCGGGGAAACCTCTCTTCAGATTACCAAATCAACGTACAGATGATGAGAAGATGGTTGAGGGACCACTGAGAATGAGGTTGACCTGTGAGAATGGTGTTTTGCAGGGTGATGGGTATGGTAGAGGAGTAGGTCGGGTAACTAGATTTGGGAGGAGGTTTGAGGTACTACGGAAACCACCACCAGGTGGTCCACCATGGACTAAGGGAGATGGTAGACAGGGTTGAGGATAGCTTTCTGTGATGGAAGCTTAGGGCCTCAAGGCTCCATGAATGATTAGAGATATGATCTGTGTCTTTAAAAC
Source organism: Viscum album (assembly GCA_963277665.1). NCBI lineage: Eukaryota > Viridiplantae > Streptophyta > Magnoliopsida > Santalales > Viscaceae > Viscum > Viscum album. Next base: position 839,733,496 of record OY728147.1, on the reverse strand, counting down.
CATAGTTTTAGTTTTTATAGACACATGTTCCAGTCACATTTTTATATCCACAACCCTTATTCAAGGCTAGAAGATTACATTTGAACCATTGACTCAATACCTAAAATTTTAGAATCCTACGGGGGAGATTGGACAATCACACAGTAGTTCTTATAGTGTGCCCTTACTCTAGGGGGAGTTTCTGTTGGGATCTCTTGGTGGTGGTGGTGTGGCCTTATGACATCATTATGGGTTTCGACTGGTTATCCACAGTTCATTCTCATATTTAATGTTTTAGGTTCAGTGTGTGGTGTGCTCGTAGTGATGGGACCAGGTGTCATTTTTTCAATAAAAAGATGACACAAGCAGAACAGGACAGATCCATGCATGTGACAGTGAAACCAATTAGTCACCAGTTGGACAGCCAAAAACGTAGTGTAGTAGATGATAGGTTTCATCAATCTCTTGCAGTGGAGGAGGAGTACAAGAATTTCTTTCATGAGAATGTCCCTCGATTAACTCCTCGCATGGAGGTTGATATTTTCATTCATCTGTACCAGAGGAGGGCACTGTTATCTAGACCATCATATTGGATGGCTCTCATAGAGCTTCGTGAGTTACAGGTAAATCTAGAACATTTTAAAATGATGGGATTTATGAGGCCCATTGTTTCACCCTTAGCGGCCCCAAATTTTATTTTCCATGAAGGAATATAGGATCCTTAGATTTTGTGTGGACTTACGATGCCTAAACTGGGTGACTTTTAAGAATATGTGTCCACTAATGAGTATTGATGACCTTTTCGATCATCTAAATAATGAGAGATGGTTCTCGAAGATAGTCCTCAGATCGGGATATCACCAGTTCTAAGTATGGGATGAGGATATCCTGAATATGGATTTTAGAGTTTGGTACAACCACTACGACTACTTAGAAATTCCATTTTTAATGATGAACACCCCAGTAGTGTTCATGACACTCAAGAATATGATATTATATCCTTATACAGACCGTTTCTTCATGGTCATAATTTATGAAAACCTAGTGTATTCAGCGTATGAGGAGGAGCACATGATACATTAGAGGATAGACCTAGTCACACTATGAGAACACCAACATTATGGGATCCTCTCGAAGTGCTAGTTAGGGATATGGGAGGTCCACAAAATTGGACACTTAATTTGTGAGGATGGAGTTGAAGTGGATCCTATGAAGATTCAGGAAGTGCTTTTTTGGGACCCACCTAAGAGTATTACTGGGGTGAGAAGTTTCCAGGGATTAGATGGGTACTATTAGAGGTTTGTTTAAAATTTTCTAGACTAGCAGCATCCTAGAAATCATAAATGTTAAAATGAAAACCTTTCATGTGGAATGATATGTTCTAGGATATTTTTTAGCATCTGAGGATGAGATTTTTGAGTGCTTTAATCTTGAGATTATCGATTTAGGTTTTTGAGTACGTGGTGTTCTTTGATGCATCGAATACCAGGATGAGATATGTCATCATGTTGGGGAATTTTGTGATTTCCTATGTCTCACACTGATTGAGGTAGCATGAGAAGAAATACAAGACCCACATTCTTTAGTTGGCCAAGGTAGTCTTTTACTTGAAGATGTGGCTAAACTACCTGATGGGAAAATAGTTTATCATCTACTATGAAAAAAAGTGTTTTGTGTATATCACCTCTTAGAAGGATTTGAACTTGATACAGAGGAAATGGCTAGAGATCATCTGAGACTATAACTTTGAGACTGTCCATATTGTTTTCCGGAAAACATGGTGGCAGAAGCTCTCAGTAAAATATCCAGATAACAATTGCTGAAAGAGGCATAAAAACAATTTTCCACATTTTAAATATCCATTGTGAATAGTCATGGATCATCTTACATACAATTAATTATATTCACCCCTCATCTCATACAATGGTCCAGGGAGGCACAACGAGAAGACACCAACTGTGTGAATTTACGTGCTGAGATGTCCACAGGGCATACCCCTAATGGATATTTAAGAGGTGGGGAGAACATCATTTTCTTCCTAGGATGCGCAATAGTACCATTGATGTTTTGGGTGGAGGTATTTAGGGAGTTCCATACATCCCCATGGGTGGTACATCCATGAGTGGTAATGATGTATTAGGACCTCTGACGTGAGTTCTAGTTTTCAACGATGAAGAATGTAGTGGCAGGGTTTGTTTCTACAGGCCATAGTTTCCATAAAGTGAATGTTGAGCACCAGGTTCCAATGGGTTTGACTGAATCACAAGAGGTTCCAGAGTGGAGGTGGGATGAAATATTGATTAAATTCATGAATATTTTACCAGGGAAATCTTGATGGAAAGATACCATCTGGGTGATCGTTGAATGAATCCTCAAGGCTTCAAACATTCTACACATAGATGAGAAGAGCTCAGTTGAGGGAATCATATGCCTCTACATGTAAGAGATAGTTTGGATTCACGGAGTTCCATCAATGATTGTCTTATTTTTTGATTCGCATTGCACAGTTCAATTTTGGATGGCATTTTAAGAGATGCTTGGGACTTAACTACGCTCGATAACATACTTCACCTAATGATGGATAGACAGACAGAGAGGGCCATTCATATTCGTAAGGGAATTCTACATCCCTACATCCTAAATTTTTTCTATAGTTGGGGGGATCACCTACCCTTGGCAGAGTCTTCATAAATCAACATCTACCACGCCACCATTGGTAAGGTTCCATTCGGGGAATTGTGCTGGCAACCCTTCAGGTTTCTACTTTGCTGAACTAACCTATGAGAGTCAGCAATCATTGATCCAAAGTTATTATGGGATACTATAGAGAAGGTGCCAGTCATCTAGGAGTGGATGAAGACTGCATTGTGCCATCAAAAGACTTGTTCTTACCAGTGGTGGAAGGACATGGAGTTCGAGGAGAGAGGCCATGGGTTTCTTCAATTATCACCTCGAGGGTGATTGTGGAGATTTGGCTAGGTCATCAAGTTATATCAAAGATTCATTAGACCTTTTTAGATTATGAGTACAGTTGGAGATGTGGCATACCTACACAATATACCCCTAGAGTTGCACTGGGTGCATGATGTATTCTACATGTTGTTGGTGAGAAGGTACGTGCATGATCTATCGCACATCATCGACTGGGGTGAACTGGACAATGATGATGGGAAGAAATTTGTGGAGTACTCGATGGAGATCAATGATCAATAGGATAGGATACTTCATGGTTAGTTTAATCCTCTATTGTGCATTATGTTTTAACATAGGAATCTATAGAATATAACTTAGGAGTGGGAGGCTTAGATTCGTGCTCATTACCCTCCTATTTTTTTAGAATCCCTTGTTTTAGAACTCAGGGATGTAAATCCCAGAGGGGAGAATGTAATGACTTATATTTTTCTGGTTTTATTTTTATAAATTAATTGGGGAAATTCAAAGACCAGGTGCTGAGAAAGCATGAGATTCTGAGGCCTGATGTTCCCAAAATAGTTAGATGAAAAGTGTTATGTTTTTAAAAAATGGCATGGGGATTTTTCATTAAAATGAAAATAACATCTAAAATGTTACCCATATTAGAAATATGTGGGCACCATTTCATTTAGAGTAGTGACTTTACCTTAGCATTGACCGACATGGGTTGACTGCGAAAGATAGAATATGGACACAATCATCATTAATTTTTTTTAATAAAAATATTTTATTGGATGCAGCATAGTTTTTCATTTTAAAGAAACCTTTTTTGGAAATTGAGGGATACCACCATAACCCTAGAAATCCTCTTAGGTGTGGAAGAAAACTATATCGACGACTAATACCGGTGGATCAAGGATCGATGATGATAGATACCTATGTTCTTTGTCAATGACTCATCCAACCACAAGGTAGGGTGTTTAATCTCCTTTTGATTTTCATCCACATTCATAGATTCAACGATGAAAGTAGAACAACCAATAAACAGGTTGATCTGTGGTTCGATTGTTCTTGTATGATTGTTAGTTGTTGCTGGGATTTTGAGGAGATTTATTTTTGTAAAAATCATTGTATTTTCTCTTCATTAAAACTAGAATGGATCTATGCCAACATGAACAAAGGCTGAGGTTTTTTCCTCTCGATGTTCTTGTGATTTCTACCTCCCCCGTTCTTGGCCTATTTTTTTGTTGGACGCTTGTGGTCACAGTTATAGTTTTCAGGAGGGTTAGAATGTGATCGGACCCCTGGATTGGAGGTAAGGAAAATAGAAGTGAATATTGATGAAGTGCATGACGCAAGGATTGAAATTATGCCTTTGGTTTGGGAAAGTGAGTACCGAAGGCAAACCAGTGGACTATTAAAGGGGCGAATACCGTACTGGTGAAAGATGGTGATGGGTCGCCGCCAAAAGCCGGTAGGGATGGAACGCAGCTCAAGAGAGATGTGTTGGGTTGGGAGGCAGAAACCGCATATTGTGGCTATCCATGTTTAATGTGGGTCACTGAAGGAGGCTACGTAAGAGAGCTGTTACGTGGCTCGAAGCCATTTCGGAGTAACCTGTGGTGGCGAGCTATAGGACAGCGGGGTGCAATGTGGGGGACTGGGAAAACGGGTGGATCCACGAATTCAGGGCAGAGCACATGGACCAGGGGGAGTTGATAAGACTAAATGTTATATATAAATTTTTCTATATCTTTTCCATTGTTTTGTATTCATATACTCGATAATGCACGTGGTAGATTTCCAGTTTTCCAAGAAACAGAACATCACAAGATTCCAAGGAAGAAAGGCAGAAAAGATGAAAAAATGGCCATGTACACATTGTGATGGCCAAGATCACATTGTGTAGTTGATAATCATAGCCAACATCATTCCGTGAAGCCTAAGTTGTGACCAACAACGAATAATGAAGAAATTTTCATCTCACATCAGGAGTTCATCCTACACATCGTGACACCAGTCAAACCGGACGATGAGAAAGCGGCTAGGATTCAACACAAAAATCCATTTGGACATGGGTTACACATTGTGAACCACCTGTACACGATATGATGAGGGTCAAACTTGATTAATACATGGAATACCCAGGCACCAAACTAGAGATCCCAGTCAATGTAACACATATCAAGGGTTCACGACCTGACTATCAAGTACACATCATGACCATTTTTCCTATATAAAGAACTTCTAGACAGAACATTTGAGACTTGATTGGATTGGAACTATCTCTGTATTATACCCCTTTCAAGATTTCTTATTTCTTCCCTATTTAAACACCTTAGATCATTTTGATTCATTTACAGTTTTCAATTGAAGTGTTGTAGATTCCCTTTTCATCAACGCCTTCAATTACCACATTTCTTCATTAAAATTTCATTTAATGTATGTATTTTAAGTTCTATTTCATGTTCATATATTCCATTATAATACTTATAATATCCATTACCCCTTTTATTCGTTTAATTACCACCCTGAGTAGGTAAATGCGTCGGGGTAGGTATCATGGTTCAATGTATCTACATGCTTAATTAGACCTCTAGTTATAAACATGGAAAACCTAAATAAATTTGTAATTAGCTTATAAACCAATATCCAATCCCCATTTGTGCAATTGTACCATTACTATCATATAGTCAAGAAAATGACCCTATCCTTATTGAAGTAAACTATAAATATTGCCATTATCTTTGGGATTTTTCTATAATAGAAGCTGAATGTAATTCATCTAGGATTGTATTAATCCTTGTGGACAAGGAATAATAACATCCTATGTAGAACTAGAATACTAGACCAATGTTGACTACCAAATACCGATTGCTTCCAAAACTAAGAACTTAGGAAATTATGATGATTATAACTAGGATCACCATTATATATATACTCAAACGTGATATCAACCCCTATTTAATCACTTGAATTCAAACCCAAAACTTTTTAGACACCACCAAAACATTATTCAAGCTATTAAGGACTGCAAAAAATTATTCCTGATCAGATTTCTTTTCCACAAAAGAACAGAACCCTCCTTATGGGATGAACCCCAAACTTCTACTATACTATGCCCATGTAGTTAGTAATGTTTTGGACACATATAAATTTCTATTTGGAATCAATCCATGAATAATTAACGACACATTTTGGGAATCTGATAAAATCTTGGAGCCATTTCTAGTGATACCCCACTATTTCTTCCTGATTATGGCTTTGGTCTAGATCTAGGATTACCTTTCCCTAATCCCATTTCCTGTTTTTTCTAGAATCCCATGAATATTTTATTTTTGTTTACCCCAAGGATATACCAAGGTCCTTTGACTTGTTTAAGGACTCTAGAATCCCAATCTATTTTGGCCATCGATCTTGAGATTGAAAGGTGTCTCTCTTCTCTTCACCGGTCAGTAATGATCGAGCATGTCAACCACCCTCTAGGACCAAACCCACCATGACTCCAAGAAGGAGAATTCCACCCAGCCGAGGACTCCTTCTATTCATATACTACATCATACAATGGAACATAGGTGGTTTGCCTGAGGTAAGACCCATGGCAGCATTAGCCATCTTAATATTCTTATCCACGATACTACCATGGGTGGACATCCCATCAACATGGATGCCAATTTTACCTCCTATTAAAAAGTACATTCATAGAGGTGGTCGGGCACGCTTATGGGCCTATCGTCCATCAAAATATTGGCATGATACCTCCACATTTTCGATGATACATATCCTAGAACCTCATTAATCCTGGTCGAGTTGGTCGATCTTGTGCTCCTGTACAAGATGAGGATGATGGTGAAAGAGGGAGACATCTATTAGTGGGCACCTAATTTCTAGGATCATGTACCCCTAACTGATGTACCTTAAGAGACTGATCTGTAAGAGCAGCCACCAACAGTAGTTGTAGACACTTCTACCCAGCCACTAGTAGCCCCGACCACAACACCATCCACCCACCCTACACCTACCCATCACACTCAAACTAACCTGTGGTTACTCCTTCGGTGCATCCTGTTGAATCATCACCAGCTCTCTGCCCAGCTCCACCTTCCATTCATTGAGTCTTCCCCATTCACCAATCCACCACCAACATCCACTAGGACTTCCTCATCCACCCTTCCACTCTCACCCTCTCTTCCATCCGACCTTACTCCTCACATCGCGGACCCTACTACTCAGCAATATTCCCTAATGGAGCAGGGACGAACGCGCAAGGGAATAGCCACTGATCCCACTATCAACATCCCTATCATTGGTCCAAGTTCCATACACACGACCACTGTATAGATCATGGATTAACCACCACCCACCAAATCCCAGCTTACCGCCTCCACCACACCACAATCAGCCACACCCCACCGACCACTAGTACTACTGCTACCACTGGTAATTTAGCTCCCCAATTCATTCCATCTTCTGATGCTCACATGACCATGGAGGAGTTTTTTTTCTAGAGAAATGATTTCTATTTTCACACATTTTGGGCTATGGGATACTTTGTATGGGTGGACTGATTTTTAATTCTTTTATACTACATTGGGATATTTATATAAATTTTGGGCTTTCATTTCCCTTTTATAAGTGAGTTTAATTTTTCTTCCCTTTTTATTTTTTCTTTATAAATGTATATCTCCCCTAAGTAATTTGATTTTATCGATGGAAACATTCCCTTATTAATTATTCTACAATAATTAACCCAGTGTGTCACCGACATCACCAATCAATATCATGTTTAATCATTGGAAATCCACCAGCAGCAACAACCACCCCAACAAATGATTCAATTTCTACTACATTTTATATTCTTTTGTGATACACCAGAAGTTTTGAATATAGTTAAGAGACATCATGATCTTAGGGACACGACGACCAATAGTTGTATGCCCAAAAGGAGAAATTGTGCTGGTGGGCCCACTCTTTGAATTTTGGGTCCAACCGTCTGGATGACGATGATACGATAGTGCATTATGGGAGGCAAACCATAATTTTTCTTGATTTTTGTTTGAGTCTTTTATTTTTTGGTGTTTCATTGCATTAATTTTTGCAAACATACATTCAATAAATAAAATGGATACCGTTATTCATTATTTTTAAACCTTCTTGATTTTTTTTATTCAAATCTTTAAACCTATGGATTAACAATTGTTATATGGTGCTAGATTTTTCTACTAATATATTTTGTAGGTGCATCAAAACATCTATGTTAATAAAGCACAAACACCCCCTAGCATACCACTTCATCTTGGGATGCTCTTGATTTCCTATGTTTAATTTTTTTCATCACTTCCATGCCAATTCAATTATTAGATATCATTTCCACACAACTCCCACCCATTATTTTTTTGACGGTCGGGACACTATCTCCTTTTAACTATTGGGGAGGGGGGGTCTTTCTCATATTTTCACTAACATAAACGTGATTTTTTGTTTGTTCTCACTATTCTGGGATACGTTTTTCTAATTGATAAGCATGTTGGAAATTTGAAAACCAATATAACCAAATAAATTAAAGATAATGTTAAAAACAAAAATGTTAACAACCATTTTTCACCACTACATATAATTTTTGAATGATTGTTAAACTTATAAGTTTAATTAAAATTAAAAATATGTAAAATCATTATTAATTGACACACTACATAGGATTTTCCCCATTGTAATATGCTAGTTTTTATTTTTTTTTTCTCAATACCTTAGAGGATTATATGCCTTCAATATCATTTTTTTATCATATATATTGAGAGATAAATGGTACATGTAAACCTACCAGACCTTGCACTGATATCTTATCAAAATAATCATTGAACATGTGAAATTTTAAAATGATTGAGGCAGCCATTGATAACCATTTTACCTGATACCCACCTAACATCAATCATTTGGTCATCCAATTGTTTCCATGAATAACATATTAGATGTAAAGCTATTTCAATCCTATTTAAATTCTTACCCAGCTCCTTGTACAATACTTAAATATTTTTTTCAACATGTGTGGGGGAGGTATTCAGACAGCATGGGATGCTTTAAATTTCAGAGATGTACAATGTTCTTACCTGACTACTGGGTTGTGATCCTTATACCTTTTTGTTTTATCTCATTCCAATTATGTTACTTTGCAATATATAAAAGAAAAGTAAAAAAATTATATGGTTTGTGTACTTGGAGGGTCAAAAATCCCCATTTCCTAACCGATGAAACCCTCAAAGGATAATATGTGGTTAGGGGATGGATGTGAGATCAATCACATGCATAAAATATGAAAAATAAAAATACTAATGAAAAAATGGGAACACAATAATCCATTTACCTACTTATTTGTGATACATACTAATCCAACCTGTGATGAAATTGTATGGACCTACCGTTCTAGATGGAGGAATTTTTTCACACTAATATTATTGAATGTTCCTTGTAAATAACATCTTACGACCACTTTTGAGACTGATTTTCACATTCTACATACCTACCTACCGCCTCAGAGTCATCATTACCTTATTGATTAAAGTCCACAGGATTATTTTTTTTACTTGTCTTTACACAGTAGAGATGATTGAACTAGGAAATGTTGGGGTTAAGTACATGGACTCTAGATAAGAGCATACCATACTTACATTTTACCCTGAGTGATGAGTGAAAAGAATGGTGATGTAAATTGAAATTGGGTATGTTTCTTAATGAACAGTTAAACGATTAAGATTAAAAGAATATATTTTTTTGAAAATCTAACCTATGAGGAATGACTAATTTTCTATGTAGTATTAAAACAAGAACCTGACTACTTTTGTATTAAGAAATAATTTATTTGCATTGGCATAATGCACATTTCTTTCTTTGATAATTTCTTATCCTCTTGAAATCATTGTTGATATAATTTTCCTGATGACCAGCAATGATTCAAGTGTAGGGGGATTTGAGAAGCCTAAATATATTTTTTTTTTCACTTCTCTATTTTTTTATTCATATAGATGGTAGTGCACATGGTAGATGTCAAATTATTCATGAAACATAGTTTCACATGATTCCAAGGGAGAAAGGAAAAAAAGATAAAAAATGGAAAAGTATACATCAGGATGGCCATGTTCACATCATGTACTTGATAACCACAACCCGCATGAAGCCGTGAAGCCTATGTCGTGACCATCCATGAAGATTGAAGAAATTTCCAACTCATGTTATGAGTACCTCCTACATGTCGTGACAACAGTCAAACCGGGCACTAAGATAGCTACGAGGATTCAATAAAAAGTCAAAATGGCCATGGGTTACATGTCACGAACCACCTCTAAACATCACGACTATGGTAAAACATAAAAAATATGTGGAAGACCCACACACCACATTAGAGTTCATGGTCGATGTAACGCGGATCAAGGGTTCACAATGTGACTATCAAGTACACTTCATGACCATTTTAGCCTATATAAGGAACAACCCATTAGCACCTTTGAGACACGATTCGATTAAATCTATCTCCCTCATAAACTCCATTTGATATTTCTAATTTAATCCCACTTTATAGACCTTAGTTTTTGGTAATTCATTATCATTTTTCAATCAAATAGTGGTGGATTCCCTTTTCTTCGATGCCTTTAATTCCTACATTTCTTCATTTCTGTTTCATTTCAAGTACGTTTTTTAATCGTTTTTTTCATGTTCTTGAATTCCATTATCAAAGTTATGATTTATTTACCCATTTTATTGCTTTAATTACCACTATGAGTAGCTAGAAACATTAGGGTAGGGATCAAGGTTCAATGTATCTACATGATTTATTAGACCTCTAGTTCTAAACAATGTGAACCTTTATAGATTATTAATTATGTTATAAATAAATATTCAACCCCCATTTTTAATACTGTACCATAACTATAGGAGAATAAATCAGTCGACCCTATGATAATTGATGTAAAATGTAACAATGACCATTATCTTTGAGAATTTTATTCAGTAGAAGCTAAAAGTTATGCATCTAGGACTATAGCTAGCCTCCTAACCATGCAATATTTACATCCTAGGAATAACAAGAGAACTAGAAAAAGGTTTACTAGAAAATACCACTTTCTTCACAGACTAGTAACTTAGGACCTTTTCAAGATTAGAATTAGGATCACCTTTATCTAGACACTTAGACTTGATCTTGACCCCTCTTTAATCACTTGAATTGAAACAAAAAAATAGTTAGACACTACCCAAACATTAGTCAATCTATTAATGAATCCTATAAAGGATCCATGATCATAATTCTTCCCACACAAGAATAGAATCCTCCTCATGAGATTGACCCCAATCTTTTACCATAGTACGCCGTGGTAGTTAGTAATGTTTGGGACACATATAAATTTCTAATTTAAATCTTTCCCTAATGAAATAACGACGCCTTTTGGGTGGTCGAACAGACGAACTCATGGTATGCCACGTCCTATAGAGTAAATCAACCCACATGTAGCATCCTGGAGAATGGTGGCTCAGCTACTCCAACTTCCCAACGGGCCAGGTCTAATAGGACCAACGGGCTGCGCCCCACAAGTCAGGCCTAGTGGGTCACACCCACTGGGCCATGAATAGTAGTTCGTGACCAGCAGCCTAGAAGTTGGGGTTGGTTTGGACCAAACCTGTCTATACCTTGGCCGAACAATTTTAGAAAAATGACCATATCTTTCAAACTGTGTGTCCGTTGGACGAGCCATTTCTAGACTGAGTACCCTTTATATGAGAAAATAATTTTGAGATACTACAATTTAGTTTTTGTTTAAATTTTCATATGTCTAAATGGATTGTGGGGTACGTTCTCCCAGTACAAGCTTGCTCGGTATGGAATCCTATGGTTGGATGTTATCTTTGTTACTATGTGATCATTATGACTATGCAAATTGGTGACTATGTGATATTTTTTAATATGTAAATTATTTTCTATGTGACATGAGGGATGCATTGATCATTAACAATCCAAGTGTTATTGACACTCAATGTGTTATCGACACTTTGTTTGTTATCGACACTTCGTATGTTATAGACTCTATGTGTGTTATCGAAACCATGTTTTATCAACTCTGGATGTTCTATGAACTACATCTGATAATCTGGCTTTTCTTCTTTAGACTTATACCTATATAAGATGACCGTAATATGTGTGTTTCCTTTGGGGTATACATTTCCCGTTTCCATTGTGGTATACTTTGTGTATTTATTTATGTTATACATTGTGTATTTTTTATGGTGTACTTTATGTATTTCTTAGTGTATTCCTATGTGGTTTCGGGGTGTCCTACTGAATATTGTTTTACACACCCCTGCATGGCCTCTACTCACACATGTCATGTCTTAGGCAGATGATCGACACTTTGAAAAATTTCTAGGTGTTCTTGGACCAATAATTTCATAGAGTTCCCAGATAGATGAGGTGTTCTCCTGTGGATTTAGACAAATTTCCTACACCTTCACTTCAAGTAGGGTTTTCGACAAACGAGTTTTAGGAACTACGTATTCACAATTTGTAGACTCATTTTAGGGTGGGATTATATTCTGGTTGTGTTTACATCCACTTTTACTACTGTCAAACTCTTTGGTTAGTATCTTAGTGTATGAATGATTTTAAACATAGTGTTTTTATATTTCATCATTTTACGCTTAGAGATTTGTGTTTTATTGTATAGGTACTCAGGTAAATTCCTCCCATTTTTGTTTTATGCCTTCTTGGTGCTTGTCTCTAGCCCCTAGCATATCTGAGGTGGGCTTGGTGTAGTCATGGTATTGGCCCCTCTAGGATGGGTTGTGACAATAATAAGTTCAATTATACATAAATCAACACAATTTAATTCATTGGAAATAATTTCATATTGTAATGGGATATAAAAAATTTTATGCATTTGAACTTTTTTACTTTAACACCCTTCTGTTTTATTTTGTCTGCGGGATTAATTTTAAATATATTTTTCCAAATTAGGTGAATTTAAATTGCTAAAATGGATTCTATATTTGGAATAATAAGGTTTAATTTTTTTTTTATTATGGTCATTTTAATTTTTAGTCAAGAAAATTTACAATGGTAAAAAAGAAATATTAACTATATTATATAAAAAAATAGTCAAATGTGTAATGTTCAAAGGTAAAAGAATTAAAATAACATAAAAATATAAAATGTAATGGTTTATTAATTTTTAATTGACCTGGACCAGTCCTTATAACATTAATTATCATCCAAATTCAAGGATATTAATTCCATATCACTATCATTTTCTTTATATATAAAATAATCATTTTTTAATAACATTAAACCACCCCTCAAGTGAAAATAACACCACTCACCTCCCCTTTTCACCTTAAAAGACTTGAATATCCCCACATGTTAACATAACCATCTACTCCTAAATCTACCCACAAATAAGTTCTTTTATTCTCACCAAAATTCCAAATCCATTCTCCTCAAGGGGTCTATCAAGGATGTGATATCAAATATGTAATTTTCTCATAGAACATCTCTAATTTTCTTTTCATCTTCTATTCTATCTTAGCTTCCTTCAACCATCAGTTCATGATAACTATAGAATCATGTATATTCAATTATTTTATTTTTATAATGGAATATCCCATATCAATTTCATATATCATCTCCACTTATTCAATGAAGCGAAAAAATTGTCCAAATTATGGTGGTTTACCATCTCCATGGATAATGATTATTTGTTCTACATTACCATTTAATGGCTAGTTATAAAAATATATTTTTGGTTAAAATAAATTAAAATTGGTATATTATAACCTATTTCATACTTTTGAAAATAATATACATACGTAATTTTAAATAATACGAATCTAGTTTGTGGTGTTCAAAAAATAGTTACAAATAAACTAAACATTTATCATTAATGTTTTCTATAATAAACCATCCTAGTACAAGAAAGAAAAATGATATATGGGACCATTAAAACATATGGAAGTTATTTAATACTATTTAATTAATCTTTTCTAGTTTCCATCCCATTTTAATAGAGCCTCTATAATGTTAAACAACTGAACTGACCATGTAACCAAGAAACAAAAGTACTTAAAAAATGAAAATAATGAAATATTAGTAATGAACATGTGGTAAGATGTTGTTAAGAGGTCATATAAGGTATTATAAATATGTATATAGTTCTTTAAAAAATTAATAAAATTATTTACATAGTTATAAAGGATAATTTAACACATTTTAAGGTGGTCAAATGATAGGTAAGGGAATTCATAACCCATTTTCCATTCTATGGGTTAAACTTCTACTTATTGATTATGTCATGCTAATACTATGAGTGAAATGAAATTTGAATATATTAAGTTGTATTTTTAATTCTTTTATATGGATTTACAGTGAATACACATAATATATTCATTTAATTAATGGTATCTTCAATGATATTCTAGTTGTAATGTACTTTCTTTTAAAAATACTCTTTTAAGATTACTTTTTCAAAAAGAATGTTTTATTACATATATGGAATAACTGAAATTTACCTATTTCATGTCACTTTTGTACTTTTTAGGTTACCTTAAATTTCATTATGGTTTATTTCAATTAAAAAAATTTCCATTGTATATTCATTTCTTTTTTAAAATTGGTGATTTAAAAATAAAATGATAATTTTATTCGAAGAGTGTTTTTATAATGTAATATTTAATGATTTATGTTTATTTTATTGTTCATTTGATTTGTTCATAACGATGGTTTGTGATGTGATAAACTAGTGATGTGTGGTTATGTGATAAAATAATGATATGTGGTTACATGATAAACCAATGATTAGTGGTTCCATGATAAACCAAAGAAGGGTGGTTATATTATAACCTCTAATGCATTGGGTACACTCAAGTTGGATATGGCCATATTGGTTATTCCATTTGTATGATTAGGAGGTAAAATTATTTCCCCATTTACATACTTATATTTTAGATTCTTTTTAATTATTTTTTAAAATGTGAATTATTTTTAAAAAGAAATATATTGATATTTTGGAAAAGATGATTACATTATTTGAATATAAATGTATGTTTTTATGAATTTTTTAATAAATTTTCTATAGATTAATGTTTTAATTTTTTTATTCATATTAATGAAATTTTTTCCTTGTAATAAATTTTAAAAAAATTAATGGAATTAAGTGATAATATAGAGAATGATGACATCACATGGAAAAATTATGATGATTTGATCATGAAAAGAAACCAATTTTATATTTTAAGACATTCAATTTATAGAGTAAATGGATCATTATTATAATTTTACACTTGTATGTTATTTGTTTATTTTATATGGGTTAGTCCAAATTAACAAAAACCCTAAACAAAAAATATTCTTGGGAATGAAATAATATGAATTCTAGTTTAAAATCACTAGAATAAGTAATGTTTAAGTTCAGGACCTTATAAAAGTAGTTTAATGTTATCTTAACATAGAGATGGAGTTTTTATAACGGTCTTAGGGACACATAGATAAGAAATGAAGGATGAAGTTTCAGGCTAGGGGATCAAATGATAAAGGAGGAAAGAGGATCCAACCACCCACATTTCAATGATTTGGAATGAAAAACCACTTTAATAGTCTCAGTAGAACAAGGAAGTTATTTATGTGTGGGTGATTAGGTTATCAATATCATTAATATTGATAAGACATGAATACGAAAACCATTGCGATGGAGGAAAGGATCGAACTACCCATAGTTCAATGCTTCAAATATAAGGAGTAAGTGAATGAATCAAGACAGTTTACCATACCAGTGTTCTTTGAGGGGAATAAATATTTGAAACAAACTAAAATTCGGTATCAAGGAATAGACTAATTCTTCACCACTATGAAGGTGGATAAAGAGAATAAATTCATATAAGGTGAACTTCTTATTCACTCAAGAATGTAAAAATGTTTCTTTGATTATGTAAATTCCTTTATATCCTATAAGATTTCTAGAACTATTAAATCAATTACCTAATAACTATATATATAGATATCTAGGAAAAAATCTATTGGTGTAACCATTATAACATAAGTATCAAACTCTTCCCCAGTTAACATCTATATGAATATTTTTCTAGTGAATATCATAATCCTTCCCTTATTTTAAATCGATGTCATAATAGGCCTGGAATGGATCTCATTATATATACATCACATTAGCTATAGGGAAAAGGAAATTACTTTATATACCTCTAATAATCCCATACATTAATAAAAATTCACAAAATA
This sequence comes from Viscum album, assembly GCA_963277665.1. Taxonomy (NCBI): domain Eukaryota; kingdom Viridiplantae; phylum Streptophyta; class Magnoliopsida; order Santalales; family Viscaceae; genus Viscum; species Viscum album. Next base: position 839,717,337 of record OY728147.1, on the reverse strand, counting down.
TCATAAGTATTCTTTATAAAATCACTAAATATTATGTGTGTTTATAACCAAGGAAGTAAAATATCTTACTCAAATGGATGATTAAAAAAGAATAATCTACATAGAGGAAATTCCCTTTGTAGGGGAATATATTTATGTATTCCTTGAAGAGATTCATGGAATTCCCTGGACAGTGAGGTGGAGTATATAATAAAACACATACACATAGAAACTCATATCTATAAATAACTATATAAGATTTCCCCAATATAACTATAAGAGTTAAATAAGTAGATATAAGAGACTTTGTACAAAGGTATTATATACCCCTAGGCATCAACATTGGGTGTTCTAATACTCCTTGACAAAAATAATGATACATCAATTCACTCCTGCAATAATTACAAGGATCTCAACAAGATCACTATAATGAACAATTATATACACCCACAGATCGATGAATTTTTGGATAAAAAATGTGGAGATCAGTACTTATCAAAGGTGGATATTAAATCATGGTATCATTAACTAAAGTTGAAGAAAAAGGATATTTAGAAGAGAAAAACATTCTGTTTAAGATATGGGAACCATGTGTTAATAGAGTTCACATTCAGTCCTACTAACACACATGTAATTTTTATAGACATAATGAATATAATCTTTAGTGACTACCTTGAAAACATTTGGCAGCCATTATTGAATACATTCTATTCTAATCCAAGATAAAGGATGAACGTGAAGGTTATATAAGGATTGTGTATATGAAATTAAGAAAGAAGAAGATGTATGATAAGTTTAAATATTGGGACTTTTTGATGTATCAACTCACATTCACAGTGCATGTGATCACATGTTATGGAAGTTATATGGACACATAAAAAAAGAAAATTCAGGATTGGAATAGAGCCTCATGTGTTATAAAGATCATAGATTCATGGATTAATTGGGAATTATATTTGGTTAGTGAGAATCTTCTCATAATTTTATATCATATTAAATAAGTTAACATAGAATGGGGGAATGTGTGTCTAGATAAAATAATGTGAGGAATGATTTATGGAGGTTAATAATAGGCTAATCATGACCCCAATACTCAAACTAACCTTTAGTAGAGAAGGGTTTTTTTATGGATAATAGTTCTTCAAAGAAATAATTGGGTTTTGTCTCATTAAAATCAATAAAGTGATATCTTACCTCTATATAATTGATGATTCATAAGTAGAACTAACTAATTAATGATTTAGAGATAGCGTTTGTGATCTTAACATTGAGGATTTTGATACATTACCTCTATATAGAGAAGTTTAAAATATATAGAAATTATATTATTATAAAGTATATATCCACATAGAGAGAACCAAAAATGTTTCTACATAGATGGTTATAGTTAATCAAGGAAAATGATTACCCAATTCACTACCATCCTGGAATGAAAAACATGGTTGTTGATAATCATATTATAAAAGAATTTTCTACTCTATGAATGATGGGGATTGACAAAGAAGCTATTTTCTTCGATATGAATTGGATAGATATAGATAACATAATGGTATGGGAGACATCATAACTTTCAATAATTATTTCCCAACCATATATCTAGAAGAATATAAAGTATATGTAAATGGATTATTTGGAGCTTTAAAAAAGGTGATAATAAAAAAGGAAGGGATGTTTCATGAATTTTACATCAATATAGATTGATTAATTTGGTTTATTGATAGGAAAGATGTGGAATTGCTGCATTAAATAAATAATTAGATGTTGGATAATTCACATAGATCTTCTTTATCCACCCATATTAAAGGCACCAAGATGTAATGTGTTCTTCGATAGTACTTCTAGGGGGGAAACATGAATAAAATGATTGTAATGTACATCTCAATTTTCAAGGAATTTTATCAAGTTAAAGTATTATTAAATTGATTATAAAAACATTTACCATACCAACAATGAAAGTAGATAATATAATCGTATAATTTTTCACCGGTATCCTAATGAAATCCTAATGAAGCAATGTTATATGGGTTTTGGTGGATAAACCCAACAAGATATCCCACTTTACAACTAATTGGTAAGATTCATTTTGTGATAAACTTTCCATGATATACAAAAAGTTGTGAGATATCATAGAGAAACAATTTTGGTCATATTTTATCATGATCCAAGGTTAACCTATAAATTTTTATCAAGTATTCAATATGACCTAAATACTGAATTGAAATTCAATGCGACCTATACCCAGTAAACAAATGAATAATTTAAAAGGAGTATTAAAAAACATGAGAACATTATAAGACATTTATTAATGAAATTTAAATGACTTTTAGATAAATATCTTTCATTTTTTGAGTTCTCGAACAATAATAGCTGCCACATGAGTATAAAAATTGACTAATACGTAGATATATATGGGATGAAATGAAAAATAACACATGTTGGCTGAAGTTGTTAATGAAGAGATTTTTGGAACTAATTAATTGAGTTATAATATAGAAATGGTTCAATCCATTTAAAAACACATTAAATCTTCATAGAATCAAAAAAATAGTTATACTAATAATCATGCAAGAGATGTGGAGTTTGGAGTTGGAGACGATGTGTAAAACCTCGAGATTTTTAAAAATATTGTTTCCTATAAATTAACTTTATTTCATATCTTTGATTATATTCTATACAATTTTTTGCTAGTTTTACATGAAATGCTTATTTTTTATTGGGTTACACATATCTCTTACTGTAATCAAAACATGAAATAATATTAAAAATTATTATTTAATATAATAATTATCATATAGTCGTTGAAATGGATGATATAAATAGGATTAACTAGATTATAAAAATATTGGTTTTACTCATGTGAATAAAAATAATTATTTGGTGACTAATTAATTAGAAATGAAAATAAACTTCATTTGAGAAATAAAGGAAATTCTTTTTTTGAAAAACTATTTTTATGCCTATAAACTTGTTTTGTCTCATTAAATTAAATAAATAACACTTGTTGAATGTTTTTATCAAAATGTATTTATTATATATTCAATATAATTTATAATAATAATATTTTGTGTTTTCTAAATATTAGATGACAATAAATCATATTATATGCTTAAAAATGTTTTTTCCCAAAAAAATAGTTTTGTCACCTTTTTGCACATATATTAAAATTTATATTTAGGACTTTCATAAAATAAATTTTATAAAATATACTTAAATATAAAAATCATAATGTCAAAATAATATTTGAGCCGTATTTTGAGAACATTCTGAATATATAAATGTTTCAATGAATAGTGAAAAATAATAGTATTTATAAAAAAGGTGCCTTTTCATCCAAATCATTTAAAAGATATTATTATACCTCTATAATTATAATACTGCATATATCTTATTACTTCCCCACCTAATGTAAAATAAAAATTCTCTCTTGTGTACCTGAGACTACTACCTTGCGAATCGATGTGACGTGTTTTTCATTTCCATTTTACTTGGATAGTAATAAGGATATATTAAATAAATATGTAACATATTTTTAAAATAACTTTATTTATTTAATTATGTTATCAATTATAACTTTTTTACATTCCATTCCATGAGGGATATGATAGCATTGTTCGTGTGTGTACGATGTACTACTGCCTTGTGAAGCGACGTGATTCGTTTTTCATAAACACATTGCAAGGAAGGTAATAAAAATAAATTTAATTAATAAATGTGAACTATATGATATAAAAATTATTTATTAATTTTAATATAAATTTTTACCAACCATAAATTTCATCTATAGAGATAATGGGAACAATGTTCAAGTGTACATATGACATATCTTCTCCAAAAATATTGTTTTTTTTACTTTAACTTCAGTGGATTATTATAAATACATATATAATGAATATATATGATATTTATATCAATTTTAAATTTCAAGTTATTATGGAATTGTGATCAAATCAAGTGGGATGAAAATATAAAATCAAAAGTCACACGAACAAGAAAGTTGTTATTATGTTTAATGTGATTTTTACAAGGAATTGTTAATAAACTTGTAATAAATGGTCATTTGTAAATCATATATTGTATGATATATGTAATTATGACTCTATAATAGATTTATAATAAACTAATATTTATTATATGGGATTTTTGAATGTATATGAAGGAAGTTGAGACATAAGGTAAGAGATTTATGTCTCACTTTTATTTTTTGTAAGACACATTTCATATTCAACCCTTCTATCTTTTTTGGGGGTATATATTGTCAATGAATTTATTTTAGGATGATTCTATATAAAGTTATAGATATTTATATTCTTTGGATATTTTTTTCATGGGGTCTACGCTTCAAAAGTTACCTTAGTGGCAAGGTATTTTTTTTCTCAATTATCATTCCTTGAGAAATTTATTTTTTATACACTTATCTTAATATTTAGGGTGTATATTCACCCCGATTAACAATTAATTTAATTAAATTATTTGATAAAATTTCATTTAATGTGTCATATAATTTTATTCCTTTGTGGTGTGCTGCCTTCTTCAGTCTTCTTCGGTGGTAAAGCGCCAGCAGGGAGGGTTCTTGTCCCTCCTATTGTGGTTGTCCCCAAATCTCTAGGAAGAGATGATGGTATTCCTATGATTGACTTGATGGAGGCGGAGCTTTTGGATGTAGCCTTCTTCCATGTTCTCTCACTGGTCGCCTATTTCGGTTTCAAGAAACCATCACTGGATATGTTTCAGAGTTTCGTTGATTCATGGGGCCTTCAGCTCCCGGTGATGGTGTTTGAGCTATAAAAAGTAGCTTTCTGCATCTACTTCTCTTCTAGGGAAGACTTTGAGCAGGACTGGATTAGAGAGTAGTGGTTGTGTGGCTCCTGGTAGTTTTCTATGTCGCGTTGGTTGTGAGATCATCATTATGGATGGAAATCTTATGTTGTGGTGGTCTGGGTGCATCTTCCAGGCCTGCCTCTCCCCTTACAAAATATTTCAATCCTCAAAGAAGTTGTTGACTATTTTGGCTCATTTCACTATTTGGTTGTATGAAACTCTTCTCTTCTGAGCACGGCATTCCCTCGCAATTGTGTAGAGATGGATATCTCTATGAAGTTTCCACCTTGGGTCTTGGTTTGTATAGGGAGCGACCTTCAGTGGTGGAAGTGGATCCTTTACAACCCCCCCCCCCCCCCCTTCAAGGTTTTGTACAGCTTGCAAGAATCAAGGGAATTCAGTTAACATCTGCAGGAAGAGCTGATCGGCTCCAGTTACCCATACCATGGAGCCACTGGGTGGGCCAATGGTCAGTCCCCATGCTTCGAAAGCACGGTCGAGCGGGGAGGGTTCTTCTCACCGTGTTTTGTCACAACCCGTCCTCGGGGCTCGTGTTGTGACTACACCAAGCCCGCCTCCCTTAGGCCAGGGGCTGGCGACTAGCACCAAGGCATAAATCCCGATAAAAAGGGGAAGGAATTGCCTTTATAAAGTAAACAAACACCACAGAGTAAGCAAGCAGAAGTAAACACTAAGTAAACCTGGGTACAAAAGTGAGTCCAGAAACGTAAGTGGGCCAGAATACAAACCCAAACTGAAAGTAAAGTACAACTGGAAAGAAATTACATCAATTGAAAAGTAAAGCCGCAACATGGAGCGGTCCACTGGAAGTCCCACCTGACGGGTGAGTACAGATAGCCTCCTCAGCTCCACGGGTCCAGCCGTCCGCTCCATGTATGTCCCGCCCAGTGGTCCGCCTTCAGGTATCGACTTTCTCCACAAGCCTCCACCACGATCAGCGATGTCCATCGTCTGCATCCAACACAACGTAGTGCGGGGATAACCCATGCATGGGTGAGTATAAGATACTCCGTAGGGACCCCGAGACCCCTGAAGGTCTCCCTGAATCCACAAAGGATAATCAACAAAGGAAAGATACAATCAAGATGTAACATCTGACACTACTTAGGTATATGCCCATACATATACCTAAGTCATCAATTCCAGTTCGGTTCCAACATCCGAGCCCAAGTACAACCCGGTCCACACAGGAAAACCTAACTCATTCCACATAGGAATTCGCAACCCAATCCACACAGTAAAACACAACGTAATCCACAAAGGATTAAAAGTCAATCTTATTGAAGATAAGATTGAAAGACAAGACTCAACCCACATAGGTATACTTCTTCGTAAGACGATAGAGATGATCAGATATAGCCACTAATTCATCTAATCCATCGGACCCACACGGGATCGATAGGTACTAACCCCTGCAATGACAAACAGAGGATCGATAGTTACTAACCCCCACAATGACCCACACAGGATCTAACCCACACAGGATCGGTATGCGCCGGCCCACACAGGACCCTTGAGCGCTGACCCACATAGGATCTGATTCATACAAGATCGATAAGCACTGATCCACAGAGGAACGCTGAGTGTTGCAGTCGTCGCTGTCCAACCCACAGAGGATTCCCGTACAGTCTTCATCGTCGTCGCAGTCGTAGCCAGCTCTAGGTTTCCCGCCCAGAGCAAGCTCATTCAGGGAGGGTCTGCTCCACGAGCCAAGGGGCTGATACATCAACTGACACGATGTACGGAGTTGATGTATCCAAAAGTTCTGTATCATCAACAGGAACTCAACGTCACAGACAACGCGTCAATCGGACGCCCGGTCTGAGAGTTATTTGATTTTTCGTCCTAGGGGCCCGGTTGGTTTATAAGTCAAAACCAACCCAACCATACTCCAACTACATCCAAACCTCGAGCGGAGTAATCCAAAATGTCTGTCTCACTAAGAGGAATCCATCAAAGTCGATGGCACGTCAATCGGACGTCCGGAGATCAACTTATAAGCGTTTCCGCTCCGAGGGCCCGGTTGGTTTCGTGTTCGAACCAACCCGGCCGAACCAAAATTTCTCCAAAACCATGAGTGTAATATACCGAAATGACCGTCTCGATCCAAGGATTGCATCGCAGGTGACAGTGAGTTGATCGGAGGTCGTTAGCCCACTTTATGGGAAAAAGAACGAACTTGTCTGGTTTTAGGGGGGTTTGGGGCCCGGACCGACCCGGCCCAAGACCCCATCGGTTGTCCTGAAACGGTTCGACCCGACCCGGTTCCGGGTCTGGCCCAATATGGTGCGGCACGGCCCGGCCCAGCCTGGCGTGCTTGCATGGCCCACGTGGCCACCTCGGCCACGCCGAGCTGAGCGGCAAGGGGGGTGTGCTGCCCCCCTGTTTGTGTTACCGCAGCCCCCACGTGGAGGCCGCTCTTCTTCGGCCAACCGAGGGTTACGAACCCCATCCTTTATGTTAACCGACTGGTTTGGCTGGCCGGTGAGTCACCGCGGGACCCCCCCCCTACGGGTCCCGCCCTCCTTGCTCTGGTGGCCGGCGGTTCCGGTCGCCGCTCCCCGCACCACCGCGGCCATAGGCCGCGGCATTGTCTGATCGGCGCTGCGCGACGGCGCCACGCCCCTCCGCCGCGGCCCCACTCTGGCCGCAGCCTCTTCGAGGTTCTCCGGCGCGGCGCGACGGCGCCCCGCTCCTTTGCCTATTCTTCATTGTTTTGGCGCGGTGCAACAGCACCGCGGTACCTTTGCTCATGCCGCATTTAGTTCAAACAATCAAGGGGGGGATGATGGTCGGCCGTGTCCGTGTGGTCCGACCTCCTCCCGTTATTGCGATAACAGGCGGCCCAATATGAAAACAATGAACGACGACGAAAGTATTCACGAACAAAATAAACAACCCCTACCTCGATGAAATCATTGAACGAAGGTTCGTCGCGGAATTTAACGTTGCGGAAGAAGGCGTCGTGAAATAGGGTTCCATACACGTTGACAGAGATCGTCCGAGGGGGAATGGTGTCTCCCTTCCTTTGACGCGGGAAGAAGAACAAAGGAAGGTGCGTCGGTGTTCTTCGCGTTCTTCAAGGAAGATGATGAACTTCAAGACTTAGAGCTTTCTTTCCCCAAATTCTCCCCGCACAATAAAACACCAACTTAATGAAATAAGACCTTGTCTTATTTAATTAACACACAAGCCAACTTAAAATTTGATATTCGAATTGAATTCAAGAATTAATTACATTGAATAAGTTAATCAATTAATGAGTTGACTTTTCATTTAATGGGGGAAGCATGTGAGTTACTTAATTAATGGGGTTGAAGAAGTTGAAAGGGTGGGGATCGTGTGGGCCCCACCCCACAAATATCCTACCTAGTGGAGTAGGATATAGTGGGTCCCACTCTAACCAATTAACTTAGGATAAACTACTTTAAATAAAAATAAAATTGGTTGCACCATTTTATTTTATTCTTTACTTAACCAAAAATTTTAATAACCACACTCGAGAAAACGCAACTCCGGAAAAGGTGTTCCTAAGAAATTATCGGTGCTGCAATTCCATCGGTGTCCTCGGATTTTGATTCCGAGCACTAGTTAAAAAGTTAGGAAATATTGATCGTTCCTTCCCTGAACGTACCCGAGCTAAACTTCAGAAATTTATTCCGGGATCACCGGGCCTCGGAATCAGGTGCCGTCAGAAACTGCGTTCTTGTAAAATTCGAAAGAAAATTAAGAAAAAAATTTCCCTTGAAATTTACAGGTCTATACATTACTCCCACCTCAGGGCCTTACGTCCCTGTAAAGATACATCATAAACTAAGGAAACAAAAGTGGGTACTGTGCACGCATCTGAGCCTTCAGCTCCCAAGTGATCTCCTGGAGGTTCTCGTGCTGCCACCTGATGCGCAATAGAGGAATCGACCATCCACATAGGACCCGCTCCTGTCGATCCTCAATCTCCACTGGGACCTCCACAAAAGTCACCCCATCATCAATGTCCAGCTCCCCATGGTTGATGATATGCATCGGGTCGTGCTCATGTCTCCTCAACTAAGATACGTGAAAGACGTCGTGCACCCGGTGCAACTGAGGTGGTAGAGCCAGGCGATAAGCCACCTCACTTATCCTGCTGAGGACCTGGAATGGTCCGATGAAGTGCAGAGACAACTTGACGCCTCGGCCAAATCTCTGTAATCCACGTCGAGGTGAGACCCGTAAGAAGACGTGGTCACCATCCTCGAACTCTAGTGGTCTCCGCCTCCTGTCAGCATAAGACTTATTCCAGCTCTGAGCTGTCCTCATCCGCTCCTGGATGACCTGGACCTTCTCTATCGTGTCCTGGACCATCTCCGGTCCCACAAGTGCTGACTCCCCAGGGTCTGTCGATCACAGAGGTGATCTGCAAGGTCGTTCGTACAATGCCTCGTATGGTGCCATCCTGATGGTGGAGTGGTAGCTGTTGTTGTACGCGAACTCCACCATGGGTAGGTGGTCCTCCTAGCTACGACCAAAGTCGAGGACACATGCACAGAGCATGTCCTCGAGAGTCTGAATGGTCCTCTCCGTCTGACCATCTGTCTGAGGGTGAAAGGCGGTTCTCAGGCATACTTGCGTCCCGAATGCCTCTTGCAACCCCTTCCAAAGCCGGGAAGTAAAGCATGCATATCGATCAGAGACGATAGATGATGGAACACTATGAAGCCGCACGATCTCTTGAACGTAGAGGCGTCCCATGCTCTCCACTGAGCCCTACTCTCTAATGGGTAAGAAGTGGGCCGACATGGTGAGTCGGTCGACAATCACCCAAATGGAGTCATGACCTCTGGAAGTGCGTGGAAGTCCAGTCATGAAGTCCATAGATATCCCGTCCCACTTCCACTCCAGGACCTCCAAGGGTTTTACCAAGCCTGCTGGTACCTAGTGCTCTGCCTTCAATTACTGGAAGGTGAGGCATCAAGAAACGAACTCTCCTACAGCCTTCTTCATACCCAGCCACCAGTGCTATCGTGTGAGGTCATAGTACATCTTTGCCACTCTTGGATGTACCACTAAAGGGGAATTGTGAAACTCCCTCATTACCTCCTCCTATAAAGCAACTGGTACCATGGTACGTCCTCTGAAATAGATGTCGTGCTCTCCTCCCAAAGAGAATACATCAGGTGCCTGTCCTGAGGATATATGTGCACGTCGCATCTCATAGTCAACGTCCCCACGTTGTGCCTCTCTAACCCGCTGAATAAGTGGAGGAGTGACTGTGAGTGACTGTAGAAATGCTACTCCATCACTATCCACGAAGGATATCTGCAAAGCAGCTAGCTGCTCTGTCGCCTCCCCAAGTAGCTGAATTCTCGTCCTCCTGCTGAGAGCATCGGATACTATGTTCCCCTTTCTAGGAGTATAGACTATATCAAAGTCATAGTCCTGGAGGAACTCGAGTCATCACCGTTGTCTCAGGTTCTAGTCCTTCTGCGAGAAGATGTACCTAAGACTCTGGTGGTAAGAATAGACTATAAAGCACTCGCCCATCAGATAGTGTCACCACATCTTCAGAGCAAAGACCACTGCTGCTAACTCCAGGTCATGGGTAGCATAGTTCTACTCATGCTACCTTAACTGATGTGATCCATAGGCGGTCACTGTCCGCTCCTGCATCAGGACACATCTGAGTCCGGTCCTTGATGCATCGCAGTAAACTACGTACCCTACTCCCTCCTCTGGTATCCTTAAGATAGGTGCGCTGGTCAATCTCTGTTTCAGCAACTGGAAGCTTTGCTGACATCAGTCTGACCACACGAAGGGGTTTTCCTTCTTCATCAAAGTTGAAAGTGTTGCCGCAACTCTGGATAAGTCTTGCACAAATCTCCGGCAGTACCCTGCTAGTCCCAAGAACCTCTGTACCTCTGTCACGCTCCTGGGTGGCACTCAAACTAGCACTGCCTCGATCTTCACAGGATCCACCGAAAATCTCGCCTCAAAGATGACGTGTCAAAAGAATTGGACCTCACGTATCCAGAACTAACACTTCGAGAGATTACTATAAAGCTGGTGTTCTCGGAGTGTGTCCAGTACAACCCGCAAGTGGTAGGTGTGCTCCTCCTCAGTCGTCGAGTATATCAAAATGCCGTCGATGAAGACCACGAAAAATCGATCGAGGTAAGGCTGAAAGATCCGATTCATGAGGACCATGAATACTACTGGAGCATTGGTTATTCCAAATGGCATAACCAAGAACTCATAGTGGCCATACGGACACCTGAAGGCCATCTTCTGCACGTCTTCGTCTCAAACTCTGAGTTGATGATAGCCTAAACTGAGGTCTATCTTTTAGAACCATCGTGCTCCCTTGAGATGATCGAAGATGTCTTAAATCCTCGGTAGCAGATACTTATTCCTCACGGTCACCTAGTTCAGGCGACGGTAATCGACACATAGTCGCAAGATTCCATCCGCCTTCTTGGCGAACAAAATCAGGGAAGCCCAGGGTGAAACACTGGGTCGGATGAATCCCTTGCCCTGTAAGTTCTCTAGCTATACCCGTAGCTCTCAAAGCTCAGCGGGGGCCATCAAATATGCTGGAGTGGATATCGGGGTTGTCCCGGGGTACAGGTCAATATAAAAGTCTACCTCTCTGCGAGGAGGTAGTCTTGGAATGTCTTCAGGGAAAACATCCCCATACTGATCCACCACTGCAGGTAAGCTCGGACTCCACACATCAACTGTTCCTAGGATGAGGCTAGCCAACTGATGAGTGATGGGATGTATTCTCCACTGCGTGAGTCCTTCCTACCCTGCAAAGGCTCCCTTCTCGCCGGTGAAGGTGAACCTACTCCCATCGGTGCGAACAAATCACACCTTGCACCTAATGCAGTCGATCTGAGCATGGACTCTAGATAACCATTCCATTCCCAAGATTATGTCGTAAGGCCTGGACACCGCTACAAGAAGATCCCAGACGAAGCTCTCACCTCCTAGAGTAATCTCACACTGCCGGCACAAGTGCGTAATCATTGAGTCTGCTCCCGTAGGAGTCTCTAGTCGTAAGGATCGAGCCAACAGCTCCGTCGGAATCTCCGAGCTCCGAACAAGGGCAGCGGAAATGAAAGAATGACTCACTCCCGTGTCTATAAGAACTACAGCAAGGGTGTAGTAGACACAGATAGTTCCCCGAATCATCTCGGGTGTGCCGTGGTCGTAGGCCTCCACTTCCTGAAGTTGTGCCTGCCTCTTCCTGCCAGCTCCCTGTGGTCGGGGACGGCCTCCTGGTGGTGGTGGTGGTAAAGCCTCAAAGCATCACCCACCACCTGCTGCTCGGCCAGCTCCTCTGCCTCGTCCGCCTGCTCCATGTGGACCGCCACGGTCGACCATCTGCCACTGCCTGGGTGGCCCCTCAACTGTCTGCTACTCCTCGGCACAGCGGGTCGGGCAGTCACGAGCCATGTGGCCTTGCCTGCCGCATGCGTAGCACTGTCTGCCTCCCGTAAGACTAGCTCTGCGCTATGTGCCCCACACCTCTGAGCCAGTGTTTTGAGGTCATCCACCTGAGGGTCTGGTCCGCCTAGTCCCATGTGTCATCCGTTGACTTCCAGCTGCAGAAGACTCTGCTACGTGCCGCCCTGCGGTAGGTCTCGTCGCCGGTGTAGGCTCAGCAAGAAAGCTCTCAACGAAAAGGGCTCACTCCAGTACCCCTTCCTGTGTCGGAATGATGAGGGAGATCAGCTATGCCCTAATATCATGCCTCAATCCCTAATCAAAGGTCCGGGCCTGGAAGAAAGAGTCTCGTACCTTGTCTGTCGAATAGCGTGAGAGATCGGTAAAACTCGCCGAGTACTGGGCGACCGTCATGCTGCCCCGCCGCAGCTGTAGAAGCTCCTGGATGCGCACCACACGGAGGGTGGTTGGGATAAACTCAGAGTGAAAGAGGCTCTCAAAGTCCGTCCAGAGGAGTGATGCCTCTTCGTGAACCTATAGCACCAAGCTCCACCATCTTCCTGCTGTCGCGTGCAGGAGACTCGCTGCAGAGATCACCAGGAGGTCTGCCGGTGTCCCTACCAATCGGAAAACTTGTAAAACTGCCTCCAGCCAATACTCGGATACCGAAGGGTCCGTCTCCCCGCGGAACCTGGGCGGTCTCTAACGCTGAAACTCGTTCAGTGCACCAAGGTGATGTGCACTCTCAGCGGCTGGGGCTGGTAGCATCGGTGGCTCGGCGGGCAGTGGTACTGCCGGTGCCTCCACAGTAATAGGGACCTGCACTGAGGCCTCATCGCTCGGTGGGTTTTCATCACGTACAAAACTCGGAACCCTAGCTGGCTGCCGTCTTGGGGCTATCCTAAAAAGAGACAGGTGCGCCACAGTCAATACAGTATACCTGGTGAGCTGACACAAAGTAATCACAAAGAAAACATGAAAAAAAAACATGCAATCTATGTTTTCGTGCACTAAGTCAGAAATCAGAAGTCAGGGTCCTGGTGTACAGATACATCGGTCGCCGCACCAACACTGGACTCCCTGGACTGATAACCACACTCAATACTCTTAACACTATTTCTTCATATAGAAAAAGATTAGAGTCTTGATTTCTGCGATAGAACCGAACTCCTCTGATACAAATTTTTCCTGACCCGTCCTCGGGGCTCGTGTCGTGACTACCCCAAGACCGAATCCCATAGGCCAGAGGCTGGAGACTAGCACCAAGGTGTAAATCCAGACAAAAAGGGGAAGACATTGCCTTTATAAAGTAAACAAACACCACAAAGTAAGCAAGCAGAAGTAAACACTAAGTTAAAATGGGTACAAAATTGAGTGTAGAAAAGTAGGTGGGCCAGAATAAAAACCCAAACTAAAAGTAAAGTACAACTGGAATGAAATTACAGCAACTGAAAAGTAAAGCCGCAACGTTGATCCATCCACTGGAATTCCCACCTGAAGGGTGGGTACACATAGCCTCCTCATCTCCACGGGTCCAGCCGTCCGCTCCGTGTACGTCCCGCCCAGTGGTCCACCTCCAGGTACCGAATTGCTCCACAAGACTCCACCACGATCAGCGTCGTCCGTCGTCTGCATCCAACACAACGAAGTGCGGGCATAGCCCGTGCAGGGGTGAGTATAAGCTACTCAGTAGGGATCCCGAGACCCCCGAAGGTCTCCCAGAATCCAAAAAGGATAATCCCCAAAGGAAAGATACAATCATGAAGTAACATCCGACAATACTTAGGTATATGCCCATACATATACCTAAGTCATCAATTCCAGTTCGGCTCCAACATCTGAGCCCAAGTACAACCCAGTTCACACAAGAAAACATAACTCATTCCACATTGGAATTCGCAACCCAATCCAAAAAAGAAAACACAACGTAATCCACACAGGATAACAAGTCAATCTTATCGAAGATAAGATTGAAAGTCAAGACCTAGCTCACACAGGTATACTTCTTCGTAAGATGATAGAGATGATCATATCTATCCACTGATTCATCTAATCCGTCGGACCCACACATGATCGATAGGTACTAACCCCCTCAATGACCCACACAGGATCGATAGGTACTAACCCCCGCAATGACCCACATAGGATCGGTATGCACTGGACCACACAGGACCACTGAGCGCTGACCCACACAGGATCTGATCCACATAGGATCAGTAAGCACTTATCCACAGAGGATCGCTGAGTGTTGTAGTCGTCGCAGTCAATCCCACGGAGCATTCCCGTAGAGTCTTCATCTTCGTCGCAGTCACAGCCAGCTCTAGGGTTCCCACACACAGCAAGCTCGTTCAGGGTGGGTCCGCTCCACGTGCTGAGGGGCTAATACATCAACTGACATGAATTCCAGAGTTGATGTATCCAAAAGTTCCGTATCGTCAACAGGAACTCAACGTCACAGACGGCGCGTCAATCGGACGCCCGGTCTGAGAGTTATTGGCTTTTTCGTCCCAGGGGCCCGGTTGGGTTTTAAGTCAAAACCAACCCGACCTTACTCCAACTGCGTCCAAACCTTAAGCGGCGTAAGCCAAAAGGCCCATATCACTAATAGGAATCCATCAAAGTCGGCGACACGTCAATCGGACGTCCGGAGCTGAAGTTATAAGCGTTTCCGATCCATGGGCCCGGTTGGTTTCGTGTTCGAACCAACTCGTCCGAACCCAAAGCTCTATGAAACCTTGAGTGTAATCTACTGAAACAACCGTCTCGATCCAAGGATATCATCACAGCTGACGGTGCATCGATCGGAGGTCCGTAGCCCATGTTATGGGCAAAAGAACGAACTTGTCTGGTTTTAGGGGGTTTTGGGGCCCAGACCGACCCGGCCCGAGACCCCCTGAGTCGGCCCAAACCGGGTCGACCCAAACCCGGTCCGGGTCTGGCCCAATAGGGTGCGGCCCGGCCCGGTGGGCAAGGCCTGGCATGGGCGGCCTGGTGGGCGCGGCCCGGCATGGGCGGCCCGGTGGGCGCGGCCCGACATGGGCGGCCTGGCCTGGTACGCTCGTAGGGCCAACTTGGGCACACCGAGCTGAGCGGCAGGGGGGTCGCGCTGCTCCCCCCCCCCCATTTGTGTAACCGCGACCCCCACGTGGGGGCCGCTCTTCTTCGGCCAACCTGGGGTTACAACCCCGGCCTTTATGGTAACCAGCCGGATCGGCCGGCTGGTGAGTCACCGCGGGACCCCCCTGCGGGTCCCGCCCTCCTTGCTCCGGCGGCCAACGGTTCTGGCCGCCGCTCCCCGCACCACCACGGCCATGGGATGCGGTCTTGTCCGATCAGAGCGGCGCAATGGCGTCGCGCCCCTCCGCCGCGGCCCCGCTCCAGCCGCGGCCTCTTCGAGGTTCTCTGGCACGGCGCGACGATGCCGCGGCTTTGTTCGAATTCAACGGCGCGGAGCGACGGCTCCGCGCTCTTTTGCCCATTCTTCATTGTTTCCGCGCGGTGCAACGGCACTGCGCTACCTTTGCTCATCCCGCCTCATGTTCAAACAATAAATGGGGGGAGGAGGGTCGGTCGTGTTCATGCGGTCCAACCTCCTCCCGTTATTGCAATAATTGATGGCCCAATATGAAAACGATGAACAACGACGAAAGTATTCACGAACAAAATAAATAACTGCTACCTCGATGAAATCGTTGAACGAAGGTTCGTTGCGGAATTTAACATCGCGGAAGAAGGCATCGCGGAATAGGGTTCCATACACATTGACGGAGATCATTCGAGGAGGAACAATGTCACCCTTCCTTTGATGCGGGAAGAAGAACGAAGGAAGGTGTGTCAGTGTTCTTCGCGTTCTTCAAATAAGATGATGAAATTCAAGACTAAGAGATTTCTTTCCCCAAATTATCCCCCCACAATGAAACTCCAACATAATGAAATAAGACCTTGTCTTATTTAATTAACACACAATTCAACTTAAAATTTGAAATTCGAATTGAATTCAAGAATTAATTACTTTGAATAAGTTAATCAATTAATGAGTTGACTTTTCATTCAATGGGGGATGCGGGTGAGTTACTTAATTAATGGGGGTTGAGGAAGTTGAAAGGGTGGGGCTCGTGTGGCCCCCACCCCACAAATATCCTACCTAGTGGAGTAGGATATAGTGGGTCCCACTCCATCCACTTAGCTTAGGTTAAACTACATTAAATAAAAATTAAATTGGTTGCACCATTTTATTTTATTCTTTACTTAACCCAAAATTTTAATAACCACACCCGAGCAAACGCAACTCCGGAAAAGGTGTTCCTAAACAATTACCGGCGCTGCGATTCCATTAGTGTCCTCGGATTTCGATTCCCAGCACCAGTTCAAATGTTAGGAAATCTCACTCGTTCGTTCACTGAACGTGACCGAGCTAAACATTGGAAATTTATTCCCAGCTCACCGGGCCACGGAATCAGGTGCCATCAGAAACTGCGTTCTTGTAAAATCCCAAAGAGAATTAAGAAAAAAATTTCCCTTGAATTTTATGGGTCTTTACATGTTTGTCCTTCTATGAAACCTGGGCTATCTAATCCTGCGGAGTCATCGAGCATAGGGTTTGTCACACATATTTCGATGATGGGGCCATCTTTCCTGGAACCCCGGGTGGTTTAGAAGGTGGATCCCCCAGTCATGACGACACCGGTGTGGGGAAATGTTTCCATTGGTCAGCCTTTTTCAAATTCCAAAAATGGGTCCCATGGGCTTACAACACTGTCTAACGAAGTGTTTGGTCTGAAGATAGCGGCACCGGTCTCTGACCTCTCGGTTTCAGATCTGTTCTTGTGGTCCCCCTCTTCACCCGGGTCACCCCTATCTTCAGTAGGGTGGCCGCCGATAATCGTACTGAAGTTCGGCCTTGGAGAAAGCATGATCTTTTCTCCATCTCCCTGCCTCCACTGAGTAGAGCCTTATCTTCACCCCCATCACAAGATCACATTTCATCACACTTTTCTCTAATGTTCCCACCGTGATCACTTTACACCAATATGGTGTCGGCGACCTCCGCGGTGCCACAGACGATGCTGATTTCGAAGGGCATGTTAAAGTATGTGGAGTCCCAGTGTGTTTCTCTTCAAAGGGCGTTATTGTTCTCCATACACCAAGGGGATGCAGAGGCATTCTTGGCAGGGTCTTCTTCTTTGGTGCAATTGTATCTTCTTGATAATGAGGAGGGATCCTTCCAGAACAGGATTCTCCTTCAAAAAACGAATGATGTTTCAGAAGGCAGTATATGCCCTCTCACTCAGTTCATGGAAAAGGAAGATGCCTATCAATCATTTTTCTCCCTCCCGGGTGTCACCAGTCTCAAAGACCAGATTTCCAAGGTGTAATGTAGTCCCTGGTTATTTGGAATGCAAGATGGATGGGGACACATGTGAAATGGGAAACTCTGTCTTTGGAATCTAGGAAGTTTCGTGATTCCATTGTTGTCATTCTCGAGCAGAAATATGATCATAGTAAAGTACATATTCTGTCGAGGATGCTCGGCTTCCGGTCATTCATGCATGGGTGTCCGAATAACTCCCATATAAATATTTGTTGGAATAAGTCTCTTAAGGTGGAGGTGATCCGCTTGTCGTTTTAGTATATCCACACAAAAATCTCATGTCCGAAGGGAGAGGTGTTGTGGTCCTTCATCTATGCGAGCACTGAGGTACACACGCGTCTAGAGCTATGGAGCCTTTTCAATGCGTTTTAGCCTGGTTCTTTGCCTTGTTTTTTGGGGGGCGACTTCAACTCCATCAGTGATCCAGCTGAAAATAAGGGTGGATCGCCTATGACATTCGGTGGGATGAAAGACTTTAGGGACTTAATTTCCTCCATGAGACTTTTTGTCTTGCGGTTTAGGGGAATCCTCTTTTCCTAGTGCAACATCCATAGGGGTGCTAATCATAATTGGAGGAGGCTGGACAGGTGCCTTGCAAACCATCTGGAACTCGACTCCTTTGGTCTCTCTTCAATTACTCACCGTCCATGATCACTCTCGATCCACGCTCCATTTCTGGTGGAGATGTGTGTGTGTGTAACTCATCATGGAAACCAGTCTATTATTTATTCTAGCAGCTTCCACCAATCACCAGAATTATAGCCGATGGTGAGGAGCTCGTGGGAGGGTAGAGAGGACAGGGACACCTGGTATGGGATGCCCAACCGCCTCAAATGTCTCATGTAGGATATCTTGGTTTGTCTTAGAAACAGACCAAACAACAACATGACGGTGGACTCGATTCAGAAAGACAATGATAAGATGGTGGAGTATTTTATGTTGACCTGGAATGAGGATATGTTTTCTTCACTTTCTGACAAACAGGTGTTCCTGGTAGAAAATATGGTGGAGTTCAAGAGAGATCTCAGACAGAGAGCGCGAGTTAAGTGGCTTAAGGAGGGAGATCACAATAGTGTATTTTTTTCATGCATGTCTAAATGAGAGAGGTACTACGAGGATTAATATTCTAATGGACAATGGTGACTATATGAATGATGTAAATGATTCTGGGGGTTTGACACTGGATCATTTCGAAAGGCTGCTAGCTGGAGTGATGGAAGCATGAACTGGGAATTATGGTAGTAGCAAGGAAGTTGATGACTATTTGGAGTGCATTCCAAGGATGGTGGGGGCATCTTAAAATGATCATTTAACGAGGATTCCAGAAAAGGAAGAGATCAAGAAGATAGTGACTGAAATTCCAAGGGATAGTGCCCTTGGCCCAGACAGATTTCCAGCAGTTTTTTTGTTCACGCATGGGATATTATTGGACGTGAGGTGGTGGCAGCGGTCTAGGACTTCATCTGGGGGTGATTTTGGAAAGGGTGTGAGTGCTTCTAGGGTAGTGCTCATTCTGAAGATCAAATACCCCACAATCATCGGCCAATTCAAACCAATATGTCAGTGTAATGTTTCTTACAAAAACCTTGTGTGTCTCATATCTATGATAATTGTTGGACTTATTTCAAATCATATTTACAAGGAACAAAATGATTTTATTAAGGGACGATGCATTCAAGGAATGGTGGCTATTGCGAGTGAGCTTGTTAACGATATCAACCGGCTCTCGGTGGTATGCAATTTCATTTTGTAGGCTGATATGGACAAGTCCTACTGACATGTACTGTCATTGAAGTCATTAAAAGTTTAAAAAATATATTCCTACTAAAAAATTTATATGTGGAAAGCATGGTTGAACCCACAGGGAAGGTAAATTTGCCCACTCATCCTAAAAAAACATGGTAAACTCCACTCTTGTCAGCAGTGGAGTGATTTTATCTATATTGTTTTACCTTTTTTTAAAATATTTTTACTTTTTATAAGCAGTAGTGTGACAGAACATTGGAAAACATGAATTTAAACTAGATTGAGTTTAGAAACAGTAGATAACATGGAATTTCGTAGATTTATAACACTGATAAAAGGATAATCAATTAAATCACTCTGGGAGTAATCTACATTCTACTGGTTATGATGGTGTTTCAATTCACTTATAGGTTGTTCTAGAATACCACTGTAGAGAGTATGACTCACCTCCCTTGACAAGAATCATGTCACACAAGCCAACCAATTTAAGAGTTTGTCACTCTGAAATTAATCATCTGTAAACAATTTGAAAATTAACAGCAAGAAAAACTCATTGTAAGTCTTGAAGTCTTTTTAATCTATTAAGTTTTGAAAAGTGTTTCCACAACCAGTCTTGCCAACTGACTATGAAATCTTGTATTTATGTTCTAGTTGTACAAGCAATTGGATGAATTCAGTATTGATCTCGTCAATCATTACAAAATTCCTTGAAATGATTAAGTGAAATGAGAATTAAAAATAACCAGTAGAACTTCAATTCATCACTGAACTACTAAATTAGCTAAAAATTATCTCTGTTAATTGGTATACTAAGTTCATTCTATTACAAAAGAGAATAATTTAGAAAATAGAGGAAGTAAACTCCCTCTGCTATCATGAACTGTTGCTGCTCTTATGCATCTCCAGCTCTAGGTAGAGGTTCTAGAGTCACCCTCCGAACTCCTTATACTCCGGATGAGAGAGAATCTCCCGGATCTTAAATCAATCACTTGATGTGTGTATCCTCCATCCCCCCTTCTACTGATTTCTCTAATCTAAGTAGCTACTGCCGAAAGCTGCATGTCACCGAATATTTTCCACTGACCTCAAAGGCTCTTCATAGATGCACGACGCACGCACATTTTTTCATGACTGGCAAGTCACGCTAGTTTTTTCCTCTTAACCAACATCTACTAAGTTAGTTACATGAACCTAGATGGGGTTTCATATATTGAATGAACCTGCATAAGAAAAAAAACATTTAAAATTCTAATGAAATAAAGAAATTTTGTTTAAGAAATTATTATATTAAAAAGACTTTTTAAAAGAATTAATAAACTAAGAAATAATTTTATTAAGTAAATTATTTTATTCCTACTACTAATTAATGTTTGATTACTTATATTGAAATAAAATTTATAAAATATAAACCATGAAAAATTACGTATTATAAGTTGAACGAATTTGTTAATAACAGAGTTATTATTAATATTAAAGAGTTTGGTTAATTGTTAATTTTAATTCTAAATTGTTTATAAGTTATTAATTTATTATTTAATTAACTTTATTAAAGTAAATTATAAACATTAATTTTATTATTATTTTGAATGTTTACATTATTAACATTTTAAGTTAACTAGTTTAGTTTATCTTTAATTTATAACTTACTATTTGTATTTTATTTTATTAACTTGTTTTATTAAATAATTATTAATACATAATATTAAATTATAACTAATAAACTTTTTTAAATAATTTATTCTAATTTGATTTTAGGAATAACAATCAATTAATTAAAAAAAATTATTCATGTTTAAAAATTCTGTTTCGTTAAAAATCATATATTTATTTATAATTATAACTGTTTATTATTTAATTTCAATTTAAACTTTTATTATTTCTTTATTTTAGTTTATTAGTATTTTGTTATGTTTTTTTTATTTCTTCCCCACCGAAATCTCGGTGCAACCCTAGTGGGGGTTAGGATTCTTCTAGAAGCCTCTGGCAGGTGCTGCCCGACTTCCCTCAGCTCTAGCAGGGCGCAACAGTCTCCTTCTCCTTCTCAAACATGGATCTCTTTCAACCAGCACTAAGCAACAGCCTCCCTCAGCACCGGTGATGCGGAATCCCGGCCTTCAGCGGCTCGAGCTCTTCTCTTCAGGTACAGTGGTCGGGCGACTGTTTCCTCCGGTGAAACCTCCGGGATCGACGACTGAAAGAACGGCGGGCCAGCTTCGCATCTCCACAGAAAGGCGGAACAATGGGTTACTTCTCCTCGGATTTACACAGAATAGTGGCCTTAGCTAGGCCTCAACAGCGGTTCACCCTCGGCCACCCTCCTTCCTCCGCCGGCGTCCAGTCTATGATGTTATGATGGAATAGAATCAGGGCAAATATGTGGGTGTTTCGAGATGCAAGAAGATGGATGGACCGCATGCTTAGGCGAGAATGGAGCACAATGCAAGAAGAGGTCACACGTCCATATTAGTTTAAAAAAAGAATGAAATGGTGAAACAGTGAGGTGCGGTGCGGCGCATGAAGTCTAACAGTGAGAGAAAGAGGGGTGCAATGGTGACTGTAGTGGTAAGGTCACTGTTAGGCTTAAATTAGGGGGTCACCGTTAGTATAAAATAGAAGAGGTTACTAGTAGTATAAAAATAATGTTACTTTTAGAAATAATAACAAGGGGTCGTTGTTAGTTTTAAAAAATAAAGAAGAGGAGTAGCGTAAGGTTACCAGTAGAAAAATAATTTTTATTGTTAGTAATAAAATAAGAAGCTCACCATTAGAATGGGTACATTGTGGGTCGGGGTCACTGTTATAATTAAAAGAATAGGTTATCGGTATCGATAAGGTCACCGGTATAAAGTAGTAACAATGAGGTGCGGGTGTCTCTAGTACAACACTAATGTTGACCCTTGAAAAAATAAAAATGAACATAAAAATAAATACATAAGTTATTTAAAACAAGGATTGAAAATAAATAATTAGAAGAAAGATAAACATCATTAATTAAAACATGATTTTTACTAAACATTAGACTTTAAAATCACAACTTAAATTATTAATTAGAAAACACTTAATTTAATAATTAAATAATTAATAAACTAAAATGATAAAAGAATAAAATTAAAATTACTACATAAAATAATTAAAGGATAGTAGTGAATAAAAATGAAGAGAATTGGTGACCAATTAGGTTATTGATAGTTATAGTCTACCTCACCGGTAGACAAAAACTAAAAGAAAATGAAAAAATAATATAATTTCATACATAAGATAACAAAATTACGGTTTAAAAACTCTTAATTAATGTATTAAATAACTAATTGAAAACAAAAAATTAAAATGAATCTCTTTTATTTAATTTATAACACAAGTTACATACTTAAATGATTAGCAGGATGACTAAACATATTGATTAATATTGTTAACCTATTTTAATGAAACTAAATTAAAACAGAAATTATTAAAATAAAGACCAAGTTAATTAAAAATAATTACAACGATTAAATAATTGTTTTATAAAAATGTTAGTTTAATAAATATTCAACCAGATTTAAATTAACCAAACTAAAAAAGACATAATTAAATTATAAAAGAAAAGTAAGCTTAAAATGATTAATTTAATGACTAAATATATATATTTAAATATAAAAATTGATTAATTAATAAAATTAATTATATTCATACAAAAGTAAAAATATTCAGTATAAAGTGATAAAATAATTAATTAAATAATTACAAATTAAGTAAAAAAGATGAGGCAGAACATGTAAAAATATAGCCACATCACCTATGACAAGCTCGAGTGGTATTTTATCCTGAGGATGATGCACAGGTTCAGCTTTCAGGGTTGGATCTACGACCTCTATTTCTGGTGCTTTTCCATGCCTTTGTTGTCAATTTTTATCAGTGGGAAATGATTTGGATTCTATAAGAAGGTCCAGGGAGTGAGGTAGGAATTCCCCCTATCTCCTTGCCTTTTTTATTTTAGTGTAGTTGGATTTTACTAGGAACCTTTAGAGAAAAGTGGAGGAGGGATGCCTGAGGTCGTATGTCGGGTGGCGGGGTAGGGAGGGCATTTCACATCTCATGTTTGGAGATGACATTTTAATCTTTACAAATTTTAGCCAATGGTCCCTCCTTACTCTTATCGAGGGGTTCTACAGATATGGAAAAGCTAGCGGGGTGTTCATTAATTCATCTATGTGCTAGGTGTATATCTCTTCCACATTCACAACTTGGTGATGCAAGAATATTCAAACCATTTTGGGTTGTCAACAGAAACATTTTCCCATGAGTTACCTCGGGGTTATTCTTTCCTATGGGTGGATCTAGAGAACTCACTTTTAAGGGGTTATGGACTAGATTATGGGAAGGATTTATAACTAGAAAACCAGGTTTCTATCCTTTGGTGGGAGGGTAACACTGATCAACAGTATCCTATCGTCGATTCCAATGCTTGTTTTCTCCATCATCTAGCCTGCAAAGGTAATAGTGGGGAATATTGAGAAGACACTCATGACCTTTTTTAGGATTCCAATCAAGCAGGACAATGCCACTAGACCTCTTGGTCATTTCTGGATTGAACAACTGAGGAGGGGGGGAGTGGGGATTCGTGATCTAACGGCTACCATACAGGGCATGCAGGTGCGTTTAGCGTGAGATATTGTGGCAGAGAAATTCATTATAATTGTTATTATTCAAAGGCCGGGATCTAGAGATGAATAATAATGAGCACAGGGTTCAACCATCTCTATTGGGTAGGTGTATGATGGAATTCCTTGAGGATCTACGTGGCTCGGATAGGTGGATCATTAGAAGAGGGGATGCCAGCTTTTGGAATGACAATTGGGATGGGGAGCGCTTGATTTTTCCTGGATGTCCTACATCGAATATCACCTTCAGGGAAGCCTATTGGTACCCACCTTTAATTAGTTTGGTTCTAAGGGAATAATAGTGGAAGGTGTATGATAGTATATTCCTTAATGAGGAAGAGGATCGATGCATCTTCACGAGATGAAGCTCGTGCATGTTCTCCATTCGGAGCTATAGGGAGTGGAAGAGTGTGGAGGTAATCCTTGAGAATGGGTTAGATAGAATCTGGTGTAAGGAAGTCACAACCAAAATGAACTTTCTGCTATGGTGTGTCAAAAACAGTCCCCTTCTAATGGATGAAAACATCCCAACTAGGGGAATCACAGTGGCGTCCTATTGCATCTGTATCAAAGCACCGAAGAGAGAATTGGAAACTCACCTCTTTTTCCATAGTGATTGGGTAGTGGATGTCGATAGCATGTTCACTCCTCAGGTTTACATCAGTTTCGAGCATTTATGCTTTACAGATCTCCTCTCCTCATGGTTTATCGAAATTCATATTAGTGACTCAGAAGGCAAGGTGCGAGCATGTATTCTCATTGCCACATGCTGGGTCATTTAGGAGGCCAAAAACAAGGAACGCTTTTGTTCCCGGAGCTCGATTTACTTTCTTTATTTAAGAGTTAGATTGTTGGTATACGAGATGGTCTCGTTATTGATAATGGATCAACATTTGAATGCGGCGTGCAATTTTCTGGGTAGACCTCGTGGTCGAGATCATTTTGAAGGGCGGTGGGTAAGATGGAAATCTCCTTCCAATGGGCTCATGTTAAACGTGGATGGGACCATCATGCTTGGAATGATTCGAGGAGGTGGGGTTTTACGTGATCCAGGAGGCTCAGTTCACATGGCCATTGGTGTTACCTTTGGTATAGTAAATTCATTGGGGTGGAGGCTCGGGCCCTCCTTACGGGACTGAGAGTATGCAGGAGCAGTGGGTTTCTGGTGTCAGAGGTGGAGTCGGATTCAGAAGTCTTGGTTAAATATTTTTGGGGATGTACGAATGAACCTTGGCGGATGGCTTATATCATCAGGAGGTGTAGGTTGGAAACCAATAATGGATAGATCATGACTCATAGCTGGAGGGAGGGAAATTTTGTTTCCGATGCGCTAGAAAAAATTGGATGTCCCTGGGATGAGGTTGTTACTTATAGAATTTTGTTCCCAATGCCACAATAGTGAAGTTTTTTTGTGATAATGGATGAATTAGGGTTACATTACTTTTGGCCTCCTTGAGTATAGGAGTTGTAAATGTTTTTGGACTTGGCCTTTTATCATTTTTCATAAAAAAATTTTTACAGTAGATGAAAAAACCATTCTTCATTTATATCCATGTCTTCCAAAAATTCTATCAAAAATGTTTTAACATTATACAAAGTATTTCATGAAGTCATTTTTACCCATGTTTTACATTTTGGAAAAAAAATTAAATTGAATATTCCATTCAATTTAAAAAAATATCCCATTTGGATTATATAAAAAATTAGATGTTAATATTTTTCATAACACATAAAATATAAATTATATTTTATATATACATGACTAAATAATTATATTAAATCTTAAATTATTATATTCAATGTTCATTTTCCAAAACAATTATTTCAAAAATTAATTTTTTAAAAATTTTACTGATTTTTAAAATTGAATGGATATTTTCATCAATAATGTTTTTTAAATTATTTTTATAGATTAATTTATATAAATTCAAGGTTATATTTTAATAAATGTTTTTTAAATGTGTTTTATCTCTTAAAAAAGTTTTTTCAAAATGGAAGGGCTATTTTCCTCAATAAAGATCCAAGTAATTTTTCAAAATAATTTTCAATCTAATACGACATCCATTTATATTACTTATGCTTTACTAAATATAATATTGAATGATACCATCATTATTATTTTTCTGAATAGTTAATGTTTCTGTTAAATAAATGTTGATAAAAACCATTAATATTTAATGGGTTATGTAATGTTGAATTGATGAAATTTTTAGGAATACCATTTTTACATGGTTTATTATGTGATGATACAATGAATGTTTTAGGGTATTATGGCACACATATGTGTGGTTTTCATTATGATAAGGGTGGGATATATATCTCACAAAAATACATTGGGTATAGCATTTTATATCAAAAGTTAATAGTGGGAAAAATGTCCATGGACTTGATGCAATATGGAAAATAAGTGATTCCTGATCCACTATACAAAACAAGTGCATCCTCCTCTACAATGGGAAAGAGGTTATAACTCCTCATAAACTATGTGGATGGTCTATGTATATGACCTGTAAATATGAAATTTTTTTCTATATTTATGACGGTGTCACAATTTTATGACATTTTATTTTGGGTCATGATTTATTTATGATGATTTATCACACAATGGGAAATTTTTTCGTAAATGATAATTTTGTATGTCATTAATCCTGTTTAATATATTTGACTATTTGGGTAGAACATTTTATGTTATGTTTATGATCACATAACCTAATTATTATCAAATGATTTAATATTACCATATAATGATATATCTTATGTTTACCCTTACTGAGAATCTAATATCACACTTTCTTATGTATCCATCTCTAGGTTTGGAAGAAACATTTCAGTAGAGTATTCCTAATAAGAGTATTACATGGAACAATATTTGTGGGAGATTTTTAAGTTATTTATTGAAATAAGAAGATTGTTTTTATATTATCCAATGTAATTAAACTATTATGGTCTGAAAAAATGTATTTATGAAATATATTCAATATTCATCTCAAAATATGTGATTTCTATGTTTGAAAATACTGGGTCTTTATAGTTGGTTTCATAGGAAATTTTTAGTTTATATTTAGAGGTTATGATTAAAAAGAATAGTAAAAACCATAAGGATAAGTCCAATTATAGGATAAAATCCAAATTTGTTGGAAAAAAATATATTATTCGGTTTCCTAAGTTATTATATCCATATATGGATAATATAAGTAAATTTGGCTCTTCCAAAGAAGAACCAATGTGTAATAACATTGAAAAAGGGTTAATTGAAATCGAATCAATCATCACATGGTGCATGGAAACTTGTCTTTCTGCACACCTAGTTTGACACTCCAAATATATATATATATATATCTTAGAAATTAATAAAACCCATTATGATCCATAATAAATGATTTGAATAGATTATGACCATGAATAAATTAGGAAAATCATAATATTTCATTGATTTAAATGAATGTGTCATCTTTTAGACATCCAATAAATGATTTTTCATCAATATGTAATTTCCCGCTAAGATCATTTCTGCTCAAACTATTATTTATGGTTTTAGTTAATGGTTGGAACTAGAAGGAACTCAGTTAACTTTGGATGTGATAAACAATTTGTTGATGAGAAACAAAATGTAATGATGATAGGAGTGAAATAAATTTTGATAATACCTAATCTATTTTCTTGATACATGACAAAATACATTCACCTAAACGAACATTCAGACTCATCAAAGAAAATAACGATAGAGTTCAGTGAGAGTTTGTTTGGTAGAGACCTTGGAGGAATGATGATTTCGGTCAATATATGTCACGAGTGTGGGAAGAATCGACCATGTGAATATATCAGAGGAATGGATATATGTTTGAGTTGTGTGTAATAAGGAAACAATGAAAGTAATTGTAGTGGAAAAATTAAATTTTTGGTTAATGAAATGGTTGATAATAATGTCTTCTTTAAGGCATCATCAATTATTGAATGATATAAATTTTTTATTTATAGCTATGATATAAATAGTAGTATTAGGGGGTATGCTCATGAAGATAGTCAAAAAGGTGGTATGAGTAATGGATATACTACTAATGATGAAGATACCATGAATGAGATATGTAGGCCATGTGATATTCTAACATTATTTTTTATGTTAAACGTGATAAGAATAATTAAATTTTGGGTGATGAATGTTAGGAAATGATTCATGTTTCATATTTTATGAAATATGTATTAAGGTATAAGATGATGAATCCTAGTTCTTGGTTTAAGAATGAAGAGTAATTATTTATGTTTTGTATGTGGGAATTATCGAATATGTAATATGAGTCATAAAATATATAAGGAGTGTTCTGTAGGAGTTTTTGATTAATGATTTAAAAAAAATTGAATAGTAATGGTGACCTAGAAAATTGATTTAATGTCAAGTTGATAATTTTATGGAAAAAACATGATTAAAGGTTATATATCCCTTAGTATATTCATGATGTTGAGATAGTGATGTTTAGTTTGGATAAATAAAAGACTGATATGGATAAAGTAAATTGGGATCTATTGATTACCTTTGAACTGATTTGTAATTTGATGATGAATTCATTTTCATTATCTTTGATAGAGTTTCAACATTTTTAGATTTATTGAATATATTATAAAATAGGTGATGTAATTTATATAATGAGATTATTTTTAGAAGAAGGGTTGTTTTCATTGATGTTTTATTGTAATTTATGTTATTACCATGTTTCAATAGAATGTATAACTGATTATATAAAATATTTGATGTGAACATTATGAAATAATTAAAAACTATTTATGCGATTAATATTAATATGTTTTTTAAACATTTAGTGACCTTATTTATGGATTTGGATTTTTTGATGGTTCATAAGATTAATCATTCATATAATAGACTATGATGAACATCAGATGAGGATTTAGATATTAATGATTTATTTCATTATATAAATAATTATACATATTGGGTAACCTATGATAACCATTTTGTGAATAACTTGAGATATACAGAATAACGTATTAATCTTATATTGATATTATTATCTTTTAGTGCCTTAGGAAAAAAATCATTTCATATAGTAATTGAAGAAGTGGAAACTAATCAAGGAAGAACAAAGGGATGAGATTTTTCTTCTGATATGAAATGAAATCTAGTAAGTATATATTCTTTTTCAATTAAGTAAACATTAGGAAAATGATCACAAAATATTATTTTGAAATTTTACCTTTATTTAGGATGAATGAATAGACCTTTAACTAATTAATAATTTATGGATTTTTTCCTTAACTTTCTCCTAACAATGTTCTCGGTCACTCTCTATTTGTATTTGGGAATTAGTTTTCTCTTTAATGTCCTTGTTTTCATTTCCATCAAATGTTATCCTACATGGAAACCTAGTTATATGTTATTAATGTATACCTTAACAATCAAATTACCTCTTTTGAATAAGAATTTTTTGAAGCCATTTTATTATATGGGTTTCCTATAAAAATATTTTCAAATGTTAAACCATTGATTATAGAGCAGAAGTTCAAATTGTGAGGACACAATTAATTTAAGGGGGTAGAATATGACACCCTGATATTTTCTAAATTATTTTTAAAATAAATTTAATTTTTTCAATATCTGATGTTATATAAAATAAAGATCCTATTTTTTGTTACATGTATCTTTTATTTTATATTGGGTTACATGCTTCACCATGTTTAAATAAAGTACAATACGCTATTAAAATATTATCATTTAATAGGACTGAATTTTCATTGTAGTTGAAATGATAGATATGAATGGGATTAACGTAATTATGAAAACATAGTTTTTTATGTGTTTAGAAAATGAATTCTTTCCTGAACAATTAATTATAAATGAAAATAAATCCATTTGAAAATAGAAGAAAAATTTTCAGAAAAAATTATTTTATTACTAAAAACATGTTTTATCACAATAAATTTAGTAAATAATAGTTATTGAATTATTTTTATGAAATTTATATATTATATATTAAATAAAATTATTAACTTCCATATTATTTTTTTATAATTATGATATAATAACACATCTAATTTTATGCTTAAAACTGTGTTTTTTATACAGTTTAATTGCCTTTTTATCACTTATTTTAAAATTTATTTTTCTCCAGAATTAGAAACTTTATTTTACAAAATTATCCAAATATTTGGAATCATAATGTCCAAATTATATTTTATAAAAAAATTTATATCTATCTGGAAAGATAAATTCTTTTGCAAATAGTGATAAATAATGGTTTCTATTAAAAACATTTCTTTTCATTCAAATCAATTAAAAGATAAATTTTATTTAAATATGTGTTTAAATTAAATATTATTTCAATTATATATCAATTATTCTAATTTAGATCATTTTAATCAATTTTGGATTTAATTTTGATTTAATAACTTTTAAAACTTTGGAAAATAATCTATTTGGAAAACCACGTTTTCATCGTGTTGGTGGGTTTAACTTTAAATTAATTTTTTCCACTTCTGTGAATTTAATTTATAAAATGGAACTCATAATTGAATCATAATAATCTTAATTTTCTAAAATTTTTAGCATAATTTTTTACCATTATGAGTTGTAAAAACTGTAATAATTTATTGTCAATAATAATGCGGGGTTTCTCCATCAAACGTGTCACTACAAAATTGAACCACATCACCGATTATCGATGCATTCCTCACTCCACACTCATGTTATCATCTACCGCGTTCCCAATTCACCCATGAAACCTTTCCACTGTGTTCAACCATAGCGTTTTCGTCCTTCCGTCATGACCAACAGCTATTATCAGCCCTTCATCTACATCCCACATCTATGTAGTCTCGCAGATCCCGTGTTGTCTTCCTTTTTCCCTCATTCCAAATATTTCCCTTCCTCTGTTGCTTCTAACAACGACCATATCGAGATCACTAGATCTACACTCCCTTATATCCCAGAATTATTCAACGCCAATGGGACCGTCGATTCCATTTTCTCCTACTACACAATGTGAAATGTTCCTCACCTCTAGATCTCGCAGGGTTGTTCTACTAAAAACTAATATACGTTATTCCTCGACCGAAGAAACCGTTTTCAGATTCAACACTCATAAACAACCTCTCTCTTCCACAATGAAGGATATCGTGGTAAGACATGATTACTATATAAAACCACCTTCGTAGTTCTAGAATTCCATTCAAGGTATCACCTTTTACTCCAAATTCGAGAACCAGAAATTATAAGTTGCCTTTAGTTTATACAGTTACAACATATACCGACTGTAAATCCACTTCCCAAAAATGATTAAGTTTTAGTATATGTAGAAAAAATGTTTTTAATCCCTACTTATTTCACCACATTGATCATTTTCTGTCTATTTATGGTTCAATATCTGCAGAACTAGGTACTAGTCACACAATTACATACCAATGTAGGTCATCGCCATGTGCAATAACTTCTTAGAGTATCAACAGTACATCAAACTATTTGGTAAGGATTTTTAAAGAGGTAAACCAATATGAATTTTTTCTTAATACCACATGGACTACTTTTTCATTAATATATACTCACTATGATATATATAAATGTGTGATGATAATATATACATTACTGATTCAGTAAAAACATTTAAAGAATATGCATTCATCAACATCCATGTTTTATCTCCTAGTCATTGTTATTACCAAAAAATATTTATGTTTCCGTACATTGGTAGTAATATAAAACATTTTCATCCCATTATATGTTTAATACAATCTACCCACACATAAAAATACTATGGTTTCCTTAAAACCCTTGAAAAATCATCAAAAAGAAAACCAATACAATATGCAGTCACTATCAACATCGAGAGATGAAAGGTTGAAAAGACAACTACTTATGAGAGAACAACCAAAATTTTGATAGTTAGTCACAATTCCAAAATTGATTTAGTAATTTTTTACTAATTTACATGTATATACATTTATAGACAGTTCACATTTCAACAATATTCACCTATGTTCTACTACAACCTATGAAGCAGTACAAATGACTTCCTAGTCGAACAGAGGACTGAACATGGATTTTTCACCATTATCTACCAATGGATAATTCAATTAAAATTAACCAATAATTTAAAATAGATTGGAAGTATTACTTTCAAATATTAGTGACTAATTAAATTAATCTACTATTAAATTGATAGTGCCTCGTGATTGTGGAACTTCTTCACCAATATATATTAAAACAAGCAACATAAATGGTTGTCATTAATGTAAAAAAATAAATCAAATAATTTTTCCTCATTTTCATTCTTAAAATACATTTTTTACTTTATTGAAACTCTCAACATGTACTGGAAATTCTATGATGGACTATAATTAACCATGTTCTACTAAAACATTTGATCAACTGCAAAAAAAACTCCACCACCAAAATGAGGAGCAGACATAGAATTGTCGCCAATTTCCTTCAATGGTGAGTTCCATTGCAATGAAATAATAATTTTTTTTAGATTACATAATTTACAATGTCATACCTATGAATAATTATTTTATTATGTAATTTCATTCACAGAGATGCATAACTCTGCAACTTCATTAACGACATTTCCCAGATGTAGAAAAATAAAACAAATACCAGAATCCAATGTAGAAAATGATGTCCCCTTTGGTAAGTATGATCTAAATGTAAATGGTTATCATTACTGTACAAAATATAGTTCAATTAATTTTCCTTATTTTCATTCATAATATACAATAGTTTAATTTATTGAAATTATGAACATCGACTAGAAATTTGCTGATGGACTATACTCACTTATGTTCTACTAAAACATGTGAACCACTACAAAAATAATTGAACAACCAAAAGGAGGAGCACACACAGCATTGTGAAAAATTTCTATCAATAGTGTGTTCCATTTAAATGTAACAGTAATTTGATTTAGATTACTTATTTTGAAATTTTAATCCAATGACTAATTAGATTATTCTTAAATTGCATTCACAGAGAATCATGACTCTTTAACATTGTCAACTACATTTTCCAGATGTAGAAAAAGAATAAAGATACAAGAATACAATGTAGAAAATAATTTCCCCATTGGTTTATGAACAACATTTAGGTTGCATACCACTTCAACTGAATACTTAAATATTTGTTAATTATGTATGGTAGCTTTAATGACTGATGGAAACATTCTCAATTACTCATCGCATGCCCCCTCATCAGATTAAGAATATTTAGTTCCTTTACATATTTTTTCTTTTTCAATGAATGTAATTTGTTTCATACTCCATTTATAATAGATACTACTTTCATAATTATCTTGCTGGCAACCAAAGATTGTTTTTTCCGTACAGTTGTTGTATAACATGTAATCATGCTTTCTTGTTTATTTGTATATATATAGAAATCATCCTGCTTTGGGTAATCAGTAGTAAATTTAATGAATCTTCTACCAAATAACTAAAATTTTCTACTATAAATTCTAATGTATTTTATGAAATACATGTAACTAGACATGCTAAGAGACATAGTGAAATACATCGTGCCACTCATTTTTCTGGTATTTGTTTCCACACTAAAATTACTTAAATTTTTTAATTAATTCATATGTCTTATCATTCTAAAATTATTTAATGATGACATAGAAAGAAGAAAAATACTTCAAATATAAGAATATATAGGTTTATGTGTTATATTTATGTATCATTCACTTGGATTCCAATCAGAACCCAATTATGAAATTTTTAATGCATAGTTATTAACACCTTATATTTAATCATTATTCACCTACAAAATATTTAAATAGTGGATATACTACAAATATAAGTCAGTATTGGGGTACACTATTCTGGTTTGATGAGAGAAATAAAAATGCAGCAATAAAGATAACTCATGATCTGCTCTATGCTACATGCGGGGTAAAATTCGTTTTGAATTGCTATTGTCATGTCCTCAGAACCTTAGATTATTGGTCATCAAAAAAATTAGTGAGGATAGAAAAATTTAGGAAAATATACATATTTACAATTATATGTTTTTATTCAAGTCAATCAGAGGAAGGGTAGATAGGTCCCACAATAATGGTCGATCTCCAAATATATTCAAATTGAATGGCCAAAATTATCATTGCATAGGAATATTGTGTCCTATAGAGGGAGAAACGCCATGGTTTTCTCAACTGTTTTTGTAGGATACTAAAAATGAGTGTCAGAACCAGGTTCAGAACATCATGTAAATTTTACGTTGACAATAAAACACATTAAAATGATTTCTATATTTTTAAATCAATTTAAGTTTAAATTAACATGCAGTTATGGTGATAAAAATGAAAACCCATCTATTGATTTTAACATTGTTCAGAACCTAAAACATATGATTCATGAAAAAAAATTCTACAAATCATTATTTCATTATTCCAAGGGATGTTCTTGATCATAATAAATTCAATATTTAAGGCTGCAACTACATAAGGGAAGACAAACTAATGCGCCGACATGAAACATGCCTACTAATTATAATATTTCTATGCTTATTGTTATTGACATTGAAGTTCTCACCTGTGACAGAGATATTATAATTCAACGATATTGTGGTAAGTTACAAAATATTGATGAGCTTCATCCTTTGTATCTTCCACTGTTGTATCCACTGATTTTCACAAGTGGTCAATATGGATATGTAAAAAACTTATTACATCGTTCTACATCTTTCACTACAAGTATAGAGCTTCAAAAGGTTACAATGAAAGTGTACTTATCGTATCACTTGCAGTTCCGTTTCAACAATGCTTTATCATTACAACAATCAAGAAGGTTTTTGAAATAGTTTATTATTGATTCTTATAAAATGACAGAGTCTCAAAGACTATCCTTTTTTATTTCAATCAAAATCACTCGAGGGTTGAATTGTGAAATGGTTTTCATGATGATTTTTTCACAGTGACTGTGATGGATATGCTTGTGGGAAATGAATAATTTTACCTACAACATTTAACAGTGGACCAAGGTATATGATTCATAATTACTGAGATGCAATTCCAATATGTAATTGGGTAGGATATCCTGATTTTTTTAACCTTTACATGCAATCAATTATGGCATGAAATTAGTAGATTTGTTACACATTAGAGTCTTCAGCCAATAGATTGCACGAATATTGTATAAAAAGATATCAATATTAAGGTTGATCAATTAATGAAAAATTTACAAGTTGGATGTTTCGTTGGGAAGTCCTGAGTAAGTAACTATCATAATAGAAATTACTAATCATGTTATAAATATTCTTATTTTCTTGATCTCTTACTAATATATGTCATTAATCTCAATATTTCTATATATTTGTTCATACAGTGGAATTAGAAAAATGACACTAGACTCATGTACACATTTTTTTGTTTTTATGTCGAGACAAAAAAATAAAAACTCCTATGTGCATTGAATGAAATGTATGTGTTGAAGTTCCAAATAAAGTGTAATTCCAAAATATTCAAGATGCTATTAAAATGTTTACAAGGCATGGACCACGTGGTGAGGCGAATCAAATGGCTCCTTGTACAAAGAATGGAAAATGTAATAAATTTGTCCCAAAATATTTTTTTGATCAGACCAAAATTGATGATGATTGGTATGTTCAATACCGATGATGAAATGATGGAAATACTCTCCTGAAAAATGTTGTTCCTTTGGATGATCGGTTTATTGTACCATATAATCCTATCATAATATTTAATTATCATGATCATCTCAATATTGAAATCTGCAATCAATAAACTTTTATCAAATATCTAGTTAAGTATATTAGAAAAGGTAATGATCGTTTTTATAGAAACATTGTATCAAAAGAAAAATTAAGAGTTGTCAAGAAAGTGTGTTGATGATATTATGATGTATTATGATTTCCGTTTAATCTCTCCCAAAAAGGATTCATAGAGGATTTGTTCTATTGATATCCCCTATAGGTTTCCTCTAGTAGAAAGGATGAATTTCCATTTACCAGGACTAAATAATGTAACATAAAATGACAATGACAATATTGAAGATATATTTAGTAAGGGTAAAATTCTAGAATCAATGGTTATAGCCTGGTTTCATGCTAATGCTTCTTATCAGAATGGTAGATGTCTGGCATATGAATAATTTCGAAAAAGATTTTCATTCCACCATCAAGAAAAAAATGGAAACCAAATTGTAGGGATTCTGTATTGGTAGACATTATTCTGGGCCGCAAACCACTTAAGAACTATAATACTCGCGGTTAATGCTAAAAAAGAACAGAGGTGTGACTTAATATAACAATAATAAAACTATAAAAAACATTACTCATGGTAATTTTCGGGAGCCGTTTTCTCTATTGGGACTATATGATGATGACATGGAATTTTTTGAAACAATAAAAGAGTTCTCAACATGGTCTATGGGATAGTCTTATCACAAAAATTTTTCTCACCTATTGTTCTCAAACAATATTTCTTGACCGGACATTGTGTGGCATGATACCTAGAACCTCCTCAGTGAAGAAATTATTTAAGTGAAACAAAAGTGTCTACAAATGCCAGGTATATAATTATATCATTTTAATTTGTTATCTCCATGATATTAGCATACTAAATTACTAAATACAAATTGAACAATCATAAATTTTTTATTAACTACCTTCTGATATATGAATTAGGTCATTTAGTTAATGGTAATTACTATAGATAAACATTTTAATAGTACTCTAACAATATTTCCAAAATTTCATAGATCTGACACTCACAGATCATCAAAGAAAAATAAATGATTTTCTTTAGATAGATAATATTCATGAAAGGAATGGTAGATCTCATCATTCATATCCACCAATTCTAGTTCCACATTCTGGAATTTATTCAGAAATAAATCAGTTAGTATCATATGGACTCAATTATGGCGGAGAAAGCCTCCAGAATGAGTATCTAACTTTTTAGACTAAGCTTACTGATGAACAGAAAGATGTGATGAATACCATTATGTCTTCATTAGCTTTATGTTTCAGTGGTTTATTTTTATTGCATCGACTTGGGGGAATATGAAAGAAATTAATTTAGAAATTCTTGACATCTCTACTATGATCACATGGTGACATCGTTCATGCAGTTTCAACCAGTTTAATTATGTAATTACTCCTACATGGTGGGTGGAAAACACATTCTAAATTTCGAATTCCAATTTCTATTTCTGATAACTCTTTCTGCAATATTCATAAATAATGTGATGTTTCAAATATTCTAAAGTTAACAATGTTAATTATTTGGGTTGAGTCACCAATGGTTCAAAAGTAATATTTTGAAGCTATATATTGAAACATAAAATATGTAATGTTAGTAAAAATTGAAGAAGCTTCAATGTTACCATTCGGTAGTATAACAGTTATCATGGGTAGTGATTTCATAATAATACTACCTGTCATACCAGGTGGTAACATGAATGAAATAGTGTTTGCAAGTATACCTTCTTCATAATTGTGCCAATATTGTCATGTTATAACATTGACAATGAATATGACACTGTAGTCCAATACTTCCACTAATTTAGATGATGTTCAAGACATTCCTAATGGACTTCAGATATTGGATAATGTCGTAGTGGAAAGCCGAATGACTGTGAAACTATCATTCAAATTCCTTCATCATATCTTCTTGCATGGATTAAAATCATATTTATGAAATTATAGAACATACTTTCCCCAATTTCATGGGTAACTATGCGGAAGTCAATTATCATAAAGACCATCCCATTATAGCTTCAATTCATGATATCGTTGAAGATGTAAATGAGTACATGATGTCCCTCAGATTTTTTAAAGGAAATGATTATTTGATCTCATATTTAGTATGTGATGCATGTTTTGATAAGAACAGGCTAGATAACATCTACACATCTGATATGTTAACTTGTATTACTGTTTTGGGGATTCTTGCCCAAAAACTACACTCAAAATTGGCATTCCCATCATTTTTCTTTGAAATGTGGATCAATATGTTGGATTATGTAATGGAACTCATTTGATTGTTACACACTTATGTGACCATGTCATCAGAGAAAAAAGTTTATGTGGCTATAATTCGGGATATCATGCATTCATTCCAACATTAAATATGACACACTCCTATTTTTGAGGGCCTTTAAAACTACCGAGAAGACAATATGCTCTAATTATTTTATATTCTATCACAATTAACAAATGTCCAAGCCAATCACTATCCTATGCTGGATTATATCTTTGAAAACATATATTCTATCATGGTCAACTATATGTTTCTATATCTATATTCACAACCCCATTAGGTTTAAAAATAGTATTTGGTGATAATAATCCCAGAATATATGATTCCACACATAATGTTGTCTATAATGAAATATTTGATAAATTGTGTAAGGTATAATTTACATTTAATTGTTTAAACATCTTTGATAGTTTTCTTTTTCTATTTTCTCTGCGATTTCATGATTATCAGTGTTTTTTCATATGTTCTCTTTGTGAAAAAATTAAAATAGTACATAGTTTCAAACATGTTGGGATCAATTACTCCTTTAAATGAGATCACACCTGATATTGATGAGACATTTAAGATACAAGTTTGTATTTTCAATTTGTGGTGCAACACATCCTATATGTACTCCACTGATGTTGTTTCCATTGATTTTATTTTTGGTGATCAAGAACTGAGTTAACATTGGTAATTAAATCTGTTTTCAATAATTTTATGGTACTTTTTTTATTTACTATACATCAACAATGTCAACTTGATCTGCCATTTTTTCAATTTTACACATTGTTTGAAAAATTCATTATGCAAGGAACAATGATAATTGTACTATTCAAGGACGTCAAATTATCTCAAAATTTAAACATCTACTACATGAAAGATTATGTTATTTCAAACAAAACGTCCAATTATATGCTAATCAAGGCAGCTAATTAGGAACAAGACATTCTACTCGCATATTGTTCACATCTACAAAGAATGTTTAGAAATTTGATACAGTGATTCCACATTTCTATCTTGATTTTACTTCTTAATGAGACACAATTTTGAGAAGGGTTCAAGAGGAACATTTAATAGGTTTAGTTTTGTCGATGTCTTCTTAATAGTTTCTATTGGTTTTCAACAGTTGTCCTTACACCGTCATTAGTCATAATGGATGTCTTTAATATAAATGGAATTTTCATTACATAAAAATATGTTCTCTATAATTTTTTTTGGAGATAAATTTAAATTTTCTTTTCTCAACACCTATTCAATCTTTGAGGATTTCAAATTTCAAGATATATATTTTCTTAGAGGATGAATGGAACGTCATTTTATTCTTAATAGATCTGACCAGAAATTGTAATAATACATAATTTATTATATAATTTTGTACAGTGGGATACATGTGAAATACATTTTATAGGGTGACTATGCAAATTAAAAGTCACATTACTTGGAAGACAATATTGTGTCATCTACTGTTTTAATATTACACCTTTTAAGAGTGAATAAATTGAATAGTATTCTTTCTAATCATAAAATGCCTTCGTTCCCTTTATAATACTCATTACTTTTTTAATTTTTATACCAATTTACCTCTAATTAAATTTTCTAACGTTTTTAGGCTCTCTTATATTAACAAATACCATTAA
This sequence comes from Viscum album, assembly GCA_963277665.1. NCBI lineage: Eukaryota > Viridiplantae > Streptophyta > Magnoliopsida > Santalales > Viscaceae > Viscum > Viscum album. The sequence continues at coordinate 839,677,718 of OY728147.1, read as the reverse complement.
TGAGACAAAATTTCTTTTCAACCTTGATAATGCATATGTTGAAAATTTCAGTAACAGCTTCTTTAAATGAGATGTATAAATGTGAATTTATAATCTATTATCAAGTGAAAAAAAATTATTAGTGTACATATTCTCTTCATTATTCTATCATGTATTTTGCAAAAAACAGATGTGTGTTAATAATGGCATAAGTATATTGATATTCAGCGCTGACATACCCAATTACTTCTTCAACATCAATGCTTAATTTGGATAATAAAAAAACCATTTTTGAAGTAAAAAAAATGTGAATAGGTATTTAAAATATCGTCAAATTAAAAATTTCATTATGGACTATAATGTATTGTACAAATGAGTAATATATAATACCTATTCATTACTGAATTATCAATGTTCCATAGGCTGCAAATTTCTGAATTTTAGTTTCAATTAGAAAAATTCAAAGCATATACAACTAATTCTATGAATCATGCAAGTCTGGCATGTAAAAGGTCTATAGTGTCGATGGAAAGTTGGTGAAACAATTTCAAAATTTCAACAAATTTAACTAGTCCCATGTTATTATTTATTATTTTCGTTAAGCGCTTATGAGTCATTTGATCTTTTGATAGTGTTGACTTTTATTACTTCCTATAAAACTGTTTGTAATCAAATGTATAAAACAATTGGTATAGAGTGCAACTACTTGTAACTGATATCAATGAATCCTATTCGATAGTACTATTTGATAAACAAGTCATGAAATATGTTACTAAAATATCTACAGAGTTAAAACATTATTTGATACAGGTATCACTGCAGACCTTTTGACATGATGAAAAATAATAGTTTCTTCAATTTAAGTAACATTATATTTCATTTCATAATTAGGATGATGATGAGTATGGTTTTCCTATTGAATTAATTTTTTTCAAAAAAAAAAGTTATTGTTGTCTATTGATGTATCAAATTTCAATATTCCAAATCGTCACTGTTCAACAGAACAAAACACATACAAGGTAACTTTCATTAGTGACATTGAAATCTTCATCATCCATTTCAATGACAGCTTTATAGGCAATCATGTACTAGATGTTATATATTCCAAAATTGATTTATTTTGGTAAAGTGAAAAGCAGTATTCCTATTATAAAAATAATACATGATCATCAGAGTAGTGGTTGTTCAAGATTAAGTAGTGGGATTGAATAGACTGAGGTACAATCTTTTTCATTCAATTCATCTTATTATCACTACAATTAAACCAAAACTTACTATAATATTGATTTTATCCTTCCATCGTAGGATCATCAGACTACTGAATCTTTTTGAAATATTTCAAAGGTAGACTAATAATTTGAAATGTCAACTACAGTTTTATTATAAGTATAAGTGTTTATATGTTGTCTTCCATACATATGGTTTAGGAGTCCCTTTATTTATTTTGTTATTATAGCTACATCGACAAGAAATAATTTTTTTAACTAGGTTATGTATTTAGAAAAAAGTGTTTACAAAATATCTCAATGAGGATGTTTTCGAGCAAATTCATCATTTCTCTCTAGATAGTGTCAGTAATACAAGCCATGCTGAAACTCTATATATTCAAATGTTGGATAAACTAAAAGAAAAAACTGAAAAAATAACTGATATTTTCTACAGATATGAGAGGTAATACTACAATTGTGAATTCTTTCCAGTATTTTCTTATATGTTATCAGATTAGAAAATAACTTAAATTATAGTATTTCTTTTTGGTGTTTACATTTTCATAAATTTAAATCGATTATAAACTAAATTGATCACGAACTCATATGTGTCCACTTTTTCATATTTGGAAAATATTTTTAGGTTCCTATAATATTTATTCTTTCTCTTCATTATTGGGAACCTCAATATATGCAGAAACATAACCATATGTTGTAATAGTTATGGTGGATAACTTTTTTATCTTTTTTGCTATTACTCAGCTTTCTATGTTGTTTCATAAGCTACACTGTACATAATCTCTTTGTTTAAATATTTTGAGAAAACATTTAGATGTTATTATCTTTACTAGTATTTTAGGTTTTCATTATATTCTATGTATTAAATATTAATTCAAGGTTTTATTCTTGAATTTAATGCAACATGGTTTACTATAACTTCTTTTTGAAGATAACATCTTCTTGGGAAAGAAAAGTTGTGAGAGAATACATGAGTTGTGGAACATTTTCTATTGTCTTAGTCATTACATTCTTCTACCATTACTACATCTCAAATGTCCATCATGTATTTTGAAATTGGACCATGTAATTTTACAAAACAAATCAACGCAGTCAACTTAGTGCTTTATATTTCCTTTTTTCGTTATGGTAGTAGTGTGGATGAAACCCTATTAGAATGGAATCATTTTAGTTTGTGGACCATATGATCTGTAATTGGATAATTTTTTAGAGTAATGACACTATCAGGTATGGGTCCCCTATTTTAATACAATATTGTCTTCCTACCTTCTTTAATGCAGGTTTTCGAAGTTTGAGAAGCATTTTCCATTTTAACTCAGCAAAACTGCCTCTAAAACAGATCAACTGAATGACTACCTTTTTTCATTTTTTCATGATTGTATAACTGGCATATTCCCAAACTATAGTTCCATCTTCTACGACCATACAATGATGTTTACCATTAAATTATAGAATTAGATAATGCTAAAGATAATTTGATGTATCATATGTGTAGTCTATATATTATCAACTGTATATATGAAAATAGTTATGAACCATCCTTTTCTTATTTTATCTATCATTTGGGATTTGTAGGAAGCATTATATCCAATTATTAGTCTCTTTCTATTAAAGATTCATTTTTGGGATGATCATATTCTCAACTGCATTTTCCAATAAATTTCATTTATTTTTGGGTAATACTGCTTCTATATGTGACCAACAGACATCATATTCATCCTTCCTCTTTTGGAGCATGTAGCTTCTGGTTTTGAGGAGTATTTAAAAGGCACCCTCTGTTACTATCCCTAAATTGATTCAACTTCAATGCTGCCTCCCGGCCTCTTAATGTGTTCAACAACATTATCTTGGATTTTGGATGATTCTTTAGACACTGAAAATCTTATAATGAATCGTACATTTGAAACAAACATGTTCTACGATTTATAATTGGATTAATTTATAATTGAAATTACATTCTAATAGTGGATTTCCATTCATATTGCAAGAGTATTAAAAAAATGTTTTTTGATAAACATACCTTATGAAAGCACCCATGATTGGGTAAAAACATACCTTAAGGGAACAAAACTATTATGTTTTGTATTATAATCTATTTTCTATTACACAGATTTATAGTACCTTGCAAAAAACATAACTTATGGGAACTTATTCGATTGGATACATGAATTCAAATTTGTTTTCTTTTATAAAACGGGTTACTGAAATCGATATGGTCGATGTACTTAAGTGCATTTTCATGTGTAAAGTAGAGTAAGGAAATTATTTATTTAAAATATTCAGGGCGTAGATTAATTTTGTCTGGACATGGTTGTTATCAGTATAATGTTTAAGAATGGCATAATCCCGGATATCACACCATGCTGTGTATTTACTTGTAGATTTTTAAGAGGTTTTTTTAAAATTATGTTACTTGCTATGACATGGTTCCAAAAGAAATATCATTTTTTGTCACATATATTCAACTTAATCTCTCAGCAGCATACAATAAAAATTAAAAAAATAAGCCATGTGTGATTTGGATCTTTCTAATGTACATAGAGTTTTTTTACAATTTTTTTATAATAACATATAAAGGTTATTAAATGAGTTAATATATCCATGGGGTGGAGAAAACTATATCATTGTGGGTAGTGGATACACCCTTCAATTCATCTAACGTGTTTTTATATAATTAATTTTAAAATCAATTTTTATAATTATGTAATATGTTTTCATGAGCTAAAAAGGTATACATAATTATTTAATTAATTTAAATCTGAATAATTCATGACTATTTCATAACCTCTCGAAGTAAGGTAATTTTGTTAAATGTTTTATTTTTTTGAATGGGGCATCAAACTTGTGCATAGTGGGTTAAATTTGATTTGTTTTCCAAGTCAGTTTCTTTTTCTATTACAACTATTTATTCATGAAATATGTAAATTAATGTCGACTAATTCAAGGATGGTTTGATGCAAGAAATGTTGGTTAAGGAGGATGAAGAGAAGGCTACAATTCTTCTTAGGTTGCTTGAATGTTTGTAATCTTGATTCAAAATCCATTTCTATAATCTGAAACATATTACTACAATAGATATTGCTAAATATATAACTTTCAATGATAAAATTGTTAACTTATGTTCCCATTCATTTATTCTTTCAATTAGATATATTTCATCCTTATTTATTTGATATATATATGGTTGTTCATTATGTTACCCTTTTTTTCAAAATCGGTTACTAATACTCCTACATTCAAGGTGCTGCTCTTTTTTCCACCTATATGGGCCCACCAACTCAGTTTGTAGAAGAGGATCAACTTATTCAAAATACCATGGGAAAGAACCTATCCCCATTAATCCTATGGATCCATCTCATACCTCTAGGGAGCTTTAATTTCCTCTGTTTTGGGACACTGTATCATAGGTAAGATATCTCTCTTCTTCAAACATGGGCATGTCTACTTTTTATCCCTAGGATATCTTGTCTTCCATGGACATGTTTCTTTATATGAAGCATCCTTGGTGTTATTTGGTTGTCTTAAACACTGATTTATTGGTAGTTTAGACTCTTTTCCCTTTTCCTTGTCTATGGAATCAGTGAATGATTTCAGTAGTTATTAGTTAGCATTGCATCACTTTCTTATGTGAATTCCAACTACATCATTCTTGAATCCCATCATCAAAAATCATCCTTCATCCTTGTGGTGTAATGAATTATGAAAATCCAACATGATGCTACAAAGAATGGGAATAATTTTTTGGATCAAATTTTGAAGCTGTAAAAAAATTATTACATTGCTGGATTTATGAAGTTAGTTTTAATTAGGGGAGTTGATATTTCTTCTTTTGTGATTAATATTCCTTAATGCACCATTATGGTTAATTTATTGATGTTTATTTTATTCAATACTTTGACAATGATTAATCATTTTATAGCTGTGTTATAGGCCCATGAAATCACAAGATGTTTAAGAGTCAAGTGCAATAATGACATTGAATTTGTTACAACAACTTCAAATTTTGAGTCCCCTCAGGTATTAATTATTTTTCTCCATTGATTTTTTTATTCAATAATTGGTGAGGAAAATTCATATTTTTAGGCATGTGTATACTTAATTATTTTAGATTTATGCATGTTATATGGATAACAAGTGTCCTGCATTCTTGGGGCACATAATTGCAGGTGATCTGACATAGAGAGGAGCTTATGTGATTTTTGAGGAATTGAAATTTTAGATCTGTAACCAGTATATGTTTTTGGAAATATTTTTATGAGAATTCATTTTGTTTCAACTATAAATGTATAAAAAATTAGATGGTGAGGCCTCCAAGATACAGTTATTGGGATCCCCAAAAACATCAACAGAGATCTTCTGGTACACTATTACATCATGATTTACTATATATTATTACATGAGGTTTTTCCCTTTTCATACCATTTCTTTTAAAATTTATGATACGTGTTATTATTATTTTTTCTTTTTATTATTTTTAATCACTGAAGATATAATTTTAATTTTTTTTAGTTCTGATACACAAACTGTGGTAATGGGTTTTGGGATCATGTAACGCTAGAACTACTGTGACACATCCTTTGACGGGAGAATTTTCTATCATCCTACAAAAACATTCTATCCAGTACATATTCCTATAATGGGTTTAGATGATGAAGAATTCTGGAGAATTTGTGTTCTTTTCTATCTTAATTTTTCTCTTTTGTTTGTCACATGTTGTCTGTTACATTAAGATATATATCTTAATAAATGACTTTTTATTGTACCTTCTATTCCATTATATGTACCACTAATTTTTTCTTTTAAACATTTCCATTATTAATATTAATTAATATTTTTCAAAACTGGTATTATATTATTGATAATATGAATTTTTTTATAGTCTCATGCGAACGCATGAGCAGAGTACTAGTTAAATATTACAGTTATGGTTAAAATGGGTTTCTAGGGGGTAAAATAAAATGTCAAGGGATAAAATGATTTATAAACATGTACGGACAAATTTTATGGATGTATATTGTCTTTAGAACTAGTATAGTTTCACAATTTTTCATTTATAGCCTTTTAGAATGTGATGTTTTTGGGTATGCCTTTTTTATATAAAAAACAGTTGTGTCACTCTCCTCACTTATAAAAGGACACCCCCTATCATATCCTCTCCCCAAATCCAAAAAACCATTTTTAGTTGATACCTTACAAAATAACTTCATTAACTCTCAAATCACATCCTATAATCATTATCTTGGTCATAAATCCATCCTAAGAAGGATTTTTTGATAGATAAAAGAAGTTATATAAAGAAGATGCAACTTACCGAACAGAGCATTTTATTTTACTTGCCCCTAAACTACTGTAAATTATAATTAAAACATTAATATTAAATAAAATTAGTATATTTCTAATAATGTGAGGTTTTAATGTTAATTACATGACCTGAAACCATCTCCTCCCTCAATTGTGAAACAAAATCATTGATCATGTGTACGATGAACTACCGCCATGAAAACTGATGTTATTTGTTTTCCATCACCATTTCTCAAGGATGTATATAATTATGGATTTAATGTTTATATATGATACTTATGATATTATTATACAACTATAATTATATTAAAAATATATAACATCTTACTTCCCAACCTATTGGAAATATATAACGCCACTTGTGTGTACGGCAGACTACCGCCTCGTGAAGTAATGTGATGTGTTTTTCATTTTTTATATTTATATTGTGTTAAGTATATATTAAAATAATATATATGATATTTATAATATATTTATAAATTCTCAAATATTATATCACCAATATATTCTTCCTCCCCATTTTTTGGTGGATATGATAATGGCATCTGTGTGTACAGCAGACAAACGTCCCGTTAAGCGATGTGATTCATTTTCCTCTAACAATTTTCATGGAAGGTAATTAGGGTATATTTAATAAAAATATGTGACAAATATGAAAAATAAATTATGATATAATGGTTATTTATCATTCACCTATCATTCATTTCCTCCATTGAGAAAATGGATTTAGCATTCATGTTTGTGTATGGTCTACAGTCTTCAGGAAATGTGTATTTCATTTTCAATCAAAAAAATTAAAGGGATTAATATTAATAAATATATAAAAAATATATATTATATTTATATCATGGTTAAATTTTTTGAGATTATAGAAATATGATCATTTTATGAGGACTAAAAATAAAAAATCCAAACATACAAGAAAGGAAAAACAGTTATTACCTGAAACATGATTTTCACAAGGACATATTAGAAAGCATACAATAAATGGTTAGAAGTAAATAAAATGTGTTTGTATATATATAATTATTTTTATTTAATATAAATATAGTAAACTTATATATATTTTTCATAATTTTTTATTGTTTTCAAATTAATTTCAAACCTGACGTATGGGATTTCCATCTCACTTTTATTTTCTGTGAGATACGTGCCATATTCACCTTGTGTTTATTTTATGTGCTCAATATACTGAAAATAAATTTATTTTATAATTATTATATTTAAAATTTTTAGTATTAAAATATCTATTTGAGTATATATCTTTCATTGGGTATATGGTTCAAATGTTACCAAAGTGGTACAAGATTTTTTGTATCAATTTTCTTTGCATGAGACATATGTTGTGTTATGAACCTGTCTTCTTTTATGTGGTGTATATACAGCCCCATTGGAATTTAATATCATGAAATTATTTAGTATTATTACTTTTTACATTTAATTTAATTTTATTCTTTCTTGGGGGTTGAAATTCAATGTCACCAAAGTGACAGTGGATTTATAATACAAATTAATTATTTATCTAGATTATTTCTGTTTGCACTTCTAGTGATGAAATCTTATAATCCATATCTCATGAAACATATTAAATTTCATATCCTAGAGTTATTTCATAATATTAAATGGTTTCCTTTCATTTTAATCTTGTTATATTCTTAATATTATGAAAGAATGTTTTTAATAAAATTATTCTAAATTTATCTCTTTTGTCAAAAACCATTTTTTTTGCAACAAATAGGTTTTATATAAAAATAATTCAATTTTTTTAACACTGTCTAAATTTTTTAAAATTCACTTTTACCCATGTTTTAATTTAATTTTTTTAATGAATCTTCAAGTCGTTTACAAAAACAATACCCTTTTTTCTTTTACCAAAAATGTGAAAGGAATTTTTTATTTAACCTATATGGCATTGAAAATATTTTCTTTCATCAAGACTAACTCATCATTTTAATGAATACTTTATAAGATTCCTATTTTTTTAAATGAAAATTATTTCAAAAATAATTTATGATTACTTTTATTATCAAAATAGAAAGGTTGTTTTCCTGAAAAATTTTTTAAATGATTTCTAAACCTAACTATATAAATTTTCATGATTATATTAAAATAAAAATATTTTGATAGTGTTTCAGGTTTTAAAATGAAAATTTTAAAGATTAAATTATATATTAAACAATAATTGATATTAATGATATTCAAAAATAATATTCCATATAATATAATATCTTTTATGTTTCTTATGATTTACCAGGGATAATATTGAATTATATTATCCTTATTATTTACCTAGATTGTTATATTTTATGTTAATGTAATGTTTATGATATGCAGTTGTTTTTTATGTGTTATGCTATGGTGAATTACAAAATGTTAATGAAATCCGTTTTCTTTAAATGAGTTATAATGTGATGACAAGATAAATTTTTTATAATATTAAAAATCACATTACTATGGGTTTCATTATAAGATGGGTGGGATCTATATCTCCCACAAATTAATTGTGTAAAGGTTTATATCTCATGAAATTATAATGGGAAACAAGTCAATGGGATTAATCCACTATGGGAAATAGTGGATTCTCAATCCACTATGGGGATCAGTGGTGTCCTAATCTACAATGGGAAACAAATGATATGTCATGATCCACTATATTGATGGTCTTGGTAGTTGACCTTGAAAATGAAATGGTTCTCTATATTTATGATGGTACCACACTTTTATGACATGATCCATTGGATAATTATTTTATTATGATTATTTCTCACTCTTAAATGTCCTGTTTTATGAAATGATAATGTTTTATACCACGAATATTGTTTATGATCTAGGAAAATTTGTCTATGAACATCATGATTTATATTCATAATCACATTACCTAATACTTTTCCTGTGTTTTCATTTTGTCACTAATTGATATCTTATATATTTTAAATTACTAAGCATTTGAGCTCTCCATTTATTATTTATACTACCTGAATATAGAAATAGTGGTTTATGTATGGTATACCTGAGAGGAGTATGATGTGAGAAGTTTTTTGTGAGGGAAATTAAAGATCTTTCATGAAATTAGAATATTTTGTTTCTAGTCTTCAAAGACACTATCATATTATGGTTCATGGAAATGTACCAATGAAATGTGTTTAATATTAATCTAAAATATGTGATATTTTTCATTAAAAATCCAAATAGATACCATATAGTGAATACTCAAAGATCGCCTTCAATAGGTCAGGGGTTGGTGACTAGCACTATATAGGCATATCACACACAAGAGAGACATCATCCTAATGTTCCTATATACACACAAACATCACCAAACAATGAATAATCTGAAATGTGATAAAACTAAAAACCAATCATTAACACATCTAAAATCCAACCATCAAAGTATGAAAAACTGTATTGGAAATAAAATTTTCCCAATAAAACCCCCAGCAAAGAAACTAAAAAAACATTCATACCTATAAAGTGGGTGTGGAATGTTGTAAATAAAACCATATAATCACACCTCAGTATTTAATATTCAATAATCCTTTCACAGTACTAGTAAATCTAATACTTAATCAAAAGCTTGATTGTCTTCATAATACATGAAACTTGCAGGAAAATCCCATTTTGGGGTGAGTATAACAATACCCAATAGGACACCCCAAAATAGCTAAGAATATAGAAATCAGAATATTAGTCAGATATTCGCAGGTATATGTCAATGAAATTTATAACAAGAATATCAATATATACTCAGAGTGGATGCACAGTCTCAAGACAAGTCACAAATACAATGAAACCCGATGATTCCTGATTTTAGGTTTTAAAAATCACTCATCTGGGAGAACAAACTCCCTGAGTCCGATAGTACTACTGGAATCCATCTAATACATCATTTTTTCCTCTGGAATTGGGGATGACCTCATTGATTGAAGGTTCAAAAATTCCAATTAGCTTCTAACAGGTCTATTCGTAGAACTGGAAACATCCAATGATTCCATATCCATTTGGACCTACTTTCCAAAGGTAGGCGCTCATTAGTTGTGGACTGATGAGGCTTAGGAATTTTTATTGGTTGAGAGGATGGGAGGTCGGACTCATCACACCTTTTTAGGGGAATTATTGTCTACTCTAGGACTCTATTTATAGATTTAAGTTATGTTCATGAATCCTTATTACATTACCAAGTATAAAATGGGCTTTCCTTTAGATCTGACAATCAATGATTGAATATGTAGGAAATTTAGAGAATCTTTTATATGTATTCGAGGTTCTTCATCGATATATAATCATCTGTATTTGTTAGAGATTCTTAGTTGATGGTATCCTTAAATAAATAAAAGACTCTTGGTCATTATGATGACCATACTTGTTTTAAAGACACTCAGTGGGGCACTTGACGTTTATTGTCATTCAGGAGGGCATGGATTATTTAAGAGTTGGGATCATACCCGATGATGGGATACATACGTATCCTTTATTTTGGGAAAGGAATCAGAACCCACCTAGTTCGAGTAAGGGAGTATGATGTTTATGCATGATTGATGGCTCAACGAAAAGATGTCATGATTACTTTTACACTCTATGCTCACGTGAGTCATGCTCGGTGTGAGAAAAAAGAGGTATTGGTAAAAACTAGACAATTGTGCCATGAAATATGAAATCATAAGAAATGATGTAGGGATTATGTATGTATGACTTCCCAAATAGATGAGGATTAAGATTTACTTCAAGGAAGAAATCCATGAACAGGGTCTATAAAGGTATATCTGCTTCATGGAGATTTGGATACTCTAGTCTTGGGGATTACTCCTAAGGAAGATTCCCAAGTTAGGAGGGGGCTTATGATTGAGTTTTACTCCTGATAAGGAAGCCTAGATCAAAGGGAAATTAAGACTGGGGATTACTCCTGAAAAGGAGGCCCAGGTTAAAGGGATTTAAAAATTAAAGGGACTTGGGGATTACTCATAATGATGAGGCCCATATTTGAGACTGAGGATTACTCTTGAAAAGGAAGCCGAGGTTAGGAGAATTATGGTTGGGGATTACTCCTAAGGAGGATTCCCATATTTTGGAATTTTCCCTGGGTCTTATTCCTGAATAGGAGGCCCAGGTTAAGGATTCTCTCATCTTAAAGGATGAGGTTAAATGAATGAAATCTTAATCTTTAGTGACATAAAGATGTGTAAATCACTAGGTTTTGAGAGATGTTCCGCGGAGTTCCTTTCAGATAATGAAGCCAAATCATGAAATCATTCCATAAATGGCATTGAAGAATGTCTTGAAGACTGATTCTTGAATAGGAGAGGTGGAATGGAATAAGAGGGATGAAATGGGCAGGAATGGCACCCAAAAAGATAGGGGCGCACAAGTCCTCGCAGGCACACAGGTACTGCGTGGGCGCGCAAGTCCTGGGCGCGCAGGTATACCTGCACGGTACATGGTTACTTGCATGATTTTCAGCCCTTAGAGTAATATTTGGGCGATCCTTGATCAAATCATTTATAATTATTCATAGAGGCTTTCCAGAAGATGGCGCACAAGTTATGGTGAAGAAGTAGTGCGGCGTGCAATTGTGTCCATTTCCCTTAAGGGTAAAACACTTAGACGCGCAAGTGTTAGTGAATTCTAACACTTAGACCTTACTCCTCCTATTTAGACCTTCCATTCAAGGTAATGAATTACCTTATAACCATTCGGAAGACCTGAAGAACAGAATTGGGCGTTCAGAGCTCTATATCTGAATTCTGGAAAAAATGCTCCCAAAATGGGGGGATCACAAGGTCTATTTATAGGCTTCTGAAGACCCTGGGAGGTTATCACTTAGGGCGCGCAAGTCACTTGCACAACAATTAAGCGGCGCGCAAGTATATTTGTGTGACAGTAAGGGAACTTGTGCGACCATAAGTCCTTTCACTCATTTTTCATTCATTTGTCGATTTTTTATGTTTTCTTCAAAGGATGAATCACTTTGGGCGAATTCATTTCCCTTTCCATTCCTTTAGAAAATGTGATGAAAAGGAGCATTAACAAAAGTCCCCCCTCAGAGTTGGATCTGGAGAAAAAAAAGGATTTGAATCTGAGGAAAAAGAAGAAAACCAAGGAAAATGCGGTGCGCAGGTGTTCACCGCGCAACTGTCATCGCATAGGTGAGAGGTGCGCAGGGCTGGACCACGCTGGATGGAGCATGTTGGCTGTAGGCATGCAGGTGGGCAGCCTGGCCTATAAATATGCACTCATTTGTCGCGTAGAGCACTGATTTACTGATTTTCGAGCTCTCGCCACGCAGGTCACCTTCGCCACGCAAGTTGCTCGTTTTCCGCTATTTCTTCACTGTCGCACAGTTGTTAAGGTATTTGGCCTTGCGCGGTTATACTTGCATGCCAAAAACTAGCGCGGAACATGAACACTTGCGCGACACATCCATACTTGAGCTCCAAGTTTAGACTTGCGCGCCTTAATGCCCTTTCTATTTTTCTAAATTTCTTCACAAATTTTATGAAAAACAAAACCCATTTAAGAGTTAATTTATTCAATTTTTGTGCAGATTCAATGGCTCCAAGAAGAATTGGAATGACTGATGAACTGGAAAGTAAAAGAATTGATGAAATGACGGATATCATTGGCCATTATTATTATACCATCTTTGGTAGCACTCTCCTAGATTTGGCTAAGTATTTGAAGAAATTTCCCTTTCATTTCCCACAAAGAACTTATCTGCCTTTGTACAGTTATGGTCATCTGCGAGAAGTCACTATTCCAGAAGCAATGAACTATCTCCCATTTTTGTGGGTTCAGAGTTACACCAACTTTGCTTCAAAAAGTATCTCATGTGGAGGAGGATTTATAAATGCGCGAACAGTGGAGAAGGCCCACATGATGCATCATAGCCCTTGTATGCCAGATCTGAAACCTTATAAGCCTGAGCTGCAACAACATTGTCATCCTTCAATCTTCCGAAATGCTCAGATGGATCAATCCAAAGGCTGGAAGAAAAGTTGGAACTTCCATCCTGTGGGAGATCTGAAGCCAGCATGGATGTGGGCATACTGGGTACGACAAACTTGTGCGGAGTTTTTTGATGATTTGAAAGGAGTTGCGATATACGAAGCTGTCTGGGTTGGGTAAACATATGATTACAGACATGATAACTTCGTGCCGGAGATACTCAGTCACCGAAGCCCAGAAACCAATTATTTCTATCTGACTCATGGAGAAGTAGGCATCAGTCGATGAGATGTCCACAGGATCCTAGGGGCTCTCATTTTGGGCGATATGTATGATGAATTCATTCCTCCCATGGAGACTTGGAATGATTCAGTGAAAACTCCTTCTTTGGATCGAGAATTATTTAAAATCTTCCACATACTCAAGATTTCAGAGACCTATTTAACTCATTCTATAGAAGATATTCATCCAGAGGAGTGGATGAATATATTTCTTATTGAGAAGAAAGAGAAGGAGACAAAGGAGAAGGATCCGAAGGAAAAAGGATCTAAGAAAAAGAAATCCAAGGATAAGAGGCCCACCAGTCCTACTACCTGCCCAAAACTTGAGAAGAGGGGTGCTTCGAGCACATTCTGGCCAACTCTAGAAGCAGGATAGTTTGAGAAGTGGGTATATGAAGTGAATCAAAGGATCCCAATGAAAACTCGCCTGGCAGGCTTCTTGGTTTTGTGGCTCATCATTTATCTCTTGCCAGTCAGGGATTCGAAGGGAGGCATCAGGCTAGGGACCTTCGTTATTGCAGCAAAGTTGGCTGAGGAAAAAATGGTTGGGTTGGATTCCCCCATTTTATCAAATATTCACAAGAGTTTACTTCATGTCTTCATGGTAAAATATCCTTTAAGAATAGTGGGACCATTCCAAGTTTTATGGGGATGGATTGCCACTCACTTCAGGACTTACAATGTACATAATGGATTGCAAATTCCTAGAAGTTATTGCAGGCCGGCAGTGCAGGAATTCTTCAGAGATGCCCCATTATATCTTAATGCCTATGACATGAAAGTGAGGCATAGCATGTTTAAGGAATTCAACTTCTTTCACTATGGAAATCCGCCAACCGGGCGGTTTGTTGATGATGGAACCGCCCACTTGGATTTGAGGGCATACATGCTAGCTTGTAGAGATGGTGTGCTAGTTGCCAGGATTGACGGATAAATTATATGTGCGGCCTGTCCTCCATATATATTTTCACATCAATTCATGTGTCTGCAACAAATTCATGTATCTCCTCCAGTACATGACAGGTTAGAACAACATCCAATGGTTGCTCGGCAACTATGGTTGTTGACGTCAAGGGAGAAGTCTGGGGCGGTATTTGATCTACCTATTGAAAAGGCGGCATATACCTTGACTACATGGTATGCCGAGCACTGGATAGAATCATACCCTAAAGGGGTGATGAATCACACAGTTTATCAGGTGGGGAAAAGGAAGATGACTATAGATAAAGGAACCCTTCCTCATGAAGGTGATGCTTCCCCACCTGAAGCTGATTCTCCAGATTCCTCTTCTAGGACTGGTTCAAAGGATTCCCAAGACGGGGATGATGAGGCACAACAAGTGGAAAAGTGGCCTCATGCCCGATATAATCCTCCAGTCAGAATCAAAAGACCCACTCCATCAACTCCTGATGAGTTACTTCATAGGGGTAATTTAAGCACTACTACTTTATAAAGCAATAAGCCTTATTTTATTATTCTCTATCTATAGTTGCAGGATCTGGGAAGAAACTGAAATCAAAGATTGTAGGACCTTCCTCGTAGCCTTCATATCTAAGACCAGAGGCTGTCCAAACATGGAAGAGTTTATACTGTGGTGATTAAACTACCTGGCTAGATTTATGCGAGGGGTTACACCTCCCTGGAATAGGGAATCTTCTGGCATCTATGGACATCAATTTTGAGAATAACCCCGATGAAGTGCAGATTTATATCAGAGAGCTGGAAAAGCTCATTTATGCCACTAATGAGTCCATTCATGTCACCAAGTAGGTGAATGAATTTATATATCGTGGCGCCGTTGAGGGGACTGATGAGGAGTGGCATGATTATGTATCTCTTTAAGATGTAAGTTTTCTTTCCTTATTTTCTTCGCAACTTGATTTCAATTGAAGATTTGTTATTCAAGGAAATTTTTTTCCTCAATTTTCAGCTTTCCAAAACTATTGAGGTTCCTTCTCTTAAGAATAGCCTTGGTGGTACTGACATCAGGGATGTTGCGGAATCTCCTAGCGAACCGGGCGAGATATCTCCAGGCCAGCAGGCCATGAATGAGTAGTTGGATATTGCCTTACATTCTCCAATTCAAGTGCCAATAAGGGAGACTGTTGAAACTCCTAAAAAGCCAAATGGACAAAGGCGAAAAAGGAGTAAGTCCACCGCTAAACGCTTTATCAGTAGTAAAAATTCCTTTGGAAAATCATGAATTTTAAATCCAGAAAAAGTTTACTCATTTTCCTTGGGATTATAGGTGCTTCTTCAATTTACCCTCTGAGGGAAGGGACTGATCCTCCTTTAAGGACCATAGAGGGTGCTTTGGAACAAACTCAAATTCAGGCTGACTTGGCTGTTTCTAAAAAAGAGCCAACATCTATTCCCAGTAATGCTCCTGCTTCTGTTACAAGTAGAGAAGAACCTGCACCAGAATCATTGGCGGCTGCAGCAACCGAATCTGCCATCCTTCCTGAAGAAGCTCTCTAGGGTCAGGGGCCACAGAATGAGGGTTCCCAAGAGGACACATCAAATTCTCCCACCGGTGAGACGAACCAGGATTCTGAAATATCATTGGATGAAATGATGAATCGTGGCATGTATTTAGAATAATTTTATGATCATTCTAAGTTATCATGTGATTTAGAAGACCTTGGGCGTGAGTTTTATCCTTCACCCAATAAATTTTCTTATAATTTACACTTCTAATCATGATTGAAAATAATATGCATTTCCATCCATAGAAGCTGCTAAACTTCCAATGCCTGAAGAGGGTTTGGACATTGATGTCAACCCTACTATTGCAGAAACATTAGCTCAAGTGGAGCTAAACCTAATAAACCCTCTAGAGACCCATCTTGAAGATCCTGTTGAAACTGGGAAAGATGGGGAAGAGTCTTCTCAAGCAGTTGATCTACTATTAGGTAATGATTGGACAATGTTTTCAAGATAGGCAACCAACTTCCATTATTCTATGAAACTAACCATACTTTTAATTGATCAAATAGGGCTATAAACTATAATTGCTAGAACTAGAGGTGAATTCTCAACCTCTTCCAAAATAGTAGTAGAAGGTGAAGCAACCAGGGTTAGGGGGGAAGGAGCAGAATGGGGCACTTTCCTAAGTGAATTAATCCCATATTACATGCACCCCTATGATGATGATGTTGAATCAGACCCAGAGGTGCTTAAGGCGCTCAGCTTTTCATTATGCAAGGAATGTAACAACATATGGAAAATCATATCTGAGGTGCCTTTAGAAGAGCTGTCATCAAAGATTTCCCAGTTTTCTCCGCAGTTCGTCATGCTAGGACTTGGCGGTTTTGGATACCAAGAGATCTATACCGCGGTGAAACAAGTCATCTTAAGAAGGGAGAAGGAACGAATATGCCGTGAAGATCTGACCAGGGTGAAACTGTCAGTCAATATCAGTAAGTTTGAGGCTATAGTATCCTGAGCTGAAGATGACTATGCTGCCAAGATGAAAGAGCTGAAGAATAAGATCAAATATAAAGTCATTCAAAAGGTGCATATTTAGCAACAGTTAGATGTTGGTACTGGGGAACACGACCAACTCAATAATTCACTGGAGGGAACTCAAAGGAATGGTATCAAAGCCATTGCGGATGCCAATAAATCACTCCATCAGGCTGAAAAGAGTGATGTTGGTCGAGTGCATGAGCTTCATGTAGCTGCTGATGAAACTTGGGATGCGGTTCATCAATTGAAGACTTATGTTGAAAAACTTTTTTAATTTCCTGAAAAAGATAAGAGACTCCAATTTGTGGATGTCCTTCTAATTATTGTGCATCAAATGGAAAGAATTGTTTCATCTTCAATCACTTGTGCATGTATTTTCCTGCTACCTACTTTAAATTTTACCTAAGCCAATGGGCCTAGTAAGCACAAATTGATTTTTACTAGGATTAATGTAAATAACCCTACAAACTTTGAATCTTTTAATTGCTCAATATTACCTAAATTATACAAAATGTATGTTTAGTGAGCTGGAACATGACTTTTATTCAGAGTTCCTTTGTATTTTGTGGGCAGTTTAATGTCATGCACGTCGGACATAAAGAGGCTACTGTTTAAGGTCGAAATAGCTTTGATCTAAATGGATTAGAATTGACTCAATTCCTTGAAAATATATCTGAAAACACATTACCATACCCAATTATGAGGGAAAATATGTAAACTACTTCATAAGAATATTTGAATCTGAGGAATGTTATGAAAAAGAGCTAAAAGGAATTAGAAGAAGTAGTTTCCAAGAATGATGTTACCATTATTTAACAAACCTGATTGGGGGTTGAATTATGCAGGGCCACCTAAGGGCATTGGCTGCACAGTCAAATAAATAGTATCTTTCGGATAACATGTTTGTTATGTAGACTGTTTATGCAAGGCTGCCTAAGGGAACGTGCTGCATAGTCAGGCAAAAGAACTCTCAGAAATTTACTTTCCTGGTGCTAAATAGCCAGTGAAAGTTTATGAAGAATCAAATTTTCCAAAGTATAGAGTTTGCTGTATGGAAAGAGGTACTTGAATATGGAGAAGATATTTACCAACAAGATTATCAAAGAACAGGATGAATATCACTCCTATGAAGGTCTGACCCAAACGTAGGGAAGGAGAATATAAACCATAGACTTAAATACTTTCAGATCATGAGAAAGGATATGGGAAAAGTATGTTAAGGATGGCTATTTTTGCAGATCCCTACATATTGTCATTAAGACAAATAAGAAAAAAAGTCTTTCTTCCCAATAATGAAGTTACCATTATTTAACAATCCCGTTAGGGGGTTGAATTTTGTAGGGAAACCTAAGGGCATTGACTGCGTAGTCAAATAATAGCATCTTTTTGCTAATAGGTCCGTTATGTAGACTGTTTATGAATGGCCGGCTAAGGGCACGTACTGCATGGTCAGGAAAAAGGACTCTCATAATTTCAGGACATTTGTGATTAAAAGTCAAGAAAAGGGTTTTGAAGATATAGAAGTATTCAAGATTAGGATTACGACACATAAAGATGGGTATTGTCCAATGTATGCAGAGATACACAGATCAATGCTAACAATAATCATGTTGTGGCTGGGTCCTGAATGGGAATGTTGGACTTCACTATGTATCCCATAAGGATGGGAATCAAGCCATACATAGTTCTTGAACAACAGTTTAACGTCGTGTGGGACAAAAGGATTAGAGATCTCAGTTTAGGGTCATAGATATTGGACCATTATAAGAAATACACAGTGTTTATTTTCCTAGGGACTTTTCAGCCAAGGGACTGAAAGTGGAATTTGGGGTTAGGGCCAAAAGACTTAGTGCTGGATTCGAGGGACACTCGAACGTTCCTACGTATCCCATAAGGATTGGAATCGAGCCCACATAGTTCTAGAAATAACCTATGTAAAAATTCGGTTCATACATGTGATGGGTGAAAGGGGATTTTAGTGCAATGATGGTTTAACCTAAGATAAAAGGTTTGGGGATTTCCATGTGTGCACGTAGTCTTTGGAATGAAACATGATTGAAAAATCAATGTAAATAATGGTTCCCTCTAAGGTGAGGGTATCAAGGAATGTTGTAGTTTATTGTCATACATGACAAAAAGGGTTGTATAGTTTAACATCATATAGAAAGGATGAAAGTGAACCAATGTAAAGATATTGATTCTGGGGACAGTTTCACGAATCAACATCGTATGAGATTGGTTTTGGGCTTTAACCTTGGGAGGTTGCCTACCTACCCATCCTGGAAGGAAAGGATCAAATTCCATGTAGTTCAATTAAATAATGAATTAGTGATCAAGTTGTCCTTGGGGATAATGAACTAAAAAATAGTGTTGGGACTTATACATGGTTAGTAGCCCAGAGAGAGTGTTATGGTTGACGTTTTCTCTAAGCTCATGTGAGTCATACTCGGTGTGAGAAACGATAGGCAACAAAAACCTTAACGATGCACAGTTTAATGTCATGTAGGACATATAAAGGGACTATGCAGTTTAAAGTCTTGCAGTTAGGACTATTGGTGCTGCACAGTTTAGTGTCATGTAGCAGGTACAAAGTAAAGTTTAATGTCATGTAGGATGTATCAAAGGACTTTTTGTACAGTTTAGCGTCATGTAGTTTGGACAATGGGGAAAATATATTTTAATGTCATGTTGGAAAAAAAGAGGACTGTGCAGTTTAATGTCATGCAGTAAGGACAAAAGAGTAAACCATTTAACGTCATGTTGGATGTATTATGGACTTTTTCATAGTTTAACATCATGTTGGACGAAAAAGGAACGATGATGTTTAGCGTCATGTTGGACGTAAGTGCAAATATTTTAACGTCATATGCATGGACCGTTGGTTATGTAGTTTAACGTCTTGTTGGACGTAATGGAATTCAATATAGTTTAACGTCATATAGCAAGGACAATGAAGGGGGACACAATTTAACGTCATGTTGGATGAATTAGGGAACTTTTTCACAGTTTAACGTCGTGTGGGACGAAAGTAATACAAATAGTTTAAGGTCATATGTATGGACCATGGATGATGTAGTTTAACGTCATGCTGGATGTAAGGGACGTGAAAGTAGTTTAAGGTCGCATGCATGGACCGTAACTGTATTTTGTGTTCATACAAAATATTTCTTCAAAAATCTAGCATTGGTTGGAGTGGTGATGAGTTCTCCATCCATTGAGATTAATGAATAAACTCCATTGGAGTAGACCTTATGTATTGAGTAAGGTCCTTCCCATTTTGGCTCAAGATTTGGATTTTTCTTTCCTGGTATCATTGGAGTTCTAAGAACTAATACCAATTCTCCCTGAGTGAATGAACAAAGACGAACCTTTTTTTAAAAGCTTGTGCTATTTGATTCTAATAAACTTCCATGTGGTGCAGAGTGCACAATCTTTTCTCATCTAACCTTTCCAATTCATCCAATCGCTTTTGAGATTGTTCACCTGTAGATGATTGATCACGAATGGATACTTTGAGCGAAGGTAATTGAACATAAATAGTCAAGATGACTTCCCTTCCATATACCAGTGAATATGGAGTTGACCGAGTTGCAGTGCGGGTGGTAGTCCGATAAGCCCATAAAGCATGAAAGAGTTTATCAGGCCATGATTTCTTATCTTTATTCACCATCCTTTGCAGTATATTTGACAGAGTCTTGTTGAAAGCTTCTATCTGGCCATTGGCCGCTGCATGATACCGAGATGAATGATTGGATTTGATGTTGTATTCTTGATACAACTTCTTCACCTCAGATGAACAGAAGTTGGTGCCATTGTCCGTCAATATGGTATGAGGGACACAAAATCTGGTAATGATGTTAGACTTGATGAAGCTAACAATGCATTTAGAACTGAATTCCGTAATAGGTATTTCCTCTCCCCATTTAGAAAAGAAATAATTTTTTGTAAGAATATACTTAACCTGCTCGGCCGTAACTGAAGGGTAAGGTCCCACCACATCCATTCCCCATGTGGAAAATGGCCATGAGTATTTAGCTATATGAAGCAACTCTAGAGGTTGATGAATGAAGTTGGCATGTACTAGGCATGAATGACAGTTTTTGTGAAATCAACACAATCTTGTATCATTGAAGGACAAAAGTATGCAAGTCTTCGAATCTGATCAGACAGTCTATGTCCAGACTGGTGGGCACCACAGACTCCTGTATGCACTTTTTCATGAAAACCACTGTCTCTTCACCATCAATGCATCTGAAATGAACTCCATCAAACCCACGCTTGTAGAGAATTTTCTCTAGGTGATCTGGGCCATCATAAAGAGTAAAGTTGACCACGTGTCACCAGATTTGTTCTTTCCCGGCTCTATCAGGCAGAAGTGTTCTATTTTTAAGGTATTCCCTGATAGGTGACATCCATCCTGTAGCATGACCATAAGGTTCAGGAATGGGACTAATTTCATTAATTTCCTCTGTTCTGGCTTGAACATAAGTTTAAATTGTATGAAGGTGGGAAATACTGATGGTTGTCTCATCCCGATCTGGATCTTCTAGAGCTGTGGCTATATTAGCCAATGCATCAGCTTGGGCATTTTGTGATCTTGGGACATATGAAAATGTCGGTTCCGAAGGGAATTCCTCCATTAACTCTCTAACGTATTCATAAAAAGGGATTAGTTCTTCTTTTCTGATGGCATAATCCCCATTCACTTGTTTGATTACCAGGTCTGAATCCCCTTTCACCTTTAAGTGATTCACTTATTATTGAAGCGCCAACTCCAATCCTACAATGAGATATTGGTATTCCGCTTCATTATTTGTACCACCTTCCCACAATAAGAAGGAATAAGGTAACACTACCTTTTCTAGATAAATGAGTACAATCCTTAAGCCAAATTTGTTGAATTTAAGATTTTTCCATTTTCCACCCTGTTGGACTTCTGGAAGCACCATCAAAATACATTTACCATGCCTGAGGACTTTCATGATTAGAGAAGACTTCCTCATCATGGAGTTCAATATCTGAAGATGTGTATTCAAATGAAGGCTGTTCTGCCAGGAAATCAGCCAGATATTGGCCCTTTATTGGCTTTTGAGACACATACTGAATGTCGAATTGCTGCAAAATAACTGCCCACCTTGCCAGACGTCCTGTAAGCATTGGACGACTAAGGTAGAATTTGAGAATATTACTGCGAGATACCAATTGGACCTTGTGATGTTGCAGGTAGTGTCTCAACTTCTGAACTACAAAGATTAATGCCAGGAAGAACTTCTCAATACTTGAATACCGGGTTTCTTCTTCAAGCATAGTCTGACTGAGGTATTAGAGGCTATTTTCATTCCCATCATCATTCTTCTGAGCAAGAAAGACTCCCAATGATCTCTCTAGAGTTGTCCCATAGAGGATAAGTGGTCTTCCTTCAACAGGTGTCATGAGTACCGGTGGACTCAAGAGGTATTTCTTGATAATATTAAATGCTTCTTGACATTCTTCAGTCCACTGGTATG
This sequence comes from Viscum album, assembly GCA_963277665.1. Classification (NCBI taxonomy): domain Eukaryota; kingdom Viridiplantae; phylum Streptophyta; class Magnoliopsida; order Santalales; family Viscaceae; genus Viscum; species Viscum album. Next base: position 839,655,017 of record OY728147.1, on the reverse strand, counting down.
GGACCCCCCTTCTTCATCAATTTGGTGAAGGGTAAACTTTTGCCTGCCAAATTGGCGATGAAACGCCGAATATACGCTATGTTTCCTTGAAGTCCTCTTAATTTATTCAAATTTTGAGGAGGTGAAATACCAAGGATTGACTTTGTCTTCTCAGGATCGACTTCAGTATCACGATGGCATACAAAAAAGCCGAGAAATTTCCAGAGGTTACCCCAAAAGCACATTTTAAGGGGTTCATCTTCAAATTATGTTGTCGAAGCATGCGGAATATGACTTCCAAATCAGCCAAGTGATTAGAACATTGTTTGGATTTTACCACCAAATTGTCCACATATCATTCAATAAACTTCCCTAAAAAGGGTTTGAAGATACGATGCATGTCACGCTGATATGTTGCGCCTGCATTCTTTAAGCCAAAGGGAATTACCCATTAGCAAAACACACCCCGAGGGGATATAAAGGCTGTGGATTCCTCGTCTTATAGGGACATTCATATTTTATTATATCCGGAATATCCATCCATGATGGAAAGCGATTCATAGCCTTTTGTTGCATCAATCAAGAGTTCTATAATCGGAACTGGGAAATCATCCTTAGGATAATACCGATTATGTTCTCTGAAATCGTTGCAACCTCTAATTTGTTTGTTCTTATTCTTTACAGGGACAATATTAGCCAACCACTTGGGATACTGAACTTCTCTAATGAAGTTAGCTTTGATAATCTTATCCACTTCAGCTTCAATTTTGGAATAATAAGTTGGGTGTGTTCTTCTTGCGGCTTCCTTAAATCCTCGATGTTCTTCTGGTAAACCCAAATGATGAGTAGCAACATCAGGATCAAGCCCGGGCATCTCTGTATAGTTCCAAGAAAATATGTCTCGATTGTTATTTAAAAAGGAAATATACATCTCATGTTCTTCAAGAGTCATAACCGCACTGATTAATGTGGGGTGTGGATATTCTTTTGTACCAAGATTTATTTTTCTAAGTTCATCCACAGTGGTAGAGATGCCCTCTTCAAATGATGGAGGAGCATCTCTGAGATCTTACTCTTCTTCTTCAACATGTGTTATTTCTTCCGTTTCTACTTGCATAGTAGATGGTGAAGCATAATTTTCATGATCAGAAGAGATGTCAAAATTTTCACATCATGAAGAAGAAGCTTCTATTTCCAACCCGATTGATGATGAATGGTCTTCTTTGGGTAATAAAGAGGAGATGATGTATTGAGAATCGACATCATTGTTCACCTCTAATTTTTCTATAACTTCTTTTGGACTGATTTGAGAAGTATAGAATTTTTGGATTTCAGCAGATGAAATGAAGACGTCACCATTTGTGCTTTCATCACTGCTTGGTGGGTTACCAATTTCTCCCATGTTGTCTGGCTCGATTTCCGTAATTGACATTATGGATCTTTCCATAAGAGTATTTTGATTTGGGTCTATCTTGTCAATTTGACTGATAGGTAACACATAATCTGTACTCACATGTGTAAATGGATTTAGTGGAATCTTCTCCAAACCATATGGAGCATTAACTTTGGTAATCTCCTTTGTTGTGGATTCCTCCATTCCCCTCATGTGGTAGAATTCTTCCTCAATCTATTGAGATTCACATGTTTTGAACGGGTCCTTATCACCATAAAATGTCCCAACATGACCATAAAAACAATATTTGAGACATTGATGGCACGATGAATGGATAGCTTCATGCCGATGTAGCCAGGGTCTTCCAAGCAAGATGTTGAAGGCTGAGTCTTGATCAATAACCATTAAATTTGAATTGGACACAAGATCTCCAAACTGAGTTCTGAGTGTAATCTCTCCCAGTGGTTCTTGTTCATTTTTATCATAGCTTTATAACATCAAAGTAGAATGAGATAAATCAGATTCTGTGAGGCCCAATCCACGAAGTTTATGAATGGGCATGAGGTTGACTCATGAACCATTATCAATGAAAACTCTTCAGATGTCTACACTATTGACCTTGCCAGATAAGTACAAAGGTCTAATATGTCCATGCCCGACATCGTCTTCATCTTCATATATGAAAGATATAACTACATCACATTATGCAGGATTATTCTCTAAATGGTAGACTTCAGCTACAGCAATTTCAGTTTCAAATTCCTGAGGACTTCACAAAGCCTCAATGAGTGCCTCCCGAAGATCCTTTGATAAATTCAAGGCATCCAGAATTGACAACTTGGCCGGTACTTGGGCCAGGTGTTTCAATATATCATACTTTTGATCCAAAGGTCTGCGTTTCCTAAAAGGAACATGTGGTTTAGAAGGTGCCTTCAATGTTGATTCCTTGGAATTTGATGCATCTTGTACCGGGATAGGAGTTGGTAATACTCCAGGATTTGGAAGATTAGACTGATTTGGTCTATTTACTTGCTGAGAGGAAGAAGATGGAACCATCAACCGATCTTCCAGAATAATTGTACTAGGGTTTAGTCTGCCTTGTGTGGAAGAACTTGCTTGTTCTTGTTGAGCTCGTTGATGGGATCTACCATGAGTTTCTCCCACATACACAGTTCTAGAAGGGGTAGAATTGGAATAGTGGCCTATGAAAGATCCACATCTTCCCCTGTATCCTGAGCCTCTGAAACTTCCTATGATTCCTCTATTTGATATAGGGCATTCAGGCTCATCAAAATCAAAACTGCGACTGGAATATGGATCTGTTAATTGAATCATATTAACAGAACCGAAAATCAACTCTTCATCTGATGAAGAATCTGCCTGATTAGCCTGTTTAGGGTGTGCCGTTTGGTGGGGTGGTGCCCATGAATTTGAAGTAGATGGCATGAAGTCTTCCAGAGTCAATGACAAATTAGGTGTTGAAACATACTCATCTTCTTCTGATTCTTTTTCATTCTTAGAACTGTACCATTTCTTTGAGGATTTTCTCTCTGATGAAGAGGGTTTTTCTGTGGCATTCATTGCAGAATGCACAATTGGTTTCTTCAATTGCGTTCGCAAAATAGCATGAGTTCGATTGATCATCTATCTGACCAACCAATCATAATATTTTTCTTCATTTTTGATATTAACTTTTTGCCACTCGCCTTCCTCCTCTAGAACTGTAGCATTAACACATGCTACCTGAGCTGAAGAACCTTTTAATTTGACTTGTCCCAAGTCGACCATCGTTTGAAGGAAGTCTTTGAACACAAAACACTCCTGGATGGGATGCACCAACATTTGATGAAAGGGTAAATAATTGGAACGGTCTTCATCTCCTTCCTTATTTGGCCTTTTGGGCCTTGGCAACTGAACCAAATTATTTTCCAGAGTCGAAATGAAGTAACCAGGAACTTTTTCATTTAGGAAAGAGTATGTTTTTCTCTTTATATCCCCAAATTGTTTTCGTATTTGATATCTTTTATCGTCTTGACAAAACGGCCTTTTTTGATGGCCCTCAGGAGGTGGAGCCCTTCGATAAGATGATGGTTTTGAAGTAGACGCAGGTACTTGTGCTTGTTTAAGCATAACTGTAGCAGTCTCTGCTTTACCCATTCTCCTTCCTGGAGCTGATGGAATTATAAGAGCCTTATCCTTAGTCTTTATAAGAGAATCTTAAATCTATTGAGCGATTGAAGTAAGGTCTCGAAACCTTCCTGTATATTTCACAGGGATCAATGGCGTGCGTAATTCATCACGCAGATTTTCCACACATATTGGCAAAATTTCCTCTTGAGGGAGTGCTAAGCTTTGGTAATATGTTAATCCCTTCCTTCGAGCAATGAAATTTGAGACCCTTTCATTCTCCCTTTTCTTACAGTTTGTAAGATCAAAAACTGTTGTCTTTGGCAACGTTGATCTGAATTGGATAAGGAATATTTGGTGAAGATCCTCCCATCCAGTAATTGACCGGGATTGCAAGCTTGTGTACCAAACAAAATCTGGTCCTTGCAAGGTTCGCACGAAGCATCTGGGTTTCATTACTTCTTGCTGTTCCGGAGTTCCCATCATAGGATCGCAACAAGACATGTAATTCGTTAAATGTTGTTCATGATCGCCTGATCCATTGAAAATGGGGAATACAGGGTTTCCAAAACATTATGGGGGAGAGATTGAATCTACCCATTCAGGGTAATCACTCTTTTCTAGTTGAACCTACGCACACTTCCCTTCCATAGTCTCTAACAGAGCTGTTAATTACTCAATGGTAGTTATTAACTTTTGAGAAACAACCGGTTGAACTTGAACTTGGGTAGGTGAAATGACTGGAGTTTGGACAGGTATGGATGCTGGTACTGTAACTGATGGCAGCACTGCCAATTGTTGTTGCACTTGACCTGTAGGATTAGACCTGTTAGGGTGTACTGATAAAGGAGGATATTCTTGATCCATCTCAGTAGCTGCAACAAACTCCCTTGACTGACTGAATCCAGCTCGCTGAAGAGGAAGTCTACCTTTAAGCAGTTCTGCGTTCATCTTCCTCAATTCCTTCATTTCTTCGTCTTGTTGCGCAAATCCTTTCTCTAGTGAGAGCAATTTGACTTCTCCAGAGGAAGGATATGTAACCCGATTCATTCCCTTCACCTTGTTTGATCCCTTTCGGAGAGGGGTAAGTGGGTTATTTGAAGGAACACCCATATTTTGAGTAAACCATTGATTTCGTGTACGCACACCTTCTTCATTTGTGTCCGTGCATACAAATTATTGAACATGAACCTCTTAATCTAATCCCTCTGAATGAGCCTCATCTTGTGGATCAGCAACAACATCATTGAGGAAATCAATTGATGCCTAATGCATTACATCCCTTATATCCTCATTTATGTGATATTGTCTTCTTCCATGTTTCTGATGAGACATTTCTTTTTGTTGATTCGATCCCTTAGTAACTTCTTGGCGAACCTTAATTTGGAGAGAGTATCCTGATAATTTGGCTCTTCGTTCCTCTTGGGGCTTCTTCCCTAACTAAGTGAAGACTGAATTTCTTTGAGGGAAGGATTGAGTATTTGAAAAAGTCCCTAGTCCGATGGACTGGGGTTGTTCCTGCTGTTCCCTCTCAACTCCTTGAATCCTATTTGTTGATTCTGAGGGATGGTTTAAAAGAGTCCCCAGTCTGGCAAGCCGGGGTGGCTCTTTACATGCTATGTCTGAGACTTTCTTAAAATATCTCTTGATCTTGCAGACCTTGGTTCGGAAATTAGCTGGATGCATCAATCGATATCCACTTTTATCACCCTGTTCAAAATACCATTGGATGATTTCTGACACTTCTATCACTTGATGATGTGCTTTCTCCATATGAGAGGCATGTTCAATATTCTCATTTTGTTGATGCAAGAGTAATTCAACGACTTGTTCTCTGTATTCTTGATTTTGAGAGGAACTAGTTGAATCCAGTTCTTGGGAAAGACTTTGATTACAAACAATGCTAGTTCATTGTGGACATCCACATGCGATAACATTGCATGAGACCATTTTCAGCGGGATTTACTGACTGGAGAGCACAGTGAAATGTAGTGCTCCATGATCACACAGTCCTCTGACATGAATACCAGATGGGGCATTTGAAATTAACTAGCACAATCTTCTTAGTGCGCCAAGGAATGAACGTTGAAGGTCTCTCTACTGCTTTTCAGCCTTCAGATATTGAGAGACTGATAGAGATGCCAAATCAATTTGGCGTTGTAACCCCTCTATTATCTTGAAATTATTTTCATATTCATCATAAGATAATACTTTCTTCTTTAACTGACAAAGAGTTTCCCATATGTTGATATGAATATCATGAATTCCATCTTCCATCAACATCGCTGGAATGTCGTACTGAGAGTTATCCAGAGGCCAAAACATAACTGGCACTTCACCCTTCGCCAGTTGTTTTCTCATGTTCAGCATTTCCTCTTTATCATTAAATGAAGATTCTTCTCCCTGATTTGACCAGAGCATGTGTTTCCTTGTTGCTTCGTCAGATTCAACAAGATTGGTAGAGAAATCACTGATCGAACTAGAAGATGCATGACTTAGGGGTGGTTTGGAGAATGACCTACACCCTGGGCTATCTTCTTGTTGAGAAATTATTTCACCTGCTAGAGATGAAGCATAAAACATGACTGGTTTCACATTTTCAAGTGCCTCAAGATAAGAGGTATTTCTCGACACTACATTTTCCACTGGATCTCTTTCTGGGAAATGTGCATCACTACTTCAGAGAGGACTTTCTCAGCGAAATTCATCATCATGGGGAGGACCACAATGGCGGGTTATAGAAAAAGATGAGATCTCTTGCTCCTTGGTCTTCTGGACACACAGAGGGTTATTGTAGCTCTCATCTGAAGATGAAACTTCAAGATCGACCGAACTGTCATGATTCAAGCCTTCACGAGGATGTTTCTATTGAAGACCTTCTAAATTAATGTTCCCACTATTGGGAAATGAGGGAGTAGAATCTTGAATTTCAACAGATAACTGTCTGAGGGATTCAAGAAATCCAGCATCGAGCAAGGCCTTGTTAAAGATTATCTCTTGTTCTCATGACTGTGTTGGGTGAGTCTTCTTATTAGACGCCTTCTTAATCTCCCTGGAAACCACTTGTTGATGAAATTGGCTACTCTGAGCAGGTGTATGTGCCTGATTAGGAGAAATGGCCAGGTTAGGATGAAAATCTCTACTCAAATCAGGTGTATGTGCCTGACTTGGTTGTCCATATGATATGGGGGAATAAGCCCCACAACACTCTTGGACTGGAACAGATGTGTGTGTCAATTCCGGAATGAACTATTGATTTTTCCCTCCACTAGTAGGGATAGATTTATGTGTATTTCCCTGAGATGCTGCTGAAGCTATTATAATATCTGGGCAAGCATCCAGAATATGATTAGGGATTTTCTTCTTCTCTTTCACCGTTGATAGAATATTCTTGGTAACTTCAGCTGTCGGAACGGGGATATAAGTCCACTCCGTGCTTGGAGTACGTGTATGTGCCTGCTCCTTTCCTCTTTTTCCTATCAGTGAATCTTGACAGTACTCATGTGTGGGTGCAGAAAGCTTAGTCTTCCTTCTGTTTGTTGTCGGAGCTTTCTGACTGATTTCTCCGTGTGCTACCAAGCGAGACTATTGGTAGGCTCGATCAATACTAGCAGGTGTATGTGCCTGCTAATTGCACTTCGCCGAACGTGGTTGATGAACTCCATCATATGTAGTCATATGAGCATGCTGACTAGCTGATGATGTATAAACAAGTATATGTTCCTACCTATAGTACTCTGCCGGAATTTCCTGGCGGGATTGGCATGATGCTACCAGAAGAGTCTGCTGGATAGAGGAATTAAAACAGGCAGGTGTGTGTGCCGACTCGTTGCTTACCATCAAGTTAGGTTGGTGGACTTCTCTAGAGATGACAGAGATGAGAACTTGCTCACTGTTAACCGGATTTCGCCTCTGGCGATTCGTCTTGCCTGCTCGGGTTCGAGGAACCTGAGCCAAACTTTTGGAGTCTACACCCTCATCATGTTGAGGGAACACTGCCACACGAGTCTAGTAGCGATGGTTGATGGGATCCCTCGGGAAGGACTCCTGCTTCCATGAATTAAGGCCTATAGGGACCTGCTCATTCACCTCCCTAGAATATGGGAGTGAATAGTGATTGCGTTCCAGGGATAAAAACCTGAAACGGTTGGAGATGGTAGTTAGCACCGCCTGCTTCTTGATCGCTGATCATCGATGTCTGGGTGACTATGGTGAATTGTTCACTTGGAGGGCTTGTCGAGCAGCCTCCAGAGTAGGAATGGTACCGTGTTGACGGTACTCCTTAACCAGCACATTTGATACCCAGCGTTGAAGACGCTGAGTAGGTGATATCGACCTCAGAGTGGGCGATGATCCAGCAGGAGTAGCAGCAGTGGTATTCGCACTAGAAGTATTCACAGCAGAGGTATTCACAGATGTGATCTTAAGAGAAGCCATTCTGGAAATGCAGAAGATCTTGGAATGGAGTGCATGTTTGATATAACAGACATAATCAAGATAAATTCAGCCACGACATATTTTGTATGAGCACATATGTCAATGATTGTTTTTTGTTGGCCCTCTCATTGAGTTTTAAATAGGGGCCTAACAAATAAGTAAAACATCATTTTAACTTGGTTAAGGATTCACGTCAGGTTCACCATTTTTTGTTTCCTCTGGAATTGGGTATGACATCGTTGATGGATGGTTCAAACATTCCAATAAGTTTCTAATCGGTTTGTTCGTAGATCCAGAAACATTCAATGATTCCATATCCATTTGGACCAACATTCCAAAGGTATGCGCTCATTAGTTGTAGACTGATGAGGCTTATGAATTTTCATTTGTTGATAGGATGGGAGGTCGGACTCATCACACCTTTTTGAGGGGAATTATTGTCTACTCTGGGACTCTATTTATAAATTTAAGTTATGTTCATGAATCATTATTACATTACCAATTATAAAATGGGCTTTCATTTAGATCTGACAATAAATGAATGAATATGTAGAAAATTTAGAGAATCTTCTATATGTATCTGAGGTTCTTCATCGATAGAGAGTCCTCTGTATTTGTTAGAGATTCTTAGTTGATGGTATCCTTAAATACATAACTATCTCTTGGTCATTATGATGACCATACTGGTTTTAATGCCACTCAGTGGGGCACTAGATGTATATTTTAATTCAAGAGGACATGGATTATTTCAGATTTGGGATCGTACCCGCGGATGCGCTACCTATGTATCCTTTGTTTTGGAAAAGGAATCAGAACCCACGTAGTTCGAGTAAGGGAGTATGATGTTTATGCATGATTGATGGCTCAAAGAAAAGATTTCATGATTACTTTTACACTCTAAGCTCACGTGAGTCATGCTCAGTGTGAGAAACAAGAGGTATTGGTAAAAACTAGACAATTGTTCCATGAAAGAAGGAATCATATGAAATGATGTAGTGATTATGTATGTATGACTGCCCAAATAGATGAGGATTAAGATTTACTTTAGGGAATAAATCCATGAACATGGTCCATAAAGGTATATGTGCTTCATAGAGATTTGGATACTCTAATCTTGGGGATTACTCCAAAGGAAGATGCCCAAGTTAGGAGGGGACTTTTGATTGGGTTTTACTCTGGAGAAGGAAGCCCAGATCAAAGGGAAATTAAGACTGCGGCTTACTCCTGAAAAGGAGGCCCAGGTTAAAGGGATTTGAAAATTAAAGGGACTTGGGGCTTACTCCTATGGATGAGGACTATATTTGAGACTGGGGCTTACTCCTGAAATGGAAGCCCATGTTAAGAGAATTATGGTTGGGGATTACTCTTAAAGAGGATCCCCATATTTGGGAATTTTCTGTAACACCCCAAGATTTCATAGTGTGTTGTTTCTTCAAAATAATTCAATAACTTGCACTACACGCAACACCGAGTTCAAGCGCACCATGACATACCAAACAAGCCGTTCAAAAAATGTTATGAATAGTATTAACTAAATTTTAAACTTTATATAATCCTTATAATTTTAGAATCCATATTATGAGTTTCTTAGACATAATGTAAGAACAAATTCATCTTCAGTATTGTAGTTTTACCAACTTTTAATAGTGAACCCTTTTTAAATAAAATATTTTAAACTTTTTGACTAAATGGGGACATCAAAAAATTTAAAATAAAACATCCCAAGCTTCCACGGTACGCTTTCCTTTGAATAAAACAGTAGCGTGTGTTGTACGCAACTTCGAGTTTTAACACACACCACAACCGATCAAACTAGCCGTTATGAATAGTAATAATTAATTTTTTGAAATTATATATATTTTATATTTCAAAATGGACTTCATTTTTGGATTCGGAATATCAAATTTAGCCTAAGGTGAAATTTTGGTACTTTTCGGATAACTTTCATATTTTGATGAATAGTAAAAATTACTAAATTTTAATTAAAAACAACTTTTTTAATCAAAATAATTAATAGTGATAAATTATGAATTTGAGTGGTTTCAAAGTATATTTAGGATATATTTTTACCATTTAATATAATTTTGGTCATTGGACATAATTTTACAATTAAACCGAACATAAACAAGTGTCAATCTTTTGATAGTTATTATCTCTTAAAAACACGCTTTTTGTTTTGAATGCGGGAATTAATTTTAAATTAATTTCTGCCACTTCTGTGTTTTGAATTTAGAAAAATGGATTCCATATTTGGAATCAGGATGTTCAAATTTTGTAAATAGGTAACTTTTATTTTTAGACATTTTGAATAATTACTGCGGTAAATATTTTATTTACCATGGTTAAGGGTAAATCCGGTAAATAAGGGTTAACAAAATAATATTATAATAATACTAAATTACCCTAAAACGTGTCTTAACCCTATTGTTTTATACATGGTCGACCATGGGAATATTTGGGTCAATTTTGGGACCCCATTGATCCACTTGTAAGTGATAATGACACATTATATTAATAAAGTTAAAATAAAAATAAAAATGGCATAAGCTTACATCTTTTGAAAGAACAATTTTTACATAGGGTTATACATGTTGGATTTTCGATTATAAATATTCATTAGAAAGATAAAAAGATTTACTACATAATGATATTTTATTTATAATTTTTAGACATCAAATAATTTAAATTATTAATGACACAATAATGATGCAATGTTTACCTCATTAATAAATCATTTAAATAAATAAAATTATAATGATTAAAATATTATTTAAAACCTGTCCAATTCTTATTGGTTGATGTTATTTAGAATAAGAGTCATCTTATCTTCGACCTCAATGATTTTTGGACCATTATAAACCGAATAAAAATATATTATAAAGTAATACTTTCACACTTTCCTAAAGAGCCCCTCCTCTCCCTTATAAAAGGAGACCACTTCTACTCATTCCTCACACCTCTAAAGCAACTTGGCTCGTCCAAAATCTGCCCAACTAAGCTCCCCACATCCCTCTCCTCCTCCTTGAAGCTTCCCCTTAGGCAGAAAGCATTTCAACAAGTCCTTTGGTTCCAACCAAAGTGAGTTACCTAAATTAAAGGTAACGATTTCCCTTAAATTATTTTCATTTATTTTGCTTCTTCAACCCCCAAAATCTTTTTATTTCCTTTCTTTTGTAACAACACCAGTATCCTCAATATACTAGGATATTGTTATAATAAGGATTCAAACTACACATACATACAACTCCATCTAATGGATGATGAACATAATGTTTCTGTGGATGACAAACTAACGCCTCACGAAACGATGATTGTTCAAATACATCTTACCGCCTCTCATGGTGGCCATTATGATGGCACTGTAATTAAATATGATATTAATGATATATATTTTATATATAAGCTTCTGTAATTCCATTTTATTTCATACCATTATTCGTTTCATGTTGTATATAGATACAATAATTTCATTTGAGGAAGTGCGGACTACCGCCCCCTTAAAATGATATGACTCGTTCATACCACACATGGAACGTATAAAAGATGGTGTTAATGAACTTAAGTAACATATATAAAATATTATATTATACTGGAATAGTAATATACCTATGTATCATTTGGATTCGATTCTTTTAAAATAAAAATTAAATGGAAATAGCGTTCGTGCGTACGTACGGACTACCGTCTCCACGAACGCGATGAGATTCATTCTCCATCGTATCCATTCAAGTATAATTATAATTTAATGATTTAAAAATGATGTTTAAGGACTTGATATCATTCTGGATATGAATAAGATAAAACAAACATGACTTATGTAACAAAACATATAAAGAAAATGAGTAAGTTAACACCCGAAACGGCGATAATACTAAGATATTATTATCAAATCAATATTAAAAGATCATATATGATATCATATTAATGTATATGATTCTTGTATAATTTAGTAACAATTATTTCACTATTATACAGGAGGTTAACCTACCCCAACCAAGGAAAAGTACAAGGTAAGGGTTATTTCACAATCTCTTCATTATCCGAGGTTGTTTATACGTAATAATCTACTGGGATATCTTTATCATCCACATCCATGTTTCTTAAAAATGTATTTCAAAACATTATTACTATTTACAAGAATTTGGTTTAAAGTCATTTATACCCTTGTTTGACTTTTTATAAGAGGTTTATAAAGGAATCTTTCCGTCGTTTTCAAAACAAGGTCCTTTTTAACCTTTTCGACAGAATTGAGGTAAGAATGTTTTTTTTAACTTATACGGCGGGTGCGGTTATTTTACGCCGTTATAAAATCTTCAAAGCTTCCCTTACAAGCTTATAAGAATATTTTCAAAGAAAATGTTTTATTTTATATGGATCTTAAATGATTTCAAAATAAAAGGAGATATTTCTTTTAAAAGAATTTTGATTTCATCTATGTCAACATCCTTTGATGGATTTTAAGATTATTTGAAGTTGATTTATTATGATACAAAACTTCTATATTGTATTGAAGGTTTTGTGATATATTTGACTGTGGATGTGCTATTTTATACCATTCATAGTTTATGGTGAAAGTATTGACATTTCGTATGCTAGTTTTAATACGAATGTTTATGTTATGTTTAAACCTTTTCATATGGGAATGCATTGGACTTAATAAGTGACGGGTGGAGCCCGCTATAGCTCCTCGATGCATCGGTAGGTCTCATGAGACAAACTAGTGTCTTGGCACAAGGCCTTGAAAAAATCTTATTTGTAGTCTTGGCACGAGGCCTTGGCTATGTGGTTATGATAGTATGGCATTATGCATTCCAACATTATGAAAGTGGTTATTGGTTTTGCATGTGATTATTCGATTAGTAGAATATCCATGTGAATAAGTAAATGGCATTATTTCATTTTACTTTTGCCATACTATGTTGAAGTTCATGTTTAAAAGGCTTTTGTTTTAGTAATTCATTGCCTTAAATGTTTATGCTTATTTTGAATGTTCCGCTATATTTTTATCCTTATTAGGCATTTGAGCTCACCCCTTTTTTATGTTTTATTTTTCCCAGGTAGTGAAGAAGTAAATTATGATTGACTTGCAGGGATATTATGAGGGGTTAATAGTGTGGATATGAAGACTTTGTTGTTGTAGTAGTTTTTCACTTTGAAATGTAATGTAATACTTTATGATTATATCTAGTGTTTCCAAGGCTACTAAACCAATCGGTCTTTCGAGATTTGATCTTTCTTGTGATCATGCCAATGTTACGAAGTAATGCACCGACTCTGGGTAGCTGGGGTCGGGGCGTTACAGTTGGTATCAGAGGAAGTTTAGTACAAACCTTGGTAGCTAGATTTAGATAAACTCTGATTAGAGCACGTAGACCTAAGATGAACTTTGAGGAATTAGTATAAAAGAACTTCCTAGAATTTTGGTATTGTAGAGATTTTGTGAGTTTTCCAAGCAATACATCCCTGTCTGGATACGAGCAGGTAGAGGCGGCTCTGGCACAGATGTACCTAGGGGTAAAACCCGAAAACACCGCTTTGAGCTAGACTCGAACGGGAACTGGTGCACGACAACGGGCCTTGCTGCACTCTTGGTTACGACACTCCCGGGGGATATGCTTAGGATAATTCTCATTTTCTTTACAAACCATTATGAAGGGTTTGTGAGTATATACTTCCTCAAAGAAAACATTTTTATGATTATGAATTATATCCATAAATATTTCAATTTATGTTAAGTGTTTTATAAGTATGGGATTATGTATTTTGACTCATAAACTAATCTAGTTTATGCCATTGTTTAGAAATGGCGCCCAGTAGAAGGAATGATAACTCCAGAAATGCACATGATTCAAAGAGAAGGAAGGATCATATCTCTCATGGTCTTAAGCTAGAATTTATAAGAGAAATAGTCTCCCATGTATTATCATCATATGAAGAAATAATATCATGTGTTGATAAGATAAGTAAAGAGTTTACTGAGTCCTATGGCTTTGAAGGGAAGAAAGAGAAGAAAAGGATGGAAGAGAGAAAGATGGATAAAGGGAAGAGGGAAAAGAAGAATTTTCCCATATGTGGTAACTGTGGAAAGAAACACCCTGGAACTTGCCTCAAAGGAATGGGAGTTTTTTATAAGTGTGGAGGAAAAGGGCACAAAGTACGTGACTGCAAGGGTAAGAAAATGGTTTCAAATGTACAATGCTTCATTTGCAAGGAGTTTGGACACTACGCGAACCTATGTCCCAGTCATCAGACTATGCCGCAAATGATGCTATTGGATAATAATCAAGTTATGATACTACCACAGATGAAGAGGAATGATTAGAGTTCTTATGTTGATTATGTCAATTGAGTGTTGTATCAACAATGTACTTGTTATAATAATTATGGAGTATATAAGGATTGTACTGCAGTACTATTTCATTAAGGACTTGAGATTGTGTGGAACAAAGAAAAGTGACTCAATAGCAGGATAAATTTTTGGAAAATATATGGTTGAGAGAATGATAAACTATAATATAGTTCTGATACCGAGGGAGTGATTTTCGAATAATACATGATTATTTTGGAAAAATTATATTGGATATTCTTGACTACCTTGGAACTGATTAATGATTTGTATATTCCATCATTGTTGGGGTTTAAAACATTTTTTGATTGATGAGGTATATCCAGCATTCTATATGGAATAAGGGAGAATGAATGTAATCAATAAGGAATATGGTAATTCAGGATGTTTCAGTGTACTAAAAGAATACATGATGAAGGTATTCACATGCTATTACGGGGTAAAAAGGATCTACATTATGTTTACCTTCCTTATAAATGTTGGAATGTGAGTTTGGACAGAAGTATTTTTGATAGTTCTAGTTTGGATTATTTTGTATTACCATAAAAGGACAACCCGGAGGTCGGGCGGCAAGCCGTCGCGTCCGGCAAGGCTGCGAGACTTGAACCCGCAACCGAAGGGCGACAAGGGTGTATCACCTACCACTAGCCCACGAGATGTCCTGGATTAAATAATGTAGTTTTTTTAATGATCTGGTAGATGAAGTATAAATTCATTTATTTTGGAACCCTGTACGAATAGTATAAATAAAAAAAAATTACGTTCTATTATCTTTTAGAGTGAAAGATGAGTTTGTGGTAGAAATTTATTAATGGATAAAACTCTAATTATAAAGTAAGTATATCTCCTTATGATCTTATCCAATCTCATAAATAAATTACTCAACATTAATAAAAGGAACTTAGAACAAAAATTTTTTCCTAGATGGTACCTTAAATCATCACTAATTTATGGCTTTGGGATTGTTGGCCTTTTCATAGCCATTTTCTCTACCACTCTCCATCAGGTAATTGATGGTTAGATTTTTTCTTCCATATCCATATTTTCTTACATGGAACCCTAGTATGTGTTATTTTCGGTAATCTTCATACTTTCGACTCTTTATTTTAAATAGAGGCCTCGTTAATTCATTTTTCGATGTGGGATTTCAACTAAGATATTTTGAAACGTCAAAAATGTGTTATCCCAATACCCTATATTTTGTTGAACCGATGGTACTTCAAATCATCATAGATTGATGAGTTTAAGGACCTCAATTATACACTTGTTTGTGATTGATGACCTCAATCACTACCTATAAATATTTACGTTTTTCTTCCGATTATATGTCTCTAATTGCCACCATTGTTCTCCTAATCGAGATCATAATTTGGTGGTGACCCTTTCATTTCTCTTTTCCTCATATTAAGACTAAATTTTAGTAAACCAATTTCCGAGGTGGGTTTTCCCACAAATATATTTTCTATTTTCAACCTTTTATTTTCGAAGAACAATTTCAAATTGCGACGACGCAATTTATTGAAGGAGGGGAGAATGTAACACCCCAAGATTTCATAGTGTGTTATTTCTTCAAAATAATTCAATAACTTGCACTACACGCAACACCGAGTTCAAGCGCACCATGAATTACCAAACAAGCCGTTCAAAAAAGGTTATGAATAGTATTAACTAAATTTTAAACTTTATATAATCCTTATAATTTTAGAATCCATATTATGAGTTTCTTAGACATAATGTAAGAACAAATTCATCTTCAGTATTGTAGTTTTACCAACTTTTAATAGTGAACCCTTTTTAAATAAAATATTTTAAACTTTTTGTCTAAATGGGGACATCAAAAAATTTAAAATAAAACATCCCAAGCTTCCACGGTACGCTTTCCTTTGAATAAAACAGTAGCGTGTGTTGTACGCAACTTCGAGTTTTAACACACACCACAACCGATCAAACTAGCCGTTATGAATAGTAATAATTAATTTTTTGAAATTATATATATTTTATATTTCAAAATGGACTTCATTTTTGGATTCGGAATATCAAATTTAGCCTAAGGTGAAATTTTGGTACTTTTCGGATAACTTTCATATTTTGATGAATAGTAAAAATTACTAAATTTTAATTAAAAACAACTTTTTTAATCAAAATAATTAATAGTGATAAATTATGAATTTGAGTGGTTTCAAAGTATATTTAGGATATATTTTTACCATTTAATATAATTTTGGTCATTGGACATAATTTTACAATTAAACCGAACATAAACAAGTGTCAATCTTTTGATAGTTATTATCTCTTAAAAACACGCTTTTTGTTTTGAATGCGGGAATTAATTTTAAATTAATTTCTTCCACTTCTGTGTTTTGAATTTAGAAAAATGGATTCCATATTTGGAATCAGGATGTTCAAATTTTGTAAATAGATAACTTTTATTTTTAGACATTTTGAATAATTACTGCAGTAAATATTTTATTTACCATGGTTAAGGGTAAATCCGGTAAATAAGGGTTAACAAAATAATATTATAATAATACTAAATTACCCTAAAACGTGTCTTAACCCTATTGTTTTATACATGGTCGACCATGGGAATATTTGGGTCAATTTTGGGACCCCATTGATCCACTTGTAAGTGATAATGACACATTATATTAATAAAGTTAAAATAAAAATAAAAATGGCATAAGCTTACATCTTTTGAAAGAACAATTTTTACATAGGGTTATACATGTTGGATTTTCGATTATAAATATTCATTAGAAATATAAAAAGATTTACTACATAATGATATTTTATTTATAATTTTTAGACATCAAATAATTTAAATTATTAATGACACAATAATGATGCAATGTTTACCTCATTAATAAATCATTTAAATAAATAAAATTATAATGATTAAAATATTATTTAAAACCTGTCCAATTCTTATTGGTTGATGTTATTTAGAATAAGAGTCATCTTATCTTCGACCTCAATGATTTTTGGACCATTATAAACCGAATAAAAATATATTATAAAGTAATACTTTCACACTTTCCTAAAGAGCCCCTCCTCTCCCTTATAAAAGGAGACCACTTCTACTCATTCCTCACACCTCTAAAGCAACTTGGCTCGTCCAAAATCTGCCCAACTAAGCTCCCCACATCCCTCTCCTCCTCCTTGAAGCTTCCCCTTAGGCAGAAAGCATTTCAACAAGTCCTTTGGTTCCAACCAAAGAGAGTTACCTAAATTAAAGGTAAGGATTTCCCTTAAATTATTTTCATTTATTTTGCTTCTTCAACCCCCAAACTCTTTTTATTTCCTTTCTTTTGTAACAACACCAGTATCCTCAATATACTAGGATGTTTTTATAATAAGTATTCAAACTACACATACACACAACTCCATCTAATGGATGATGAACATAATGTTTCTGTGGATGGCAAAATAACGCCTCACGAAACGATGATTGTTCAAATACATCTTACCGCCTCTCATGGTGGCCATTATGATGGCACTGTAATTAAATATGATATTAATGATATATATTTTATATATAAGCTTATGTAATTCCATTTTATTTCATACCATTATTCGTTTCATGTTGTATATACATACAATAATTTCATTTGAGGAAGTGCGGACTACCGCCCCCTTAAAATGATATGACTCGTTCATACCACACATGGAACGTATAAAAGATGGTGTTAATGAACTTAAGTAACATATATAAAATATTATATTATACTGGAATAGTAATATACCTATGTATCATTTGGATTCGATTCTTTTAAAATAAAAATTAAATGGAAATAGCGTTCGTGCGTACGTACGGACTACCGTCTCCACGAACGCGATGAGATTCATTCTCCATCGTATCCATTAAAGTATAATTATCATTTAATGATTTAAAAATGATGTTTAAGGACTTGATATCATTCTGGATATGAATAAGATACAACAAACATGACTTATGTAACAAAACATATAAAGAAAATGAGTAAGTTAACACCCGAAACGGCGATAATACTAAGATATTATTATCAAATCAATATTAAAAGATCATATATGATATCATATTAATGTATATGATTCTTGTATAATTTAGTAACAATTATTTCACTATTATACAGGAGGTTAACCTACCCCAACCAAGGAAAAGTACAAGGTAAGGGTTATTTCACAATCTCTTCATTATCCGAGGTTGTTTATACGTAATAATCTACTGGGATATCTTTATCATCCACATCCATGTTTCTTAAAAATGTATTTCAAAACATTTTTACTATTTACAAGAATATGGTTTAAAGTCATTTATACCCTTGTTTGACTTTTTATAAGAGGTTTATAAAGGAATCTTTCCGTCGTTTTCAAAACAAGGTCCTTTTTAACCTTTTCGACAGAATTGAGGTAAGAATGTTTTTTTAACTTATACGGCGGGTGCGGTTATTTTACGCCGTTATAAAATCTTCAAAGTTTCCCTTACAATATTATAAGAATATTTTCAAAGAAAATGTTTTATTTTATATGGATCTTAAATGATTTAAAAATAAAAGGAGATATTTCTTTTAAAAGAATTTTGATTTCATCTATGTCAACATCCTTTGATGGATTTTAAGATTATTTGAAGTTGATTTATTATGATACAAAACTTCTATATTGTATTGAAGGTTTTATGATATATTTGACTGTGGATGTGCTATTTTATACTATTCATAGTTTATGGTGAAAGTATTGACATTTCGTATGCCAGTTTTAATATGAATGTTTATGTTATGTTTAAACCTTTTCATATGGGAATGCATTGGACTTAATAAGTGACGGGTGGAGCCCGCTATAGCTCCTCGATGCATCGGTAGGTCTCATGAGACAAACTAGTGTCTTGGCACAAGGCCTTGACAAAATCTTATTTGTAGTCTTGGCACGAGGCCTTGGCTATGTGGTTATGATAGTCTGGCATTATGCATTCCAACATTATGAAAGTGGTTATTGGTTTTGCATGTGATTATTCGATTAGTAGAATATCCATGTGAATAAGTAAATGGCATTATTTCATTTTACTTTTGCCATACTATGTTGAAGTTCATGTTTAAAAGGCTTTTGTTTTAGTAATTCATTGCCTTAAATGTTTATGCTTATTTTGAATGTTTCGCTATATTGTTATCCTTACTGGGCATTTGAGCTCACCCCTTTTTTATGTTTTATTTTTCCCAGGTAGTGAAGAAGTAAATTATGATTGACTTGCAGGGATATTATGAGGGGTTAATAGTGTGGATATGAAGACTTTGTTGTTGTTGTAGTTTTTCACTTTGAAATGTAATGTAAAACTTTTTGAATATATCTAGTGTTTCCAAGGCTACTAAACCAATCGGTCTTTCGAGATTTGATCTTTCTTGTGATTATGCCAATGTTACGAAGTAATGCACCGACTCTGGGTAGCTGGGGTCGGGGCGTTACATTTTCCCTGGGGCTTATCCCTGAAAAGGAGGCCCAGGTTAAGGATTCTCTCATCTTAAAGGATAAGGTTGAATGAATGAAATATCAATATTTAGTTACATAAAGATGTGTAAATCACTTGGTTTTGAGAGATGTTCCATGGAATTCTTTTCAGATAAGGAAGACAAATCAAGAAATCATGCCATAAATGTCTTTGAAGAGTGTCTTGAAGACTGAATCTTGAATATGAGAGGTGGAATGGCATAAGAGGGATGAAATGGGCAGGAAAGGCACCCAAAAAGATAGGGGTGCGCATGTCCTGGAAGGCGCGTAGGTACTACGTGGGTGCGCAAGTCCTGGGCGTGCAGGTATACCTATGCGAAACATGGGTACTTGCGTGATTTTCAGCCCATAGAGTAATATTTGGGAGATCCTTGATCAAAGTCTTTATAATTATTCCTAGAAGCTTTCTAGAAGATGGCACACAAGTTATGGCGAAGAAGTAGTGTGGCGTGCAAGTGTGTCCATTTCCCTTAAGGGTAAAACACTTAGGTTTTCATGTGTTAGTGAATTTTAACACTTATACCTTACTCCTCTTGTTTAGACCTTCCATTCTAGGTAAATAATTACCTTAGAAGTGTTCAGAAGACCAGAAGAAGATACTTGGACGTTCAGAGCTCTGTATCTGAATTCTGGAAGAAATCCTCTTCAAATGGGGGGCCCACAAGGTCTATTTATAGGCTTCTGAAGACCCTGGGCGGTTATCACTTAGGGCGTGCAAGTCACTTGCGCGACAATTTGGCAGCGCGCAAGTATACTTGCACGACAGTAAAGGAACTTGCACGACCATAAGTCCTTTGACACCTTTTTCATTCCTTTGTCAATTTTTGATGTTTTCTTCAAAGGATGAATCACTTTGGGCGAAGTCATTTCCCATTCCATTGCTTTAGACAATGTGACGAAAGGAGCGTCAACAATCATGCTCATTGTGTCTCTCCATAATAAGTACACACTGGAAATTTGAAGAGAATGATACACAAATGGGGATCACATCGAAGTCCATGGGTTATAGAAAAAACCAAAAATAGATTTACCCTATAATTATGGGATCAATATATGTTTATTGTTGGTCACAATGACACTAGGAACATCACATAGGGAAAATATGATGATAAAGGATCTAAATCCAGGATAGGGGGAAGGATTCCATCAACTTGATCTATTAATGAAGTTCCTTAAAGGGGATCACCAACCTATGCATATTACATGACAATAAACTAAACCCTATAGGAAATGTATCAAGGGAACATCCACTAGTGAATATTTTCCAACATTAAGAGGAAAATATATCTAGTTCATATTTGAAGGATAAAATAGTGTTTACTAGTATTTCATGGAAGGCCACACTAGCATTGGGTCCTACCCATGAATCACAGCTCGTTCCCATGTTCGTGTCTATGTCTGAGTACACAACATTCTTGAGCATGTTCACTTATAACCCTGTCCTAATACATGAATATACCCATGTACACTAGCCTAGGAATGTTTGTGTACCCTCCGAGGTACTTTCAAAGCCATGTGGTAAGTTTTGCTTGTTTTGCCACATTATTCACATGCCATGTGATATTTATCTGCTCATGGAAACCCTATCACTGCCCCAATTGTCACACACAACATTTAACATTGAAATTTTTTTCATATAATGCGTGATTTCAAAAACTGATAATTATTTCTCCTCATTTTGTCACTCCTCCATCCCCTCAGTGTTCCCTCATGATTCTAATTGAAAATCATGAACAAGAGTCAATCATACATGATCATCATTGGATATTCGATTTCTGACCATCAAAGGTGATGATAAATCCTTTTTCATCCAAGCATTCCACCATCATATGCCGAAACTAAAACTAGTGACCCAAAATTCTGACCATTAAATTATTTTTTCTTTCATCCCATTATCCTCACATAATATTGATCCCGTATATTCAACATCAATCCAATTCACAAAGAGACATGTGTGCAATGATTTGTTTATCATTATTTTGGTCAAACAACTGGTCAAATTAAACACCGGTGATGAACACATGAATAACAGAAGGAGAAAATCATAGAAAATAGAATAGAGAAATAAATCATATCTGTTTTTGGGTTGTCTATGATATTTTGTTAATATAATGATGAATTAATATTTATAATAAAATACACAAATTCTCTCAATAACCCCCTCAAAATAATCCCACTCCAGAAAAACGATCAAAACATAAATCAATTTTTTGGTTGATTGATTCACATTATTTATAGGAGAAATAGAATGTCTATAAATCCAACTAATACAAACTTATTACCTCAAGGGGGATCGATCAACGAAAAATAACATATATGCATTATTTTCATTAGGGAGTTCATCAAATTTAATTGGTGGAGATGATACTTAATATTTCATCTTTTCTCCCTAAGTCTACCTCAAATTTTTTTATAGAATTAAAAAGGTTATATATCTATCCAATAGAATTTTTCATAATAATGTTTAAGTAGACTCGTATAAGTTATTTGAGTCATGTAAAATAAAATAAATATTTTTTTTCAAATGTGAATTCACTTTTATGGAACCTATCAATGAAGACCAAGGTTATGTCATGCATGTGAAAAAACCGTTATAAAAAATTAAAAGTGGGATCAGATTTATTATCCAAACAACCATTTAGGAGTTATTTTACTTTTTTAGGAAAACCTTACACATGATCGATTTAATACATTTTAAAAATTATTTTTAGGCACACTGGGCCATGTAATCTCACGTCTTCTCAAATCCTCGCTCTGAAAATAATCCATAAAATATTATAATGTAATACATGAAAAATTTAGAGTCATTACATTCACCTGACCTTAGGTTTATACACTACATAAAGACAAAATAAAAAGGTATACAAAGAGATGTTGGTATTGAGCATGCATCTGGGTCTCCCGCTCTCAGGTACACTGCTGATGATTCTAATGCCAACACCAGACATGAACTTGGGGAATCAATCACTAAGAGAGGATCCCCTAATATCAATCAAAAATCTATAAATATTAATTAACATAGGTCATCCCATCCTTGATGTACATATCTCTCTAGTGGATAACATTTGTTGGGTCATGCACCAACCTCCTCAGCTGTGACACGTGGAAGACATCATGTACCTATTCTAACAAAAAATTTAGAGATAAGTGGTATTCCAATTTTTAAACTCTACAATATATTTTGAATGGGATAATGAATCTCAAATAAACCTTTCCACTAGGGCCAAATCTCTATAATTCATATAATGTTGAGACCATCTGGAACACACGGTCTTCCACCTCGGACTCTAAAGTCCTCCATCTTTGATCTGCATAAGAAAAATGTTTTCATTAAGTAGTCCAAATTCAGTCTTGGTTGATTTTTAACTTCACTATCATAGATCATACCAACTCTCTTCCCATATGTGTTTATTCTCCTAGTACAATCCAATATAGTTGTGACTTGCAGCGTTTCACATACAAGGCCTTAAATGGTGCCATGATGAAGGTGGAATGATGTCTTCTCCTGTACAAAAACTCCACCAGTGGATGGTGATCCTCCAAAATACCACCAAAATCTATCATGAAATCCCATATCATGTCGTCAAAGACCTAATTTGTCTACTCATTCTATTCTATAGTCAATGGGTTAAGAACCATTCGCAAATGAAAGTAAATCCAAAACACCCCCCTACAATCCCTTCCATAACTAAGATTTGATGTGAGAATAATGGTCTAAAATGAACCATGTGGGGGATCCCTAGAGTTATACTATCTCCCTCACAAAAAAGAATAAAAAAATATATACTAAACTCTGCTCTAGGATAGGTAGAAAGTGGTCTGACATAGAGAGTTGGTCTATGATCAATGAGACGACATCATGTTCCTTGCACATGCATGGTAATGATCTCAAAAATTATATGGATATCCCACCCTATCTCTAATATGGATCCTCATTGGGTTGAACTATTTCTTATGTAACCTAGTGCTCATCATTTTCCTGATGAAAAGTAAGAAATCAAGAGATGAACTATGTAACTCCCTTGTTCATTCATAGCCACCAAAACTGACATTATGGATCTAGTTACATCATCTACATAGCCGAATGTACCACCCATTGGATATTAGAAACTCCTTAATAACCTCTTCATATAACTTCAATAGTACCATTTTGCATCCTGTGAAAATAATGAAATTCTCCCTGCCTTCATAAAATCCATCAGGAGCATGTTTTGTGGATATCTGAGTATGTTGGGTCTCACAGTTAGTATTCTTATCATATTCCTTCATAAAATGTTGTAATAGAATATAATTAACAATCAAAGACTATAGTTAGGATTACTCATCCTCGTCCATTATAGAAAATTGTAATGATTCCAACATCCTTGACACCTCGCCTAGAAACAGTGAGCAAGATCTCCAAATGAGAGCATCCGCTACAACATTCCCCTTTACAAGAGTATAGAAAATCTCAAATTCACAATCCATAGGAACTCTATTAATCACCTCTATATAAATTTATGATCACCCTGAGAGAAGAAATACTTTAGAATATTATGGTCATAAGAAATGATAAACCACTCGCTCACCAAGTAGTTTCACCACATCTTTATTGAGAAGAATACCACATCTTACTCAATATCGTGGATCTCATAGTTCATCTCATGTGGTCTCAACACAGGTGAACCATATCAACTATACTCCTACCTTTGCATCAGAACACATCCCCGCCTGGTCCCTATTATATTAAAAAACTACATACCTGGAACCCTCCTCCTAAAATATCAACATAAGAGCACACATCAGTCTCTACCTCCACTTCTAGAAAGCATGTTCGTACCTCTTCACCAACACAAAAGTAATAACCATTTAGGTTAAAACAATCAAGGGATTAGATATCCTAGAGGAATATATAATAGTATCATCCCAACTCAGAGAAGCTCCACAAATCCATCACGCACTGGGTGGCTCCCAAACTAACACTTCATCATTATCTACTGGCTAAACTACTACAATTTCTCTTGAGATATCATGTACCAATAAGTGGACCCTATAAATCAAAAATTTTCACTTCTATAGCTTCTCATAATTTTTTTCTCTGAGTACTTCATGGACCATCATCAAGTGTCTCATGTTCTCGTCCTCAGATAACAAGTACACTAGAAAATCATTGATGAAGGCTACCATAAATTGGTCAATGAATGGTTGAAACATTGGTTCAATATTCAAAGGAACGCTACTAGGGAGTTCATCATTCTAAATATAATCACAAAGTACACAAAGTTCCCCAAAAAACATCTGAATGTCATCTTCGGTATATTCTCATCCCAGAATCACAGCTAGTGATTGTCTGATCTATGTTCTATCTCTATGAACCAGTGTGAACCTCTCATCTAATTGAAGAGATCATCAATAATTTGTATTAGATATTTTTCATTAAGGTCACATAGTTTAGGAAATATTAATACACCAAAAAACTCATTCCCTATATATTTTATTGGAAAACAATACTTGGGCTCCCTAGGGTGAAACATTGGGTCTTACAAGTACCTTTCTCTGCAAGCCCCCTAATAGAACCCTCAGCTCGGGAAAATATATGGGGGTCATATGATATGTTTTCTTGTATATCAGCATCATATTGAGGTGTTGGTCAATTAATATATATATATATTGGTTGGAAGGTAATCATGGAACATCCTTAGGAAATACTAACTCACACTCCACCACCATTGTAGGAAACTGGAAACTCATAACATTCACTACACCATGGGTCATTCTACCCATCTGGTAAGTAATCAACTACACCCCCTTCTAAACAAGTCTATCATACTATTCATAGTATTACATTTCACAAAATATGTAAAACCTCATCCATTTAATATGGACACACCACATCCTCCAACTAAAATAGTCTATATGGTCATGAATTGTAGATAAATTTTCCATAACTATGATGTAGTCATAAGGCCTCATCACTGCTAAAAAAATAACTAAAAAACTCTTCCCTCCACGAGTTAGGTCACACTATCGAAATACATGTGTCATAACTGAGTCACCTCCAACAGGAGTCTCCATGAAAAATGGTCAAGCCAACAGATCAATCAAAATATCTACGTCTCGAACAAAATTAGTGAGAACAAAACAATGACTCACACATGTTTATTTCAATACTACATCTAAGGTATAAAAGACAAAGATCATAAAAAGTATAATCCTAAGATCATCATGGTCATAAGAAATGATGTAATATAGCTTCCATCATCTCTGACCAATAGTTTCCGGATCTAGCAGGGACCACTGTTAGCTGGTGATGGTAAAAATTCATATATATACCACCTGTAACTACTCTCTCAGCCCATCTACCATGTCTTTATCTTTAAAAACATTTCGTCTTCTAACACTAACTTTGTCTCGGAAGCCCAGTGACTGGCTCTCTATTACCTATAAGGTTGTTCATACATCATCAGACACGTTGTCCCTGACTATCAAAATAATACCACTTACTATGTTTGTGTGAGCTATATCAATTTTATGAGCCCTGAACCACAAACCCTCTATCCAGTGATCTCCCCCTGAAATGTCTCACAATTCCAGGTCTATGTGTCTGACATCAACTCCCTTCCACAGAAGTCTCAACATATATGTTCCTCTAGCCTACTTCTAATATCTTCATCTGATCAACAATAAGTCTCTCAACTATCAAGGACACTCTAGCACTATATCATAGGTAGGAATGAATATATGTTCCATTATAGATCGAATGTATCTTTTTAGTCCTCTCTCAAAGTTCTAATCATAAAATAAGTGATCATGTACCATATCCATAATGTACTGAGTGAGTTTGGTGGACCTAGATGAATAATCATCCATATTCATACTTCCCAATTAGTGTTTTAGAAGCTCTTGGATGCAAATATCGATTAACATTGATGGATTGAACTCATATAAACAAATGTTCCAGAACTCTATCCATTCAAGAGTCACCTAATCATATTATTAGGTCACTAATAAATATTTTCTTTTTACAGATCCATGGAAAAGTATCACTACTAGAACCATCATCTCATCTACAGGTGTCCTGACAAGACGGAAGACTCACGGCTGAACCATAAAACAGTCCTCAAAAACCATGGTTAGGGCTTTCCTCGGAACCAGTGGGTTACTTTTTCTAAAACTCATGATGTATGTTCGTCCTTCACAATTCATCAACAACTTTTTTATTGGGACTATACACAAAAAATTTAACCCCAATGGGATTATCCTTGTGATCCTGATGCTGAATGATTTCTAGTAATCATCATGAAGGAATCATAATAAAGATCATATGTACTACCGTCAATGAATATATCTATAGAGTTGAATAAAAAAAGTCATCCAAACCACAAACCATTACAATATGATTCATGTTTCAATGCACTCCCTACCACCAATTTCTACGTGTACCATTTCAACAAGAAGGTTATCAAATTCTTAGTGTATTGAAATGTAAAAATCTACAGCAACACAAGATTTCATAGTCTGAGAGCTAAACAAGAAACAATTAACATATCCTCACAAAATAATCTAATTTTCTATGGTACTAATATATAAATGAATCCAATGATACCACTATGTCACAAAAAGTACTAATGGGTCCCATGTTATTCTTATCCAGAGATCAACTCTGATTGTCTTGGGGATAACGACCCATGCATAGTAGTCATATCATAGAAAGGGGCGGTCTTACCTAATATACCTTTATACAAACACACATATCAATGAAAAACAATGGTAAAATGTAAAAAAATTAATAAAAAAGCATTCATACATCTAGAATCCACCCATTATAGTATGAAAACGATTAATGGAAAAAAACTACCAAAACAAGCCCACTATAAAAAAAAATTAACTAAAAGTACAACCTTTAATGTGGGTTGGGAATGTTGTCAGTACAACCAAACGAACACACATAGATTTTATGACTCAGTAATTCCAACCTAGTCGTAGTACCTATTGGACTCCATCAAATGGGAGAACTTCTACATAATACATGATAGGTGTGGGAAAATACCATGCAAGGGTGAGTATAACAATAGACATTAAGACACATCAAAATAACTATGCACAACGCAATAAGTAAATATTCACCTTATTATAGATATTTTTTGTAGAATATATAATAAAAATATCTATATATACTCAATATAAACATATAGTCTCAAGATAAGGTCACACCCATAATGCCTACCTAGGATTCCTTCTAAAAGGTTCTATATAATATTTTATTAGGAGAATTGACACCCTATGTTAGATAGTTCTGATGAAACCCCATATACACATACAAAATCAACATATTTCCAAATTTAAATATATGATAATACGATAAAAAACAATGGTCACAGCCAAGGGCCACTAAATACTTTTTATGTGTCCACTATATCCATTACAATAAAGTCTAACCTATCTTAACTATTTCAACCATGGAAATTGGTCGCTATAGCCACGGTTTAAACCATGGAAAGGCATGGATACATCTATAAATTAATCCATGGATGTTAGTTGATATAGGAATGGTTCAAACAGTGGAAACATATGCATATATCTAGGGTTTAAACTGTTTAAATAGCTGGTTATAGACACAAATTATACCATGTAAATAGGTAGCTATAGTCATAGTTTCAAATTGTATAATTAAGTGGATATGGACATTATTTTAAAAATTCTTAATAGCCTTAAAAATGTTTAAAATGAGTTTTGATCCTCTGACCTCTTTTATATTATTTCCAACACATTACCACTATATTAAACACTACTGTATATGTATAGATATAAATAAATATATATATATATATATCTAATTATATATATTTATAATTATTAATCATTTAAACAATAAAAAACCTATATTAATTGTTTAAACTGTGGTCATTGCCTCTTAATTATATGGTTTCAATTTGTGGCCTTAGGCGGCTAGGGCCATAGTTTGAAATAGTAGAAATATATGTCTATAGTCACAGTTTAAACCATGAAAATAGTTGGTTACGGCCATGCATTAAATCATGGGAATATGTTGTTATGTTCATGGTTTAAACTGTGGAAATAGGTGGATATCTATATGGTTTCAAATATGGACATAGTTGGTTATGACCTTGGTTTAAATTCTACAAATTGGTGTCTACGAAAATGTGTTAAATAGTAGAAATAAGTGGATATAGACACCTGTTACTAAACATTGGAAGTATCACATTCCAGCTAATTTCAAACATTTTTTTGGTCTTCTTGCAAATCCCAACTCCATGGTTTCATATAACTATGGATATATGTTGACCTATATCCCCAATTTACAAAAACTATGGCTATAGACTACCTATGAACACTTTTTCTCAAACTATGGAAATATAAATATAGATATAGATTCATTTGCTAATTATGATTTGGGATATCATTCTCGTCATGTCCCACCATAAAAATTACACGTTGGAAGTATGAAGACAATGATACAATGATGGGGGGTCGCACCCATAGACTTGCTGTATACCAACAAACCAATTTGGATTAACATTCTATGTAGAAGATCGATGCCCACATAATGTTGGTCATGATGAATCCATGAACCCCAAATAGGGAAAATATGATGATAGTGGATCTCACTATATTCTTCATAGAAGTATTCCAACATCATTATCATAAATTAAAGTTCCTTATAGAGACTACATATTATGCATAAGATGTTACTCAAAACTAAACCATCAATGAAATGGATCAAGGGAACATAACATGACTAATTTTCTCAATGATAAAGAGGATAAGGGATCCATGTTATATTTGAATGAGTATAAGGTGTTTACTGGTAGTACTCTGCATATTCCATTGACACTATGTTGTACCTATGTATCACAGACCCTATAAGTTTCCTTCTTTGTTTCCATGTACATGGTTTGTCTGATCCCATGTGCTCCAAACCATGTTCAAGTAAATTTCTTTACTCATGTACACATAGAATGTCCCTGTATATGTACCTTATAAGGTAGATATCGAGCTTCCAAGAAAGGGTAACATGTTTTGTGAAAACTATTACACATTGTGTGATATTTATCATCTCACAGATACCCTAGCGCGCCACATTAGGGTCCCATATATCATGTAACTATGGACTAAAAATAGTGTAATGTGGGATTTAATATTACCTGTGATTCATTCATCACATATGAACAAAACTCCATAATATATATTTTCTTCCATGATTATTTAAAAAAATCATGGATCTGAGTAAAATGAACTAATTAGTCACTAGAAATTCGGTTTTTGGCTATCAAAGATGATTTGGAGAACTCCATTATCAAACTGTTCTGCGCTAGTACACCAAAACTGCTTTTAGTGACCTCAAATCTGAACATCTCCACTATTTTTGTTCCTTCATCATGTGATCCTCACATAATTCCATGACCATAACTACTATATTAATCTATTTTATGAAGAAACAGGTACATAACGATTAATTTATTAGTATTTTGGATGAACCACCATTCATCTAAAACAGTAGTGTTGAACAGATGATGAATGGTGGGAAAAATCCAAAAAACACACATAGGAGGAATGTACTTCAGTAGTGTTCAGTCTGGCCTTAATTATATTATTGTAGAATGATTAATTATGATCCATAATAAAATAATCAATTTATCTCAAAAATCATTGAAAAATATGCCAACACCCAAAAATTAATCAAGCCAAAAATCAATCTAATAGTCAATTGATTTGTGTTCATCATAGGAGAAATCAAATAAGGATAAATAAATATAATACCTACATCATCCCTCAAGGTAGAATAATCACTAATTATGAATGAATCCATGTCATTTTCATTGGTAATGTCCTTGAATTTTGTTGGACAATAATATTATTGATCTGTCATCGTCCCACAGTGAGGCTCTCTCCAATACTCTCTCTCAGTTCTTAGTGTTATAGAGATAACCCTGAAAATTGGTCATTAGAGTTTTTAAATAGAGTTGGATTTGTTCTATGCATCATGTTAAATAAAATAAATAATTCATAATATTAATTTTATTTATTCTCCTATGGCTGCACTTTTATATAAACTCTCAATGTTGACGAAGGTTATGTTATGCCTATGATAAAAATCAATCCATAAACTCATTGGTGGAAAATATTTTTTATTTGAGCCTCCATTTAGTATTTATTCCATTTTTTCACGATAATTGTTCACACATGATATTTAATATATTTAATATATTGGAAAAATTAATTTCAGTCACACCATACCTCAGAATATCATGTCATCTCCTAGCTCATCCTTGATAATAATCCATACAATATTCTAAAATAATACCTACAATTATCAACGTAGTTCAATATTTATATATGAAAACCGTTTATACAATGTCTTCCTTCCAATATCACCATTAAATATATTCATGTTGTTTATAAATAAAATAATTTTTACCCCTGCGTATGTTGGTCTCTTTGAGAACCTTGATCACCTAAAATCAATAAACTATTGATTAGCACATCCACTAAACTTTAGTCAAATTTAGGATGTGTTCCAAATTTTACATATATGTAAATAATTTTTTGATCCCTAAAATTTGTTGAATGTAGATTTTTTAAAAATTGAGTATGACCTCTAATATTATAAGAAACCAGTGAAGATCTTGGATAATAAATATAAAGTTCTATGAAATAAGAAAACTCACCTCATTGAGGTTCTTTATCGAAATCACAATATGAAGAAGTAATATGGGAACCAAGAGATATAATGGAACAAATGTACCATAATTTATTATAAAATGAGGATATTATTTGAAATTTTAGAGAGTAAATTTTTAAAGGTGGAAGAACATAATGACCATAGATTTTATAAATTAAAAACTTCTTTTGAATAAAACTTTTTCTATTGTTTTTAGGTATACTATATATTATTAATTCATGAAACACGTAATAAAAACCAATATCAAATTATTTAATTAATTAAAAAATATTTATATTTAATATATCCCATAAAAAATAAAATATTACAATTGTGAAATAAACACATAAAACATCTATAACAAGACAATGATGATGACATTGATTACTTTGAATTATCACGCTCATGAAGAAGACAGTTAAAAATAAATAGAATATCATCAATATCATAGTCTTTTTAAAAATGAAGAATACATATCCTTGGGAGGATTAGATATCAATGATGAATAAATTAATTAAGTGTTTTTTATAATTGGTAAAATTATTTTTGGTGTAACATCATGATTTTTAATAAAGATACACTATGTTCGATAATAATACATGATAAAACAACTCAAAATTAAGCGAACAACTATACATTATTATTAAAATGTGACTATCATAAAATATTAATTAGAATGGTAGGAATGAAAATTATGAGCAAAATTATTAAAATATGTTTTACACATATTTATATAGTGATTAATTTGTCACCAATTTAATTATAAAGGGAAATAAAAACCAATTCAATATAAAGGATGTGATTTTATGTATAACTAGTTAAATGAGAATAATTGTGTTTTTAAAATAATAATATCACTATAGTAAGATTATATTAATGAAATATAAATTCAATATGATTATTAAATTTTTCAAATAGGATTTCTATACAAGCTATAAAAAATCTATTTTATGTATAAATGTATTATTTTCCAAAAAAATGCATTTTTATATGATTTTGATCGAGAAACCATTTAAATAACATTTTATGATACATATATAAATTATTTATTAAAAAATAATCCTCATATTTTGAATATGGACATAAAATTTTACTTTGGATTAATTTTTGGTATTTTTCTGATGATATTCATTTTTTAATGAATGGGAAAAATTACTGCATTTTAATTCAAAGATACCTTTTTATAAAATTTATTTATATTATTATATTATATTTCGAATTTGTTTTAATGAATATTTAGATTATGTTGTTATAACTTAATCAAATATAGGTCATTTTAATCAATTTAAAATTTAATATACATATAAAAATATTTCAATCTTTTGATCATTTCTTTTTAAATACCTACTTTTTAGTTTTCTCTGTGGAATTAATTTTGAAACAAATTTTCCCAAATATATGGATTTAATTAGATATAATGGATTCCATAATTGGATTCATATGTTCCAGATTATTTTATAATGTTAATTCCAATTTTAGGTATAAAGAAGTTACTATGGTAAAATAATTATTTACCATTGTATATGTAAAATTGTGACTATAGTTAAAGTTAAAAGGTAAAATCTCAAAATACATAAAATTGAAACATTTAATGGTTGGTTGAAGTATGGATTGAACATACAAATCTTACACAAAATAAATTTAATTTTTAGTTATCTTATATTACTGCCACCATAATGTGGTTGGCATTTAATATAAAATATTCAATAAATTAATCACATGAACCCACCTCCCTTAAATTATAAATACCACCACCCCCATCACCCCATTCTGATCCCAAAATCCTTTTAGATGCTCACATATCATAGAAAATATCTCTTCCACACTCTCCCCACGTCCAAGTGTTTTAGGTCTCCTGAAAATAATAAATCTAATGTCCTCAAGGGACTTTCTAGGAGGGGTATTCAAGAGGTAATATCCTCAATGTACCTTTCTTAATTTTTTTCTATATTCTCCAAAACCAATTCATCCATTAATGCAAGATTACTACGGAAGGATTAATATAATGTATTTTTATGTTCATAATGGGTTATATCATTTCAATTTCATTTCTCACATCCTCTTGTTGAATGAAATGAAATTTTTTTCCAAGTTTTTTCTTTTAATCACCTCTGTGAATAATGTTTTTTCAATTACAGCCTTCATGTATGGTCATAAAACTATTATTCTGGTAAAATAATATATATATTTATATTTATATTAAATCTTATTTAATATTTTATAAATGTTATGTTAAACATAACTTCATACATTTCATATTGTGGTTTTTTGATAACTTCACTTGGGGACATGTGGACAACTGCAACCTAAAAACAATGTGATTCTTTACACATCACATGGAATGTAAAAAGGAATGTCTTATTAAAAATATATGATATAAATTAAATATTAATTCTTATTTAATTATATTATATATATATACGTACATTTCACTTAATTTTGTTCTTTTAATACGCTAGGAGAAACAAAAATAACATTCACGCATATATACGACCTATCGTTTCCATGAATGATGTTTTTAGTACTTATTTAAATATTTTTACAAAAATATATATATTAAACATATAAGATATTTAAATCATTTTTTATATTCTTGATATAATGGTCTTATCCGCACATGGACTATTGACATCTTATCAAGTTCATTTGTATCTCAAGAAGAGAATATCGATAAAATGTCTCATATGAACATAAATAAGTATATAATTTTTATAACATTTAAATTAATTAAATAAAAGGAATAATAAACATTAAAAGGTTATAAAAAAGAATAAATTAATCTATGTTTGTTATACAATAATAAAAAGTAACACACAAGATGAGTCGGACTCGAGGTGAGGGAATTGTTTAAACCAATTTCCATTATTTGGGTTAAACTTCTACTTCTTGATTATGTTGTTTAAATCTTATGTGTGAAATGAATATGGAATATATTAAGTTTTATTTATATATATAATTTAATTAAATGTTTTTAAATTATTTTTTTATATGTAGTGTTTGAATTTCCATAAAAATGTCAAAAATATTGTTTATTTAACGTATACGGTGACAAATGTTTTTGAAAATGTAACTATTATTTGATATTTGGATTACTCTATAAACATTAATGTTTTTAACAATAAAAAAATACCCTTTTCCATTTTAGTAATCTTGGTATTCAAAATGGTTTTGATATTGGATTGACAATTTTAACATGGTCAAATAATTTATTATGCTTCAAAATGATTTTTTTATGAGAAAAATGAACATAATTTAAATCTTTTAGGTGTTATGATAATATAATTGTACATGGAAATTTTACGGGTGGTAACCGAATAAACCAAAAATGGTTGGTTACATGATAACCCTAATATGGGTGGTTAAATAATAAACCAAGGACATTTGGTTACATTATAACCTCCAATGCATTGGGTGTGGAAGTCAGCCATAATTTTATTCCATTGGTAAGAGTGAAATGTGTGGATGTCAACCATATAGTTATTCAATTTATGAATGATTATGTTTTTAGTTACATTAATATGTTATATGTGATTTTTATGGGTTTTATGGTATTTTTATGATTATAAAAAAGGAAATCAATGAGCATATATTCAGTGAAAAGTATTTACTTCTTCTTAAAGTTTGAAATTATTACTTTATGATAAAGTATTCATGTTTTACATTTTTTCAGAAGACAAAGTTTTTTACTTCTCATCCTATCCCTTACTAAGTTTTTATTCCTATTCGAATTTTTGAAATATTTTTTATAGGATTTAAAATATATCAGAGCCAAGGATATGATCATGTAATTGTTATGATGATTAATCCTGAAACATAACTATCTTTATTTTTAAATGTTATTGATTTATGAAAAAATGGTTAGTGATTAAAAGTTTATACTTTGTAATATTTTAGTTTTTATGTGGGAGTTATTTCCTAATACTATAAATATTTAAACATTAAAGTATCCTCAATGTGGGTTAAATAAAAATTACAGACATAACTAATGGTTATGTAATGTTTAAAGTCAAGGCCTTATAGTTTGTATAATAGGTCAGTTTAGATAAATTTAAGGGTTAGGGTGTTATTTAAGCATAATTAAAAGTTTTATATATCCACAATGGTTAGAATAATAGAAATATTCACAGTTATTTTAGATAAATTTAATGAGTTTGAAATGACATGTATACATATATCTTAGTATTTATCTTCCTCATAAAATATTATATGATGATTTTATTGATATAATCACAGTAAAAAATTTTAGTAAATGGTTGGATCTAGTAGGAACCAATATAAAATTGGATGTGAAGGAAAATGTGGTGGTTCTTTGTATAATAATCTGAATGAAATTGGATATATAATTATAACTGTTGTGGTTTTTGTAAAACAACTATCAAGAGTCATGATTAACTAATTTAACCTTGGTGAGTGTTCTAATGCATCATATATAAGAGAAATGAATCCATGTGGAAGGTCATGTAAAAATTATCATAAGGGAAAATATAATAAATTACATATGTGTCAAGAATGTAAAAATAAACACCAATTAAAATGGATTAATGAGACGGGAAGATGTTATAGATGTCGTAATGGAGGTAATAAATCAATAACCTACCAAGGAAAAAATGAATAATTCATTTGAATCTAGGAAAGGGAAATATGTTCCCTTTGAGTTATCAATTGAACTTATTAAATGCGGGTAATATGTTCATTAAGAAAAAAAATTCATAAGAAGAAGGTCGATGAATGGGATCTGTAGGACTGTAAAATATATATGTTTATAAACTCTCAATTATATTCTAATTGATGAAGAGTGAACTGAAAATGGCATATGGAAGGTATGCATTATTTATTTTCTCATGTTATGATATTATTTAATCCTTGGATATTATTCATGTTCATTTTATACGAAAAAATATTGATGAATAAGATGAAAAAATGGTTAAATGATATTGATTTTTTTGAACAATTTAGATGACTACTGTAGAGACCCGAAGCCTGACGTACATTGACATTACATTACATTTGCGGAATACTTAGTACATAACAAAAACACACACACAAGAATCTTAATAGTTTAGTGTCTTTGGAAACTCGGAACGTAATCTTCTAATCGCGGTGAAAGATCTTCAACATCTCCTATAAAGATCATCCCTTTTTTTACCTAAAACCTTTCTCTATATCCTGGGGAAAAGAAAACATAAAAGGGTGAGCTCAAATGCCCAGTAAGGGTAAACAAACGAAATATCAATCACATCGTATTCATAAGAATATAACATTTTGGGAATCTTAACCTGCAAAAGAGAGCATAATTTCATAACATAGGATAAATCATGGCAGTGAAATGTAAACACAATAATCATAACTTAAAACATGAAACTTTGTGGCATTCACACATAATCATAGAGAATCATTTTTTGTTAGTCAAGACTCATTGCCAAGACTATCTTAGTGGACAAAGTCCCTTTCTGAATCGAGTAACCCTCGTTTCAGTCCTGTTTCAATGAACCGGTATAACCTACCATTCCAGCCATGTCTATCTCATGAGATATAAAATCTTTACCCAATGCATTGGAGGGAGATATAGGTCCCACCCATCTCATAATGATACCATTCTTATGTGGGCCACAAAATCTTAAATCATACATCATTGCATAACCCATGTAATAAAAATGAGAATCTTAAACATCGTGACATCATAAAACAATTCATATACGATAAATGAATTCATAAAAATAATTCCATTACAACATAATCAAATCAATGTAATAATAGGGATAAAAACAGAACCCTTTATTATCTTAGATGGAAAGTAATTTTGATAAAACAATTGAACATCATTCTTGAAGAAAATATCCTTTCTTCTTCAAAAACACTTTTCCTTTCTTAACATGTCATACAATTTTAAACTAAAATAATTTGATTAAAAATAAACTTGAAAACTTTAAAAGGAATCTTCTTGGAAATAATGTTTTAAAAATCCATTCATGCCGTATAAGTTAAAAAAAACATTCTTCGTACTTTTGTCAGAAAAGTCAAAAAGTACCTTGTACTAAAAAATGACAAAATATTCCTTTCATATTCTTTACTAAAAACTCACCAAAGGGTAAAATTGGATTTAAACTATTGTAAGTGGATGGAAACAATATTACATATTGAGGGAACATGGATGTGGATGATAAAATACACCCCCAATAAATGCAAAAGTATAAACAATCTCAGATAAAAATGTGATTGTGATATTTCCCTTACCTTAGGTCCGATTTGCTTCGTATGTGTCGGAACCTCCTGTATAATGATTTAAATAATGTAATTGACTTATTAAAGAATCATATTAATTGTTATGATATCATATATGGTTCACTTATGACATTATATTACCCGTTCTTTTGTAAATTCCATGTTAAAGAAGCGTTTTGGGTAAAATCGTTTCATTTATCGTAGGTGTTTTGACTTGTTGTTCTTGACATCATTATTACTTATATAATGATTTACTTACTTCCAGAATATAAAATATGATTTATATATCATATATATTCAGTATATATATATAATAGATAGATAAATAAAATGAAAAACACCGTTCATGGAGACGGTAGTCCGTACGTACGCATGAATGATGTTTTCCTTTCCTTATTGTCTTGAATGGAAGTAAGTAGATGACATACATATATATATATATATACATAAATCCAGTAGCTTTATAATGTCATATATTTCATTATTATTTCTTATATATACTTTATAATCATTCTTAAATGGTTAGCATGGAGAATGAATCTCATCGCGTCGTGGAGACGGTAGTCCGTACGTACGCACGAGCGATGATATCATTTTCATAAATATTGAATTGAATTGGAGTGGATTATACAATATATCAGAATCAATATGATGTTGTAATAACTATGTATAGTTATTCTTTACACCATTATACCCATCCATGTAAGGTGGTGGTGGAAAATAGATTACACCACGGCGTGGAGACGGTATTCCGTACGTACGCACGCGCCGTGATTTCTTTTTCCGTAGGATGGATAGATGGTGAAATAGGGTTGTTTCATACATATAATAACATATCCGTATATGAGTGATAATTATGTTATTACTTCATAATGAAACAACCTAAGAAGAAGAAGTGGAAGAATAAATAAAGATGAAAGAATTGGTAACGGTAATTACCTCTTCTTTGAAGCGCCTCTTTGAGACCTCCTCTTAGGGCACTAAAATTGGTCTTTGAGGAAGACCAGAACCTCTAGGATGTTTCTAGGGATGTGGAGAAGATATTTTGGCAGGGGTTGGCCGAGCTTGAGTGCTCAAATTAGTGTGAGGAGGAGGGGGAGGAGGTGTCCTTTTATAAGGGAGGAGAGGGGCACCTTAGGAATACCTCAAAATATTATTTTATATTAATGTCAAAATCGGTTTATAATGGTTCCAAAGGGTCTTATTTCGAATATAAAGTGTGGATGGGTCGAAATTCTATCAACCAATAGGATTTAGACAAGTTTAGGGTATTATTTTAACCTTATCAATTAGATTTAACTCTAAGATAAATAATTTAACTTTTACTGTGTCTTTTTGTTTTCTTTCACTATATGGTTAATACACTTACTATAACATGACAAAAGAACCCCAAATTGTTTATTATTAATATATATATATCCTTATCTATGTCATTAGGCCGATCCTTAGATTTTTAGGAATAAAAGAAGAATTAATAATATAATATTTTATTTAAAAACTATTTTGTGTCAATTTTGACACTATTTGATATATGATTTTTGTGAAAGTCATAAAAGAATTATATGTTCGAACCAAGTTGATTAAATCAAAACTAATATAACATAGTGACCTATAAAATTTGTGGAATTCAGAAAAAGTCTCAAATTACATTTATTTTGGTGTTTATAACATCAATTATGTCAATATTTCATAAATAAGATAATTACTGCATCATCTTTGTGTCATAAATAAATTAACTTATTTGATGTCTAAAAATTACAAATAAAATACCATTATGTAGGAAACCATTTTATCTTTCTAATGAATATTTACAATAGAATTTATCTTATGCAAAAACTTATATAAAAAATGTTTTAGTAAATAAACTTTGATTTTAACTCTTTTAACTCTTCTTTGAATTAAATAATAATAAATGTCCTAATCTAATCTAAGTGGGCCTAAATGATAATATTTTACACTTAAGGTTGTTTTTGGTCGAGATACACTTGTCCAATAGAATTAGGAAAAGTGTTAGGGTAATATTAATATCATTTTTACCCTTAATTACCCTATTTACTTTTAACCGTGGTAAATAAAAGTAAAAAGTTACTATTCACCAAAAATTATTTTCATCTCATTGAACCACATTTTACTTACTGACATCAACCGTGTCTCTAGGATTTTTGAAATTCCATTCACAGAAGCGGTATAATTACGTTTTATGAAAAATTCAGTTTTTTTAACTACAACTTAGTAGTTTCACTATTCATCAAAAATTGATGTTTTTCATAATAATGCCAAAATTTCATCCTAAGCAATATTTCATATTCCGAATTCAAAAATGAAATCTATTTTACCAAATTCATAACATAGAAGTTGCATTAATTAATTTTATAATTAAATCCCGCTGTTAAAATAAATAGCATGTTTTTAGGAAACAATATATATCAAAAGATTGACACTTGATTATGTCTGGTTTAAATGTCAAATTACAACCAATGACCAACATTGTATTAAATTGTAAAAATATATTCTAAATATACTTTAAAACCACTCAAATTAATAATTTATCACTATTAATTATTTCGATTAAAAAAGTTGTTTTTAATTATAATTTAGTAATTTTCACTATTCATCATAATATGAAAGTTATCCGAAAAGTACCAAAATTTCACCTTAGGCTAAATTTGATACTCCGAATCTAAAAATGAATTCCATTTTGAAAAATAAAATTTAATAAATTTCAAAAAGTGGTTATTACTATTCATAACGGGTTGTTTTAATAATATTTTAATAACATATCGTTGTTTCGTGAAACTCAGTATTGCGTACTAAACACGCTATCGAGGAAGGTTGCGATTGCGTGTAATGCAAGGCAAGTCAAGGATGCGTGTTGTGCAAGCTCTTTTTGGTGTAGCGTACAACACAAGACATTAGTGAAATTAAAAAGAATATTTTTCATAAAATCACGGGGTGTTACATTCTACCCCCCTTAAAATGAATTTCGCCCTCGAAATTCGTTGGGGTTATAAATGGTTTACTAATATAAAGTTTATTTAATAGAAACCCACATCGTAAAAAGGAATACCAAAACCAATATTTAAAAAAAAGTATGAAACGTAATGGTTACCCAAATAAACTAATCACTGGGTTTCCACATAGGTGAAAATATGGATATGGAAGAAAAATCTAACCATCATGTTCTGATGGAGAGTGGTAGAGAACATGGCTATGGAAAAGTCAACAATCACAAATCCATAAATTTGTGACGATATAAGGTACCATCCGATTAATCAGATATAAGATCAGTAGGACAACATATTTTTGGTTTTCAAGATCGTTTCCCTAAAGTTGAAGAATTTGAATTAGAATAAATACTTACTTTATTTTGGTACAGTCGCACTATTGTTTGTGACTTGAACAATTTCCATTTCATCTCTTAAATAAATGAAGTTGAATTTGTTATTCGTGAAGTGTTAGCAGATCATGTGATAGAATGACGGGTCATTCCATCTGTCTCAAGCAAAAATTATAAGTCGATCTATAGTGAGATTAATCATATATAGTTCCTAAAATGGACTTATACTTCATATATCATACTGCTTAATATAATAAAACTAGTTTCTACTAAACAGGGACTTCCTTTAGGCCAGTGGTAGGCGATAAAGGCCAGTCGGACTTTGGTTGTGGATTCGATTCCCACAGCCTTGTCCGAAGCGATGGGCTGTCGCCCGTCCTGCAGGTTGTCCTTTTTCTAAAACTACATTACTATAACATCCCATCAATAATATCGAAAATCTTCTATCCTTAAACTAACTTATGTCCAATATAATCCATTCTAATCTTTAGGCTTATCCATAATACTATAGTCCACTCTCATAATATAGTGAAAACAATTACCAGAGATTTAATACTGTCGTTAATCCCCATATATCATAAGATATGTCTTGTTGGTCACATTCCAAACATTCAAAGGCCTTAATCATGTATCCCATTGAACATTAGTGAAAACATGAATGCAGTTAAAAGTTAACTCTTTCCACATACCAAAATCCAAAAATTCTATATACTCAAACCATGATATAACCTTCTCCTTATATCAGTCTTGAGCTCATGAATACAATCAAACACCTCATTATCTTATTATTCCTTCATTATGCGCATATCATCTAAATTCCAAAAATATCTGAATAACCTTTCATGGATAGTAGTACCATTAATCATACACTTTCATAACTCAAGGAAACACAACAGTGTAACAATCCTTAGATGTCTCATTATTCCATAGTACCATGAGATTTCTTATACAACATTACACATGATAAACATGTAATCATTCCACTACATTCTTAAACCATTGTCCGAGATTCATCAATTCTTTCATCTCACATATCATTTGTAGTCTCTTCATCATCATCAACATAAATACTTCCCATACGACCATACTGATTATCTTCATGAGACTTTCCCTTAGGTCATTGGTTTGCATAATGCCCGTACATTCCACATTTAAAACATTTAACCATTGTTGATGTCGTAGCAATACCATTATCCTCATCCATGGTGTTAACTGAACCTTTTCCTTTGCACTTACTTGCTTTGTGTCCTTCTTTTCCACACCCAAAGCATCTTCCAGTTCCTTTGAAACATTCTCCTTGATTCCTCTTCCCACATGATTTACATAGGGGAAATTGAACTTTCTTTCCTCTATGATCATCATGAAACTCCATCTTTCTCTTATTAGCCGAGTCAGGAAAATTACCAAATTTTACTTTATTGATCATATTATGAGATTGCTGATTCGGCATTATAATGATGTTTGGACTTCCAAATCCCATTTCATTTGGTTGCTCATGAATAATATCATTCCATTGTCCATCATATCCTCCATTATTGTGAATCATCTTGTTTCCAGCCATTTTCTAAAACCCAAAAAGAATAGTGTGAGAGGCAAAAATCATGCTAGGGAAAACAACATAATAAAGGTAGAGTATCCTCGATATCTAACATCTTAGGTTAAATTCTATGAACATTACCGTAGTTCTAGGACTGTATCCTATACGTATACTTCTCCTTAGGGACATCCCTAGACATACCTTATAAATATCTCTAGGGATCTCACTAAAGTTCTTGCATCCTAGTTTCCAAAGGTTGACTAAACCTTTCCTCTGATACCAACTGTAGAGACCCAAAGCCTGACGTACATTGACATTACATTACATTTGCGGAATACTTAGTACATACCAAAAACACACACACAAGGATCGTAATACTTTAGTGTCTTTGGAAACTCGGAACGTAATCTTCTAATCGTGGTGAAAGATCTTCAACATCTCCTATAATGATCTTCCCTTTTTTTTACCTAAAACCTTTATTTATATCCTGGGGAAAAGAAAACATAAAATGGTGAGCTCAAATGCTCAGTAAGGGTAAACAAAATAAATATCAATCACATCGTATTCATAAGAACATAACATTTTGGAAATCTTAACCTGCAAAAGAGAGCATAATTTCATAACATAGGATAAATCATGGCAGTGAAATGTAATCACAATAATCATAACTTAAAACATGAAACTTTGTGGAATTCACACATAATCATAGAGAATCATTTCTTGTTAGTCAAGACTCATTGCCAATACTATCTTAGTGGACAAAATCCCTTTCTGAATCGAGTAACCCTCGTTTCAGTCCTGTTTCACTGAACCGGTATAACCTACCATTCCAGCCATGTCTATCTCATGAGATA
The DNA here is from genome assembly GCA_963277665.1 of Viscum album. Taxonomy (NCBI): domain Eukaryota; kingdom Viridiplantae; phylum Streptophyta; class Magnoliopsida; order Santalales; family Viscaceae; genus Viscum; species Viscum album. Next base: position 839,611,645 of record OY728147.1, on the reverse strand, counting down.
TAAAATATTTACCCAATGCATTGGAGGGAGATATAGGTCCCACCCATCTCATAATTATACCATTCTTATGTGTGCCACAAAATCTTAAAACATACATCATTGCATAACCCATGTAATAAAAATGGGAATCTTAAACATCGTGACATCATAAAACAATTCATATACGATAAATGAATTCATAAAAATAATTCCATTAAAACATAATCAAATCAAAGTAATAATAGGGATAAAAACAGAACCCTTTATTATCTTAGATGGAAAGTAATTTTGATAAAACAATTGAACTTCATTCTTGAGGAAAATATCCTTTCTTCTTCAAAAACACTTTTCCTTTCTTAACATGTCATACAATTTTAAACTAAAATAAGTTGATTAAAAATAAACTTGAAAACTTTAAAAGGAATCTTCTTGGAAATAATATTTTAAAAATCCATTCATGCCGTATAAGTTAAAAAAACATTCTTCGTACTTTTGTCGGAAAAGTCAAAAAGTACCTTTTACGAAAAAATGACAAAAGATTCCTTTCTTATTCTTTAATAAAAACTCACCAATGGGTAAAATTGGATTTAAACTATTGTAAGTGGATGGAAACAATATTAAATATTGAGGTAACATGGATGTGGATGATAAAATAAACCCCCAGTAAATGCAAAAGTATAAACAATCTCAGATAAAAATGAGATTGTGATATTTCCCTTACCTTAGGTCTGATTTGCTTCGTATGTGTCCGAACCTCCTGTATAATGATTTAAATAATGTCATTGACTTATTATAGAATCATATTCATTGTTATGATATCATATATGGTTCACTTATGACATTATATTACCCGTTCTTTTGTAAATTCCATGTTAAAGAAGCGTTTTGGGTAAAAATCGTTTCATTTATCGTAGGTGTTTTGACTTGTTGTTCTTGACATAATTATTACTTATATCATAATTTACTTACTTCCAGAATATAAAATATGATTTATATATCATATATATTCAGTATATATATATATATAATAGATAGATAAATAAAATGAAAGACACCGTTCATGGAGACGGTAGTCCGTATGTACGCATGAATGATGTTTTCCTTTCCTTATTGTCTTGAATGGAAGTAAGTAGATGACATACATATATATATATACATAAATACATTAGCTTTATAATGCCATATATTTCATTATTATTTCTTATATATACTTTATAATCATTCTTAAATGGTTAACATGGAGAATGAATCTCATCGCGTCGTGGAGACGGTAGTCCGTACGTACGCACGAGCGATGATATCATTTTCATAAATATTGAATTGAATTGGAGTGGATTATAAAATATATCATAATCAATATGATGTTTTAATAACTATGTATAGTTATTCTTTACACCATTATACCCATCCATGTAAGGTGGTGGTGGAAAATAGATTACACCACGGCGTGGAGACGGTATTCCGTACGTACGCACGCGCGGTGATTTCTTTTTCCGTAGGATGGATAGATAGTGAAATAGGGTTGTTTCATACTTATAATAACATATCCATATATGAGTGATACTGATGTTATTACTTCATAATGAAACAACCTAAGAAGAAGAAGTGGAAGAAGAAATAAAGATGAAAGAATTGGTAACGGTAATTACCTCTTCTTTGAAGCGCCTCTTTGAGACCTCCTCTTAGGGCACTAAAATTGGTCTTTGAGGAAGACAAGAACCTCTAGGATGTTGCTAGGGAAGTGGAGAAGAGATTTTGGCAGGGGTTGGCCGAGATTGAGTGCTCAAATTTGTGTGAGGAGGAGGGGGAGGAGGTGTCCTTTTATAAGGGAGGAGAGGGGCACCTTAGGAATATCTCAAAATATTATTTTATATTAATGTCAAAATCGGTTTATAATGGTTCCAAAGGGTCTTATTTCGAATCTAAAGTGGGGATGGGTCGAAATACTATCAACCAATAGGATTTAGACAAGTTTAAGGTATTATTGTAACCTTATCAATTAGATTTAACTCTAAGTTAAATAATTTAACTTTTACTGTGTCTTTTTGTTTTCTTTCACTATATGGTTAATACACTTACTATAACATGCCAAACGAACCCCAAATTGTTTATTATTAATATATATATCCTTATCTAAGTCATTTGGCCGAACCTTAGATTTTTAGGAATAAAAGAACAATTAATAATATAATATTTTATTTAAAAACTATTTTGTGTCAATTTTGACACTATTTGATATATGATTTTTGTGAAAGTCATAACAGAATTATATGTTCGAAACAAGTTGATTAAATCAACACTAATATTTGATAGTAACCTAGAAATTTAGTGTATTTCAGAAAAAGTCTCAAATTACATTTATTTTGGTGTTTATAACATCAATTATGTCAATATTTCATAAATAAGATAATTACTGCATCATCTTTGTGTCATAAATAAATTAACTTATTTGATGTCTAAAAATTACAAATAAAATAACATTATGTATGAAATCTTTTTAGATTTCTAATGAATATTTACAATTTAATTTATCTTATGCACAACCTTATAGAAAAAATGTTTTAGTAAATAAACTTTGATTTTAACTCTTTTAACTCTTCTTTGAATTAAATAATAATAATTGTCCTAATCTAATCCAAGTGGGCCTAAATGATAATATTTTACACTTAAGGTTGTTTTTGGTCGAGATAAACATGTCCAATAGAATTAGGACAAGTGTTAGGGTAATATTAATATCATTTTTACCCTTAATTACCCTATTTACTTTTAACCGTGGTAAATAAAAGTAAAAAGTTACTATTCACCAAAAATTATTTTCATCTCATTGAACCACATTTTACTTTATGACATCAACCGTGTCTCTCGGATTTTTGAAATTCCATTCACAGAAGCGGTAAAATTACGTTTTATGAAAAATTCAGATTTTTTAACTACCACTTAGTAGTTTCAGTATTCATCAAAAATTGATGTTTTTCAGAACAATGCCAAAATTTCATCCTAAGCTATATTTCATATTCCGAATTCAAAAATGAAATCTATTTTAACAAATTAATAACATAGAAGTTGCATTAATTAATTTTATAATTAAATCCCGCTGTTAAAATAAATAGCGTGTTTTTAAGAAACAATATATATCAAAAGATTGACACTTGATTATGTCTGGTTTAAATGTGAAATTACAACCAATGACCAACATTGTATTAAATTGTAAAAATATATTCTAAATATACTTTAAAACCACTCAAATTAATAATTTATCACTATTAATTATTTCGATTAAAAAAGTTGTTTTTAATTATAATTTAGTAATTTTCACTATTCATCAGAATATGAAAGTTATCCGAAAAGTACCAAAATTTAACCTTAGGCTAAATTCGATACTCCGAATCTAAAAATGAATTCCATTTTGAAAAATAAAATTTACAAAATTTAAAAAAGTGGTTATTACTATTCATAACGGCTAGTTTTAATAATATTTTAATAGCATATCGTTGTTTCGTGAAACTCAGTATTGCGTACTACACATGCTATCGAGGAAGGTTGCGATTGCGTGTAATGCAAGGCAAGTCAAGGATGCGTGTTGTGAAAGCTCTTTTTGGTGTAGCGTACAACACAAGACATTAGTGAAATTAAAAAGAATATTTTTCATAAAATCTCGGGGTGTTACAACTACAATTTAAGAATTCTAGAGTTGTGTTTGATCAATGGATTATGAAATGTTTAAAAGTATTAATTCCCTTTTTATTAGGGTATTACTTTGGGATAATGTTTTTAGTATGTGTTACCACGATGTCTTTTATGTGAAAATGTTATTCGAGGAAGAAGAGTATTTTATTTTGTGGACATCATTATAATGTCATTGATAACGTTGAAAGATTATATGATTTTGAGGTAATTATGGGTTATTAAATTTTGGGATGAAAAATGAAAGGCATGAGATGAAAATTGAGATTAAAATATGTTATGGTTATTTTTGAGTAATTTGTCATATTTTTTTAATGTTATAATAATTATATAGTTTTTGAAAAAATGACAACACACTGATCATGTGACAACCTGTATCATCAGACAAGGTTGTAGGAACAACCCCACAACTTAATTAAGATAATTATTTATCACCCACCACTAGCCTGGGTAATATAACTAGTTAATATGATATTTTCTTTTTAGTTAAAAGAGTTTATGGAATAAGAATATGTTTATTTTGGGAACTTCTTTTTTATCAAATTGATATCCTGGGTAATGGAAAATGCTTTTGTGATTGAGTGATAAATTTTAGTTTGGTAGAGGTTCACTATTTGGGGGACCTTATATGCCTAAGGTAAATAGATTACTATAGGATTTTATTTAAAATTTAACGGTTGAATTTTATTTTTATAAAATCTTTTATTTTAATTTGGACTAATGTTAATTCATGTTATTTATAGAAAAGTTAACATGTCTTGAATATTATGAGGAAAATATAATTGTTTGTGTTTGAGACTTCAAGAGAAATAGATATTTGGAGATAAATATAAAAATTTATCTTTTAAGACTATATTAACTAATCCATCTAAATTTTTGGTTTCTATATTAGTTTGTATTATTTTTTGTAATTTGAAGGAAATTTATTTGCTGAATAGTGTATGTTGATGTTTGTGTATTACAATTGAATTTTGGAGATAAAATGTAGTTCATATTCATACGTTTGTTTATTATTTTTGGAAATTGACGAATCTTGCACTAAAATGTTTGGTTTTGTTTAATGTCATAAGATATTAGATATATATAGTTCATCTTTTCTGGATTATTTTATTTTTGAGAAGTTGATTTTAGTGCATTAGGGGTGACCAAGTCATCATGAATACTAATTTTTTGGTGAAAAAAGATGAGTTTTTTTTTGTAGAAATTGAATAGAAGATGAAACTGTTCTTTTCAATTAATTATATTTCCTTATCATCTTAGTCCTGGAATTACTATAATTCCTTAATTCTATGAAAATGATCCTAACACAGATACATTAGTTGATTTCTTTACATAATAGGAAATCAACAACTTTTTATCCAATAAAAAATTAATGGTTTTGTGATTATTAACTTTATCATGAGAGTGTTTTCTATCACTCTCCATAAAAATATGATAGTAATTTTATTTCCATATCAATGCTTTCCTACATGTATCCCCAGTATGTGTTATCCAATGGTAACCTTCATGCAACCCTTTGTTTCTTTTGAAGTTGTAGTTTTATCAATCATTTTTCTAGTGTGGGATTTCCCTAAAGGTATTTTGAAAATTCATACCTTAGATAGAAACCCTGAATTCAAATTGAAAGGAAACATTTTATTATAATGGGGAGGATGTAACATCCAGTGTTTTAAGAAAGAAACATTATGTTTGATATGCATACATGATAATCCACATCAAACATAAGATAATAAATGAATATTATTATTTAAATATTACCATTATAACCAAGCCCTTGGAATAAAATAAATGAAAATTATTAACTGAATTATTAATATATGGTTTATACGTGTTTATATAGTGATTCATTGGTCACCAAATTAATTATAAATGAAAATAAAACCCAATTGAATATAAATGATGTGATTTTTTGAAAAACTATTTAAATCAGAAAAATTATGTTTAAAAAATAATCATATAATCCTTGTAAAATTATATAAATGAAATATAAATTCATTATTATATAACAAATTCTTGATATATTTCTTCTATACTATATATAAGAAAAAAAATCAATTTTATGCATAAATGGAGTATTTTTAAAAAATGAAAATTTTAACACCTATTAATGTAGAACCCATTTTAAATCTAGTTTATAACTCTTTTATAAGTTATTTTTGACAATAGAAATTTATTATTTAAAAATGGAACATAAATTTTTTAATTTGAATTAATTTTGGGTATTTTTCTGATGATATACATTTTTAATGAATCGGGAAAAATACTGCATTTTAATTCAAAACTACAATTTTTCCTAATTTATTTATATTTCTAGATTATATTTATAATTGGATTTAAAGTATATTTATTTTATTTATCTGTAATTTGATCCAATTTAGGTCATTATAATCAATTTGAAATTGAATATATATAGAAAAATATTTGAATCCTTTGAACATTTAACATTTAGACCACACATTTAAATTTTTTCAACCGAATTAATTTGAAATATTATTTTCCAAATAATGTGAATTTAATTAGGTAAAATGGATTCCATATTTAAAATCATATGTTCCAAATTATGTAGTTTGTTCAATTTCATTTTTTGTTATAATAAATTAACCATGGTAAAATAATTACCATTATATATGTAAAATTTTGAAAAGGGTTAAAGTGAAAAGGTAAAAGATTAACATACCTTAAAATTGAAACAATTAATTGATGTTCAAGGTATGAATATAACCTAACTAAAAAAACAAAATTAATTGGATGTATGATTCAATGAAATTAATTCCACTTCAATGTGTTTGTCTTTTAATATAAAATAATCAATAAATTAATCACTTGAACCCACCTCTCCTCAAGTATAAATACCACCCTAACCTCCCCTTATCAACCCAAAATCCTTGTGGCTCCTCAAATATCTTCTAAAACCACTATTCCTCACTCTCCACAGGTCCACGTGCAGATTGCCTCACCAAATGACCAAATCCAAGGTCTCAAGGGTCTTTTAAGGAGGAGATATTCAAGAGGTAATTTTCTCAGAGTACCTCTCCTAATTTGATTTCTTTTCCTACGTTATCCTAAACTCCATCAACCATCAGTGCATTATTACTCCAGAATGATTTATATATTTGAGTGTTATGTTTATATTGGAATATCTCATGCCCATTTAATTTCTCACCACCTCTTATTCAATAAAATGAAATTTCTATCCAAGTTATGCTGGTTAATAACTACTCTAAATAATGTTTTTCTTCATCACCACCTTCGTGGCGGGTCATAAAATTAATTTTCTAGTAAAATAATATTTATAAATTTATATAATAATGTATTTAATTTTCTGGAAATTTTATATTAAACATACATTCATACTCTCCATATTATAGTTTTATTATAACGTTTTTTGGGGACATGTGGACAACCGCATCCTCAAAAATGAGGTGATTCATTCACACACACATGGAATGTATCAAATATTTTATTAGAAAATAAATACTATATAAATGAAATATTAATTATATTTTAATTATATGATATAAATTTACATATATGTCATTTAATTTCATTCTTCAATATGACATTAATAATCAAAATTGCATTTATGTGTACATATAGCCTACCGTCTCCATGAGTAGTGTTTTTAATTTATCAATAGTGATTATTATAAATACTTATATAATGAATATATAAGTTATGTATATCATGTTTAATATTCTAGAGATTATGGCCTTATAACCTCATAGAATATTGCAAACTTATAAAGTTCATTTTCAACTCATCCATTGAATATCGACAAAACATCTGATATATACATAAATAAGTATATAATTTTTATATCATGGAAGTAAATTACATTAAATGAATAATAAAAATTAAATGGTTCTGGAACAATTATAAATTATCCTCATTTTATTATTCATGATGAAAGAAAAACATACAAGATGACTCAGACCCGAGGTAAGGGAATTTCATAACCCAATTTACATTCATTGGCATAAAATTATTCTTCTTGATAATGTCGTTAAACACTTATGGGTGTAATTAATTTTGAATATCTTGTCTTTTATTTCTATATTGAATGTTAATAAATGTTTTTTAAATTAATGTTTTATATGGAGTGTTTTACCTTCCATACAATATGAATAAATTATTGTTTTTTATACCTATATGATGACAATAGATCCTTTTCCCTTGTAACCATTAATTGATATTTGGATTCATCTATATGTATTAACATTTTTAAAAAGAAAAGAAATCCCTTTTCCATTTTTTGGGTATTTTGGATTTTAAAATAGTTTTGAAAGTAGACAGAATATTTCAATATCAAGATATAATTTTTTGTGATTGGAAATGAAATTTAACGAGTCAATTATTAATAATTATAGTATTTTACGTGTTATGATTATATAATGGTAAATATAAATTTGATGAGTGGTTATGTGATTAACCAAATGTGTTCGGTTATATGATATTATAAAGATGGATGGTTATGTGATAAACCAAGTAAGGGTGGTTACGTTATAACCACCAATACATTTGGTATGGAAGTCGACCGTAGGACTATTACATCTGTAAGAGTGACATGTGTTGAAGTCAAGAGTATGGTTATTCGATTTATGTGTGATTATGTTTCAAGTTACCTTTATATGTTATATGTGCTTTTAATTGTTTTTTTGGTAATATTTTGTTTACAAAATGGGTAATCAATGAGTATATATTCAGTGAAGAGTTTTTACTACTTATTAATCGGGAGAATTACAACTTTATGATAAATTATTCATGGATTACATCATTTTGAAAGTATAATAGTTTTTCTTCTTTATTTATCCCTTACTATGCTTTTTAATGTTCATCCCATGTTTTGAAATATTATTTAAAGGTTCTAATGAAGAATATAGTAAAGGATGTGATCATGGAAAAGTTATAATGATTAAACATGAAACAAAACCATGTTTCGTTTTAAAAGATTGAGTTTTATAAAAAAAGTATTGTGCGTAAAAGAGACAACGTTGTAATATTTGAGTTGTTATGTATGATTTGGGGATTAATTTTCTAAAGTTCCAAAATTGAAAAGATCCTCATTGTGAGATAACGTCAAATTACTAACATAACTCTGGATTATGTAATGTTTATGTTTCATGCCTTATAGTCGGAATACTAATATAACTGTTGGAATTTAATGTGGTTGTTATAAATTTAATTCTTGGTATTAGGAATAATAACATGACTAATGGAATAATAAATTTTTTTTAAAAAAATCATATAAATAAATTTATCCAAGAATAATTTATGAAAATATATCTATTATAATTCTCTATAATATATATAAAGATTAAAAACTCAAATAATGCAACGATGTAATTTTAATTTTTTTGTTAAAAATTAAAATTAAAAAATATATACTATTATTTAGATTATATGATTGTAATTCTTATGAATTTGTACATAATAATTTACAAAGGTTTAATTTATTAAAATTTTCTAAGATTAATCATCTTTTCATTAAATAGGAAATATATATTTTTATATTACTGGTATTCATTAATTACAAAATTTAATATTAAATAATAAAATTATCAATTATATAATTTTAAAATTGACCAAAAACATATTTAGTAATTTAAATAATTAAGGAGATTCTAATTAAAAACCTATAATATATTTTTCCAACGCCAAAAAATATAAATTATTCCATTAAATAAATAATTTATCATTTTTATCATTTAATATATTATAAACTAATAAATTATCTTCATAATTATTTTGAAATTATTTATAAAATATTTTCAATAAAATATAATTTATAGTGTAAAAAATATCATTATTACTATATTACCTTGGAATTTATATTTTATTAAATTTTTATCATTAAAATACCCCTCCCCTCAAGTATAAATACCCACTCTCTTTCCCCTATGAAAACCACTTACCATCCACATCTCAAATCCAAACCTCCATCCAAATCACTCTCGTTGTCCCCATAGAATCCTTATTGATGTTTATATGTCAAAACAACCCACGATATTTTGAATTTAAGGGTCGTAATAAGGAACACATTAAGAAATAGGTAAGGTACATTCATATTTTTATTTAAGTTTCATATAATATTTCTCAATCCTTTTAAACCAATCTAATTAAAACATTTTCTATATAATAAAATAATATTTTAACATAGACATAATAATGTAAATAATTATTAAATAAAATTATTTATAAGATAAACATATATTATATATCTATCTACTTAACTTTTTGATAATGCTTCACTAATGGTCCATTAAACTCCGATAAAAAATTTTCCATGTATACTCATATTATCATATTGGGATGATTATCATAGATTATCTATTATATTTATAAATATATATAAATTTTTTATATTATTTTTAAAATAATTTTACATAGATATAAATAAAAAATAATCGTAATAATAAAATCAAAATAGGAAGGGATAGTTTTAGGGAAACTTTAATATAAAAACAAATCACCTATAATGAAAAATATTAGAAAATAGGAAAAAGTGACTATAAAATAAAAATAGTGAAAAAAATGAAACTAATTCACTTCTAGAATCATGTTTTAAAAAACTATGTTTCTTATATATGTGGAATCAAATATATGAAAAAACATAGGAGTAAATGTATGGGGTTTCTAAAACCCAAATCATTACTTTTGGGTGTATTACATATATCGTTTTTTTTGTATAGTTCCTTATTAAATAATTTCAAAAAATTCACTTCCACTTATTTCTAATTTTCATTCCAAGGGATACGAATTGATCTATATTGTAGATATGATTTCAAACCTACCATAATTATTCTTTGAAAGGACTGAATTTTCAGAAACATATTATTTATTCCTCGTGAATATTTTCATATTCCCACCATGACCATTGATCCCTTATGAAAACATTTAGTGTCCAATGATGTGTTTTTCCCCATTAATTTATGGATTATAAAAGGATATTCATTGATTTATTATTTATAAAATCATAATTCAATACTATATTTTTCATGGGTTTATCTCAAGTCTACTATTGTTTTATGTTTCGTTCAAATGTGGAAAAAATAATTATGATCATTTTATGATTTAATGGGTGGGCCTAGAATCATATAACTCTCTAATTAAATGGTTAATGTGATATACAACATAATATTCTATGTGAATATGATTCTATGATTGTTTATTTTTTTATTAAGTGATTATTTTTATACATATGTTATATATAAACATAAAGATTTAATTTTTTAAACTTTATGTGTTGGATTTTACCACTATGTTATGATTCTTAATTATTATGAATATCCCGCATTCTTTGACTATTTTTAATTATTTATTCATGTTTATTATTGTAGACGCCGGAAAAGTCCGTTGTTCCCAAACGAAGCTCCGGATGCGGAAAGCGAGGTCATATTTGGAGTCGGAAGGATGTTTCGGAGGGCCCGGAGGCCTTGCGCGGAATTTCAGAGGCCCGCGCGCAAAGGTGATGTTCCGCGCGCAAACCCCCCGGGATGCGCGCAAGGCGCCGGTCCGGCGCGCAATTTTGCGCGCCGCGGGTCCGCGCGACTCCCTTGCACGCCGCGCCCGATTCCGCGCCCGCGAGGAGAATTTCGCGCTCGCACCCTGGATTCCGCGCCCGGGGTTGCCTATAAATATAAGGCGACCCCCAACGTTTCAAAGGTTGCTGGAAGTCGAAACGTCTCTCGTGCGCGCAATTCAACCCCTTCCGCGCGCAATGACGAACTTCAGGTAACCTCCTTTCTTTCGCGCAAGAAAGCCTTGGGGTCCGCCTTCGCGCGCAATCCCCGCTGGCTCCTTTCATTTGAATAAAAACTCACCTAAAGGCCTTTGCGCGCAAAAGAACCCGCTTGCGCGCAATTGTCCCCGGGGTGCGCGCAATCCGGCCTGATTGCGCGCACCCCCCCTTCTTTCAAGTGGCCATTCGTTAAAGAATGAGCCGTTGCCCCCGCGCGCTATCCGAAGCCCGGTGTGAGCAATCTCAAGCATCCGCGCGCAAGGCGCTGGCCCAATTGCGCGCCAGCCGCCCCGATTGCGCGCCGGCCCGCAGTATTGCGCGCAAAGCTTCCTTTTTGCGCGCAATCTGCCAGGGTCGTCCCCCTTGACCCCCTGAGGGTACCCGTCTGCGTGGCGCCCGATGATCCTCATCCTGGGCGCCCGAACCGTGCGCTGTCTTCCCGTGCAGCCTTCCAGGCTCGTGCAAAGTGACACGGACCCATCGACGGCAATCATTCGTCCAGCATGACGTTAAACTGCATATTCGTCCAGCATGACGTTAAACTGCATATTCGTCCAGCATGACGTTAAACTGCATATTCGTCCTGCATGACGTTAAACTGCACAATGTCCAGCATGACGTTAAACCGCACACCCGTCCAAGCTGCACGACGTTAAACTGCCTAGCCCCCATCGTCCGCGCTGCAAGACGTTAAACTGCCAAGTGCTTCGTCCTCAACACATGACGTTAAACTGTACTTCGTCCGGCAAGACGTTAAACCGTCCGCTTCGTCCTCAACACATGACGTTAAACTGTACTTCGTCTGGCAAGACGCTAAACCGTCCGCAACCTGATCCCGTGCTCCGCACGCAGGGTCCCCCCGGTTTGGATGTGGCCCCCACCCGCTCGTCTCTGCAGGGATGTCGGGATTGTCCCCCTTTTGGGACGATTTAATGGGAGCGGCTTTTCCCTATGGGGGAAGGGTATTACAAACCCCTAGTTTCTCGTGGGAGGCTGCACATGTGTATCTCCATTGCGCCTCCCCACTGCCGAAGCCAGTAGAGGGTCTGACTGGGATCGAGGTGTTTTCTGCTTTCGGTCCAAGTCCCTTCCAACTGAGTTTTGCAGCATCCGGGCTGCCCCAAGTGCGTAAGTCCTGACAGAATGAACTACGTGGACTTTGATCCCTGTCTTCTATACAGGGTACGTAGGAAGCCTCCCTGAGGTCCAAGCCCACCACCTGGTCGTCCCGGTCGTATTTACGTCGGTTCGTCCATCAGTGGACCCCTCCAGGGTTCACGCTTGCGTTGATTCACCTATGAATCCGCCCCTGTGGGAGACTGCCCGTGTGTATCTCCGCGGTGCCTCCCCACAGCCCCCCTTTTCCATTTCCCCTTTTATCGTCCAGCATGACGTGAAACTGTGATCCACCCGGCCGTTCCATCCCCCTCTGTGCGAGGTGGTTCGGTTCAATCCTCCGCCCGGCGGCCTCGACCTCTTCGTGAGTCAGCTTGCCGACGTCCAGCATGACGTTAAACTGTATGCCCGAACTACGTTGACTTTGATCCGTGTTAACGCGCGGTACGTAGGAAGCCCCTCTGGGGTCCAAGCTCTTCACTCCATCATCCATCATGATCCTTACCCGGGCCGCCACATCCCGGTGGGGTCATGCCACTTCACTCCACTCCACGTTACTTGGGAAGCCGCCCATGTGCTGGCCCCAGCGTCGGAGGTTCCCCGCAAGGGGTTCTGTCATCTGATCCACTTTTCGTGTTGATCGGTCCGATGCCGTCCCCGCTGGACGTTAAACTCGCGGCATACCCCGTGTTAAACACGGGAAGCTGAGGAAAACCTCAGGTGACACAGTTCCCCGCACCTAGTACGGGATGCCTCAGGCCATTATGCCTTCGAGAAGCCCTATTAGGGACGGAAGACAGATGTGCAGAGCCGCAGTGTTACGACACGCCCCCAGCACCCAGAGCCACCCGGCCTTCTCACCGCAGGTTGCTGCCCCGCCCAGACTCCTTGGAACGTCCGGGCAGAAGCAGCGTAATTAACCGATGTCCATGAAGATATGGCGCCGGGAACGAGATTCACGAACATTCTTAAGTCTATGAGGGAGACCCGGATTAGGCGACAAGTTCCGAGGAGACGTCCAAGGAAGGAGGAGCCGACATCCCATCATCCCGGTTTCGATCAAGGAGCAGACGCCCCTGAATAAGGGACGGATGCCGCCCGCCCTTGGAAAGCAGGACTGCGGGACCACAAGCCGCGCGCCCATCCCCTCGGGTTGACGGGTGCACGCGCGAACGCGTCCTGGCGGAACAGCGTAACCCGACGCACATCCGCACCGAAACAGAAAAATGGTGAACCCGACGTGAATCTCTTCTCCTCGATACGAAGACCGATGGCTTTCAGAGGTGTTGGAAGACCGGCGTGTTGCCCGGCCAAGCATTCAGTCTTACCCGCCAGGGGCTGGGGAAGTGAAATCGGGCACTCCGTCTCGCAACGTCGAGGGCCTGGGTTCCCCCCACGGAAGGCGTCGTGGCGCTAATGGTTGGTTGTCGATTCCTTTTTCCTGTCAGTGTTAATGGGTCTTTCTCCCTGCTTTCAGAAATCAGGTCGCCCGATCCAGTGCCCGATCGCCACCCGCCCACTGGCGCAGGGACAGGGGAAACACCGACGCGGCTACTCCGCGCGGTCCCGCCCGTTCCGCAGCCGTCCCAGCAGCCGCAATTGCGGGACGACCACGCCCTCTCTCCCCCTCGGAGGTCATCCAGAGAAGGGTGATCAACACCCTGGTGCGGAGATACGAGGAAGAGGGAGTCATCCCCACTAGGGAAATGGCTCGCCTGGACCTTGAGGAGGCTGCGCCTCGCCACCACCGCCGCCCCCGAGGGCCGCGCAGGGAGGCACCGCTGCCTACCTCAACGTCCAACCGCTTCGGGAGTTTATCCCCGGAGCGCTCTGACAGTTCCCTTCCTTATGCGGATGAGGTGGGAGATGCCCGGGATCACCCTATCCGAGGTCCGCTCCAGGGATCCACGATAAGGGCTCCCGCCAGGCCACGACGACATCGCCGCCAGGCCCCTCAAGTCGAGGAACAGGCTCTCCACCTGCCCGCGCCGCTCATCCCGACTCGTCTGTCCCGACGCCAACGTCGGGCACGAGCGGAAGAGGATGCCCACCTTGGGGCTCTAGCAACAGCGGCCGCATTGGCCCGAGCCACCGCTGGCTCCAGTCGCCAGGCCTCTGTGCATCCTGAGCGGGGGAACTTCTATGCCCGACCCGGATCGAGGCCCCGACCGCCCCAAAGGCAGGTTGGGTTGACTCTCCCGGTTGCTGGTACAGGCAGTAGCCACCGCGGACCACCTCGCGGTAGCGCTATTCACCGGCAGGGTCTACTCTGCGTGGCCGATCCTGGAGGCATGGGTCATCCCACCTCCCAATCCCGGCCCGGAGGCCTGCCCGGAATCATCTCTCCCCGCGTCCCCTTTGATATCTGTCCCGGTGCCCCTCGCACCTTGGTTCCCAGTCCTCTTGGCCCCAGCACCATTGCGGCCGGAGGACGCCAGGACAGAGATCAGCCCTGCCCCGGGGAACTGCCCAGGGGCAGGAAGGCAAGGCGTCGACACCGAGGGAAGAATGTTACGGAATTCCGGACAGAGATCCGACCGGTTTGCTTCTCTGACTCAGAGGCGGAGTACGATTCGGCGACAGAGCCCTCTCCCCAATCCCGCCAGTCAAGGGCAGGGGTAGGAATGCGGCACGTCAGCCTCGTGCTCCCCGAGAGCGAGATCGATGTGATCCCCGCTTCTCTCCGAAGGTATATCCGGAGTAACGAGGGCCTGGTAGACCCCCAAGGATCAAGCATGAGGTTGGTACCGGCCCCTCCGGAAGTGCCTTCCGCCCCGATCAGAGAAGCCGGAGACTTTATCTGGGGACCGACGGTCGAACCACGATCTGGTGCACCCTCGGCGAGCACCGATGCTATGGCAGGATGTTCGCTCGCCGGCCCGTCCTATCGTGATGTGGTAGCCAGGGCACCGCCACCCTCAGAGGGCGGCCCGGGATATGGAGGCCAATCGGCCTGCTCGCCGTATTCACCGCCGGCCAGCCCGTCAGCCCGGCGGCCCGCCTCGGCACCACTACCAGTTCCCCGTCCGTTCCCAGCCATGGAAGAGGACCAAGGAGATCTGGGTCCCGAGTTTGAATCGTGGAGCTTCTGGACCGTCCTTGCAGAGGGCCACTTCCCTGAGAAGTTTTGGCCAGTCGCAGGACCGGGCTTTGATGCACCCGAATCGCTCACCCCGGATGAGTTCGAATGCTTCCGCCGAACTCTCCGGGAGACTCACTTCCGTCTTCACTGCCTACAAATGCCATACCCCGGGAGTCAAGCGCACCTGGAGGATATTGGTGAGCAGTGCCGTCAAATTGACCTGGCCATGCTCCCCGCGGTTCGGCACCCCGGGTCATTTGGGCACCACGAGGCCCTCCAACAACGATGCGTCGAGTGTTTTCAAGCACTCCGCAAAGTTATCGAGGAAGCCACTCCCCACGTGTATATCCGTGGATGGGGGCAGTACGCTGCCCTACGCTTCAGTGTGATCCGCCGACAACCCGATTCGCTGGGTGGCCCTGAGGGTATATCCCCAGGGACAGGAACAGTCAATATGGCTGACCTGTCGGGAGAGGGGAACGACTTGGAACTTCTCGACGGGGGCTTCCCCCCCGAAGACAAGCCGTCGTCAGATCCATCGGTGAGAGTTACTCGTCATCAGAGGAACCTCCTGGGGCTCCCCGCGCCCACTGAAGCACTGACGTTGAGCCGAAACGTCAGCAAAGGAAAAGAGAACAGCGAGGCTGTAAAGCCCGCCGACCCATCTGCCTCCATGCGGAGGGCAGAGGAGGATCCCGAGAAGGCTACGCTACGTCAGCAGCTCGCCGAACAGAAGAGGCTGGTTGACCAGCTCCTCGCCGAGCGCGCTGCAGAACGGCGGCCTGACTACGGTGATCCCAGGCCAGGACAGCAGGGACCGGAACAACCACCCCTCGATGAGACTCTCCCGGGCAACCGTGATTAAGCCGTGTTCGCCGACAGGAGAGAGGCCATTGCCTACGGCAAGAGGGCGCGGTATGTTTCGCCACACCCTCCCGAGCGGCGTGACTACCTGAGAGATCCCGCTCGGATTCCTCCCGCTGCCCCAAGGGCCGCTCCGCCCGCCATCCCACGAGCTGCCGAGTTCGACGACCCGGTCGACGACCCGATTGAAGGGCCATGCAATGCGCTCGTGGTTAGAGATCCTCGCCAGGACTGGAACCCATGTCCGGACGATCCGATGGCGGCACTCATTGCCCGCTTGGAAGCCTTGGAGACTCGGCAGGTGGCGATCCCACCGGACGACAAGCCCTACCCAGCATGGGTGGATGACATGCCGGCGCCTCCGGGATTCGGGAATCCCACTTTCGCCCCCTTCAACGGGACTGGAGATCCGCCACAGCATTTATCCCACTTCAACTCGAGGTGCGGGCCTATGTTGGGGACTCCGGCGCAGCAGGAGGCCGCTAAGCTTCGCTGCTTTGTTCAGACACTGGAAGGGCCAGCATTTGTCTGGTACAGCCAGCTCCCCGTCGGGTCGGTAACCAGCTGGGAGGACCTCCGTAGACAGTTCCTCTACCAGTTCAGTTCCACGACCCGGAAGACGAGTATCGCAGACCTCTTCAAGTGCAAGCAGAGGCCTGATGAGCGAGTCGCGGACTTCGTCGCCCGATGGAAGGGTCTCACGTATTCCCTTGACATGCCATTGACTCAGGAGCAGTTGCTGACAATGTGCGTCGGGAACGTCAAGACCGAGCTGGTCCCTTCCCTGATTACTCAGAACTACCCCGGAGGGTTCAGGGACTTCTCAGACAAAGCTCAACGTCTTGAGGAAGCCCTGCAACAGGCCAGCCAGGCACACCCGCTGCCTCCTATGATTCCTGCAAGGAGAGCCAGCAGGGCTGAGCCCGCTGCTGTGGCCCAGATAGAGGCTCCCAGGCCGTTGGAGCTGCTGCCGGTGAGGCCAGCTCCGTAGCCTCACAGGAATCCGCCTCCACGGGCTCAGTTCCCGGCCCAGCAACGGCAGCCTCAGAACCGGCCGGCCCCTCCGCGTAATGTACCGCCACAACCTAGGCGAGATAATCAGGGTCCACCTCCTCGGCAGGCCCCTCCAGCCCCTCGTCAAGACCGCGCTCCCAGGGGCCCGCGACACCTGACGTACTCATTCCATGAGGATCAGGTCCCCGGTTATTTCCGGAGCGCCCTGGAGCAGAGGATTGTGCGACTGCCTGAGTGTTGGAAGCCAGAGGAGGCACATCTCACAGATAACCCCCGCTACTGCCCCTACCATCGGGCCCTGGGGCACACCATCTAGCGGTGCTATGTGTTTAAGGACTGGCTCCAAGACCAGATTAACAACAATGTAATCAGGTTGGGCCCAGCTCCAGCACAGGTAGCGGGCGTGTTCGTGGGATCAGATGACGATAGTGGCAACGAGGACGAATGGCAGCTGGTCTCCGACCGCGGGTCCCAGAAGTATAATAACTGGATGGCCCGCAAGACGACCATTCGCGCCCAGGGAATCATCCGTGCGCGCTTGAATCAGCCTGAGCCCCCAGAACCTGCGGGTGCTGCTTCGGCATCGTCGTCCCGGTCTGCCTCCTCCAAGAGGAGCAAACGGCGGCAGCGCAAGAAGGAAGAGCGCGCCCCGCCAGTTCCGCCACTATCCCGTACTCTCGGCGATTTCATGCCCCCGGAGATGGGGGTCCCTCCTCGGATCCGCCCGGTGATGGATGACTCGTCCGATGACGGTATTGGGTACGCTTCGGTTAACACCGTCGAGCTGGTAAATCCCTTTTCGGTTCCCGACGTTGAAGAACACCAGGTGGACCTCCCTAGTGTCCCCGGTCGTCGCCACCGTCGGAAGAACCGCAGTAGCAGGAGTCGCCGGGGCACAGTCGTGGGTACCTCCAGCCAGGCCGTGCACGCCACTGAGACTAGGCGGCAGGCTCAAGATCGAGCTCAACGTGCGCAGGCTCCCCATCCGGGGATGACGGATTCGCCTCCGCCCTGCCACAAGTCCATCCCGGCCTCCTGACTCCAGTACGGTGACCATTTCCCGGACTGCGACCAGTGAACAGCAGGATGCGCCAAGCACCAGTCGGCCGCCGACCCAACCGGCAAGGCCCGTCATGCCACCAACCGCAGAGCAACCTCCTGCAACCAGGAGCTCGCGCTTGGCCAAAAAGTATGATGTCCTGAAGCACTTGGCCAACATCCCAGCAAGGCTCTCCATCCTTGAGGCTCTGCGCATGTCATCTGAGATGCGCGAGGCACTCGTTGAAGCCCTGAAGAGCCCCCTCCAGTTTGAGACAGAGGTTGCGGCTGCAGAGGCCTTTCACGCCGAAACGATCGAGGACGCCGAATGTCAGGCAGTTATCTCGTTCTCTGGTAAGGATGAAGACCCTCCTATACAGGGACACATTCGTCCGCTGTATGTCACTGGCCAGTTCAATGGCCTTGAAGTCCGGCGTTGTCTTGTCGACACAGGGTCCGGGATTAACTTGATTCCAACTCGGACGCTCCGGAGATTGGGGTTGTCTGAGGATGACTTGATTCCCTCCGACCTCAGGATCCAGGGGTACGACCGCACCGAGCAAACCCCGGTCGGCAAAATACGTTTGAAGACCCAGTTCGGTGACTTGGTTGCCAACACCGAATTCATGGTAGTCTCTCAGGACACTGCGTATAACGCATTGATGGGCAGGCCATGGCTTCACCTTCACGCGGCGGTCCCCTCGTCATACCACCAATGCCTCAAATACTCCCTTAATGGTCGAGTAGGCGTGCTTCAAGGAGATGCCTCTCCTTTTGCCTCATGTGAAGCCCGTTATCTGGACGCGGACTATTACAAGAGCAAGGATAAGCAGATCCTGGCAGGTGAGGTTGAGCCTGTCGCTGTTGCGAGCGATCCCTGGGCAGGTCTGGACGACGCTTACGTCCTCCCGATTCACCGGTTGGACGTCGCCATGGTCTTGACGGTCCGCGAGTCTCCTGATGAGACGGCCGCGACCGCCCGCGCCAGCACCAGTGGCCCAGCAGGACCTGGTAGCCCCAATGCAGTTTCCAACGCAGTCTCTCCCGTGGATGATCCCTCCCCGAGTGGAGAGGGTATGGAAGACGCACCCCCAGCCTTTGAGGAGGGCGTCCCCGCCACGGTCGATGAGTTAATACAGGTGAACCTTGGAACCGAGGCCGATCCAAGACCCACGTTGGTTAGTGCCGCCATGCCCTCTGAGGAGCGGCAGCAGTACGTGGACTTTCTCAGGCAGCACCGTGATGTGTTCGCTTGGGGCTATGACGAGATGCCGGGGCTAGATCCTTAGGTAGCCGTCCACCGCCTTGGTCTCCCGGCGAACCATCGCGGGTTCAAGCAGCCTCCCAGGAAGATGCACCCATCCCATGGTGCCATGGTTGAGGCCGAAGTTGACAAGCTTATCAAAGCCAACTTCGTGAGGGAAGTTCAGTACCCCAAATGGCTGGCCAACATTGTGCCGGTCAGGAAGAAGAACGGGCAGATTAGAGTCTGCATCGACTTCCGCGATCTCAACCGCCACTGTCCGAAGGATGATTTTCCCCTTCCAGTGACAGAGCTGTTGATTGATGCCACGACAGGGTTCCAAGCCCTCTCCTTCATGGATGGATACTCCGGATACAACCAAATTCGGATGGCCCCTGAGGATGAGGAGTTCACTGCCTTCAGGGCCCCCCAAGGTACCTTTTGCTACCGGGTCATGCCCTTCGGCCTGAAGAATGCAGGTGCCACCTATCAACGGGCGATGCACCGCATATTCAAGCCAATCCTCGGCACACTGGTGGAATGCTACGTCGACGACTTGGTTGTCAAATCGCGCCAGCGTCAGGACCATCTCAAAGATCTTGAGAAAGTGTTCAGCTTCCTCCGGTCTCGCTGCCTGAAGATGAACCCGTTGAAGTGTGCCTTTGGGGTCACCTCCGGAAAGTTCCTTGGATTTGTGGTAAGATACCGGGGTATTGAGATCGACCCAGAGAAAATCAGGGCGATTAGCCAGATGCCTCCCCCGGGTACCGTCCGGGAACTGCAAGGGTTCCAAGGCCACTTAGCCTATATACGCCGATTCATCGCGAATCTCGCCGGCAAGTGTAAGCCCTTTTCTCGGCTTATGAAGAAAGGTGCCACCTATGTATGGGATAAAGAGTGTCAGACCGCTTTCGAGGAAATCAAGCAGTACCTGCTTCAACCTCCGGTCCTGATGCCGCCCGTATCCGGAAAGCCGCTGGTCCTTTATGTGATCGCCCTGGAACGGTCCCTGGGTGCCCTTCTCGCCCAGAAGAACAACGAGGGAACAGAGAATAGCCTCTATTACCTCAGTCGCATGCTCCTCGATGCGGAGGTTAGGTATTCCCCCATCGAGAAGAGCTGTCTGGCGCTCGTATTTGCCGTACAGAAATTACGGCACTACTTGCAGCACCATGAGGTACAATTGGTTTCTCGGGTAGACCCGTTGAAATATATCCTGAGCCGACCTATGTTGACTGGCCGTCTAGCGCGGTGGGCTGTGATTCTCCAGCAGTTCGACATCAGGTATGTGTCTTAGAAGGCCATCAAAGGGCAAGCGTTGGCAGACTTTCTGGCAGCTCACCCGACCTCCGCGGATCAGCCGCTGGATCTAGGCTTTCCTGATGAGACCATTCTCTCGGTTGATCGAGCCGATCCATGCTGGCAGATGCACTTTGACGGTGCCTCCCGGAGCCCCACCGGTAAAAGACTCGATAATCCTAAGCTCAACAGAGTGGGCTTGGGCATCGTCTTCATTACCCCGGAGCGAGCCGTGCTGCCATACTCTTTCCTGTTGTCAGAGGGCTGTACCAACAATGAGGCGGAATACCATGCCCTCATCACCGGCCTCGAGTTAGCTCTCGAGATCGACGTGCCCCATCTGTGTGTGAAAGGGGACTCCGAGCTGGTCGTTAAGCAGATCAATGGCGACTACGTTGTCAGGAAGCCGGAACTTGTGCCATTGTTGGAGTGCACCCTTCTTCTGATGGCCCGGTTCCCTTCTCGGCCGGAAATTGTCCATATTCCCCAGTCGCAGAACGGTCGAGCAGATGCTTTGGCCAGCCTTGCTGCGTCACTTGCGGAGCCTGAACAGGACAACCTGATCGTCCGCGTGACGCGCCGCAGGCTCATCACTCCCGTTATCCCGGAAGAAGATCGCGGCCCGTTGGTAAGTAATCTCACCACGGTTGCCCCTATGCCCGGAGCCCCGAGTACCCCAGATATGACAGTCGGATCAGCCCCTGATTGGAGGACGCCTTTGGTTGAGTACCTCCAACATGGCATTCTTCCGTCAGATCGGGCCGAGCGCGAGCGAGTTCGACGCCGCGCATCGCAGTTTGTCCTCCAGAGCAGCCCCGGCCTGGAGCAAATCCTCTACAAACGCGGATTTGATGGTGTTCTCCTCCGTTGCCTTCAGGGAGTCGAGATCTCACGAGTCATGCAAGAGGTTCATGCTGGTTCATGTGGCGCCCACCAGACTGGGCCGAAGCTGTCCCACCAGATTCGGAGGTTGGGATACTTCTGGCCCTCTATGATCCATGACTGCATCGAGTACGCCAGGAGGTGCCATGCGTGCCAGGTTCATGCGAACTTTGTGCATCGGCCGCCGGAGCCTCTCCATACCACTAGGTATTCCTGGCCCTTTGCAGTCTGGGGACTGGACGTTGTGGGACCTTACCCGCCGGCGACAGCTCGCCAGTGCCGGTTCATTCTGACCGCCACGGACTTCTTCTCCAAATGGGCAGAAGCGATTCCGCTCAGAGAGGTCAAATCCTGTTCGATCGCTGACTTCGTGACCTCCAACATCATCTATCGATTTGGAGTGCCTCACGCTATCCTCACGGATAACGGAACCAATTTCCGAGCAGCCGAGTTGAAGAAGTTGTACACCAAGTATAACATTCGCTCGAACCATACATCTCGCTATCATGCGCAGGCGAATGGACAGATCGAGGCGTTTAACAAAACCCTCTCTAACATTCTGCAAAAGATGGTTGGTCAGAACAAGAAGAGTTGGCCGGACAAGCTCCCCAACGCCCTCTGGGCTTATCGGACGACGACTCGCAATTCCACCCAGATGACCCCTTATTCCCTGGTGTATGGAGCTGAGGCCGTCCTGCCCATTGAGATCCAGTTACCATCCTTGCGCACTGCGGTCTACGACCAGCAAGCGCCGGACAGAGTTGCTGAAGCCCGTCTAGTCGAGTTGGAAGCACTGGATGAGAATAGACTTCGCGCTTTGCACAACTTGGAGAGGCATCAAAGCAGAATGGCTCGAGCTTTCAATAAGAAGGTT
Organism: Viscum album; assembly: GCA_963277665.1. Lineage (NCBI taxonomy): Eukaryota > Viridiplantae > Streptophyta > Magnoliopsida > Santalales > Viscaceae > Viscum > Viscum album. The sequence continues at coordinate 839,588,832 of OY728147.1, read as the reverse complement.
CGCCTCCGCTCCTTCCTGCAGGGTGATCTAGTGCTAGCCCTAAGAGCACCGATGATCCCCGGCAGGAAGCCGCCCAAGTTGGAGCCCAAGTGGGAGGGACCTTTTGTTGTCCACAAGGTCTATCCCAATGGCGCGTACTCCCTAGCGACTATGGATGGTGAGCGTGTCACTCCTCCCACCAACGCTAGGTTCCTCAAGCAATACTTTGCCTGAGTGTCCGTTCGTCCTGCATGACGCTAAACTGCACTTCGTCCTGCATGACGCTAAACTGCACTTCGTCCTGCATGATGCTAAACTGCACTTCGTCCTGCATGACGCTAAACTGCACTTCGTCCTGCATGACGCTAAACTGCACTTCGTCCGGCATGACGCTAAACTGCACTTCGTCCTGCATGACGCTAAACTGCACTTCGTCCTGCATGACGCTAAACTGCACTTCGTCCTGCATGACGCTAAACTGCACTTCGTCCTGCATGACGCTAAACTGCACTTCGTCCCGCATGACGCTAAACTGCACTACGTCCGAGCTACAAGACGTTAAACTGTTCAGCATTCGTCCTGCATGACGTAAAACTGCCACTTAAGAACTACGTGCGGCTTGATTCCCATCCTTATGGGATACGTAGGACCGCCTGAACCCTCGTGTTTCAGGCCCAGCCCCATCCTTCGGGAATTTCCATCCCATCTCGGGCCCTTGGCCCAGTTGCCCCCGGGTGTGCGGCGTATGGTGTGAGTGCGGGGCTATGCCCTCATTCACGTCGGTTTGCTCGTCACGCTGTACGCCCCCCCCCCCACGTTTGGGGATGCCTTCTGCTCCCCCCTTCTTTTTTCCTCATCGTCCTGCATGACATTAAACTGCACTTCAAGAACTACGTGCGGCTTGATTCCCATCCTTATGGGATACGCAGGACCGCCTGGACATTCATGTTTCAGGCCCAGCCCCATTTCCCGGGAATCCCTATCCCGCGTTGGGCCTCTGGCCCCAGTTCCCCTCCTTTTTGTGCGAGGCGTATCGCGTGAGCGGGGGATTGTGTCCTCATTCACGTCGGTCTACTGGCCGCGCCGTACGCCTCCCCCGTGTGAGGGACTACCTCACACCCCTCATCGTCCTGCATGACGTTAAACTGCCTTTCCAGAACTACGTATGGCTTGATTCCCATCCTTATGGGATACGTAGGACCGCCTGGACGCTTGTGTCTCAGGTCCAGCCCCGTCTCTTGGTTGATCACGGGGATCTGCCCCCCTTCGGTTGCTCTCAGAGTGAGTCCTCCGACCCTTTCCGGAGATCTGTTAACATGTTTTGGGTGCTTCGGTCTATGACTCGTAGTGTCAGATTCAATCCCGACAAGTCCTGTGTTGCTTGTCAGGCCCCGCGCTTCCTCTTGTTCGAGCCTTCACTCAAAGGGATCCTCGTTAGCGGTTTGGGTACGATGCCTCAGTGCTCTCCCACCGCTCCGGGTCGATTTACCGGTGGGTCTTGGGCCGCAAATCGATATGAATCCTGCGATTGAGCGGTTGATGCTCGTTTGCTTGCCCCGTCTTAGGCTGACGCGATCGGATGTTGTGTTGCGAATGCGTCAGCAACGTCCTTGATCGCCATGTCAGCTCTCTCAGGCTCTGAACATTGGTTGCGCAGTCCTCATCACACTCCGCCTTTGTGCGTTGTAGTGGAATCTTGACACTCTCTTCATACTGACCTCCGGTACGCCTCTACACGTTAGGCAGACCAACCAGGGTAATGATGTCGTTCGAGGCTCCCATGATCTGAGCACCAAGGATATATGCAGACATCCTCCCTAAGGGCCATGCGTAGCTGGACCCTCGTCCCCATAAGGAGGAGGGAGTCGCCCGAACAATTGCGCTCTGGGCCCAGTATATCTGGAGGCTAGCATCTCTGCCCCTCGGGTGATGGACATATGCAGACCCCTATCCCAAGACTCTTCTCCTGGAATCGTGCGTGACCGCAGGGCTGGGTATGTTCCCACCCCCGCTGTGTCCGCCGTACCGCAATAAGCGGATTCCTCCATGGTCCGAACCACACGACCTTAAACTGTGTTGTCTGGTCCTACCACACGACCGTAAACTGTGATCGTCTTGGCCGCCCGACGAAAAACGGCACTGCATCGTGATGTCCTCCTCAGGGGACACTCATGTTGGGCGCTGGTTAATGACCACGCCATTCATCAATGCCTTCCATGGCTTGATTATTGTGGCGACACCAGAGATTTCTCAATCACGGGCATGTCGCCGCACAAAGAAAAACCATTCATCTTTAAGGACAAACAAGAAATATCAAATGCCGCTCCTTTTGTGTGCGAGGGTCAGACCCGCACTCTTCCCCGCGCTGGTGCCCGATTGTGTTGCACCGCGCTTCAAGAACTACGTGCGGCTTGATTCCCATCCTTATGGGATACGTAGGAACGCCCGGATGTTTGAAACTTCGGGTCCAGCCCCCCATCTCTTAGAGATTCCCCCTTCTCTGGGGAATCCGCCGCCTTCAGGTCACCCTCAAGGCGTGTAACCCGACCCCTTGCAGTGGTCCACCGGTGTCAAGAGTACTCTGGTTTATTGCCAGGAGGGTCAGGATCCGCTTGGTCAGGTTTCCTCCGCTTTTCAGGCTTCGTGCTCCCTTTCATTCTGACCCATCGTCTACGCCCTGGGTGGAGCCCCCGTGAACGGTTCGGACACAATGCCTCAGTGCTCTCCCACCGACTCGGGCCGGTACCCCCAATGGCCTCGGGCAGCAAATCGATATGAATCCTGCGATTGAGCGGTCGATGCTCGTTTGCTGCCCCATTCCACCAACGGTTAGTGCGATATTGATGCTGCTTTTCCGCCACGGTCGGCAGTACTCCCATATCGTTACACCGGTGCCCCCAGTCCTTGAGTGAATGGCCGCATGATTCACATTTTCCACCTCCCATTCTGACCAGGTGAAACCTCGACACTCTTGACACTATCCCTCAGTGCATCTTCGCATATCCAGGGGATATGACCACGATGTGGCGTGCTTTGAGCCCTTATGGTCCGAGCTCTAAGACCTTAAACTAAGATCTCTCCTTATGGTCCAAGCTCTAAGACCTTAAACTAAGATCTCCCCTTATGGTCCGAGCTCTAAGACCTTAAACTAAGACCCCCCCCCTTATGGTCCGAGCTCTAAGACCTTAAACTAAGATCTCCCCTTATGGTCCGAGCTCTAAGACCTTAAACTAAGATCTCCCTTTATGGTCCGAGCTCTAAGACCTTAAACTAAGATCTCCCCTTATGGTCCGAGCTCTAAGACCTTAAACTAAGATCTCCCCTTATGGTCCGAGCTCTAAGACCTTAAACTAAGATCTCCCCCTTATGGTCTGAGCTCTAAGACCTTAAACTAAGATCTAGCCCTTATGGTCCGAGCTCTAAGACCTTAAACTAAGATCCTCTAGCCCTATGGTCCGAGCTCTAAGACCTTAAACTAAGATCCTCCACCTTTATGGTCCGAGCTCTAGGACCTTAAACTAAGATCCAGCCCTTATGGTCCGAGCTCTAAGACCCTAAACTAAGATCTACCCCAAATGGGGTCCTACGTCCTGCATGACGTTAAACTGCACTCACAGAACTACGTGTGGCTTGATCTCCAGCCTGATGGAGTACGTAGGAACGCCCGGGCATTCCGACTCGGGTCCAGCCTCAGGGATCGTTAAGTCCCGCCCCTCCTCGTCGCCGGCCGTCTGGCCTGACTTCGGGTAGAGTGGTGCAGTTGTGATATTCTCCCCGATTCAGCTCGGGATGCCCCATCGCAAGGATGGGAAGCGACAGTTTCCTCGTCAGAGAGGTGCTGTCTGAGAATTGAGGTGACTCACGGCCAGATTAGTGCATCCGCCTAATACGTTTTCCCCGCGGTGGCGCAATTTTGAGAGCGTTGGATTCTATCCGAACAAATCGTCACTTCGCCACACGCTTCGCATGCCCTGTTGATCTGGATTTTCCACCCTTGTGTCTGAAGGAACCCCAAAGCGGTATTCATGATGACATGTGGTCCGCCTCCTGCAATATGAATGATGGCCTTTTTCGGTCCGTCTATTGCAGTTGTTATGGTCGATCCACTGTCCGCCTACCGTCTTGGGCATTTCCTGGAAGGCCGGCCGTTGTGGATGTCTGGATTCGGGACACGCGATTCACACTTTCTCATTTCCCTATGTTCGGATAAAATCTCAACGCCCCTAGCGTTGTCCCGCTCGTGTGTTGGAACAAGTTGGGGGATGATACATTGGTTAGGTCTGAGGTCTCCTTTCCTAGGAATGACCTCCCTCTTTTCTCCAGAAACCCAGGCCCAATTATGGATGCCTGATGCTCGGTTAACACTCCCGCAAGACAACGAATTGTGGTTGAGCATATTAAACCGAAAGACACAGATAAGTATATTGATTCATACAAATGGATCAAAATATTGAATAACGGAGGCAAAGTGTTCTAGGAATGGCAAAAAACAAAGCCCCTAGGGATTAGCGTGCTGGATAAGTCTTTCTAATGCCGCTACCCTTTGGCTGGCGGCCTCCAGGGTTGCTTCTCGTTCTCTGCGTGCCCTCTCCTCGTCGGCGGTCGCAGCACGCAGTTCGTCGATCCTGGCCTGTGCACGCTCCCGCTCGACTTGGAGTGTGACCATCTGTTGGCCCGCCTCCGTCAGCTGTACCTGAGCGTCGATCAGTTGTGCTGATAGTTGCTCCACAAGCTCGGTACATGCTGCGACGAAGGCCTCCTTCTCTGCCGCCTGCCCTTCGAGGCGCCGGACTTCCTGCTCTGCCGCGATGAGCGCCTGCGTGCTCTCCGACATGTCCCGACTTTGTGCGACGTCGGCACGCCGGCGGCTCTCGCGCATCTTCTCGGCCATGAAATCACGGACCGTCAGATGGAGGCGTTGAGCATCAGCTCCCCCGGCACACAGGAAGCGCAGCCAGGTCTGAAGTGATCCCATGCGCCCCAGCCATTCCGATGGGTCTCGCTTGAGGAAGCGCTGGATGCACTTCCACCCCCTGCGTCGCGTTACCCGGCTATCCTCGACCGCCTCCGCGTCCGAGTCATCCATCTCCTCGGGGTCGGCAGGCCGGTAGGCAGGGAAGGCAGCCAGCAGGTCTGCTGCAGGGTCCGCCCCTGGGAGGTCCTCACGAGGGATAGGTTCCCCAACATCCGGGCAACCTTCTTCTCTCTCCCCAGCGGCGCTGACACCCTCGTCAGCCCCCAACCTCTCTCCGATGTCAGCGCCGCCGGCGTCCGGAGCCCCCTGATCAGCAGTTGATGGGGCCGGCTCGGTTTGGAAGGTCTGTTCCGGAGCAGGCGGCATGTCCACCACTGGTCCACTCGTAGATGGCCCGGGTTCGGCAACCCGATGAGCCTCCAATGTTGAGATCACTGTGCGGGGCATGCCATGGTTAGTCACGGATCGTCAATGGCAAGAACCAGCAGTAAAGTAGGGAGACTTACGGGAGTTCGGAGCGTCATCTTCCGCTACCCCGGTCGCCGCAGGAACAGTTGCAGCAGGGGATCCCTTAGCGCTTGACAGTTCGATAATGGGTGCCTGGCCCCCGCCTTGTCCTGCTGGCGCCTCTCCTACTCCTGTTGAGGACGCCTGACCGACATCCGTGTGCTCCTGAGAAGGATGGAGAAACGGGTTAGAAGCTGCATAAGAGAATGGATGAAGCAGGTTGAGTAGGGATAGAAGCGGACCTCGAGGAGCTCAGTGACATCAACGTTGTCAGAGCCGGCCACCTCGCCACTCTCCCGTGGGCTCCCCCGATGGGACCTTCCCTCGGAGCCTTCATCCTCCACCGTCTCCTCCTCCTCCTCGGAGTCGCTACTGTCATCTTCTCCTGGCGGCATCTGTTCTGGAGCGGGCTCGAGACCGAGCATCACCTTCACCAGAAGGGATGGCTCCGCACGCTGACCACGTTGGCGCGCGTACTCGTCCATGGCCGTCAGATATGCATATTGCCGGTTGAAGTCCACCCTGTCGGTGATCTGGAGGCGCCCGACCTCTGGCAGATAGATTCCTTCTCTGAGTATCTTTCGCCAGATGACGTCGGTCCCCAGTGACTGCCGCAGGGTCATCCAGGCCGACCACAGCGCCGGGAAGACCGCATCGTGGGAGGGTTCGAGCAGACGCCTCACCTGCTTCCCGGGCCGCTCCCCGACCGACGCATGCGCCCCCTCTCTGGGCGCCGAGGTCGTGGCAGCAGCCTGCGATGCGCCCGCCGCCGAAGTCCCTGCTCGCGCCGGCCCCGCTGCTTGGCGCGCCTCCGTTCTCCCCCGTGTGGCGGCGCCTCGCCTCCTCCCTTGACGCCCGGTCTCCGCACGGGTGACCTCGAGCCGCCGAACTGGCTTCCGTAGAAGCCCCTCAGGGTACGCGATGGCCCAGTGTTCGGCATACTCGGTTGCCAAGCCTGCGTCGATCCCGGTAGGAGGGAGAGTGATGACGTCGCCAGAGCCGAAGGCGACGAACATCAGCCACATCTGGAGAAGGACGCAAGGGTTCGTCTCCTCCCGGACAGCGGTGAATACCCTCTTCGGCATCCGCTGAAGGCACCCGAACTGCCTGGCGAACCGGGTCGGCACGTAAGGCTCGCAGATCACCTTCCCGTCGATCCGAGTCACGAGCACCCCGCCCCGCATGTTCAGGAAGTATTCATGCTGCTCCAGCGGGCCCTGTCCGTTGTCGATCATCTGGCCGACGGGAGTGGGGAACGGGCTGAAGTTGAAATTGGCATGATTGCCAATCCGAACCCTCACGCCCTCCTCACTGAGGGTCATCAGAGCGACCCCCGCAATGTTCAGCAGGGAGGGTCGCAGGCCGTTGCCCGGAGGACTGATGGCATTTGGGAACGTATACCCACCGAGGTGAGCAGCCACCCATCCGTGGAAGAACTGAAAGGGCCCACAGATCCTTCGTGGCGACCCCCCTCGTGAGATGCGTCCCAGAATGGCATACAGCCTCGCCAGTACTGGGACCCCGAGGTTGTATCTCTTGTTGGCAGCCATGGCGCCCGCCATCGCCAGTGTCGCCGGGCGGACGCCCATCCTCGCATCCCGCACTGGCAGGAGCCACCCGCTCAGAAAGGCGGCCAGGAACGCCGCGTACCGGACGTTCGGGTCCCGGGCCTCGATGACGCGGTACCCCCATGAGTGGTAATCGCCCGTCTCCAGGACCCGCCAGTACGACCCGTTCCGGCTCCTCTGAGCTGCGGTCGGGCACCGCTTCCCCCTGCCTGGCATCTTGACCGCCGGGTCATGCTCCAGGAACTGGCCAAACCAATCCTTGTAGGGTATGTCCTTCTGGAAGTCCTGGATCCCGAGCCGCTGCGTAGCCAGGTCAAGCAGATGCCAGGTCAGAATGGGAGTCCGTGACCTGTCCTCCCAGATGTTCTTCGGTGGCAGGAACTCATCGTACTGGTAGCCCTCCAGCGGGATACCTCCAATGCAGTGGATGTCCCAGAGACCGATGCCGACCTCCCCATGGTGAAGATGGAAGGTGTTGGTATCCGGGGACCAGCGAGTGAACAGCTCCGGCCCGAGCTCATACTGCTGGTAGAAGTGGAACTGCGACGTCCACACCGCCTCGAACAGGCCGATGTACCGCAGCTCCTCTGCGAAGTGATCGCAAGTGTGGCGTACCCAGAACGCCCAGGCCCATTCACTGGTAAAGTTGCCCCCAGATCGCAAGTCCCAGTCCTTCAGCCAGCCCTTGGTGTCGTTAGTGACACTCTGACGGTATGTGCTCGAGTAGAGGGCTGGAGAATTCTCCGCTGTAGGCTCACCCCCATCAATGGTTCGCGTCCTCGGGTTCAGGACGTAGACGTCCAAGTGCCTGGTCTCCCTGGCCGGATGCCCATTGTTGGTGATGTTATAGCGGGGCAGCTCGTCCTCCCGAGTCACCCAGGTTCGCGGCGCATCAACCTCGAACCCTGGCACTGGAACCTCATCCAGGAGGCCAAAGTTCCAGAGCGGCAGGTTGTCTGACAATGGGTATGTCTTCTGGGCCGGCGTTAGTAAGTCGAACAAGGATTGATTGTTAGAAACAATCTCCTTGGCTCCGTAAACCTCCTCGTTCGTCGCCATCTCGGCTCTGCGAGTGGCGGCATCCCCTTCATTTCCTCTGTGCGCGGCCATCTCGGAAGATTCGGGAGTCGTGCGGGTTAAGGGATGAAGCGTGCGGGATCGGACGAGGCTGGTGGAAAAGTTTGAGAGGCGGCGCGCAATCCAAGTGGACGGCGCGCAATTGGGAAGACTGTCGCGCAAAGTTCCGGGTTTTCGCGTAAAAACAGGCGAAATCCGGACGGTTTTGCGCGCCGATCGGGCGAATTTCGCGACCGGAAGAGGCAATTTCGCGCAAGAGAGCTTTGGAGCTTATCGCGCGGAAGGCCAGAGTACGGAACGCGGGACCCAGCGCCCCTATTTATAGGCGAGGCCGGGTCCGCGCTGCGCGGAAAGCGCTTTGCGCGACCGCAGCGGCGAATTTCGCGACCGGCGCCCCTTTTTGCGCGCCTAAGTCCCGCGCCGCCCAGGACTTCGGCATTCCGGCGTCTCCCTCGGAACCCGATCGTTGCTACCTCTCGCCGATCAGATTCCGAGGGGGGGCTTTTGTAGACGCCGGAAAAGTCCGTTGTTCCCAAACGAAGCTCCGGATGCGGAAAGCGAGGTCATATTTGGAGTCGGAAGGATGTTTCGGAGGGCCCGGAGGCCTTGCGCGGAATTTCAGAGGCCCGCGCGCAAAGGTGATGTTCCGCGCGCAAACCCCCCGGGATGCGCGCAAGGCGCCGGTCCGGCGCGCAATTTTGCGCGCCGCGGGTCCGCGCGACTCCCTTGCACGCCGCGCCCGATTCCGCGCCCGCGAGGAGAATTTCGCGCTCGCACCCTGGATTTCGCGCCCGGGGTTTCCTATAAATATAAGGCGACCCCCAACGTTTCAAAGGTTGCTGGAAGTCGAAACGTCTCTCGTGCGCGCAATTCAACCCCTTCTGCGCGCAATGACGAACTTCAGGTAACCTCCTTTCTTTCGCGCAAGAAAGCCTCGGGGTCCGCCTTCGCGCGCAATCCCCGCTGGCTCCTTTCATTTGAATAAAAACTCACCCTAAGGCCTTTGCGCGCAAAAGAACCCGCTTGCGCGCAATTGTCCCCGGGGTGCGCGCAATCCGGCCTGATTGCGCGCACCCCCCCTTCTTTCAAGTGGCCATTCGTTAAAGAATGAGCCGTTGCCCCCGCGCGCTATCCGAAGCCCGGTGTGAGCAATCTCAAGCATCCGCGCGCAAGGCGCTGGCCCAATTGCGCGCCAGCCGCCCCGATTGCGCGCCGGCCCGCAGTATTGCGCGCAAAGCTTCCTTTTTGCGCGCAATCTGCCAGGGTCGTCCCCCTTGACCCCCTGAGGGTACCCGTCTGCGTGGCGCCCGATGATCCTCATCCTGGGCGCCCGAACCGTGCGCTGTCTTCCCGTGCAGCCTTCCAGGCTCGTGCGAAGTGACACGGACCCATCGGCGGCAATCATTCGTCCAGCATGACGTTAAACTGCATATTCGTCCAGCATGACGTTAAACTGCATATTCGTCCAGCATGACGTTAAACTGCATATTCGTCCTGCATGACGTTAAACTGCACAATGTCCAGCATGACGTTAAACCGCACACCCGTCCAAGCTGCACGACGTTAAACTGCCTAGCCCCCATCGTCCGCGCTGCAAGACGTTAAACTGCCATGTGCTTCGTCCTCAACACATGACGTTAAACTGTACTTCGTCCGGCAAGACGTTAAACCGTCCGCTTCGTCCTCAACACATGACGTTAAACTGTACTTCGTCTGGCAAGACGCCAAACCGTCCGCAACCTGATCCCGTGCTCCGCACGCAGGGTCCCCCCGGTTTGGATGTGGCCCCCACCCGCTCGTCTCTGCAGGGATGTCGGGATTGTCCCCCTTTTGGGACGATTTAATGGGAGCGGCTTTTCCCTACGGGGGCAGGGTATTACAAACCCCTAGTTTCTCGTGGGAGGCTGCACATGTGTATCTCCATTGCGCCTCCCCACTGCCGAAGCCAGTAGAGGGTCTGACTGGGATCGAGGTGTTTTCCGCTTTCGGTCCAAGTCCCTTCCAACTGAGTTTTGCAGCATCCGGGCTGCCCCAAGTGCGTAAGTCCTGACAGAATGAACTACGTGGACTTTGATCCCTGTCTTCTATACCGGGTACGTAGGAAGCCTCCCTGAGGTCCAAGCCCACCACCTGGTCGTCCCGGTCGTATTTACGTCGGTTCGTCCATCAGTGGACCCCTCCAGGGTTCATGCCTGCGTTGATTCACCTATGAATCCGCCCCTGTAGGAGACTGCCCATGTGTATCTCCGCGGTGCCTCCCCACAGCCCCCCTTTTCCATTTCCCCTTTTATCGTGCAGCATGACGTGAAACTGTGATCCACCCGGTCGTTCCATCCCCCTCTGTGCGAGGTGGTTCGGTTCAATCCTCCGCCCGGCGGCCTCGACCTCTTCGTGAGTCGGCTTGCCGACGTCCAGCATGACGTTAAACTGTATGCCCGAACTACGTTGACTTTGATCCGTGTTAACGCGCGGTACGTAGGAAGCCCCTCTGGGGTCCAAGCTCTTCACTCCATCATCCATCCTGATCCTTACCCGGGCCGCCACATCCCGGTGGGGTCATGCCACTTCACTCCACTCCACGTTACTTGGGAAGCCGCCCATGTGCTGGCCCCAGCGTCGGAGGTTCCCCGCAAGGGGTTCTGTCATCTGATCCACTTTTCGTGTTGATCGGTCCGATGCCGTCCCCGCTGGACGTTAAACTCGCGGCATACCCCGTGTTAAACACGGGAAGCTGAGGAAAACCTCAGGTGACACAGTTCCCCGCACCTAGTACGGGATGCCTCAGGCCATTATGCCTTCGAGAAGCCCTATTAGGGATGGAAGACAGATGTGCAGAGCCGCAGTGTTACGACACGCCCCCAGCACCCAGAGCCACCCGGCCTTCTCACCGCAGGTTGCTGCCCCGCCCAGACTCCTTGGAACGTCCGGGCGGAAGCAGCGTAATTTACCGATGTCCATGAAGATATGGCGCCGGGAACGAGATTCACGAACATTCTTAAGTCTATGAGGGAGACCCGGATTAGGCGACAAGTTCCGAGGAGACGTCCAAGGAAGGAGGAGCTGACATCCCATCATCCCGGTTTCGATCAAGGAGCAGACGCCCCTGAATAAGGGACGGATGCCGCCCGCCCTTGGAAAGCGGGACTGCGGGACCACAAGCCGCGCGCCCATCCCCTCGGGTTGACGGGTGCACGCGCGAACGCGTCCTGGCGGAACAGCGTAACCCGACGCACATCCGCACCGAAACAATTATAATGAAACTTTCTTATATTATGATTAATTTTATTATTATCAATAAATATTTATATTAATTCATCAATCATGCTCTCTTCCTTTATTTTATCCCCTTACATGTATTTTATATCACCCTCTCATTAATGTATATCCTCATGTGATTACACATACTGAAGAGAAAAAGATAAATGTTTGGAGTACAATAAAGAAATACTAAAATTATTAGTTTTTGTTTTATTACGTTCAAGTGTTTTACGTAATAATTATATATGAAAATTGAGGGTCCCTTTAGATTCTTTGCATGAAGAACCTTGTGATTCATTGTGTGGCTAGTGAAGTTGAATCTGGTATACAATGAGTCATCGAACTACTAGGGAATGACACCATGGTACATAAGGGTTCCCATGTTTGGTTTTTGAACACCAAAACATTCTTGTTAGGTTCTTTTTGTTTTTTAAAATTTAATCCCCTTTTTAGGTTCTTGATATTCAGTCAACTGATTTTAAGAGGAAGATATATATTCTCGCTTGTCTTTCACAAAATATTTTCCCTTTTATTTGTGGTATCTGATGGTGGTTTTATTTATTAATAAGGTTTTTAATGTTCATTCGACTAGTTCACAGTGACATTCTATACCACATTAATGGAATTCCATTCTTCTTAACTATATGGAGTATTAGTAAGAAACAAAATTGTGTTCCTGGGTGGTTTTATTGAGTAGTATTAGGGTGGTTTTTGGAGTCACCTACTCCTCATTTCGTTGGGTTTGAACATGACCTTTTCTCTTGGGATTCTTGTTGAGGTGAATCAAATGGATTATCTTAGGGGAGGACAGTGAAGTGGGTAAATGAAGTTTTAGTTGGGTAGTTTCTAAACATTATCTATTTTTTATAAATTTTTTATTTAACATGTTATATACAGCCTTTCCACTAAATTTAGGTTCACTATAAACTAAATTAACTTTTTCTTATTGACCTATATGAATTTCGAAGTAATTTATAGCTCCGGGATGGATCGTGTGATCACTAAACATTGATTCCTCAGTCATTGATGGTTGTGGGTTTATTTTAATTTGTGATAAAAACCACATGTGATCCCAATAGGGACATAAACATAGGAAATGAAAGTATAGTGGACCCCTTATAGGTTTCCTTAGCCATTCTCATGTGAGGAATGTGGTTGATTGATTTCATTTTTCCTAGACCAAGTATATGTGGACTATTATTTTTCTTTGTAGGCTCTGGGATTATTTAATGGATACATGAGGTGAATTTCCCTCCCTCTATATTATATTCTATGTCAATGGGTGTACCTTGAGATCAAAAAATTTATAGTTTGGCCATTAGAGTAAAAACTTATTTTTAATTTGGGAGTGAAAGTGATTTTATTTCACCCATTATTTGTTTTCTATTTGATTATATTGTATGATCATTTAATTATATAATAATGTGAGTGGGGTCATGTCTAGGTACTGTTATTTACATAGAGCCATAGGCCTAGACACTAGTGTTAAAAATTTACCAAGAATGACAACCCTGCTTTTTTAATAAATTCATAGTAGATTTAATGACATAAAATTGAACTTAGTAAAACACTATATATAGATAAGTATTGTTTCATGGGAAATTAGATTCAATAAATAACAACTTAAAACATGGCATACAATATCTATATTGAAAACATCCTTTCACTAATGGAAATAGTGCCTATAACAACACTTTCTTCCCAATGGTTTAGAAACCCCTTTGGGAAAAAGAACCTATGCCAACGGTTTACTAGAACCATTGGCATCAAATATTTTATGGTGGGTTTTCCCAACGGTTTAATAAAACTATTGGAAAAGAGATGTATTACCCATAGGTTTTATTAACCGTTGGAAAAAATTAGACCCAAATTAGGGCTACCTCCCTCAAGACATTTCATCCATGTGCGCTCCTCCCCTCCCCGACCTTGACCTCCTCCTAACCTCAGCCTCCGCATCCCAGCCTCCACCTCCTGACCTCTGCCTCCCGACCTTCACCTCTGCCTCCACCTCCCAGCCCCCCCCTCTCCTCTGGCGACGTTCCCCTTCCCCTCTCGGCTCCTTCACCGAAGACGACGTCCCCCTCCCCTCTCGGTTCTTGGCGACGTTCCCCCATCTCCTCTCGTCTCCCTCTCTTAGAGATATCTGAGCTCAATATCCTCCTCCTACATCCCCCAGCCCCCTCTTTAGTCACGCGCAAGACACCCCATGGCCGAACACCCCATGGGACATCACCCTCTCTCGACTCCCTCTCCTCCCTCTTGGGAAATAATATTTTCAGGGTCGACCCCTGCCCCCCCCCCCCCACCCAAGAGCTAGAGTAGCTACGGTGGAGTCGAATCTGGGTGGCTTTCAGCTTTAGCTTATTGGGAGGTCTCAACCTTGGCTTTGGGGAGCTTCATCTTCTATTGGCACTACTATAATGCGTTCAAGGTCTGATTTTTCCCTACATTTTTGGTATCTACATTTTTTCCGCTGTAAACCAATGATTTTTTTGTTGTTTTAGTGTTATTTAATCCACAAAGATCATTTATGTTATATCTGCAATGATCATTATAGGCCATTATGGGTGTCCCTGAAGATGGGATAATGTGTGTTGTGCTCCTGGATTCTACAGAGACTCAACATTGTTCCTTTTGGGAGAGAACCCTCTAAACTCACCTGGGATGTTGTGGATAGATGCCTCACATGTCACAGAAATGGCCGGTTGATGTTTATGGGTATGTCTCCATGACTGCCATCTTACCTTCATTTATGTTTGAGATATGTTATACAATGGAATGGAACTTAATTGAATGTTTGAGTTATGGTGAAATGAAATGGTTTTGTTATACTCAGTGCTCAATCGAGCATCAATTTACCAGATCGACCTCGAGCTTGATCGAGATACTCAATTAGGCTCGAAATGTTTAGATTAAGATGTTTTATCATAATTTTATTTACAAGGTCTTTCTTGATTTCAAGCAAAATCTTGAAATTAAATACAAATATATTGAATAAAAATAACATGTTAAAATATTAGATGTTCGATTAGCCTTTGTGACCGACTAGATTGTGTTATTATAACACCAAATTCGGCTTCACTACTCGCAGATTGAGCTTGAAAAAATTTGAACTGAATTCAAGTATTTGTCGGGTGAGCCCAATTATATTGAGATAACTCAAGGTTGTTTACAACCCTAATTTAAAGGGTCAAAGAAATAGGACATTGTATGACATGGGATGTCATTATCTATCAATTCATTTCATCATTAAAAAAACAACCAGACAACTATTTTATCTAATAAATTCTTCTCTGTCATTATTTTCTATACATTTTATTCATTGTCCCCATTTGTTACAGAATGTGATAGAATTGGCGAGCCCAACAACATAGAACCTCAGATACGACCGTCTAAATCTTTCAATACCTCCTCTCCTTTTAGAATTGTTTCTTAATTTTGGTTTGGGATTTTGTGATGTTTCACTGCTTAAATATACGCATGGTTTTGTAGTCAATCTCAGATCGCAGTGTGACACAGCAAGGTTCTAGTAGGGTTATGTGCAAAATCTTCAACTCAACTAATGTAGCATAGGTGCATATTCAATGGCTAAGTGTACTAGTACGGTGTTTCCAACAACGTGCTATATAAAGAACATAATGAAAAATGAAGAGATTATTAAATATAATTGTTTCCCCTTTCTTGCAGGAACATGATTTGACCCATGGGGCGGTGTGGTTCTTAAATGGAATGGTTTCCCCCCTGAGGGAGGCGATGACTGGAATGTTTCCCCACCTCCTCCCGCTCCCTTCGCTTATGGCCGAAAGATTCTGCCCCACGGATGTCGTTGGACCGGTCCAACATGCCGCGGTCATGCCGCGGTCATGCCCGGTCATGTCGTGATTTTCCCCTGCTCCAGGACGACACCCCGCGGCGGTTCACAGTCCTATAGGAATTCGATGTATGATACATAGATAAGGCCCAATTCATCCTCATAATTATTTCCTCATCAAACACTAGATGTACTATAGCCACGTCTATCACCATAAGGCCCAATCCTCTTAGGAATATTTTACTTAATCTAAACCCTCGTCCAGTTCATACACATATCATCCAAAAAATAAGACATATGTTAGAACACTCATATCCCAATCGATATCTTATCCACTTGGAGACCTAGTGACAAGGTGATTTCATTTCCTTATAATCACTAATGAATTTTATCTAAACCATGGCGGCTTGTGAACACCATATCTATAGGTCTACTATGTTACTCTATTTACTTTCATTTACCGTCCTTAGACTCCATGACTGCCATGGAACATGGTTATAATCAATCCCTTGGAAATATATGATCGAATAATCAAGTTAGTGTTTAAGGGTCTATCTAGGCACTTAATACTGTCTTTATATACATATTAATTCTTATTTAAGGAAACAATTAATGTAATTAATGGTTGATCACCCATGGAGGTGCTTATAATTCATCTTCTAACTGCTAAATGTTGTATTCGCTACACCTGAATGAGGAATTAAATAACTCCCCTTCCATGTTCATGTAAAACCTATATTTTCCAACGACATCATACTAACCACAAATATATAGGTGAGAAAAATCAGACGACCGGTCCATGATCACATCATTAGTCAAAGCTTCATCACATATCTTCATGCCTTAAGCCTTATATTAATCATATGATTTGACATATACTTACTAGATTAGTGAATGTTGATTCATATTCAATCACTAACAATTTTTCCTACTCAGTATCTAAGAGATCTCATGATCTATCTTGTTTATGCTCATATAGGATGTTTTGGTCATTGAATATTAGTTGTAATCACTTCTAATAATGTTTTCATCCTTCCATTCAACAATAAATTTACACCACAACCTATCTTGACCCTTTAGTAATGGCCTAGCCATGTAATTTCCAAAAAAAAATTATTGAACAAAACCAAACTAAGCTAAAACTTGAGCCAAACTAATTATATACCATTTATAAGAAGATTTATTGTTAATTAATAGGAATGTACTTTTTGATAGTATTATTTTAAAATATGGATTTGTTTCCCCTTACTTCAGGAACATGATTTGACCCATGTGGCATTATGGTTCTTATATGTTGGGAAGTGACATGTATAGTCACAGGAGACAGTTATGCTTTAGTTTAGTTTTTATTTTATTTTCTTTATCACATTGGCTATATAGGTCTTTTACTAGTTTCTATGGACAGAGAATAGTTATATTCTACAAAAGAGGCCAGAAGGGGTTCAGATTATTTTAGTCCTCCGGATTTGATCTGAGGTAATATTCTATTATTAATACTTGTCTCAATCCTTATATATTTTGGAGATTCCACTGTTTTTGACTCCATATTATGTTTTTTGGAAGGGCGTTGAATTTTTTTGCATAGGTTCGGGTGGATTTGGTTCTTGCCAATCGAGGTATGGCTTTAATGATGTAGGATGGTTTTTCTCTGGTTATGTAGGGTCCTTTATGTGTTTTAAGGTTATTAATATCCTTTGTGTAGTGTGTTGATCACTACTCGTTGGTTTTGAGTCACCAAGTCAAGGGTGACTCGCCTGCGTGTGCATAGTTAAGTAAGTATATGTATGTGGGTTCCCCAGTTACATGTATAGTCAACCATGGAAAAGATTATACACGTATGGGGCTTGGTGTGCCCATGTATTTATATAAAAATGCATACGCAAGTGAGTGGAGACTGGTATATGAAAATAAGAATATGTGTAAGGATCCCCTTACACATGCTCATGGCCATGCGGGTGTGTGCATAGGGGCTTGGTGTCCTTGCATGTGTGTGAAGGTGCATGTACCCAGTGGGGGAGCCGCAGCTTTTAGTTAGAAAGCTCCAAGTGCCGAAAGATACTACCCAGCGGGTGTGTGCATAGGGGCTAGGTGTCCCAATCCTTTCGCTCATGTCCAGAAGATGCTGTCCCGCGGATGTCGCCGGACTGGGCCAACACACCGCGGTCATGCTGCAGTCACACCGCGGTCACGCCGTGATTTGGCCCTGCTCTAGGACGACACCCCACGACAGTTCGTAGTCCTGTTCGAATTTGATGTATGATACCTAGATAGAGTTTTAGATACATTACCCACTCATAGTTAATGGGGATGGAGGCAATGACCGGAATGTTTCCCAGCCTCCTCCCACTCCCTTTGCTCCTGGCCGAAAGATGCTGCCCTGCGGATGTTGCTAGACCGGGCCAACACGCCGCGGTCACGACGTGGTCATGTTGCGGTCACGCCGCAGTCACGGTGCGGTCACGATGTGATAATGTCATGATTTGTCCCTGCTTCATTATGACACCCCATGGTGGTTTCAGAGGCCTGTCAAAATTCGATGTCTGATACCTAGATAGTGTTTTAGATACCTTAATCACCCTCCTTTCTGGACCCTGAACACCCCCACCCCCCTGGACCCCGGACAACCCCCCAGACAACCATCCGACCCTCCTCCCTAGATCCTGAACAGCCCCCCCAACCTTCCCCCCTACACCCCGGATCCCAATATAATATCTCTTCAAGATTCCACCTAAATCCCAACAGAAAAGAGGGTTTCAGTGCATTGGAAGAAGATGAGAGAAGAGTTAATACACTAATCAAAAAGAGGAAGAAAGAATAGGATTAGACTCACACAGATCATCAATATGCACTTGACAAAACCAAAAACTCCCATGTTACGTGTACGAGTCAACTTCGCCTCAAACCGAGGCACGGTGTGGCCGGTACCACTCAAAGTGTCTCAGTTTTATTTGAAATGGACAACATTTTAAATAAAAACAACAACTGACATACGAAAAACTAACCAAACGCATTTGGATTCGATTTAAAATTTTGGACAACGATCTAGGGGTCATATGTGACATTTACAAGTCAACCAAAACTCAATCCTAGGTGTGGTGTGACCGACACCAATCAAAGTTTCTCTCTTTTGTTTCAAAATGACATCATTTTAAGTGAATACAACAACTGACATACAGGAAACTGACCAAAGGCATTCAGATTCCGTTGAAACTTTAGGAAAACGATACATGGGTCATATGTGACTTGTATGAGTCAACCCCACCTCAATCCGAGGGTCGTAGTGTTCGGCACCACTGAAAGTGTCTCTCTTATGTTTAAAGTGCACATCATTTTAAGTGAAAACATCAACTGGCATACGAAAAATAGATCAAAAGCATTCTTATTGTGTTGATACATTAAAAAAAGATCCATGAGTCATATTTTATGTGAATGTGTCAACTCCACCACAATTCAAGCCTCAGTGTGGCTGGAACCACTCAAAAATTCTCTCTTTTGTTTAAAATACACATCATTTTAAGTGAAAACAACAACTGACATACGGAAATATGAAAAACGCATTTGGATTCTGTTGAAACATTTTTAAAATGATCTATATGTCATATGTAATGTTTTTGGGACAACCCCGCCTCAATCCGAGGCCTAGTGTGGTCGGTACCACTCAAACTGTATCACTTTTGTTTAAATTGGACATCATTTTATGTTAAAACAACTGGCTTACGGAATACCATCCAAACGGATTCAGATTGTGTTGATAATTTATCACAATGATCCATGCCTCATTTGCGACGTGTACGAGTCAACTCCACCTCAATCTGAGGCCTGGTGTGGTATATAGAACTCTAACTATGTCACTTTTGTTTAAAATGGGCAGGATTTTAAGTGAAAAGAACAAATGGCATACAGAAAACTGACCAAACACATACAGATACTATTGATACTTTAGAACAACGATCCATCTATCATATGTGATGTATACGAATCAACCCCTCCTCAATCCGAGGCATGGTGTGGCCGGTATCACTCTAAGTGTCTCTCTTTCGTTTAAAATGGACTTCATTTTAAGTGAAAACAATAAATGACATACGGAAAACTGACCAAACGTATTCAGATTCCATTGGAACATTAGTAAAACAATCCATGGGTAACATGTGAGGTTTATGAGTCATCCCCACCTTAATAAGAGGCTCGGTGTGGCCGATATCACTCTAAATGTGCCTCTTTGGTTTAAAATGAACAGGATTTTAAGTGAAAATAACAACTGGCATACAAAAGACCGATCAAACGCATTTGGATTCTATTGATACTTTATCACAATGATCCATCTGTCATATGTGACGTACATGAGTCAACCCCGCCTCAATCCAAGGCACGGTGTGGCTGGTATAACTCTAAGTGTCTCTATTTTTTAAAAAAAATGGACAACATTTTAAGTGAAAACAACAACTGACATACAGAAAACTGACCAAATGCATTCGAAATGTGTTTATGATTTAGGAAAAAGATCCATGGGTCATATGTGACGTGTACGATGAAGGAACTCGGGACACCCTGAGAGGGGAGGGGAGAATCAGGGTGACAACTTTTTCTTTAAATGTGATAGATCTTGTTCCCACTTTGGGAGGAACATATTGAACCTGTATGATGAATTTGATCAGAAAAAAAACATTCACATGCACAGAGAAGACACAACACTTTTTACTTGGTTCACCACTAAGGGCTACGTCCAAGGAGCATATGCCGAAAAGTTTTCGATCGTACCTAATTCCACTAATCTTCACTAGCTGTGGATTACAATGGTTCGGGCACAGTCACTCTGTCCTAGGCTCACTACCTTTACAAAAGTTCAGGGATGGCTCACTGCGTCCCTCGGGTCACTTCCGTTGACTCTCCCTGGCTCACTGCCATTGGTGAAGTCCCACTCAGTTTATAGACATGAAGGTCTATTCAATATATTTGCATTGAAGTATTTGTCTCTACTTAGCACGAGACTCTTCTTGCATCCAAGTCCGAAATTGATGCACAAGAACGCACAGAACCACTGAAGCGGATAACCAGAACGTGCAGAAAAGCTTCGCTGACAATTGCCCGCAACACCAACCCTTTGCATGCAAAACCTTCCAATTGCGTGCAACACCAACCATTTGCGCGTGAAACCTTCCTATTTCCCGTAAGGTTTTCTTTTTTCGTGTGAAAAAATATTTCGCACCACAACACCCGTTTTCGCGCAACTGAGTCTTTACGCGCAACCCCAATATTTACGCACAACTCTTCCTTTTTTGTGCATCCCCGAATTTTCCGCGCAATCTAGAATATTTCGCACAATCCATTTACATGATTCTTTTTCACACATCAGACCTCGAATCTTCTCTAAGTATTCAACCATACGGAATGAATGGGGTCACCTCATATTTATAACCGTCTGAGACCCCCGCGTGCAAGATCCCCTTCGGCGCTAAAACCTCTCATCTGGCGCGTAATTTTTCATGCAGGTATCATTTTCCGCGCACCTCTCCAGATATTTCTCGCAACCCATGCTTTTTCCATTTTTCGACATTTTGATTCCGAAACACTATTTGCTAGAAAAACATCGCTCCGCTATTTCGTGCACCACACTATTTTTCGCACCTAGCTCAATTGTTTCACACACAACCCTTATTTTCATCACACCACTTCCTCTTTGTGCACACCTCCTTTTGCAGACAATCCATGTCTTCATTTTCTGATTTTGAGGGCAAAAAATTTGGAAAACACTGGGAAATAGCGCCACCTTCAATACTGTTGTCTGCTTGAACTGTATGATCACTTTGCTGGCACACATTCTGAACTTCCACTGAGGACTGACAACAAACACAAACCAAACTCCAATTCCTTCATAGAACATCCATGGTTACAACAATCTCCCCCTTTAGGGTTGTTGGAAATCACCAAATAAATTCAAAAAGGTCACCATCCCCATGCAATCCAAAAACGCAAGGATCAACTCAGCCAGCACTCTAAGTCTATGTGAGCAATGCTCAGTGTAGAAAACAAGAAAGGAAGCTTGAATTGGGTTCCTGTGTTTTGGAATTATCAATGAATCCCAAGAAATTTTCTTACAGTGCCATAGAAGCATTATATGTCCAATGAATTCCTTCTCATCCTATCACTGACAAAGAATTCTCATTGTGTTACAGAAGCATTACATGTCCACTAACAATCCTGAATTTATTCCTTTCTCCCCCATTGTCATTAAACCCAAAGACTTGTAATTTGTTCATTTTTCAGCTCCAACCATACTCTCCCTGGATAGTATCTCCCCTAAAAACCTACATCACATCCATAAACAGAAAAAACAATTATCATAATCGGGGAGAGGGGAATTGTGTAACCTCCTTATGCACTGGGAGGTGGCTGAACATCGAGGATCAACCGATACTTCTCAAACACAGTCGCAGAAAGTGACTTGGTTAGGATATCAGCCACTTGTTCATCAGATCCCACATGATCCATTCTAATCCCCCCTTGTTAAACTTTTTCTTTGATAATGTGTTACCTAATTTCAATATGTTTCGTATGGGAATGCTGAATATGATTCTTCGTAAGATCAATTGCGCTCTTGTTGTCACAGTAAACTACCATTGGTTGCTTTACCTCATCACCAATATTTGTTAATTGTTGCTTCATCCATAGCAGTTGAGTGCATGCCTTTGTGGAAGAGATATACTCAGCTTTTGCAGTACTAAGAGAAGTACCTTCTGGTTTCTTACTGAACCAACCAACACATTTATGCTCAATATAGAAGGCTCTAACACTAGTGGACTTTTTGTCTACTACATCACCAGCCCAGTCAGCATTAGAAAACACTGATAATTCACTGTCCCTGTCTGCAGCAAAAAATAACCCGAAGTTATGTGTACCTTGAATGTACCTCAAGATTCTTTTTAATGCCGCCATATGTTACTCCTTTGGATTACTCCGAAAGAGGGCCGCAAGGCATGTGGCAATGACAATATCTAGCTGTGTCACTATCAGGTACAATAGGCACCCAATGATCCTCCTGTACATGGTGGGATCAACAGAGTCCCCATCCTCATGCTTTCCAAGTTTAGTTCCAACTGCAATCAGATTTTACATTGGTTTGGAGTCTTGCATATTAAATTTCTTTAGCATATCTCTTGCATATTTTTCCTAAGAAATGAAAGTGTATTCCTACTTTTGAATCACCTTCAGCCCCAAGAAATACGTGAGCTCCCCAATCATAGACATTTCAAATTCTGATTTCATGTGGTTGGCAAATCCGTCCATTGATTTCAGCCTGCTACCACCAAATATGATATCATCAACGTAGACAAGAACCATGAATTTATCTTTTGGAGAATTCTTCACATTGAGATTGTGATCTACTCCTCCTCTTTTGAATTCCAGCTTCTTGAGATATGAATCCATCTGTGAGTACCAAGCCTGTGGTGCCTGCTTCAAACTATATAGAGCTTTCTTAAGTTTGCAGACCATTATTACATCAGTACCCAAATCAAAGCCCGCTGGTTGTTTAATGTAGACTTCTTATTTGAGTACACCATTCAAGAATGTTGTCTTGACATCGATTTTATATACTTTATATCTTCTTTGGAGTGCCATGGCAAGGAAAATCCTGATTGACTCCAATCTATCCACTGGATCAAATGTTTCTTCAACATCAATGCCTTCAATCTGGGAGTATCCCTTACATACCAGTCGTGCCTTATTTCTGATGACACTTCCATAATCGTCAAACTTATTTTTGAAGATCCATTTGGTACGAATCACATTGTGACTTTCGGGTCTCTGGACAAGATCCCATGTCTGATTCTTGTCAATCTGATCTAATTCATCATTCATGGATTTCAACCAAGATTCATCATTTGCAGCTTCTTTAAATGAGGATGGCTCTACAACTGATAGAAATGAAGATTGCGTGTTATTCCTAATCCTTCTTTTTTGAGTGGGTGCACTCATGTCAGAAAATATGTTGGATGGATCAATCTCATCTCTTTGATTTCTCCTATGAGGATTAGTAGCATTCTCTTCATCCAGAGTTTCTTCTTCAGATTCTTCTTCTGAGTCAACATCATGATATGACTACTGATTGTTTTGTACAAATTCCTCTATTTTTGAATTTGTATTTTCTTCACGTTCACTTTCTTCCTGACTTTCTATCACATCATCATATGAAGTCCTTGAAATATTTGTGGTTTTCTCTTAAATTATCTAAACATCACTGCTTTCCACAATCCTTCATAAATTCTTGTTGAAACATTTGTAGGCTTTTCTGTTTATTGAGTAACCGAGTAAAATTACTTAATCTACATTGTCTCCATACTTCCCTTGATTTCCTTCTTTGTTCCTGATGAAGCATTTACTTCCAAAGACATGAAAGTATTTTTAAGAGGGCTTCCGTCCATTCCACAATTCATATGGTTTCTTCATCTCACCCATATAAAGTCATGTTCGATTATGAATGTACACTGCAGCTTGAACAGCCTCTTTCCAGTAATGTCATGGAATACAACTCTCAATCAGCATAGTTCGTTCCATGTTGTTCACTTGTCGATTCCTACGTTCAACAACTCCATTTTGTTGTGGAGTTCTCACAGTAGCTACCTCATGCTGTATCCCATGCTTCTCAAGATAATTTTCAAATTCAATGGACATGTATTGTCCTCCATTGTCAGATCACAACACATTGATTGTTCATCTAGTATCATTATCGGCGATTCGCCGATATGTTTTCATGCAGTCAAGGACTTGCCGTTTCATGTGAATGACCATCACACAAGCCATTCTACTGTAATCATCTATGAAAAGAACAAAGTACCTTTCTCCATGAGTTCCAGCAAAATTTATCAGCCCACATACATCTGTGTGAATCATATCAAGAAGGTGAGATGCCCTTTTCTTCTTTGGCCGATATGAACTGCAGACTAGCTTCCCACGAATGCAAGAATCACAAGATTTTTCACGCTCACGCTTCAGGTTGAGAATGTCCATGACAATTCTCATTTTTTATATTTTCTCCATGTCTTGTTGATTGATGTGTTACAGTCTCCGATGCCACAAATTGTTTTCTTTTTCAACAGTCATGTAACATACATTTTCTTCACTATCAACCTGATACAAGTTGCCTTCTGTTCTGCATACCTTCATAAGTGAATTTCCTGTCTTTCCCTTGATAGTGAAGCCTTTCTGATTAAAAGTAACTATAAGTCCGGAGTCCCAGAGTTGACTCACACTGAGGAGGTTATGACGTAGGACATCTACGTAAAGGACTTCAGTCTTCTTTAGTTCTCCATTAGCTAATTCGTTACTTCCACTCCCTTTGATTTTGAGAGCCCCATCATTACCAAAGCGTACTGTACCATCACCCTTCCTTTTGATATCCGTTAGCAGGCCGACATGACCTGTCATATGATATGAAGATCTTCTATCCAGAATCCAGGTACTGTTGTTATTTGTAGCTTTGAGGGGAACCTCTGCAAGGTTGGATTTCTCAATCTTTATCCTTTCCTTCCATGAGACATTGGATTGATTATATAGTACTGGTGGTCTTTCAATTATCTCTTCCGCATACCGAGGTTCTTCATAGTCGAAATCTTCTTTGAGAGGAGAAAAATTGTTTGAAAGAGAAACACTGTATTGCTGACGAGACTTCACGTGTCTTGAACTTCAGTATGAGGTGTCCATGTCCCTTCTCGGCCTGCAATTAGCTGCCTGATGACCAAAGTTAGAACAACGATACCAATATCCATTGAAATTGTTTCTTCTATAAGAATCAGGATATGAAATTGTTCTCCTTTGTTGAACTTATATATCTTCTCTATTCAGATAGCTTCTTGCCTCTTCGCAATAAGACATGGTATGGCCCAGATCGCCACAGAACTGACACTTCATGAGAGGAAATGTATTCTCACTTGAATTTCTCCTCATACCTTCTTCCTTGGGAGAATAGTTAGACTGTCTATCATTTCTGAATTTTTGAAGATAATTTTCAGTTCTCCTTTTAGTTTGAATTGAGGGTTCCTTTTTCGGCACTTTAGGCAACGCTTCAACATGTTAAAATTTCATCTTATCTTTCTTTTGGATCTTTTCACTTACAACTATTGATGTCTCAGCATCATATCCAATTCCACTCATTCCCATGCAAGTAGGTCTTTGATCACTCAAGATTTTTACAACCCCATCTGAAACACACTTGGATCTTGCTAGTAATTCTGCATCTCAGAATCTTCCAAACTGTATTTTCTTCCTTGATTCTTTTGGAATTGATTCAGTCTCAAGTTTACTCCTTAGAGTAACAACTTCCTCCTCAAGATCCTCAGCAGTCTTGGATTTTTCATCATGTCTGGAGGTGAGGTCATTGATGACCTTTTCCTGCTCTTCAATTCTCAGCTTTAGATGCACTGCATCATCATTGATTTCAATTATTTTAGACTGTACCTTCACAAATTATTCCAGTCGTTCAATTTCAGCTTCAAGTTGATCAACATATTCAGTTTATTCTTATACAATTTATTTCCACTTATTGAAACTCTTACATTTAATCTTAAGCTTACTAACCGCATCCATAAGTTGCATCTCGGGATCTACACAAGTTATCAGTTGTTTTTATTCACCAGTACCTTCTGAATTTTCAACAGTGGCCATCATAGAAGCATGGTTCCCAGTTTTGAATTCTGGTTCTTCTTCATCACAGAATTCATTATCATCTTTTTCCTCTTCACAGACAAAACTCTTCATTTGCATTTTCTTTCCAGATTTGAAGTATCCCTTTTTGAAGAACCTTCGCCGAGGCTTCTTGAAGCTTTCATCTTAACTATCTTCAACATTGATCTTCCTTAAGCACTGAGAGGAAATGTGCCCAACTTTTCCACAATGAAAACATGCGAGAGGTAACTTCTATTTGAATTTCCCTTTCCCATTCTAGAACTTCTTTGCAATGAGACAAAGAAATTTATTTTCTTCGTCATCTTCACCGCTACTATATTTTGAGATTTTCAATTTATCCATGGCCTTGAATTCCATTTCCTTGCTCACACGAGTCATAGCATCTTCTGGTTTGACTCTCATTTCATATGCTACCATGTTGCTCAGTAGATCATCTAGAGAAAGTTTGGAAATATATCTTTCCTCAAGGGCTGAATCCTTTTCATTGTACAGAGGTGGAAGTCTTCTTAATATTTTCTTTACAATATCAATGTCTTTGATTTCTTCACCTAGTCCCCGAATTGCTCCAACCACTTCAGTAATTCTATTGAAGAAAGAGTCTGCATTCTCGTCTGGATGCATCTTCAGATCATCAAATCGATTGTGCAACGCTTGTAGTTTCTCCTCCTTCACATTGCTATCTCCTTCATACATATTCTCGAGTTTATCCCACATGTATTTTTCTGAGGTTCAATTCATCACCTTTGGTAGATCTGATCAGAAAGGGCTGTAGTGAGTGCATTTTGTGCTTTAGCATCTACATCAAGAATTTTTCTGTCTATTTCAGTCATAGTCAGGCCTGTTGGATCAATGACTTGTATTCCTTGCAGAGTAGAAAAGAGAAAATCCATTCCAAGAGATCTTAGATGAGATCTCATTATATTATTCCAGATCTAGAAATTACTTCCATCGAAGTGAGGTACTCCCTTGACATTGACTGCATTTTCCATGATGATAAAGGACAGATTCAACACCAGCAACCTTTACCCTATGATACCACTTGAAGGACCCCGGGACACCTTGAGAGGGGAGGGGTGAATCCGGGTGACAACTTATTCTTTAAATGTGATGGATCTTGTTCCCACGTTGGTAGGAACTTGTTGAACTTGTATGATGAATATGATCAGAAAGAAAACATTCACATGCATAGAGAAGACACAATACTTTTTACTTGGTTCACCACTAAGGGCTACGTCCAAGGAGCATACACCGACAAGTTGTCGGTCATACCTAATTCCAATAATCTTCACTAGCTATGGATTACAATGGTTCGGGCACAGTCACTCTGTCCCAGGCTCACTACCTTTACAAATTTTCAGGGATGGCTCACTGCGTCCCTTGGGTCACTCCCGTTGACTCTCCCTGGCTCACTGCCGTTGGTGAAGTCCCACTCAGTTTATAGACATGGAGGCCTCTTCAATAGATTTTCATTGAAGTATTTGTCTCTACTTAGCACGAGACTCTGCATGCATCTATTTCCGAAATTGATGCACAAGAACGCACAGAACCACTGAAGTGGATAACTAGAACATGCAGACAAGATTCACTGAAAATTGCGCGCAACACCAACCCTTTGCGCGCAAAACCTTCCTATTGCACGAAACACCAACCCTTTGCACGCAAAACCTTCCTATTGCGTGCAAGATTTCCTTTTGCGCATGGAAAAATATTTTGCGCCACAACACCCGTTTTCCCGCAACTGAGTCTTTACGCGCAACCCCAATATTTAAGTGCAGCTCTTCCTTTTTCGCGCATCCCATATATTTCCACACAATCTAGAATATTTCGTGCAATCCCTTTACACGATTCTTTTTCACACATCAAACCTCAAATCTTCTCTAAGTCTTCAACCGTACAGAATGAATGGGGTCACCTCATATTTATAGGCGTTTAAGACCCCCACGCGCAAAATCTCATTCGGTGCAAAAACCTCTCTTCTAGCACGTAATTTTTCGCGCATGTATCGTTCTCTGTGCACCTCTACAGATATTTCGTGCAGCCCATTCCTTTTCAATTTTTCGACGTTTTGATTCTGAAACACTATTTTCATGAAAAACGTCGCTCCGCTATTTCACGCACCACGCTATTTTTCATGCCCATCTCAAGTATTTCGCGCACAACCCTTATTTTTCACGCACCACTTCCTCTTTTTGTACACCTCCTTTTGCAGAAAATCAATGTCTTCATTTTCTGATTTTGAGGCCAAAAAATTTGGATAACACTGGGAAACACCACCACCTTCAATACTGTTGTCTGCTTGAACTATATAATCACTTTGCTGGCACACATTCTAAACTTCCACTGAGGATTGAAAACAAATACAAACCAAACTCCAATTCCTGCATAGAACAACTGTGGTTCCAATATACGAGTCAACCCTGCTTCATTCTGAGGCACGGTGTGGCCGGCACCACTCAAAGTGTCTCTATTTCGTTTAAAATGAACTTAATTTTATTTGAAAACAATAAATGAAATACAGAAAACTGACAAAATTCATTAATATTCCATTGAAACTTTAGGAAAACAATCCATGGGTCATATGTGATGTGTAAGAGTCAACCAAAACTCAATCCAAGGGCTGGTGTGGCGGGTACCACATGAACTCTCTCAGTTTTTTTTAAATGGAAAACATTTTAATTGAAAATTACAACTAGCATACAGAAAACTGACCAAACGTATTCATATTGTATTGATACTTTAGCTAAACGATCAATGGGTTTTTTTTCCCATGTAAGAGTCAACCACGCCACAATCCTAGGCTCAGTGTGGCCACCACCACTCAAAGTTCTCACTTTTATTTGAAATGGAAAACATTTTAAGTGAAAACAAAAACTAACATATGAAAAACCGACGAAATGCATTCAGATTCATTTGAATCTTTAGGAAAATGACCCATGGTTCATTATTGATGTGTACGAGTCAACCTATCCTCAATACGAGGTGTGGTGTGGCCGGCACCACTCAAAGTGTCTCTCTTTAGATTAAAATGGACTTCATTTTAAGTGAAAACAACAACTGACATACGGAAAACCAACCAAACACATTCTGATTCTATTGAACCTTTTGAACAATGATCCATGGGTCATTTTTGATGTGTACGAGTCAACCTCACTTCAATCCAAAGCATGGTGTGTCCGACACCACTCAAAGTGTCTTTCATTCATTTAAAATGGTCTTCATTTTATGTGAAAACAATAAGTGATATACATAAAACCGATCAAATGCATTCGGATTCTATTGAAACATTAGTAAAACTACCCATGGGTCATATTTTTCATGTACGAGTCAACCCTTCCTATATTCGAGGCTCAGTGTGGCTGATAGCACTCTAAATGTGTCTCTTTTGTTTAAAATGGATAGGATATTAAGTGAAAAGAACAACTATCATACGAAAAAATGAACAAACGCATTCAGATTCTTTTGATACATTATAAAAATGATTCATCTATCATATGTGACATATATGAGTCAACCCCACTTCAATCCAAGGAGCTGTGTGGCCGGTATCTCTCTATGTGTATCACTTTTTTTAAAATGGACAACATTTTAAGTGAAAACAAAACTGACATATGAAAAACCAACCAAATGCATTTGGAATGTGTTGATGCTTTAGGAAAATGATACATGGGTCATAAGTAATGTGTACGAGTCAACCCCTCCCCAATCTGAGGCTCGGTGTGTCCAGCACCACACAAAGTGTTTCTTTTGTTTAAAATGGACATCATTTTAAGTGAAAACGACAACTGACATACAGAAAACTGACCAAACACATTCTGATTCCATTTAAACATTAGTAAAATTATCCATGGTTCATATGTGACGTGTACAAATCAACCCCGCCTCAATCTAAGGGCTGGTGTGGCTAGTACCCCTAGAACTGTCTCAGTTTTATTTGAAATGGACAACATTTTAATTAAAAATTACAATTAGCATACGGAAAACCGACAAAACTTATTCAGACTTTATTGATACTTTATCACAAAGATCCATGGGAAATTTATCCCATATACAAGTAAATCGCGCCTTAATCCGTGGCTCGGTGTGGTCGCCACAATTCAAACTGTCTCACTTTTATTTGAAATGGAAAACATTTTAAGTGAAAACAACAACTCACATATGGAAAACTGACCAAACGCATTTAGATTCTATTGAAACTTTAGGAAAACGTTCCATGGGTAATTTTTGATGTGTAAGAGTCAACCCCACCTCAAAATGAGGCAATGTGTGTCCAGAACCACTCAAATTGTCTCTATTTATTTTAAAATGGACTTCATTTTAAGTGAAAACCACAACTGACATCCGAAAAACTGACCAAATGCATTATGATAATATTTAACCTTTATTAAAATGATCCATATGTCATTTTCGACATGTAAGAGTCAACCCCACCTCAATCTGAGGCACGGTGTGGCTAGAACCACTCAAAGTGTCTCTCTTTCTTTTAAAACGGACATCATTTTATGTGAAAACAATAAATGACATACGAAAAACCGACCAAATGAATTTAGATTCAATTGAAACTTTAGGACAAAGATCCATGGGTCATATGTGACATGTACGAGTCAACCCCACCTCAATCCGAGACTTGGTGTGGCCATCACCACTCATAGTGTCTCACATTTATTTGAAATGGACAACATTTTAATTGAAAACAAATACTGGCATACGGAAAACCAACCAAACGCATTCAGAATGTTTTGAAAGTTTAGAACAACGATCAATGGGTCATTTTTGACGTGTTTGAGTAAACCTCGCCTAAATCTGAGGCACAGTGTGACTGAAACCACTCAAAGTGTCTCATTTTTTTGAAATGAACAACATTTTTAGTGAAAACAACAACTGACATATGGAAAAGAGACCAAACAGATTATGAATGTGTTGATTCTTTAGAAAAATGATACATGGGTCAAATTTGACGCGGAAAAGTCAACCAGACCTCAATCTAAGGTGCGGTGTGGCCGTCACCACTCAATATGTCTCTCTTTTTGTTTAAAATGGACATCATTTTAAGTGAAAACAACAAATGATATACGGAAAACTTACCAAACACAATAATATTCCATTTAAACTTTAGGAAAACGATATATGGGTCATATGTGATGTTTACGAGTCATCCCTGCCTAAATCTGAGAAGTAGTGTGGCTGGAACTACTCGATGTGTCTCAGATTTATTTGAAATGGACACCATTTTAAGTGAAAAGTACAACTGGAAGACGGAAAACCAACCAAACGCATTCGTATTCTATTAAAACTTTAGGAAAATAATCTATGGGTCACATGTGATGTGTATGAGTCAACCCCACCTCAATCGGAGATGTGTTGTGGCCGGGACCACCCAAAGTGTCTCTCTTTTATTTCAAGAGGACATCATTTTAAGTAAAAACAACAACTGACATACAAAAATCCAACCAAACGCATTCAGATTACGTTGAAAACTTTATGAAAACTATTCATGAGTCATATGTGATGTGTATGAGTCAACCACACCTCAATAAAAGGCCTTGTGTGGCTACAACCCCTCAAAGTGTCTCACGTTTATTTGAAATGGACAACATTTTAATTGAATACAACTACTGGCATACGGAAAACTGACCAAACGCATTCTGAATTTGATAAAAATTTATCACAATGATCAATGAGTCATGTGAGATGTGTACAAGTTAAACCCACCTTAATCCAAGGCATTGTGTGTCCGGTACCACTAAAAGTGTCTCATTTTTTATGAAATGAGCAACATTTTATGTGAAAACAATAACTGGCATACAGAAAACTGACCAAACACTTTTAGAATATATTTATACTCTAGTAAAAATATAAATGGGTCATATGTAATGTTTCCGAGTCAACCCCACCTCAATTTGAAGAATTGTGGGGCCGGAATAACTCCAAGTGTATGCATTTTGTTTAAAATGGACATCATTTTAAGTAAAAACTACTGGTATACGATAAACCGATGAAATGTATTCGGATTCTGTGGATACTTATTTTGTTTTTTATATATTTTATTGATAATTGATAATAACATTCTGTATGTATTCAATTATGAATTGAATTACAAATTCCAAATATAATTGTCATCTAAATTTTAAATTGAATTCTAAATCAATTATGTATGTTTATAATTAAATTATTAATTATGATTTAATTCTGGATATGTATAGTTAAAGAATGCATTATATGTTAAATGTGTATGAATTTTTTCTCTATATGTATGTCTTAGTTTGTTATTGCATGTATAGTAATTGGAAAAGAGCAGAATGGACATCATTAGAGGCTGCTGTGCAAATTGTAGGTTGCTGTATAATTTTCACAGCATAGCCCGACCAACGGTTTCAAACTGTTGGCATAGACTTCTGAGGAAGTTTTTACCAACCCTTTACCAATGGTTTAGAAACCATTGGGAATGGATTTTAGGGATTTTTTTCCAATGGTTCAATGAGAATTGTTTGAAAAAACCATTCCCAACAGTTTAGAAACCGTTGGGAAAGAGTTGATTTCCTTAGTTTTACCAATAGTTGTGTGTAAACCGTTGGTAAAACATATGCCAATAGTTGGCTGAATCGTTGGAATAGGTTAATTTTACTAACCAATACCAATGGTTCTTTATAAACCATTAGGATAGGTTTTCCCAACACCTTACTTCCTTATGGTTTGCAAAACTGTTCGTATAACATATACCAATGGTTCTGCAGGCATTCCCAACGGTCCAGAACCGTTGGGAAAGACCCCATTTCCACTAGTGTTTACAAAACCACAACATTCGATCATACTTAACAATACCTGTGATAACCTAAAGGCATACATAAGAAAGAGGTTAAAAATAAATCCCAGTAAGGGAATAAACATGGAATATAATGAGGAATAAAATATATGTTATTCAATAAGAATATCAATGGAT
Source organism: Viscum album (assembly GCA_963277665.1). Classification (NCBI taxonomy): domain Eukaryota; kingdom Viridiplantae; phylum Streptophyta; class Magnoliopsida; order Santalales; family Viscaceae; genus Viscum; species Viscum album. The sequence goes on along the minus strand of OY728147.1, from coordinate 839,556,040 downwards.
CATAAAAGAAACATGAATATTATTCCATGATGTAGCAAGATAATCATAACATGGAAATCTAGAAACAACTAAAATCGTTACATCATAGGTCACGACTAAAAATCCAAGACATCATAGAGGAAAATGTCCCATAATGAAAGCAGTTAAACCCCTATACCAACATGATGTATCATGATACTAAGAATTACCCAATGAATTGGAGTGCTATATAATTCTGGGCACACCTATCACTTTCATTTCATTCTCATGATTAAGTGTACCACATAGATCATAAAACATAGATTCATTCATCATAATAATTAATTCGATGATCAAGGAGTGTGAAATAAATACATTTAAGTCCTAAATAAAATGTTATATTTACATAAAATTGAATACCATTTATATAAGAGTTGGTATGGTATTCACAACAGGATGATTATGTCTTGGAAAATCACGGTGCAATTTCGATGTCATAACCGCATTACATAAAAATTAATAAAAAGCGATGGTGAGAGAGAATTGGGTATCTATTAATAAATAAATTAAATTAAATTTAATTGGTTAATAGAAATACATGACCCAACATATGGTATTTTGAAAATAGACAACGTAACATAATAAATAAACAGGAAGAAAGATGAGGAATGCAATAACTCTAACAGAATTTCAGCATGGTAAGAGGCATACATGGGAGAGATTAATGAAAGAGAAAGATGTATATCATTATATAAACATAATATGCAATGTATCTAGGAGGTTAAGAATATACCCCATCATTCATAATTGAAAATAAAAGTGTGTAACAATATAAGGACACATGGATAAAAATGAGAATGAATGTAAACCCTTACTTGATTGTGTGATTTCAAAAGCATGAAGATGGACTTCCTGAGAGATTGGGGATACTTGGGAGGATTCTAGATAGGGTAGGACATATTAAGTAAATGGTCCAAGTATTTAATGTGAAGAGAAGTGGGATATTGGTTGGGTTTATATAGGAAATGATATGCGTATTCTTTAATATTTCACCAACATAGGTTTTTGAATCTATATAATTAAATATTCAAAACCACAAACCTTACAATGGTTGTTGGCAATTGTTTTTTCCAAATAAAAGCGGAAAAAATTATTTTATATGTCCAACGTCCAAATATATTAAAATATTAGCCTTTATATTGTGGAGGCAAGTCACATTATTAACGAAAATAATTTAAAATCATAACATATATTTTACATTATGGATGATTCACTAAGGATTTATGAAATAAGTCAAAAAAATAAAAATTCTCATTATTATAAATGTAAAACAAATATTTGGCTGAATATCCCTCTAATAGTTGTTATTACATCACTATTGGTCCATTATAATTTCATAAAAGACACTATAAATTTATATGGTATTTGATTTTTACCAAAAATCCAAACTATCTCAGAAAATTATGAAAAAATTACCATTGCATAATTTTGACATCCTGATTACAATAATAATTTTTTTTTATCAAAATAGTTTTCTAAATTTGGGAATACTAACTTTTAATATGAAAACTGATATTCATTGAAAATTGGTTGGTTTTTAAAAAAATAGTTTTGAAACAATAATAAATATTATATTTGAATTCATAGAAATTATATGATCATTTATATTTAATAAAAGTAATATAATGATAATATTTTTTTAAAATATTGTATATTTCAAAAATACATTAATTCGCCATTATATTTTTCATAAAAATATTATAATATTAACCAATGATACTATTTTTTATTTAATAAAAAAATTGTATATTAATTATTCTAAAAAAATAATGTATATAATAATGATGTTAGGGTCATGATAGATAACCATCTATTACACTAACATACACCCTTAGTGTATGGTGTGCGATGGTGGGGATTTAATGGGGCCATTCAGTAATCATGGTTTGGGTCATGATCTTGATGAGCTCTAAATTTTCCTGCAAACGGTTTCAATCATTCATAATTAGTTATATCTCAACATGGTCTTGTTCTACAGAAATTCCTATAAATGCTATCTCCCTTTGAAGCTCTGATAAGTGGGATTCATAGGGAATGACACTACAGGTTGAGGCCACCACCTTCTTTTTCTATATCAGAGGTATTTGTTAAAACATTATATTTTTATTAGTTATTTTATGACTATTCAATCCATATATTATCAATGATAATGACACTTAATGGTCATTTAAATAAAATTGGATATAATAAAAAAATGAAGTGAATGTGTTTTCTATATCTATTTTACAAAATAATACATTTAACCAGAGTAAAAAATGATGGTAAATTTGTTTCATCACCTACTTCAGTTCCTACATTGCTTCTTAAAACATGTGGTTTCTCCATAACACATTAACCAGGTTCATTGTCTTATTCTGTATAACTTTTTCTCTACAGTATATGATCTTTACTGGATTCTCCTCATAATAGAGGTCATTCTCCAATAGTACCACCTCTGGATTGAGTACATGATAGGGGTCCGATATTTACATTCTCAAGAGGGATACATAGAATACATCTTTTCCTTGAGATAGGTTAGGTGGGAGTGCCAGTCTATAATCCATTTCTTTGATGTGATCAAGGATATCAAAATGGTGGACGTGCCTTGGAATAAGCTTTCCCTTCATCCCAAATCTCATTAGTCACTTTCATAGAGAAATGCAGAGGAATACCATGACTCCAACATCAAACTCTATGTCTTGTTGATAATTTTCATCATTTAAATTTTGTCAACATTGAGTATCCTTGATGTGATTTTAAATGGTGTTAACCTTCTCCACCATTTCCTCTACCATTTCCTGACCTAGTAGTTTTCCCTAAAATCATCATAGAATGAAGGTGTTATGCACCTCTTCCCATAATGGTATCTATAGTGACACATTTGGGTTCTTGAGTAGAAATTATTGTTGTAAGAGATATTGATTGGAGGAATATGTTGATCTCATCCTCTTTTTAATTCCATTGAGCATGCACTCAATATGTCCTCAAGTGTTTGGATAGTCTGCTTAGATTGGCCATCTGTTTCAGGGTGGTAGATCTTGTTGAACTTTAAATCAGTATTTAGAGTATGTTAGAGATTCTTACAGAACATAGAGGTGAATCATAGATCTCGATAGGATATAGTAAGTAGTGGTACACCAAGAAACCTCATCACATCTCTGATTGATATCTACGAAATAAGATCCAATGGAAAATCCTCTTAAATAAAAATGATGTTTTTAGTATCTCAATGATGATCCAATAGATCCTAGATAGAATTATTTCTCCTAGATGTCATAGGAAGACCGGTGACAAATCCCATGGTAATTTGTTTCCCATTTCAATGTAGGAATGGGTAATTGTTAATCATCCCATTATATTTTTTCCTTTATTCCTTTTATTGATGACAGATGATACGTCTTAATGTATATTTTCTAATCCCCTACTTCATATTATCCCACCGATAGTGCTCCCAATGTTCTAAATACATCTTTATGATTCTAGGGTGGATAGAGAAGGTTGAACTATGTGCATTATCCAACATAACCTTCTTTAACTGCAGATTTCATAGTACACATAGTCTTGACCCAAATCATACAACACCTTATTCATTGACATTGATATCTAAGAATTTCTTTTTGCTAATAGATTCCTTTTTCTTCTGAATTACAACAACATCTCTTTAGGAATCTTTAACCTCTCCAGAAGAAATGGCTGAGAAATCATTTATTAAAGAATTGATGGTGTTACTTCATTTTTGATTCCCATGTTCACACTCTTCAAGTCTAATAATATTGGTTCATTCTCCATCCCTATCAATTAACGAGTTGAAAAATCATTTTTACATAGAACATATGTCACTTTATTCTCTTTCCTCACATGGTAGTGAATTGAGTAGTCAAAGTCATTGATCAGATCAAACCATATTTATTGGTACATATTCTAATTTTTCCATTTGGAAGTATACATGACATGTTTATGATCCCTATATATTTAACACTTCTCCGAAATGAGGTAATGCTGCCAAATTTTCAAAGAGAAGATCACTTCATCCAACTCCAGATGATGTATTTGATAGTTCTTCTAATGTAATTTCAACAACATTAAACCATAATTAATGACTTTGTAATTTTTTATTAACTCACCACCCATTCCCCTCTATGAAGCATCACAAAATACCATGAAAATATATCCACTTGTGGGTAGTGTGATAAATGGAATAGTGATATGCCACCTTTTCAACTTCATAAAGCTCTCTTTAAAATCATTATTCCCTAAAAAACTGATTCCATTCTGAGTTACCTTGGTTTGATGGTTTTAAAATATCAAGGAATTTCTCAAAAATTAATGATAATACCCAGCTAATCCATGGAAACTATGCATATATGTCAAAGATTTCTTCCTTGTCCAGCCTTGAATTTCCTTGGCATTTTAAGGGGCTATAGATATCCCTTTTTATTAGAGGATATTTTCCAAAAAAGATACTTTCTTCAACAACAACACACATTTTCTGTACATGGAATAATAATTTTACTTTCTCAAGGTCTTTAGAATAGTACTTAGATTCTCCTCATGCTCCTCCATACATTAAGAGTATATTATAATATCATCAATAAAGGCTACAACAATTTTTTCAAGGTAATATCAAATGAATCTATTAATCATGACCATTAATATTTCTAGAGTATTATTGATTCTAAAAGGAATTACTATGAATTAATAGTTCCTATACCTTGTAAAAAAAGTAGTCTTTGAGATAACATCATTATTCACCCTAACATGGTAATATCCCGACCATAGATTCCCCATGAAGAAGTATTGTTATCTACATATCTAATAAAACAAGTCATAAATTCATGGAAAACAATACTTCTTCTTCATCATTTTTTTGAGCTCACTGTAATCAATCAATGTCCCATTGACCCATCCTTCTTCTTGATGAAGAGAACTGGTGCACCCCATGGTGAAGCACTTAGGCATATAAACCATTTATCCAGATTCTCCTATCATTGTTTATTTTGGTCCTCAATATCCACAACATCCATTATATATGGATTCATGGATATTAGAACTTCCCCATGTACAATATCAATAGTGAATTTAACATCTATTATTAGAGGAAGACCAGAAATTCCTCTTGAAACACATCAGTGAATTACATAAAAATAGCCAAGTCTTCGATGATTGTTCCTTCCATAGACTCAATCATCAGAGTAGGATGAGAATGTGCATGTGGAATTAATATCAATGCTTGGGATGATGGTTCTAAAGAATATTAATTCTCATCCTTTCACTTGTATAGAATCAGGGGTTAATTTTCCATACAGTGAGTGATTTCCCTCTCACAGTAATTTATGTTGGATCTATATAGGGAAATACAATCCATGCCAAGAATTTCATCAAATTCCACCAAGGGAAGTTTGATATGTTTTTCTAGGATGTTCAATCCACAAATTGGGATTGGTGAGGAGTTATATAAAGGGGGTGTTATAATTTCCCCATTTTCCATTTTCACCGACATCTCTACTTCCATTATTGTGTTGGTGTTTGGACGGTTCTAATAAAATTTATGGATATAATTTCATGTATAGAACTAGAATAAAAATGTATGTTCTATATGTGGGAATTAATAACTAGCGTATCTCTCACAACCTCGTTTTTAGGGTTCACTTCAACAGTTTTGATGTCGAACACTCACACTTTCTTACATGGAGGGTTTTTCCTCTCAAAGCCCATGGATTACGAAATACGTTTGAGAAATGTCTGAGATCCTTGTAGTAGTCGCAATGAAAAATGCACTAAGGGTTTACCAAGTGCATTCCTTTCTTTTGTCATAGTATTGGGATTTTCATGCCAACAATCTCAAGCTCGGTGCCCCTCCCTCCAACACCTATCTCATTTCGTATTTTCCTTCAAGAAATTTCTAAAGTTATTATCTCCTAACCATTGGCTAGTGGGGAATTGAAATTTCATGGAACCATCGGATCTCTCTATCGAACAACCAAAATTTGACTCCATCATATATTTCTTATCCCCCTGATACCCTTGAGATTTTCCAGTATCTATTTTGACATTGAGGGTAATCTGAAAATTTCCTCATAGCTGTCAAATTTAGGGATTTCCATGGATTTTCTTATGCTAGGTTTTCACCCACCAATGGACCATTTAACCTAGAATTTGGAAGTAATAAAAAATATGGGGGCATATCATGAAATCCTTTTAACATTTTCCTCATACTCTCTGATGGGTTCAATTTATTTTTTCTAAAAGGAAAGGAATTCCCTATCCATCTTTAGTCGAAGGGTGTGAGAAAATATTTATCAAAAATTATTTTTGAGTAATCCTTCTATCACATCACCTTGATCTCTTCTTCAGGATTCAAATTTTTGATCATTTTCCACCAATGATTTGCTTCACCCTCCAAAAAATATGTATTAAGAAGAACCTTCTCTAGTTTGGAGAATTGAAGGATTGAAAAGATCTTCTCAATAGAGTTTATGAATTGTTCGGCTATTGAGGGATATAATGATCCCTTTAATGTAGGAGGCCTAGGTCTCATGAATCTATTTATTGTGAAATTTTACTTCTTATTGGGGGTGGGGGTTTTAATTTCTTCTTGATCATGGTTAAAATTCAAAACATGAGTTAATTGAGAGAGTATAGTGGAAAATTTTGTGACTCGTGCTCCCAGCGGATTGGGAATCTCATTAGGTAAGTCATTACACTAATCTTCACATAAGTTTTTGGACAGATTCCTCATATTATTGGCCATTTTATAGAAAAAAAACAAAAAATAGGGGTAAGAATTTTAATTTATTGAACACATAAAGGGGAATAAAATAACATTAAATGGGTAACATAAAATTTATATTTATTTTCCTGATATATGAATATATTTTATTCAATCTATGTTATCTATGATATACATACGAACATATATTCTTATGGTATTTTTTATTCCCTTAATTATGGTGCATATCATGCTTATCAATTTATCAAAGAATATCACTTGGTTGTGTCAATACCAAAGTGCATCAAGGCTCGTTGTCATGCACCGGTTCAAGTTCGTGTCCAGCTCAAAGAAGTGTTTTTGTGTTTTACGCCTAGATACATCTATACTAGAGAAAAAAATACCCCTATGTATCCAGGAGTGGATATATTTCTTGATAACCCACTTAATATATACTCCCCAAAATTCAATGATTCTTTTCTTATATATAGTCTTATCCCTTAGACTTTCACTAGTTCTTTCTAATACAAATCCAAAAAATAATTGACCATTATTTTGATACTAACTATCAAAACATTGTTCTTCTTATTACATTAATACATAATTTAATGACATAAAATTACACTTCATACAACATGAAATATCGATAAGTCTACTGTATGGGAAATTAGTAACATTACATAACAACTTAAAACATGATTGACAACATCATTTTTGAAAATATATATTACATGACCACAATATTCTTTCATACTTAACAATTCCTGGGATAACACGGGTGAATACATAAGAAAGGGGTGTTATTTAAATCCTAGTAAAGGAATAAACATGAAAAAACATGAGGAAGACAATATAGGTTATAAAATATTCATATCAATGGAGAATAAAAAATATGAACATAAAGGCATGATTTATCATGATAATCATAACATGGAAAAGTGGACATAACTTAAAACCATGCCTCATAGGTCAAGGACAAACTACCAAGAAATCATAGTGGAAGAAGTCTCATAAAAGAATCAGGTAAACCCCTGTACCATCATGTTTTATCAAGATACTAAACATTACCCAATGCATTTAAGTTCTATATAATTTTCAGTGCACTCCTCACTTTCAGTTCATTATCATGATTAAGTGTGCCACATAGTTCATAAAACATGGATTAATTCAACATATTAATTTATTCCCTGATCAAAGAGTGGAGAATAAATAAATTTACGTACTCAAAATTTTATTATGTGTATAAAGGTTAATACCCTTGATATATGAATGGGTATGGTATTTACAACATGATTATTTTTTCTTGGAAAATCCCGGTGTAATTTTTCATCATAACTGCGTACAAAAAAATCATAAAATGGTTTGATGAAAGAGAAAGGTGTCTCTAATAATATATACATTAAGTAATAATTAATGAGGTCATATAAATATATGTCCCTATATAAGAAAATTGGAAAATAGAATGCATAAAAAAATAAAGAATCTTAAAGAATGAAGAAGAATGAAATAACTCTTACAAAATTATGGAATAGAAACATGCGTAAATATGAGATATTAATCGGAGAGAAAGAGTTATTTCATCATTAAATAATAATAAGGGAATCATGGGGGAGGTTGGAAAACATACCCCGTCATTTTTAATTGACAATAAATGTGTAACACCCTGATCCCAGTTACCCAGAGTCAGTGCATTATTATATAACATTGACATGATCACAAAAGATCAAGTCTCAAAAGACTGATTAGTTTAGTAGTCTTGGAAACACTATGTACATTCATAAGACTTATATTACATAAAAAAGTGAAAAACTAGAACAAATTAGTCTCCATAGTCCACACTCATATACCCTCAGACTATCCCTACAGGTCAGTCATAAAATACTTCTTCCCATCCTTGGAAAAATAAAACATAGAAAGGGGTGAGCTCAGATGCTCAGTAAGGATAACAATATAGCGGAAACATTCATAAATAGGCATAACCATTTAAGGAAATGTATAACAAAAACAAAAGCCTTTTAAACTTGAACTTAAGCATAATATAAAAAAAATAAAATGAAATAATGTCATTTACTTATTCACATGGATATTCTACTAGTCGAATAATCACATGCAATATCAATAACAACTTTCATAATGATGGAATGCAGAATGCCAGACTATCATAACCACATAGTCAAGGCCTTGTGCCAAGACTACAAATAATATTTTGTTAGGGCCTCGTTCCAAGACACTGGTTAGTCTCATGAGACATATCGATGCATCGAGGAGCTATAGCAGGATCCACCAATCACATACTATGTCTAATGCATTCCTCATATGAACTGGTTTAAACATAACATAAACATTCGTATTAAAACTAGCATAAAAATGTCAATACTTTCTCCTTAAACCATGAATGGTATAAAAATAACACATCCACAGTCAAAAACTTCACAAAAGATTTAATACAATATGGAAGTTTTGAATCATAATAAATCAACTTCAAATAAGCTTAAAATCCATCAAAAGATGTTGACATAGATGAAATAAAAACTATTTGAGAGAAATATCTCTTTTTTAAATCATTTAAAAGTCAAATAATTATAAAAGAAAACATTTACTTTGAAAAAATTCTTATAAGATTGTAAGGAAAGCTTTGATGATTTTATAACGGTGGAAAATAGATGCACCCGCCGTATAAGTTAAGGAAAACATTGTTACCTTAATTTGTCGAAAATGTTAAAAAGGAACTTGTTTCGAAAATGATGGAAAGATTCCTTTATAAAAATCGTATAAAAATTAAAAAGAGGGTTATAAATTACTTTACCCATTGTCTATAAAATAGAAAGAATGTTTTGAAGTTTATTTTTAAGAAACATGGATGTGGATAATAAAGAGGTCCCAATAGATACTTACGTAAAAACAACCTCTGATAATAAAGAGATTGTGAAATTAACCCATACCTTTTACTTTTCCTTGGTCTAGGGTAGGTTAACCTCCTGTATAATAGTTAAATAATTTTTATTAAATTATTCAAGAATCATATACATTAACATTATATCATATATGATCCTTTAACATAACTTTGTTTATAATATCTTAGTATTATAGTCATTTTGGGTGTTAACAGATTCATTTTCCTTTATATTATTTGTCATGTGAGCCATATTTTTTATGGATGGAATGTATCTTATTCATATCTAGAATGATATAATGTTTCTAAATATTATTTTTATTCATCAAATTAAATTTAGTCTTGAATGGATACGATGGGGAATTAATCTCATCGCATTTGTGGAGATGGTAATCTGTACATACGCATGAGCCACAATATCATTATTTTGATATTAAAATATTATATAATTGGATGGTATATCATATATAAATAATCAATATCATTTTGTATTTATTATTTACATGAATTAATCATCATTATTATACCCATCCAAATAATAATGTATTGAATAACAATTATTCCACGATGTGGAGATGGTAATCCGTACGTACGCACATATGGTGACATTTAATTCAAAGGATAGATATAATACTGAATATGGTTGTACCATATTTATAATAAAATCAAAGTATAAATAAGATACTGGAGTTACTATTTTAGTATGGAAATAACAAAGAATGAAGAAGTGGAAGAAGAAATGAACTTGAAAGAAGGTGGTGAAATTATTACCTCTACTTGTGGTTCTTCCTTTTGATCTGATCAATAGGGCTCCTTATGTTGGCTTTCTGACTAAAGGAAGGCCTCTAGGATGAATTGAGGCAAGTTAATAGGATATTTAGGCTAGTTATGGCTCATCCAAAAGGCTTTGAAGGTGTGAATTAGAGAGAAGGGTGAGTCCCCTTTAATAAGAGGGGTGAGGTGCACCTTAAGAAAAGCAAGAAATATTATTTTATAATAAAATAATTTTCGTTTTTAATGGCTCAAAAATGTATTATTTAAAGGATAAGGAGGGGATGGGTTGAAATCCACTGAACCAATAGGTTTTATGAAGGTTTGGGTCACTATATTAAGCTTAACTTTTAGATTTAACTCTTAGTTAAATAGTTTGACATTTACCATGTCTATTTGTATTTTTATATTATATGGTTAATATAATTAAAATATACCACCAAGAGAACCCCAGGTGGTTCATTAATGATACACCTATCATTATATAAGTCTTTTGTCCGAACTGTATATTTTTTGGAATATTATATAAATTAATAATATAATATTTGTTTTAAAAATTCCCTTCTATCAATTTTGACAGTATTTAATAATTGATTTGTAAGTCGTAAAAACATTATTAATTAAAAATAAATTCATTTAATCAATCATAACATATCATATTAACCTAGAAAATTCTTTCATGTCATCAAAACTATCAAATTATATTTATTGTAACATATATAATACCATTTATTTGATTCATTAATTAATAAGGAAAATACAGCATCATTATTGTGTCATAAATAAATTTAATTATTCAATGTCTAAAAATTATAAATTAAATACCATTATATAGGAAATATTTTTATATTTATAATTAATATTTATAGTTAGAATGATAACATATAAAGCACAATGTAAAAATTGTTTTTCTAAAAGATATATGCTTATGTCATTTTTGTATTTACTTTATGTTTATTAATATGAAGTGTCATTATCACTTACATGTGGCTCCATGGGGTCCTAAAATTGACCCAAATATGATCATGTTTGGAAATGTATCAAACAATAGGGTTAGGACCCGTTTTAGGGTAATTTATTATTTTTATAATATTGTTTATACCCTTATTTACCAGATTTACCTTTTAACCATGGTAAAAATAAAATATTTACCGAAGTAATTATTCACAATGTCTAAAAATAAAAGTTACCTATTTAAAATTTTTTTACCTCCTGATTATAAATATTTAATCCATTTTTTTAAATTTAAAACACAGAATTGGAAAAAATTAATTAAATATTAATTCTTGTTGTCAAAACAAAGAGGGTGTTTTTTAAGAAATAATAACTATCAAAAGATTGACTGTAGTTTAAATCCAAATTTAAAGTAAAATTACATAAAATGACCACAATTAGATTAAATGGTAAAAATATAATCTATTTATACTTATAAACCATTAATTTGTATAATTTGACACTATAAATTATTTTTGATTAAAAAAGTGGTTTTCAGTTAAAATATAGTATTTTCACTATTCACCCAAATATGAAAGTTATCAGAAAAACACCCAAAATTTATTGAAACTAAATTCTTATATCCTAATTCTAAATTAGATGTTTATTTTTCCATATTTAATATATAAAAGTTTCAAATATTGTATTTAAAAGGGTTCACCATTAAAAGGCGATAAAAGTGCATTTTTTTGAAAAATAATTCTTTTATCTGAAAAATTAATTTGTTCTTACATTATTTAAAATAAACTAATAATATGGATTCTAATATTATAAGGATTATATAATGTTCAAAATTCAGTTAATACTATTCATAACTACTTTTCAACGGCTAGTTTGGTAAGTCGAGGTGTGCTTGAACTCGGTGTTGTGTGTAGTGTAAGTTATTGAATTACATTGATGAAATAACATAATATGAAATCTTGAGGTTTTACATTATTCTCTACTTCAATAAATTGTGTCCTCATAATTTGATATTGTTCTTCTAAAATAAAAGGTTTAAAATAAAAATTACCATTGTGGGAAAACCCACATCAAAAATTGGTTTAATAAAATTTAGTCTTAATAAGAGGAAAATGGGAATGAAAAAGTCACCACCAAATTATGATCTCAATTATGACAAAATTAGAGGAATTTAGAGACACATAATTTGAGGAAAAAGGTAAATATTTATAGGGAGTGATTGAGGTCATCAATCACAAGAAAGTGTAAAATTGAGGGTCCCAAATCCATCAATCTATGATGATTTAAAGTACTATTGGTTCAACAAAACATAAGGTATTAGGATAACACATTTTTGGTTTTAAGATCTCTTCTCTAAGGTTTAAGAAATAATTTACCCATAGAATAAGTGGGAAAAAAATTACATATATATATATATACTTCAAATGTAGAGTTTCATCCTTCAAGTAATTCCTCCCACAAACTCATCTTTCACTCCAAATGATTTCAAAAAATTATTCTATTTATCTGAATCGTATAGGGTACCAAAAATAATGAATTTATAATTCACATATCAGACCCTTTCAAAAAAAGAAAATACATTATACAATCCAGGTACTTCACGTAGTCCAGTGGTAGGTGATAAATCCCAATTGCACTATGGTTGTGGGTTTGATTCCCGCAGCTTTGTCCGATGGGGTGGGTTGTCACACGGACTGCGTGTTGTCCTTTTATAAAAAATCCCAAAATAACCTTTCAAAAATAATCCATTCCAACCTTTGGACTTATCCAAAATACTTCTATCCAAACTCACAGTCCAAAATTTATAAGGAAGATAAACATAATGAAGATCCTTTTTTAAAAGTTATAACATGTGAACACCTTCATCGTGTATTATTTTGAAACATGGTAACACCCTAAATTACCATAAAAACTTATTGATTACATTCATTCTCCCTTATTCATTATAGAATAATGGTTATAATTCTTCCATCCAAAAATGTTGTAAACTCCAACAATGACAGAATATACAAATCATTAATCAGTTTCAAGTTAGTCAATAATAGCCAATATAATTTATCCAAATAAAATATGTATTGTACCAAAATAACTAACTCAGTATCAGAACCATATTATGGTTTATCTTTCTCACAACCATATATTTTCCAAAAAATTTAACCTAATATTGAGTCACTTTTATTGGTTCAACTCAATCTCAAGTCTTTAATGAAATAGTACAACAGTAAAATTCTTATATATTTCATAATTATTATAACCAATACATCATTGATACAACACTCAAATGGAATAATTCATTAATAACAACATAAGAACTTTAATCATTCCTTCTCATCTGTGGTTCAATCATAACTTGATTTTTATCCAATAGCATCATTTGGGAAATACGCTGATTATTTGGACATTTCTTCGCGTAGTGTCCCAACTCCTTGCAGATGAAACATTGTATATTTGAAACCTTTTTCTTACCTTGCAGTCACGTACTTGGTGTCCTTTTTCTCCACACTTATAACAAACTCCCATTCCCTTTAATAAAGTTTCTTGGTGTTTCTTCCCATAGTTATCACATATGGGAAAATTCTTCTTTTCCCTCTTCCCTTTATCTATATTTCTCTCTTCCATCCTTTTATTCTCCTACTTCCCTTCAAAGCCATAGGACTCATAGAATTATTTACTTATCTTATTGACACATGATATTATATCTTCATATGTTGAGAATACGTGGGATACTATTTCCCTTCTAAATGATTTCTTAATTGTTTGAAATATATGATCCTTATTACTCTTTGGATCATACATATTGTTGGAGTTCACATTCCTTATACTGGGTGTCATTTCTATACAATGGCATACACTAGATTAGTTTATGAATCACAATACATATATCCAAACTTTTAAAACTCTTGGCATAAATTGAATAGTTTATGGATATAATCAATAATCATAAAAATGTTTTCTTTGATTGAAATATATTCTCATAAACCCATCATAATGGTTTTTAAAGAAACTAATAATTATCCTAACCATATCTTTTGGGAGTGTCATAACCAAGAGTGTAGCAAGGACCATTTTCGTGCACGAGTTTCTATTCGAGTCTAGATCAAAGTGGTGTTTTCAGGTTTTACCCCTAGGTACTTCTCTTCCAAAGCTGCCTCTACCTGCTCGTATCCAGAGAGGGATGTATTTCTCTGAAAACTCACAAAATCTCTACAATAAAAAAAATTTAGGACGTTCTTCTACACTAATCCTCAAAGTCGAACTTATTTCTATGTGCTCTAATTAGAGTTTATCAAAATCTAGCTTCCATGGGATGTACTAAACTTCATATGATACCAACTGTAACTCCCCAACCCCAATTACCCAGAGTTCGTGCATTATTACAAAACATTGGCATGATCACAAAAGATCATGTCTTGAATGAACGATTATATTAGTAGCCTTGGACACAATAGATACATTAATATGTCTTACATTACATCATAAAGTGAAAAAATACAAAAACATAGTCTCCATAGTCCACACTCAGATCCCTTCAGACTATCCCTGTAGGCCAATCATAAAAAACTTCTTCACATCCTGGGAAAAATAAAATATAGAAAGGGGTGAGCTTGGATGCTCAGTAAGAATAAAAATATAGCCGAAACTTTCATAAATAAGCATAAACATTTAAGGCAAATTATAACTAAAAAAAAGCTTTTTAAACTTGAACATCATCATAATATGGAAAAAATAAAATGAAATAATACCATTTAATTAATCACATGGATATTCTTCTAGTCAAATAATAACATGAAATATCAAGAACCACTTTCATAATGATGGAATGCATATTGCCAGACTATCATAACCACATTGTCAAGGACTTGTGCCAAGACTAAAAATAATATTTTTTCAATGCCTCGCCCCAAGAAACTATTTTCTCTCATTATAACTACCGATGCATTGAGGAGCTATAGCGGGCTCCACTTGTCACTTACTAAGTCCAATGCATTCCTTATATGAACAGGTTTAAACATAACATAAACATTCACATTAAAACTAGCATACAAAATGTAAATAATATCTCCATAAACCACGAATGGTATAAATATTACAAATCCACAGTGAAGAATACCACAAAACCTTCAATACAATATGGAAGTTTTGTATTATAATTAATCAACTTCGAATAAACTTAAAATCCAAGAAAGAATGTTGACATAGATGAAATCAAAACTATTTGAGAGAAATATCTCTTTTTTTAAAATAATTTAATAGTAACATAATTATAAATGAAATCATATACTTTGAAAATATTTTTATAAGCTTGTAAGGGAAGCTTCGACGATTTTATAATGGTAGAAAATAGCTGCACCCGCTGTATAAGTTAAAAAAGACATTCATAACTTTTTTTCAAAACCAAAAACCAAATCACAGACTAGCGGGAAAATTGAACACATATTCAAGATTCAAAAACCAAAAAGAAAAAAAATCATCGGAAATCATGTCACTAGAACATGCATCAGAGACAACCCTGCAAATCATGCGAGCTTCTAAAGAGACCCTGCATCACAATGAAAACACTGCACCACTCCTGCTTCATGTCAGATCCACATCATCCATGATCCATCAATTACATTGAAGCCGCTGTTATCCTTATCTGTGTTAGCCATAACCCATCATCACCCATCATCACCATCACCTCAACCGTCATCGTGGCCACCATCCGAGAACCACACCAAACACCAGGAAATCCATCAAAGTCACCAAAATCACCAGCACCGTGTCATCGATGACCAAAAACAATGTAGCCAACACCAATAATATCCCAGGGACAATGTAGAAGAAGAAACCATGCAGACCACTCTATCTCAAATCCTAATGCTCTAGGAAGAACACCACCCAAATCCCCCACATAGAGAGAAGTGGAAACCTGGAACCATAGCAGGGAAACAGGCAGCAATAGAGGTCACCTTTGAGGACCCCAAGAAGAAATGATACCAGAACGCCATCAAAATTAAAAAAAGGAGATACGGGGCTGAAACCCTAAAGGAAGCCCAGGATAAAACATTAAAGGGGACAATAAAAGAATGACTAAAAGGGGAAAGAAACACATGAAGACGAAGGAAGGAAATGTCGATCAGTCCCACAGCCACCCAACCACTAATCCCAAAAACATCAGAGAGTCCATCGCTCCAAATCCGACCTCGAGAGGAGCATTAGATCGCAAAGTCAGAGCACAGAGATGTGGCCGGGGAGAGCACCAAAGTTTCAATATAGACAAAAGGGAATCGAGTGAGAAGATTCTGAGCATAGTGAGAGATTAGAGGGGGAACCAAGGGAGCACGACCCTAAGAGAGAAAGCGGTAGAGAAGAGGGAACTGGAGTGGAGCAAAGAAAGTCCATCGCTATCAAGGGTATAAATTACTTAACCCATAGTCTATAAAATAGTAAGAACGTTTTTAAATATATTTTTAAGAAACATGGATTTTGATGAAAAAGTGGTCACAGTATATAATTACGTAAAAAAACCTCGGATAATAAAGAGATTGTAAAATTAACCATTACCTAGTACTTTTCCTTGGTCGAGGGTAGGTTAACCTAAAGTATAATGGTGAAAAAATTATTATTAAATTATTCAAGAATTATATACATTATTATTATATCATATATTATTTTTTAACATTTATTTGTTAATAATAGTTTAGTATTATCGTCGTTTTGGTTGTTAACGAATTAGTTATCCTTTATATTATTTATAATGTGAGCCATATTTTTTATGGATGAGATGTATCTTATTCATATACAGAATGATATCATGTCCCTAAATATTATTTTCAATCATCTAATGAAATTTAGTCTTGAATGGATAGGATGGGGAATGAATCTAATCGCGTTCATGGAGACGGTTATTTGTACTTACGCACAAGAGACAATATCATTCTATTGATATTAAAATAATATATAATTGGATGATATATCATATATACATAATCATTACCATTTTATATTTATTATTTACATGAATTACACATAATTGTTATACCCATCTAAATAATAATTTATTGAATAAAAATTACACCACGACATGGAAACGGTAATCCGTACGTACACACGTATGGTGACATGTCAGTTAAAGGATGGATAGAATAATGAATATGGATGTACCATATTTATAATAACATTATGGTGTATATAAGATACTGAATTTAGTATTTTATAATGGAAATAATAAATAAAGAAGAAGTGGAAGATGAAAAGAACATAAAAGAGGGTTGTGAAATTATTACCTCTTCTTCAAGTTCTTCCTTTTGATTTGATCAAAAGGGCTCCATAAGATGGATTTATGACTGAAGGATGGCCTCTTGGATTAAGTGATGGATGATTAAAGGTTATTTTGTATGGGGATGATAGATCCAAAATGCATTAATGGTGTTAATTAGAGAGAAGGGGGAGTGCCTTTTATAAGAGGGGTGTGGGGAACCTGAGGAGAAGATTGAAATATTATTTTATAATAAAATCATTTTCAGTTTATAATTTCTCCAAAATTGATAATTTAAATTCTAAGGAGGGTATGTATCGAAAAATAAAAAACTAATAGTGTTTATATAGGTTTGTGTCACTATATTAACCTTAACATTTAGATTTAACTCTTAGTTAAATAGTTCAACATTTACCATGTCTCTTTGTATTTTTATATTATATGGTTAATAAACTTACTATATATATCCAAGAGAACCCCAAGTGGTTCATTATTTATAAAACTATAATTATATAAGTTTTCTGGACAAACCTTATATTTTTATGAATATTATATAAATTAATAATATAATATTTGTTTTGAAAATCCATTTATGTCAATTTTGATGATATTTAATAATTTATTTTTGTTAAAGTCCTAAGTAATTTATTAATTCTAAAAAATCATTTAATAAATACTAACATGTCATATTAACGTAGAAAATTCATGGATCTCATCAAAACTTTAAAAATGTATTTATTGTAACATTTATAATACCTTTTATTTGATTCTTTAATTAATAAAAAAATACTGCATCATTATTATGTCATAAATAAATTTAATTATTCAATGTCTAAAAATTATAAATAAAATACCATTTTGTAGGAAATAGTTTTATCTTTTTAATGAATATTTATAATCGAAAATATAACATATATAACCCAATGTAAATTTTTTTTATAAAAGATATATGCTTATGTCATATTTGTATTAACATTAACTTATTTAATATATAGTGTCATTATCACTTACAAGTGGATCTATGGGGTCATAAAATTGACCCAAATATGCCCATGGTCGGACATGTGTCAAGAAATAGGGTTAGGATTAATTTTAGGGTAATTTTATATTATTATAATACTATTTTTTACCCTTATTTACTGGATTTACCTTTAAACCATGGTAAATAAAATAATTACCGAAGTAATTATTCAAAATGTTTAAAAATAAAATTTACCTATTTACACAACTTGAAACTCATGATTATAAATATGGAATCAATTTTTCTAAATTCAAAATACATAAGTGTCAAAAATTAATTTAAAATTAATTACCTTTGTTAAAACATAGAGCGTGTTTTTTAAGAAATAATAACTATCAAAAGATTGACACTTATTTATATCTTATTTCAAAGTAAAATAACTTATAATGACAAGAATTGGATTAAATTTTAAAAATATAATCTATTTATACTTCCAAACCATTAAAATTTATAATTTTACGCTATAAATTATTTTGATTAAAAAAGTTGTTTTCAGTTAAAATATAGTATTTTCACTATTCACCCAAATATGAAAGTTATCAGAAAAACACCAAAAAAATATTGAAACTAAATTCTTATTTCCTGATTCATAAGAAGAGGTTTATTTTTGTCAAATTGAATATATAAATGTTTCAAATATTGGATTTAAAATGGTAATCCATTAAAAGGCCGAAAAAGTGCATTATTTTTTAAAAATACTTCTTTTATCTGAAAAATGAATTTGTTCTACCATTATGTAAAAAGTCATAATATGGATTATAAAATTATAAGGATTATATAAAGTTCAAAATTCAGTTAATATTATTCATAACCACTTTTGAACAGCTAGTTTGGTAAGTCGTGGTGCGCTTGAACTCAGTGTTGTGTGTATTGCAAGTTATTGAATTACATTGAAAAATAACGTACTATGAGATCATAGGGTATTACAAAAATGGTGTATCAATATACAGAAACTAGGATAAAAATGAGAAAGGAAGGAAATCCGTACTAGAGTGTGTGACTTCAAAAGCTTGAGTGGGGGCTTCATGAGAGTTTGGGGTGCCTTGGGAGGATTATATAGTGGGGACGATAGAGTAAGGACGTGCTCCAAGTATTTTTTGTGAAGAGAAGTGGTATTTTCGGTTGGTTTATATTGGAAATGATAGATGAATTATTTTATATTTCATAAACATCGGTTTTGGAATCTATATAATTAAATATTTAAAACTAAAAGCCTTCCCATGGTTTTTTGTAACACTCTAATCTTCCATGGTACGCTTTTCTTTGAATAATACAATAGTGTGTGTTATACGCAACTTCGGGTTCTAACACACCACAACCTGTCAAACTTGCCGGTATGAATAGTAATACCCACTTTATGAAATTTTATAAATTTTATCTTTCAAAATGGACTTCATTTTGGTATTCGGAATATCCGAATTAGCCTAGGGTGAATTTCTGGTATTTTTCTGAAAACAATCAATTTTTGTTTAATATTGACAAACACTGAGTTATAGTTTAAAAACGACTTTTTATTTTAATAATTATTTATTTTTTTAAAATTTATTTTGAGTAAAAATAGATATATAATACCTATTTATGTTCTATGTAATTCATTGTAGTTAGTTTATAATAATTTTAGATATATAAAAATTTAATTGAATTGTTCACCCTCTTTTACCCATCTCCTCTGAGAATTTGAATATTTACATAAAAAATAATTTTAGCGCTTCTGTGAGCTAAATTTAAAAAATCTGAAACACACAGTTGATATCAGTTTGTAAAATGTGGTTCAATAAGTGGAAAATAGTTTTTAGTGAATAGTAACGTTTTACTTTTATTTACCACGGCTAAAAGTAAATCGGGTAATTAAGGGTAAAAATGATATTATTATTACCCTAACACATGTAATAATCCTTTTGGATAAGTATAATTCGACCAAAAAATCATTAGGAATAAAATATGAACATCTTTGGTCCCCTTGGATTAGATTTGGACACTTATTATTATTTTATTTAAAGAACAGTTAAAAGAGTTAAAATCAATGTTTAATAACTAACATTTTTTTAATATAGGGTTATACATAAGATAAATTAGAATATAAATATTAATTATAAAGATAAAATAATTTCCTAAATAATTTTATTTTATTTATATTTTTTAGAAATTAAATTATTTAATTTATTTATGACACAATGCTGATGCAGTAATTACCTAATTTATGAAATATTAAAATAATTGATATTATAAATATCCAAATAAATGTAATTTGAGACTTTTTATTAATTACACTAATTTTATAGGTTAATATGACATGTTAGAGTTGGTTATAAGTATTATTTCTGAAGTAATGATGCTGTTATGAATTTAGAAATAACAAAATACCAAATTGGGTCAAAATTGACATAATTTTTTTTAAAACAAAATATTATATTATTAATTGATATTATATTCCTAAAAATATAATGCTCAACCAAAAGAATTATATAATGATATTTGTATCATTAATGAACCACTTGGGGTTATCTTGTAAGTATATTGTATGTTTATTAACCATATAATATAAAAATACAAAGAGGCAGGGTAAATGTAAAACTATTTTACTATGAGTTAAATCTAAAAGATAATGTTAATATAGTGACCCAAACCTATCTAACTCCTCTTGTTTCATTTTAGACCAATCCCCACCTTATCCTCTAAATAATCCATTTTAGAGATATTATAAACTTAAAATGATTTTATTATATAATAAAATTTCAATATTTTCCTAAGGTGCCCCTCACCCCTCTCATAAAAGGGAACTCCCCCTTCTCTCTAATTCACATTTTCAAAGCTATTTGGATCTGAAAAAAACATCCCAAATACCCTCTCAAATATCCTCCTTTAATCCTAGAGGCCTTCCTTTAGTTATAATGAAATCCTAAGGAGCCCTTTTGATCAAATCAAAAGGAAGAACCCGAAGAAGAGGTAAATATTCCATCACCTCTTTCAAGATCATTTCTTTTCCCACTTCCCTTTTCTTTGTTCTTTACATTATAAAATAATAACTCTAGTATCTTTTATATAATTTGATGTTATTATAATTATGGTACAATGATAAAACACTATTTTATTGAATATTTTATTGATAATAAATGATATAATTTCCTCACATTGTGTTAAATATGTTTATGTATAAAATATTTGGGATTAGATCGTTCATTTGAATATTTGATGAAAATTCCAGTTTTACCCTTTATAGTTCACTGTAGTATTTCGAATATAAATTTTTTTTATATTTATTATTTGAAATTGAAATTTTGTAACAGTGTTCCTAACTTAATTATCTACAACTTTTATTCAGGACACTAGAGCTAAAGAGTTCAGTTGGTTGTTGAAATTGGGCCATGAAGTCAAAGTTGGGCTTGGCTCGCCAGAATGGAGAAGCTTCTGTATTTCGGCTATAACTCCTTCATATGGGCCTGTATTGAGCCCAAATTTGGAGAGGAGATAGAAGACACATATCCTCACATTTTATCCTTCTGTAAGGCCGGCCAATTCACGCGTTTTGGTGATCAAATGGGCAGTGCACGTTGGCATAAAATATTTGGCCGAATTTCCACATTCACACTTGAAACCACTTGTAACCTCTCCTCCCCTCCCCTATATAAATTGTAGTTTTTCTCATTTGGAGGGGTGGGGAAGTGCATTGGGAAGTCGAGGGAAGAGGAGAAGTGGATCCACTCCAATTATCCAACCATTTCAATAAGGGTAGCTCTTGAAGCAAGGATCCCTTCGACGAAGCCTTCTTCTTCTCCTTCATGTTGTAATGATTTTGTTTATGTAATAAACATCTTTGTTCTTCTTTTATTTCTTCTCTTTTATTCTGTTTTGTTTAAATTTCTTCTTCTCTTAATCTTCCTAATTGGGCTGGAATTCTTGAGTAGAAGTGTTATTGGTTTATACCCATTTTAAACCTTTGCACATGCAAAACGCTTCTACGATGATTACGCCACCCATGGAAGAGTAGTCTTTTAGTAATCGATCTATCTTCTACCCTCTTCATTTAATTATTTTGAATCAATGAGATACTGTAATTCACTTAATATGATCCATGAATTGTGTTTTTAAATTGTAAGAAACAAATCAAGCAATTGAACAATGTACACAAAAACACACGAGGTCGGGATTTTGTGTAAATTGTGAGAGCGCAATCTTAATCGGTAATACAAGATCACACGAGATAAATTTATAGAGTTGAAATATAATTCCTAAACACAATTCATACTCATTTCCAGAGTGGATATGTGCCTTAATTTACCACTGACCATAAGCTAATCTTAGAACATCAATCAAAGCAGGGTGCTGCGATTGCATGTTCCGAAGTTAGCCTAAGGTTAAATTCACTTCAATCTTCGTGGTAAAGTTAATTCTCGTAGGGTTCGTGATTTAAAAAATTAAGGGATCATAATTAAGTGAATGTTAATTTAAATTATAATGATTAATAATAAAGTGAAGAGGTAGAGTTAGATCAATTACGCCGTTTAAAATAGATTTCTAAAAAAAACATCTTCTTGTTCTGTCATTCTAATCGAAACTTCATTTCAAAATTAAAAAAAATGAAATCTTCTTCCAGCAAACTTATTCTAGATTTATAAACTATAAACAACTACCCCAATACTTTCATGTAGTGTTTTTATTCCCTTTTATTTTGTTTCTAGAATACCTCTGAAAAGTTGTTTTAATTCACTTCCTCCTTTGAGAGACGACCTTGGTCAACCACTCTGCTGCACCTAAGTACCCCAAAATCACACTAATCATTTGAGGGCGCCCACGAATGTGCTCTATCATACAACCATATTCATTATTCTATTCATCCATTGAATGACATGCCACCATACATGCGTACGTACGGATTACCGTATCCACGTCGTGGTGTAATTGTTATTCAATAAATTATTATTTGGATGGGTATAATAATGATGTTTCATTGATGTAAATAATTAATATAACAATATAATGATTCTGTAAATGTGATATACCATCAAATAATATATTCTTTTAATATCAAAAGACTGATATTGTTTCTCGTGCGTACGTACGGATTACCATTTCCAAAAACGCAATGAGATTCAATACCCATTGTATCTATTCAAGTATAATTTTCATTAGATAATTAAAAATAATTTTTAAAAACATGATAAAATTATAGATATGAATAAGATACATCCCATCCATTACAAATATGACTCACATAACATATAATATAATGGAAAACGAATCTGTTTACACCTGAAACAACGATAATGCTATGATATTTTTAACAAAGAAATGTTAAAAGATCATATATGATATCATATTAATGTATATGAATCTTGAATAATTTAATAAAAAATATTTCACAATTATATAGGAGATTAACCTACCCTCGACCAAGAAAAAGTACAAGGTAAGGGTTAATTTAACAATCTTTTTATTGTCCAAGGTTGTTTTTATATAAGTATCTAGTAGGACCTCTTTACCATCCACATCCATGTTTCTTAAAAATTTAATTCAAAACATTCTTACTATTTTATAGACTATGGGATAAATTCATTTATACCCTTTTTCAATTTTTATAAGATGTTTAAAAAGGAATATTTCCATCGTTTTCTAAACAAAGTCCTTTATATACTTTTTGACAAAATTATTGTAAGAATGTATTTTTTATCTTATACGGCGAGTGCGGATATTTTACGCCATTATAACAACATCAAAGCTTACCTTACCGTATTATAAGAATATTTCCAAAATAAATGTTTTCTTTTATAATTATATGAATTTTAAATTATTTCAAAATAAAAAGTGATATTTCAATAAAAAAGGTTTTGATTTCATCTATCTCAATCTCCTTTGATGGATTTTAATTTTATTTGAAGTTGATTTATTATGATACAAAACATCTATATTGTATTGAAGGTTATGTGATATGTTTGACTGTGGATGTGTTATTTTTTACCTTTCATGGATTACGTATAATGTATTGACATTTTTTATACTAGTTTTAATACGAATGTTTATATTATGTTTAAACCATTTCATATGAGGGATGGATTGGACATAGTGTGTGAAGGGTGGATCCCGCTATAGCTCATCGATGCATCGGTAGGTATCAGGAGACAAACTAGTGTCTTTGAACAAGGGCTTGACAAAATCTTATTTTTAGTCTTGGCATAAGGCCTAGAATATGTTGTTATGAATGCCTGGCATTATGCATTCCATCATTATGAAAGTTGCTATTGATATTGCATGTGGTTATTTGACTAGTAGAATATTTATGTGAGTAATTAAATGGAATTATTTTGATTTATATTTTCCATATTATGATGAAGTTTATTTTGAAAAGGCTTTTGTTTTAGTTTTATCCATTTCCTTAAATGTTTATACTGATTTGTGAAATTTTCCACTATATTGTTATCCTTACTGAGTGTTTGAGCTCACCCCTTTCTATGTTTTATTTTTCCCAGGATGAGAAAAAGTATATTATAAATGACCTTCCGGGGAATTCTATAAGATTTAAGTGTTTTCTATGGAAACAATGTTGTTATAGTTCTCCATTTTATGATGTAATTTAAAATTAATGAATATATATAGTATTTCCAAGGCTACTAAACTAATCAGTCTTTTGAGACATGATCTTTTGGAATCAGGCCAATGTTATGTAGTAATGCACCAACTTTGGGAAACAATGGTCGGGGCATTATAATTGGTATAAGAGAAGATTAGTACAAACCTTGGAAACTATATTTAGATAAACACTGATTAGAGCACATAGCCCTAAGACTGGATTTGAAGCTTAGTATAGAAGAAATTCCTAGAATTTTGGTATTGTAGAGATTTTGTGAGTTTTACAAGCAATAAATCCATATCTGCATACGAGTAGGTAGAGGTGGATCTGGCACAGATGTACCTATGGGTAAAATCTGAAAACACCTCTTTGAACTAGATTTGAACAGGAACTGGTGCACAACAATAGGCCTTGCTGCATGCTTGGTTACGACACACCCTAGGGATATGATTAGGATAAATGTAAATTTCTATAAAAAAAATTATGAAGGGTTTATGAGTATATACTTCTTAAAAGAAATCATTTTTATGATTATGGATTATATCCATAAATTGTTTTTTTGTTAACTATTTTACACGTTTGGATTTTTATATTGCGATTCATAAAATAATCTAGTCTATTCCATTATTTAGAAAGGGTCCTAGAGGAATAAATGGAAACCATATTAATGCACACACTTTATGTAAGGATTTTCTTTTATACTCAATATAATTATAGTGGAGATGGTGATGAAACTGGTGCTGATCATCTAATCACTATACTGTGACAACTCACTCAGGTTAAGAATAATTACCTAACCCATATGGAGCACCCTGATCCGCAACATGGAGAATCGATGTTATATAACTTCATGAGGCAACAACCAACAACATACAATGGGGGTACAATTCCACTAGTAGCCGAGCAATTAATAAATTCATTAGAGAGAATATTCCATGCCTTGGGGATTAGTGAAAGGGAAAAACATATCATGGAAGTTTACCGCATCACTGGAGATACTGATCAATATTGGTCGTTGATTAAAAACACAAAGTAAGATTATGAAGTATCAAATATGGGATGGAGGGAGTTTAAAGATATTTTCTTAGAAAAATACTTTCCTCATGACCATCGAGTAGATATGGAAAGAAAATTTATGAGCCTCAGGCAAAAGGAGGATGGGCATGTCACAATGTTTGAAGCTATCTTTACAGGGTTATCAAGTCATGTAGTAGATTTTATATATAATCCACGAAGTAAGATTGATCATTAATTTAATGGGTTAAAAATATTTCTATGTCTAGAATTAGTCCTAAAATCCTTATCATCATACAAAGATATTGTCTCATGTGCTATCAAGATAGAAAAAGATTTCTCTAAGACTTACAACTTTAAGGAATATAAAGAGAAGAAGAGATCATCTGAAACTATAGAAATGGAAATAAGGGAACGAAGGGTAAATTTTAATAGACATCCTTCAGTAAATGTGGTATAAAACACTCGGGTACATGCCTTAAGGGAATGATAGTCTGTTATAAGTGTGGTGAAAAAGGACACCAAGCTTGTGATTGCAAGGGAAGAAAGAGTTTGTCGATGTTGAATGTTAAAATTGTAGAGAAAGGAGTCATTATGAAAATTAATGTCCTAAGAATTAGGGGAACTTAACTTAAAAGAGGCCAAGGGATCATGGTTAAGCTTATGTTGTCACTACTGTCGAGGTTGAAGCTCCGAAAGATGTGGTGGTGGGTAATTTAATGGTTTCCTCAAGTTTAGAAAATGTTTTATTTGATTCTGGATCATCACACTATTTCATATATTTCCAGTTTTCTATGAAAATTTGATATTTCCAATTTGATTTAACAACGGAGTTATCAGTCAAAACTCCTAAGGGAAGTATCATCGCATGATAGTTTTGTGAATTGGTTCTCATTAGAGCATATAAATGTTCTTTATATGCTGATCTCATCGTCATAACCATTATTAAATTTCATATAATCCATGGTATGGTTTGGATTTCTAACCATGATGAGATTATTTATTGTAAGAAGAAAGAGGTTACAACATTTTATGATGATGATAAAGACACATTATCTTTAGAGTGGAATCATCACCACCTAATTATTATCTAGATCCACCCCTAGTAGTTGAACTAAAATCATTTATCGGGGTGGAAGAGAATGAAATAAATGTGGGCGAGGAAATGAATGTTCAAATAGAGGATGTACCTATTTTGTAATAATATGTTGATGTGTTTCAGAGGATTTACCTGGACATCCTCTAGAATGAGAAATTGAGTTTTCCATTGATTTCATTCCCGGTTCAAGGCCCATATCGAAGACCCCTTATAGAATGACAACTATGGAATTAGTGGAACTAAGGAAACAGCTATGGAAATTGAGTAATAAGGGATTTATTATCCCTATTGTTTCTCCATGGGGATCCCCTGTCCTTTTTGTCAAGAAGAAAGATGGATCTATGAGGTTGTCCATTGAATACAGGGAGATCAATGTTATAACAGTAAATAACAAGTATCTCATACCTTGCATTAATGATTTATTTGACCAACTTCATGGATCTCAATACTTTTCAAAGATCGACCATTGATCTGGATATCATTAGTTGTGTGTGAAGAAGTAATACATTCTAAAAACATCATTTCGAACTAGGTACGAGCATTACATGTTTACTGTAATGCCTTTTGGATTGACTAATGCACCCTCTATCTTCATTGATCTAATGAATAGATATTTCAAGGAATATGGTGATAACTTTATAGTAGTATTTATTTATGATACCTTTTTATACTCTAAAATCTATGAAGATGATGAAAATCACTTGCGCATTATCCTGAAGACTCTTAGAAGACATGAATTATATGGGAAGTTTAGCATGTGGGAATTCTGGCTTCAAGAGATTTCTTTTCTTGGCCATATTTTCTCTAAGGGTGAAATATCTGTTGATCCTTCTATGACCAAAGCAATCCAATAATGGCCAGCACCAATGATTATAACTGAGGTATGCAGTTTTATTGGTTTATCATGTTATTAATGATGTTTCATCCAGAATTTTGACCGGTTGGCTATCCCATTAACAAATCTCACAAGAAAATGGGTTAAATTTGTTTGGACAAAATAGTGTGAAGAATGTTTTGAATAACTGAAGAGAAGATTAGTCAATGCACCTATCTTGACTCTAACATCAGGGAATGATGTGTTTGTTGTTTATAGTGATGCATCGAATAAAGGACTTGGTTGTGTCCTTATGCATAATGATATAGTTATTGCCTATGCATCATGATAGCTAAAAATTCATGACCAAAACTATCCTACTCATGATCTTGAGTTAGCGGTAGTAATATTTTATTTGAAGATTTGGAGACACTATATTTATGGTACAAAATGTGAGATATATAGCAATCACAAGAGTTTGAAGTACATTTTCTCACAAAAAGAACTCAACATGAGGCAAAGATGATGGCTTGAACTACTCATGGATTATGATTGCACTATACACTACCACCCGGGGAAGGAAAATAAGGTGGCATATGCTTTGAGTAGAAAGGATCATGGAGTTTTTAACAAGATGAGTGTTGAAAAGGATCCTATATACATGGATCTAGTAATGATGGATATGGGAATAACCATGGAATGTGAAACATCAATGATTTTTAAAATAGTTTCCAAACCATATTTACTATAAAGGATAAAGATTTCTCAGACTAGTGATGAGAGGTTTCAAAAGAAGATTAAAGCTGTGAATGATGGGAGATTGAGTGACTTTGTGTATAAAGATGGAATTTTCAAATTTGGGAAGAGACATTGTGTTATCGATATACCTGATCTAAAAATTGAATTATTGGATGATTCTCATAGTTCCAATTTCTCTATACACCATGGTAGCACTATGATGTATAGATATTTGAAGAAACAATTTTGGTGGGAAAACATGAAGATGGAGATTGGTGATTTTGTTTAAAGATGTATGGTTTTTCAAAAACTGAATGTTGGAAGGCAACGACCTGGAGGAGTTATGAAACCTGTTCCCATACCTGAGTGTAAATGGAAAAATATTATGATGGACGTTATCATGGGACTACAGAATACTCCTTGAAGGAAAGATGCAATATGGGTCATTGTTGATCACCTTACCAAGTCAGCACATTTTCATGCTATAAGAGAAGATTTAACACTTGAACATTTAGCAATACTATATATTAATGATGTTTTAAGATTTCATGGAGTAACATTATCGATTGTTTCTAACATTATCCATGCTTTACATCAATATTTTTGGAAAAGTCTTCAGAAATCCCAGGATACTAAACTTCGTTTGAGCACTGCCCACCACCCCCAAACTGATGGAAAATCGGAACGGACTATTCCAACCTTATAAGACATGTTGAAATCATGCTCACATGACTTTCAAGGTATGTTGGATCAATATTTACCAATGGAAGAATTTTCCTGTAATAATAGCTTCCATTCAAGTATTCAGATGGCACCATATGAAGTGTTATACAGAAAGAGATTTCCTACACCATCATATTGGGATGATGTTGGTGAAAGAAAACTCGTAGGCCCAAAACATGTGGAGGAAACGATGGAAAAGGTTAAGGTAATCCAAAACCACATCAAAGAAGCTCAAAGTAGGCAAAATGGATATGATGATAACCAAAGGAAGGATTTGGAATTTCAGGTAGGAGATCATGTTTTTTGAAGGTATCTCCATGGAAGGGTGTTATACGTTTTGGTAAGAAGGGTAAATTGTGTCCTAGTTACATCGGACCTTTTGAAATTCTAGAATGATTTGGGGTTGTATCTTACCATTTGTAAATACCGCCAAGTATCTCCAAAGTTCACTATGTGTTCCACGTATCACTGTTGAGAAAATACAAGACGGACCCAACGCATGTACTCACCTATGATGAATTAGAACTAGACCAGATATGTCTTGTTGTGAAGAGCATGTCAAGGTTCTATATTCAAGACAACATGTGTTGAGAAACCGGACGACTCGTCTGGTAATAGTTCTATGGAGAAACCACGAGATGGAAGAGGCAACAAGGGAACCCAAGGAACTTATGATAAAGAACCACCAAGTCTTTTTATGTAGTAATAATCTAGAAATTTTGATGACGAAATTATTTGAAGGAGGGGAGAATGCAACACCCCATGCTTACATGGTATGCTTCTCTTTGAATAAAACAATAGCATGTGTTGTACACACCTTTGAGTTCTAACACACCACAACCAATCAAACTAGCCATTATGAATAGTAATACCCACTTTTTGAAATTCTATAAATTTTATCATTCAAAATGGAGTTAATTTTTAGATTCTTAATATCATAATTACACTAGGGTGAATTTTTGGTATTTTTCTGAAAACATTGAATTTTTGACGAATAGTGAAAAATACTGAATTATAGTTTAAAATAGAATTTTTATTTAAATAATTATTTCATTTATTTAAATTTATTTTTCATAAAAATAGATACTTAATACCTATATATGTTCAATGCAATTCGTTGGAGTGAGTTTATAATAATTTTGGATATATAATAATTTTATTGCATTTTAACAGTCCTTTACCCCCATTCTAAGAGAATTTTTAAATTTACATAATACATAATTTTACCACTATTGTGAGTTAAAATTTCAAAAATCTGAGAGACACAGTTAATATCAGTAATTAAAATGTTGTTCAATAAGATGAAAATAATTTTTTTGAATAGTAACTTTTTGCTTTTATTTACCACGGTTAAAAGTAAATAGGGTAATTAGGGGTAAAAATGATATAATTATTACCCTAACACATGTCATAATCATATTGGATAAGTATAATACTACCAAAAACAACCTTAGGAATAAAATATGAACCTCTTTGGTCCGCATGGATTATATTAGGACAATTATTATTATTTTATTTGAAGAAGAGTTAAAAGAGTTAAAATTAAAGTTCAATAAAAAAAATTAATATAGGGTTATACATAAGATAAATTATAATATAAATATTTCATAGAAAGATAAAAATATTTCCTACATAATGGTTTTTTATTTATATTTTTTAGACATTAAATCATTTGATTTATTTATGAAACAATGATGATGCAAAAATTACATAATTAATGAAATATTAAAATAATTGATATTATAAATATCCAAATAAATGTAATCTGAGACTTTTTAGGAATTAAACTAATTTTATAGTTTAATATGACATGTTAGGTCTGGTTAGATGAATTTTTTTCGAAGTAATGATGCTGTTGTAAATTTAGAAAAAACAAAATACCAAGTAGTGTCAAAATTGACATAAAAGAGTTTTTAAAACAAATATTATATTATTAATTGATATTATATTCCTAAAAATATATGGTTTAGAAAAAAAAACTTATATAATTGATAGGTGTATCATTAATGAACCACTTGGGGTTTTCTTGGATGTATACAGTATGTTTATTAACCAACTAATATAAAAATACAAAGAGACATGGTAAATGTCAAACTATTTAACTTAGAGTTAAATCTAAAAGATAAAGTTAATATAGTGACCCAAACCAGTCTAAAACATTTTGGTTGAGTGGTCATAGACCCATAACCACCTTATACTTTAAATAATCCATTTTTGGGGCCATTAGAAACCGAAAATGATTTTATTATAAAATAATATTTCTAGTTTTTCCTAATGTGCCCCTCAACCTCTTATAAAAGGGCACTCCTCCTTCTCTCTAATTCACACCATCAAAGCCATTTTTCTCATCCATAACCTACCCAAATACCATCTCAACTGTCCTCCCTTCATCATAGAGACCCTAATTTAGTCAGAAAATAAACCTAAAGATCCATTTTGATCATATCAAAAAGAAGAACCCGAACAAGAGGTAAATATTCCATCACCTCTTTCATGTTCCTTTCTTCTTCCACTCCATTTTTATTTGTTGTTTCCATTTTAAAATAATAACTCCCATATATTATATATAATGTGATGTTATTATATATATGGTACAACCATATTCATCATTCTATCCATCCTTTGAATGACATGTCATCATATGTGCGTATGTACGGATTACCGTCTCCACGTCCTGCTGTAATTGTTATTCAATACATTATTATTCAGATGGGTATAATAATGATGTGTAATTTATGTTAATAATAAATATAACATTATAATTATTCTGTATATATGATATACCATCCAATTATATATTATTTTAATATCAAAAGAATGATGTTGTCGCTCGTGTGTACGTACGGATTACCGTATCCACAAACGCAATGAGATTCATTCCCCATTGTATCAATTCAAGGCTATTTTTAATTTGATAATTAAAAATAATGTTTAAATACATTATATAATTCTGTATTTTAAAATGATACATACCATCCATAACAAATACAACTCCTATAATAAATAATATAAATAAAAATGAATCCACTAACACCCGAAAAAACGATAATAATAAGATTTTATTAATAAAGTAATGTTAAAAGATCATATATGATATAATATTAATGTATATGATTATTGTATAATTTAATAACAATAATTTCACCATTATAAAGGATTTTAACCTACCTTTGACCAAGGAAAAGTACAATTCAAGGGTTAATTTCACAATCTCTTTATTATCTGAGGTTGTTTTTACGTAAGTATCTACTGGAACCTCTTTATCATCCACATCCATGTTTCTTAAAAATGTATTTCAAAACATTCTTACTATTTTATAGAATATGGGTTAATGTAATTTATACCATTTTTTAACATTTTATAAGATTTTTACAAAGGAATCTTTCTGTAGTTTTTCAAACAAGGTCCTTTATAACCTATTCGAAAAAATTAAGGTAAGAATGTCTTTTTTTTAAATTATACGACGGGTGAAGATATTTTCTTCCGTTATAACATCATGAAATATTCCCTTACAATCTTATAATAATATTTCCAAAATAAATATTATCTTTTATAATTATATGTATTTTAAATTATTTCAAAATAGAAAGAGATATTTCTTTAAAAAATGTTCTGATTTCATCTATGTCAACATCTTTGATGGATATTATGTTTGTTTGAATTTGATTTATTATGATACAAAACATCCATAGTATATTAAAGGTTTTGTGATATTTTTGACTGTGGATGTGTTATTTTTATACCATTCATGGTTTGTGTATAATATATTGACATTTTGTATGATAGTTTTAATACGAATGTTTATGTTATGTTTAAACCTTTTTAGATGAGGAATGAATTGGACTTAGTATGTGACTGGTAAAGCCCACTATAGATCCTCGATGCATCAGTACGTCTCATGAGACAAACTAGTGTCTTGGAACAAGGCCTCGACAAATTCTTATTTTTAGTCTTGGCACAAGGCCTTGACTACGTGGTTATGAAACTCTGGCATTGTGCATTCCATCATTATGAAAGCGGCTATTGATATTGCATGTGATTATTTGACTAGTAGAATATCGGTGTGAGTAAGTAAATGACATTATTTTAATTTATATTTTCCATATTGTGATGAAGTTTATGTTTAAAAGGCTTTTGTCTTAGTTTTATACATTTGCTTAAATGTTTTTTCTTATTTGTGAATGTTTTCGCTATATTGTTAACCTTACTGAGCGTTTGAGCTCACCCCTTTCTATGTTATATTTTTTACGGGATGTGAAAATGTATAATATGAATGACCTATAGGGATAGTCTATGAGATCTCAGTGTCTTATATGAAAACAGTGTTGTTGTAGTTTCCCATTTTATGATGTAATGTAAAACTTATGAATGTATCTTGTATTTCCAAAGATACTAACCAAATCGGTCTTTAGAGACTTGATCTTTTGTAATCATGCCATTGTTATGTAATAATGCACTGAATCTGGGTAACTAGGGTCAGCGAGTTAAATTTTTCTATTGTTTTTTTTCCAAATATAAGTGGAAAAAATTATTTTATATGTCTAGGGGATGATGATTGTAAAATATTATCCTTTACTATGTGGAGGTGAGTCACATTATTAAAGAAATAAATTTAAAATCAAAAAATATGTTATACTTTTTAATGACTCACTAATTATTTAAAAAATATGTTCAAGAAATTTAAAATATAATTAATTCAAATGTAAAACATATATTTTTTAGAAGATCCCATTTATAGTATTTATTATGTCCCTATTGGGCCATTATGATGTCATAAA
This sequence comes from Viscum album, assembly GCA_963277665.1. NCBI lineage: Eukaryota > Viridiplantae > Streptophyta > Magnoliopsida > Santalales > Viscaceae > Viscum > Viscum album. Next base: position 839,521,726 of record OY728147.1, on the reverse strand, counting down.
ACACACTATTTATATGGTATTGAATTTTTTTTAAAAAAATTTACTGTATCAAAAAATTATGAAAATATTACCATTGGATAATATTGGCATTTATTATTCCAAATATATTATTTAATTCATATAATTAATTATCTAAATATGTAAATTTTTTCCTTTGAAAATGAAAACCAACATTCATTAAAAGTGACCAGGTTTTTGAAAACAAAACTGATTTCAAACCATAATGAATATTAGATTTCACATCATGAGAATTATATGATCCTTAATATTTATGAAAATTAATTTAATGATAATATTTTATTAAAATATTTTTTCTTTCAGAAATCCATTAATTCACCAAAATATATTTCTTTAATGAATTTTAATATTAACCAATGATATTATTTTTGTTTCAAACAAAAATTATATTCATTATTCTATACAAAAATGATGTACAAAATAAAGGTGAATGGGTCATGATACATAACCCTTTATTACACCATAATAAACTCTAAGAGTAATATTTGTGATGGCGGGGCTTTGATGGGGCTGTTTGGTGAACGTGTTTTGGGTTGTTGTATCAATGAGCTTTAACTTCTCCCATAATCGGTTTCTTTAATGCTTAGTAGTTGAAACTTAGTATGGTCTTTGTCTAGGGGAAATAACAAAAATGCAATCTCTGTCAGAATATTTGATAAATGGGATTCATAAGGAATGATCTTATTGGTTGAGGACATCACCTTCTTTTTGTGTGTCGAAGGGATTTGTTAAAAACCTACATCTATATTAGTCACATGACCACTATTCAACAGAAATATTATTAATGAAAATAACACTTGATGGTCATTTAAATCATATTGAACATAATAAAACAAAAGGAGTGCCTGTGTTTTCAATATCCATATTACTAAATAAGACATTTAATGAAATCAATAGAGAAATTTCACATATAATAGTTCTGGTCGTTACACTAAGGGGACCTATGAGGGGTGTCCTGATTATGGTGAATCCTCGTGAACCTTCATTAGGTTCCCAATATGTCTCCTTTGTTAAGGAAGTAAGAATATATGTTTCAAATATTAAAACAGTCATATATTACTGTGGGTATTATATAATATGTTATTTTGGTGGTAACTATCCTAATATGATATTCTTAATTATTAGTGTTGGGTGGTTTTCCAACCCCATTGACTCTGGGCATTCAAAAATGGTTTTTAACAAGATATAAGGAATTACATTTACAATAAAAATTCTGAAATTTTCGTTTTAATTTCTTATGAATAGAAATTTTATGGGTTCGAATACTCTAATTATGTTGGGGTTTCACAAAAATTAATGATGTGTGTCTTGGGATGGAAGTATTATATATATATATATTGGGTGTTCATTCCAGCCATAAATGTGTGACTTGTTATGGAATATACTTTTTTATGGGATTGGAATTCATGACACCCATGGTTATGATTAATAGATATGTTGTGTGTAATTATATTTGTTTCCTAGTAGATGTTTCAGATTTTTCATTTACTCTAATCATAGATAACAAATTAAAATTGATTGATGTCATTTTTGGGTTGTGTTTTCATGTCAACCATATACAATGGGTGAATTGTGAGTTGACAATTATTTCAGGTTCGATGACATGCCTACCAGTTATGGTTTATGTGATAAGATAATTTGGGATCTTGTGGATCATATATGTTTCCTCTTGAGGAGTTTTGTTAAGGAGTTGGATGTGTGATAAAATTTTGACATAATGCCTCCATATGTAGTTTTAATATGGATGGTTAGATGTGATACCTCATAGGAATCTTGTGATGTGGGTTGGACGTGATGCATCCTAATGTGATGATAATGTGAAGGGTTGGATGTGATTCCTCCTAGGGACATTGTAATATAAGTTAGTCATGATACCTCTCTAGTACATTAGACATGTATGATATAATTGATTATTTATATAATTATTTTTTAATTTTTAATATTTATATGATATATGATATTTTTAGTGAAAAAATACACGTTTGATGTTCATGTGATACGTTTATAGACACCAGAACTCTGTCCAAAGAAGGTACAGTCACACTCGAGTGGTTTTGTAAGCACCCATTGTTATAATAGGTATTACATATACCTCTATTTAGTTATTTATTAATATTATATAACATTTTTAATTTATAATATATATTGGATATGTTTATTGAATCATTGGTGGTAGTCTATTGAGTTATTCTCACACCCTACATGGGTGGCCTAGGAATATTGGTTCATAAGAAAACCTCATGATTTCATACACATGTATTTTTTAGGCCTACATTTAAATATTTTATCTATATCCATTGTAAGAGTCTTAATATGGGACCAGGTTAAGACATGGGGCCATGTTTTGGTAATTATAGTTTTTTATATTTTTTGATATGTTCTATATGATATTCTCAGGATAGATCAGTCTAATGTTTCCCTGAATCATGTGAAATATATAAGGATTACTCAATTATATCATTTTTTATGATATTTAATTTTAGATATATACATAGTTATTTTTATTCTTTTTTATTTTATTAGAAATTGTGGGGACTGATTATACATTTTTTTTCTTATTTTATATGATGGCATAATAACCCTAAAGTGTTAGAAAATAACCTTGATACTTATTGGAATCCTCTTGCATACGGGGTGTAATTCATTATGTTACATGTCACTATGGTCTATTTACTATTGAGTGATTTGATTCATTACATTATAAAATATTTTAATCAGAATACAAAACTTAAGCTATTATGATCACAATATACTATTAATTTCTTACTAACAAAAATTTAATTTCCAATAATTAGTTTCATATAATATAGATGATAATTTAATATCAAGGTTTATTAATTTCTTTTCATATTAAAATTACAAGAGGGAACTATGTGCCACCACAAGGCCATTCTCCAGGACTACACAACCCATGTCCATGACATACGCATAAAAATAAACCAAAAAATATTCTCCAAACCTGTTAAATATAAAATTGGGTTCTGATATATATATCTATGTATACACATAAAAAACTTAACTAACATTCACTATAATATATGAATTTTACCACTATTAATGTAGGGATTTTCAATGATGATGAAAAATTTGAGAATCATTTCATGAATCATTAAAAATATATTTACAGCCATAATATTATCTTTTATTTAAAAAATATCTTTTTTGTTCTACAAAAAATATTATAGCTTTATCATTCACATGAATAATTGGTATGGATTTTCTAAATAATACATGCCCTAAGAAAATAACTTCTAAGATCCAAAAATTTCATCTAAATATTTTTTCACAAAATCAGTGAAATATAAGAACTAGAAAAATGACACATAGATAATTATCACTCTCTAATTAATATTTTCAATAAACAGTGATATAAACAACAAACACCCTGAAAAAATATTTGAGATATCTATGGAACATTTAATTTATTATTAATATAAATATTGTTAGTAAATTCGTTAAACAAAATGGAATCATTAGATATTCAAAATGATAACAACGTATTTGAAAAATAATTCCAAGAATATCTATTTTCCTAACCATCAAAGTGTGAATTTTAAAAAAATCACACAGCATATATAAGTAGATTCCTTTTATTGACAACAATCAAACATAACTCCATAACTATAAAAACTCACTAATATAATTCCATAAGAATAACTGCCTGACATAACATTTCAATAAAATTAACTTTGATGTAAAATAATCCCAATTTTATTCAGAAATAATTATAATACCAACCAAACATGTATTAAAAAATTTGAACAATCCTTAACATATTTAAAAACACTGAAATTAATTCTAAAATAAAATAATATTAATTGAAAAAAATAAAAAAAATCATATCCCACCCAATTCAATTGAATGTAATCATTTATAAACATTTTATTTAAAACTAGATGATGAATGTTATACATTTATAATTAATTGATATGAAAACATATATTTTTTTGAAATTTTTTTGATTCCATTCAAATTAGAATTAGATAAAATAAAATAACATGAATTAGTTACATTATAGACTATAATTAAAAAATCATTTTAGGTATTTTTAAAACATATTGAAGGTGTAGAACCACCTGTTGAAAAAATTATGAAATTAGTGTCAATACTTTTAGTCTCCCTAGAAGAAGAGAACTCGGGCCTTATGAAAAAATTTAAAGACCAAAAATCAAGGTAACTAAATTGTATTTTCCCAATAATAAATCTATTAAATTCATTCCAAAATTAGGGTATGATAAAGGGATCTAAATAAAAAAATATGAAAAATATAGATAAATTTAGGGTGCATGCCTCAAATAATCAACACTAAATGTGATTAAATTGAACTAAGAAGTAAGAGATATAATATAAGGATACATGTGACATCCTTAAGATTCATCCCTAAAAAGGGAATATTTATGTTAAATATATTAGTAAACCATATTTAAAATAAATTAAATATACAATATTTTTCAAAACACATGACTAGACTACACAGTCTCCAAGATCGTTAATAGGGCCCTTAAAAACTCTTGGTTTGAAATTTCTAACATTCCTAGTCACCCAATACATTCCCTATAGTCATGAAACTCAATAAAGTATTATTAAAAATTTTCAATTGTCTCATATATTTATACTTATACTCCATGAAAATGTGTAAATTATATAATAAACTTGAAAAGTGTCTTATATTGACAACATAGGTATAAAACTGAAGGATAAACTGACTCTTGCAATGCTTATGTATGGGGATCTAAAGCTGTATAATAGTAAATTAAATTTATATAAATGGATTTTAAAAAATATTAATGAAATAAATTTAATATATATTAATCATTTTTTAGGGAAAATTATATAGAAAATATGTGGATATTTAATGATATGATTTAATGGGATATATGAATGTTTTAATGAAAATAATTAATTTTCAAAATTTAACGGTTTGTAAATTCATATATTTAGGGGAAATTAAAATATAAAAATATACTCTAATTATAATCATGGTTTTATTTTCATATTTTTGATGATTATTAATGGATGGAATACATGAACTTTTAAAAGATAAATAGAAATAAGAGAACTATATATATATATATTTGTGTGTATAATAAGTAAAATAGATGATTATGATAGGAATATCATTAATTCAGTTGACATTGATTTTTTTAATTCTTATGAATGATATGTTCTAATAAATGATAATTCAATATAGACAAAATAGATTCACCTAATTATACATTTCACATGATATATATAATGAATTTTTAATTTTCTGGATTAAATTGGTTTATCTATATTATAAATAGGTATGATGAAGATGTAATGAAAATTTATGAAATAAAATAGATTGAATTTCATCAAATACCACGGCCTATTTATATTATAAATCGAAGGAAATAGAGGATCTAAAATATATTTAAAATCAAACATAATTCAAATATTATTGTTCTAAATTTAGAAAAAATTAGAATCACTACCATCGTTTTTTATATTGGATTACGTTCCTTAGGACCATTAAATGACACTTTTTTTCATTGATAACCATTAATTTGAGGAAGAAATCACATGTGTTAAATGTATGATAAATATTTTAGAGTTATTAATCAATATAAATTTTTTAACTCTTTTGAAACATGGAAAATAAAATTCCATTTTTTACTCCAAATAGAACAAGTTATTTAAATGTTTGAAATATTATATATATATATATATATAATAAAAATATATAATATAAATAGTTAATTATTGTTTGAGATAAAATTCATTACACCATTGAAAAAAAGAATTCATAATATTAATTAATTTTTTAGAATAATCATAAATTTTATCCATAGGTCCCGAACGACCATCAATAAGTGTAGAAAGTATCCAAAAAGGTTGTTTCATGTATAGGTATGGTAAAAGGTTGTATGGAACCAATATTACATTCCACATATTACGGTCTCTAGAAACCACTGACCCATTTGGGTAAAAACCAACTAAATCTAACCTATGTCCAAAATTATAAAAATATTATGTAAATCACATGTCTCTATCATAAAATTTAGTAATTTAAATTGATTTTTCTAGTGAATTTACATATAATTTTACATTTTTATGCATGAAATTTAAACAATTTAAAAATTAAACAAAACATGAATAATATCCTTAAACTATTTTTTATAATAACAAAACACTATTATTTCAAAAATATAATATTCTCATTATTAAAAATCTTACCAAAAGGAATATGGTGATTGTTACATACCTCATTGTCATTTGGCATTAATCTGGTACATGGAGTACATGAATTTAAGGGTAAATTATATTTTCTAAAAAATAATTTTAAGATATGAATAAATTTCCTCATATAAGAAACACGATCTTTTAATCAAATTTAGAGTATGATAGTATTAATTGTGAATCATCACTCAATTGGGGAGTACCCTATATTAGTTGAAGGTTTGAGGTGAAATGGTAATGGATGGCGAGGGTGGTTGTAGTTTAAATTAGTTGCGTGATAGCTAAAATTTTGGGTTATAGAGTTCAGGGGTCTATGGCGAATGAATTATTTAAAAACGGATTAAATAATACAATTTTATTTCCCGTAATAGTTTGATTATTCCAAAATTCTAATACCTCTATTCAAATTTTAAGAAACCCAACTTTCTATTATTGCATATTTAATTTTGTGTTTTGTTTTCATAGGATTTAAGTGTTTTCATCCTTAAATAATTTTTTTCTATTTCAAATATTTTATATTATTTTGTTTTTATGAATTTTATTTTATAATTTAATTTGTGTGTTTCATTGGGTTTTTTTTTGTCGCAGTTGGGGCACAACTATGTGGTAATTCTCTATAGTCCAACATCAAAAACTAAGGGTAATTTCTATGTATTAATGAAATACCACGGTAATGTAGTAGTACTATAGCACTATATATGGGTGGTTATTAAAGAATCCATTATTGAATGATTGTTGTATCAATAATATTATTCACTTGATTTGGGATTTTAGACCATGATTTCAGGCCTTCGAGCCAATCAGGCTCTTGGACATCAGAGGGTTTGGTCCACTAGGCCTCAATCCCATCAATTTGAGGTGGTGTAACTATGAGAAGACTCATAATATATGAATTTTATTGAGTGGTAAAAAGTTACAAATAATGTAGATACTATATACTGGGAGGGACAATGAAACATCCACTATGTTTAGGCCCCACGCATCTCTCTATGGGGGACATAAATGTATAACTACATCATCATTATTGAGAAATGTATAGTTATAAAATAATGGGTTATATGGGGAGTTTCTATCTTAAAATATTGAAAATTTTCATTTTTCCACTAGTAATTTTGGTCATGTACTATGGTAATTTTGGTTGTGTAAGGCTTTCCTCTCAATATTTTTAAAATTTAAATTATCTAAATAATAAAATTTCCAATTCCTTTTTGGCCCTTGGCATCAGGTTTGTTTGTCTAATGTTTATGTGTTTTCATAATAAGATATATTTTGGAAAGTGTTATCTTTCTCATTTATTTATTTTTTATTATTTTGTAAATGAAAAAATTAGCACTTATTTAATGAAAAAAATGTCATTTTTTATAACCTAATGTAGATTTATTCATCCTCCTTCTTTCATCTATCAGCCTGCAACACAATTTCTATAGAACTGCTACCGGACATCAATAAAACATTATTTTAATTCACCAAAACATCATCCTACCATAGATATTTGGATCTTACCTTATCAATATCTATTTTTAATGAATTTTTCATTATTATTTTAGTATATGTATATATTTTATGGTTTTATTTGTTTTTTTTCATGCTCTCTAATATGTGTTGGTGTATTTTCATGTATTCAGATATTTATTATATATTTATATAGCAATATATAAATATATTAATTATATATATGTGTGTGTGTATATGAAAAATAAAAATAGGCAAATATACATATATACATATATATATATATATACTTTTATACATACACTTATTTACATATATATGTTTATGTAAATATATATTTATATATATGTAATAATTTTTATTGTTTTATATATTTGTAAATATATGTTTTATATAATATTTATATGTTTTTGAAATATATATTTTATAATATCTGTGTGTGTAACAACCCAAACCAAGATGTCACCCCCTCAACCTTACCTTAGAATATTTGGAATGCTACATGGCCTTAGGTGGATCCACTCAATCACCAAAGGATCGCAATAAAATTTTATGTTTATTCAATACCATTATGAGATGATTAACCCACATATGAATCAACCTCCTTATTCTAATATTTTATTGATATTTAAGAATGAGTTTTTAGTATATCAAACATTACCAACATGTATACAATGAAAAATGTAGTGGAATACCTTAATAAAATCATAAATTTTCTTGTGAAAAAATTCATGAACTAAACTACAATTTTTTTTCAAATACCCATTAATGTGTAAATGTATACAACCCAAAAATTAAGGCATATATTTATAGAAAATAAAATCTCTAAAAATTTTATTCAAAAAAACATATTTTCCTCCCAAACACTTCATGAGTCATCATGTATGTGGAAAGTCCCCCTCATCGATATCTCCACTACCATGGCTATGTTCTACAACTTGAGATGTGGGATACCATTCCCTTACCTATTCTACGAATTATGTCGTCTACCCATCCACCGTAGTAAGAGGATAGGGGCTGAGTACTAAAACCATTAGGATTTCCGAAATTCCCCCTGAAACCCCATGTATATAGATATTTAATGATGTTTTCAATTGTTTTTTATAAAAAATCCATAATATTTTACATAAAAAATAAAAATGATTTCCAAAACGACCTAATGTTATAAATTCTTATGAAAATAAATAAATATCAATATCATATCCTAAAATAAATTCCACACACCAATCCCCCCTATAAATACCTAAGGTGCACAAATATTATGACTAAATATCCACGAATGGGATTCTCCTACTCATGTGTGGATGTTTTACCCCAAAACCAAACAATTTAATTTCAAAAAACTTAACCACACCAATAGTTGAATTTACCGTAATCTCACTTCATCAAGAACAATAAGGTCCCTGAAAAAGTCATAGTTTTCTAGCATCATTTATAAGAAATAACCCACAATAAGGTCAACAAAGTTCACCATGATCAAATTATAACATTATAAACTGAAAATTAATGTTCATTGTACAATTAGAAAATAAATTCCACACAATTTAATCATTTCCCCATATATTAAATAAATCACCCCTGCACTCAAAAATTATCCTTCTATTATCAAAAAAACACGGAATCAAAACCCCTTGGTTAAACAACCGATAATTATGTAAACATTTAATCACCCCAAACACATAGTGAAATTAAATGAGACATCACACCAAGTAAAAGATATTAGAATATCTATAGTGTTTAAGAATTCACATGCCTCAACTTTGCGATTTCAGGAAACAATATCTCTAAACATTTTATCCATTATCCCCTCACCCATCTCAAACACCAATTACCAAAACAAATAAATTATTTTATCTCAAAACTATGATTTCATGAAAAACCATCCATGTTAGTGTATCACCGAGAGAATATATGGAAAAAAGAATATATGTTATGATTTGGAGTGAATTTCATTTGATTTAAAATCCCAATACTCAATGATATAATATATATGATATAATTCACCAAATTCCCCTAAAAAGTCATTCTATATCGATATCACTATGTGATATGAGAATAATCAAATTAGAATCACAAAAATAATAGTAAAATAGTGTTTTCAAAGGTGTTTTTAAGAGGCTTTATGACATGATTTCACCAACTTGGGTGACCATGAACCAAGAAAATGTTAGAAATTTTCCCCAACAAACTATGCTTGTGTGACTGGAATGTATGGTCCCATGTGATCATACATCAACCATAGATATCATTCTATAAAAAAAAGTTTATGAATGAAATTTCTAACAACACTATCTTAGGTTTCTAAGAATAGACCATATATCAATCTCTACCATCTCAAATCCCTTGCACATTTTTTGTTATAAAATCACACATGGGTTTTAAAGTTATTCATTGAAAGTGAAAAACCCAAAAACCATCGAAAAATCCAAAAATTCATTTCAAAACATTAAAAAATTATATATATCCAAAATTAACATCATATTACTCTATACCCTAAAAATAATCCCCAACATTTCAATTTTCATCCTCATGAAGATATAGAGAATTTGTCTTAGTGGGTAGATTTAGGTATTTTTATTCATTTGGAATCCCATTATTATATATCCCATATACAACACCATGTTTATAAAGGAAACGTACTAATAGGATAACAAGATCCCATTACACCTTATGTCAATGTCCCAAAATACGAAAGAGTTACTAAACAATGGTTATATTTTGGTTAAACTCCACCAAATACCAATAAATGATGTGTGAATGGTATGAAATGTATTTATGTAATTATGATTTATGAAACACAACATGAATAACAATATAATGGGGAGGAATGTTTTTCTTCCTACAATAGTGTCTCTGAGTGAGATTCCCCTGACAGAGGGGTGGATCAGCATATGTTGAGTTCCTAATAAATTAAAACACATAATTTTTTAGTGTCTCGCTGTCCATAAAGGATCTAAACCACTCAATCTTAAGTATGAAATATTATTATTTTTTAATGGATATAATTTTGGTTTCTTGATCTATATTGGTTTGTGTGCATAAATTATATAGGGACATGAGAATTTACTAGGTTCATCCTCAGTAGGATACATCCATAGAAAATGCATCGATTGTTTTTCATTAAACAAAACACAATAAGCATATTTATCTTTATAATTTGTCACTCCCTTATACATTTATTTAGAGACTACTTACTTACTCAAGATGGTTAATCTCTCTAACATTCCTTATAATCATCACTACATGTGGAAAGGATCTCCTTCATAATGATTATAGACATATCAATATCTAAAATAGAATCACTTTCATTTATTGCATCCTCATGTAAAGATAGATTCTCTGTAATAATCTTGTTGGGATACTCCCTAACAATATGTTAATATATCATTGCAGCATCACTACACCTTTATTGGTGGATGGAAGATTAATTCTTATTAATAACACGATCTTCAATGGGTTTCCAACTGCTTCTCAGCCCTCACGTAGAACACTTACATCCTGTTATACAAATATATTTCGTTGATAGAGACACAATTCTATCACATTTCTCTCCATGATGTGAAATGTATACATAAATAATTCCTCTCAAAACCATTTCCTCATACAAATGTTGATCACCCATATTAGAAGAGGGATCATGGGACAATAAATGGCCAATTGACATTTCATGGTTGGGAAATTTTAAATGAACATAACTAATTCCTAAAAAGTCTATGATCATCTACATATTTACATTCAAATATTTTCTTCATGGATAAAAATTTTGATATTACTACATGAATTAAAAAAATGTTTAACCCACCAATTTTAATAATGTAATATCTTTCAATTTAGGAAATATTTATATTATTAAACTAAGAACTATGATATATGAATCTTTTATGCCCAATTTAGGTTTCATATGAGTGATTTCTCAAAAAATATAAACATCTCCTGTTGATCTTCCCGATACCATGATATGGTCAAATTGTTATAGTATATTTCCTCCAAAATTACAAACACCATGGGAGTAGTCTCCTACTTCAATAATTTTTTATGCAGATCCTCCTATAAACCACATATTTCTTAGACTACCAACACTCCCATATTGTTTTTCCTCATAATAATATGGATCTTATTAAACAACCACCCATTCCTCTGTGATGTGTAATATTCTATGAAGGCCTACTTTGAACTACAATTATTCAATGTGGTATTTTCGTCATACTACGACCATCATCATGGTCCTGATTGGCCTTCATTGTTTCTCCATGGTGGTCCAATATTGCAACACAAACATTATTATAGTATTTTTAAAGATCCTTGGTAATTTTTTAATCAAACTGACATGCACTGTATCTATACTAGCCTTTCCCATTTTAAAATGTTGCACTGTAACTCTAAGATAAAAACTTCTATAGTGTAGTACCATTCTACATACTATTTTTGGTTATATAGTCTAAATAATACCTATCCAATTGGAGTGGTTCTCCAGGAAAACAACTTCATCGTTACCACACCTATAGTCCTAGACATGCACTTTCCCATTTTGGGAAATTCCTTATCCAATAAGGCTTTAGCCCAATGCATAACCATGTAGGATCCTTTTTGAATACCTTTTCACTTATATATTTCCACTCGGCATCCTACCTTAACTTTTTGGATTATATATCCAACACAACAACCTATAAAATTATTTTACAAAAAATCTGAATATCATGCAGTTAAGTATATTACATTGAATCTTCCAAACATCACCTCTTCTTATCAAAAATTAATTTCTCAAAAAATCCAAAACATGTTGTCAATAATTCCAACCTAATCCATTGATATTCCTATAAAAATTCTAATCTTTATAAATTATCCCTTATATACTCAAAAGCCTCAAATGACCCCATATATCTATAACATAACTTAGCCAACTTCCAATTAATTATTTTCCCTAGTATTAGTGAAATATTTATAAATTTTGGATTAAAAATTTTATACTATAAATTTTATCAATGGATAATTTTATAAGACTTTTTCTATATTATTTTAACTATTTTTTTGGATAAACTAAATCTTCTTCATCATAACCTAAAATATTTCACATACCCAATAAGTAATATTATCCTTATTTTGTAATGAAACAAGGATAACAACATAACCTAGCATATATATTATTGAATGTAACCTTCCTAATCATACATTGAAACCTATTATTTTATGAGAACTCAACCAAACAAGAAAATTCCTTATATGGACCACCAAAATCCAAAACACAATATCTAAGAAAGACCTATTTTAGTTGAATAATTATCTATGAATGTAATTTAATATGAGGATGATAAGTGGTACTCAAAAACAATTATGTATCCATATCCCATTGTAAAGATTATGAAAACCTATAAGTTAACTAAGGATCACTATCATATACAATAAATTTCATCATTCCATGAATCTTATCCACTTCCTGTACATATATTTTCACCATATATTCCACCATGTTAATCTTTTTAATTTATATGAAATGTGAATATTTGGCTAGTTTATCCATGAATACACAATAGTAATTATAATTTTTCATTTCTTTTGTAAAATCCATAATCAAATACATGGAAATTTTATCCCAATTTTATGAAAGTGTAGATGTTTTTTTATATTCCCGTATTTCTTTTTTTCATTATATATACATACTATTATATTAAAATTGAAAATGCATACTCTAAAAAATAATAATTCTTACCTAACAACAAATATTAGTGCTTCATATCCATACATATTTTATCATCCCTAGGATAAACTAAAAAATTAAAATTATGAGATAACTTTAACACTTCCACCCTCATTAAGGAAAAAATAACCATTCTCTATTGAAAAAATAGTGAAAAATATTTCACTTCTAACATTCCTTCTAGAATAACCCTATCATTTTGGGAATCCTTCATATCCACTCATTCTAAATATATAAACTAGGTTTCATTCACCTTATCCTACAATTTTGGAATAACTACAACACATTATATTACAATATGATCACTATTCATAGCAATATTGAATCACATATATTTGAATAATCTTATAAATTTTCATTCCTAATTAGCATCTAAGATGACATCCCAATACATCTTGCAACTCAAGAAATCACATACTATATGAAATTTCTTTTTTTGTATGCTATATCTATGGTTGAAAATTTCAAATACTCTATCCATCAATAATACCTGACATTTAGATCATTTTGGGAGAAGATTTACATCAATATCATATGATCTATATATATTACATGCTTCTTGAAAAAAAATAGTGATGCTTTGTTTTCAACACATTCACAACTGCTACATTCTCTTGTTTATTTTTTTGGTAATTCAGTTTATTCACTACCAACTAGAATGATCCATACGAAAAAATGATTAATCTTTATCAAGACACACCCAATTTATGTAAATGAGGTAATATGGTAAATGATATATCTATCACTGGGTTATATAAATACGTGGATGGGAATTTTTTACCTATATGAAATCTCTCCAAATTATTTCTGACATTATAAATCTGAAAAAAGGGTATATTAATGGTTTTCATTAATGAGTCCAATCACAAAAAACAATGACCAAAGTCGTGAAAATAAATAGATAATCCTAGAAAACTATACACATCAAATAAATTCAAAGTGATTTACATGATACCACATCATCTATATTCCTAGGAAAAACCGATAGAAGTTTCTCTGAGATTGCATGCCCAGTTAATTTTACCTCCATAATTCAAAATGTACAATATGAAAATGTTTCTTAGCAGAGATGATCCTATAATGTTCTCAAAACAATATATACGTTTCATTCTTGGTCAACCCTTGATCGTGGATAAATAAATATTTCATTGATGAATACATTGAATGAATATCGAAGATATCCATAAAATTTATGATTCATAAATTACATGAAATTATATAGAGAATTTGTTTAACAAAATAGAATAAAAAAATACTTATAGAGGTCCACATACTGTGAATTTTTTTTAGTGTAGCCTATTTTTCACAACTATTTTATTTTAAAGTAGCCTGAAGTCAAATATATAAAACCATTTATTTTATTTCATTCTGATGAAAATTTAATAAATTATAATTATAGGATATTAATTATTAATATTAATTTTATATAACATATTATAATCAAAATAAATCTAAAATATTCCATTTTCATTCTCCATAATGAGAAAAGGTGTCACTCATAGTGTGGTGCTCAATTTGATAAATTCATTCTTATCCAAATATTTTAGCTAGAATTTGATATCCCTTAGATCAACTAGCACCTTCTGATATGAAGAAAGAGGTATAGGGCTCAATAGTAGGAAAAATCATTCAGGAACTCTAACTTTTACACCATAGATAGTCTAAAAAATTATATTAGAAGACATTTGGATATAGGAAAACTATCACTAGTAATTGAATGTAACAAGATATTTGTATCACATGTAAGGAAAATAATACTAACTATCAAGAAAAACTATTGAAATCCATCATAGTATACCTATATATACTTTCATTCACATCAAATTATCCATTAAATTTATTAATATCACCCTTGAAATTGGATAATGTATCATTACATCCATTAAAATAATTTTATGTGTGATACACAGACAACTAATTTATGAATATGATGATGTCAAGCAAGAACATGTGGAGGACGGTGAAATTTTGGGGGAATTTATTTTTTCCTATAATAATAGTACCTGATCAACATTTGAACTCATTAGTATTTAATTATCCCAATGCTATCTAAATGTTCATGATATTTACAATCATCTCATCCTAAAAACTTAACTTATCTCTCACTCATATTATAATAAATGAATGTGTATCAATTTTAAAATATATTGTTTAAACATTAGTAAAATCATGAAAATAAAGTACCTCTAACTATAGAATCTTCTACAACATTCTCCAGCATAGGTTTGACCATCATAAATAAAAAAACCCAAGTGATATTAGACATTGATAATCTATAATGAATTAATGTTGCCAATTGATATCCCTATGTATTCATAGAGTATGTCATTGTATATAATGATTGTATAAATGGAGTAACCTATCAAGACATTACCACCTAGTCCAAGGATACACATGTCTTATTTGATCCCACCACCATTAATGAAATATGTAAATTCCTATAATATTTCATCAAGTGTAAAATATTTCAATTCATGAAATTGTTTTGAGGTTTTTGTATATAATTTTTTTTATGATTTATAGTAACCAAAATAGATGAATCTCCCTGGAACATCCTTCCATCCCATAGAGGAATAAATCAACGTAACCAATAAACATGATGCTATCATTATATGAGATGAATTATTTTACCTTCACTCCTACCACTTAAACCACAAAATCAATTTATCTAAGTGAAGATACCACCATCTAGAGTATTTCCAAGGTTATTCATTTCAACCATTGATATTTGGTTCACTATATTAATTTATGGGTCCATTCAACACATTGAAACCCTTGATACTATTTTTAGGTATAATCTTGACAAAAAAAATCTAATGAATTCTGGAGTTCTTAAAAATTATTTTATGTAAAAAATGATCGTATTGGGTAAAATGATTAGTATATCTGAGGACTATCATATTTAAATTATTTAAATAAAATAACACACTCAAATTCTTTACATGGAACATATGTGGGTATAATTTTTGGTTAACCATCTTAAAAAACTATTCTTATATAAAATCATCATATAAATTAGATTTTCCAATGCATTTAACCAGTCGAATGCAAGCTAATAAAAAATAATTATTAGAAACATTACCATGAAATTTATTTAAAAACCAACAAATAATAAATTTCATTGATCCTTTCAATCTAATATGTCTTTTTTATTGGGTTGATTCCCCATGAATGACTAGAAGGTTTTTAGATCTAAAATATTAAATAGATATCCAACCAATATTTCTATTGGGGCACAAACCCACCAAAAGTTTCATAAGAATATTCTCAATTTCTTATAAACTATTGATATAATATTAGACTATTAAGTAAAATATTCTCTATAATATCATCCTTCTAATAGGAATTAATTGAATTTTGTGACAGGTTTTCATAATTTCCAAGGAAAAACTATAAATATCACTCAAAATTAAAATATATATAGTTACCCTAAAATCAAATAATAATTCTTTATCTTTTTCTAAAAGGAAAATTTCAATTTTGAACATCTATATTTCATAAATGAACCCTCCCAAAACTGTACATTAGAACTAAAAAATTTATATTTAAATCATAATAATCAAGAAATTATAACTTTTCACACAAAAACATCAATTCTAAAACTAAATTTTAAAAATTATTAAATTTTGAAAAAATAATTTTAAAATATATCTTGATATAAAAGTTGGAAATGTTCTCAAAAAACATGAAATTAGGATTTTAATCCATGAGTTCCTACGTGACACATGATGTCCACTATATTCCTTGAGATGGGATAATTAACCACAAGGATCACAAATTTGTTTTTAGTAATTTTCCACTAAGACTACCCACCATCCTTTTTGACTCATATTTTATTATAAATATGTTTTATAAGATATTTTATAACTTCTTCATGAGTCCCAAATCAACTGATCTCTATGCCTACCACAAAAAAAATGATAAAACAGATACCATGTATAGCATCCCAACATAACTTATCACCCCTATATCTCACTCAAGACATCTAAATATGGTACTAGGGATTAGGTGCATACCCCTAATCACTAAATTTTATCTTTAAATACATAGTGTTATAAATAATCAATAAGAGAGGGTTTACATTTTTATGAATGAACCTCTTCATTCCATGAGTTTATTGATATTTCAGCATGAGGTGACCATATATAATACATTATAAACCTATAGATAATAATGTAATGCCATGGAATACCTAAGTTGTATTATATATGATTTATTAAGATAATAAATTTGTAGAATCTATTTTTTTTTTAAAAACCCCATTAATGAATAAATATATGTAGCCTCAAAATAAAGGTTATATGGCCAAAAATTGAACACCACAAAATACAGATCCAATTATACCTCCATCGCTTCCAAAAACTATTTGAGTCATGGGTTATTACTAGAACAAGTAGTATTTTATAAATAATTCTAATTCACTCTATGTATGTTGATAATCTGACTAGCTATCAATATTTTTTACTTCACTGAGTAGGTTTTTCCTAATACTTCTCATACACCCCATGTATGTTTATAATCCATTAAACATTCAACATGTTTTTTAAAACATTAACGCCCCATGAAAATCATCATAATTTGTTTTCATAATAAAATTAAATGAAAAAATTTCAATTCGTAAATATTATAGGAAAAATCAATATTATAACACAAAACCAATTCCACAATCTTTTGTCTCAACTAAAAACCAATGGGACCCATAAACCATGAGTTACCATCCAAGTATAGGTATATCCTAAAAATTATTTGATTGATTACCCTCAAACCTCACATATTAATTTTTGATAACAATTATACACCAAAGTGGGAGTTTACTGAAACCTCATTTCATCATGAATGATAAAGTCCCCTCATTCAAGTAAGAGTTTTACAACCTCATTTCTAATACCTCTCCAAATAAATATAAAATATTCTGCAATCAAAAATAAAAACAACATCAATAAAAAAACTCAATTCCACCAATCAATCATGAAATAAATTCAATTATATTTCCCCATATCTATATATAATTTTCTAAAAACACCCACACAATGGAAACAATGACATTATGTTCACTAAAAAAAAAGAACCCCCAAAACCATGGTTGAACATCCCAAAATCAGGAAAATAAGTAAAAAATTTGGACATATCAATTAATTCCAACCAAAACCATGAGTTTAGTAAAATTTATGAGTGAGAAGCTGCCTTTCTCAACCTAGTGATTTTATGAAACCAAACCACTAAACCTGGGATCCACTGTCATTCCATATTTTTATACAACAAGAACCAAAATACATAAATTATTTCATCCCAAACATATGATTTCTAACAACCCAAACTATAATGGGATTATATTCTAAGAGAATTAGAAACTTTGATTAGAATAGAATATATTTAGTAACATATCATCGATCTGACACCCCAATACTCTAAAATAAAATCTCATGGAGATAAAAATTGAAGTTCCCACTTTGTTTATGATTTGTTGTCTTTAATGGTTTTATTTGTAAGTCAATTATAGACATTGAATATTTCATGGATTTTAATATGATAAATAATTTACAAAGGTAATTGAACTTGGTTGAAATTCAAAATTATTATAATTTGAAGAAACATATAAATGATTTGAAGACATTGAGTTTCCAAGGTGGTTCCTGGAGAATTGTTTTGGAGTCATTAAAATCACATTTCTTTTAATACTTGAATAACCATTTAAGTAACCCTGATGATTAGTGAACTGATCCTCATGTTAAATACATGTGTCAATGGTGATACATTCTTTTCAACAATGTAGAAGGAGAGATGAATCTGATTTTATACTGAAGAGTTATTTAGAATGTATATTACAAAAATAGATGAAGTGTAAAAGAAGGCATGAAATTTTTCACTGTTTCATGAGAACTAGTCAGTAACAAACATTAAGAACATTTAGATTCTATTTTTCAGGATGAATAATATATTTATTATTTCATGATCCTTTTTGAAGTTGAGAATCATTTTGTATATAAGAATTCAATGCATATAATCCATTTAGAATATAATGCAACAACTAGGTCCCGATGACAGCACAGACACCCGACCTTAACATGGTCGTCGGGTTCTAGCCCGCCAGGTACCTTAGTTACCCCGCAGACACGTGGTCCCCACCCTGGGGCCCACCCACAGGCCAAAATGGGTCATCTGACTAATTATTGTACCCAAATGCCAAAACATTTCCTTTCTAGTGTTCTTTGTCAACACTCATACACACCCTAAGAAACTTCCCATAAGGTCACCCATCTGGATCACTACTCCAAGCCAAACACGCTTAACTGTGGATTTCTAATCAGATAGTCAGACGGGCTCTTGAATAAGAAGGTTCACCTTGTTGAAATGAGTCCTATCGTTTATTCATTTAACCCTTTACAATTTTGTGTTGTTAAAATCACCCCCCTTAGACAACAAGTTCCTCGTTGTTGGCCCTACGTCTCAACCCATACAGTACGCTGAACATAAGGCTGAGTACCACCTCTCATACCAATTTTTTATGACCCGTCCTCCGGGGCCCGTGTTGTGACTACACCAACCTGGCCTTCCATAGGACTGGGGCTAACGATTAGCACCAAAGGCGTAATTCCCTAAAAATGGGAAGGAATTGCCTTTATAACCAATAAACACACACACACACAAGCAAGCATACAACTAAAAAAATAGTAAGTAAACTGTATAACAAAAGTGTACTGAAAGTGAAAGGGGCCAGAATACAAGCCCAACTGGAAAGTACAAGTACAACTATGATACAATACAACCTAATAAAAGGGAAAGTAGATATTGGGTCATCATCCGAGGTTCCTACATGAAGGGTAGTTATAGATCGTATCCACAACACTCCATGTTCGTCCATATCCTCCATGTACTGACAAGCTGTATCGTCCACCTTTGGGTACCGCCCAGTCCTGACACTCTCAGCCTTCGTCAGCATTGTATATCATCTGTATCCAACAAAGCAAGGTGCGTGCATAGCCTGTACATGGATGAGTATAATGATACTCATTAGGTACCCCAAGACCCTCATGGTCTCACAAAATCCACCAAGGATAAACCACAAAGATTTAAAATCAACAGATAACCCAACTTAGGGATATGTATGGGAATATACCTAAGTAGAGTTATCTGTTGATCTTCTTTATTTGGGTTTTATCCTTGGTTGGATTTTGTGAGACCTTGTGGGTCCCGGTGTCCCTAATGAGTATCATTATACTCACCACTTCATGGGCTATCCTTGAACATTATTGTGTTGGATGCAGACGATAAACAGTGTTGACGGAGGCTGAGAGTGCTAGGACTGGACGGTACCCAGAGGTGGACCAAACGGCATGTCAGTACACAGAGGAGAAAGACAAACGTTGAGTGTTGTGGAGGTGATCTGTACCTACCCTTGAAGTTGGAACCTCGGAGGATGACCCAGTAGATACTTTCCCTTTTCTTCAATTGTATTGTTTCACAGATGTACTTGTACTTTCCAGTTGGGCTTGTATTCTTGCACCTTTTTCTGTCAGCACTTTTTTGTTATATAGTTTAGATGGTGTTTTTCCAGCTGTGTGCTTGCTTGGGTGTGTGTTTTTATAAGTTATAAAGGAAATGGCTTCCCAGTTTTAGGGAATTACACCTTTGGTGCTAGTCGCCAGCCCCTGACTAAAGGAAGGCCAGCTTGGGGTATTCACGACACGGGCCCCAGGGGACGGGTCGTGACATATAATAGACGAGAATCCTTAGGTAAAAAAAATCCATCTCTCAATAATTCTAGGACACTCAACCAAGGTAACATTTGGGACCATGAAATCTCACCACACCAAAGGGAGCATCATAGTAATAGCATGGGTGTCATAGTGTGTAGTTCCCAAAAAATAAGGCATGTCTATTTATAAGGATTGATGATTTCCTGACTGATTCTATACATATATTGGGCTAAGAGGCCCATTGGAAGCTAATGACCATATTGATGCAACCAATGTGGGTATGGTGTCTACTGTGAATCCTTATTCCGACCCCAACATCCTCTCAAAGGTAAAGCAGCAAAATAATATTTTATATAACACTACCAAAAAAACATTAGAGATCTATGTGGGACACTGAAAAGGGTTCATTGATCACCCATATTAAAATTATATGAAAATAACACATCCATTAGATCTAATGAGATATAATTATCCCCAAAAAACAACGTTCTCATCTACTTCCAATAGAAAATAGTTCCACCCAACTCTGGCCTTTTATGATTTCCCACTACCAGTGATCAATCCATGTACCAAGGGTCGACTCTAGAAATCAAATTGAGCTTGATATTATGATGAAATATTAATATATGGTTTCTTACATTCTCATAAAATAAAAAAATAATAGAATAAGGTTTTTCTAATGAAAACTATATTTCAGAGTCCATTTTAGATATTAATATTCATCGGCAGAGTTTTATTTTATCCATGCATGATGCTTTTCTTGATTTCATGTCGAAGAGGTGTTTTCGAAATAGAATATGTCGAGATTTAGAATAAAATATTCCACTATTATTGGCATCATGTATCCCGCATTTTATGAATTCATAGATTATGGTTTTAAGCATTGAAATCATGTATTTTCATGATATAAATTATGATATTTGATTTGGTTAATCTCAGAATTGCAAGATAGTGATACTACCTATAAATAAAAAATCATCCATGGCTAAAAACATTAATGTTGCACACATATTTTGAGAGATCAGGTTTTTCTCTAAAACAGAATGTCTTTGCATTCTTATTAATGAATGAAAAAAATGAGAATTGTGAGCCTTATAGGTTACCAAAAGAGGAGAGTTCCACAAACCATTTTGAAATAACAAAGGAGTTCTGTGAACATACTATTTGATGAAGTTCTGCAGGAAGGTGACTCACATTCACACCCACACCATGCATAGAAGAAAAGGTTTTCCTTGGAACTAGTTCTTGGGTATTATAACCCCCACTATGTTTTGTGATGATAATAGTGTATGTTTTTTCTATGGATACATGATGAAATGTTTGTATTACTATGCACAAGTTATGTTTGGAGAAGAATGCATCAATGAGTATAGACGTACACAAAGACATTGTGTATTCTGGTGATACATATCATCTTGTAATAAGAACAACACATTGTGTATTTCACGATGGAGGAAGCAGAAATGTGATGTTCATGAGTTAAGGTGTGTGCAAGTGAAATAAATAGTATAAGACTTAGTGTCTGGAATATAACAAGACTCTCTCTATGCAATGAATATAAATATATGGAATAATAAGATGATACAATCTTTTTATATACTCTTATGTGCAAAGTGAATGTGAACAGTGATTGCATGCATGGAAGAATTAATATGTGCATGAATATAAAAATGAATAATTAATTGAGGTAGTTTGTTCACTTGTGTGAAAAATATATAATAATATGGAAATTAAAATACATATAAAAAGTGCATGCATGCATACATAAACCCATATTCACATGAGATCATAAATGGATAAACTCATGATCATAGAATAATTGTGTTATACAGTTTTCAAGTTTTAGAAGACCCATGAAAATGGTTAAAGATGCATAATATGATGTGATGTGTTCATTTCAATGTAACTTGTGTTTACAAACTATCTTCTGTGCTATGATGAATTTGGTTGTTCACTCAATTTTTTTAATTGTGTATAAAGGAAGTCTGAGATTTCATTCTACAATAACACTTATATAATTAATACTAAATAAAATAAAGTGGTCTCCTAGATATCAATTTATTATTATTCAAGTTATTTAAATAGTGAAAATTCATAGATGAGTTAATATTTCATTATATAAATAATAATAAAAGTGTTTTTTATTTAATAAATAAGAAGACTATGTTTTTGTTCAGTATAATTTTCACTGATGAAGAGAGAGATCAGGACAATACTATACACTACTACATATATTTAGGTCTCATAGATCATAGGTAGAATATTGAGTGACTGGAAATTTTGATATTAGTTTATTATAATTTGGTTCAATAATATTTTAGTGATCTTCTTTCCACAAAACATTTATATTATTGTGAGAAATATAATAAGAAGAAAGTGAAGCTTGCAATTTTTTGTTTGGTAGAATTAAGAATTGTTGCCTTCCAGCTGTTTTTCAAGTAAAAAGGTGAATAAGAATTTAGTATAAGAACAAATATGAATTGACACACCCAATAATAGTCTCAAATGGTGGAATAAAATCATGGTTTTACAAAAAACCTCATGAACATTGTAGAGGCTATCTTCATTTTCTGTATAAATATCCAACTAAGAGTTATAAACCATGAACTATTAATTGACTATAGTCCATTTCTAGTGAAATGGTATTTCATACATTTATTAACCACATTCAATTTATTTATTTTTAGTGGTTGTGTGGTTCGATGGTTTCTAGAAAATTCTAAGGAAAATATTCTCTCATTGAGTAGTGAACATTGTGAAAATATTGTGTTCCATATTTTAGTGAATGCATATACTTTCATGTCATAGGGAAAATAGAAATAGAATCAAGATCCTAAAATTTCTACCTGGTCAAGGGATAAATTTTTTTAATTTTATTAAAAGTTAACTGGCATTGATTCAACACCCTCTTAGTATTAGGCATATTCCAAACTAGTCCTTTCAATAATTATAAAATATACCCAAGTGTCACCCTAGACTATGAGCACTAAGTGGGAGGGGAGAAATAAAACAATAATTAATAAAATCATACAAAAATAGAGGTTTTAGGGGTGTTTGAAGTTGCTACATGACCCAGTTTCATGGTCTTGGGTGATCAAACATTGATGGTGGGAAATACATTATCCCTCACATACTTGGCATTCCCAACCTGAATGCATCGTTCTTGGTAACCATGCATCAACCATAAAAATCATTCGATCCACAAAATTTGGCACAAGCATGGTTTGACTGAAATATCCCGAGTGACTGTGCACCCAACTATGAAACATTATCTACCTTCTCCAAAACATTACACAATTTTCCTAGGAAATAATTCACGATAATCGACACCATTAACCTAAAATAAACATAGATAATCCTTCCAAAAAAATCCAATTTCGTTTCCAAAACATCCAAACATTAATATATATCAAAAATAAATTTCACAAACCTCAAACATGGACCTATATTGTAAGTGTGTGTGTGTGTGTGAATGTATATGTGTATGTGTGTTTTGTGTATTATATATATATATTTCTATGTGTGTGTGTGTATTATCTATAGAATATTTATTTATATGTTATATATTTATTTATTTGTTTATTTGTTTATTTGTTTATCTGTATGTGTGTGTGTTAATGTTATTTATGTATATATATTATATATATTAAAATTTTAATATATTTAAATGTGTGTGTGTGTTTATGATGTATATTATTCATATATAAATTAATTCGTATGTGTATGTATGTTATATGTAATTATATAAATTATTTAATGTTAGTGATATGTATAAGTTTTATATGTTATTGAATGAAATATGATTAATATGAATAAAAAATGGATTGATTATAGTCATATAACTAGTAGAGGCCTATATTTTTCCATCATACCCCTTTAAATAAATTTAATAATATTTTTTAAAGTGTTCACATGGTTGGTTTTTGCCTTTTGTGTAGAAGGCCCTTGACAAATATTTAATATTATATATATATATAATAGTTTTATCTCTTGTTCATGAAAACTATATGAATCACCCACATATATTAAATAAAATCCTAGATGGAAAATCTAAAACCACAATTCTAATAGGGGTAGTGTGTAATATATTTGGTTATTATAATTTTTTATGAGGTTTCATTCCCCATACTGAGCCCATTTCAACCCATTAAAATAAATACATGGTTGGCAAAACACTATCACAATAGATACCCCACCAATCCTTTAATTAGATAATTATTATGTATTGATTCCATAAATCCTAGAGGATATTAGGGATTTGGGATTAAATATATTACATGATAACAAATCCCATAGATAAAGTATATATCATGTGTTAAGGATGAATGTCACTCGAGATACAGATTTGTTATATTTAAATGATATATTTGTAAGGAAAATTTAATTTTAATTATCAGTATTAAACTAGTTTTCTTATATTTACCAATGATAGAATATTTTAATGTAATAATTATTATAAATTTGGGATTGGTTCAATATTCACCAGATGAATACATTCAGAAAAAAGTATTGGGCAGACATACTGCATTGACTTCCATCGTCTCTCTTGCCCTAGGTCATGTGCACTTAAAAAAACTACATAGACAATGGAATTGGAAAAATAGTGTATTATAAGGGGTTTTATGGATTCCCTATACACTATACAATCCTCATTATACATTGATCTCTCTCTCCCTCTTTTATCACTTCATCCCTCACAACGAATAAATCAATTCTAGCTAATGTAGTGGGAAATGTTTAGATAGTTGCTGAAAACAAGAATAGAAAGAGTAATTCAATATGGGTGGCATAGATATATAGGTCATATAATGGTGAGGGTGGTGCATGGAGGTAGTTATAGATGAGAATAGTGATTAAAGGAATGGGGAAACAGAATGGTGAGTGGTATGGAGAAGTGTCTTGAAAGGAATCAGTTATATTTTTATCTATAAGGAAAATGTTAGGGATTTACCCTAACCATTGGATAATTTATAGATCAGTGGTTGATAGACCCAAATTTTGGAAAGAACATAGAATACCAGTATTGTTTTTCTCCCACTAGGGTGTTAATTCCATCTTTGTTCCACACTTTGTTAGGTGGTGGAGGTCTACCATGCTGTATCCCATGTCTAGTCGACCGATAGGGTGGCACAAGTGGGGTGGGTATGCCAAACAGATTTGTCCTAGGGAGTTCATTGGTCAGAATATTTCCCACAGCCTATGTTACTTAAGGGGTGTGTAGGTTGAACAATGGGCTTACGAACCCCTCC
This sequence comes from Viscum album, assembly GCA_963277665.1. NCBI lineage: Eukaryota > Viridiplantae > Streptophyta > Magnoliopsida > Santalales > Viscaceae > Viscum > Viscum album. The sequence goes on along the minus strand of OY728147.1, from coordinate 839,495,414 downwards.
ATGAGGCCCAACCATTTGGAATAATGAGCTATGGACAACAATTTGGGGTTTCTCTTGCATGACCCATTGAATACTGGGAATTAAAAGAACCACACATTTCCCCCCCACCCAAAAGTAGGTATCCACACACCCTTTATTCTCATTTCCTCTCTTCATATATCTATGAAACATATCTTAGTTAGTCCCACATGGCCTAGTACATGTCCTTCAGTGATATTTTTCTTCACTTGATTAGAAAAATATGACAAAATAATTTTACATATTGAGTGTTTTTCATAATATAATTTGATAGTGTGGTTTTTTCCACATTAAAGACATTTTACAATACATTTGTATATTTTAATTTATTTCCCTATGCATGGTCAATGAATGAGTATGAACAAGATGAATAGAGTTGAAATAGTGTTTGGAACACCCCTTGAGACATATTGATGACTAGGTATAGGTCCCCACATACTTTATAGAGTCCTATACATCCATTGAATTCAAGGTGTAGGTCATCCATTATAAGAATGGGTTCTTGTAGTCCCCTTATCATTATTTATACAATACGGTTAAGGCCCCTCACACAATTAATATATTAAAGCACTCCCATGAAATGTTGTGTAGGTGTTCCACCATTGATGTTGGTAATCCTTCAATTAATGTGATATACATAATGAGGCATGGGACCACTATAGAGGTCTGTAACTCCATTAACTGATAACCTAAATTAGTGAGGATTGGCTCCACCACTATGTATTTAGTAAAATTTCTTGATTTTGTGAAGGTATGATGTTTAGATATTACAGGACTTATGAATCACTAGGAACATCATGATTGAAAAAACATAATATATCTATGGAGAAGGGTGTGTCACTAGAACTTCATTACACTCATTACTATAACAAACCCAAAATATTATCTAGCTCTTCTATTCTTCATTTATTTCTTATATGACTCATCATTCATTTCTCTATGTTTTTTTTGTGAAATCCTACAGGGTATGTTTATACTCACTATCACATAGATATTTCACCCATCTATGTTTTGTTCTATAAATATGATGGATAGTTCAAAGATGATCATAGAGGACGTGGATTTTTTAAATTTTGACCATTTTCTCACTTGATCAAGAAATAAAATTTCAATGTTTGTGTCAGGAGATGGTCAGATGAAGAATTTAACTTTTTAATAACAATATGTTTGTTTTACATCAGTATATTATCTCTCATATTTCCCATTATTTAGGAAGTATTCTTAGTTATACATTATGGATTTTTTGAATCCAATTCATTAATTTTAATCTATAGTTTGGATATTTAGTTACAGTTATTATTGTTTTGAGGATTTAGAGATGTATGATTTGTTTTCTATTCATTAGGTTAAGTACTTTGATGTGTGATATGCCTTCTTGGTTCTAGTCAAAATCCCCAAGCCTATTATATGTTGGCATGGGATGGATCACTTGGCCTATTGGCAAGCCCATATAGGGCCAATGTGGGATATGAAACGTTAGAGTGGAATCAATATAGGGTTGTGAGTCTTCAGACGACATTTTGGAGTTTGGAGTCTTGTAAAATTTGGTTTGCAGATTTAATTTAATTAACCTATGGGTTTTTAAGTGAGTTTTTTCTACTGGGGAACTAAACAATCTATTAAGGGGATAATTAATTCATTAATTAGGAATCTGACAATCTATTAGTTCCCAAGGTACCCTAAAGAATTATTTTTATGGTATGTTCTACAATGGCTCGAGTATTTAGAATAGAGATTTGGGGTGTGTATTAGATTTAATGTGTGGCATTGGACCCCATCGATATTTTAGGGGTTTTGGTTTAGGTCAAGGATCATGTCTTTGGAGTTGTTTCATGATCAGGGTTGATATTATGAGGTATAATATAATTGTATCCATGATTTTTTTATATATTTAAGTCTAATAATGTTTCTAGAAGGATATGATCAATTTAGAGGAGTTATGGAATTTTTACGTCAGTGATGTAGTTTTTCATAAAATGGACAACACTATAATTTCCAGTAATGTTGGATAGTATGTTCCTTGGATAATAATGTTGTCAAGTAAGGTTTTTGTTATATTAAAATTGTTTACTAAGGTTTTGGTGCTTATAAATATTTCTAATAAGGGGGATATACAAGTAAGCTTGGTTGGTAGGGTTGGATAGTAGTGTTGTATACTAAATTTTTAATTCCATCAAGGTTGGATAGTAAATATTTTTTTGCTAGTAAGGTTGGTTGGTAAGGTTTTCTTTCTAGTAAGGCTGCTTACTAAGCATGTTGTGCTAGTAATGTTGTATAGTAGGGTTAGTATTCACTTTGTCTGGTGTACTAGTAAGGTTCAAATTTTTTCTAAATTTTTTCTTGGATGAGTGTTTCCAAAACATTAATATATTAAATAAATTATCAATACTTATTTTATATGGTATTTGAGGTCATTCCACAAAATGTACAATAGAAAATTGTCTGAATAAGACTCTGAGTCCTCTCTTATTCATTTAATGAGATATCCTCCATTACATATTAATGTATTATTTTTTATGAAGCTAGAAGGATATATCGGTAAGGATAACCATCCATATATAGATAATATTAATATCTATTTCGTTTTTTACATTATTTTCATAAAAAATCTAATTTTAGGGATTTTGTCATATTTTTATAAATCTTATGATTAAAGCTAGATTAGTATGATTTTCATAATGAATGGAGACTTGATATCTACATTTAATTTTCCCTAGATATTTCCCTTTTATATATTTATTATTCTTCATGTAATAAATAGGTGTGGTTATGCCATGGTTGTTAGAGTAATAATTGAATTGCGTATGGTATCTGTTATTACTAGGACACACTAAGTGTCATATCATGTAGAAATATTTTGGATTAGTCTAGCATGGATTGGTTTTTTGTATTAGAGATTGATTGGGATGATTTCATATGTAATGTTTTCGTTATTATTGAGATACGATGTAGTTTTAGTTTTTCGGTATGGTGTAGATTGTCTTCACCACTGTCACATGTGGTGATAGACATTCCTCGATAGTGTATCCTAGTATGTTGTTTATTACAACCCATCGTTCATACTATTGGGGTAAATTTTGATTTTTAGACAATAATAATGGGCCCATGGGTGCTTTATTTCATTTTTTATGTGTGGTGTTTTGTGTTGATTATGCAGTAAAGGTGGATTGTATTAACTCTTCATATGAAAGGGGTGCACATTGTAGGTTTTTAAGTTTTTGGAGAGAGATACCATTATATGGGAGTGTGTTTCTCACTATATTGATAGATATATTAGGAAAATATTGAGGTATATATTAGAGATGTTTCATTGGGGTTTTGAGGTGGACATGTGACAGTTATAAAATATATAGAATATGTATTTCCCAAGTGATAGGGTTTTGATTATAAGGCTTTGGGTGATTCAATTATGATATAATATGGATCTTTTCTTTAACTAAATATTCAGCCAAAGTAGGTAAAGACCCATTATACCTTGATGATAACAGGTATATTAGGGTTTTTAATTAATTTTTTATGGTTGTCTATATCACTTTTTAATTCACTGGTATATTTATGGATTTTAGATAGGCACACCATTGGTGGTATCCTACTGAGTTCATACTAAAACCTTTCATGGTTCTTCTAGGGTGTGATCAAACATTATGTACTATGGAAATATTGGAGGAAAGGGATCATCATCATAATTTTAGTGGGGAGTGATGTATTGATGATGCTTGGACAAATTGGTAATATTTTACAGATGGACTGGGTGGTTTCTTTGGTACTAGGATCGTAGTTATTTTTTGTTATATTATACATGTATAAATATGTGACTGACCCATCAAGGATACTTCAAATTGTTTATAACTTCATAACACATAAAATGATTAATAAACTATATGAATGTATGTTTGGAATTATGGTTTATTATTATTTAATCTGTTATTTTGAGTTGGGTTAGTATTTGTATTATTATAATTATTATTATTTACTATGGATGGTATTATCTTCCCGATATAAAAAAATAAACACTCTCTAGTAGTTGGAAATTTTTTCATATAAGAATGTGTGCCTATGGTTTAGTGGTGCATCATCAGTTTGGGAACCATCAAGTGTAATATGCTAGTGGGTTATTAGAAAGTGTTATTAGATCTTGGGTATTTCATGTTATTACATGAGAAGATTAATTACTAAGTGGAAAAAATGTTTGGTTGCTTCAAAGTCATATTAAAATATTGTTATTAAAAGTTGTTTTTATTTTTTGGTTTGGAAAAATGGGAGTCCAGGAAAGTGTGTAACTTAGAATGAATGTAATGTTTTTATCTTGGTTAGCCTCTACATGGTCAGAATTCCATTTTACTATGTAAAGTGTAATTTGGGTTCTAATTTTGTGGTTAGAGTTGAGTTATATGATTTGGATTTATTGGTATTTTATGTAATTGGTTTTTTTGGGACTCATGGCCTTGAGAGGTAAGAGAGGGTTCCCATGAATCAAAATAGATATATAAGGTTCACATAATATATTATGATTTTTTTATGATTTTTTGGAATCCAGAATTAAATGAATGGATTAAATATTTAAAGTTCAGAAAATAGTCTAGATTGTGTTTTCAAGTATATTTTCTTGGAGGAATTCTACACAGATAACCCAGGAAGGGCAGTTATTTTTTAATGAAAAGGAGTTATATTATTTATTGATATTAAAATAACATATATAGACTTTGATTTTATATCTTTTTGTAGAATACTATTCAGCAGCCCTAGGAATGTGATCTTGTTTTTGTTTAATGTGTGGTGTCTTCCCCTGATATGTCTAGGCATAGGGCTATAAGGTACGATGATATGGGACTTTGGTATGGTAGGGAGGTGTTTGAGTGTGATTCATAGTTCCAATTATAGTTTTACCTAATTTTAATATAACTAATACTATATCAATATTGATGAGATAATTTAATTTTTCAAAGAGTTTCAACATATAAGGCCACCATTGGAGAATCATGAGGGTGAGTACGCGGTATGACCTATTCATACAAAGGAGGATACACCTAGGAACAATGGATAGTATTAACTATTTTTATAGGCATTGAGACTGGTGGGATACCCACAAAAGTGGAGATGTATCGAGAAATTTTTAAAATAGATTCTTAGGTCGATCTCAGTATGATTAATTAATATCATTTACTAGGGTGTACATAGAGCTGGTTCATCTATGGAATAACTTAAATTGGAGTTCTAGATGAAACATCCCCCCTTTTCTATGTAGGGGTAGACCCTAAGTGTTCTTGTATGGGATATAATTAGTGTAGTGATATTCAACTAAATTGAGACACCCCCTGGGGAGAGGGTGAACTTGGATTCTTATAATCGTAGAGAACATGAAAAAACATAGTTCGATGTACAGGTTCTTGACGGCAGTCCTGATGAGTTCCCATGGATGGACTTCCAGAAAATATTCTCAGATAACCTATTCCTAAGACATTGAGGGTGATTTAAACCCATGATTTTATGACGTTATAGTATATAGAGACCTCAATTATGGATTGTATATGGAGTTTTATAAATTTTTTCAATTAACAATGACTATGTATAGTGAAAAGATCATCCTGGTGTGATTATTAGAGGATTATTTATGAAATTTTATATTGGTGAAGGAAAATGTCTTCATATTAAATTAATTCACAGAAGTGGTAATCCATGTGATAATAATGTTATAGTTGAACCTAATATATGATAGCACACCCATTTGTATTATAGTGTAAGAGTATAGGCTGGATGATGAAACTAGAGAGTATGCTATTTCTGGATTTCTTCCACTGTGATAAGACTATACAAGTTCATCCATTGTGTGATCGAACATCTAAATAGTGTCAATCATGTAGAAAATGGGAAACATGGAGAGATTTTCCTAGAGTACCTCACAGAATAGTGGGGGTTTTGGACCAAGTTAGACTCAAGGATATGAGATAAGACATGGAATGGGACCATAAAATTGTATCCCAGATACAATCCAGCATGCGAGACATGGTAGTAGATAAGATATCAAGAACTGGTGGTAGTGTCCAATACCGAGTACCATCTATAGGGGGTGGTGTTAGGAAATTGAGAATTGATTCAGCTGTATGTGATCAATCCCACATTCTCTGAGTAGGATAGAGATCCATATAATCTTAGATGTACATAGTGATCATAATAATAATTGTTTTATATGATGGGGAGTGGTTCATAATGTGGGTATATGATATTTGTAGGATATGTTGGCATCGAGTATAAAATGTGAATTAGGTATGATGTGGAACAAAAGTTTTCATCATAATTATTTCGAATGAATTGGATAATTATTGATGTCTATATGTGAATATTCATAGTGAGTAGAATATATAGGTTGTATACTATCATTATTCCAGGTAAATTGGTTATGGTGAGGCTAGGTAGTCCATTCCAATGGTAGAGAGTGACTAAAACAGGAATTTTTGTGTTATATTGTGTAACCATGGTAGTTTATGTGTTTAGGAAGAATATGGGTGTATTTTGAGGTATTATGGTTTTCTAAGAATATGCAATTTGAGAGGCATGGGTTTTAGATAATATTTTTTCAGAAAATTGGATGGGATATATTGGGGATGAGTTATCAAATAGAGGGGATGTTATAAGATCCTGGGTATTTTGAATAATGATTTAAGGTGGTCAAGTGATCTACTATGTGATATTTTACCCTGTAGAGGTCTCAAGGGTGTTGTTATAGGTCAAGGATCGAGTCTTGTGAGATTTTTAGGTATTGGGGATGATATTATAGTCTGGGAAAAGATTTTAGGTGTTAAATTGATGTAAATAAATGTCTAAGAGTGTTTTTGGAAGGATGTGATTAATTTAGGGACGTGGAGTTTTTATTTTTGACAATTTGTTTTTCAAAAAAGGTTATTTTTGAAATTTCTATAATGGTTGGTTAGTAAGGTTGTTGAAAATTAAGTTGGATGGATATTAAGTTTTGGTAGTAAGGGTGTTCTACTAGTAATGTTGTCTCGTAAGATTTGTGTGATTGTATGGTTTTCTAAAAAGGTTTTCATGATATTAAGATTGCATAGAATGTTTGATGTGATAGTTAGGTAGGAATTAATGTTTTCGATGATTCTAGGGCTGTTTGGTATGGTTTTTGTGATAGAATGGTTGTTTTTCAATTAAGGTTCTAGTGTTTGAAATTTTTTGGCTCTGCCAAAGAGTGTCTTTCGAACCATCCAAATATGAAATAAATGATTATAAAAAAATTTTAAATGGGATTTGAATCCATTTAATGCAATATATAGTATAAAATAATCCAAAAATGGTCCTCACTCATCAATTCCTTTCCATGTGAGATGTCATTCATTACTTTTCATAATTTTATGTCGTCTGATGTTGGGGGAGTTAACGGTAAGGATAAATATTCATATGTGAGTAAGGTTTAGATTTGCCACAATTTTATAATCCCTTATATAAAAAACTAATTTAAAGTATTTTTAGATATTTTTATGTATTCTGATTAATGTCTAATCTATCATATATTACTGAAAATTGGAGATACAATAACTATTGGTTGGCGTTCCATGCCAATTTTTTGTTTATACATGTGTTATTCATCACGTAATAAATATTATTGGGTTCATTCATGGATCTAATAATGAGAAAGAAACTAATATAGATATCCATTATTTCCAGAAGATTTCATAGGTAGTATCTTGTAGAAAATTTTATGATTATTCTAGTATTGATGGGTTTTTTGGTTTTAGTGTTTGAAAGGAATGAGTTCGTTTGTGTGCCCACTTTTCCAAATAAAAAGGTTTTGATATTTCTAATTAAAGATATATACACATTAAAATAGTTTCATTTCATAGAACTCTAGATAATTTGATGAACCATTGAGGTAGAGGGGTCCTCCCTATATCCCATAACACTCACATCATGAAGCCCAAATTCATGGAATGAATGGTCTTTAACTGCTTTATTATAGTTACCCATCCACTCATCCTTCATCTGATTCTCCATAAAACATTTGATATTTCCACTAAATTGTGAATGATATCTAGTAACATATATTTAGTATGTAAAATCCTTCAAAATATCAGTCTAACTCTTGGTTCTTTAAATGAACTGCCCACTAAATTTAAAATTCAATTTTCAACAGAATTCTATAACATTTCCAGAAATGGGATATTAAAATCCCCCCACCATTAAACTTATAATTCCCAAGAAGTATCATTGACTATAAAAACAATAAAAACCTAACATTATCAGGATGAAAATACCTTCTCAATTCATTACGTTCTACTTTCGAATGTTGAAAGTGCTTCCACCATGAAACTCCAAACACAAAGTGCATCATGAATAAAAAAACTAATCTGACACTCATTATCATTACCGAAATATTAATGCAGTTCTCCAAATAATCCATATATCATAAGACACCATGTCTTATATAATTATCTCTTTATTTGGCTTATGCGTCTCCATGACATAATCTTCTGCCAACATGGGCCAATTCTAATTATTGATGCTCCCCTCTATCAGAATGAACTATGAAAAATGATTTCTCCATTGGTCCAATTACCCACAAGGTGTTTCTAACATATCACCACAAACACATATATATATATGGAAACGTAAATAAAAAGTCAGAAATTCTTCTCATTTAAAATTATGAACTGAATTAGATGAGTATCCACCGCCTATGAACAAGTCTCGCATATGCCATCATTTCCTTCAATATTTTTTTTCAAACCTCAAAATTCCTCATTCATTCCATATAAGATGTATCCCATAATAAAATACTGAATTACCTTTATTTCCCAATTATTTCCTCGAAAAGGGACCTTCACCAAGTTTCATCACATTATTAACCATCTAATTCAGGCGGCGAAATGGGTTCACCCCTAAACGATATCCTAAGTCATTGGTTCACCCTATGAATCATATAAAAAAAATACAATTTGACCCATGAACCATGAGAAGAATCATGTTCACCCCATAAAATATCTTCATATCACATTAAGATCATACTATTCATAATTTCAATACCAATACTACATCCAATGTCGTGTCTTAATCTCATGTCATGTACTGACATGGGACAAGATAAATCTGACTTACCTAGTCACCATCATCAAAATTACATATTGAGAATCCAATGATAATTCCTATAAATATAAGGACCCTTCCATCATGGGTTTTTATCACCATGTATTTATCTTAATCCATACATAATAATTGTATGGGGTAATCCCGCTAATACCCCAGAGCCAACTCGAATATTAAATGGTCACAAATTCTTAATTCACCGAGATTTCATCCTCAAAATATAATGAAATTACATAAATAATGAGGGTCTCATCATCCAATTTCTAATGGTGAAATAACCACTATATTCCATTCATAATTATACTCCTTTAGTTCAACCACAATATGTTTCAACATCACGTGCATTTAACTCCTTCATAGCCAAACCATTTTAACCACGTAAACAACTACCTTTAATAAACTCTTAATTCATCCATGCCACAATACTCAATCTATATTCAAGATATCACTTACCACATAGTGTATTAATCATTTCCATCAAACCACAGGAAACCAATCCCACAATGTTTCATCAAAATCTATCCTCTATCGACCCATTCATGGTCACTAATCGATTAATATTTCAATGGAACCAGACATATCCAATTCACCCTACCTCAGTTTGATCCAAACACAACTGTTGTATAGTCTCATACCACCTGGTTTTATAACCGAACTCATGATCCCATGTTTTTCATGTCATAACACCGAGGATTACAAACCTAAATCACTAACCATTCTCTATAAAATGTCATTCTTACCAATCTAGAAACACCCTCATCACTCATCTTAGTAATTGATGAATTCATCCCTTCCATATTATATCAAATGATTACCCCACCAACTGATATCATTTAAAAACCCCAATATTATACCATTCTATCACCATGCTACCAAATTCACATAATGAAATAATAATTTCACGAACTCTACATATACATCCATAAAAACCAAACCATGATACGTGTGAACTAACACTCATGGTTGATTCCTCATACAAAATAAAGGCATAATCATGCCTATAAAATATCACCAATTTCACCACCTAAACACAGTTCTCAATTGAAAGAACATACTTTTTCCTTCGGTGTTTACCAAAACTAAGGAATCACAAGTATTATATCCCATAACTGGTAGAATATCTCATGTATCAATATCATCCCAATTCATATATATGTGTTTCTCATATCCAAGGCACTAAAAAGCATAATCCAAACCCTCTCATTGGTTACCCTCATTTGACACATATCATCTCAACCATAATACATGTATCGTAATTCCTAAGTTGTATCTCAACAATTAGGCTCTCCCACATAACCTATAAATGGTCCCTTTCTTGGTAATGCCTCAAATAAATTATAAATCATTGGGAAATGTCTCTACCCTCATCTCTAATATAAAGAAACTCAATTTTAAAACTATTAACTCTATTTTTAATATTTGAATCTCAGACGTCATGTGACGACTCATCAATCTACTCGCATTAATTTATTTTAACTGGGCGCTAGTATATGGTATTACCCGCAAAGGAATCATATTCTCATCCAACAATATGTGTATCAAAATAACATTTCAAAATAATACTCACTATGTAAAAGATTCTCAACATGAATACACATGCCAGAATACCAACTCAAGAATCTGTAATCACATGATGATCCTCAGTGAGCCTCTACATACGAGAGTAACACCCTCAAGGACCATGATCTCATCTTTCATCACTTATGTATGGTGGCAGCACCCAAAAATAAATAGGTTGTTTGTGACCATTAAAATAACTGAAACTATTTCTCCTGGAACAATTACCAATATCACATCAAACCATAATGTATTAATCATTCCTCAAATTCATGTACAAGGATTTTAGGGTCTCTTTGGATCTTGTACACTAAGGGATTTCATAGTATCTATCACTAAGAAACTCTCCATTTATCCTCATAACCATTCACAAGAATAAATATATATTATGTTCAAGTTGAGTGGAATACCACAAATAATATGTATCTGGAAATTCCATTTAGGCTGTTGTTGCTGACAGATTAAACATCAACACCTACAATCATTAGTGATATCAACTATAGACTAACGTGTATATTCCTTGTGAATCATATGCACCAATCACGATCCATGTACAATATCTCTTGAAAATGGGACAAGATCCAAAAACCAATAATAAACCATAAATTTCATAAATACAAATCATATGTGTGTCACACATAGTTAAAACCATAAAACATTAATTTCATTATCCAAAAACAACCCCATATCCACGGTATCCTGGACTTTCTACTATAAAGGTGTTCTCGATGCATTAGTCTAGTATCTATTACATGTGGTGACACATCCTTTTGCCACTTATCTACCATATCAAAAATTGTAAGACAAAATGGCACTTTTTCATACACTATGTTATAAGAAACAAAAAAAATTATGATACCACATTTTAACATTCCTACCCAAATAAACATTGAATAGTGATATGACTAAAGAGTTACTAGATTGTAGGCACACTTCCATTTATTCTAGAGGATGAATACTAGAAGCAGGGTCTATGGGAGTTTCATGGGGAGACTATATAGCCGTATTATATTGAACAATATTATATAAATAAATCATTACAAAAATCATAATAATAATAATCATTGTATATGAAATTAGTAAATAATAATCCTAAATAATAATAAAATAATGAGGAAGCAGTCATAATTACCATTAACCCATTGATCCAAACACATATACACAAGAATAATATGAACATAGTGAAGCTCTACAATATCCAGAATCCCTACCTCAATCCATGCATCCAATATCATATATGTTATCTTGTTGATCATGTAATCTTGAGACTCTGCCCAACCTATACCTATAATTATTGAGGTCTACTTAATTACCAAAATTCTATAGTCACCAGATTAGGGTATGAGTAAGACATAGTAGGGAACCACTAATGAAATATCATATATAACTAGAAAATTCAATTTCTATGTTTCATATGATAGGAATAAATAAATATAGTCTGAAAGAATAAATAAATAAATTACATTGATCCTTGGGTTCTGACATGAATCTCGAGATCATCCTAAGCCAACTTAAGCTAGTTTAGGGGTTTCTGTTATCATGTAATACAATTATTCCATCAAATACTGGACCAATGACCATATAATAGTAGGCGTAAATATAGAATGCCTAGAAATATCCCAAGGTATACACATCATACTGTGAATAACATTCCAAATCAAGGATAATATCTAAGGCATCCCATAGTATCATGCTATGGGTAATTCCCTATGAGGTGACATTAGGTGAACAATTGACATATAGCCTCATTGTCAAAGCCTATTAGGTAATATTAAGAATTTCATAGTCCTAAACATTAATTCCATCCTACGATAATTAATCTTAGGTGATCAATAATCATCAATCACAAACTCTAAACCCCAGGAGGTAATCCTCAGCAGTCCATAGTCATTAAGCTCTAAGTAAAACCCTAGGAGGTAAGCTATAGCATTCAATTGTCATTGGGAACAAACACAGAACCCCAATAGGTAATCTTAAAAATTCTATATTCATTAGGAATGATTATTGAACATAATAAAGTAATCATTGGAATTACGTATATCCAATATGTCATGGTGGGAAGTGCACCCACTCAAACCATCACATACTATGTATATAAATGGGTTGACCATCTACCTAATATCCTAGTCCTAACGTTTTTCAGCCCATATAGTGTATGTATCTCTATAACTATAGCCATAAAAATTTAAAATTATCAATTTTTTTCTATGGTAACAAATGCAATCATCACCATATCATTCCCATATGCACCATCCTAGGGTTCAATGCAACACTATGGAAATGAAGAGGTCTGATAGGTCACATCAAGAATGGATTACCACTTGGGATCCACTATACCATTCTAATCACTCAAGTCATCACCCATAATTTATTGGTAATCATATCACTCAACATAGTTAAGGTCACATTGAAGCCTCACTAGCCTCCCAATAAAATCTCGCAAAGAAGATGACCTCAATCCCATTCCATATACATGTCACTATAGATTGGTCTAAAAACCCATCCCCACTATAAATATCTATAAGATCTACCCATCCATGTAATTACATATTGTTAGGGGAGGAACTCTGATCCCATAGTCATCTCACTATCAAAGTGACTCCAAGGCACCCTCAGGGTCCAATAAGGCATGTTAGGGCCGCTCTTTGTAGTATAATGTTCACTTATACAAGGTGTAATCCAAGGAAACCTATACAAAGGGAAACCAAGTTTTAATAATATAGGGTATAACCTATTATATTTTTTTAGAAAACATTCATGTCTAATCAAGGAATCAACCATTAGTAGTTGAGGAAATCAATCCAGTGCACAATGGTTCATTGTGGCCCTTAAAACATTGTTTATCTAATGTAGGAAATTCAATTTTAATTAAAATGTTAATATAGTTAATAGTTATTTCTCATTTTTTAAAGATACCTCACATATAATATTCTTGTAAATAAAATTTATAATACCAATCGAGCTCATCTATTTCCATCTGGACCCTGACCATCCTCTAAACTCCCTAAGTCATGATAAAACATATAATTTAATCAATTATAATTAAATTATAATTATTTATATAGTTTTACAATTCCTAAGTATATTGTTATTTCCCAAAGAGTATAATCAAAATACAAAATTTAAAAATACCCCAAATGCGTGACTTAATTGATTAAAATATAGTATTAAGAGACTTTGAGGTCAAACACATAGATTTGATTATTTTTATTAATTATTTTTTAAAAGAAATTTGTTTTATTAAATTTGTAAGAAACCATAAATAAAGGGGTTAATTGATTTTAAAAGAGACATAGAGCATAGAATATATGGATTGTTTGGAAATCAATTAGAAATGGTTTTTGGGGTTATATAGTTTTAGGGTTATTGTGACATTAGATTATTAAAAAATAAACAAATAATACATTTGTGGGGTCAGATTGAAGATTTGGTGGATATAAATTTCTTGGTATCTCCCTCATCGACGTGTTAATCCTAGTTTTCTCTTGGTTGGAAAATTTATGTTTTTGCTTATTCCAGTTTGTCTCGATACCATATTTAATCATGGTTTCCATAAATGTGACAATGATTCTATGTTATATATAACACCATGTTATGAATAAAAATATTCCTTTCATATTTATTATCCAATTTTAATTATTGAACAAAAATAATGGGATTGGGATGGGTTAAATATAATGCTGCAAAATAAATAAACGAGTAAAAAAATATCCAATGATACCTTCCCCCGATGGATTATTTACCCTAGAAAAAGGTTGAAATTTCGCCTCATCGTATCGATGAGTAATTAAAAAGGAAGGAAGAAATAAAAAATAAAACATAATGAAAATATCATAGATGTTCAACAGGTGAGGACCCAACATAGCGTGGCTTCACACCCCAATATTTGGTGTCTAGCTTGTATTGTTCAAAATAGAAGATTATATGACTATTTATAGACTTTTATAGGGAAAGGGTTGGATTTAATTCTTCATGATTATAGACCATTTTGATTCTCGGTACTATATAGGGTGTTGAGTGGTGTTATAGGCCATTATTTTTTAACAAATACCCTCAAAATCAACATTTATTGGGAAAATACCACAACATTCATTCCCTGTGATATTTTCATTCCTTGTATTGTTTTCAAATATTGATATAAATTAATTCCCTATTATATTTTCACACCCTGGACTGGTTTCACACCTTCTAATTTTTTCAGTCCTTGAATTGGTTACTGAGCCTGTAATTTCTACAGGCCTTTAATGGGTTGCATGCCGTGAATTTATAGTTTCTTCAACATGAAGTCCTATTTCACATTGATTCATAATTTCCATCCCCATTAATAATCCCATAAACATAATTCAATATATGAATCCATTTTTCAGTGGAAATCATGTTTTTCACTACTATTACTCTTTTTCAATAAAGTGGAGTGTCCCTCCAAATTTAAATAATTAAATTAAATAAAAAATCTTATATATATCAAATGTGATGAATTTACACGTAATAAATAATGCATAAAATCCCTATATCAAATCCTCCCACACATGAATTCATTCATTTCACGAGGATAGAATTTCTCATACTACAAAGGACATCCATGTTCCCTTTATTTAAATTCAATGTTAATAAAATCAATTTATTGAATTTGAAATTAAATATTCAAGCACAACATTGGAAAATCCATCAATGAATTATCTTTCAAAAAAAAAATTATTAAATTATTTTACTTTTCCATTATTTACAAAATTTTTTTCATTCATCCATTTTTATTTTTCAATTAATTATTAATATGGGTGCAATATTTTTTACCTGGATTTATATTAATCCTATTATCATCAAGGAGAATTTTTAAAAAGTGTTATTCATATGAGTATTGAACATGTCACCTAACATAGGCTTTCAATGAATCCAAATTCACTATAGTGTATAGAAAAAATCACAAATATTCATAAGTTCTTCACCATTTGGGATCAAAAGACTCTAAGGCGTATGTAAATTATGTAAATTATATAAAACAATTACATATAAATAAAGAGGACTGAGTCTAAATTACATTACATGATAATCAATGAAAACTAAATGAAATTATTCTATCCCTCCAATACCTCAAATCATGCTCATTAAGAAATGAAATTCAATAAATAAAAAAGCATCTTTGATTTAATGAATTGTTAATTTTTATTCAAATGTTATGCAAGGGATAATTGTCACAATCACCACCCAAACCAAAATGACCCCTTTATGACACTATATATAAAATTTATAATAATATCACAATTGAATAAATGGTTATTATTTAATTTACCATGAGACAACACTTTTTTTCATTTTTTTACAAGAGGGTGCATAATAAATGAAATTAGTGTAACTTTACAAAATCCTATTAAAACCCCCTTACACTTATTCGTTAAAAATTGTGTATCCCTTCAACTTTTTACCATCTCCCTGACTCATAGTTTTGTTAATCATAAAAAAAATATATAGTGGAATTTAGGAAATAATAAAATGGGATTTTAACATTGCTCTTCCCTAACTAGGTTTTTCGTAGATTTTACTGTATTCAAAAGGAATTAATGTAAGGTGGGTCATGGGATATGGGATAAAAAAAATAACTCAATCTATTTAATTTGAATTGTTTCAAATATTATCTTTGAAAATATGCAATGAATTTTCTAGAGGATAACATAATTGAGTTTCATAGGAAATATACTATTAAATGAATGGAAAATATTGTGATTATAGGATATTTTATGAATGAGAATAAAGGGTTGGTAAAACAACTCAGGGAAATTCATATGATTAATTAAATCAATACATACTAATAGATTAAAATCAATACATGTAAAAATATTTGACTAATTTATTTTAATAATGTTAACTAGTATCCTTAAATTATATTTTTATAAATGTTTATCCACATGTTTATCCCTTATAATTATTTTCGCAATTTTTTTAATTCATATTAATTGAATTACTGACTACAAATCATGAAATAGAATGTATATTTGGCATTTTATGTCTCCTCATTAGGTTGAGTAAAGAATTAATCAAGTGTAGGAAGGAAATTTTGTAATTAAAAGATATAAATAAAATAAATCTTTTGAATAATGTAGAAAAACTCATAATTTAAATGTCGAATCCCTTTTGGAATATTTTTTAATTCGTCAGCATAGGTTTTACCAACACCATATTCATGATTTGTTTTGGGTTTCATGAAATGTAATATTTGAATGTCATGATGTTAACGGTGTCCATTATGTGTATTGGTCTTGAAGATAAATATTTTCATTTATACTCGTTACTTTCGACTTCGTTTTTGATGGAATTGAAAATTAAAAATAAATACATGAAATCATAGGTAATGTGATTGATTTTGGGGCCAGTTCTTGTGTGCATCTCAAAAAAATAAAGACTCTTTGAAGTGTGGGATTCCACCCAGAATCAATTTTGTTTAATGTCATTGGATGAAACATACCTCATTAATACTCAAATCAGGTGAAAGATGATTTGAAATTTTTTACATAGGTGGGGTCCTTAAATGGTCTCATTTCTAACAAGTGGGAATAAGTTGGACCCTATCCATTTAATCTAAATAACTTAACTCTTCATGATTGTAGTACATTGTTGATTTCCTTTGGTATGATCATTCATTTCTTCCTCAATCATGATGAACTAAATGTAAATTAATTTATTAATTTAGACCTATTTTATTTTTCAAACATTGGGAAATTTGTTCCTTTTATATTATTAGATGTCTAACACTTCAACATCTCTTTCATATTTTTATTTTTTTAGATTCAGTATCCTTTTTCACAATAGAAGTTACCTACTAAAATTATTTAAAATCATAAATCTCTTCATCATTATGTATTTTTTCTACAAACTCATTGTATTATCTCATATCACATTTCTTTAACACCTTGTGGATATTAAAACTTACCAAATCACCACTTTTAACATCTATTAGTGTCTTCCTAGTGGCTAAAAATGTCCATCCTTAATTGAGAGTTATATTCTCCTATTCCATATCTACCACTATGAATTCAACCGGAATTATAACAACCCGAAAAATTCAAGGAACTTTTTTTCTTAATTTTCTCGGGAATTTTACAAGAACACAGTTTCTGACGGCACCTAATTCCGAGGCCCGGTGTGCCTGGAATCTTTTTCCAAAGTTTAGCTCGGGTACGTTCAGTAAACGAATGAGCGGGTTTTTCTAACTTTTGAACCGGTGCTCAAAATTGGATTTTGAGGGCACTGTTGGATTCACAGCGCCGGTAATTTCTTAGAAACACCTTTTTCGGAGTTACGTTTGCTCGGGTGTGGTTTTTAAATTTTTGGGTTAAGTAAATGAATAAAATAAATTGGTCACACCATTTATTTTATTTAAGTTTTTTAACCTATGTTAAGGGGTTAAAGTGGGACCCATAATATCCTACATCACTAGGTTGGATATTTGTGGGGTGGGGCCCACACGATCCCCACTTTTTTTCAACCCCCTCCTTTAATTGAGAAACGCACCCACACCCCCTTTTTAATGAAGTCAACCCAAGCATTTCACCTGGTTAATAAACGCCTCATTAATTTGGGCGGTTAAATCATTGAAATTAATTCATAGAATTGATTGTTTCTTTTTGAAATTCCAACGTTTTCTTGTGCGTTAATAAAAATAAGACAACTCTTATTTTATTAGGGGTTGGTTGTGCAAGAGGGTTTGGGGAGAATTCTCTAAAGTCGTGAAGTTATTCCTCCTCGACGACAAATACGAAGAACGTAACGAACGCCGGATCCTCGTAGATCGATGACGTGGCGCTTCTTCTGTGACGTTCCTTCTCTGCGACGCGATGATCCTCCTTCCGTGATGCCTTCTTCCGCGACGGTTAATTCCGCAACGAATCCTCGCTCATCGAATTCGACGAGGTAGGGATTTATTTTAATTTTTGTTCATGAATTCTTATGTTGCCTTTCTTCATTTCTATTGGAGCCACTTGATACCGCAATAATGGGAGGAGGTTGGACCGCACGAACACGGCCAACCCTCCACTCCCCTTTGGTTGTCTGATGTTGTTTGCAGTACTAACAAGGCAACGCGGTGCCGAAGCACCATGAGAAAATATTAAAGAAAGTGGTTGAAGCGGCATCGTCGCACCACGCCATTGAAGATGAACCAAAGACATGGCATGGTCGCGCCATGCTGGAGAACTAAAAAAGCGCCGCGGCTGGAGCGGGGCTGCAGTGGAGCGGGGAGACCAGCGGCCGGTTCCGGGCCGCCAGCGTCGGAGCAGGGGGACCGGCCAGTGCCGGTCTTGTGGCGGCAACAGCCAGCTGGGCAGAGCGGGCCGGCCGGTCAAGGGAAAACCGGGGGTTCGTAACCCTCGTTCGGCCAGCAGGTGCTGCCCCCCACATGGGGGCCGCGGGTTCTCAACGCGGGGGGCAGCGCGCCCCACCCCCCTTCACCGCTCGGCCATTACGGCCGAGCCGCCGAGCCGAGCCACGCCAGCCGGGCCGGGCTGCGCCCAAGCAGGCCGGACCCGAACCCGGTTCGGGTCGACCACGTTCGGGCCGACCCTGGGGGTATCGGGCCGAGTCGGACCAGGCCTGAACCCCCTAATACCGAACCTCTTTCGGTCTTCTCCCCATAACTTGGGATGCATAACTCCGATCGACGCACCGTCAGCTGCAATGCAATCCTTGGATCGAGGCGGTCATTTTGGTATATTTCACTAAAGGTTTAGGAGTACTTTGTGTTTGTCCGGGTTGGTTCGTACACGAAACCAACCGAGCCCTCGGAGCGGAAACGCTTATAACTTGAGCTCCGGAGGTCCGATTGATGTGTCGTCAACCTTGTTGGATTCCTCTTAGTGAGACGGACCTTTGGATTACTCCTCTAAAGGTTTGGACGCAGGTGGAGTAAGGGTGGGTTGGTTTTGACTTAAAAACCAACCGGGCCCCTGGGATGAAAAAACCAATAACTCTCAGACTGGGCGTCCGATTGACGCGCCGTCTGTAACGTTGAGTTCCTGTTGACGATATGGAACTTTTGGATACATAAACTCCGGACTATTTTCCAGTTGGTATATCATCCCCTCGGCTCGTGGAGTGGACCCTCCCGAATGAGCTTGCTGTGTGCGGGAACCCTAGAGCTGGCTGCTACTGCGACGACGATGATGACTATGCAGAAATCCTCCATGGATTCGATGACGATGACTACAACAATCAGCGGTCCTACGTGGATCAGTGATACCGATATTGTGTGGGTAAGATCTTGTTTGGGTCAGATCCTGTGTGGGTCAGCGCTCAACGGTCCTGTGTGGGACAGCGCCTACAGATCCTGTGTGGGTCCGATCCTATATGGGCCATTGCGGGGGTTAGTTACCTATCGATCCTGTGTGGGTCAGATCCATTGTGGGAAATTGCGGGGGTTAGTACCTATCGATCCTTTGTGGGTTCGACGGCTTAGATTAATCAGTGGCTATATCTGATCATCTCTAATGTCATATGAAGAAGTATAACTGTGTGAGATGTATCTTGAATTTCAATACTTATCTTCAATATGACTGACTTGATATCCTATGTGGATTATGTTATGCATTCTTGTGTGGATTGGGTTGTGGTTTCCTGTGTGGACTGGGTTGTACATGAGCTCGGATGTTGGAGTCGAACGAGAATTGATGACTTAGGTATATGTATAGGCATATACCTAAGTAGTGATGGATGTTACTTTGGGTTTGTATATTTCCTTTTTGGATTATCCTTTGTGGATTATGGGAGACCTTCAGGGGTCTTGGGGTACCTACTGAGTACCTTATACTCACCCCTGTACAGGCTATTCCCACACTACGTTGTGTTGGTTACAGACGACGGACAATGCTGATCGTGGTTGAGGCATGAGGAGCAGGTTGGTACCCGGAGGTGGATCACTGGGCGGGGCGTACTCGGAGTGGACGACTGGACCCGAGGAGCTGTTGAGGCTATCTATACCCACCCTTCACGTGGTACTTCTAGTGGACGGATCGAGGCTGTGGATTTACTTTCAGTTGCTATTTTCCCTTTCCAGTTGTACTTTACTTTTAGTTTGGGTTTGGGTTTGTATTCTGGCCCACTTACTTTTTCCGCACTTACTGTTGTACCCAGTTTTTACTTAGTGTTTACTCATACTTGCTTGCTCTATGGTGTTTGTTTACTTTACAAAGGTAATGCCTTCCCTTTTTATCAGGAATTACGCCTTGGTACTAGTCGCCAGCCCCTGGCCTATGGAAGGCCGGCTTGGGGTAGTCACGACACGGGCCCTGAGGATGGGTCGTGACAATTGGTATCAAAGAAGTTCGGTTCTACCGCAGAACTCAGGACTCTGGTCTTTTTCTCTGTGAAGTAATAGTGTAATGAGTATTGAGTGTGGTTATCAGTCCAGGGAGTCCAGTGTTGGTGCGGCGGCCGACGTATCCGTACACCAGGATCCTGACTATTGATTTCCGACTTAATGCACGAAAACTTTGTTTGCCTGTGTGTTACAAGTTTTATTTGTGATTACTTTGTGTCAGCTCACCAGGTATAATGTTCGACTATGGCGCACCTGTTTACTTTTCAGGATGGCCCCACGATGGAAGCCAGCTAGGGTTCCGAGCGTTGTACGTGACGACAACCCACTGAGCGATGAGGCCTCGGTACATGGCCCTTTGACAGTAGAGGCACCAGCGGTACCTCTACCCACCGAGCAACCGATGCTACCAGCCCCAGCCGCTGACGATGCATGTCACCTTAGTGAACTACATGAGTTTCAGCACCAGCGACCGCCTAGGTTCCGTGGAGAGATGGACCCTCAGGCAGCCGACGATTGGCTGGAGGTAGTTGTACGGGTTTTCAGGTTAGTGAGGACACCAGCAGACCTCATGGTGATCCTCGCAGCGAGCCTCCTACACGCGGCAGTAGGCAGATGGTGGAGCATGATGCTCCAGGTGCACGATGAGGCATCTCTCCTCTGGACGGACTTTGAGTGCCTCTTCCGCTCAGAGTTCGTCCTAGCCACCCTCCGTGCGGTGTGCATCTAGGAGATTCTACACCTGCGGCATGGCAGCTTGACGGTCGCCCAGTACTCAGTGAGATTTACCGATCTCCCGCGCTACTCGACAGACATGGTATGGGACCCATTCTTCTGGGCCCGGACCATTGAGCAGAGATTGAGGCATGAGATCAAGGCATCGCTGATCTCCATCAGCATTCCGACATAGGCAGGAGTAATGGAGCAAGCCCTTCTCATCAAGAGCTTCCTTGCTGAGCCTACTTCAGCAGCGAGACCTACCGCGAGGCGGCATGTAGAAGATTCTTCTACAGTAGGCAGTCGGCGGACGACTCATGGGTCCAGGCAGACCAGATCCTTAGCCAGACGACCTCAGGACACTGGCTCAGCAGTGCGGGGCACACAGCACAGAGCCAGTCTTTCGAGAGGTAGACAGTGCTACGCATGCGGCGGGCAGGGCCACATGGCTCGTGACTGACCGACCCGCCATACCGAGGAGAAACAGATGGTTTAGGGGACAACCAGGCAGAGGCAGAGGGTCGACCATGGCGATCCGCAGGGGGCAGTCGGATGAGGCATAGTAGCTGGCCGAGCAGTAGGTGGTGGGCGACACTTTGAGGCTCTACCACCACCACCACCAGGAGGTCCACCCCAACCACAGGGAGCTGGCAGGATAGAGACAGGCACAGTTTCAGGCAGTGGAGGCCTATGACCACGGCACGCCCGAGATGATTCATGGTACTATATGTGTCTATTCCACCCTTGCTGCTGTTATTATAGACACAGGAGCGAGACATTCTTTCATAGCCGCTGCCCTTGTTCGGAGCTGAGAGATTCCGACAGAGCCGTTGGCTCAATCTTTACGGCTAGAGACTCCTAGGAGAGCATACTCGATGATTACGCACTCATTCCGACAGTG
Source organism: Viscum album (assembly GCA_963277665.1). Lineage (NCBI taxonomy): Eukaryota > Viridiplantae > Streptophyta > Magnoliopsida > Santalales > Viscaceae > Viscum > Viscum album. The sequence continues at coordinate 839,472,828 of OY728147.1, read as the reverse complement.
TGAGCTTACTCTAGGAGGCGAGAGCTTTGGCTGGGATCCTCTTGTAGCGGCTTCGAGGCCTTATGACGTCATGTTGGGCATGGATTGGTTATCTACAGTCCATACATAGATTGACCGTATTAGGCGCAAGGTGTGATGTGTACGCACCGACAGGAGCAGGTTCAACTTCACCAATGGGAAGGGAGCCTTTGTATCACATGATGGACTCCCACATAGGAGAGGAAAACCCATCACTCATCAGTTGGCTAGCCTCATCCTAGGAGCAGTTGACATGCAGAGTCCTAGTTTTCCTGAAGTGGTGGATCAATATGCAAATGTTTTCCCCGACGACGTTCCAGGACTATCTCCTTGCAGAGAGGTAGAATTCTATATTGATCTGTACCCCGGGAATGTCCTGATATCCCCCCCTAGCATATCAGATGGCTCCCGCCGAGCATCGAGAGCTACGGGTACAGTTGGAGGACTTGCAGCGCAAGGGATTCATCCGACCCGGTTTTCACCCTGGGCTTCCCTGATATTGTTCGCCAAGAAGGCAGACAGGAGCTTGCGACTTTGTGTTGACTATCGTCGCCTGAACCAGGTGATGGTGAGGAACAAGTATCTGATACCGAGGATTTATGACCACTTCGATCATCTTAAGGGTGCACGGTGGTTCTCGAAGATAGACCTCTGGTCTGGCTATCATCAGCTCAGAGTTCGGGACGAAGACATATAGAAGAAGGCCTTCAGATGTCGGTATGGCCACTATGAGTTCTTGGTTATTCCATTTGGAATAACCAATACTCCCGCAGTGTTCATGGGCCTCATGAACAGGATCTTTCAGCCATACCTCGATCGATTTGTCGTGGTCTTCATCGGCGACATTTTGATATACTCGACGACTGAGGAGGAGCACACCTACCAATTGCAGGTTGTACTAGACACACTCCGAGAGCACCAGATTTATGGTAATCTCTCGAAGTGTCAGTTCTGGATACGCAAGGTCCACTTCTTGGGACACGTCATCTCTGAGGTGGGAGTTGCGATGGATCCTGCGAAGATCGAGGCATTGCTAGCTTGGGAGCCACCCAGGAACGTGACGGAGGTGCGGAGTTTCTTGGGACTAGCTGGATACAACCGGAGATTTGTTCCAGACTTCTCTAGAGTTGTGTCACCACTCTCAGCTTTGACGAAGAAGGGGAAACACTTTGTGTGGTCATAAAAATGTCAACAGAGCTTCTAGGAGCTGAGACTGAGATTGACCAGCGCACCTATCTTGAGGCTACCGGAGGAGGGGGTAGGGTACGTAGTCTACTGCGATGCATCAGGGACCGGACTCGGATGTTTCCTGATGCAGGAGTGGGTAGTGATCGCTTATGGATCACATCAGTTGTGGCCGCATGAGCAGAACTATGCTACCCATGACCTGGAGTTAGCAGTAGTGGTATTCTCTCTAAATATGTGGCGACACTATCTGATGGGCGAGAGCTTTACAGTCTATTCTGACCATCAGAGTCTCAGGTACATCTTCTCTCAGAAGGACCTGAACCTGAGACAGCAGTGATGGATCGATTTCCTCCAGGACTATGACTTTGAGATAGTCTATACTCCTGGAAAAGAGAACGTGGTAGCCGATGCTCTCACCAGGAGGACGAGCATTCAACTATTTGGGGAGGTGACAGAGAAGCTATCCGCTTTTCAGATATCCTTCATGGATAGAGATGGAGTAGCCTTTATCCAGTCGCTCACAGTCACTCCTCCACTACTGCAGCGGGTCAGAGAGGCACAGCCTGGGGACGCCGACTGTGAGACGCGGCGTGCGCAGATATCCTCAGGACATGCACCTGCTGGTTTCTCTTTAGGAGGAGTGCACGACGTCTTTTTTAAAGGATGTACCTTGGTACCAGTTTCTTGATGAGAGGAGGTGATGAGAGAGTTTCACACTTCCCCTTTGGCGGTACATCCTGGAGTGGCGAATATGTACCAAGATCTCAGATGATAGCACTGGTGGCCGGGCATGAAGAAGGTTGTGGCAGAGTTTGTTTCTCGATGCCTCACCTTCCAGCAGGTGAAGGCAGAGCACTAGGTACCAGTAGGCTTGGTAAAACCCTTGGAGGTCCCAGAGTGGAAGTGGGACGAGATATCTATGGACTTCGTGACTGGACTTCCACGCACATCCAGAGGTCAAGACTCCATTTGGGTGATTGTCGACTGACTCACCATGTCGGCTCACTTATTACCAATCAGAGAGCAGGGCTCAATGGATATCTTGTGACGTCTCTACGTTCAGGATATTTGACGACTTCATGGTTTCCATCATCTATCGTCTTCGATCTAGATGCTGGATTTAATTCCTGGCTTTGGAAGTGGTTGTAGGAGGCATTCTGGACACAACTATGTCTGTGTACCGCCTTTCACCCTCAGACAAATGGTCAGGCGGAGAGGACCATTCAGACTCTTAAGGACATGCTCCTTGCATGTTTCCTCGACTTTGGTCGCATCTGGGAGGACCACCTACCCTTGGTGGAGTTCGCGTACAACAGCAGCTACCACTCCACCATCGGGATGGCACCATACGAGGCGTTGTACAACCGACCTTGCAGATCTCCTATGTGCTGGACAAACCCTAGGGAGTCAGTACTTGTGGGACCGGAGATGGTCCAGGCCATGACAGAGAAGGTCCAGGTCATCCAGGAGCGGATGAGGATAGCTCAGAACCGGCAGAAGTCTTATGCTGACAGGAGGTGGAGGCCACTTGAGTTCGAGGATGGCGACCACGTCTTCTTACAGGTCTCACCTCAATGTGGATTACAGAGATTTGGCCAAGGTGGAAAGTTGTCTTAGCGCTTCATCAGACCATTCCAGGTCCTCAGCAGGATTGGCGAGGTGGCTTATCGCCTGGCTCTACCACCTCAGTTGCACCGGGTGCACGACGTCTTCCACGTATATCAGCTCAGGAGATACGTGCACGACCTGAAGCATATAATTGACCATGTGGAGCTAGACGTTGATGATGGGGTGACATTTGTGGAGGTCCTGGTGAAGATTGAGGATCGACAGGAGCGGGTTCTACATGGACGGTAGATTCCTCTAGTGCGCATCATATGGCAGCACAGGAACCTTCAGGAGAGCACTTGGGAGCGGGAGGCTCAGATGCGTGTTCAGTACCCACTTTTGTTTCCCTAGTTTTTGATGTATCTTTATAGGGACGTAAATCCCTGAGATGGGAGTGATTTAACGATGCGAAAAATTCAAAGAAATTGTTTTCTTAATTTTCTTGGGAATTTTACAAGAACACAGTTTCTGACGGCACCTAATTCCGAGGCCCGGTGTGCCCCGAATCTTTTTCCGAAGTTTAGCTCGGGTACGTTCAGTGAACGAACAAGCGGGTTTTTCTAACTTTTGAACCGGTGCTCGGAATCGGATTCTGAGGGCACCGTTGGAATCGCAGTGCTGGTAATTGCTTAGAAACACCTTTTCCGGAGTTGTGTTTGCTCGGGTGTGGTTTCTAAATTTTTGGGTTAAGTAAATGAATAAAATAAATTGGTCACACCATTTATTTTATTTAGGTTGTTTAACCTAAGCTAAGGGGTTAAAGTGGGACCCACAATATCCTACACCACTAGGTAGGATATTTGTGGGGTGGGGCCCACACGGGCCCCACTTTTTTTCAACCCCCCTCCTTTAATTGAGAAACGTACCCGCACCCCTTATTAAATGAAGTCAACCCATGCGTTTCATCTGGTTAATAAACGCCTCATTAATTTGGGCGGTTAAACCATTGCAATTAATTCATTGAATTGATTGTTTCTTTTTGAAATTCAAACGTTGGCTTGTGCGTTAATAAAAATAAGACAACACTTATTTTATTAGGGGTTGGTTATGCAAGATGGTTTGGGGAGAATTCTCTCATGTCGTGAAGTTCTTCCTCCTCGACGAAGAACGCGAAGAACACAAAGAACGCAAAGAATGACGGATCCTCAGAGGTCGACGACGCGACGCTTCTTCCGTGACGTTCCTTCTTCGTGATGTGATGATTCTACTTCCGTGACGCCTTCTTCCGCGATGGATAATTCCACGATGAATCCCCACTCATCGAATTCGACGAGGTAGGGAATTATTTTAATTGTTGTTCATGAATTCTTCTGTTGCCTTTCTTCATTTCTATTGGAGCCGCCTGATACTGCAATAACGGGAGGGGGTCAGACCGCATGAACACGTCCGAACCTCCTCTCCCCTTTGGTTATTTGATGTTGTTTGCGGCACGAACAAGGCAACGCGGTGCCGAAGCACCGCGCGGAAATATTAAAGAAAGGGGGAGAAACGGCGCCATCGCATCACGCCGTTGAAGACGAACCAAAGACGCGGCACAGTCGCACCACGCCGGAGAACTACAAAAGCTCTGCGGACGGAGCGAGGCCGCGACTGAGCGGGGAGACCGACAGCCGGTTCCGGGCCACCGACGTCGGAGCAGGGGGACCGGCCTGCACCGGTCCTGTGGCGGCAGCAGCCGGCCGACTAGAGAGGGCTGACCATTCAAGGGAAAACTGGGGGTTCGTAACCCTCGGTCGGCCAGCAGGTGCATCCCCCCACATGGGGGCCGCGGGTTCTCAACACGAGGGGCAGCGCGCCCCCCCTTCACCGCTCGGCCGTTACGACCGAGTGGCCGGGCCGCGCCCAGGCCGGGCCGAGTCGCGCCAAGGCAGGGCTGGGCCATGCCAGCCGGGCCGCACCACGCCCAAGAGGGCCGGACTCGGACCTGGTTCGGGTCGCCCCGGTTCGGGCCGACCCTGGGGGTATCGGGCCGGGTCGGTCCGGGCCCGAACCCCCTAACACCGAACCTCTTTCGGTCTTCTGCCCATAACATGGGATACAGACCTCTGATCGATGCACCATCAGCTGCGATGCGATCCTTGGATCAATACGGTCATTTCTGTATATTACACTCAAGGTTTCGGAGTACTATGGGTTCATCCGGGTTGGTTCGTACACGAAACCAACCGGGTCTTTGGAGTGGAAACGCTTATAACTTGAACTCCGGATGTCTGATTGCTATGCCGTGGACCTTGTTGGATTCCTCTTAGTGAGACGGACATTTTGGCTTACTCCGCTCAAGGTTTGGATGCAGGTGGAGTACGGTCGGGTTGGTTTTGACATAAAAACCAACCGGGCCCCTTGGACGAAAAAACCAATAACTCTCAGACTGGGCGTCCGATTGACGCGCCGTCTGTAACGTTGAGTTCCTGTTGAAGATACGGAACTTTTGTATACATAAACTCTGGACTATGTGTCAGTTGGTGTATCAGCCCCTCGGCTCGTGGAGCAGACCCTCCCGAACGAGCTTGTTGTGTGCGGGAACCCTAGAGCTGGATGCGACTGCGACGACGACGACGACTGTGCAGAAATCCTCCATGGATTCGACGGCAACGACTACAGCACTCAACGATCCTACGTGGATCAGTGCTACCGATCCTGTGTGGGTCAGATCCTGTGTGGGTCAGCACTCAGCGGTCCTGTGTGGGGAAGCGCCTACAGATCCTGTGTGGGTCTGATCCTGTGTGGGTCATTGCGGGGGTTTGTTACCTATCGATCCTGTGTGGGTCAGATCCTTTGTGGGTCATTGCAGGGGTTAGTACTTATCGATCCATTGTTGGTCCGACGACTTAGATGAATCATTGGATATATCTGATCATCTCTATCGTCATACGAAGAAGTATACATGTGTGAGCTGTGTCTTGACTTTCAATCCTTATCTTCAATATGATTGACTTGATATCCTGTGTGGATTACATTATTCTTTCCTATGTGGATTGGGTTGTGGTTTCCTATGTGGGCTGGGTTGTACTTGAGCTCGGATGTTGGAGCGGAACAAGAATTGATGACTTTGGTATATGTATGGGCATATACCTAAGTAGTGTCAGATGTTACTTCGTGTTTGTATCTTTCTTTTGTGGATCATCCTTTGTAGATTCTGGGAGACCTTCGGGGGTCTCGGGGTCCTTAATTAGTAGCTTATACTCACCCCTGCACGGGCTATGCCCGCACTAAGTTGTGTTGGGTGCAGACGACGGACAGCGTTGATCGTGGTTGAGGCACGAGGAGCAGGTCGGTACCCGGAGGTGGATCACTGGACGGGGCGTACTCGGAGCGGACGGCTGGACCCGAGGAGCTATGGAGGCTATCTGTAACAACCCTTCAGGTGGGACTTCCAGTGGACGGCTCGAGGCTGCGGCTTTACTTTCAGTTTTTGTTTTCCCTTTCCAGTTGTACTTTACTTTCAGTTTGGGTTTGTATTCTGGCCCACTTACTTTTTCTGCACTTACTGTTGTACCCAGTTTTGACTTAGTGTTTACTTCTGCTTTATTTCTCTTTGGTGTTTGTTTACTTTACAAAGGCAATTCCTTCCCTTTTTATCGGGAATTATGCCATGGTGATAGTCTCCATCCCCTTGCCTATGGAAGGCGGGCTTGGGGTAGTCACGGTCCGGGCCCCGAGGACGGGTCGTGATAGGAATATTGAATTTTTTGACTTTGATCATAATATCGTTGATAACCCCTCAAGGGTACTTTACTTTTGATTCTATTAATAAAACCGAAACTCTTATGGTCCTCAATATCTCTATTCATTGGAATATTTAAGTGGTGTAGGATATTATGCTGACACTCTCAACTAATTCACATAAATATTTACCAAATTTATTAAATCGATAAATATATTAGTTAAAAATATACCGAGGTCTTGATAAATCGTAGGTAGTTCCTTTTATACCACCACCAAACACTGATGTGTGAGTGGGATGGTTCTAGTCTCTTATAGGTTCTTCTTGTTTTTTAAAATATATTCCATGATTTTTTCATAGGTTTTCATGTTTGTGATATCCTCTATAATATAAGTATTAATATGTAACTTATTAAAGATTTTTAGAAACATACCTTTTGTGTTTATATTCTCTTACACCATTCATATATGAAAAGGTAGTCTCGACATAAATTATTGTGGTTATTCTTTTTCATATTCTACAGCTACCTATTACTATCTCTTTTATCTATCTAATTTATTTTATTCATGTAATTTTATCTATTTAAGATGATACTATGTGACTTTTTCAATCATCATATATATGAATTTAAAATCTTCATATTGGTTCACTTTATGCCATCTAGGAAATGCTTCTCTTAGTCTGTCCGGGCGTTGCTCAGTGATTTGTCTTACTTTTTATTCGATGTTTTGAAGCCCTTCCATCTATTCCATGGAGTTTTAAATCATCTATTTTATAGAAATACTATGATCTTTTTAATAATATCTAATATATTTCATAGCAGTCCTATGAAAGTTATGAATATATCCAGGGTATCCTCTATCATGTGAACATGGATTGTGAGTGAAGGTCTTTAGGGTGCTTGGATTTTTCCGTTATTTATAATCATATCCTTGTCCCCAGTTTTTTTTGTTTTCTCCAATCCTAAAAATTATTCACAAAATTATAAACAACATAGTTTATATATTTTGTATACATACATTGGGGTTGTTTTTCTGTCCTATCATCATGTCCAGCTTTCTTGTTAGGGATTCCCTCAGTATAGTTATCCATTCATTATTAATATTCAGGATTTTAACACCTATATAATGTATCCCTTAACCTTTTAATTGGAATATGTTTCTCAATATTTTATCTAGTGGGTTTTAGGTAAAATAAAATGATTTCATCATTAGTCATCCCGCGACTTCAGTATCTATAATCTACTTGTTTTCCTATGAAATTCCCTTATATAAGTTTTGTATTAGAATCCATTGTTCCATACTATGATTGGGGGATTTGTGAGTAATATCATTGAATCATTCCCTAGTAGAGTATATGGATTAATACTTTAATTGGATAATGATTATAACTTTTCCCATATGTTAATTGATTTTGACTATGGGAAGACTCGAGTGATAAATTTATTTTCCAGATCATTACATGTAGTTATAAAATGTTTAGATGGGATTTGGAACCCATCATGAGCTCAATATCATGTAAGAAAAATGTAAGAGATAGATTCTTACCACATCACATGAAATGTTCAAGATTTTTGAATGTATCTTAGGTCTCTATAAATCTTCCCAAATGCACTTTCGTATTTTCATACACTAGTCTAGTGAATTTCACACAGTTCCTGATTATCTAGATAATGGAAGGTTCGATCAAGAAATGATTTGTAATGAAGGTATGTAATAGCATGGTAGTTTTCAATAATATATTGGATGGTTGACCATAGTCAACCAGTATACAAAGGCCAAAATATCTATGTGGAACACCTCCAATAACATGATTGATCTCTCCAACCCCATGGCCTTAGTTACTTTGATCATTAGGCCTAATTTAGAATCATATTTCAACTCAAAAATATTTTCTCTTTTTTTCTTGGTGTCATAGTAGTGCATAAAATATCATAATATAAAAATCATAGAACATAATAAAAAACATAATGAATAGATTTTAAAATAAAACAATTAAAAATTAAAGTTATAAAACCTGAAACAAACTCACAATTTTTCCTAGAAATAGTGAATGTTTTTATATTCTCTATGGATGTCATTATTTCCCTATAAATAAAATACAAATAAAAAATTTATTAAAAATCAAAATGTGATAGTTATTTAATAAAATATGGTATTCAGAATGTTTGAGGAAGAACCTGCAATGATGGTGAATTAGGTTAAGAAGGTTTTTAAAATTAATTTTATTTATTTAATTTTAAGAAAGGGGAATTAAATTTGATTGGATGATTTTGATATAGTTTCATAATAGAGTATATTTTGTTTGACTGGAAATGAATTGGAAAATTGAATTTCTGTGTTTTATAGAATTAAGGTTTAGGTGTAATTGTATTTTTAAAAAATAAACTAAAAATCTATGGGTGGCATAATATTTGAGACAAGTTAGATCCAATTTCGATGGTATCCCCTCCTCAATGTGGAAATCCATTACTTTACTTAGTCTATAAATTTAGGGTTTTATCAAATAATTTTTTCATAATACTATATTTAATCCTCGTTTCCCTTGATGTGACAATGGTCATGCCTAATTTAAGTTAACTAGTTTCAAAATTAAAAGATTCATTTTAGTTTTAATAACAAATGGTCTTCATTAAACAAATACAAATGGATTTCAATTGTATAAACAGATTTCTATAAACCCAATTACATGAATAAAATAAAAGAATATAATCTAACAGGACCTACCACTTCGTCTATATTACCCTAAAATAAATATTGAATTAACCCCTCATCCTAGTGATGATAGATTAAGAGGTATGGAAGAAATAAAAAATGAAAACATAAATAAAAATATGGAGACAACGAACTAGTAACCACGCTGCCCAACACACCTTCTCGCCCAAGGCTTTGGTCTCTAAAATCTATTGTTGGATATTGAAACTCATATATCTATTTATAGACATCAATTGGGATAATGTTGGATTTAAGTCATCATATGTGTATCCCATTATGATTCTATGGTCAATTTAGGGTGTTGAGTAGCATTGTGGGTCTTTATTTAATCAACAATCCCATTAAAATCATCAATTACATTGAAAATCCAACAACAGTCATCCCCTATAGTATTATCCTTACCTGTAATGTTTTCATGTAATGAACTGGATTCAATCCCTATAATGTTTTCATTCCCTGAAATATTTTCACACCACGTAACTTTTGTAGGCCCTGAAATTGTTTCACACAATCTAATGATTACAAAACCAAAACTAGTTACAGAACCAAAATTTTTAGTTTCCAGCACATTATGCTCTATTTTTCGTTAATTCATTATTTTGACCCCTAGAAGTATCCTGTAAATATATTTCATCATGGAAATCCATTTTTAAGTTTAAATCATGGTTTCTAACTCGTTTTTATCATTACCCATAAATTAGAGTGTCATATAAAATGTGAACAATTCCATAAAATAAAAGGTAAAGATTTAATAATTTATATATAGAAAGTGATTCACTTATATATTAAAAATCATGAATAAAATTTCTATATCATAGTTAAAATTAATTTTACAATTTAAATATATTTGTAATAATCACCAAAAAACTCATCATTCAACCTTGTCATGCCAAAATAATTATCAATGTTGTTTAGTCCACTTAGAATTTACCCTTGGGCCTATGGAATATAAGATCCTTAATTAAAAATATCTATCCAATTCCGAAATAATTTTATTTATGTCTAAAACCATTTAAAAATACAAATAGTTACACAGATGCATATAAATGTCGTTTGGAAGCATGAAAAAATCATATCGGGTCCTCCTCTAGGCTGCCTAAGAAAAAACCCCATTAATTTGGATGATTTTCTACATGCTCTTGTGGGAATTTAATTTACAATCCTAAACCAAATTGGCCCAAATTTTTGGGCAACTAGAGAATCAATAATATAAGGATGGGAGATAGAATCATCATCTAACCAGACAAATAATTACCCTATATCAAGGGTAATGAATGAGAGGGAAGGGTTGGTCATCCATCCTCTATCATATATGCACATTCATCTGATGAAAAGGGCATCAATACCCCTCTTTAAAAATAAAAAAAAACATCTGACATCCCTTTCAGGTCATGCACATCATGTTCACACCATGAACAATTATGATATAGTGGTCCTCCCTCTATCCTCAAACATTCATGTTACAAATCCCTTCGTCACATTATGAATGGTCTTCAGCTACCGTCTTGTAGCTTCCTAGCCACATTTCGTTACTCCAATGCTCACCTAAACCCATTGTATGTCCACTAAACCTAGAATTATTTATAATAACTTTTATTTATAAAGATAAATCTCACAGAATATCATTCTAAATTATAGTTTTCAAAATAAACCATCCACTAAAAAGAAAATTCAAATTTAACCTAAATTTCAAAACCCATATTGAAATGGGGTATTACACTATACAATTAAAAATATAGAGATCATGATGGTGGTTTTTTACTTTGAAGCTTCGAAATCCTGAAGCATTCTATTCTTGGTGAAAAGTTTTTTGTCTACACTAATCTCATGATTTTCAAGTCTATTTTCTCCTTGTAAGATCTCAACATAAGGAAGAGGTGATTTATCATCCTCCTATATAATTAATACTTTAAGATCATCATCATTACAAGAAGGGTCAATGTGGTGGATTAATAACTTATTACTAGTTTCTAAATGAGGCATCTATTGAGTGTAGTATGATGGAGTAGCTATCAGGGACAATGTTATTTATGATGGAATATGGATAAATTTCATACCTTCAATCAATGCTAGTGGCCCAACACTTATTCACCATGTGATGTGTAACCATCATGTAAAAATAAATTTGAGATCATGAACTATGATATATTTTTAATAAATTCACCGTATGTAATCTATAAAGGTGGTGATCATGTCATTCACAACTATGGACATACAATAGTTCCAATTGGGTTGTGTGAGGGGGTGTTGAGTGAGTTATTCAACCCCCCTTGGATGTACATCCATGTATTATATATATTTAATAATATTTTATGTATCAGTATTTTTGATTAAAAATGAATAGGATTGTTTTTGGATTTTAATCTTATTTCATCACATACTAGAAGGTGAATGTAGAGAATAGTGTTCCAACAAGATTGAACCAGCAACTTGTGGATACTCCATGGATGTATAATGGAATATAGATTAATTTGAGGACATATAAATGATCATGATGATTTGTTAGTAATCATGGATTGAAAAAGAAAATAATCCCCCATACTCTCCATTTGAATATAGATTTAATCAAAGATCATGTGAAATTATTACATGCATATGATCTTCTAGATACATTGGGATCCCTTGAATATATTTTGTGACCATGATACATGATTCATTTACTAGTAATTGAAAGTCTTGTAGAAATATTTTGGGATCCAATTATATTTAAGAACAGAATTCCTACTCCAAATAAAATGATGATACATAGAAGATAATTTATGTTTATGAGCACATGTTTTTGTCTTGTATGCTAAATTTTTATAGAATCTACGAAGATCAAACATTGTTATTGGCCATACCATATAATATTAGTTCCCACTCCACTATCTATATGATATATTTTTAGTCCTTATATGGGAGGCATTATTATTTTCCCATTTTTTCAAAAAATATTGTTCAGTCATCACATAGGGGACCAAGGATTTTGTGGCTATTAATTTATAAGGTGAATGTGATCCAGGAGAGGATCAATATAACTTACAGGAATCAAAAGTCCTATATTAAAAAAAATGAAGTCCCTTGGAGTTTAATCAGGGATTTCATGTGATACTTATGTTTTTAAAATTTTGTAACATAATGAGGAATTATCTTGGAATCAAGACTTACCAATGGCTATTTAGAACATTTTAGATCATATTCATGGTATGTAAAATTGTTTATCATCTAGTGTTACAAACATAGTTGGATCAGGTGTATAATATATTATAGGTGTCACAAAAATGAGTTAAGTTAATAAACCATTGCCCATAATTGTTGTGGTGATCTAGATATGTATGATGAAACCACATTTGTTGAGTATACAATAGTGATCACGAAAATGAAGGAGAAAATCCTTTGAGGGTAGGTGAAACCACTAATGTGCATCTTATTGAACCATGAGAAATATTTATGAGAGACTGTGGTAGAATTAAAATTATATGTGATCTCAGTACCCTACCCTCTTTGGGCGTGTTTCTCTTTTCAAGAAAAAAAAATACATGATGGTGGGAATGATACAACAATGTTGAATTTTTCCGTCAGACCCCTTTAATTATTATTCAAAATATTTACTCAAGTGGTCGCATGGGTGGTTATTTTCATGTGTCATGAGATCATAATAAATATTTAATATTTGTTAAAAAATATTTTTTTTATCCCATTATATTTTAAATAATATAAATAATAAATGTCTCATAATTGATGCCTTGATTATAAAATATGACACTATATTTCTTCTCGAGTTGTGGGGTTTTATCTATATAAATTTATTTTTTGTTTGGGTTTTATCCCCTGTACCAAGCCCATTTTGGGTATTTAAAATTATTATCTAGTTTTCATGACTCATGCACTATAATTACACAATTAATCATATAATTAATGGAATTTATTCCATTTATCCCAAAAATCCATGGGGACATTATGTTATTTATGAACATAAATGCGAGTTCATGGGATACATGTCCACATGAAAATGACACATGATATAACACTAAAATAAAATTTCCTATTCACAGTGATTTTTTTTTGAATTTAGTGGTGGTTTAAACCAATACCACCTGTTTTTGTGACATTTTCAAAAATCCGATGCTAAATTTTTTGTCAGTATCCATCCTATAGTGGTTCCATCCATCTTGCAATAGTTTTTAGTAATCGTTATAGAATGTATATTTTGAGGTGTTTTATTTTATTTTAGAAATGTTTATCAAGACAGAAAATTTTGAGGATATATTGGCTATTTAATCATCTTCTATATCCATATTTTTTATCGGAAAACTGCCTCTAAATAATAATGCCTTTTTATATCATATGTTTTAATCAATACAAAAAATAAAATTATTATATACTAGATGTTTAAAGAACCACTAACCAGTAATATAAATATATTGAGGCATTTTAAATGACCAATAAATGATACTTCTAAAAAATAACAGTTTCTAAATTTGTATCCTCAGAACTGCACTCAACCATGCAAGAAGACCAATATACAATTCAAAGTGGAAATAGCAGACAAAAACCATCACCCAAAAAAATTTGCACCATTGTTATTAATATCAATATTAATTTCACAATTCATGAATAACTATATCATAACATACAATTTTTACCAATTCACTTAATATTCTAGAAATTATATAAGAACTTTAAAATAGATTATTAAGAAATATAAAGGAAATACAAATATTCCTAATAGAAACCAAAATGTGTTTTTTAAAACACAAAATTATTGTTAGTTTTTCATAAGTACAATTTTACATCATAATTAAATCCAAATACACCACTAATCAGGACTCGATGAAATCTAATTAACTCCCTCTCCAACTATATCTCTACTTCCTGCTCCACATCCTACTACCCAAACCTCAAAGATAGTTATATAAAAAATTATACAGTGTTTTATATATATATTTAAACATAAAACCATTAAATTTTGGTGAACTAAATAATTTTTATGTTATTTGATTTAGTTGTTCAGGACCATTCAACAATGTGATATAATCAGGGACATATCCTAGTGTCTAATGATATAAATCAACCAACTCTTTCTGCAAAGCTGATATATGGGCCCCCTATTATTGAATTTTTCTTTTCATAGAATCAAACACTATCTATGCATCTCAATGTAAGGGGTTAAAATAACCAATAGTATATGCAGTTGTAATCCCTGATGCCCTTCCAAAGTCCTCAGATGGTAATGGTCCCAAACTCATCAATTGCACTAGACCAAGACGCTCTTTCCCCAAGACATTAACAACTCAGTCATCCTAAGAGACCGAGAAGGACTTTGTATGATTGGAATACCATAGTTAATTAATATTTTCATATAAATAAAATAACATTCATATTTTAAGCAATACATATTAATATAGTGACAACTAATAATACGTTATTACATTGACAAATTAATTTATACACCATCTTCTTTGGAATATTCATTAAAATATCTCCTATCATATTATTTATGAATATCCAAACACATTTTTCAAGATAATTGGTTCCCTAAATATTGTGACTACATCAAACAAAGATAAATTCAATAATTTAATACATTAAAAAGATAATATTTTATAATAATTATTAAAACTAATGAAAATTTTACCATAGTCGATCTGTTTATAGAAAAAATCATTGACCCAGTAGTGTGAGAGATGATTTTCATAGCTCACCTCAATAAATAATTCCTTGATACATCCTAAAATAAAAAAATTGTAATTTAATAGTAATATATGAAATGTAATATCCTTATAATATGCATTTATAAATGTGAAATTAGGTTAATAAAATAATATATATTTAAATACTATGTGCTTATCAGGATGATGGATACTAAAAACACCAATCAATTCTCTCTAGTTTCCCCTTAAAGTACCTTTTCATATAGTTCATGGGTGTTCAATGAAGTATTGTTGGATTCATTCCCTAATCTATTTTTAAAATCCTTCAATTTTGTACCCAAAATTTTCAATGTCAACATTCCTGATATAAGATTAGTAATGAAAAGTGAAAAACATTGGTACAAAGATATTAATTTTTAAAATAATTAAATTTAATAACATAATTATATTTCATTACACCATAATGTATAAAATTGAATTTATTTGTGAATCAAAAACAACATCTTAACAATATTGATACATATTTCTCTAATCAGCACTTGTAATAAGATGGGTAACTGGATCATCCTCCCACTATCATAGAATATGGCCAAATAATTTAGTTGAATCATTAGTAGGGACCTCATAGTAGTCAAATGGGACAACTATATTCAGTTCTTTTTTATTTGAGACATATGAACATTTCATATTTCTCTTCGTAGTAGAATTTTATCAATCATTTATGAAAAAATAGTCCGAATTATAAAAAAAGTGAAATAAATTTATTGATATTAAATTTTTTACCTACAACAATCATACTGTAATATCCATCCAAAGAAATGGGAGGGAAGTTCCACTCCCTCGATACTGATAATGTTGAATGGGGAGATGTTATCAGAGCTGTTGAGGGGATGTGAAAAGAAGAAATTCCATAGGTTGATGGAATATAGGGTGTGAGATATGGTTATGGGGGAAGCGGAGTGTGTCTTGCTTATTATAGGGAGGGAGACCGATGGATCATCATCTATTAGTATGGTCTAGGGAACATCTAGTAAAAGATGACTAAGATTAGTAAAATGATTCCTCCTTGGAATTCCTATCATTTAATAAATTAAAATAAACTTCAGAACTTATATTTCAAAAAATTTAAGCCGAAAAAATGATATGATAACAGATGAACATTACTATCAAACAAAATATACATAGCTATGATAACAAATAACTTCACAAATAACATAACTAGTAGAAAAATGAATGGATGGTTACCCATAAAATCATTTTTACTTAAATAATGTTGTTTTCCTACTCATTCCTTACATTATTAACTTCATACACCCTTGAATGACTAATATTTTTAATACCATGATGGAAAAATAATATTGATTCTTTCTGTTGATTGGATTCAATGTCAGAGGTAAAATCATCCACTTCATCACCCATATCAAAAACGTCTCTTTGTTTTATGTGAGTAAATACACTCCGCCCTTCATCCACAACATCTCCCATATAATATACCTTTTTCTTTTGAAATGATAACATATATGGATAATGTAATTCATGGTCACTGAAATTCATCAAGAAGGATAGGTTCACAGAAGTAAATTACTAGAAATATATTTTAAAACCCCTAATAATATTGACCCAATTTCATTTGAATAAAATAATTAAAAAATTCCCATGGTAGTTTAATTTGATAATATCTGTTATCTTTCCAAAGTATCTCACTTTGAAAAAAATTAAATATACCACTGTTCTGTGTTTCCAAACCCTCTTTTTAATTGACTATATGAATTTTAAATCCATTAAAAAATGTAAGCATAAAACTTTTAACCTATTTTAGAGGTCCTCACGTAAGAATCATCATATATTATAACAACTCTGATCAATTATAAGAATTCATGATTTACAAAAATTAATATACATTATAAAATTTACAAAATATATTTTTCATCCTAATATTTGTATTGATTGAAATATTTATTAACATACAGGTCATGGAAACCATTCTATAAGCAGTTTATTAATAAATTTTGTTATATTGTTATTATTTCATCTTTGGGATCTCATTTGTCTCTTTTTTTGAATCATGCTCTCTTTAATAAATAGATCTAAAATTTCTCTATTTATTAAAACATATCATTGTTCCTATAATAACTCCATTTTTTCAGTGTAACATTTAATCTCCTCACAATTGTATGGCCAATTATAGGTATGATTTTTTATTTTCCATGTATTCAACATTGAGTAGATGTGACTTCAATATTTCTAACTCGATTGAATATTTTCTCAATATCATCAAAACATCTACAATGAAAAATTATTAAACTCCACTTTCAATTAGCCTTTAGATATAGAGCCTTTAGGTTGAGATTTATTATTCATGTATTATTCTAATTTCAAAATATATCTGTGAAATAAAATAAATTAAACATAATTTTTTATTTAATAAAGTTACAGTAACTATTTAATTAAGATGATAAAATATAAGTAAAGTACCTCTTGATTGTATACATAAATTAATAATGTATGGGGGATCCCAATTTAGCTTCCTTGACCAAATTCATAGTTATATAAATCATGATAGTAAAAAATAACAGAGGAATGATCTTCTCCATTTCACAATGTGTCAATAAAAAACTCTCCTAAAATTTTTCAAGCTCAAATTGTTATAGATTGTTCCCACATAATTGACTTAAGAATGAAAAAAATTGGAGTAAAACAGTAGCAACATTTTAATTTAATAATTTACACAATTACAATTGAAGTAACTACTGTAAATATATATATATATATATATATATATGAATTTTGACTATTCAATCCATGTACCCTATGATGATATAATTTAATTCACCTTGAGCTGTTAATGGAATACCTATCAAGTACATTCAATTGTTTTAAAATTAAAAGGAATGTACCTTTATCCTTATTTTTCATTTCAAAATTTACTCGATCATACATTCAATTCACTTTTAGCTAGAGATCGCGCTTTATGTTCATTATTTGTAAGTCTTTCCCATCATTATGATGGTCCTTCAATTTTTCATGCTCATTATGAAATGTGAAAATTAAATAGTCACAAACATTATTCTCAATATTCTAAACATAAATATTGTGATACAAACATTAAAATCCCAATACTAATGCTTTAAGAATTTAATTTTTTTCTTCAATTATTTTGTCCTGATTTAACTTGGTGACGCACTTTGAAAATGTTTCCCAATATCATTCAAATGTTGCACCTTCCCAAATTCTGTTTTAACTTTCCCAAGATGTTATGATCTTTCAAAACATATCATTAACATTGATGGATGTATAAATTCAATATAACTATTTAATTTGGACATTTTAAACAAAAATCTATGGGTTTCATCCATAAATATTCAATGACACAGGAAGAACTATTTTTTACTATGAGTTAGTCATTCTGGATCAAAATCAAGGGTAAAAATAGGAAAATCCAAACCCAAATAACTGTTATATCTAGATAAATTCACATTTACATGGAAGTCATTTATGGTCCACATTAGGTATGCATTCATTTTGAACATTTCTCTAAAAGATGCATCATATGTCTCAACACCGTTATTCTATAACTCCTACAATTCAACAATTAGAGGTTTCATGTATAAATCAAAATAATTTCCTGGAATTTTTTTAGTAATAATGAAAATGATTAAATATGTTTGTTCCACACACATCCCTGGAGGTAAATTTTAAGGGATCAAAACAACCGAACGAATGATATAATAGGTTCTCAATGTACCAAAGGGGTTGAATACATCGATATAAAATCCCAATTGAACATTTCTAGGATCAGATGAAAAATATGGATGTAATGAATCAAATGAA
The DNA here is from genome assembly GCA_963277665.1 of Viscum album. NCBI lineage: Eukaryota > Viridiplantae > Streptophyta > Magnoliopsida > Santalales > Viscaceae > Viscum > Viscum album. The sequence continues at coordinate 839,454,172 of OY728147.1, read as the reverse complement.
CTAGATTATTGAGAGTCTCTTGGATGTCTCAGTATCCCAAAAGGTTATTATCCATATATTTCCACTTCATTTTCTCTATGGTTTTTGATGACCTGAATAATCTTTGCAATCTAATTATTTAAGGAATGTAATGAAAGAACATTGCAGTTATGTCCCATTTATTCCTCTTCCTAGAAGTATTTTGATTTATACTTATAACAACACACATTGACATATATCTAGAAGAATAATGTTTTTCTAAATTCATTCTGATTGAGTCCTCTCTCTAAAAAGCATACAATCATTGGGAAACAAATGTATTTTTTTGATAATTCAGACCAATTATGTTAATAACTTTTTTTCATTTTATAAAAAGACTCAGAAATCATTGCTTCATGGAATTAGTCATAGAACCATTCCAATACCATGAACATCTCTTTATTTTTAATTCCACATAGGCATTTGATATGGTACAAATTATGCATAAAATAACATTTTGATTATTTCAAAAATACACTATAGAACACTTGATTTACATTGTCAACTAAACCATGAAACACATTTGTTTCATCAGTGATGTTATCCCTTACATTAGTCTACCTAGAATCAATAGGATGATCCAATGATATGATACAATCTTGATCTAGTAGTCCTATATTCCCAAAAACAACACTTGCCATGTTTCTATTTGAATCACCCTGAAATAGTTGTTCTAATATATTTTGATATTGATGTTGGTCTCTTGCAATGAAAAATGAATCGTTTATAAGGCATTTTATTTCATTTTATGTTGTCGATGAAGTTGAGATATCATACTATCGATTGACATTGGTTTTCAAAAAAAAAATTAATTTTTGATTCTCAATGCCAAATACAACACAAATATTGAGTAGGGAATTACATCAGTATCATGTTTCCATAAACATCATCTCTCATCAATGATCTTATAAATTCACATTTAGAAAGTAGGAATCTTATTCTCCCATCAATGGATCTATTGGAAATTGTAATATTTCAACACTCCTCCAAACCCTTAGGATAAAAATGTGTGTTCCTTGATAATGTGATCCATATTTTAACCATATACATCACAATGTGCCAAAAAAGTATTATAAAAATTATAACAATAATGTATTACAATGTATGAATAGACATAAATTAGAGTGAAAAAACACAACCTAAGTTGTTATAATATGATATATATTAGTACTAAAAAGTAAATGAAAAATGGAAATTAATCATGAATTGTATTATATAAAAAAGATGAAAAAAATCATATATTAATTAATTTAAAATAGTCATAATATTATAAACAACCTAGTGCCACTAATTCTAGGTGGACCGTGTAATTCTATATCACCATAGCAATGGGGATAATACTACAGACCCCATTGATTTTGAATCTTCCAGGAAAGTTCTATACACACCACTATTTTCTTCAATTCTCCTAACCATTTCTATGGAAAGGGAACCTAATCTAGACCATCTTACTCCTCCAATTACTTGTGATCCCATATCAAGTAGGCCTCTATGTGCCTTGTCATTCAATGATGTGCTCTATAGGAACTCTTTCAACCAGGATGGGTTCAATATTTTTTCTAATGTTTCTTAGGGCACATATTCTCCATTGTAAGACGAACTCCTGAATTTTGATGTCTCAGTTGAGGCCATATTTAAATATTAAAACCATATTCAATGGACCATGTTAATAAGGTTTGTGCTCAACAAGACTCCTCTTTAACTCTTCCAATTCATCGTCAGCTCATTGATTCTGGATTCCCCAAATTGGGTTCCAGTGTTCAAACGGAAGGCATTTTTCATTGTACTATCTTTCTGGGACGATTTCATCTTGGCATAGTGTAACAACCCTCACTTGGTTGGATGGAATAGGTTCTCTTACATCTACTAGATGATGGAATCTCACTTGGGTAGATATTATTTTATGGTTGGCATGTGGATCTCTCTAATTTTCTTACCTCTTCCCTTTTATGTCTCCTAGTTTTGTTCTTGGAATTGGAAACACTATGGATTCCATTCGCAATGCGTATTAGAGCTCTCTTCACCTTAAATATGTCGCATTGTTATGGATATTTGAGTAGATAATCCTTGATTATCCAATTCCATCAAAGAATATTCTACGATTTGAATGGATTAAAGACTGGTCTCAGTCTTTGATTCACCCATCCCCGTCGTGATTCTCCTCAAGACACCATATTTAAGGCCATGCCACTAAAGAGTTTTTAAAATCCCATCATTTGAAGCTTCATGAATAGGAATCAATATATCATCCATTTAGGATCTTTTTTTTTCAATTTTAGAAGCTCCACATTCATGATCTATCTGGGGCCCTAGAGATCGGGGGAATGAAGTGACTATTTTTTATTCTCCCCAGAGAAAGGAAGATTCTTCTTCCATAAGAGACAACTTTATCGAGGTCTCGTATCTAGAAATTCACGATCAGGGTCTTATCTACCACTAAAGAAACAATATTCTACCAGATCCAAAATTTCCTCATGTTATGAATCTTCTCTTGGATTATCAAGGGAACCTTTCTTCTTATCTTTCTTCCTCTATGACACATCTTCCCATCAAGGAGATGGAACTCTATGAATATGATGAGAGCCTTATGTAGGCCTCTTCTCCATTTATAAGATCTCCTCTAAATAAAGTAGATGATACCCTCTTGGACTCACCCCTGTGGAAAATACTCCTTCCATCCCCAAATGATTTAGTGGTCAAACAAAATTCTTAAACTTTATAACGCCAATCCATTCCTCGTTGAGTTAGGACCAGAACATTGTCAATGTCTAAATATAAAACCATATCTTCTAGTAAACTCCAGGGAGATGATTCTAGAGAAAGTACCACACATATCCCCCTCCAATGATTAATATCCTCTTTTAGAACACCCATGGATTGTGTTCTTCGGTAAAATCAGATTTTATCTCTAATGAGTTTCATTTTCATTCAGTTCCTTTAGTTGCAGTACTTGAATCCAAATAGGATTCAGCAAAAAATAGTCTTTTCTTATCATCATAGAGCTCAGGTATTCTCCAATATTTCCCAAAACAATTATCAAACCTAGTTATAAATGAAATTTTTCTTTTCTATTGACGTGATATCTTTGTCGGATCAATTTTTATATATCACATACTCGATGTGGGGTTAGTGGATTTTTATTCAGTTCATTATGAAAAGTGTGAAGTTTAGGAATGATAGTCTTTGTGGGATGATATGAGTGTTTTTAATCCCGGAGAAGTTCCCTAGATAGCTCATGTGGATTTCAACATTGCGGCCTACCCCGACAAGAAAAAGGGTTTCAGCCCTTTTCCTAAAAGATCAAGTCTGGTGTACGTCACTTTCATGGAAAAAAATGGGCTCCTGGATACTGGTTTGTTTGGTGACCCATTTACCTGGTGTAATAATCATCATGGGAATCAAAGATCAATTATCCTTTTAAATAGATTACTAGTGAATTATGTGGTTATTTCCCTTATCCGTAATATCAATTTTTTCAACCAAGTACATGGAATTTCAGATCATTTAACCCTTCGCATTACATTGAATGTTAGGAGTGTCACCGCGGACTCTTTCCAGTTTTCCACTTCATGGGCTGACAATTTAGATTTTATTAACATAGCAGGGAATGTCTAGAACCACTCAATCTGTGAAAATCATTGGATCTCCCTCTAGAATAACCTAAGGAAGCTTTAACATCACCTTTGTTAATGGGGAAAACATCCTTCTACTAATATAGAACAAGATAATTTAAGTAGGGACATCCAAAGTCTTTTGTCCCCACTAGATAATGATATGTATAAGGTCATCTTTTTGGAGATTTGATTCAAAAAAGACATTCTAGATGATGTGATTCTAATGTAGGAACTTTTTTTAATAGAAAAATTCCGGATTAAATGGATTTATAACGGAAAAAATAGAGGGTATTTCCATGCCCATATGAATGAGAAAACAAATGTTCTACAGTTCCAACATACTACTAGAGGATGTTTCATACACTAAAACAGATAAGTAGTTGGAAACTTTGATGATAACCACTTTACGAATCTTATTGTTTCTTCTACCCCTCCCATGGTAAGTGGCTACCTAAGTGTCTCCTATAATTGTTTCTGACTCTGTTACCTACTTGGTGTATAATGAATAGAATGAAATATTTAAATCATTTATAGATGATGAAGAAATTCATGAATTGGTATGGTCTATAAATCCTATTAGTACTCCATGTCTAGATTCTTTCTGGCTGCTATTCACAAGGCTTCCTAGGATCTTATGAAGAGAATTCTGCTCAGTGGGGTGCAAGATTTTTTCAGAGGGGGTAATCTTCCCATGTTCCATGTGATATTGAACTAGTGCGAGTTCCCAAGGTCAATTAACCCATTATTTGAACCATTGGTGACCTATTTTATAGTGTAGTGTTTCTTATATTGTCATGGTAGTCATTCTTAACTCAAGGGTTGGCCCTTTCCTTCTACGCTAGGTAGCTAAGGAACAACGTGGTTTTGTGAAAGGAATGGCAATTCATGGGGCTATTGTGTTGCTCCATTAAGTTATCAGGGACATAAAATTGAATAAATATAGTAGTAATGTGGAAATCCACCTTGATACAATCAAATCTCGTGATATATTTGAGTGGATATTTATCATGAGGGAACATTCGAGCATGGGGTTTTCAGATTTTGTAATCGATATTCTCTTTTGGATAATTCTCTCTCCATGGTTGGATAATTATTTCATGGGAAAAAATTTAGTTTTTTCAATGCATCCATAGGGTTGATATAGAGGGATATAATTTCCCCATTTCATATTATCTTAGCTCAATATATTATTAGTTGCTATCTGAATAATTTCATTATAGTGGGAAATGTTACCCCTACTGTAACAAATGTTTCTTTGGGAGTGTTTCTCATCTCATGTTTGCATATGATACTATAAAAATTATTAATGGTAGTAAAAGATCTATATATGGAGTGAATTAGGATCTTAATGCTTATTATTCCTAGAGTGGTCAAGTTGTTAACATTTAAAATAGTACCTTTTTTTCTACTAATAAATTCTTGGAGAGATGACCTAGGGATTTAGAAATCAGTCTTTCTATGCAAAAAAGGCACATTCCAAATGAGTTACATGGGTTCTCCGGTGCCCCCAACACATTCTCACTAGAAAATTATACATGGTTATTGATAAAATCATAAGGAATATTCATAATTGGATGAATATATTCTTTTCTTTTAGTGGTATAATGATGTTGGTCCACTCTGTTCTATTTTATATCCCCATGGATATTTTTTCCACTCTCTATGTACCAAAGAAATTGATTAATAACATTTAGTCCACTATGATATACTTATTATGGGATGATCACCTTCAAGGTAAATGTAATTGGGCTACCTATAACAAGCTAAACAAAATCCATTAAGGAAGGGGGAATCAACCGTATAAGTGTTTCGGGCACCATGAATGGTCCTCATGCCAAGCTCACATGAGACGTATTTGAGGTAAAAAAATTGGGGAAATCACCTGCAAAGAGATAATGGTATAGAGGGTAGATTTATCCAGATATATACCCTGTAAAATGAAAAAGTTGGTGAAGCCACATCATCCATTTCTTCCGCATCACTCCTGATGGTTAATTGGAAAAGAGAGAAAAACATTTCGGCATCAAAATAGATTAGGGAAAGTATTGGGATTCTAGAGCATCCCTAGTAAAAAAACTCACATTTCAGGAGGCCATTAAACACCCCATATTTATTCATTCCACTTTGGACACTAACAATAAATTCATATTTAATAGCGTTGTGATGACCAATGATGCAAATAAGTGTGTCTTCACTAGATATTGAAATAGTATGCTCTATATTAGAGACTTTGAAAAAAATTAAGTTTTTTCCACCTCTCAGGATCACTGGGGTGATATTCTATGGTGTAAGAACATCCCTTCCAAATCCATTTTCATCACGTGGCTTGTTAGGAATAATTATCTCCCTTCATGGAAACAATTTATAGGGAATGGTGATCCTTCTGTCCTCAAAATGAGTTTTCTATAGGGATTCATAATCTAAATCCATGGATCACATATTCTTCAATAGGGAATGGTTGAATGATTTAAAGAGTTATCTTAGAAAGATTACAGAATGTTATGACTTGGTATTCTCATCAGATTCCTTCATCCAAAAGTGGTCCCAGTAAATGAAAAGACCCAGTATAGAGAGAAAAGGCCGATCCATTGTTTTCAATGTTGGATGCTAGCATCATTTGTCATTAATTAATGATATATGGAATCGTCTTCTCTCAAATTCTACCATGGGTATCATCTTGAGAAGCAGGAATGTAATTTTAGATTTCAACTAGATAATCCAATACTTAGGGTATGAACTCTCTATCATTCCTCTTTTCCCCCTAAATTCTCGCCTTTTTCTAGTTTTTCAGATCCAGGAAAATGGATTAGAAAGAAACCGCATATTATGGGGAAAAAATGAACACACATGGTTCTTGTTGCACGGGTAAAATGAATGGGGGTAGAGTTATCGGAGATTCCAAGGGCTCAATTGTTTCTTCTTTTTCACTTTTCAATGGAAGTGGTGATTCCATACCAGGGAAATCCCTTTCCATTCAGTTAAGGATCTTTCTATACAAATACATGAGTATTTATATCAGGTAAATCAGGATTGATTCTCTCACAATATATATGGTCGTCTCATGTAAAGGCTTTATACCTTGGTCTACTAGATATTTCATCAGGAAATGATAGTTTATTTTAAAAACTCATATTCCCATACTTCGTAATTGGAGAGATGGGAACACTATGGATATTATATTACTTATAATGTATCTTAATGTGGCTGGCTTAATATTTTATCTAGTTTTGGATCTTTTCCCATGGAGGGTACAAACATTTTTTGGGATGATTTTCTTGGGATCCAATATGTTAGACCCCCTTAATTGTTCCTTTATATCCCCTTTATCCATTTATTCATTAATAGAAAAAAAATAATCGGTGACCATTGTAATGGATTAAGAGTTCTAACACATCTCTAGCTAGAGCGCTATCATATAATGTTTCACTTGCATTTCTAGTGGTAGAGGACCACGTCCTGTCTAAGATATCTTATATAAAGTACCCTAAGTTTCTTATTATTTTTAACAAAAAAGAAAAACCAATAAAAAAAATATTTTATTAAGCATTAAATGAACCACACTTTTTACAAAACATATAATCATTTAGAAAACCAAATAAATAATCAAGATTGTGTTTAAAAGATTCTATTTTTATTATTTTTATCATTTAAATTTACACATTTATGTATATACATATATCACAATGCACAAATTCATGTTTTCTCCAGTGAATTTGTACAGACATACACATATATGTATAATTATGTATTTTTGTTTAACCAGTATATATATATATATATATATATATATATATATATATATATATATTTGTGTGGTTATGTGTGTATCAAAAGTCATTTTAAAAACATATAACTTTTATAAACATTTTTAGGAAAAGAGATAAACCCACTATTAAAACCAAAACCTCTCTTAAAATATTTAACATATTAATTAATGGTTTTTGGGAATTTTACACAATTTTGGTGTGAAAGAATTAAATTATGATTTTAACAAACATTACATTACACAAAAGCCTTAAAACTTAATTGATAATCAATTCAAATAGGATTTCCACATCAAATAATATTTTAAAATAATTATTGTTGTAATTTAATATCCAAAAAAAATGATTAAATATACAATCAAGTAACACTCTATGATTTAAATACCCAAAAAGGGTTACATACCTGAAACATTATGTCTTTAAAAATGGTGGCACTATCCCTACATAAAAATGAATAAGACATTATAGAGAACTAATTGGGACCAAAAAATCAAGAAAAACCTAATTAAAATTGATCCAAAATGAAATAAAAAACTAAAACACAACCTATAATCAATGAAAATTCATCATATTTAGTTATCATAGCATACATAGGACTCAATCGGGGTTCCAAAACCATAGACACCAAGATTCAACCAATGTAACACACAAAATCTAGTTAGGCTTTGGCTGTGTCGTGTGAGCAGTGACACATCTGAAAAAAATGAAAATGGGACAATTGTTAATGTCTAAATAAATAATGATAACAAGGGGGATTCCAAAGATACGTTTGATATATGTTTTCTGAAACATTTTTTTTCAGTTAGCAAATTTATCCTAATTGTTTCTCCTATTAATTATTCATAATATGCCTCTAAAACTAGAAACAAAAAAATATAATATATTCAAAATTGAAGAATGGGAATCCCTTAGTATGTAATATTAACCTACAAATCGCACAATTGTTTTTAAAGCAAGTGGTTTTGTTAGTATATGAATGAACTTGTATAATTGAACTGGTTAATTTCAATTTTACACTAGTTAAAAAAACAAATTAATGGCCTAGTCCTTTTTAGGATATAATAATATGTATAAAATTTTAGAATACATTCAAAAATAATACATCTTAAATAATACAAGACTAACTCCTCCATTAAACCAAACATAACAACCCAAAGAAGTTCATGAAATCATTAAAACAGTAATAAAAATATACAATGCATTATTCCTATAAATATTGAAATTAAAAACAGATCCGTGGGACACATTGGTTTTGTATAGGCAAATGAACCTAAATAATTAGATAATTGCAACATAATAAATAATAATGTTAAAAATAATTAAATAGAATAAGAATAATCATGGATAACGATTCAATACCTAGCATCAAGGACAATATTTCTTCATTTGTTCATCTACTTTTCACGGGGAGATGGGTTAGGGATCCATGATTGATGGTGAAGGGGTAACGGTGATGGGGAAGGGTGAAAGATGAGGTAGATAAGTGGAGAGATAAAAAATAAGAGAATCATAGGTAGTAAAATTTCAAGAGAGAGAGGGTCTAGTTGCTTGTGCTCGAGCTCAGGGAGCTTTTGGGGAAGGGGAAAAAATGAGGACTCCAATTCATGGGGGTAGGGAATGAAGGGGGTCGGTGGTGTCAAATGCTAGAGAATCACAGTAGAGAGGGTGCTAGGGATTGATGGGATTATGGGGGATAGTTATGGGGGTGTCATATTTGGGGGGTTTTGGGGAAGAAGTTTCACATTTTAAAAAATTCAAATGTTTTAGTAGTGTTTTTTAAAAATCACATCAATTTTTTGTCAAATTTTTAGCATCAATTTCTTAAACCGCTTCAAATTGATGATTTTGTGGTATTGTATATTTATGTATTGTGATATTATATATTTAATTGTACATTTTTCATTCATGTGATACATGTATTTATCATGAACGTGGAAAGTAAGAATAATATATATATATATATTTATATATGATATATATTATTTATTTACCAAGAATAATTTTAATCATTTGTCACAATCCATTTTGATAGATTATAAGAATTGAATTAATTTATTGAAAACATTCATTTAATAATACCATAACAGTTAGAAATGTATCATATAAATTTGAGATTCCAATGATTTGGCTATATAATAGGATGTGATCATCTCATGTTGGGGTGTGCATGGTGTGATTTATATGAGCCTTTATTATACTATCTTCATGTCGAAACATCATTTATCTTTTTTGGTGATGGTAGAATCACCCCTTAAGATATGTGGTTTCGTAACATTACTAATGTCTATCCAATGGTTTGTGTACTTATTTAGGGGCAGGGTTCTTATGATCGCTACTCTTGATGATCTTAATAAATCTTTCTCTTTCACCAACAAAGAAGAATGTTATTATTGTACATGGTTTATAAGTACTCTGTTTCATGATTTTATTTAATCATTAATTCTTGAAGATATATATCCTATTTTTTGGGATTGTATTCCATTATATATGTATATATTATGGTTATAAGAAACCCATTGGTGGAATAAAATTATTTTTCTTCAATAATTATATGCATTACGATAAGTGTTTTTCGGTTAAAATGAAACAAAACATTTTCATGTAAATATAAAAATGTTATAAAACAATACATGATCATTTTAAAGGTAATATTTATTCAACCATATACAGTCTCGCTATATATGGGTAACCTCAGTGTTGACATAATGATTTTTTTTTGTAAAGGTGGTACCCTTATGTGCGCTGATGTATACAACTCTTGGTTATTTACCCTGACGAGCGACATTGTGTAATGGTGGATGTATTTTAACCCTTATGTGTTACCCTTAAGTATATGGTCTACATATGGTTAACCATGTTGTTACCTTTATGAAAATATGTTTTGTAAAGATAATACCCTTATGAAAATGGGTTTTTTAATGGTCATCATCTTTTTGACCTTATGTGTAGTTGTATTAGTGTTTTGTAAATGTATTAGATTTTTTCCATTAAGTATTAAATAAATTTTTCAAAATACCCTTACTTGAATAAGATGTTTAAAGGTTACACCTTTATATGAGGGAGCTTCATAATGGTCATCTTTGTATTAAATTTACACAATAGTGTTCAATTGGGCTACATATAGATTATTATTATGTTACCTATATATATGTCATTAAAAACATTAGATATGAATACATAGAGCATCTTTGTAAGGTTTATGTAGGATATGTTTGTTTCCTAAGGGTAATATAAAATTATATAAAAATCAAATATATGAAATGTTTTTAATGGTTTATAAGTTTTTTATAAATCATAATAAAAGGTATTTTTGGATATTCAATTTTTTGGTATTTTTAAAATTATTTAATTATTTATGAATTTTATGTAATCAATTAAATAAATTATTAGGAAAAGTTTCCCAAATATTAAAGGTTAAATATTGTAAAATATGTTTTAAAAACTATATAGAAATTAATTTGATCTAGAAATAAAGAATTTATTTATAATTCATGAGACATATTATATAAAGGGTAATAAATTATGAAATTATGATAAAATATAAGGATCTTATATTTAACTCGTTAATTATTTATAGCTTATTAATTTAAAATTCTTTGCATTAAAGGGTATATTTATAGAACATTATTTTAGCCACATAAAAAAGTATTTTCATGAAATATATGATCAAGGTTTAAATAATAAATATTGATATGATAGTTTGAATATGTAAAATGTTTACATAATATTAATTTGATTATAAATACTTTATAATTCATGTAATATCATATATTTAAAAAGGAAATTCCATATAATTATATGTATGAAGGGGTTAATATTGATATGAATATAGAAATTAATATTCCTGATAAATTATAGATTTTTAATAATTAGTGTTTATTTGTGAGTTTTTCATAAATTTCAAAAAATTCAAATAATAAATAATTTGTTTATTTGTTTGTTAATTTTTTTATATTAATGTACAGTATGTTTTTCAGGAAATGTGAATATTTTTTGGCCATTTAAAGGATAAATTTATTATAGGATATAGCTTTTCATACCATCCTAGGTTTTATATTGTAAGATTGAGTTTTCATCTATGTTGACCTCGATTTTTATTTTTCATTATGAGCTAGAGTATAATTGTTTTCCATAGTATGTGCATATAAGATGTTAGAGTTCATTAGGAATTGAATTATATATTTAGAAAAGTCTCCATAGGTATATAGTATTTTGGTTTCAACACCTACTATCCTATAGGATTAACATATCTATGAATGTGAATGGTGTTGTCTATATATCACTTCAGGCTTACTCATGTTGATTTTTTCAATATCATATAACTCAATTAATTCACATGAAGCATTCACATACAATTTTTATATGAGAAATTTGGATATGTTTGAATATAAATTATGTCTATTTTTGAGGATTAAAATAGACTTGTGGGTTTTATAAAGAGTTACATATTAATTTGGTGGTTAGAATAGGGATTCAAAAACTAAACCATTAGAAGAAAGAACAAAAAAATGGATATAAAACCGGAGAATAAAATTATTACATGGGAAGAAAACATGATGGATCAGTATTAATTGATTTATAAACATTCATCCCAAAATAACCTTCTGCGTCATATTCCAAATAATTCATAATTATAATAATATATCATGTGAATGGAAATTCCACCAAATGACACTAGATTAAATAAATACATTTAATTAAAAAGGAATAGAAATTCCATATTCAAGCTAATTAAAATACTTAACAATTGATTCTGATATTTAAAACATTTCATAAAATATGGTATTTTATTTAGCACATGAAAAGACGTGGAAACCAATGATATAATAACCCTATAAAACGTTATCATGGGTCTATGGGTATATCACATCATGGTTTAATTAATTTAACAAATGAAGATACATTCTAAAAAATCTCACATAAATATATAATGTGTGGATCATTATAAAATACAATGAAAACACATAAAAATTTAAACAAAATTTCTAAACCACCTACCGTAGGTCAGTGGATGACCACTCATCCAGTCTCATCCTATGATTAGAAGAATAATGGAAGATATCACAAAAAAAGTCAAATGCCTTGAAAATAGGAAAAAATGATCTTGAACCTAAAATTTCACAAGATATGAGAAGATGAAATTTGATATGGTGTTAGAAGATTATATAGATTACCGAGAGGGATCCAACACTTATGATGGAGATGAAAATGGAGATCGGGTGGAGAAGTTATCATGATCCCTAATGATGTGGGAGGGAGAGAACACAGGGGGAGAATTGGTGTTGCACACAAGAAATTAGAAACAAATAGGTGGGGGAGGATCTAATTATTTAATGTAATATGATAATTTACCCTCTTTTTAAGGGGCCACATGTTTTTGGTACTTGGTTGGCCAAACCGTACACCAATCATCCTTTCTCCACTATCCAAGAATACCCCTTGCATGATCTTTGTGCATGGTGTGACTAACAATTCACAAGTCATGAAAAAATCCACTATCAAGACATCTACAACACATACATGGGAATATGGACTAGCACACATTGTTTTAGACAAAATGCGCATACTATTTCTATTTAATGGGTACCCGAAAAGCTGAGTCGTACAATTAGCATTAACCATGTTTCTCTCTATCCTATCCAAATTTTTTAAATTTCATTCTATGTAAAATACCTAGATAATCCCAATACCATCCTATGGAAATAGGGAACCCTCATTAGGATAAAATAATGAATTTAAATAGGAAAAACAATTATCTGTACCTTTTAAAATAATCAGGTCATTACAACCTCCCATACTTAAGGAAACCTATCCCTGAGTTAGGCTTATAAGGGTAATGAGGGATCATATGTGATCCAACCATTGATCATGTATATTGAATTCCCAATCCTACCTCTCAACCTATACTCATTTGTTCTACCATAGCACTCTTACTAATAGAAATTACCTTCCTCAAGGTGTCTCCACACTCTGATCCACAATACATAGTGGGTACTCATAAAAGGAAGAATCATCATGAAACTCTCCCTCCTCATGTTGTAACACATGAATAGGTTCTGGATAATACCATTTGAGTTGATATATGTAAAAAAATATTACATTGACCAAAATCTATGAGGATGTTCTATATGTTGATCCACATGGCTGATTCACCCGAAAACCATAAAGGGTCCAACGAATCGATTCAAAATCATACCCTACTTATGAATCCATCAATGGAAAACCTATAAAAAGGCCACAAAATAAATAGGCCATCGATGGTAATTTTCATAATATTCCTTCCTAAACTGAGCTGTCAACAAACACTTTCTAATTTGCAAGACCAACTCTAATGTCTCGTGGATAAGGCATTTTCCAGGAAAAATTACCTCCCTTACCTCTAACCAACATAGTGGTGACTAGAGTTTCCTACCATATAAGTCATAATAAGGATCCATCTAGATGGTTTTCTCAATGCTATAGTTATTGGTTAACTCAAGTAGTGGTATGTTTTTTTCCCATGAAACCCAAATGCCGAGGACGGATGCATGGAGCATGTCCTCTAAAACCTGTCTAATCATTGGTTTGATGGTGATAATATGTTCTCAAAAGAACCTATGTAGCCAAATATATCAACAATCCCTACAATAACCATGATGTGAGGTTAGAGTACATTTTAGATATGATAGAATTAGGACCTACATGAGGATGTATATTCTTAATAACATGTATCCTACCTAGCTCGCCTACTATGAATATCACCCTGACAGGTAATAAGTGTGTGATCTTTGAAAAATAATAAACAACAACCCAGAATGTATCATTTTCTCAAGGTGATCTAGGAAAACGTATCATGAAGTACATATAGATATCATCCCATTTCAACTCAGTAATGGACAATGTCTGTATAATTAATGATTGCCACTGGTGTTATTCCTTCACCTGATGATAGGTGGAACACCAATTAATAAATCCATCTATATCCCATTTCATAGAAATATTCCAATACCGGTGATGTAGGTCATGATAAATAGTTTTGAAATTAGGTTGTTCCTCGAAATTTGAGGAATGAAATCCCCATATCAGTCGTCTCATATGTCCGTTTTGATCTATGAATTATCATGTATGTGAAAGATCTCATCCTCATCCATGGAACAAACATAAGACAAATCTTTATTTGAGATGATCTCCCTTAGGATTAGGCCCTCAGGATATGAAATTGGCTATATTATTTACCCACTCTAGAAGGGTTGAGTTCACTACTAAGGTTTTGAGTAATTTCTGACTGTGATCCTCTTGAGCCTCAACATCCATCTCAAAAACTAAAGCCATAAGCTACCACTAACCGCTGACCTCCATAATACACTTCATCTTTTTATTCTAGCTCAGAGCATTGGCTAATGCGTTGCATTTACCAAGCGTGCAGAAAAACTCGAAATTGAAGCCATGTAGGTATTCAACCCTATTGTACTACCTAATATTCGCATCATGCTGCATATAGATATACTTGAGGATTTTTCGATCATTTAATACTATAATATTCACCCCACCCCATGAAAACAGTGTCTCTAACAGTGTAAATGAAGGAAAAATATATGTAGCTCAAGGTCATGCCTCAGGTAACTCTAATTTTGAGGCCTCAACTGAAAAGACCAATAAACTCTGAATTTATTATTTTTTATCATAAATACTTATAACTTGATACCATATGCATCATAGAAAACTATATAACTCAGGTATGGATCTAGAAGAATTAGGATCAACACTGAATTCAACATTCCCTTCAACTCTTGAGAGGCTCTTTAATAAGCTTCTAACCATATTAATATCACACACTTTTTAGTTAGTTTAATAATAGGGGCTATTAGGATTGATAAATCATTACTGAAGAATATATAATACAATGTTATCCTCAATTAAATCCACATATCTAAGATGTTATTGGGCTTCTCTTAGGAAACTACAGCTCTCACCTTCATTGGGTCTGATGGTACTCTATTCACTGAGATTATATAACCTAGGAAGTTCAATTTTCCAATAAAAAAATATTATTTAGTTATATCTATATAAATATGGTTCCCTCTCAGTTTATTCTTTATAATATCATGATGCTGGGAATGGTTGTGTGGAGAGTAAGAATACACTAAAATGGATTACCCATACTAACATGAATGAATCCAGATATGTGTTGAATGCCCGATTCTTTAGAGCCATAAAGACAACTGTCATGTTCATGATACTGAATGACTTTACTAGGTAATCATAAATTCCATACCTATTACTGAATTATTTATATGGTTTGTTTAAATACCTGAAATGTACCCGATGATAGCCCTAACTCCGATCAATCTTTGAAAACACACTCTATCAATAGATATGATCAAAGATGTCAACTATTTGAAGAAATTGATATTTTGTCATTATCGTATGTTTTTAAAAAAACCATTAATCCATGTAGAGCCTGATGTACCATGAACCTTCATAGAAAAAATGAATATTGAACCTCATGAAGAAGTGTTAGGGTTTATTCAACTGACTGTCTCTAGATACTCCAAATACCTTATGATCACTAGAAACATTGTATGTACCATCCTATATAGATTAATGTATACTTATACCACTCTAGGAACTAACTCAGTGGTGAATTTTACCTATCTAACTAACGTTATACTAGAAAATTCTTTAGGGAAGTTGTCTTTAAAAAATCCACCACAAGAGGGAAAATAGTATGTCATATCCACTGATCACCCAATATTAATTATCTGATCTATATTGTAACTAAACCTAGACCCTGATTTTCAGGTCATTATAAAGACGTATGGATATCCCATTCACCCTTATGAACATGTATAGTACCCACTTGGGATATAAATTTCACCCTTTATTAATAATAGTCAATATGATCTTGTTAGTAATCTTATTATACCATCTCGATAATTATGCCAAACTCATTCACATCGTGGAAAAAGAGAGTCCAGCCAAAAATATATCTTTATATCTCTAGGGGAAAATTATTACATTGGAAAACACAATCAAATTAAATATCAAATGAGGTATAGAGTTTTATCACACCATAAAATTATTCTATTTTGAGGCCTAGGATCTCATTAATTTCCACACATATAAATTTTTTTGATGCACATTTGTCAAATAAAGAAGGAAAGAGAGTATATGATACTACAATAAAACCTCATAAAGAAGATGGTTTGACCCTATTCCCTCTAACATATGTTGTATTACATGTAACAAGACCGTACCAGGTCTATGAATCACAACAATATTTCCCTAAGATGGCCCACTCTCCTGGCATTGTATGCCCTAAGTATGATTCCCTCTACCATTACCACTTCCTCGAACTAAGTGGTTGATGGGATTATAGATTCCTACCTAGAGAGATTCAACAATCCCTACTCTAAAACATGCAGTATGTGTAGATCCTTTATTGATAGGTACTAGTGGAAATGTCCTATAGAAGCACTGGATATTCTCAATCCTACTACATCTTCTACATTCAACCAGGTCTCACAAGCACTGGGGTTTCTTGTGTCTCAGCATCCTACACCTGTGACATATATATAATATTAAATATGATTTTCTTGACTTCTACTACCCCCATTAGAAGCAACGAGATTATGCTTCCTTTTTCTAGTAGAACCACTAGTAGGTATGTGTGGTAAAAATTCCAAGATCGCACCACCAACTTCCCTTAAATTCCACTCAGTAATGTGGGAATGTTTGATTATCCCATAAATATTGGCCAACTGAAAAAAAAAATTGACCTAAATTCGCAATTTGTAAACTAGTCCATCCTCAAATATCCTCACAGTCTTCAGATCATCAACAGATAATGTAATTGGAGTGTGTTATAGTATTGTAAAATGGGTAGAATACTCCATTATAGACATGTCTCCCTTCTATATGTTTATGAATTATCTGGACAGATCATATCTCAATGTATTTGGAAATAATTAATCATATAAGACTATCATGAAGTCCATACATACCATGTCTTGATGTCGGTCTACTTGTGTAATGACATGCCACCATCTCTTGTTAGAACTGCATAGCATATAAGCGTCGATATTGTAATTACATTTTAAAGAGATACCAAAATTTTCAAATATAGAGGGCACAAACTAAAACCATAACACTATAGCATCAGTTCCTTCATCCCCAAATAAGTTAGGAATAGGTTTCTATATAAAAACCTAAGTCAAATCTACCATAGTCAAGGAAAGTCGAGTAACTTCTTTCATATAATTCATCATACATATAAAACCCTCTCGAATCATTGTGTCATTTACCATATCTAGAATAGAAGTTGGTGTTGTAGGCAGACGTATATGAGGTATCACTGGCGGCTCAGGTCCCACCATATTTGGAAAATGGTTGTTACTACCTTATTTGCATTCATCCCAAGGTTGTTCTAGTGTCATGATTATACGATGCCAAATGCATGCCTCTAAAGATAATTTATAGTTCAAAAGGACACAAATATATAATAGGATATTGCATATTCTTCATATAGGAAAATATACACCTCACTTCCTACTCCTAAATATTGGTCTTGATGACTACGATAAACCATAATAGGCCATAATAACATAATAGGCACTCACAACGACAAACTATTAAGGCCGATCGTTGGTCTAGGTCTCGTATCATAGTAGAAGTTATGATATATGGAGTTCCAATTACGCAGTATGGAGGAAAACACATTTTACATTGAAATTTGAATCCTCATTTAATGGTAACCATTTCATTCAAAATATATAAATTTATATAAGATTAAACACTTCATATATATATACATATAGTTCATTCTCCAGTTAAATTCATCTACAATTCTAAATTTATAAAAGTCATACTCCTCATAAATTTTAATTAGAAAATTATTTAACTACAACCTAACTATTAAACCCACTATCTGGATGTAATAGTTCGTAATAAATTATTTGATTACACAAATCACCATTCCCGATTTATATGTGTACTATATCCATATATAATATTTGGTATTCTAGTAACCCAATCTACTATTTATATTTCTATCCATAGAACCATTAGGTTAAGAACCCACAACATGGTATAATTGGTCAATTAAGGTTTTCTTATCAATCTATGCTGGAAAACATAGACTGATGTAAGAACTTTAATTAGTCCAATTATTCACCTCTATTATAAAAATAATCACAATTATATATATAATAACCAAGGCACAATCTATATGTATCAGGAAATGAAGTAGAATGTAAATATATTATTGACAAATGCATGGAATATTAGCCCTGATGTTTCTATAATGATAAATGATATGCAATTTAAATTCCTTATCATGCTAAGAAAATGTTAATATATAATAAATTGGGAAATATTTAGAATTATGACCTCATTAATCATGTGGGCCACCCAATGGTGTGAAAAAGACATCTATAATAGGCGTAATAAAATAACAGCAATAACCCATCCCAGGTAATTTGTGTTTCCCCTATACGTGAGTTTTCTACTCCTATGAATAAGCTCACTAAAATTTCCATTACATTCTAGTATCTTTTCTAATATAAAACTATAAGACAAAAGTAAAAAATAATATATTATATCACATTGTAATGTCCCGACCTAGGAGTCACTCTAATGGTGCCCCATTGTTGGTCTGTCATAAGGCCTTAACCACACCTCCCCATATTTTTTAGAGGCTACTGAATACGAGTGAGGGTCCAATGAGGTATAGAGGGGAGAATATAATCACATATTAGAGAGGAACAATGGTAATAATATAGATATATATAAATATAAGAAGCATATTATACCATATGGAACAGTAAAAACAAGTATAATAATCAAATTCATAAGAATAAACAACCAAGTAACTATAATAAATACCCAAATCCATATTCTAAGTCATATATATTGATGTAATGTCATTCCGATATACAAAAAGTTGTATAAGGGGTTATAAATTATATGTGTATACAATTTTATATACAAAAATACAAAAGGTCAAAAATAAAACTCCACTAGCCCCACGATAATACACTCGGTACTCTCCTCCCATTCTCCATGACATAAGAGGAATGAGTCATGTATTTGTGAAAAGGTTATTTCCCTAATCTATACCTGAAGTAATGATGTCTACTCAGGTCCCAAATGCGGCCTGATTAATTGTGAGGTAAACTCAGTATTACTCCACCAAAAGTTTTTATAAATATTCCAATTATTGTAAATTGCATAGAAGTGTACATGTATAATGAATAATTGATAATCTTGAAATAAATATCAGTTTTATCATGTTCTAGAAGGATGCATGTATCACCCTAACTACTTTCACATAGGCCAAAATATGTTTGGTCAATCACTATATATATTAATAATATATATATAATATGTATAATTGTACATAGACACTATATGTATGGGTATCTATATGAATATACAAGGATATTAAGTCCTATATGCACTTGGGGCACAACTTAGGCATTCGTAACTAGTCTGACGAGCCAAGGGTCTTTAAAATAGTAATAGACTAGAATTTACTATGAATGTGTGATTTCATGATCATAAAATTAGAAGGTCATTCTCAACACACAAAATAATGGAATGTGGAACATCATGCCCATCACCTAAATAAATATAAATCCCTTAAGACACCCTTCCCATCAACCAAAGTACATGAGTGTGAAACTCCATTATCAACAGAACCCTTGAACAATTTTCACATGACAATATCAACGGTATACTCATAATAATATCAAAAATTAAGGATCACCTCTATTTATGTTATAAACATTCATCCCAACTAACCATGGGAGACAAATTTCATATAATACATATTTATAAAAAATATAACATGTTGTGTGGTCATTCCACCCATTCTATTAGACTAAATCAATTCATTTAATTACAATTTTATGAATATTCTAATTTAAAGCTAATCCAAACACTTTTTTGGTTCTTGGTTCATTTAAAAATTTTCATAAAATATGGATTTTAATTTACCATACCCAAAGGGGAGGCAGTGAATGAGTATGAAAAATACTTATAATTTATCATTGATATATGGGTATATTACAGCATGGTTTAATGAATTTAACAATGAAATATTCATTCTAAAGCATCAAAAATAAATCTAAAACATGTGTCACATTATTAAATACTATGAAAACACTGAAACGTTAATGTAAATTTTAAATACCACATACATTATGCCTATGGACCAAAACTCATCCATTCTTGGCCTTTGATTCGATGAAGAACAGATGAAATATCGAAAATATTTAAATGTGCTAAAAATATTATAATTTATATTTCACAAAAATTGGACAAGAGATGGGAAAATAAACTATAATATAAATCATGAGGATTAGAGAGATTACCGAAAGGGATCTAACACTTATGATGGATGTGAAAAAGGAGATCAGACGAAGGATTTATCAAGAAGATAATGATGTAAGAGTGATATATCATGGGTGGATAAAGGGAGATGCACACTGGAAATTGGAAAGATATATGCGGATGAAGGATTTAATGAATTAAGAAGAAAAATGTTAATTTACCCTCATTTTATAGGGGTGCACAGTTTGGCTACATGGTTGCCCAACACATGAACCAACCACGATTCCTCCACTATCCAAGATCCCCCCCCCTTTGGCTAGGCACACAATTTGACTCATCATAGACAAGCAATTAAACAAGACACAGTCAAAAACTCTAAAACACATTCATGTTCATGTAGCCTGTCTTGCATAGTTGCTAACAGACTATGCAGCCTCTTATTTTGCACTAGGTTCCCCAAACTATTAAGTCACATGCTTATCACTAACTATGAGACTAAGTCTGCATTCCCAATTTATAGAAATCCAAGCTATAAACAATCCCAAAACACTTCTAAATCATTACTAAGGTCACAAGGGACCCTCATTAAGAGGAAAATAATAAGTTAAATGATTAAAACAATTTTTATCTTTATAAAAATCTGGGTTGTTAGATATTCCTTCTAAATAAAATCATATCAAGACCACAATCATACATCCAGGTAGTTACTTACAATAGTCAGGTTCCCCTAGATTATCTTTTTTATGTATGGAACGTAATAAGTGACATTTGATTTTCCTATTGGGTAGTTTCATTGAATAGACGGGTACCCCTAGAAGGTTCATGGATAGATTTTTTTGGTGTTCACGATGTCTTACACTAGTTGGATGTCCCTAACCAATATGATACAATAGAAATAGAGTTAAGTTATTATATATGATGTATTTGGATAATGATTTATTTTCTCAACTATCCAGGAGTCACAAATATTGTTATTTGGATGATTACATAGTCAACTAACTAAACAGTTAGATGAATTCCCTAAAAGACTCATTATTTAGTTAAATATGTATCTTTGATCACTCAACGGATATGATGTATGGGGTCATCAATTTTTTTGGGAGAACCATCAATAAAATTCCATGATTAAAAGATATAAGACTTGTTATTAATTTGATAAAAGGGTTTTATTAGATAAATTCATCATCATCATAAAACAATTCTTATTAATAATCATTTGAATAAGAAAAAAAGAATGAAACTATAAAGACTGAATCTTATGAATAGTTTTTAGGAAAGAGGAACTTTTTATATGTTAGAACAGTTCCTTACTATGTAATCAATTATTGAAATTGATCAAAAAATAAATAAATATACTTATTAAAGAATTTAATTAGTCATTTAAAATACAAACACACCTTATTATAAGGAACTTTAGTCATATATACTGAATATGATGGGTATGTTAATGATATAGAATATTATAGAATTTTTTTTGGAGAGACTGAATATATATTATTATCTTTATTCTAGTCAACTAATTCATTCTTATTTCATCTATGGAAATATTTTTACATGATAAGTGATTTTAAGAAAATTTTAGGTGTTATTTTTAAAGTTTTGAGAATAAATGAATTATAAATGTGATGGTTAGATTACTATATTGTGTTGATAGTATGAATAAGTGAGGTTAAAACTAGAAGAATAAGGTTAGTTGGTAACTCCAACAATATTTCTTCAAGAATCCCGATATGTTTATTTGAATCTATGAGGTATTATCAATAAGTATTAATTATTCAATATGGAGGGATTATATAGAATAACTAAATGGGTTTTATAACTCAATGTAATTTCAATTGTGGTCATTAAGTTTATTTAAATTCAATCTTTAATTTTGAAAGGTATGTGATTCTAAATATATATTTCACAAATTTTTTAAAAAATATAGGCATTCAAAATCAAATGAAGAATGGATTTATCTTGCAGTTTATACTCATGATATAAAGTAAATAGATACTATATATAGGATGTTAATGTAATGAATTTTATTTTTCGCCAATGAATATTAGTTAAATATGTTTTTCTTCATATCATTTATCTTATGTGATAACATAATTATTTCTATTAAAAATAGTTTTTGTGCAGAAGTATGAGATGTTGAACGAAATACACTTGTTTTATGATTAATCAATTTTTATGTTATAATAATATAAGAACATATAGATAAAATATTTTATCCAAAATAAAAGTATATATCCATGTATTTATCAAAATATATGGTAATATGTTCCGAGCACCAATTGGTGGTATATTTTAATAAATTATTCACATCAAATAAGAATTTTCCGATCATATATAATAACATATATAATATGGAATCATAAAAATTTGTTTCATATTCCTACATAAAAAAATAGATTTTCTAAAATAAAAAGTTATTTTTATTGAGTCATAGAATGATATTATGAATTTAATATGATTTATAAGGGTCTAGAGGTAGTATGTTTGAAATTAGATAAATTCAATGTTTACAAATAAAACATTGTACAATATTTAGTTTATGTAAATATTTACTTTATACCCTGAAGTGTTAGTGAATGGAACTAACACAATCTTTGTAATCACTGAGAGGGTGAGGGTTTATTTGTGATATTTTATTTTTACATTTTTTTATAAAACAACCTTACCCTCTTATTAAAAAAGATGCAGCTTTTTTGAAAACTTGATAAAGATCACATTTAATAGGAACATAAGAATTTAAAGGGATCACTACTCAGTATGTGTATCTAGTTCTTGGCATATTTTTAAAGAAAAAAATACCACCCATACCACTACATAACTACCTTTTTCATGTGGATATAAAACATAGGAAATATCCTTACACTTATGATGCTTTATAGTAAAAATAACAGTGAATGTGCTTCGTATACATATAATATGTAATTATTTTTTTTGAGGAAATTAGAAATATTCAACAAATGGTTCAGTATGTTTTCACTATGTTTCTTGTACTTTATAACCATTTTCTCTTCTTAAAAAATATTACTCATAACATTCTTCCCTAGTAGTAGGAAATAAAATCCTCCCTGAAATTCAATAAATATCTAATTTCCATTCACTGTTTATCCAATTTTTTCTATCTAATTTGACAAACATTAAAAATTTTCTACATCCTGACATTCCATTTTCAATACCATTTTATATTTATTTTTTATAATCGATGAGTTTATGTTTCACAAATCAAAAAACCACTACTCATTACAAACTTTTTCTTCTTCATCCATGAGAGTCCTTGATTTAAAACTTCTTAATCAAACTTTGTATTTTAAAATTTAATCATTTATATTAATACAATTTTTTTTATCACTTCATCTTTTTCACATGTGAATAGTTGATCTTTAAAATTGTATAACCATCCTCTTTATATAATTCCACATTAAGTGAAATTTTAGGGAACTACAATTTCTTTTCATTATAAATGAAAAATCAAATTTAACAAAACATACTAAAAAATAATTTTCATGGATGATTATCAAATCTTTTAGAAAATTATTTAATATGCTCCCAAATTCTAGAATACACAAACTCAAACAAACTTTCATTAACCTTATAAATCATCACGGATCTCCCTCTATGGTATTTGTAGCATTAAAAAATTGATACCACAATAGTAAATTTTATATCATTAGGAAAATTTAATAAATAACTTTTCAACTAGTAAACTGTAACACCCATAAAAGTTTTTCAAAAAAACCATGTTGAAAATGTTTTCCATGATGAACCTATGTCTGATTAGAATATCCATCCTATGAGAATATCCATATTAGTATTTCCCATAAAAACATTATAACAAATTCTCAAAATTATATCTTAAATATTTTCTCTATAAGATTCAATTCATCAAAAAAAATTCAACACATGAACAATGTTCATATGATGAACTTCATCTCATGGGAATTTATCCTATTTGTAAATATCTAATGAAACTATTCAAAAAAATTAATTTTATACATCATAAAAGTTTCATATAAAATGTTTTTTAGATGATATTTTTCTAATTGGATTTCATGCACTTCTATTTCTGAGCTGCATCCATTGTAACATCCATAACATTCCTATAATCTAAAAAAACAAAAATCTTCATGGATTGAAATATTTCATCCAATTTAAATTCTCCCCCTTTTTCATAATAAAATTTAAATCCCATTACACAAAAGTTGAAAAAATTTCATATTATAATACATGTGGTATTAGGAACATAAGAATTGAAAATAAATCCATGATTTTTTTTCATAGAAAACTTTTTCTCATGATTTTGTAAAGACAAGTTAATCATTTAGATATTTTCTTAATCTAAGAAATATTCATGAGGTAAACATTGTGTGATGATATTTGTCTATAAATATTATAATATTCCCAAATTATTTGAAATATTAACAAAATATAATAATTTATTTTCGTCCAAAAAAAGCAAAAAATTCTTAAAAGATTTCACGGTAACTCAAAAATACTTCAAAAAATGACTTAAAATATCATGGCTCCAACAATATCCCATTTTGGAATTTTTTCCATCCAAGAAATATAATTCATTGCAACTTTTTTACTTATAAAATGGATTACTTATCCTAAAATTATTTTTCTATGTGTGTGATCTCTATGTAGGAATCTAGAATCATTGAAAAAATATACATGTTGTCCATAAGTAGTTATTTGAAAAACAGTCTTAAAAAAATTATAATAAAGGATTCAAAAATGCATAAATTATTCCTATAAGAACACTTTTTTTCTATATTAACTTCAAAAAAAAATTAAAAATAGTTCACATATTCTAAAATCATTGATTATCCATTTTAAAAACTCACTCTAAGCACATACATTCCTTAAAAGGTTAAGAACATTTACATTGATAGATTTATGTTCTAATCAATCCGCCCACTTAAAAACACCATCCAAAGTGCTTGATGTGATGGAGGTTGAACACCCGTTATCAACTTCATCTTTTGAAATAATTCATTTTGAAAGGGTTTTTTAAAAATTATTGTAACTTTCACCACTATAGAATAAAACAATATATTTCAATAATTTTTCTCCACATTCTCATTGATGAAGTTATCTTACAGATCAAAGTTCTTTGAATGAGAATGCTGCACTGGTTGTTTAGTGATTTTAAAAATCTATAATTATCACAATCTATGAGAAGGGGAGAATCATATCAACAAATAATCCTTTGAACAATTTCTTCATCAACATAAGATTTATTACATCTGGAGTGGTAGAAACATACTCAACATCTTCTATATGGATATTTACGATTTTTTTATATTATGAAATCTAGCACTTATTTCTTTTACTAAATAAATCCATCGTATGGATATTTTTATTCATCTACTATAACTAACAAATTTTCATCTTTATATCCAAATAAGTAAATCTTTCATGCACATTCATATTTTAGTCGAAAATTAGTTGTTCCTTTGATATATATTATAATTATTTTTTATCCAAATGATGATATTATTTAGATTTAAAATTATTTCTATAAAAGACTTTAAGAAAATAAACTATATCTACCCTTGAAGTAGGTAGATATAGTAAAATTTCAACCAACTTTTTTATAATTTTAAAATCTACATCCCTTCCTTCACCATCTTTTTACAATTTTTTCCCATTGAAATTTGAATGGAATATAATTTTGATTCATCCATGTCAAACCTTATTATATTATTTTGTAGCATAAATTTATTTAGATGAGAAAATATATTTCTTCCTTTGTGAGATATTTAATCAAATAAAGTATTTAATTTCTCCCAACATTTAGATCCTAAAAATATACTTCATCTACTTAGAAAACATATGGAAAATTTCTTCAATATTCCCTGAAAATATGATGTCATCAAAAATAAACAACCACAATTATGGAAACCAATTGATTTTATTTTATGTATAGGTCACTACCAACTCTTACTATCATGATGTTCAACATTCAAACAAAGTATTGAATTTGAATACCAATATCTTAAATATTACTTAAACCTTTACAAAACCTTTTTTTAACATGCATAAAAAACATTAATATTTCCTTCTCATTAATCCACATAGTTTTTCAATATAAATATTTTCATTAAGCTCTCCATTAATAAATGTTGACATAATAACCATCTAAAAAATTTTATTTCATTTTTGTGTAGTAATACTAAGAATTTTTTGGATAACTTATAATATGTCCATTGGTGAAAATGTTTCACCAATAGTGATGCGTGTAAAATTTAGAGTGAACCATACAAACAAGTTGTTCCTTGTTTCTTATAACTTTATCTTTTTTATTATAATTGATTTTGAACACCATCTTTATGCCAATAATAATTTCATTGTTCATTTTGGGTCTAAGTTCTCAAGTATTGTTCTTTTGAATTAGTTATATCTATTTATTGGTTGTTTCAATCTATTCTTGTTGTTCCATAGCTTCACCAACATCTTTTGGATCAACATCTAAATATATGAAAGTATGTGAAACTATAATTGATTTTTTCCAATTTTGAATTTTTTTTCATTGATCTCCAATGATGCTATAATCTTCTAATTACTTTCTTGGCCTAGGATGAGGTGAAAATAATTGTTCTTAATCACTTGAGATAGCTGAGTCGGAATATTCATCATGACTAGCTTCAACATTGTTAGTATCATTAAGAACATTTTCATGTTTATTGACTGGAACAACCTTTTCTTCCATTTATTCCTTATCATCAATTGGTCAATAAAAATTCTGATTAGATAGATTAAGAAATTTAAATCTTTCAAATAAGCCATATTTAATGTTTCTTTAATATAAAGATTATATCCTCTACCATTATATGGTTATCCAATAAAGATTCCATTGAAACATATGTGATCAAAAATCCAAATATTTTCACTCATTACTTTTATAATGAAGGGACTACTGAACACCCTTAGGTGCTTCAAACATAGTGCTAATTCATAATAAACCTCATATATATTCATATGATATTTTTTCTTATAGAAACATAAATTAAGAACAGAAATTATTTATTTGATAGAAAGACTCTATAAATAGTTATATGTATCATGTTCGGTTAAAAAATTCCATACCCTCTCCACCAAACATATAATTATTATTTTAATAACTCCATTATTTTTTGGTGTTCACGATGCACAAAATATATGGAAAATTATATGTTCTTCAATATTCTATATAAAATTTCCACTTTAATATTTTCAACCATTATCATTTTGAATTTTCTTTATGAAACATGCACACATATTTTCACAGATTTCCTAAAAAATTATAAAATATTTGCTGGATCTGGTTTATAGTTTAGAAACATAATAGTTGTAATAACAATAAATTTATTAGTAAAATAGTTAAATTACTTATATCTATGTGATAATTCTTTAATCATGGGATCACATATATCATAATTTATCAACTCCAAATTATGGATTGAACGTATCTTAACTTTCCTATATTCTATGATTATCATCATACCATTCTAGAAAATACACCAATATAATTATAATTATATTTTAATATTATCAATATCATGAATAATTTCTCTATTTTATGCTTGATAACCTACATATGACACATATTCCCCATGCTTTTATTCCAAAATATATTCTTTTTTCCATCATGCTTAGATTAAATGACCTTTTTGAATCCCTATATTGAAAAATGTTTCCCTTTTTTCATTGGCCTATCAAAAAAATACCAACTTCATTACTGTTCACAAAAAAATATGTTATTTAATAATAATAAATTTATTACCTTCATCAAAAAATTTAATACAATTTACAAGCTATGTTTCATCCCTTTAATAAAAAATTATTGATTACATTTTAACTGTAATTCCCAATCAATAGTAACTCCAAATCCTTTGATTATGAGTGGCTTGTAGTCAAAAAATATCAATGTACCTTATTTAAAATATTTCAATTTTTCATCAACAACAAGTCTCTTATCATATGTGAAGAACACTCACTATAAAAAATTGATGGTCAATCTTCTTTATATCCATGAGAGTAGTTTCAATAACTAAGACTAATTTCCTTACATTTTTATTTCTTCTCTCATGGATTTTAAAATTTATTCTTCACATTATCTTTGTCCCATTTTCTATTTTGAGTAGGATAACTCCTCATCAAACAATTACTATAAATTTTTATCAAACCAATATAATGTCATTTATTATTACAAAACATATATGTTTTATGCAACCACACTTCCACTAATAACCATATAAATCACATCCCAAATTGTATCATTTTTACTAATTGGAATTCTATTTCTATTTTACACGTACTTCCATACTCTCCACGTTGCTATATTTTAGTGCACGCCAAATTTTTTAACCTACTAATATTTTCTTCTTAATCTTATTTTTATTCTCAACATTAAAAAAATTTCCTATAGTAGAAAATTTTACATTATAAAATATTGCCTTGGAATCTTATGGTTCTCTGGATCTTCTTTTTTTTACTTCATGCATGGTTTTCATAACTTCTATTTCCATATAGAAATATTTATTCTCATATAATCTTTAGAATAAAACATTTATTGATACTTATTAGTTTCAAAATTATCAAAAATTTCAGAAACTTCTATAATGGAGTTGGGGATATTTGTAATTTTTTCAATAGAATAAAAAGTTTTTTTTGAATAAAGGGATATCTCATTATGATGCCCTAACCCCAATATTCCTGGATTTGATTCCATAATTTATTATATTGTAATAGATACAATATTAAAATATCAAGGGACTGAACAACTTAATAGTTTTGTAAAAAAAAATTCATACATGATATCCATATTACATTTTGAAAGGAAAATAAATCCTAACAAAAATAAAATTCCAGCATCCTTTAAAGTCATTTAAAGGATTCCACTTCATAACCTGGAGAACGAAAACAAAAAGGAGGAGCTCAAATGATCATTACGAGTATGTAAAGTGGTTTATATAATGAATCATGGAGAATAATTATCATGGAAAAGTAAACAATTCAGCACACATGTCATGTAAATATCTCGATAAAGAATAATCAATATGGCATTGTAGATAACTAAATCATCTTTCATTTACATAATAAAATTAGAATGATATGACTCCATAGATATATCAAAGAAAAATTATCAAGGATACCAATAATAATTTTTTTTTATTAAATTAAATTCTTAATTATTGAATATTATTTTTCCCAAGAACAAGCTAACATTACTATAAATATTTATTCTAAAAAATTTTTAAACTATTATAATTTGGAAAACCGATTTGTCTCATTAGACTATATAAGCATTGAGGGGATTGCATTAACCAATCTGCAACCCATGTAGTGCATCTCCACCTCATTCCTAATATATAAAATTAATGACTGAATTAATTAAATACATAACTTAGCAAATATTCAAATTGAATAAATGATAGGGGTTTCTCAACAATTCCCCAGTTAATCAATTAATAGTCAAAGTGAACATCATATATAAAAATGGTATACAGTTTCGGAAGTAAAAATATCCCATGAATAAGAATATGGATATTTAAATTAAATTTGATTTATAATAAATAGTATCATGAGAAAGTAATTTTTTCATTATAGAGTGAAAAATCACAAAATAAAGTGATTTTTAAAA
Organism: Viscum album; assembly: GCA_963277665.1. Taxonomy (NCBI): domain Eukaryota; kingdom Viridiplantae; phylum Streptophyta; class Magnoliopsida; order Santalales; family Viscaceae; genus Viscum; species Viscum album. Next base: position 839,423,843 of record OY728147.1, on the reverse strand, counting down.
AGATAACATTTACTACATGGTAATTTTCAAGTCAAAACTCTTTGGATGAAATAATTCAAAATAAGACATTAAATAACATGAAGAAAAAACTTTTTAATTTTTTAATATATCCAAATATTCATTATATATAACACAAAAAATAATTACGTTTTGAATATTATATTTATCTAACAGATATAAAAAGTGAGATGAAAATCCCTTACATTATCTTGTATTTTTTGTTGTTTTTAACCTCCTAAATAGTGGTTTAATGATTACGTTTTAAAAAAAGTTAATAAATTATACTGGAACCATAATCATATTTATAATATCATATATGATCTTCTTTGGATATTTTATTACCCTTTAGATAATAATCATTCACCATTTTCACTTTATCAGACGTTATTTGCCTTATTTTCCTAGAATGTTTTGACTTGTTATTTATTGTTCTTATTAAATCGATCATGATTTAAAAATATAAATAATTTAATCCCTGATATAATTATCATATATATTATTTATATATATGTATTTATAAAATCCATAATATTTTTATATTGTAAATAAAATGCACCATTCATGGATACGGTAGGCTGTATGTACACTTGAACAATACTTCCATTTCATTATCGTATTAAAAGAATGAAATGAAAATTATATATATACATATATATTATGATTAATTTATCCTATTTATTCCATTTATATCACATATTATTTTTAAAAATAATATTTAATAAATTCCATGTATATCATGAATTAATTACATCTCATTGAGTAGGCGGTAGTCTGCACATCAAAAAACAATGTTATCATATTCCCAAAAAATGGAACGTGTGATGTTATGTGTTATATAAGAATTATATAAGTATAAATAAATTATAAATATCATATAGATCATATAAAAAGTACAAATACATCATTATTATAACCATGAATGGTGAATCAAAAAAATGAATGACATTAATTCGTGAGGCGGTAGTCTACCGTAAAAACAAATGATGATTGTGTATCCCATTTGATGGATGTGTGTGAAAGTTTATGTATAAATATTATCATAATGTAATAAAATTATATTTAATATACTTTAGTTTTTATATAATCATGGAATAAGAATAAATCAATGGTTTTAGAAAGATATAAAACAAAAGTGGTTATTGAAGAATGTTACCTCATTTTTTGCTATGTCTTTTTAGTTTATTTCATAAGAATTCTTCGATTGGATTTTCTGAAAAATGGAGGAATCTTGGATTATGGGAGTCAATTTATTAAACTATTTTTGAATTTATTTGATGATCTATACATATAAATGAGGTGTGAGGAGGTGAGTGGTGTTCCCTTTTATTATTGAGGTAAGGATCACTTTTGGGAACTCTCAAAACATTAAATTTATATAGTTTAAAATTCAATTAAAACAGGATCCAAAGAAAGTTATTTATGATATAATATTATTATGAGTAAAAATCATTTCAAAAAATCATTTTTATACAGGTCTAGGTCACATTATTACTCTATAATTACAAAAAAACCATAAATGATTCATAGATGAAATTTTCATCCTTATACAAATAATTATTCATACTTTTTTTATTTTATGAATTTTGTATAATTTTATAAAATATTTTTTATTTTCAAATATCATTAATGTCAATTCTGATACTCCTCATTTCTTGTTTTTTTAAAAATATTGTATCTATAAGAATACACAGAAACAAAACATTTAATAAACTCATAAATTGTATATGTACTCTATTAAATTATTTTATGACATTAATTATGTCATATTATATTTAATTTAACATTTTAAATATCATTTTTATGATATTTTCATTAATTAAGCAAATATTGCACCATCCTTATGTAAACCATTAGGGTAATTATTTAATTCATAAACATGAAAAATAAATTATCATAAAGAATATAAACATTTTAGATTCAAAATTAATATTTATATTTGATGTTAAATTATGAATAATAGTATATAAAAAATATAACACTTATTAAAAACATGAGATTGAAATATTCGACTTTCCTTAGAATAAAATACTATAAAATCCGTAATATATTCCATGTGGCTCTGAGAGACAATAAAATAATATCACTAAAAATTTTGGGAAACAATTACCCATCTAATAAAATTAAGTATAGTGTTAGGGTAATTTTATAATACTTATAATATTATTTTTACCCTTAATGACCTAATTTACCCTTAACGGGGGTTATTAAAAGAAATATAAAAATTACTAACAATATTTTACAGAAAAAAAACTATTTACTAAAGAGATAACATATGATTCCAAAAATTGAATCCTGTTTTTAACATTAAAAAAAATAATTTTATAAAATTAGTTTAAAATTAATCGCATTGACAGAATAAGAGAACATGTTTTTAATGTGAAAGTGATCAAAAGATTTAAATGTTTTTATATACAAATTCGACGTGAAATTGATTCCAATAACAAAAATTAGATTTAATTAGAAAAAATTGATCTATTTATTCATTAAAATCAATAAAAATATAATTTAACAATAATTTATTTAGACAAAATGGTTTTTTTCAATTAAAATGCAATATTTTTTCACTATTCATCATAACATGAATCATATAAAAAATTACCATAATTTAAATAAAATTTAATTTCGATATAATTATCTAAAATAATAATACTATTTTGTAAAATATAATTTATAAATTTTCCAAAAAATATATTTAAATCGGGTCTTCCATTAAAAGATGGAAAACTGTTTTTTTAGAAAAACAAATATTTCTTTTATACATAAATTTTGATTTATTCTTATATATAGTCTATTAAACGCATAAAGTGAATTTAAAAAATTATATTGAATATTATATATATATATATCATCAATATATTCCAACAATAATGATTTGTTTACTTATTAGTATAAAACACGCTTGTGCACATTTATATAGTTTTTCAGAAAAATATTACCTTTTATTTTAAAAAATGTTTCAAATTGATTTATAATTAGTTGGTAAAAGAATTATATATATATATATATTTAACCAAAATTTTAATAATTTATTTAAAGCTATTCCAAACCGCCAACCTAACGTCTAGTTTTAAAATAATAATATTTACCTTTATATTTTCGTTCTTTTAAGCTCTATGTTTTGTGAAATGTAAGCTTTATAAAATATTAACTTTAAAAAGTGACATTATTCAAAATATTGGGGAGTTACATTCTCCCCAACTTCACTAAATTTCATCCTCATGATTTGAAATTACACTTTTAAAATCAAAGGTTGATACTTGAAAATTTCATTTCCAGAAATCCACATCATAAATAGGGTCAATCAAACATTCCCTTAATAATAGGGAATGGAAAATAAGAAGGGTACAAAAAATTAGCCTTTTGAATAGAATTACATAAGTGGAAATTTAAAAATGAGACCTGGAAGAGAATTAAAACCATCAATTTATGATAGAGAGTGTAAGAGAACATTGTCATAAAACATTCTACTATCATAAAATCATATATTTATGATAGGTTATAGAAGCCATTGTTTTCTAAGTAAAAAAATTTAATAAATAGAATATTCATTCAAAATTCCTTTTCTATAGTTGAGGGATGATTTTACAATCAAAAATTAACTTGAAAAAATAAAATTACTTGGTTTCATTCCATGTTATAAGAATGGTATTATACTTTGGTTATGCTTCGATTTATTTTCACATTGTCTTTTACACCAGGAAGTTGATATTTAAGTTTTATTTTTCATACCTGAATGACTTTAATTAATCATAAGATCCACTAATCATTCCTTCAACCATTAAATATTTACTGAAACCAAAATTTTTATCACATATTATCCAATAAAATATTCTTTAAAAACTAACAATAATATTCAAATTTCAACTTAAACTATTCTAACCATAAGAATAATCCAAAATAATTCTATCTAAATTCACAGTTCAAAATTGTCTCTAAAATTTTAAAATCATTCATGACGTAATATTCTCTAATTAATGTAATTTTTCAGTTAATGTCACATACAAAATATTTGATCACCATGAAACCCATAGGGAAAACATTAATTCTTCTAAATCCATGATGAATAAGTATTCATGCACAAATATTATATGTCTCGTGATTCTAATAAACATACCACCATAGATGATAAGATTCATGAATCCAAAATCAAAATAATAATAATCATTGTACATAATTCTGAAACCATTAACTATTTTTCATCACCTAATTCCTTAATACTCACTTCCCTTCATTTTTCCATTATATTATCATTATCATCAACAGTATAACCATTACGTGTATTGTATTTTTTATTATAACTATTTACCCAAACCCAATGAACAATCTAAGAAACACCATTCATAGTGACATAGTCCTGAAGAATCATTTATAAAATGTCTAAATCCTTACATCCATTTTCTCAATATAAGATTCAATTGGTTTAACCTAGGTTATAAATTTTAATTACAGTATATATATGGGTTTTTATACTATATATAGACTAATCATGAAAGTCATTAATATTTTTTTATTCCATAATCTATGTTTTCCTAAATCTTGTTTCCAAGGTGTCTACTACTCTTTCTCTAATACCAACGGTAATGCCTGAACCCCGGAAATCCCAAAGCTGGTGCCTTAATTTTTATATCTTCATAGATACAAGATTCAAGTACCATGTTAACAAACATTTTAGTAATTTTGGAAAACTATATTATTTACATGGTTCCTAGATTACATTGGGAAATGAAAATAAAGCATAGTGGAAATAAAATGTCATCATCCTTGAAACTAATTCAAAGGATTACACATCATAACGAAAAGAAAGGAAACAAAAATAAGGATGAAAAAATTTCTTATTAATTTTAACTACAACATAATAAACAATTAATCTTGATGAATAATCATCATGGAATGGTAAATAACAGGGAACACATTCCATAGAAGTATCCCTACAAGGCATTATCAACATGGCACAATAGATAACTGAAACACTTGTCATTTAATAAACAAACTATGAATGAAATGAATCAATATAAATGTAAATGAAAAAATATAATGGATAATAGTAATATCTTAATTCCCAATAAATCAAATACTTAATTTTGGGATGTTATGTTTTATGGGAACGTGATACCTTTACCATCAATATTTATTCTCAAGACAGTTTAAACTATTCTAATTTAGCCAACTGATTCATCGCATGGGACTACTAACGTGTAGAGGGGATTTCATTAACTGGTCCCCAACCCATATAGTTCATGTCCACATCATTCCACACATATTAAATAAAATATTTAATTAGTTATCAACATTCCTTATTAAATATCCATATTGTATAAAAGATACATATTTTTCAATAATTCTCCAATTAATAAAATTACAATCAATGTGAACACCAAGGGTAAAATTGGTTTAAAGTTTAGCCGAAAATAATATCCATTTCATAAAAAAATTTATATTTAATATAAATATAATTTACAAGAAAAATGATCATAATGAAGTGATTTTTTGAATATAAAGTTAACAATAACAAAATAAAGTGTTATGGCAAAGATAAATTTTACCACATTGTAATTTAAATGTCAAAACTCATTTAATGAGATAATTAAATATTAAACCATAAATAACATGAAAAAAGGTTTCATGAAATGATATAAAAATATATTTATTAGATAAATGAGACAAAATAATTATGTGTGGAATATGACATTTATCTCAAAGATGTAAAAAGTGATATCAAAATCACTTACCTTGTCCTTCTTTTTCATTATATTGTCATTAACTACATGTAAAGTTGTTTAAAAAAAGATCCAAAATTAAAATATAACCATAATAATATTTATAATATCATATAAAAACTTCTTAGTATATCTTATTTCCCAGTTGATATAACCTATCATCATTTTCACTTTTTCTTACGTTATTGGCTTAATTTTTCTAGTATGTTTTGAATAGTTATTTTTTGTTATTATTACAGAGATCTTGATTTAATTATAACTAGAATATAAACCATTATTTATTTATCATATATATTTAGTATATATTTATTTATAAAAATACATAACATTTGGATATAGGAAATGATATGCACCTTTAATGGAGTTGGTATGCCGTACGTACAGAAGAACACTAATTCCATTTTTTTGTTGTATTAAAATAATGAAATAAAAATGAGATATATATATATATATAAGATAATTTTAGTATTATATTTAAGTCATATATGTATCATTATTTTTTTAAAATTACCCTCAATACTTTCCATTTATAACATGAACAAATCACATCACTTTGAGTATGCGGTAGTCCACACGTAAAACACAATGTTATCGTATTCCCAAAAAATGGAACGTATGAAGTTATGTGTATTATAATAAATATAGAAGCATAAATACATTATAAATATAATATATATCATATATATGCTATAAATAAATCATTATTCCAATCTTGAAAGTGGTAACGAAGAACAAATGATATCAGTTTGTAAGGCGGTAGTACACCGTACACACGAATGATGATTGTGTATCCCTTTTGATGGATGTCTATGAAATTATACATATAAATTAGTGACAAAAAATATAATTATATTTAAGACACTTAACTTATTATATAATCATGGAATAATATTAATTTAATGGTTTGAGGATAAAATAAATTGAATGTGATCGTTGAAAAATGTTACCTCGTTTTTTGGTAACTACTTTTGGATTATACAAAAAGACTTCCTTAGTTGGACTTATTTCCAAAGGGATGCTTCTAAGATGAAGGTAGGGAAGTTGGGAGAATATGTTTTCAGTTTTTCATGAAATATAATGCTCAAAGTTGTCTGAGTAAGTGATGTAGGATGTTACCTTTTATAATTGAGGTACGATGCACATTTAGGAAATATCAAAATATTAAATTAATATAAATTAGTTTTCAATACCAAATAGATAAAAAGTGAGATTTTAAAAATATTACTTGATTATTGGTTAAAATAATCTCATAAAATATTTTTTACTAGTTTATTTCAAATTATTATATTATCTTTTGGCTTTAACCCATAATTAAACATTTTAACTCTTATCATGACAACTTGGCTATTTACACTTTAAGGGTAATATAGTTACTATAATATTCCTAGAAAACTATAAATGATTCATGGATTAAATTATAAACATCATCCCAATTATATTGGTGAATTTTATTCTTTTATGAATTTAGTTTATTTTAATAAAATATTATTTATTTTACAATATCATTAATGGAAATTTTGACATTATTCATTACAATACATTTTAAAAATATTATTACTACAAGATTAATTATAACAAAGACATTTAATATAATCATAATATTTCTAATTAATTTATAAAATTCTTTGATGACATTAATTATTTCAATGTATACATATTTTAATATTTTTAATATCATTTATTTTATATTTCCGTTAATTAAACAATTACTGCATCATCAGTATGTAAGTCATTAAGGTAAATATTTATTTTCTAAATTTATTTGAACAAAATTTTCTTATTGAAGATAAAAAAATTTATATTTAAATTTAATATTTATATTCAATGTTATCTTTTGAATAACCATAAATAAAAAATGTAACACTTATTAATAATATAAGTATGGCATATTTTAATTTCCTAAGACAAAAATACTATAAAAGCCATGAAGATATACATATGGATCTAAGAGGAAATTAGATAGGTCCAATGATGATTTTGGTTGAAAATAACTCAAAAAATAATATTAGGACATGTTTTAGGGTAATATTATAATACTTTTAATATTATTTTTACCCTCAATTACCTAATTTACCCTTAACAGTGGTAATTAAAATCAATAATAAAGTTATTATTCATATAGATCAAAAATGAAAGTGCAATATTTACTAGATTTATACCTTGTGATTGGAAATGTAAAATCCATTTTCAAAAATTCAAAACACATAATTGGATAATATTAATTTAGAGTTATCCTCGTTGAAAGAACGAGAGAATGAGTTTTTAATGTGAAAATGTTCAAAAGATTGAAAATATTTTATATCCAAATTTAATGTGAAAATTATTCCAATGGAATATATTATATTAAATTATAAACAAATTATCTATTAATACTTAAAAATTTAATTTTACACTATAAATTGAAATTAAATATTTTATCACTATTGATCAGAACAAGAAACATATCAGATAAATAAAAAAAGTTCAAACAAAAATAAATTTCAATATTAATCTTGAAAATTAAATGTTATTTTTTAAAATTTATTTTATAATTTTTTCAAAACTAGAATTAAAACAAGAGTGTCATCTAACCACCTTTTTAGAAAACTACTTTTTTTATGCATAAAATTGGACATGAACTTATATCATGCCTATAAAACACATAAGATAAATTTTAAATGTTATATTGAATATATATATATATATATATAATAAATATAGTCTAATAATAATTATTTTTTATATATTGGTATAAAATTCAATTATTCACATGTAAACAGTTTTTCTGAAAAAAACATTTCCTTTTATTTTAAAAAGGGTTTTAAATTCATTTATAATTAATTTCTAAAATAATTATATATTCAAGTGTAAAATGTATTTTTATAAATTAGATAAAAGTTTTAAAATACCCAACATAAATGTTTGTGTTAAAATATTAATATTTAAGAGTATATCACAGATCATTTGAGATCTATGTTGTGAGAAATATATGCTTTCGAAATGATTAACATTGAAAAAAGACATACCAAAAGATGTAGTAATGTTACACTCTAAATCCATAACATTCAAAATTTCTTCATTAATTATATTCATGGTCTTCTTTTCATCATCCAACTTCTTTATATTATCAATATTTTCTAGTAACCATGCTTTTCCTATAAGAAAATAAGGTTTATTTTTTACTAAAATATTTCCCTTTTGTTTCTTATTAATCTCTCTTTCAGGACTAATAATTTTCCTAATAATTTTTTTTGAACTCTAACATTCTCTTAATATCCGTGTACATTTATTCTTCTTCTAGACTAAAAATTTCATCACTGGTGAATTTATAATCCTGCACTATTTCAATTAAAAATATCACAATATCATCATCACTAAAGTGTTTAGCCTATTTTTTCAATGTCATCATCTTCATCACACGTTGAAAAATCGTTTTCTCTCTTATATTTATAGAACATATTATTATTTCCCCTAGAATAATACTTGGATTTTTCTTCCTTATTCATAAGGGGTCTTCTTGACTTTCTATCATATTAATTACATTATTCATCTTCCTTTCGATGTGGAAAATATGTAGCAATGTTCCTAATTATTATGAATTCAAATAATTTAATTGGAAAATTTCCATTAAACAATTATATTCCTCTATTCACCCATTAAAAAAACATAAATTCATCAAAATTTCACTTACATCTATTTCGGTATAAGTGTCACTAACTTATTCTTATTTGAAATCTTTATTTGATAGTCCATTTTGATCAGATTTGAATGAAATTTCTATGTCATCTTTTTCGTTATTCATCATAACTTTTTCCCTCTCCATTTCATAATTCAAGAGATTATTATGTATATTTTACAGAGATAAAATTTCAGGATCTCTATCTTCCAATGATGAAACATTTGAATCAAATTTATCAGAAATAATTTCTAAGATCATTTCAACAATTGTTGAATCTTCAAAATTTTCACCATGTCATCTTATGGTGCTTAAAATGTCATTCACTGATTTAATGTAATCACCAAAATATTCATAATGGAAAATTTTAAAATCTTTAAACTTCAACATATATAATTTTACCTTTACGTTCACCCTTTTGAATTTAATTCCTAGATAGTTTTCAGTTTATCCTATATACCTTTATCCATTTCAACTACATTAACTCTATCAAAAATGAATTTATAGAATTTGGAATGAAAAACATTTCTATATAACTCATAATTCTCCAAATTATTCTTATTAGTGGTTATAATGGGAAAATTCTCAACATAAGGAGGAAATCCATCTGTATGAGCTTTGAGAACTTCATAAACAAGGAAAAAATTTAATTTATCATTATACAATTCCATATATGATTTTAATTTCCAAATAAATTAGGTATCAAATTATTTTTTATATAATTATAAACATAAGTAGAAACTTTTCATTCCATTAAACATTAAGTAAGAGTTTATAAAGGTAACCATCCCTCTGATCCACCTGAAATGAAATAATAATATTTTTTTGATCAGTTAGATCAGTTGGGGTGAACTAGTGATATTTTCTCATAATTTATTTCTTATCAAACAACCTTATCTACCTAATAAAGTGTTATAAATTTTTTTAATATAATAAAATTTCAAAAGAACCTAAAAATTTATAGTGTTCAATACTCAGTAATAGTAGATTTTCCTTTGTATGGTTTGGAAATAATCTAATACCACACAATATACAATAAAAAATATATTATATATGTTTAAAGAAAGTATATAATAATCTTAAACTTATGATTCACCATGATCAAAATAATAGTTCATGTTCTTTCCATGAAGATAAGATGTAACATTAATTTTTTCAGAACATTAGAAACCCTCAACAATAGATTTAGTATGCTTTCTATTTGATTTTTATAAATTCATCACTTTTTATCTTATTTAAAAATATTATTATTCTATTTCTTTTCAAATATTAGAAATTAACATCCTCCTAAGAATTAATTATAAAACATCCATCCATTCAGTGTTCTTCTTATTTTTCAATCCAAAAAGTATATATAGTTCCTTTAATTGTTCATCTTATTCCACCTAATATTAAGGTTTTTCAAACTATGATTTCTTGTTTCCTATAATTAAAAAACTCTAACCATTAACTGATTCTTCTTTTTTAACCAATATATTACTTGTTTTGTATATTCAAACTCAAGAATTGGATTTTAAACATCCACCAAGTATCTATGCATGAAAGAAATTCTAAATCACATCATATCATTACACACATGAACCATACACCTTTTGAGTTGTATAGTCATCCGCTTTATATTGCAACAATTGAATGTAAATAGACATGAAATCAAAAATATTTTCCCATTTAATAAAAAATCAAATTTTTTAACACCCACCTGGATTCTTCTCAATGATTCTGGATAATTGTGGAAGATTATATCAAGTTACAACACCAATAAACTTCAAAAAATTATTTAGTCTCTGTGAAAATAAAGGAACTCCCTTATATGAAAATTTCAACTTCAAATAATTGGTAAACCAACGGCCTATATTAAATGATTATAAAAAATTCCAAAATAACTTTTGAACTGATAAAACATTACACCACTGAACATCTATTTAGTTATAAACATTGTTTACAAAACATCTATATAGTGAATCTCCATCTACTGAGAATCTATGTTTGGTTATAATATTCATCTAATTATTAAAAAAAATAATAGAATATTCTTGGGATTATTTATTAGAAAATTTATCTATTTTATTCCTCACATCAAAAAATGTTGACAAATTACCAATTTTCATATGATGATCTTCATCTCATGGGATGTAATCCAATTTGGGCTTTATTTGGTGAGACTCCTCAACATCATTTCTTTTCCACATCACTAAAATTTTTTTTTGAATCATTTGTCTGTATAATTTGATTTGATTTATCCAATTGGATTTCATCTTATTCTATTTCTGATCAGAATCCCTTTTAACTTTAAAAACTTTCAACTCATCAAAAAAATCAAAAAAAATTAGAATCAAATTTATTCATAAAAATAATTCTCTTCACCGTTTTACATATGAAAAATTAAAAAAAATTATAATTAAGAAATAAATAGAAGATATCCAAATAATAATGTTATTATGAACATATGATTAGTAAATAATAACCCAATTTTATTTTACTAAAATATTTTCATGATGACTTTTTAAGAAAACTATAAACATTCAACAGTTTTTTAATCTTAGAAATTATTGTATGGTAAATTTATCTGATGAATGTTTTAAAGAAATTTTTTTTCATTCAACAAATATTAATAAACATTCATGATTTATATTTGAATAATAAAAGAAAAAACTTATAAAATTTATCATAGAAACATCCAATAACATCAAAACTTCTTCATCCCAACAGTTTGGATGTGGGACAACATCGAAAAAATTGAAATAGTCACATTTAGTTATATTGAGAAAGTGAATATCACTATTATCGAAATTATTTTAGAATTAATTGATTCAAGTGATTCTTTACATAATTTCCAAAAATGTGTTGGATATGTGACAATAAATAAATATAAATATTTATATTTATTAATCAAGATAAATTGAATTATACTTTGTATCCAAAAATATTTTTAGGATATAATAGTATTGAAAAATAAAATAGTTACATTTAATTAATATTATAAAGTGAACATCACTATTATTGAATCTTATTTACAAATTGAAATTCACTTTTTTTTCTAAAAGGTTTATAAAATCATGGTAAAATGTTTGTGGTTACATATTCTAACCAAAATTAAGTGCATATTAATTTATCCTAAAAGTGTTTATGATATGATAAAAAAATATAGATATAATTAGTTACCATAACAAGTGAACATCATTATTACCAAAAGGTATATACCTAATGAAACAAAAATTATATTACTTTGTATCATAAAAAGGTTTAGGGTATTATGTTAATGATAAATGTAAATAGTTTCATGAGTTACTGTAATAAAGTGGATATCACTTTAACCTAAAAGTGTCTAGAATGTGATGGTAAAGTGATAATGTAAAAAGTTAAAATAGATACAAAATATTTCAAGGAAAAATTCTGATAGAAAGGGTTCGATGGATGATAATGATGATTTATAAAGAGTTATATGTAGAAAAATGAAGAAAATATTATTAAATTTTTTGTTATATAGTTATGAAGTCTAGATATATGTTCAAATATTTAAACTTATTGAATATGATTCCTAAGTATCACCATTATTAAAAAAATATTATTTCATTAATTTACTCACAATGATGTTATTGGTAGTATTTTAACAGATGGTCACCCTAGGATGTCATGGGAATTATATAAGGATATAATTTTCAAAAACATTTCTACAAGAATAATGTGAACGTCATGTAAAATATCTTAAGATATTTTTTACAATAGTTATAAACATATCTTGAAATTATAATAAGGTAAACATTTAGGTATCATTCATTCTTGTGTGCTAAAACATTAATTTACATGAATGGTCAAATGATTAATATCCCCTCAAAGTACTACATTGAATTTTTCCTAACCAATAGTCATCATATATTATAAAGAGTTGTGATGATATTGAAAGGTTGGATTGAATAGATTATTATATCTATTACCAAGGTTTATGTATGAGATATAAATAATATATTATCGAGTTAATAATTAGATACTTATTACATGGACTGATCTACTGAATTATATCTCACATAATGTAATATAATCATTGATATAATTAAAGGTGTCTTCTTATTATGAATCCTTATAATCTGACATTTGCAAGATACCTAATATGAAAATAATCATACTTTGATACACTACTTATATAAGTAGAGTTTTGATCATATCTAATTAAGGGGTGGTTGGTATGTTGTTTATCATGTCATTAGTTGGAGTTTAACCAAGATGGAATTTTTTCACTTGTATGAAATGTTAAAGAAACATGACCTTAATTGAAATAAACTAAGGAAATTCCGGGCTATGACTAATTTGTTTCCAATGATGTTTCAAATTACTAGGATAAGTGAAATGTGATGTTCTTATTTGATAGATTAATGGTTTGTGATGCATTCACCATCTTGGTCAAACCTTTTCTCTAAATGAAGACATTATGAGATGGTAATACTATATTAAAATGTTCCATATCTAATGGTTACTTGAAGACAAAGATAGTGGTATTATATAATATTTATATGATGTATATGATACATATTATAGTGGAAATTTTCATATTGGGATATGATTATTTTTGATGGAGATCACACTAAACACTTTAATAGCTTTAGTTTCTCTAATTATTTTCTAGAGAACTCTCTTTTCCTCCATCTACAAAATTGGGATTTCATAATTGTTCTCTATTCTGCTAAGGCCCTTAGGATTACATAGATAGGCCCATGGATAAGGATTAAAATTTTGGAATTTTTTTTCAAAATTAATATAGTTTGATGAAAACTCATATCCAAAATAGTTTGGATGGATTCATAAGTATTTTAGAAGTTTTTCTTCATGTACTTATCAGATTTTAGTGACAGTGTTAGATAGTTTATTGTGCACTAAAATGTACATTCATGTGATGCATGTATATATTAATATTATGCATAATATATATATATATGATATTATATTATATGTATAATTTACAGTTAATACATGCATGTGGTGTAGTTATTTCTCATACATGTGGTGCATAAGAATAATATATATAAATATATAAATATAAATGATATATATATATATATAATTTATTTTCCCAGAATGGTTTTAATAATCATTTAAAATAAATTATTATGTAATTAATAATTTAAATTTATTTATTGAAATTTCTAATTAATAACACCCCAATAGTTCAAAACACATCATTTGAATTTGAGATACCCTAGAATTTAGTTATATAAAAGGATGTGATCCTCTCTTATTAGGTGTGTGTGTTGTGATGTGTGTGAGATTTTTTTATTTAATATTCCTTATAAATCCATGTTTATCACTTTAGAGAAGGCCTCCCCTTTGGATATTGTGTATCCAGACATTATGAATGTGGATCCAATGGCCTATGTACACCCATGGTGGAAGAGTGATTACGTTAACTACACTTCATGATCTCTATAAATAATTCTCCGTCATTAACAAAAAAAGGTAATTATGATACATCTTAATCCATGAAGATATATCTTATATATTTTAGGTTATATTTCACTATATATGTTCATATTATTATCAAAATAAACCTATTAAGATAGGATATATATCATTCATTATTGATTCAATGATGAACATTTTTGGAAAATATGGAATCATGTGTCAATAATGAACATACCTATAGGTAAGGACCTACTATATATAATTTCTATAATCATCATGAATGTATATTTTTTATTCTCATTATTGACATATTTTCATCACTAACTAATATGAGTATAATTTAAAAAAATTATTATTTAAAATTTTGAAATGTTGTTTCGTTCGTTGATAAATGTATTTGTAAACTAAGGATTGGGTGGTAGAACTACACCAATACCCATACCATCTCTCAGCTCAGTTCGTGATCCAAATTCAATTTTTCATGTGACTTCAGATCTACCCGATATTAGATCAAAAGGGGTGGATAGGGATCTTAGAAGCTACACACCCCTCATTATCCCCCAATCTCTCTATTCTTCTCATATCTCTTCATGCATCATGAAAAAAATATTCAATACCCTTTTACGATGTTTGAATATTCTATATATGTTGAGTGGTCAAATGGAGAGTGCATCATTACAGAATTGATATGGTGGGATCAAACATTGTGTGGTAGGGGAGGTTTATGGTGAGTTCGATGTGATGGTGTGATGAATAGAATGGTGGTCTTACTACACAATAGTTGGTGGTCGGTGGTGGCTAAGTAGGAGATTGATGAGGTTATCATTTAGGGGTAATAGTAAGGGTTTGAATATATTTGTTAGATCAACTAGAGAGCAATGGTTATTATTTCTACCACGTTGTATAATGGAAGCATATAGGTGGTGGGTTCATCCCTTCAGAAAGAAAATATCGGCACTACCCTATAATAGGTTGGGAAATGTTGGTTGAACATGATGTATTCTTTAAATAATAAACTAGATGAGTTCCTATTGTGGGTGGGTAAACTATAATGAACTAAAACTCGGGGTGTGTGGATCGATGTGTCAATCAGCCTCTACCCAAGAAATCTAAGGGATATGTGGGATGACCTGTAGGATAGCCTCCCCCACTAAGTGGCCTGACCATTTTTTCATGTAGGTTTCGAATCATGTTTTAGGTCCCATTTAACCCGACCAACTCAATGCACTATTTATGTCATTTCTTATTCATGTTGGGTGTTATCCCCATATTTTAATTTCTATATTGCATGTCTTGGGTGGGTACCTTTTGTCCCATTATGTTCCATATTTATTATTTTCTCACCATTACACATATGTGCCAAAATTGGACCAATGATTAATCTATCCTTATAGATTTTCCATATAGAATTTAATGATTCAATCATATTCCCCATTGAAGACAATTTATGGTGTATTTTTATTATGTTATTTTCTTAACTCTAATTAATCAATTACCTGGTTTGGGTGAGATAATTAGATTAGACATGGGGGGTTGGAAATCGCATATCAATATACTGAGGATAGAGAGTGGGTCCCTCACATTCTTTATGGACTTCAATACTCCTCTACAAACACATAGTATTGGTCCTCTTTTATAATCATAGAATAGGTTACTAAATTGATAGTTCTTTCCATGATAATTAATGGGTTATCCAAATGAATCATGGTGCAAGGAAATCCATGCAGATGGAGAAAAAAATCCTCCATATTTAGATTTGGTATGATGACAACCCATTTTTTAATTCACCATAGTTTTTGATTTATTACTTAAAGGTTTACATAATACAATTCCAAAATATCTTTAAGACCAGTGTCTCTTCAAAATTAGGTATGTAGCATAATAACATGAAGCATGAGTATAATAAAATTATTTAACAACTCCACAACATTCCATTAAAATTATATTTATCTCCTAAAGCTTCTTGGCCTAACCTGGAGAGGTACATAAGAATGGGGTGAGATATAAATCTCAACAATGGAACTATCAAATAATAACATAAGCTAATGTAGTTCATGTAAATCATGAGGATTATCAAGGTAACATAATTGGGAAGAAAATAAAAAATGTGAAACTCAAAGCATGATATGACATGAAAACATAATAGAATCATGGGAATGTGGGAATAAAATAAGTCATTGAATCATAAACATAAGTCAAGGATAACGTTCAATATATCAAAACGTAGTGTTCTTATAATAACCTCCATTGCACAATACATGGTATCTCAGGAGATAAAAACGTTACCAAATGAATTTGTGGCCTATTTAATTTTAGGCCCTCATGTTACATTTGTGTCATATACATGAATAAGTGTTCCACATATATCATTAAACAGAAGACACTACTAAAAATGGTCATTATGAGTGCTGTTATTTATCACTCCTAGGAGAAAACAATGATAAATAGAACATTTTTCAGCAATTTAATTTTAGTACTGATAAAGGCTGGCATTTTTCAGTTTTTTGTTTTTGACACTGATAATGGGTACCCCTTATCAGTGCATTATTTTTTGTGCTGATAAATATTTATTTCATCAATGCATTTTCAGGGATAATATATTGAACTAATTAAATAAATAAAAAATTTATGCTTATAAAAAATATATAAATTTCAGTAATTAAATAATTATTGATAAAAATAAATTTATTTATTATAAATTCTTTTATATAAAAAATTTATTAACTTGATAATTATGAAAATTAATGTTATCAAAGTTTATATATTCAATATATAAATATATATTAATGTATATAAATATTATTACATATTACAAAATATTTATGTTCTTTATATTAAATTTTTATATATTTATTGATTAATGGTGTATAATTAAAAATTTATATGAATTAAAAATATTTACCAACTTCATAGTACTTGATGTATATATAATTTAATGTTTTTTGATTTTTCAATTTAATATAAATCAAATGTGTGTTATATTGATTTCACATGTATGTTTAATTAATGTGTTTTTATATACAATATGCACACGCATAGAACTTATCCATTTTTTCAATATTATAAAATTGTACCCATATATTCTTAATTTATACAATTTAAATCATTTTGTACACAAATACATGCACTGAATAATAAAAATTCGCTAATAATGTTAAAAAAATATTTGAAAAAAATATTTATAAATAAAAATATTTATAAATGTACATTCACTATATTTATACAGTTATATATTTATAATTATAAATAAATAAAAATATTTAAAAATATTTCTATAATTATAAATAAATAATTATGTTTATTTAAGTAATTATTAAATTTATAATAAAATTACTTAATTAATGAAAATATTTAATGTATTTATATTCATATTTATTTATATATATTTATAAAAAAATATTTTTAATTTTATAAATATATATAATGAGATAAGTAATAGTTTTAAAAATTTATCTATAATAATAAATAAATAATAATAAAATTATAATAAATATGTTTAAGAAGGAATTTATTCACTTTATTTTTTTAAAATAAATTTATTAAGTATATAAAATTATTAAAAAAAATTATTTATAAAAATTATTATAAATCCTTTAACAGTGCTTCAGTAATAAGCGCTAATAAAAGTATCTTTATAAGTGATTTTTTGGCACTAATAAAGATGAGGAATTATCATCGCTAAAAAAAGCGATGATAAATGAACATTTATCAGCACTATAATTATAGAAATGATAAAAGTGTCCCAATTTATTTAAAAAACCCTATCAATTTTTGAGACTATCATGATATAGAAGATTTCGGTAGAAGCCAGCCACTAATAGTTCTCCTTAGTTTATAGAATGTCGAATCACACCACTCGACAGCCTCTGAATATCTCTTATGGCATTTGAAGAGGGTATCATTTTTTCTTCAACCTTGTGAGGTAGGAAATCCGATTTTCACTGAGTATTTTTTGTTTCTTTTTTATTTCTTCTTCTAATTTTTTTTAAGATTCATTATTTTTGATTTTATATTTACAATTTATCGGGATCCATTGTTTAGATAACAATTTGTGGTCCATTGTTTGTATTGACTATTGATCTATGATCCGTTGGATTATATATAACATTGAACCTTGGATTTATTCATTTTTTACTGCTATGATTTATATCTAATTACTATATAATTTTTTTCTCTATTGGTTATATGTATCATTGGAACGGCTTCCTCTTAGAATTTACTATGGTCCATAGGTTTCTTATGGAGAATATTGAAAGGGGTCATCCCCAGTTAAGAACATGAGGTTTCATCACATGAAACCTTGACTCTTTGAACCATTAAGGGCCATCAATTCCCATTATGATTGAATATCATTTTTCTCTATTTTAATATTAGGATGTTTTTCTAAAAGGTATGCATATATTTGGTAATTCTGATTTGGGGTCTGCAGGTCCGTTGACCCCCAGGGTCATACTATAATTTTGTTCGACTTCTGGTACTAATTGATTCTATTTTTGGGGAAGGGGACCACCTCTCATTTATCGTTTTTTAAAACCAAAGTGTAAACCATCCTTGAGTAATTTTGAATTGTCTTAGATGTAATAAAATGATCTATCTTGGGCTTATTTTTGTAATTCAGGCTAGGGTCATTAAACTATCCATATTCTGGTTTACACCTATAATGTATAGTGGTAATATAACTTATTATATGCCTCAATATCCCTATATTTTTTCAAATTATAACATCCCATATTATTGGATTTGGAACATCTAGGCACTCAGATGATCTAGTAAAAATGATCCATATTTCCCTTATTATAACTTTACCTAACATTCAGTTTTGAGAATGAATATTTTATGTGTATTCATTTATATATTGTATGAAATTCATTTTTTATGAACCCAATAAGATGGGTATGGATAGAAAATGGATGCACGTTAATCATTGGACCAATTAATATTAATATGGAGTAAAATAGTTTATCATGTTTTCAAGAGAGCATGCAGACGACCCTTCTATAATCTTTTATCCTTGTTTACATTGTTGTTAGTAAAAAAATTAGTCCAGAAGAGTCAGAAAAACATTTGATCTTTCATGGAATAGATCAAATCAATAAATGTTTTACTAAACATAGGGAAAAATCGAATGTTGACAAAAATTTGTATGAGACTGTTATTTATGAATCATTTCATATGAATACCATTGAAAAACATGATGGAGATCTCATGAATGAAATGAAAATTGAAATTGAAGATGACCTTTATCATTTTCCAATGTTGTTTGAGGAGTTAAATACCTGTTCCATGAAACCATTTAATATCGGTTGTACTAAATACATAGAATTATCAATTGTATTGAAGTTATACAATTTTAAATCTTGAAATGGTTAGAGTTACATAGGCATAACAAAACTACTTGGACTTATAAAAGATATTCTACCAAATGAAAATTAACTAAAATGCCGAACATATGATGCTAAAATAATGTTATGATAAATATGAATGTTATCTATGAAAATACATTCTTCTCAAACTGATTTTATATTGTTTTAAAAAGACCATGAATCCCTCATCAAATTCCTTATGTGTGGAACTGGTCGATATAAGAAAAATGAATCAAGTCCTTCAAAAATGGAATGGTACTTTCCAATCATTACACTATTTAAGAGACTATATGGATATTTGGAGACCATCAGACAATTAACCTGGCGTTTATATAAAATAATTAAATATGGGAACCTACATCATATATAATATTCTCCTTAGTGGAAGAAAAATGATTTAGAGTTTCTTGAATTTGGGGATGAGCCGAGAAATTTTCATCAAACATTATCTACAAATGGAATAAATCATTTTGGTGTCTTGAGTAGTTTTAATAGTACATTGACCATCATGTTGGTAGAATATAACTTTCTTTCATGGTTATGCATGAAGTGAAAATACATTATGATGCCTTTACTTATATCTTGACCAAAGAATCTTGGTAATGATATTTATGTATATTGTAATCCATTTATTGGAGATCTGAAATTGATGTGTGATACATGAGTTACAATGTATGATGCACATATAAGTGATTAATACACATTAAGGGGTATGTTTTATTGAATGATAAATGACTTCCTTATGGAAATTTATCAGTCCATAGCATTAAAGGCATGTTGGGGTTTTCCAATTGTGAAAAACACATACACTTAGTTCGATTGAAACATTCCTCTAAGATTTTGTTTTTAGGACGTCAAATCATTTTTCATTGATGCCATAAATACTGATTTTGGATGAAATTATTTGATGAGAATATCGATTAAGGTACTACACTGTCTCCATAAAAAGGCAATAAACGGTAAAAAAAATTAATAAATACTGACACTTTTATCGATAACCCATTTTTGATAAACAATACAAAATCATCTTGGATGAATATATTAATTTTATTTGAATTACCGCATTGGAATTGTTTGTATGTCAAAAATTTTCTTGATGTCATTCATGTATAAAAAAATATTTTATAGTTTTGTTATCATGTTAAGAATTCCTCCTCTAAAAATGAATATTGGCATCAAGGCTAGGTTGGGCATGATTGAAATGGGGATAAGGGATCTGTTCACACTAGAGAAGGGTAAATGGTTCAATTTTATTCTTCCAATAGATTATAATCTATCTAGATAGAAAAATTGTAAATATACCTTTTCCTTATGGTTGTAAAATTTCCACCGGTTTATTCATAAAATATCCTGAATTTCATTTCAATGACTAATTTGATGTTACAAGTAGTAAAATTGCAGGCCCATCATGTTTGGATGCAAGATTTAATGTATGTTTGTTTCCATTTCATTCTTACTCAAAATGTATGACATGAATTGCCAAGATTCTGCTTCTTTTTCAAATCCATATGTTGTAAATTTGTAGGCCTGATGTAGTTTTCTGATCATGAATAATGAGATTTCAATCAAATTATATGAATTAGAAATACTCTTCCCACTATTATTCTTTGATATAATGGTGCACCTAATGGTTCACTTTCTAATAGTGGTTCAACTATGTTTTCATATCCGATATAGCATTGAAAATTATATGATTATTTTGAAATGGTATGTCAAGAATCGATGTCAACTAGAATGTTGTAATGAAGAATGTTATATTGTTAAAGAAGCTATTGAATTATCCACCGATTACCTATCAGAGTTTGAAATCTTTACTCTCCCAATGTCTTTTCATAGAGAACACATTTTTTGAGAAGGGATTTCATGAAGAGATGTTGTTAAAATTTCCTTGATAGAGCGAGAACAAGAAAATCATTATATATTACATAATAATGAAGATATTGATCCATATATCAAAGCCTCCAATGATATACTTAGAGATTTGAATCCACTATGGGATGAAGGATAAATATTAAATACACATAATCAATGTTTTATAGGATGGTTCATAGATCATGTGTGTCAGGAGTTATATGAAAATACTAATTCAATTACCGAATGAATTCAATTAATATCCATAAGACCAAATGAAAACGATATATATTATATTGGGTTTGTAATCAATAGTTATACATTATTTACAAAAGAACATGATGAATTTAGTACGATGAAAAATAGTGTTGTTACAGTTGTAGATAAAGTGATGAACAATCTGGTTCCAAGGATAAAAACCAAATTTATGCATATATACCATATTTTGGAATTATCGAACAAATATAAAAGTTGTATTGTATAACATTTCAAGTGATAATTTTCCATTACAAATGGGTTTACAATATCAATGGAGTGAATGTTGATGAAATTGACTTTTGATGGTGAATTTCATCATAGAAGGGGAAAATATGATCCGTTTATAATGGAATCACAAGCATTGGATGTATTTTAAGTATCTCATAAAACAAATAAGAACCTGTCAATTGTGTTACTTGAGACTAAACTAAATGTTGTTTCAAATGAAAATTCATTTGAGTATGACCCTTTTATTAGGACATCATAATCAGTTCATGTCGGTCCCACTTTAGAAAATGATGCTTATGTTGTATTGGATAAAAAGAGGGGATTTGGATTATTGAAAGAGAACGAAAATCCTTAAAAACATAAAAAAATATAATTCAATGATAAGGTAAAATTATATTTTAATATACTATGTTTTTCGTTATAATAATATATATTTTCTTCAAAGTTAACATAATCAAAATTTAATGTGTAAGTACTC
Organism: Viscum album; assembly: GCA_963277665.1. Classification (NCBI taxonomy): domain Eukaryota; kingdom Viridiplantae; phylum Streptophyta; class Magnoliopsida; order Santalales; family Viscaceae; genus Viscum; species Viscum album. The sequence goes on along the minus strand of OY728147.1, from coordinate 839,400,899 downwards.
GTGAAGACAATATCTTTTTCACATGATAATGTAACCAATCCCTAGAAGGAAAAAACTATAATATTGGAAACCCATTAGATAGATTCAATGGTAATTTTATGATATACATTCTCTATTTTACTAAAAAAAATTATAATATAATGTTGATATAATTTTCATTATTCCTTGCAGAGTTTTTTTTATTTTAGAATATATTTTTCCATGTGTAATTCCTTTGAAGGAAGAGAAACAAAATTGTCTCTGCTCAATCAGAGAGGTTATATTGGTTTTTACAGAGTAAAATCATTGTCTATAGAATTAATGTAGTGTTTCATGTTTATGTTTAATTTATCTCATTTTAGTATTACTCACATAATAATTTTTTCTTATATTAGTGGATTCTTTTGTTCAAGTTGGGGGTGATCCTTCCAGCTTTCATGCTCCTTATACAATAAAACCATTTCACCCTTGTAGTGGTACATTTATCACTTTCTTTCAAATACCTACACTACCATGGCGGGAAGAGCAATGACACTTCCTCTACTAAATTATAGAGTTAATCTTGATGTTTCCACAGTAAAAAATTGTCTACAGAATTAATGTATTGTATCATATATATGTTTAATTTATTTCTTTTTTGTATTACTCACATTATAATTGTTTTCTTATACAGGTGTATTCTGTTGTTCGAGATGGGGGTTATCTATCCAACATTCATGATCCTTATCCCTTAAAAAATTTCACTCTTATAGTTGGGCCTTTATCATATTATTTAAAGTTGCCTTAATTGGATTTGTCAGAAGATCAAAAATGCAACCTCTACTCTATTATAGAGGTAATATTTTTGTGTGCATAGTAAAATCATTATACATGGAATTAATTTATTATTTCATATGTATGTTTAATTTATTTAATTTATTTATTTTTCCCATAATAATTGTTTTCTTTACATGTTGATTATTTTGTTTGAGTTCGGGGTGCCTTGTTAAACATTCAAGCTCCTTCTTCCTTAAAATATTTTTACACCAACAATGGTTCATTTATCACATTATTTCAAGTTACCTCCACTCCCTTTGCAAGAAGAGAAATTATGTATCATCTACTCAATTACAGAGGTGATCTTGATTATTTCATAGTAAAATCTGTTTCTATAATATTAATGTATTTTTTCATATATATGTTTAATTTATATATATTTTTATTACTCACATACTAATATTATTCCTATATAGGTGGATTATTTTGTTCGATTTTGGGTGCATTGTCCATCATTCATCCTTTTCTACACCAAAACTTCCCTATAATTTTCCTCTCCAAAAACCATTCACTTTTATAGTGTTCACATTATCACTTTATTCCACGTTCCCTCAACTACTCAATAACAAAGTAAATTTATAAAATTTCATAGTAAAATAACTCTCTATAGAATTAATATATTATTTCATATTTATGATTAATTTATTTCTATTTAGTATAACTCATAATAATTTTATTCTTATACACGTAGCTTTTTTTTCAGTTTTAGGTTGTTTGTTCAAAAATACTCTGGCAATGTTGGAAGTTAGAAAAACAAATTCAATGGAAATTGTGGTAATAATGGTATTTGTGATTGTTTTTTTTGTATGTAACAATATTAATTTATTTAATTGTACGAATAAATTTTTTAAATGACTATAATAATGTTTTTTTCTAGTATTTTTGTTTAAAATTTCAGTTCCTTTCAATTATGTATTGGGACTTTTTTGTGTCGATATATGATGTGTTTTTGTTGTGTTTCTCATGTTGTAGTGTGTTGTAACAACACACTATAGTACAAATAATTATCAGTGTTTCTAAAATCATTGATAAATATGACAATTATCATCTATTTTTAAAGCACTATTAAAAATACTTTTATCTTCGCTTCTAAAAGTGATGATAAAAGTACATTATCAGGGATTTTATCAGCGCAGATAAAGGATTTCTTTAGCGGTACTAAATTAAAGAATTGATAAATAGGTATTTCAGTAGTTCATTTAAAAGAACTGATTAAGTTTCTATTTATCATCTCTTGTTTATCCCTGATAAATTACCCCATTATTAATGGGTTTTCAACACTGATAAATGTCTGGGGATTTTAACATCGATAAAATCATCATCTCTTTTCTAGAGTTGTTATAGGCTAGTTTTGTACTAGTGTGAAGACCTTTCATCTCTTTTAATTTAGTGATTATGGTGTGAGGGATACATAAATGGAAGCACCTAATTAATGAAGTATATTTATATGTAGTTTAACTCATATTATTTGAAATGGGAATGGGTATTAACTATATAAATATTTGACATAGAAAATCATAGAATAATTTTGGTATCATATCAGTGGTACATAAAGACTCAAGGAATGATTTAATGGGAGTTAAAGGGATATATCAATAAAATTTTCAACGTAGGACCCTAGAAAAGATATGTAAACACATATAACCTCATTAAAATTTGAAACTTAAATGTCATGATATAAAAAAATTCAATAATAATGTATTGAAGGATATGATACCTTAATATGAGTAGGGAACTCCTACAATCCTAGGAGGATCTTCTTAAAAGATTCAAAATTCATTAGAGGTATTTACAATTGGAAAGGAAGAGTACCAACATGATCATATGGTTTCGATTGAAGAGTAATGGGTGAATGGGTGAGTTTTTATAGAAAAATAGAAGATAATTCTTTATTATTTTCTAAAATTAGGTTTTAAACTCAATATGATAAAATAATCAAATAAAAAACATTTACATGGTTTATATATATGGTTTCAACCAAAGGAGAATGGTTTTAAATATTTTTATGTCTGTAAACTAAAAGAAAAAAAGAATAATACCCTTGGTTTTGTGAAATTACGTCATGTTCATAATGAATTAATTTTAAAACCTTAAAATATAATATAGGCCTAGGAGGATTCATTACATATTTATAAAATTAATAAAATAACATCAAAACACATTATTTAAACTGGGAAACATAATCTTGAATGTGGATAGTTTTTATAATATTTATTTCATAACATTTTTGTAACATTGTTATTTAAAGAATCCTCTTTTTTATGTTTAAGAATAGGTTTCTTAGGTTTGGTGTGATTTAGATTATTTTTGGGAACTTCTACATGACATGGGCTAGACACTGCCCACAAGAAATATTCAGGTCTTGAATATGATTCAGAATGTAAATCTTTCACTAGGTGGATGTTGAGAAATTGTTTTAGATAAAGAAAATTTAAAACCATTAAAACCTATAAATTATGTGGAACATCATTCAGGGTATTTTTGAATGAGGTGATTCTTTTTTTGGAATATGTAAAACTCAAGGAAATTACATAATGAATAAGGGATTCAAGATATGAATCATTTAGGTCAAAATATTTTTATTACATTTTATGCCTAATTATTTCACTATTTTATGGGTAGACCTTCTCCTTGAACCATAGTCCTTCCAAATATAATTTTGGGAAATTTATCTTATTCTGTTCACTTCCATTAGCGTTCAATATCTGGGATAGTCGTTCTACCTCTCTATGGAAAGAGTAATTTTGTTTCTTTGTTTCTATTGGTCATCAAAGTGAATTTGGTTGTGTTTTTTGAACGTATTGTGATTTGTTTTTGTTTTCTATCAATACATTTATTTCTTCCTCATGCCTTGTCTTTTGGAGGTTGATCTACTTTTTTTAATCTTTATTTTTTAAAGTTGAATAGGATTCCTCCATTTCCTTTTAAGGTATCTCTATAAATGTTTAATGATTAATTAATTTATATTTTTTCTTATCAATTATCATGGTTTATTCAATGGAAATTCATAATTTAAATTATAACTATTTTTTTAGAAGAGAATCATTTTTTTAAATTGGGTTTCTTTAAAATGGATTTCAACACACTTAGTGAATATTTAATGCTTTAAATGGTGGTTTTTGTTTTAAAATTGGATTTTCAACATCGATGTAGAAATTATGTTATCTGATAATGTTTTATTAAATGCTATCAGGGTTATTAAATGATTTTTAAAAAAACATAACACATTGGTTAATATTTAAAGCATTGGTAAATATAAATTTAACTATTTTTTGTGTAATACCACAAGCGGTATTTTTCATTTTAGTGTGTGTGATTCCACTAAAGGTTATATTGGTTGGATCCACCTAAGAACCAGATTGGGACATTACTTTCATTTCTTCCATGTATTCACATAGGGTAGATCCCAAATGGTGCACTTATTATTTATGATTGGCATATAACATTATAGAAAAATTTGATGGTTATTTACTAACATTCTTATCTTATGGTGTATCCATGGTTATTTTTTCCAATACATACCTGTATAATTTTATACTTGACATATTCTTAGATTTATTGATTATAGTTTGATTTTATTTGAACCAATGGAATTTTTTCACCAAAAGATTTAAATTTATGAAAATTATTTGTAGAATTGATCTGTTTTAAAGTTATAGATATTGAGTTCAGGATATTAGAAAATCTATAGATTCTATAGTAAAACTCTACTAGAATTTTTTGTTACACCATAATTTTTCCATTGGGAGGTTAAAAATGTTGTTTTGAAAGATTTAGGTAAATGGAAAGGCATTGTTTCCCATGTTGGGTTATCTTATGGGTAATCACATTATTAGCAGGATGGTTTGGTAGAATTGAATGGACAAAAAAATACTTGTTTAGGATTTTCATGTTTTTTATTTATTTTTTTGATGGATTTTATTGACTTTTTATGTATAATGGATATGTTCACTAGATTCTTGTTTCTAAATTTTTTGTTTTCCTGGTGCATTTTTTTTCATGAGACATGTTCTTTCCTTTTTGATTTACATTACCATCTGGAAGACCACCTTAGGTAAATTTTATCATTGACTTAGTTAGGTCAGTTACAAATTAGTATCTTAGAGAATACACAGGATGATGTGTTGGGATACTTCCTATGTTTTTTAGTGTCTTTCATAGACCAGAGTTAGAACCATAAAAATTTAGATAGTAAGTGTGTAAAGGATGCACATCCAGCTCACTTTTGTGACTGATCCTGGGTTACCATGAATTGTTAGGGATATTTCCAAACATGATATTTGGTGTTTTAGGTTATATGAATGAATTAGATATCAGGTTTATTTAAATAGATATGTTCATTATTTTTCCTCTTTATTTTGTACATAAAATCCATAATTTCATAAAATTATTGTCATTTAAAATCATTGATATGTATAACTAATGAAATTCATATGATTTGGGAATTTTATATTAAAATAATTGGTTGTTATCTTATGACTAACATAAAATTCCTCCAATAATAACTCTTCCAAATATGAGTGAGGAAGCAGGGAGATATGTTCCATAAGAAAATCCTCTGATGTTCCCTTTTTTGGTGGACAATATAAGCTCATCTATTTAGACTCTGGGTCAAGATTGTGTTGGGAACATAGGATGAGAGTAAGATCATGGATTTGAATTTATCCTAATACACTATATGTTCTAAAGACATGAAAGTTTCTAATTTTAGATAATTATTCCACACTATTTTTAGCGTAAGTGAACATGGAAAAGGATCCCGTCACTAATGATAACCTACAAGGTCGATATTTAAGATAGATTTGAGGGACACTATTCGACGAATGCTGATTCTCTTGTTCCTTATATATTTTTTTGGAGGTGTTAGATAATGAAGTTATTGTAGATGTGGATATATCTAAAGGAACATGATTGGGTGGAGCTTTAGTGGCTGTTTATTTTATCCAAGGTGTGCCTTCTGACTATAAGAGAAAATGAAAATGCATCAAATTTTTTTCAAGATTTGTTTTAGCATATTAATTCATATAGAAATCGGTTCTTTTATATCAGTGTGTAATTACTAGTTTTATGAATCCTTATTTTATGGAGGATTCCAATAATTTTCATCATTAGGGACAATCTGGCCATCTGAGGAATTTTTGTGGAAGAATTAAGATGTAATTTTGGATCAAACATAATGAAGGTTTTTATGTATTTTATAAAGATTATAAGGGTGGTGGGTTCTATCCTTGGGTTAAGGGGTATGTTCATGTGTCTATGAAATATCATAGAGGAGTTGACACTAGACGTATTTTTGCAGCGGAGTATTAACCAGGGTAATTTGAAGAATTTTCAAATACAGTTTTATGTATGTTGATTATTTCTTCCTATATGATACTAGAATTATTTGACATGGGTTCTACTAATTATATAATATTGTAAAATATAGTTTATGCTTTTGGATTACATTCTATGATTATGTCATTTTTTTATCTTTCTATGCATTTGGGGAAGAGGTCTGAACAATGTTTCAAATGTCCCATGTGTTGGGTGATAATAGATAACTTTGCAGTGGTGTGGGAATTCATGTATCATTATCTTTATATCATTGAACTAATTTTTGGAATATATTGGTTTATTAGTGTTAAGGATCAAATTGGATTTTATCATCTTCATGTTTATTTCTTATATCCTAGTGGAGTCACTCATGTCTTTTAGGGCGAGTGGGATTCTAGGTTGAGGAGATCAGGGAATGTTATTCTTAATTTTGGGGTAATATAATATCATTTTTCGAAAAAATACCTTGATTTTATTGATTTTTGATTGATTAGTCCACTTCATATGGTGGTGTATGGGTATCTAGGGGTCTTCCAAGGTGATTTTTTAGTTTCGTTCAACATAGAGAAGTGAATTATACCATTGAACCACTTAATAATATGATTCCCATTTATATTACATATTATCTTATGAAAACTATTGAGTTACAGAAACATAATGATCAACTTTTAGACATCAGGTTAAGGTAATTATCATCCTATCGTGTCACAATGTTCTTTTCCTATCCCATTTTCTAATAAGTTAGAAGCGCTCATATTTTTCAAATATTACCAAAATTGAAACCAGTTTATTGTTAAAAAAATGTATACATTCCCCATTATTGATGATACATTTTATAAATTCATAATATAATGATGATTATAAAAGATTTAACATCAGTCAAGGTACCACCAATTGAATGTCTAGGAATATAATACACCTAAACCAATAATTAGTATCCATTTTGAGAATTTTGAGTTTCTGGTAATGTCATTTGGTCTAACTAATGCTCCTGTAGCATTTATAGATTTGATTAACAATATATTTCCCCATTTCATGGAATATTGTTTTGTTGTGTTTGTGTATAATATAATTGTGTACTCCATGTTAAAAGAGGAACATGTGAACCATTTATATTTCATCATTATAACCTTGAGGGAACATCATTAGTCTTGAAATATTTCCAACTGTGAATTATATATTTAATACGTAATTTTTATGTGGTATGATATCTCTAAGAGGGGAATCATAGTAAATCCAAAAAAAGATGTAGAAGGTTGTAATAATTGCATGGAATAATAATTTTAGATTTATTTTGACAAAATTATTATTTGGTTGAATTTTTCACCTCTTATGTTTATTCTGAAATATATTTAGTGATATGATGTTTAATGTGATGCTTTTGGAACTAGTTTGTGGGGTGTCTTGATATAAGGGAGAAGGCAGTAGCCTATATTCTTCTCCAGATACACCATCATGAGAAAAACTACCCTAACAATGATATTGAGTTGGTAGTAGTTATGTATTACCCCAAAACATAACATCAATATTAAGAGAACCAGTTTGCAATGTTCCTATCACTAGGGGTGAATCAGTCTTGGGGAATTTTTAAACCAGTTATCACTTTGCATTCTTTTACCTCATAGACTTTCCAGGATCTTGATTCTTGTGTCCTCATTTCCCTGTCCCTGTATGTATTTGAATGAAGTAAATATATAACATCCTATTTTTACAAGTATCACTACTCAATAAGAGTATCTAGTCCTTATAATGGTCTATAAATAATCATGACCACACAAAAACTTGATAACAATACATTTAATGTGGTTACAATGAGTAGGATATACCCTTAAACTCATGTAATAATTTGAAAAAAAATCCAATACTGAATGTTTTACAACTCTTGGTTAGATCTTTATACTACCTCCCAATAACAATTCTCCTTGTTAAAGGTTTTTAATACCAATAAATTATTCCAACGATTGATACTTGTTAGGTTCTATAGTACTACATTGATATTTCCCTCTTCACTTTTTACTTTCTTAGAAGCATGAAAGTAAGTCCTCTTATCTCTTCTCCAAAACAAACATGATAGATGGAAAGTATTTTTCTTCAATCAATCACAATGATATGAATATTTTGTGGACTATTGAATAACGAATTCTCTTTGACCCAAAATATAATTCCATGATTTCAATTTGGTCACTATATATTCTTCTCTTATTTTATTTTTCTTCTTTATTTCAAGACCAACTACACAGAGATATCTTATTCCTCTAGATGGAATTGAAAATTACTATTTTTATAATTATATTAATAAATATCACCTCAAAATAAAATCATCAAAATTATTCTTACTGAAATAATAATTAATATTTTATGTGGGAACACTCTATTATACATGGACCCATAGTGGGGGTATTATACCCAATCACTGGTTTGTCGAACCATTCTACATGAACCCCTAAAATCATGTGAGTTTAACATGTGTTGAGTTTCCAAGGATCTTCTTATTTTCAAATCATGATGATGTTGTAAACACATATTGCATTTATATATTATTTCTCTCTTTCAAATTATTCAATCTCTTCTACAAAATTCCGTTCACCGCAAGGTGTAGTAATCTGTAGACTATATTTTTCATATATGGAAAACATCCCCTCCACATAATATTTATAATTCCTAGTATTTCATCTCTTTATCAATATTACATCTCTTTTTTATACTTATATTTCTTCCATATACAACCCTCTCTTCTATGGGCCATTGATACTTCTCATACTGACTATGCTACACTATCCACCTTTGATCCAGGAACTGTCTTTGTTCCATGGATAGTCATCTCTCCACAAGAGTACTATCCTTCATGGTCCTTTTTGTTTTACAAGAATTAGTGCCCAACAAAACTCCTTCCATGGAAAACTTCTTCCTCCATGTAATATTTCCTTCCCGAACAACATTCCTTCATATAATTCTTCCACAAGAACACTTATTATTCGTGGAATTCTTCTACGAGAACTCTTTCCCGCTAAACAGAATTATTCCTACAGGGATGTTATTCTCTAATAACAGTTTCTCTATATTAATTATGATATTAGGTTTCTTTATATATGAAAATAAATCAATAAATCCCACTAATCAGATTTACCCTAATATTCAATGTGGTACAACCTTCATTAAAGATTGTTCTCCTTCCATGAACTGTTTTCCCTATATAGCCCTCATAGCACATTTCATCCTTCACGGTGAACAATTTCTTCCACAAATGGAATACCACCTACCATACTAAAAAGCTACCATCCCACGAACATAAAAACACCAATTAACTGTGATCCACACATGAACTATATTACCTATGTGGTCTATGTACCATGGTTTACGGTCTACATAGCACAGAAATACAGAATCCCTCTTTCACTGATATTACTTCACCCTTCTGTGTACCTCATATATGGTCCAAAAAATACCCTTAATGCCCCAAAAACCATGGGCTCCTTTGAGAAAATCATTCCTTTTCCAAAAATATCCTATTTTTGAGGCCCAAAAAATCAGAATACATTGGGAAACAGTGCAACCATAAACACCTTCTTCAGTAAGATCCAACCATAAAGATTTTCAATCATCTCCACATAACACGAACTTTATCTATTATGATTTTTAAACAATTATTAATCACCCTTTTTGTCATTATATGTTCATATGAAAGTACTATAGATTCCATGTCTTCCAATAACATAATTCTTTCCAATCAAAACAAAATATGACTGATACCATCTTTTCTATCCATTTCCATCATAAGGCTCACATCAGAAATTCACCAAACAAATTGTGATATTTTTAAAATAAAATTAATAAAATAATCATTATATTTACTTTTATAATTATTCATCTATGAAATCTAATATAATAAAATAAATCTACAACAATTTTTTTAGGAATCACCTTGAAACTAAATGTCTTCAAACCATTCACATGTTTCTTGGCATATCAAGACTTCAAAACATCATCCAACTCCACTAACTATGGAATTACATCATCATATTGACCATAATGATATATTACTATCTTGTTGACCACCATTTACGATCAATGATAACCATTTGAAAATAATTAAAAACCATACAGAAAGTGTTCACACCAAATATCTCTTTAAGAAGTTATTTATAGTATATTATTATCAAAAAATCCTTTATTATATTTTCACATAGTGTGATATGAACATGGAATAGAGATGATGGATTAAGTATCTCTATAATTTTTATTTTTATACTACATATATACTTGGGAAATGAAATATGTTCGCTGAAGCATTAAACTAGAAATTCTTGACTACATCTTTGAAGGAATCCGTGGAAGAGTTATCATTAATGAAATGTTTAATTGACATGATATTGGGAGTGAAAGATTCTGGGGGTAAGTGTACATAGACTTGATAAAGTATGAATTCTCATTTGATGATTGGGTTCAGCTCGAGTATGTACATTACACCAAGTTCTACTGCTTTAGTAAGATCTTAAATGTTTGGGAGACCTTCAGAAAGTGTTCATGGACTCCTAGTGGCAGTATATGTTTTCTAAAGAAGTTTGTTCGTTCATTTTTTCCTAAATAAATATTTAATGGAAAATGGGAACCTGTATCATTGGTTCATAAACCCCTGAAATACGAATATGTATCATTATTTGAAACATTGGTGTTGGTTCCTATGAATAATATGGTTGATTGTATAATTTTTATCATGGGGTCTCACTTTTAATAGAATTAAGGCACATCACCAAAGACATATTGGTCTATTGAAACTCTTACCCATTACATTGTGAAAGTGGGATGAGATTTCCCTAGATTTTAGGATTTTTTATATAAAATTATAATTGTAAGGATTTAATTTTGGTTATCATTGGTTGACTACTTAAATTAGAAAATTTCTTCCCTATCAAGGATATGCTGAAAGTTGAACAACATAGGTACTTGTATGACTGAGAGGTTGTGATACATTATGGGGTTCCCACTTTTATTGTTTCTAATAGGGTCCCTTGATTCACATATAGGTTCTAGAAATATTTAAAAGATGTGATGGTTTGCCAAATTAAATTGAGCACATCATATCATCCACAAATTCATTGATAGATATAGAGAGATATCCAAGTTCTTTAATATATTATCCAAGTGTATGTGATTGGCCTTGTTGGTTATTTAGAAAAGAGTCCTTGTTTGGTATATTTTTCCTATAATAATAGTGGTCAATATTTGATCATGATGGCTCTTTTTGAAGAGTTGTATTGGTTTCCATGTAGATCAACCTTATTCTAGGATGAGTTAGAGAGTATCCCTTGGCTGGGACATGCATTTTTCATAAAACTACAGAAATGGTACATTTGATCTCGATGAGGTTGATCACATCACAGAGAAATCATAAATTCTATGAGGTCAGTCATCATCAGCTGATATACCTTAGGTTTTGTGATGAGGTTTTTCTCATAGTATCATCTCATATGGGATATCTTCGGTTAAGTAAAAAAGGAAAGTTGGAACTGAGTTTCATTCGACCCTTAAAGATCATTGGATGACTTGAAACAACGACGTATTGGTTAGACTTTCTATCCCATTTAACTTCAATTTATGTTATTTTTAATGTTTTCTAGATGATGTGGTATTCATCATAGCCCTCACATTTGATTGAATAATAGGTTTTTGATACTGATCATAACACCATCATGGTCAATAAACTAGTTCAAATTTTGTATTTCTATGATAAGTAACAATTCAAGAAAACTAATTCCCTGGTTCATGTACTATCAAAGTGTAGTTGTGATTTTCATGAGGCGTGGGAGTGAGAATTATTTAAGGGAAAATTATGGATTTATCTTTTTTTGATTCCAATATCTTGCTATCTTTTTGGGTATATAAATATTTTATGGTTTGTGGAATTATAACACCCTAGTTTAAGGTACAATCTTGTTATATGTTTAAGAGATTGTTTCTTAGGTCTAAAGGTTTCCGGAGTCATTCGAAGAACATCTATAGAACATGTCATGGACACATCCGATAAGACATGTTCAAAACATGAATATGATTCATGATGTGAGTCTTTCACTGCTGGGATGCTGTGAAAGTTGATTAGATCATGAACATTTTCATGTTGTAGAAGCTTTTCTTGTCATGAAATTATCAATTAGGGTATTTAGGCTTACAGTGATTCATTTTTGACATATTTTGAATTCATATAGTTCACATTGTGAATTAGGGATTAACAATGTGAATCCTAAATTTACAAAATTTTTATTATGATTCACACATAATTATTTGTCCACTCATTGTATAGGCCTTCTCCCCAAACCCTAGTATCTCCTTGTGTGATTTTGGGTAATTTCTATACTTTTGGTTCACTTTGTTTGACATTCAATCTCTTGTAAAATTAGGTTTTTTCTCACTAGTAAGTTGCCTTTTTGTTTCTTTGTTTCCATTTGTTGTGGAAATAGAATTGGTTTTTTTGGATAGAATTGTTATTTGTTTTGTTATCAATCATTTGTAATTTTCCATCATTTCTTGTTTTTTGTTGTATAATAGTCTTTTTTCCAATATTTTTTTAAGGAATCTAATTTTCCTCTGTTATTGAGGTAGGTATCTCTATTCAATGGTTCAAATTTGTTAATTTTTATACGTTCTTTTATATCCCATTGGTTTATTCATTGAAAATTCATGATTTGAAATTTGATTTTTTTGGAATAGATATAGGGTTTTAAGGGGGTTTTTATAAAAGTGTATTTTTTAAAAAGATGTTTTTCATTATATTATTTAAATGGAATGAATTTAATATAAAATTAAAATGATCTTAAATAAAAAAAAGTACCTTAACATTATTCCCTAATTTTGATGAGTAGTGTATTAAATTTAAAATTATTAGAATATCAGAATGCCTTGGTCGAGTGAATATACAATCGAAAAATTCTATAATCGTAGAACCTATTTTATTTCAATATCATATAGTGCTGAGAATTCAATGATTAAAACATGTTTCATAGAATCAAATTTATTTATTTAAATTTAGTTAAATTATTGTTTTAATTTTAAGATAGAATTTTTATCCTACAAGTAGAGATGATTTGATGTGAAAATGTTTTATTAAATATATACATTGTTTTTAAATGGTTTATTATATACTTTGTAATCGGATAACCTTGGGTGTGTTTAGAAATAAACTTATCTAACATTTTTTGAGTAATTATACAAGAGTTTTTATATGACATTTATTTCTATAGATCCACTAGAAGTTATATTGGTTGGATACACCTTATTCTTGGATTTTGGCTTTTCTTTCAGGTCTTGCACAAATTCCTATATGTTTAATTCCAAGTAGTGTGCATTTCCATTTATGATTGGTTTATCACATGATGGTATATTCCATGTTTATAATCTCACATGATTATCATATGGTTTATCAATGGTTGGATTTATCTTTTCATACCTAATTTATTTTTTAATTGACATATTCCTAGATTGGGTGAATTTGTTATGATTTTATGAAAACCAATGTAATGCTTTTACAAATTGTTTTATTTTATGAAAATGATTTAAAAATTAAATTTATTTAAAATCTATTGATAATCAATTATTTGTATTAGAACATTCATTGATTGTTTAGTGAAATCCAATTGGTCTTTGTGCTCACATCTTACTTTTGCCTTGGGAATTTATAGATGCTGTTTTGCAAGACTCAAGTAAAGGAAAGGGATTTTTTCATGTTATTTTAACTTATTGGTTGTCACGTTCATAACAAGAGGGTATGGTGGTTATGAATAGTTACATGGAGTGTAGATTATAATTTTCACCTTATAGCATGTTTTTTCATTTTGGTGTGACATTGTATGCCTCATTGTTATATTCGCTTGCTTTCTCATTGTAAGTTTTTGGTTTTCCTTGTTCAGGTTTTACATGAGACATGTTGCTTCATTTTTTGAACTTCACCATGTAGGAGATCACCTTGGCTAACTTTTCTAGTTGAATCTGGTTGGTTCATTATGATTTGGATTTTATAATTCCATAGTATATACTATATATTTATGCGGTAATTAATTTTTATAAAAAATTTTGATTGTCTCAGAAATTTACAAACAATTCACATTTGGATAATATCGATTTCATAATTTCAAAAATAATTTTTTTATCAAAATAATAATCTAAATATTAAAATTAAATAATTTTTAATTAAAAATATCCATTTATTGAAATATATGAGTTTTTGCGATTATAAGAGTTTTCACCCTTATAAAAATTACATTTAACTTCATAGAATTATATTAACATTTACATTTAAATAACTATTAATTAATAAAAAAATATATTAAAAAAGAATTCATATCCAAAATTATTCAATTCATCAAAAGTGAGTCTTGATTGAAACTATATATTTCCCAAAAATACAATTTCTCTTTCATGTTATCAAAATATAATTTTTTCAAAATATTTTTTATTTATTTTTCAATTAATAATAATAAAGTATAAATATAATTATTATTTTATTAAAAAATAAAAAAAATCATCCTATTGGGTTAGAGAATCATAACCCTTATTACCCTAGGGTATGCCCTAAGGGTAATATGTGTGATATTATCACATTCATTGGGTGGTTCGGTGAACATGGTTTGGGATATGATATTGACAAACATGAAATTATTAGGTAAATGGTCTGAATCATACTTTATTTATCAAATATCGACTTCGTATTAATCAATGGAAATCATTATTGACTTGTAATTAACTATAGTTTTATAAATGAAATTCCATTTCCAAATGAATAAATTTTTATCTATGTAATGATGTTATAGAAAAAACATGAACTTATTCAGTTATATAAATTATAATAGTCCAATATAACTGAATAAGTTCATGTGTTTTCTATAACATCATTACATAGATAAAAATTTATTCATTTAGAACTGTAATTTCATTTATAAAACTCTAGTTAATTACAAGTACGTTTTTGATTGATATATTATAATCGATAAGGTTCATGTTCTCCATATGGGATATGTACTCCCTCGACTGACACGATTCCATGGTGAGGCGGGGTTCCCCCATTATTGGTTCAATGAGATAATTTTGTTTTGGGAAGCTATATTTTTTAGACATTGTGGGTCATATGATTCACTAATCACATCGGTTTCCCACAAATTATATCATTTTTTAGATAGTTTATGATTTTGTAACTTTATTAGAACCTTTTTATTCTCAATCCACAAATATTATTTTTTTTCTTTTATTATTTATCAAAATTTTGGGTTGACAAGTTATCTAGTTATCTCTATTATGTTTTTGGGGAATCCTACTAGGTACGTTTATAATAACTCTCATATGTTTTTTCCACCCGCATGTTTTGTTTTCTATACAAATAAAAAAATGGGTGATCATTGAAGATGTTGACATAATGGACCAGAATTTTTGTGGTACTTGATAGTAATTATAATTATCACTGTTCATGTCAACATATGGTGTGTTTATGAGTTCTCCCTTTTCTATTTTGTTAGGATTATTATACTTTGAGACATTGTTTTCCAATATTTATCTCGATTTCTGGAGTTTTTAGAGTCATATTATTATGGATACTTAATATTTTTCTCATTTTTTCTATACTTGGGATATTTGATTATGTTTTTTGGTTTTTTGGTATGTGGATAAGTATGATGCATTACCAATTTATTGGACTAAGAATCCCCGTGTATGATATATAGTCATGATGTTATTTCATAGTCTCTAGTCTATTATATAAGGGTATGCAGTGGAACGCTTGGCATAACTACCATCCTAATAGAGGACATGGTAGGTTGATTCATCTCATAACAAATGATTATAGGAATGTTGGCAATGAGTTTATCAAAATTTTCATTGGAAAAGATAATGAATCTTTCTTTAATTATGATTTAGTGACAATATTGTTGTAATTCAAAGATAATTAGAGTAGCTAAATTTGAATAATACATGATATTTTGTAGAGTTGAATAATGTTATAAATGATGTAAAAACCATGAAAAATATGTAAATATTCATAGTGAATGAAAAGAAAATATGTTTTATGAATAATATATTATAGGTATATGTATATATAATTATGTATATCATATTGAATTAATGAATATTTTTGTTGAAGATAAACGTAATTATTTTTCAAAAATATTTAAGTGATTTATGAAACATATAGAAACCTATATAAAATTTAGGAAACATTCGGTGATATTAAAACTATATTACATAAATGTTGGAATTGGATGGAGTGATGTTTGTTTCAAATATTGGGTTTCTCTATTAAAAGACCCCCTTTATATAATAATGATCATCCTTCTAGAATATAAAAATATAACCAAATATAAAGTTCAATGTGTATGATTTGTAAAAAATAACATATTTCCTAATGATTTTGTATTATTTTGAAAAGAAATTGAATATCAATGTAAATTACCCAAGTGTAATTCATTTCAATGAAAAATAAATTAATAAATTTGGTCAAATAATTTTTAGTATTTTATGATCATTTATACATTTCATTATAAAATATTATAGACTATAATTTTGTTAATGTGTCATTCAGATAGAAGAATTCAATATTGTAAACTTTCATATCTATAAAATGATACTATATGGAATAAAATTTACACTAATTATCCCTAGTATAATAAAAAATAATTAAACATTCATCTTTTATTTATTAAGGTTATAATTAATCCCCATGCGGTATAAAGAATAAATTATAAAACAATTCAATATTTCATGTTAAATTATAATTTAATATCAAGGTTATACATCAAGGGAAAATAAATTATATTATTATTAATTAGATCAAGAATAATGAATCATTGTAATAATATTAATATTTATTTGGATCCACTTATTAATGATTTTAAATTATTGCGGGATACATGTGTTATAATGTATTATTCTTACAAAAAAATAAGAATTATTTTTTAGTGAAATATTTTTTGGTTGGATAAATTACATTCTTATTTTTGTTGGTTTTCTAGTGTATGATATTAAAAATTTATAGTTTTCCCTATGTGACAAAAAAATCATAGTCATTTAAGCTGAAATATCATTTGAATACAGTGTTTGATATGAATAAAATGCATTTACATTAATGAAATCTAATTCAATCAGTAATGAATGAATTTTATGGGAACCAAAAACAAGGTTTGTAAAATTTTCCACTAATAGGGTAAAAACTAATTCATAATTTAGTTTCTATTATTAGTGTTTTAAGAAAATTTAATAAAAAACACTCTATTAATGGGTTGGAAAAAGGAATTTTTTTCGTCCAATTTCATTAGGAGAAAAAAATCATGTCAGGCATTTTATTAATCCAATTTATAACAAGCAAATTTTATGTGATAGTGTAATTTAAATAATTCTATATACATAAGAGAATACATATTTTTTTATAAAGATAAATTTATATATTATTAACATTAGAATATGGGAAGTGTGAGAACTAGTAATGTAGTATAGGTGAAATTTGTTTCTCTAGATAATCATAATCTATAGAGATAAGAGACATTTTTGTTTTAGAAATTTTCAAATGGTGTAACGGTCTCATAAGGGTCTTCATAAAATATCAAGAATGTTTTTTTTGAAAAATATAATCTTCTAAAATGGTTTAAAATCACATGACCATCATGTTTTGATTGAGTATTTTTATGCATATAAATACATTATATGTTACTAAAAAAATTAACAAACAGTGACTATGTTATTTTTCATTTTAAAATCAATATCGCATAATTTTATTAATCCAATGAGGTTTCCCAAAATGTAAAAAAGAAACATTCATTACATTATTTGAACTAGAGATATTCTTTCAGCTATCATTTTTTAATATTATTGTTCAATTTAAGGTTCACATGTGGAAATATACCTTATTTTGCATTATTTTACATTTCAAATGGATTTACACTATTGAATTCTATGTGATGTTACCAATAGGATATCTAAAAAGTTGATGTTTGATAGAAGGTTGTATTATGGATTGGTATATTATTGAAGTATACATTGAAATTTATACTGAATACTTATCTATCTTGAATAATATTATTATTTTAAAATAATGTTATAGTAGTCACATAATTGGTAAATGAATTTATGGAAGAGATTTTTTTAATAATACCAAAAAATAATAAGGAAATGACCTCAAACCCAATATCCCCAAGATAGTTCTTTACATTATTACATTGGCATAGATAAAATGTTCAAATCCAAAAGGTCATAATAGTATTGCATTTTTTAAAAATATATATTAGATACATGGTACCCATAAATCATTGGGAAGTGAAAATAAAACAGAATACATAACAAAAAATAATAAACTGAATCATATAAAATTCATTCGATGATATCTTCTTTATAATGTTGGGAAAAAGAATAAAATAGTTGCGAGCTCAATTGATCAATATGGGTTAATTATAGTATAATATATCATGAATAAATAATAATAATCATCATAGAAAGTTAAACAACTGAAAACCAATTACACAATAATATCTTGATACGGGATAATCAATATGATAAGGTAAATAATTGAAACACGTGACATTTAACCAATAAACTCAGATTAAAATGCATCCATTGGTAATCTAATTGCAAAAATATCATGGATAATAAAAATAATAACTACATTCTCAATGAATTAAATTTATAAATGTTGGTCGCCATGGTTCCCATGAACAATGAAACATTACCGTCCAGACCTTGCACAAGATGGTTAGAAAACATTGTGTAAAATCCCATCTTATTTAGCCAACTAATTTGTCTAATGAGACAATCAATGCGTCATAGGGACTACATTAAATAGTACCCAAACAATGTAAAAAAAACCCAAATAATTTTTAATATATATAATAATTTATTTTATTCATAAATAATGTGCCTTATCAAATATCTGTATTAAGTAAACGGTACAAGTTTATCAATATTTTCTTCATTTATGAATATATATACAACTAAAAACCATAGATAAAAATGGTATAGAACTAGGAAATAGTCAAATCCATTGAATAAGTATGTTTTTATTCATTATAATTTTATTATTCAATTAAAAATAATTAAAACAAAGTTATTTTTTATGATAAATTTAAAATTCAAAAATGAATTTGAGAATGCATTAAAACATTTACCACTTGGTGATTGTCAAGTCATTCTCCATTGAAAACGTAATTCCAATTGGAACATAAAATGAAATGAATTATGAATAATTATATTACATTTAAAATGGTATGTATAGACCCCAATTAAAAGTGAATTTCTTTATAATAACATATAAATCATAATGGAATGAAAATTTAGACAAAATCTCTTACCTCGATATTTCTTTTGGATGAACGTTCTTTAACATATTGTATTATGGTTTTAAGTATGTTATTAAATTATACCAGAACAATAATAATATGTATCACATCATATATGTTCATTTTATAACATCTTATTAGCCATTTGTTAATAATATTTCACTATTCTCATTATTTCCATTGTTAATTGAGTTATTTTTCAAGTATGTTTTGACTTGTTAATTTTTTATTCATATGTTGATCATGATTTCCTCATACAATGAATATAAACCATGATTTAAATTTCCTATAAATATATATATTCATTATATAAGTATTTATATTATTCCATTAAATTTTGTGGTTGGAAATTAAATACAACATTGATGGAGATAGTAGGCCATATGTATGCATAAACATTGTTTCTATTTATTTGTTGTATTGGAATAAAATAATATTTACATAAAATAAGTTAAGTTTAATTTTTATGTCTTCAATATCATATATAATTATTAAACCCTACTTAAAATTTTCTATGTAAAGCATGAATGAATCACATCGCTTCGCAAGGTGGTAGTTTGTCATACACATGAGTGACATTATCATATTCACAAAAAATGAAGAGAATGAATATATGTGTTATATAATATTTAAAAATGTATAATAAAATCATAAAAATAATATATATCATATATAAATAATAAATCCATCACTATTCCCATCCATGAAATGTGGTAATGTAAAAATGAATGACATCGGTTCGCGAGACGGTAGTCTTCCACACACGCGAATGATGATTTCATAACCCATTTGATGGATGAGTGTGAAGTTATAGATTGTAAATGTTTCATAAAAAATAATTATTTTTAATTTAATTATCTTATTATATAATCATAGTACAATAATAATTGAATTAGGTGGATAAGGAAATAAAGTAAAAATGATTTTAGAATAACATTACCTCTTCTTCAGGTACCCTTCTTAGTATTGCACTAATTCCTTATTAAGTTATATTTAGACCTAATATAAGGTTTATTGGATGATGGGAGGGAGTTTAGGGAGTACATTTTTAAGTTATTTTCTGAAATAAAGTTGCTTTATAGATTTCAATAGAAGATAATAAGGGGTGGCCTTTATAAGTGGTCGAGAGGACACACTTGGTATTTTGAAAATAATGATAGTTTAACCAATTTTTTTACCACAACAATTACATAAATAATTCAAAAAACTTGTCAATATAAGTTATAAAGTCCAAATATGACCATAAAATTGGTTTTAGACAAGTGAAGGGTTATTTTTACACCTTATATTCTTAATTTTACTACTATGTAAACTAGTTTTATCCATATTCACTGTAATTAATTTCAACTATTTTCACTGATTACATTGGTAAAAAATTAAATTATCCATACAATAATTATAAAATATTTTAATTCAAAAAATAGATTCCATTTTTCTAAATTTAATTCATAAAAGGGTAAAAATGTAATTTAAATATAATCTCATAGACCCAACAAGAAAATTGGTTTTTAACGATTTTCTAGAAAAGGATGAGGGTCAATCCCCATTTATTGAACATAAAAAACATAAAAACACTTTTAAAAACTATAAATGGAGAGAAAAAAATTAAAAATATATTCATTAAGAATTTAAATAACAAGACCCGAAGGTCTTGATTTCCCTGAATTTCGAATGAGAAGAAAATTTCAATATTAGGATTAGAAAAAATCTCATTCCCTCCACCCCTAAAAAACAACGAAATAGAGAAATCCATCAATAATTAATTGTTTCCTCCTTCTAAGTAGCTTCATAATTTTGGACCAACATAACGTTGTTGAGCTCTCCTTATATCTACATGAAGATACATAAGGAGGATCAGATGACAGGTGTAATAACACCTATCTCTCATTCGAGCTGGCCACCCAAAAATTCTTATGACGAAGTCACTGCACAGTCCAAATGATTCAAAAAAATAGCAATAAAACACTATGAATATATAATGTTAGGGTACCAATCCATCGAAACCAAAATACATATGTTTGAATGATGGTTATAATCATACCCATCTATCTTTTTTGGTCGTCCACCCAACTGTACCTGCAAAAAGATACACTAATATACAATATGAAAAAGATTAAAATGACATGAATTGGATTTATAGTTCAATAATGGGACTATTTTTAATTTAAAATAATTTAAAATATAATTTATCCTTATAAATAGTATAAATGGAATTGAAGTTTTCAATTATAATTTTGAATTTTCTACTATTAAACAAAATAATCTGCTTTGAAAAATTCCCAAAAAGGTAAATATAATCAAATCATGATATTCTATTTTAAAAAATGAAGTTTATTTTCTAAAAATAAATTGTAATTTTTAATTTTTAATTAAGTGTAAAAAATGTGAATAAACATTGTTTTGTTTAAACTCGGTGTTTCATGCATTGCAAGCTATCAATAAAATTAAATTTATTCTAAAAGAAATATATATAATGTATTGGGGTGTTACATCCCACCTATATGTTTTTAAAAATATTTGGGATGATTTTTTTATATATTCATGATCATAATTTAATTTTTAATAAATTTAATCTAACAAGGGATATAATTTTAATATCAAATAAAAATGATTATTACATTATTGTTTGGATTAGAGACCATGTTTATAGAGAGTTATCGAGAAATTTTAAAACCATTACTATGAAATTGACATTATTAAGCAAAGGACTATGTGTATATATATTATCTTATATAACGATACATAATTAATTTTTATACATTGTAGGGAATGTAACATGATGAATTTAATATGGTGTATAACAATAGTCACTCGTGTAGAAGAAGTGATGTTAGGGTCTAGTATTAAAAACAGAAAACATGTTTTTGATGATGTGTCTTACTTTGGTATCATTGATAAAATATTAGAGTAATAATATACAATATTTGATGTGGCATTTTTTTTGATACATATGGGTTTATAATATAATTATAGTAAAAATGGAAAAATTAGTTTTCATAAAATAAAATTACAGTAAGGAAGAACGGAAATATAATCCCTTTATATTGACATCGCAAAAAATTTCTATTTTTTATACACATGATCCTACAAACAAAAATTAGTCCCTTATAATTTTGAAAACAAAATAAACTAAAGAGTAAAATTTCAATTCCATGTATTATGATAATTTACTTATAATTTAATAAGATTATTATATTAGGAAAATATAATATGAATTATTTTGTGTCATAGGTGACCATTGGGATGGAATTATGATAATTTAAAAATAAATAAACAAATTAAATAAAACAAATATTGTGAAGGAATTTAATATATAATGTGTTCTCTATATATTTTATTTTCGATTGACAAACAAATATCATATTCTAATCTATTTTTCTAACTTTTTCTTTATATAATTCCATCTCCACCTCATCTACTTATTTACTCTTCTTAGAATAATTTCATTGATACCAAATATGAGGAACAAATTATATCTTTCCAGAAATTGGAAAAAATGGAATCATTTTATGATTTTTTTTAAAAAGTAATTAAATTAAGATATATGGGCCCAAAGAATTTAGTGGGAAATAATGATCATGGTCAAAAAACTAAATCTAAAATAATTTTTTTATATTTATATTAAGATTATTACAGTTTTAATATGATAATTTACATTGATACCCAACATGGTATCATACATTCGACAAAGTAAACTATTTTGCATAATATCATGGTAACCTTCTATTACAGATTCTATCCTTTTTTTACTTTAAATAAAATCATAAAATGTTATTTTTTTCAACAGTAAAATTATAATAGAATAAAATATAATGAATTACATTTTAAAATATTATTTAAAGTTTAATATAGAATTAAAAAAAATTGTCCCCTAAATACATTATAGATGTTGATGTCAACATTAATCCTCATCCACTGGTGATATAAAAAATTCTTTACATCCTAATAAACGTGGGATAGTTTTTTATTTTTTGATGTGAGGAGGAGGACGTTAAGGTAATATTCATGTATTTTTAATTTATTCTTCATGGAATATATTATGTACTAAATTTTAGATATATTATTTTTTAAAAATTTGAAGGATTTCAGAGAATAAGAAATGTGAAAAAAATACACCATGCCATATGGTAAGTTAATCATGGTGTAAATTACACAAGTGAAACAATTAGAGAATATATTCAATTTATAATACAATTATTATATTAAATAACACAATAAATGACATACATACCTGTTATGATACATCGGTTGATCAATTATAGGATTACACTACTCCAATCGCACATCATGTGGTGTAGAAGGAGACCCATGTTAGTAAAAAATTTCAACTTTTAGGTAAAAACATTCAAAAATTATTTTTGGAATTTTTTAGTGCGAAATAATTTCAATTTATTATTAATTTATATTTTAATACTTAATGAAAAATATAAATTTTTGATTTATCTAGTTTCAACACAAGATTATCAATCTACCATAGAAATATTTTTGGGATGTTTTTCATTATATAAGGTAGTGTGGTCATGTTAGATAAGTGGTATTTAGAGTCTCATTGAGATACTAATTTAAGAAAGAACCACCATAGATATATGGAAAAAAAGAATATGGAGAATTATATACTGTGATTCTAATATTAATGAAATAAAATAAAACTAAATTAACTATTTTCCAAAAAAAATGAAATAATCATGAAACATAATGAGATGTTAATACAATAACAATTACATGTGAAATAATAACCATATTCATATCCCCACACATAGTGTTTCGAATGTAGTTTTTCCACTTATATTTTTAACATATCAGATATCATAATTTTTTCAAATTATTTTATAATATTTGTGTAGAAAAAATAAATTTATTATTTATTCCTGTTGTAATTTTTAAATGTGTAATTGATTATGATTTATATCTCTTATCACCCAAACACCAAATCTATATAATTGTTATAGTTTAAAATATTCTAGGTGACATTGTTCACAATAAAACATTACTAGCATAATAGTGAGAGTTGGGGTTGATGTATATCAAGATCTGAGAGCTACGATGCCAATTTTCATTGATGATGTTTATACTAAAATATTAAAATAAATTATTATAAATTTTATAAAAAGGCAAATCCTTCATAAAAATCCATATAATAATAAATGGGGTATATCATTTAGAACATATATTATATTCAATAACTTTTACAATGTTGTAGCCAAAGCCAAAAATAAACACTTAATTCATATTTTTACGTTAATAATCTTTTAATCTCACAAATAGCCACCGAATACCATGAATCAAATGTTTGGTGTCTAGGTATATTATCCCCCTAAATAGTTTATTTTACAATACCTATGAAATTTTACATATAATCATATTACTATAATATTCCTTCTAAACATATCACATTAAATACCCATATTTATAACTTGGGGAATGTGAAAAAAATAATAATTGGGTGATTTAAAATGCTCAATAAGGGTAAACAAGGAAGATAAAAATCAGATAATACAATTTATCCTAATATGATGAAAATTTTCTGGAGAACATAATCATAATACACGAACATATATAAGAGAAAAATAAAAACAAAAGAAAAGATGATAAAAGATCCACAGAATATAAACTTGACATAATATGAATCATGAATAACAAGGGAATTTATATGTGAACTCATAATAATCAGTATTAAGGAAACTAATAATATATCCAGGTGGAATAACAAATTAATACAGGTCATGGAAATGATTTATATTGTTGAAACAAGGAACGCTAGAGAATTGTGGCACACCTATAGGTAACTAGAGACATCACCTTTATGAATAAAAAACATTCACCTATTCCTTTCATCAACTAAATTATGCATGTTTATACATTTTTCTTGTTATAAAAACATTTAATCAAGGATTTTTAGGGTGATATTGGACCCCACATCACATTAATCTATACATGCATGTTGTAAGGTCCTCAATAATGTAGTTCATCCCATTACGTTTTTCTAAAGCATGGGATTTTGAAGGTGGCCTAAGGTAGGTCTCAAGGTGTTCAGTTACTAAAATATATAAGTAGATAGATTTCATGACATGTAAGTATTTCATGTTGTGAATGTGAAATTCATATCTTCTGGGAGGTTGGTTCATAGGGTACATCACTCTGTGAATTATTTTGGGGTTATATTGTTTGAGGTAGTGAATTTTTTATAAAAACATTAATCAGGACATTTACATGAAGTGAATGTTTTTCAGTTTATGAAAATACAATGTCATGTGGGCCTTTAAAATTTTTAGTGCCTCCATTTCTTCTCAAATACTATGATTTTCCCCAACACCCTAGGTGGTAAGTATATCTCCCTCCAAGAGTCTTGTAATCCCTTAGATGGGGATTGATTATTCTACATTATTCTTTGATATGTGGTGATCTGACAAATCTTATACCTCTTCTATTATAGTTATTTTATGTATTTTATCCAACATCTTCTTTCCATGAAATAGAGGTCTCTCTCTATTATTCTAACATAGTTTTAAGGTTTTTTTGTTGGTGTAGTTGTGACAAGATATCCATGGAGAGTTAGATATTCCTACGTGAGAGGTGATCAGGATCTATGATGTTGGTCCACTCTCATGAGAATAACATTGAAAATTTTGAGAGATGTTATTCATTATATATTTTGTTTATTTATTTTCAATGATATATTTATCATGGTTTTCCCTTTGGATGGAAATATAATTAAATAAATAGTTTTGAACCAGATTAATAAATAATTGGTTGTACCAATTGGGTATTGTTTCTTTATACCATGATAACAATTTTCCTCTTTATTTTCAATATATTATGCTATATATGTTATTATTTTTAGAATTTTATTATTTTTATTATAATGTTAGTATTGATATAAATTTGTAAATAATGTAAATATGGAATTTATTTGACAAAGAATAAATATGAATGTTTTAGAAACCTTATTCTTCCCTTTTAATACTTTGATATATATCTTGAAATATTTTTAGAGTCATGTACTAAGATGGAATGCAATTCCCAGGCCTGGTGATCCTAGTATTGTTTATAAAAAATATTAAATATATTTTTTACCATGTATGCACAATTTTTCATAAATAATTAGGTATATCTTAAACAAAGTATTAGTTTAAAAATATGATTTGAATATTTATTCTATAGAACTAGGATTACTATAGTTATGAAATGAAGTTGGTTGGTGTGGGGAGTTCTAATAAAGTGATCATTGGTGGGTGGGTTTAATTAAAATAAATAGTTTTTTTAAAATGATATAAACCTATTTTTCCTCCATATATAATTTTTTATAAAAAATTGCCAATGTTAGACTCAAAAACATGGAATCATTGAGATAATGTTTTACCTCTCTCATTGGGAAATCTTGATTAGGTGATCTATCAAAAATTAGACCTAGGAAAATCAAGGGGTAGCGAATGCAACAAATCTTCCTCCTTTGTTGTCGAGCATGTTCTTCACCAAAGATTGATCCAAATTGATCTAGGACTCATAATATGTTTATTTCCAACATTATGATTAAATTATTGTGCATGATCATTTCAATTTATTTGATCTGTTTCAAATTTGATCCTTTTTAAGTGCCAGAGTATCCGATTTAATTTATTTGTTTGATTAATCCTCATTGTTTCATGTTAATCACCCAGATATCCACAATTTGTATTTTTTGGCCAATATATATTGGTAAAATATTTATGAACACTTTTTTATGTACTTTTCCCCCTTTATTTGTTGCGATATTCGTCATTACTGTATGGGTCCATAGTTAAACATTTCTAGGTTAGATCGAGCCCGATTTGACCACTAAATTCATATCATATTCATGAGTGTAAAATGAATTGAGACTAGAGGATGGTTTCAGATTATTTTTGAATTTTTGGTGAATATTCCAGTGAATATATGATTTAGCACTACACAGTTATGATGGGAGGCATGTAATATAAACGATTAACCACACAGATCGATGAAGTCTGATTTCTGACCACCAAAGCGATGGAATCGATGAAAAGAGGCCATTTCCTCTAATTTTGGGAATGAATATAGGGAGATTAAAAGTGGTAAATATGAATCTAGGATCCATGGATCTTATGCAATTTTCTGTGAGAATATATACTACATTATGTGTACTGGGGAGAACACATGCCTCATAGTACCCCTATGGATTTGACACTGTGGTTTTGGAAAATTTAACGATCGCACACTATGTGTTTGGACCACATTCCCTATGAATCTCCCCAGATATACTAGTTGTGTGATATAATCACACGATCATGAAATCGTGAGGGAGAAAACTTTATGTATCAATGTACTCAATAATTGGAATGATTGCACGGTATATCCAAGAGCACACATGTGTGTCCCAGTTGGAAGATACATCTCATGTGAGACACATATAGACCGTGTTTGTATACATGTCCAGTGAGGTGTGTACTCCCAATTACACATCTAGAATACCTGACGGGGATACACACTATGTGTGTCCCCTTATAGGTCGTGTACCTCCTCCTTATGAGTAATTATATACCTCTCGTATCTCCTATATTTGTAATCGGATTTCTTCTCATTAGTAGAATATCCTATGTTTTACTTTATATAGAACACATTTTTTTCCTTGATAGTGGATTTGGATATAATATTGGAAACTTTCCAGGAATCAATCATCCATAAGAAATGATCAATGATGGAAGTGATCATCAGTAGTAATGTTTCTAGTAATTTAATCTTTTAATATTATTCCTCTGTGATTTTTCATGGATATAGTTACGTGTGTGCATATAGGTGAACTAATGAATGTTATCACATATTACTTATGCCTTTCATTGCCTTTCATAAGCCCCTCACCTTTGAAGGTGGGATTTGGGTAGTGTTGGCTCATGTCTTGTTGGGTTGGGATGTGACAAATTGGTATCATAGTAGTTTATTCTTTGGGATAGTGTTTGGATATTCTCCTTGTTATAATTTGGTTAGGTTTTAGTGAAATTTTTTCAAAGTGTCTCGGTTGTGGATTTCAGGCTAAGGAACCCATTGTCGCTGTATATGCCAGTGTATTAATTCTCCTGGAATATGACTACAATCTATTAGACTCGGTGTACTGAGACATTGGTTTTAGGGATCAATGGTACATGAATAATTTATTATTGAGTCTTTAGATTATCATTCTTAAGGTAGATCCCCATATATAAATGCTTATCTAACCATGGTATGTATTGATTAAATTTTTAGGATTCCTCCATGAAGACAACCATTCAGGTTACTAATTCAGGGTCATGATGAAAATTTGAAGAGGGATGAGGCCTTAGATTAGGGGCTATCACATGCGATATTTTCTGCCCTTGGAAAGGTAGAAACATGCCTACCTATCAAGAAATATATATTTCCAGCATAGTTGGTTGAGGGTGTGAAAAGGCATAGTTAGCTCCACATGTTTCAGCTCCAGATTATTTTAATATTATACAGTAAGATAGATCCATATGAATGACAATATTGGCTATAATTGGTGATCTATGTTTTTAAGATTATGCAGGCATCATCTATTTTGTTTGTTGTGCTGGTATCCAATCTTTTCATTGGAGAAATTGGGTTCTAGAGTATTGAAGTTATGTGGATGAATAATGAGTTGACACTATCATTGATTGACATCCAGTAGCATTTTTTGTAAGGAGTACTACTCCACATGCTTATACTCGGATCGGAATCAAGATTTTTTAAAGATGTAGTGTGAAGGGTTAATAGATTATGTGTATTTTATGTGGTTTGTTGACCTTACACGATACTCCCACATCCATATTCAGGATGGATTCTTACAAGAAAAAATGATTGGGAAGGGTCTCCACATAGACATCAATGCAAGTGGGGTACCCCTATGCATTCCGATTTATGGTGGATTTTTGGACTGAGTAGTTGTGATAGAGAGCTTCTTGTCATTGAAATGCCAAAAAGATGGAGTTGAAAGTGTTCATCATAGGGTTCAGTCCTCTATAACAACTATAAGGTGTCATACAACAGGCTCTCTGTGCTTGATTCCTCCCCATGACCAGACATAGGCATGCCATCATATTTAATAGTGGAAATGTAGGAGGGCCATGTTAGCTCATAGGGTGATGTGTTATAAATGTGATTGGAAAGGTCACATCGAACATGATTTCGGGAATCAACTTTCTTTGTAGGGAAGACATATAGTGGATGAACCGTCATGACAGAGGTAGAACCAAGATCATTGATCTCTCAAGCAAGGGCAGGGTGGCCCCATGGGAGGAAGAGCTCGAAGGGAAGAAGGTGGGTATCTTGAAGTTGGATATTTGGGTGGTTCATTATTATATGAGATCCCTTCACCACTATCACTGTGTGACCCATGTTAGACTCAAGGAACTGGAAATCGGGGAAATGGGTAGTTGCAGGCTAATGAGTCATATGACCTAGCCACTCATAAGATGATTAAAGTTATGATCTATGTTTAATATACTATATATTTAGTGCTATTGGAAATATATTTTAGACATTAATTCATATATTTAAATATTGTGTGATAGATAGAGATCCTTGGTGATATGTTAGCCTAGTATCTTTTCCTTGAGGTTCCTACAGGGATTCTTTCTTCAATGTCATCTAACTACCGGCAATGAAAACTATCGCTAGGTGGAGAGAGCTTCTTATGGGACATTTTTCTCATCATGATGAAACAATATGAAATTATCTTGTGGATGGAAAGGTATTCCATAGTCCAAGCCCATATTGTAACACCCCGAGATTTTATGAAAAATATTATATTAATTTCATTAATGTCTTATGTTGTATTCTACACCAAGATTACCCTGCGCTATACGCAACACCGTATTAGCTTGCAGTATACACAACACTATTCTTGGACCGTGTTACACACAATTTTGATAATAGTTATTCTACGAAACATTGAGTATATATATATATATATTAAATGTATAAATGAAATATGGTTGGATTCTGTTATACGAAACAATGAAGGATTCTTTCACAACACGGAACCCTGACTTGGCTTGCATTACACGCAATCGCGACCTTCCTCGATAGCGTGTGTTGTACGCAATACCGGGTTTTAATAAACAATGTTATAATTATAATATTGTCATGAACTAGCCGTTATGAATAGTATTAACTAAATTTTGAATTTTATAACATTATTATTCATCTTACACATTTCTAGAACATGGTATAAGAAAAAATAAATTTTTCGGGTAAAATAAGTATTTTTAAAAAAATGCAGTTTTGCCGCCTTTTGACGGCGCACCCACTCTATATCTAGTTTTTGACATGTTTATAAGTTCAATTTGACAAAATAAAATTCTTCTTTGGAATCATGAAATAAAAATTTACTTTGGATAAAATTTTCATATTATTCTGGTAACTTTCACATTTTAATGAATAGTAAAAACACGCTATATTTTAATTAAAAACAACTTTTTTCATCATAATATCTTATGTGGTCAAATTATAATATTGAATGGTTTTAAAGTATAAATAGAATATATTTTTACCATTTAATATAATGTATGTCATTAGCATTGATTTTACCTTGAATTCATAGGTTAAATCAATTCAATCTTTTGCAATGTTTTAAACAAAAACCCGTTTTTATTCGACAACGGGATTAATTTTAAATTAATTTCTGCAACTTTTGTGTTTTGAATTTTAAAAAATGGATTCCATATTTGGAATCAGTGGGTCCAAATAATGTTAATAGGATACTTTTTATTTTGGGGAATTATGAATAGTAACTACGGTAAATTTTATTTACCATAGTTAAAGGTAAATCGGGTAATTAAGGGTAAATATAATATTTTAAAATTACCCTAACAAATGTCAAAATCCTATTGGATGACTAAAAAACAACCCATATCACCTAAGGGTCTGATTAGATTAATTTAATTAAATTTTTTCAATGAAAATAATTTAATTATTATTAAAACCAAAGAATGTGACAACATGTCACTTTCTTAAATCTTATAAGTATAATAATTTTAATTTAGTGATAAACTTCATGAAACTTCGAACATGAATAGTCTCCAGAAAGATAATACAATTATCTACATCATAGAAATTTATTTAGAATTTTTAGGGATTAAATAATTATCATTTATTATGACAGAAAGATGATGCAGTAATTGTCTTATTAATGAAATATTGACATAATTGATGTTATAAATGCCCAAATAAATGTAATTTGAGACTTTTTATGACCTACACTAATTTTCTAGGTTAATATGACATGTTATTGTTGATATAAGTAACTTGGTTTGAACATATAATTCTGTTATGACTTTCACAAAAATCATATATCAAATAGTGTCAAAATTTACACAAAATACTTTTTAAATCAAATATTATATTAGTAATTGTTATTTTATTCCTAAAAATCTAAGGTTCGGCCAAATGACTTAGATAAGGATATATATATTAATAATAAACAATTTGGCTTCGTTTGGAATGTTATTATAAGTGTATTAACCATATAGTTTAAGAAAACAAAAAGACACGGTAAAAGTTAAATTATTCAACTTGGAGTTAAATCTAATTGATAAGGTTAAAATAATAACTTAAACTTGTCTAAATCCTATTGGTTGATAGGATTTCGACCCATCCCCACTTTAGCTTCGAAATAAGACCCTTTGGAACCATTATAAACGGATTTTGACTTTAATATAAAATAATATTTTGAGATATTCCTAAGGTGCCCCTCTCCTCCCTTATAAAAGGGCACCTCCTCCCCCTCCTCCTCACACCAATTTGAGCACTCATGCTCGGCCAACCTCTACCAAAATCCCTTCTCCACTTCCCTAGAATAATACTAGAGGTTATGGTCTTCTTCAAAGACCAATCTTAGTTCCCTAAGTGAAGGATTCAAAGAGGCGTTTCAAAGAAGAGGTAATATTTATTACCGATCTTTTCAATTTCTTTCTTCTTCAACTTCTTCTTCTTTAGTTGTTTCATGATAAAGTAATAACATCAGTATTACTTACATACTTATATGTTATTATAAATATGAAAAAAACTCTAATTAACCTTCTACCCATCCTACGGAAAAAGGAAATCACGTGCGTACGTACGGAATACCGTCTCCACGCCGTGGTGTAAACTATTTTCCGCCACCACCTTAATTGGATGGGTATAATGGTTTAATGAGTAACTATATATGATTATTATGAAGTTATATTGATACTGAAATAGTATAAATACACTTCAACACAATTCCACGACCATGGGAACGATATCATCGCTCGTGCGTACGTACGGACTACCGTCTCCACAACGCGATGAGATTCATTCTCAATGATCAACCATTCATGAATCATTATAAAGTATATATAATAAGTTCTAATGAAATATATGACATAATAATGATAATGGAATTATTTATATTTATATGTATGTCATCTACTTAATTCCATTCAATTCAATAAGGAAACGAAAACAGCGTTCATGCGTACGTACGGACTACCGTCTCCACGAACGGTGTATTTCATTCCATTTACTGATTTATTATATATTATGAATATATATATATAAGTCATGTTTTATATTCTGTAATTAAGAAATCATGATCTAAGTAATCATATGAATAATTACAAGTTAAAAACACGAACGACAAATGAGACGATTTTACCCAAAACGCTACTTTAACATTATTTTACAAAAGAACGGGTAATATAAAGTCATAAGTGGACCATATATGATATAATAACAATGAATATGATTCTGGAATAAGTCAATAACATAATTTAAATCATTATACAGGAGGTTCGGACTCTTACAAAGCAATTCAGACCTAAGGTAAGGGAAATATCACAATCTCATTTTTATCCGAGATTGTTTTTACTTTGGTATTTACTGGGGTGTATTTTATCATCCACATCCATGTTACCTCAATATGTAAAATTATTTCCATCCTTATACAATAGTTTATATCCAATTTTACCCTTCAATGAGTTTTTTGTAAAAGATATGAAAGGAATCTTATGTCGTTTTTCGTACGAGGTACTTTTTGACTTTTCCGACAAAAGTACGAAGAATGTTTTTTTAACTTATACGGCCTGAATGGATTTTTAAAACATTATTTCCAAGAATATTCCTTTATAAGTTTTCATGTTTATTTTTAATCAACTTCTTTTAGTTTATAATTGTATGACATGTTAAGAAAAGAAAAGTGTTTTTGAAGTAGAAAGGATATTTTCCTCAAGAATGGAGTTCAAATGTTTTATCAAAATTATTTTCCATCTAAGATATTATAGGGTTCTGTTTTTATCCCTATTATTAAATTGATTTGATTATGTTGTGAGGGAATTATTTTTATGAAGTCATTTACTTTATATGATTTGTTTTATGATGTCATGATGTTTCAAGAATCCCATTTTTATTACATGGGTTATGCGATGATGTATGATTTATGATTATGTGGCACACATAAGAAAGGATTCATTATAAGATGGGTGGGACCTATATCTCCCTCCAATGCATTGGGTAAAGATTTTATATCTCATGAGACAGACATGGCTGGAATGGTAGGTTATACCGGTTCAGTGAAACCGGACTGAAACGAGGGTTACTCAATTCAGAAAGGGACTTTGTCCACTAAGATAGTCTTGGCAATGAGTCTTGACTAACAAGAAATGATTCTCTATGATTATGTGTTAATGCCACAAAGTTTCATGTTTTAAGTTATGATTATTGTGATTACATTTCACTGCCATGATTTATCCCATGTTATGAAATTATGATCTCTTTTGCAGGTTAAGATTTCCAAAAGTTATGTGCTTGTGTATATGATGTGATTGATATTTCTTTTGTTTACCCTTACTGAGCATTTGATCTCACCCTTTTATGTTTTCTTTTCCCCAGGATATAAAAAAGGGTTTTAGGTAAAAAAAGGGAGATCTTTATGGGAGATATTGAAGATCTTTCACCACGATTAGAAGATTATGTTCCGAGTTTCCAAAGACACTAAACTATTACGATCCTTGTGTGTATGTTTTTGTTATGTACCAAGTATTCCGCAAAAGTAATGTAATGTCCATGTACGTCAAGCTTCGGGTCTCTACAGTTGGTATTAGAGGAAAGGTTTAGTCAACCTTTGGAAACTAGGATGCGAAAGCGTTTGTGAGATCCCTAGAGATATTTCTAAGGTATGTCTAGGGATGTCGCTAAGGATAAGTATACGTATAAGATACAGTCCTAGAACTACGGTAACGATCTTAGAATTTATCCTAAGATGTTAGATATTAAGGGTACTCCCCCTTTACTATGTTGTTTTCCCTAGCATGAATTTTTCCTCTCACAAGATTCTTTTTGTGTTTTAGTTAATGGAGGGAACCAGAAGGAATTCGGTTAACATTGAATCCAATGGACAAATTGGTGACTATGAGCAAAAAAATTGTGTAATTCCTAGAGAGAAAGATCTTGTGATTATGCCAAATCAGTCATCGCGATATATGATTAACAAGGTGAAATTTAGTGGTATGCCTAGTTCATCAAAGAAGAGGAAGATAAAATACTATACATGTTCGCATGTTGAGGAGCATAAATAAAGGAAGATTGAGATTTCTAAAGAAGGGAAGAAGAACCTTGAGGAATACCTCAAATGGAGGGACCGATGTTATCTGTGAGGAGAAAAGGGTCATAGAGTGACAGATTGTTATGGAGTTCAATGTCTTATTTGTGGAGAACATGGGCATTACCCAACTCAATGCCCTGTCCTAAAAAGTCACTTCTAAATCAAGGAAGGACTTATTCCATGACAATCATTGAAGTGGATGGACTAAAGTGTTTATGTATTGGTATTCAAAAATAATGTTGTTGAGGTACTTTTATGGTGTACTAAAATATTTATGTATTGGTCTATTGTGGTTTTCAATAATTTTAAGGTACCGGTAACCATGAAAAGTGATTCAAATATTTTGGAAAGTAGATGATGTGCGCATAATTAAGGGATAAGGAGAAAATGAAATGTTTGACAGTATTCATGAGCTCATGATTGATATAAGGACTAAGTGATATCATTGTTTGAGTATATAGAATTTTGAGGATTTTGGTATGTGGAAAGTGTTAAATTTTAACTGCATTCATGTTTTCACTAAGGTATTAAAGATAATACATTATTAAGGACTTTGAATGTTTGGAATGTGACCAACAAAACATATCTTATGATATATGGGGATCGACGATGGTGTTAAATCTCTGGTAATCGTTTTCACTATGTTATGAGAGTGGACTGCAGTATTATGGATAAGCCTAAATATTGGAATGGATTATGTTATACATAAGTTAGTATTGTTTTATTGATGGGATGTTATAGTAATATAGTTTTAGAAAAAGGACAACCTGCAGGACGGGCGACAACCCATCGCGTCAGACAAGGCTGTGGGAATCGAACCCACAACCGAAGTGCGACTGGCCTTTATCGCCTACCACTGGCCTACAGGAAGTCCCTGTTTAGTAGAAACTAGTTTTATTATATTAAGCTATATGACATATGATGTATAAGTCCATTTTAGGAACCATATATGATTAATCTCACTATAGATGGACTTATGTATTTTTTTGATAACTTTTCTAACCTTTTGTTTGAGACAGATGGAATGACCCATCATTCTATCACATGATCTGCTAACACATCACGAATGACAAATTCAACTTCATTTCTTTAAGAGATGAAGTGGAAATTGGCCAATGAACGACAAACGGTGAGACTATACCAAAATCACCAAAGTATTTCTTCTAATTCCAATTTAATCAACATTAGAGAAATGATCCTGAAAACCAAAAATGTTGTCTTAGTGCTCTTATATCTGATGAATCAGATGGTACCTTAGATCATCACAAATTTATGGCTTTGTGATTGCTAGCTTTTCCATAGCCATGTTCTCTACCACTCTCCATTAGAACATGATGGTTAGATTTCTCTTCCATATCCATATTTTCACCTATGTGGAAACCCAGTGATTAGTTTATTTGGGTAACTGTTACGTTTTATACTTTTGTTTTTAAAGATAAGTTTTGGTATTCCTTTTTACGATGTGGGTTTCTATCAAAGAAACTTTCAAATAGTAAACCATTTATAACCCCGACGAATTTCGAGGGCGAAATTCATTTTAAGGGGGGAAGAATGTAACACCCCGATATTTTATGAAAAATATTATTTTAATTTCATTAATGTCTTATGTTGTATTCTACACCAAGATTACCCTGCGCTATACGCAACACCGTATTAGCTTGCAGTATACGCAACACTATTCTTGAACCGTGTTACACACAATTTTGATAATAGTTATTCTACGAAACATTGAATATATATATATATATATATTAAATGTATAAATGAAATATGGTTGGATTCTGTTATACGAAACAACGAAGGATTCTTTCACAACACGCAACCCTGACTTGGCTTGCATTACATGCAATCACGACCTTCCTCGATAGCGTGTGTTGTACGCAATACCGGGTTTTAATAAACAATGTTATAATTATAATATTGTCATGAACTAGCCGTTATGAATAGTATTAACTAAATTTTGAATTTTATAACATTATTATTCATCTTACACATTTCTAGAACATGGTATAAGAACAAAATAAATTTTTCAGGTAAAATAAGTATTTTTAAAAAAATGCAGTTTTGCCGCCTTTTGACGGCGCACCCACTCTAAATCTAGTTTTTGACATGTTTATAAGTTCAATTTGACAAAATAAAATTCTTCTTTGGAATCATGAAATAAAAATTTACTTTGGATAAAATTTTCATATTATTCTGGTAACTTTCACATTTTAATGAATAGTAAAAACACGCTATATTTTAATTAAAAAAAAACTTTTTTCATCGTAATATCTTATGCGGTTAAATTATGATATTGAATGGTTTTAAAGTATAAATAGAATATATTTTTACCATTTAATATAATTTATGTCATTAGCATTGATTTTACCTTGAATTCGTACGTTAAATCAATTCAATCTTTTGCAATGTTTTAAACAAAAACCCGTTTTTATTCGACAACAGGATTAATTTTAATTTAATTTCTGCAACTTCTGTGTTTTGAATTTTAAAAAATGGATTCCATATTTGGAATCAGTGGGTCCAAATTATGTTAATAGGATACTTTTTATTTTTGGGAATTATGAATAGTAACTACGGTAAATTTTATTTACCATAGTTAAAGGTAAATCGGGTAATTAAGGGTAAATATAATATTTTAAAATTACCCTAAAAAATGTCAAAATCCTATTGGATGACTAAAAAACGACCCATATCACCTAAGGGTCGGATTAGATTAATTTAATTAAATTTTTTCAATGAAAATAATTTAATTATTATTAAAACCAAAGAATGTGACAACATGTCACTTTCTTAAATCTTATAAGTATAATAATTTTAATCTAGTGATAAACTTCATGAAACTTCTAACATGAATAGTTTACAGAAAGATAATACAATTATCTACATCATAGGAATTTATTTATAATTTTTAGGGATTAAATAATTATCATTTATTATGACAGAAAGATGATGCAGTAATTGTCTTATTAATGAAATATTGACATAATTGATGTTATAAATGCCCAAATAAATGTAATTTGAGACTTTTTATGACCTAAACTAATTTTCTAGGTTAATATGACATGTTAATGTTGATTTAAGTAACATGGTTTGAACATATAATTCTGTTATGACTTTCAAAAAAATCATATATCAAATAGTGTCAAAATTGACACAAAATAGTTTTTAAATCAAATATTATATTATTAATTGTTATTTTATTCCTAAAAATCTAAGGTTCGGCAAAATGACTTAGATAAGGATATATATATTAATAATAAACAATTTGGATTCGTTTGGCATGTTATAATAAGTGTATTAACCATATAGTGTAAGAAAACAAAAAGACACGGTAAAAGTTAAATTATTCAACTTAGAGTTAAATCTAATTGATAAGGTTAAAATAATAACTTAAACTTGTCTAAATCCTATTGGTTGATAGTATTTCGACCCATACCCACTTTATCTTCGAAATAAGACCCTTTGGAACCATTATAAACCGATTTTGACTTTAATATAAAATAATATTTTGAGATATTCCTAAGGTGCCCCTCTCCTCCCTTATAAAAGGGCACCTCCTCCCCCTCCTCCTCACACCAATTTGAGCACTCAAGCTCGGCCAAACTCTGCCCAAATCCCTTCTACACTTCCCTAGAATAATCCTAGAGGTTATGGTATTCTTGAAAGACCAATATTAGTTCCCTAAGTGAAGGATTCAAAGAGGCGTTTCAAAGAAGAGGTAATATTTATTACCGATCTTCTCAATTTCTTTCTTCTTCAACTTCTTCTTCATTAGTTGTTTCATGATAAAGTAATAACATAAGTATTACTTACATAATGATATGTTATTATAAATATGAAAAACTCTAATTAACCTTCTACCCATCCTACGGAAAAAGGAAATCACCGCGCGTGCGTACGTACGGAATACCGTCTCCACGCCGTGGTGTTATCTATTTTCCGCCACCACCTTAATTGGATGGGTATAATGGTTTAATGAGTAACTATATATGATTATTATAAAGTGATATTGATACTGAAATAGTATACATACACTTCAACACGATTCCACAGCCATGGGAACGATATCATCGCTCGTGCGTACGTACGGACTACCGTCTCCACGACGTGATGAGATTCATTCTCAATGATCAACCACTCATGAATGATTATAAAGTATATATAACAAGTTCTAATGAAATATATGGAATAATAATGATACTGGAATTATTTATATTTATATGTATGTCATCTACTTAATTCCATTCAATTCAATAAGGAAACGAAAACAGCGTTCATGCGTACGTACGGACTACCGTCTCCATGAACAGTGTATTTCTTTCCATTTACTGATTTATTATATATTATGAATATATATATATATATATAAGTCATGTTTTATATTCTGTAATTAAGTAATCATGATCTAAGTAATCATATGAATAATTACAAGTTAAAAACACGAACGACAAATGAGACGATTTTACCCAAAATGCTACTTTAACATTATTTTACAAAAGAACGGGTAATATAAAGTCATAAGTGGACCATATATGATATAATAACAATGAATATGATTCTGGAATAAGTCAATAACATGATTTAAATCATTATACAGGAGGTTCGGACACTTACAAAGCAAGTCGGACCTAAGGTAAGGGAAATATCACAATCTCATTTTTATCCGAGATTGTTTTTACTTTGGTATTTACTGGGGTGTATTTTATCATCCACATCCATGTTACCTCAATATGTAAAATTATTTCCATCCTTCTACAATATTTTATATCCAATTTTACCCTTCTATGAGTTTTTTGTAAAAGATATGAAAGGAATCTTATGTCGTTTTTCGTACGAGGTACTTTTTGACTTTTCTGACAAAAGTACGAAGAATGTTTTTTTAACTTATACGGCCTGAATGGATTTTTAAAACATTATTTCCAAGAATCTTACTTTATAAGTTTTCATGTTTATTTTTAATCAACTTATTTTAGTTTATAATTGTATGACATGTTAAGAAAAGAAAAGTGTTTTTGAAGTAGAAAGGATATTTTCCTCAAGAATGGAGTTCAAATGTTTTATCAAAATTATTTTCCATCTAAGATAATATAGGGTTCTGTTTTTATCCCTATTATTAAATTGATTTGATTATGTTGTGAGGGAATTATTTTTATGAAGTCATTTACTTTATATGATTTGTTTTATGATGTTATGATGTTTCAAGAATCCCATTTTTATTACATGGGTTATGCGATGATGTATGATTTATGATTATGTGGCACACATAAGAAAGGATTCATTATAAGATGGGTGGGACCTCTATCTCCATCCAATGCATTGGGTAAAGATTTTATATCTCATGAGATAGACATGGCTGGAATGGTAGGTTATACTGGTTCAGTGAAACAGGACTGAAACGAGGGTTATTCGATTCAGAAAGGGACTTTGTCCACTAAGATAGTCTTGGCAATGAGTCTTGACTAACAAGAAATGATTCTCTATGATTATGTGTGAATGACACAAAGTGTCATGTTTTAAGTTATGATTATTGTGATTACATTTCACTGCCATGATTTATCCCATGTTATGAAATTATTATCTCTTTTGCAGGTTAAGATTTCCAAAAGTTATGTGCTTGTGTATATGATATGATTGATATTTCTTTTGTTTACCCTTACTGAGCATTTGAGCTCACCCTTTTATGTTTTCTTTTCCCCAGGATATAAAAAAGGGTTTTAGGTAAAAAAAGGGAGATCTTTATGGGAGATATTGAAGATCTTTCACCACTATTAGAAGATTATGTTCCGATTTTCCAAAGACACTAAACTATTATGATCCTTGTGTGTATGTTTTTGTTATGTACCAAGTATTCCGCAAAAGTAATGTAATGTCCATGTACGTCAAGCTTCGGGTCTCTATACATATTGACTTTCATAATAGAATTTTCAAATGCATATATGCTAATAAGATGATATTCTCCTTTGTGAGTGAGAGATATATCATGGTAGGGTGAGTTGGATACATGAACATGAGTCTATAATCCTTTACCCATTAGATAGTGTGTATCCCTTGTCAAAATGGACAATTTAGAAATCTGTCTTCCTTCCATCATGGAGGTTTATATGGTATCCATTTTCGAGGAAATTACAAGACTACCTCTAAGGTGGGAGATGGAGTTTCGGATAAAATTTCATCCATGGACAACTCTGATATCATCTACAACATTTCCAATATCCCCTATTATGCTTTGGGAGAAGCGATTTTAGTTGGAAGACCATAGAGATAAGGGTTTTATTAGACCTAGTTTGTCCCCTGGTAAGAAATAATTTTTTAATGAAAAATGTGGAGAAGAGCTTACATATTTTTGTTGAGTATCATCACATAATACCAGAAATGATAATGAACAAGTTACCCCTTTATAGGATTTAAGACCTAATTGAACAGTTTCAGGTTATGAGATGATTCTTGAAGAACAATCTCAGTTCTAGCTACAACCAGTTGAGAGTTTGTGAGGCTAATATTCAGAAGCTGAAATTTGGATGTTTCTATGGACATTATTAGTTCTTGGTGATGCCTTTTTTTGTGAAAAATTACCTTTCTGTGTTTATGGATATTATGAACCAGATCATCCTGTCATAACTAGACAAAAAAATTCATTACTTTTAATATACTCATATACTCTACATTTGAGGAGGATCAAGTGGATAACCTAAGGTTGGTCATATACTTACTTTAGTAAAACCATATTTTTTTGTATTCCCTCAAAGTTATAGAAATGGATCCATGATGTTCACATTGTGGGGAGTTTCATAACTAATCCATGATAAGTTTTGGTCGTTAAGAAGAATAACATGGTGATTTTTTGGGAGCCACCCAATAGTGTTCAAATAGTTTGGAGTTTCTTTAGCATGGTAGGGTACTAGAGGAGGTTTGTGGAATACTTCTCCTCATTTAAATCCATTTTTACTACCTTGATGTGGAATGGGTATCCCTTTTCTTGGAATGGTAAATGCCAGATAGCCATTGAGGAGTTGAGGGAGAGGCTGAAGAGTGATCATGTGTTGAGACTACCGAAGGAGGGAGTTGAGTACGTAGTGTATTGTGATTCCTCTAGAGCTAGGTTTGGTTGTGTGTTGATACAGAGTTAGGAAGTTTTTCATATTATTCAAGCCAATTATGACCCCATGAGCTGAACTATGGGACCTAAATCAAGGAGTTTTTGGTTGAAGTCTTCGTACTGAGGATGTTGAGGCACTATCTTTTGGGTGAGAGATTTGTTATTTACTCAAGCCAATATAGACTAAGATATTTTTTCACATAGAGATACTTCAACCCGGCATAGAGGTGCTAGATGGAGTTCCTGAAGGACTATGAAATTTAGATAGTATATACTAATAAGATAAAAATGTGGTGGTAGATTCCATTAGAAGGATGTCTCAGTGCTCTTCGTGTAGGATGTGTCTGAGTAGTTAGCTTCCTTCACGTTTACCATCATACAGTAGGAGGGTGCAACTTTTCTACAGTTGATGGTGTGGACTCCTCAACTTCTCCAACATGTGAGACAGTCATATTTAGTAGATATAAATTATGATTTTTTATGTGAATAAATATCTTCTGGATATTCAAAATTGGATTTTTTGAAGGAGGTAATCATGTCATCCTTTTCCAAGGAAAATTGGTGGTCCCAGTATCGATGTAGGAGGGGTGATGAGTAAATTTTAAACATATCATTCAGTTATACATCTTGATGTGGGGGAGTATTTTTAGAGACCTTTAATGGACGTTTTTGTGGGATTTAATGTGGTAGAACACAGTCGGGTTCTTTTTTTTCTTAGATGTCAGTAGGTGAAGGCTAAGCCCCAGGTTCGGGCAGGTTTGTTAAGGCCTCTTGAGATCCCATAGAGGAAATTGGATAGATTATACATAGACATTGTGATAGGGAATCTATTGATAAAAAGAGTCCACAACACCACCTAGGTGATAGTAAATAGACTTAAAAAGTTGGATCTCTTCCTTTCTCTTGGGGAGTATAGTTTGGTGGATAGTATGGGGTAGTGTAACGCCCCGACCCCCGTTACCCAGAATCGTTGCATTATTAGATATCATTGGAATTATTCAAGGATCCATGTCCCAAATTACCGATCAATTTAGTATCCTTGTATGTACTAGATACATACATAAGTTTTACATTACATCTTGAAATAAAAACAACAATATTGTGTCCCCTTTGAACACTCTTATATACCTTATCCTATTCCAGTAGGTTAATATTAATATACATCTTTTCATCCGAGGAAAAATAAAACATAATAAATGGGTGATCTTAGATACTTAGTAAGGATAACAATAAAGCAGAAAATTTTCATAAATAAGCATAAACATTTAAGGAAATTATAAGACTAAAACATAAGCCTTTTAAACATAAAAATCAGAATAATATGAAAAATATAAATCAAATAATTCCATTTACTTATTCACATGGATATTATAATAGTTGAGTAATCAAAATAAATAACAATAGCAAATTTCATAATGATGGAATGCATAGTGCCATACATTATAACAAAATAGTCAAGGCCTCGTGCCAAGACTACAACCAAGATTTTTTCAGGGCCTTGTGCCAATACACTAGTTTGCCTCATGAGACCTACCGATGAATTGAGGAGCTATATCAGGCTCCACCCGTCACATAATAAGTCCAATTAATTACTCATTTGAAGAGGTTGAAACATAATATAAACATTTGTATTAAAACTACCATACATAATGTCTATATTTTAACAACAAACCATGAATAGTATAAAAATATCACATCCAAAGTCAACCATAACTCATTAAATACAATATGGATGATTATATTATAATAAATTAACCTTAATCTAGAATAATTATTAATATTGACATATATGAAAATAATCATCAACACTATTTGAGAGAAATATCCCACTTTTTGTGTGAAAACATTTAAAAGTATCACAATTTATCAAGAAGCTATTTAAAATAGATTTTGGAATCAATGTTTCTCATTCCACATTGAAACTTATAAAAGGAATTTTATTTTTAAAACATTAATATAAAAATACATATATCTTTAAAACCAATTTTAAAACATAGACATTAATTAGAAAGATTTATAATAATAATTTTTTAAAACATTTAAAATGATATTTTAGTTAGAGTTCCTAACCAAATGAGAGATGCTTCAATACAAATAATTGAGGTAATAAAAACATTATAATATCTGATAATAATGGAATTCATGATATACTATGTCAATGTAAACTATTCACAACAATAAAATGTGAATTGGTGCATAACAACAAAGAAGTCTAAATGGAACGTAAGTTGAGATGAAATCCCTTATAAAAACAGTGTCCATAGTTTAAGGATAAATCAATGACTTAATTATGTATGATAGATATAAATACACTCAATATGATTTTATATTCAGTGTAAATTAATTATATGACATTCACAAATATTCTTGTAAAAACTACACCAATGACTTGGATGTTTAACTCAATGAATAGAAATTGAGTTAAAATAACTCTTATCAAGTTCATATCAATGACCTGAGAATTTATAAATGGAGTTATTATGTGTATCAAAATTATATCCACACAATGGAGAGTGTAAATTACAACATTAGTAAATAAATAGTGATTTCACACATAATCATGGTGTAAAATAATCAATGAAGATTGTGTAAAACTGAATGAGTGAAATTGAAATTTGAAATTCCCTTACCAATTTGGTAACTAATGAAACATACACCCCATGAAAGAATGACCATCCAATAATGATGTAAATGCCCATAAATTAAATTATATTACACTGAAATAAAATCATGGGCATTACATATACAACATAAAAGTAAATAGTGGAAAATATATCATGATTCTCATAAGAATAAAAGTGGGATAAAAACCCCTTACCTTGTATATTTTTCTTTAGTATAGGGTATGTTAAACTCTTATATAATAGTTAAATAACTATTATTAAAT
The DNA here is from genome assembly GCA_963277665.1 of Viscum album. NCBI lineage: Eukaryota > Viridiplantae > Streptophyta > Magnoliopsida > Santalales > Viscaceae > Viscum > Viscum album. Next base: position 839,355,909 of record OY728147.1, on the reverse strand, counting down.
TATAAAAGAACCACATATATAAATATGATATCATATACTATCTTCTAATATTGCTTTATTAATAATATTTTAGTACTATCATTGTTACAGGTGTTAACTGATTCATATTCCTTTATATGCTTGGTTATGTAAGTCATTTTTGATTTGGATAGGATTTATTTTATTCCTGTCTAGAATGATATTAAGTTCTTAAAAACAATTTAAATCATAAAATGAAAATTATTCTTTAATGATTACGATTGGGAATGAATCTCATCAGGTTTGAGGAGACGACAATCTGTATGCACGCACGAGCGACAATATCATTATATTGAGGAAAAATCGTATGTAACTGGATGGTATATCATATATACAGATTCATTAACATGTTATATTTATTATTTCCATCAATTATACTCTTTTTGATACCCATCCTGATAATGATTTTTTTGAATAACAAAATACACCATGACGTGGAGACGGTAAGTCGTATGTACACATGTATGGTGATTTTGTCATTCATACGATGGATAGAATAATGAATATAGTTGTTCCATATTAATAATAACATAAAATTATGTATTATATACTGGATTTATTATTTTTTTATGGAAACAACAAAGAAATGGGAAGTGGAATAAGAAAAGAATTTGAAAGAGGTGGTGAAATATTTACATCTTCTTCAGGTGTTTCCTTTTGAGTTGATCAAAATGGCTCCATAGGATGGAATTTTGATCAATGTAGGTCCTTTAGGTCAAAGTGAAGATATATGGGAGGATATTTTGGCAGATTTTTTCCATGCAAAATTTCTTTGGAGGTGTGTTTTTTAGATATAGGGAAATACCCTTTTATTAGAGAGGTCATGGTCACTTTTGGAAAACCAGGAAATATTATTTTATAATAAACTCATTTTCGGTTTCTAATTGATCAAAAATGATTTATTTTGAAGAAAAGGCAGGTATGGGTCGAAAACCTTTCAACAAAGAGGTTTTATACATGTTTAGGTCTCCATATTCACCTTATCTTTCATATTTATCTCTTATTTAAATAGTTTAATGTTTACCATGTATTCTTGTATTATTATATAATATGGATAATAATCTTTCTATAAAATGCCAGGCGCACCCAAAGTGGTTCATTAATGATATATCTATTATTATATAAGTCCTTTTTCCGAACCATATATTTTTATGACTATTATATCATTTAATAATATAGTATTTGTTTCAAAAACTCATTTATCTCAATTTTGACACTATTTATTATTTTGTTTTTGTTAAAGTCATTACATCATTATTAAATTGAAACAAAATCATTGAATCAAACATATCATTTCATATTAACCTATAAAATTAGTGGAATTCATAAAAAGTCTCAAATTACATTGATTTGGATATTTAAAATATCAATTCTTTAAATCATTCATTAATAAGGTAATTACTCCATCATCATTGTGTCATATATAAATTAAATTATATAATGTCTAATAATTATAAATAAAATACCATTATGTATGAAAAAATTATATATTTATAATGAATATTTAAAGTAAAATTTATCTTATGTTTAATCTTATATTAAAATTTTTTTAGTTATTAAACATTGAATTTAACCATTTCAACTATTCTTTAAATAAAATAATAATAAATCTCATTATCTAATACAAGTGGAAAAAAATGATCATATTTTATTCCTTTTTTTATTATTGTTTAAATTAACTTATCTAATAGAACTACAAAATGTTTTGGGGTAATAATAATATCATTTTTACAATTAAGTTCCCTATTTACATTTAATTTGGTAAATAAATGTTAAGAGTTACTATTCAATAAAATTATTTTTATATTATTGAGAAACATTTTACCTATTGATATAAACTATGTCTCTTAAAATTTTGAAATTAAAATCACATAAACAGTAATGTTATGTTTTATGCAAATTTTTTAATGCTCCTAGAAGGTGGGTAAAAGACGGTAAAAATTTCAATAAAATTTTATATATCTAATATTATTATAAAATGACTACAATGAAATACATTGAACATATATAAGTATTATGTTTCTATTTTTACCTAAAATAAATTTACATAAAATAAATAATTATTTGAATTGAAATTCGGTTTTAAACAATAACACATTGTTTTCCACTATTCATCGAAAATAGAAGTTTTTAGAAAAATACCAAAAACTCGCCCTATGCTAATTTGGATATTTTGAATTCAAAAATGAAGTCCATTTTGAAAAATAAGATTTATAAATTTTAAAAAAAGTGGGTATTACTATTCTTAACGGGTAGTTTGATTGGTTGTGGTGTGTTAAAACTCCAAGTTGTGTACAACGCAAGCTAATGAAATATTCATAGAGAAACATACCGTAGATGTTTGGGGTGTTACATTCTTCCCTCCTTCAATAAATAGCATCCTCGAAATTTTAAATTGTCCTTCAGAAATAAAAGGTAAAAAAATATAAAATACCTTAGTGGAAAACCCACACCAGAATAGAGTTAATAAATCTTAGTTTTAATAAGAGGGAAAGGTTTCTGAAAATTTCACCACTAAATTGGGATTCTGAATATGAGAACATTGGTGGAAAATATAATTGGAGGAAAAAGTAAATATTTATAAGGAGTGACAGAGGTCATCAATCACAAACTATTGAATTAAAAATTGAGGGTCTCAAAGCCATAAATCTATGATGAATAATGTAAGGTATTAGGATAACACATTTTATGTGTTTTATATCCTTTCCCTAATGTTTCAGAAATAATTTATTTATTGAATAAGAAAATAATACAAGATAAGAAGGGTTCTAACTTTTAACTAATTTATACCACAAACTCATCTTTAGATGAATTGGTCACACCTGAAGAGCTAGAATAAACTTATAGAGAATCACATAATCCATAAAGGATGAACTATATATTTACATTGTCTTTAGAGATTAACCAAAACAAAAATGGTCAGTACAAGATCAGATCATCCCCAAAAAGGATAATCCTTTAGAAGAAATAAATACTAATCCTAATTTCTAAAATTAAACAACAATACCCAAATTTCAATAAATACAATTCAATAAAAAAAATTCCTTAAAATCCTTCAATATAATCAAAACTATGATTGAAACCTGAAGTGCACTGTGTTGCATTTGTTGTCAATGAGACATGAAGTTGTCTTGGAATGAATGGAAGTCAGGGAATGTCAAGATGTGAATGCCAAAGGTTGTGATGGTGTTGGTGAGGAAAGGAGAATGGCCATGGTACTAAGAGGCATGTCATTTATGAGATTCACTAAGTGGCATAGGAGATGTGGTTGAAACATTCTCTAGTAAAATCTGACGATTGTTGAGCTGTTCTTTAAGTTCAAAGAACTTGTATCAACTGGATACAATGTCACAACATGATTTGAAGACCATGCATTGTATTGACAATGCATGAGGAGCTGAAGAAGATCCATTCACTACTTCTAAGTGGATGAAGTGGTTTAATGAAGTCCATGCACTATCACTTAGTGCATGTGAATCAGATTATGTTCCAATTGATCTCTGATTAGATCAATGCAGAATGTTGAAGACCATGTGTGATTCATGAGTTCGGTTGAAGAAGAAGTACCTCCAAGAATTTCCCTCCTAAGTAATGAATATATGTTGAGGAGATTGGAAGAATTCTTATGAAGAAGAAATGAAGAAATGGAAGAAATGGAGAAGAAGAAGAATAATTTGAAGTTGCATTTGGCACTTGTCTTATATTCATGGGTTACTTTGTTTTTGACAAAGTAATATTCTGTCCTTTGCCAAAAAATAGGCCATCTCAAGCCAGCCTTAAGGGTTCGACCCCCAAGGCACATGTGGGCCTAAGGCGCCACGCCCAAGGGGGGATCCCATGTGGCCAGCCTGAGAGGCAGGGGGGCCGTGTATAAGCCCCCGAGGGCATGCAGTGGTGAAGCCCGCGTGCCCGGAGGATGCATAGTGGGCGCTAGAAGCGCGCCCGTAGGGAGCAAGGTGGGCGCAGAGCGCGCCCGCAGAGAGAACCCGGTGCAGGGCGGCACCGGGAGGGAGGAAGATCAATTGCCGAGTTGAGGGAGCGGCTGGGTAATAAACCGCGGCAATTCCTCTCGCCGTTTCGATGTGGGACGCGGGATTTTCCCGCGGAAGAGATCCTGGCCGTCCGTCTCATCGCGCGCCAGATCCGGACCGCTCATCTAATCCGCCGTGCCCCCGATTTGATCCAGGCCGTCCGAGGATAATTGATCACCGCATCCAACGTCCCGGCGTCCATCTCCTACCTCGAGCTCGACCGAGGCACCCGCGAGCCGCCGCTGAACCAGAGCCTCCCCGAAGACAAAATTCGAGTTCCTGGCCACCATTTTCGAAAGCCGAAGGATCCCTCGTGCTCGTCTGGCCACACTGAACTCATACATGCATTAAAATGTTGCATGCATGCATCGAGAAAGAATTCGGACTTCAGCCGAGGCAAACGGAGTTTCCGAGGCCACGTGGAGAGCATGTTTTGCATGGGATGGCCAAAACAGAGGCCGTGCATGCGTTCTAAATCGCATGCACGAGGAAGAAAAAATAAAGGAAGAACCCGCGTGAAACAGAGGATAAAAAAACAAGATTTAAGGAAATCTTGAAATCCCGAAATCTTCGGGAGAATAAAAGATATCCCACGTGGATGAACCGAGGCTCTCCTCGCCTATAAAAGGAGAGGCCGAGGCCTTGGAGTAGCTTGTTGATGCGCTGAATTTTTGAAGTCCCGTGAGCGCATCTCTCTGCCTCGCGAAGAGTTTGAATCCCCGTGCAAGTATCTTGCGCGGCTGAAGTTCCTTGCGCGCAACACCTTTGCGCGACAAGAAGAAGGGTCCCCTGCGCGCCTCACTTGAGCAGCAGGAAGAACCGGGGTCGCACCAAGCCTTGCGCGCCCTTGGTTGGAGCCCGCAGTGGCAGCACTTGCGCTCCCCGCGGCAGGAGTACCTTGCGCGACTGAACCCTCGCGCCCGCGAGGCTGTCCTTGACACCCTGCGCGCCCCCGCGGCATTTGCACCTTGCACCCGAGGAGATCACACCTTGCGCGCTCTGTTTGAGGCAGAAGGTGTTGTGTGTTCAAAGGAGAAGGCCGAGTATTTTGTGTGCAAGAATAAAGAAAGGCCAAGTGTGTGCAAGAAGTGGAACGAGGCTTTGCCTCTTATGTGTGAAAAGTAAAAGTTGAAGACCTAGAGGAAGTGTGTGCAAAAGAAGAATGCAAGTGGAGGCCGTATCCCTTGTATGTACAAAGAAGAATAAAAGAACAAGTCTTGTGTGAAAAGGAAGTGAAAGGACGTAGCCTTGTGTGGGTGAAGTGAAGACCACACCTCATTTGAGTGTGTGTGTGTGCAAATTGAAGAGGAACACCCTACGGCCATTTAAGGGTATGCAACAAGAAGTGTGAAGGCCAAGCTCAAGTGTGTGTAAAATTAACAAAGAGGCCGAAGCCTTGGGTGTGTGCAAGAAATGAAGTGTTGGCCACAACAAAGAAGAACTCATTCAAGTGTGTGTGCAAAGTGAAGAATTTGTGTGTGCTTAACAAGTGAAGGCCGAGCCTAGGTGTGTGCACTAAGAAGTGTGTATACACTTAGAAGAAGAAAAGGGAGGACATCCACACAAAGAAGAACACACATTTATGTGTGTAGACAAATTGCTTAAAGTGTGTGAAGTTTGAGAAGTAGGTGTGTGCTGAAAAGAATTACACCCTCTAAGGGTTTACTGCACCAAGAAGAGAATCAGGGGAGTGCATGCATGCATGCATGCACGTGCACACGTGAACAGTGCTAAATCAGTGGTGTGCATCTGAAGAGTCCAAGACTTGAAGATCTTGAAGAGATTTGAGAACCCATGCTATGAGTGCATGAAGATGAATAGTTGCCTTGCACTCAGTGCATGATGTTGAAGTGAACTGAGACTGGACCAGACTGAAGTTAAAGATATCAGTTGTCTGAGTATTCAGTAGTTGGAGAGAGGCCAGGTCATCCTTAGAAGAAGGAGATAAATCCTGAGCAAGACGAGAAGACCTGTTCACCACAAGTGATCAGAAGAAGAGCAAGGCCAGCAGCCTTTATCCCAGGCTGCTGAGGATACATGAAGAACTTAAAGTGGAGAAGAGCTACTCGTGTGACTCGAGGAGCCAAGAGAAGACCCTGTGGGACTCAGGGAGAAGAAGTCTTCAGTGGGATTCTGGAGCAGGCCAGTGGGACTCTGGTAACACTGTGGGACGCAGTATAAAGACCCTCCTGTGGGACTCAAGAGAGATACAGTGGGACTCTGTATCGACCATTGTAATTCTAACAAGTTATAATGGGAGAATCCATGCTGGGAGAGCATGGCAAGGATGTAGGCCTTTGGTGCCGAACCTTGTAAATCCTTGTGTCCAGTGCCTTTTCATTACTGCATTATCCGGGAAAGGTTGAGAGATACAAGAAGAGTGGATCGAGGATTTAACCAGCCATAGAGGTTTAATTGATTAAGAATCAATTAGTAAAATTTTTTTAAGGGATCACTGATTCACCCCCTCCCCCTCTCAGTGATTCACACTGATCTGGGCACTTCAATTGGTATCAGAGGGAGGTTGCCTCTAAAAGATCCAAGGGAGTCTTTATGAAGTGCAGATTTGAGGAAATGAGTGACCAGCCTCAAATGGAGATATCTTCCAAGACTCAGAAAAATAGAAAGAAGAAACAGGCCAAGAAGATGAAGAAAGCCTGTCCTAGCTGTGATGAAGTTGAAACAATGAATGATCTTCAGAGTGCACTCAAATATCTTCAGAAGACTGTCCCCATGGAAGTGGCAAAGTGTATAGCTACAGGCATCCATGATCTTCATGAAGAAAAATAACAGTTAGAAGAAGAAGCCAATGCTATGGAAGATCAGCTGGCAAAAAGGGTTGGCATAACCAACACTCTCAGAAAGCTGGTGAAGGCTAAGGATGAAACAGTTTCTCTTTGCAATGAAAGATATGAAGACACTGCTGAAGAATTACAAAGAAGCCTTTCTGAGAAATAAATCTTTATGATAATGATCAAAGAAGTTTTCCAGGCACTGGAGAAGTTGCACAAAGTGTCAATGAATGTCAGAGATGCTCAACTCGAAAACAAAGTCAAAATGGTGAAGGAGCTTGACAATTCATTGCAAAAAATGAAGAAGGTGCATGATGACCAGATGAATCAGCTGAAAGAAAGTTGGGAAGGAAAGCTAAGAGCTGTTGAGGATGAGAAGAACTCACTTAACATGAAATTCTTAGAACTAGAGGTGATACTGAAACATCTGCAATCACCTAAAGCTGAATCCTCCCCGTCAGCTGCAAGAAGACATGTTGCTACTCAAGTATGCATTGAGCAGGATGATTCTAAAAGAAAGACATCCTCTAAGGAAAGGGCAACATCTTCTAAAAGGAAGGTACCATCCATACCATCTTGTACTAATGCTTCTAAAAGTGTTTATACTAAAAGTGCAGGATGGAAGAATAATTCCAAACAAGTATGGATGAAGACAATGAAGAAAGAGAGCTCTCCTGAAACAACACAACTTGTCAAGAAAAGTACCCACCAATCAGAAGGACTGAAGAGGTCAAGATTTGTGGGTCAGTGTTGGTGTTGTAATAAGTATGGGCATTGTGCAAAGGATTGTTGGTACAATCCACTGAATGCCAAAGCACAGAGGAAGCCCATGCCTAGGGGGAGCAAGCCAGAAGGAAAGAAGCAACATCCACAGGTCCAGAGACATCTGTTTACTGCAAATAGATTTGGATTACTTGACAACATCTGGGATGGTTGCAGAAGCGGTCAAAAAGATACATGTCAGTCTCCAACTGTATCCAGAGCTCAAAAGAAGAAAAGATCACAGAACCTGGCTTAGAATGAATCCTTGGGAAGCAAGCAGAAGAAAGTGGAAGATGCTCCCAAGAAGAGTTTTAAGAATGAAGAGAAGTCCTTGGAATTCAAATCCAAGAAGGGTGATGCATCCAGAAGGACCACCAAGAAATGCTTCTACTGTGGAAAGAAAGGACACATCATGGACCTTTGTAAATAAGCCATGAAACTAAATAGAAGCAGACTGAACTCCAAAAGACAATCAATCCAGAAGAAGAAGGGATTGATTGAAAATAAGTTGCCTAAGAAAGGTAGCTTAACAGCATCAAAAGAACCATGTGGAATTTCCAAAACTGAGGCCTCACTTCCAAATGACTTGTTAGTCATATGGACAAATCAGTTGCAACTTGCCAAAGATCTGCAGAGAGCTGAAGATGAAGTTCTGGAAATTGCTAAGGCAAAAGGGAAGAAGAAGATTTCACATGAAGATGTATTGAGATCCACACCAGCACAAACATCATTGAAGATCAAATGTGAAAGTGTGAAGAATGGTGAAAATGGGACATCTCGGTTGAGAAAATCTTCTCAACCTTGTTGTTCACATTGATGAACCAAGGAGGTTCCATCTTATTCCCTTATACTATTGGTATTTACATGTGCTGACATTGCAGGGAATTGAAGATGATGATCATTCTCAACTGGAGGATGGTTTGGACAGATTGGAGTGCACCCCTTGAGGGGGAGCCAATCAGAAGAAGATGGGATTCTAAGATTTAATACCATCTTGAGAAAAGTGAAGGTATTCCAATCATACTTTCATCCCTTGTTTCTTAATTGTATTCATCATGACAATTAAGGGGGAGTATTGATTGAAGGCAAATGGATGAAAGGGGGAGCTTTATCTTTTCCCTTGAACTTTCTAATGTGTTTGGTGAAGTATGTGCAGGATTTAGAAATTCATTGAATATCTGAAAAATTTCAACCCCTAAGCATGATCTCACATGTGTAGAGAATTGTGGACAGCTTTGAATTCCTTGGTCATATCACTCTTGTTTTCTACACCGGGTTAGCCCAAGTAGACTTAGAGCTGATTTACTAAAGGTTCTTTGCTAAAGAGAACATGTGACATCATCCCTCTCCTAGTGTTTTTCAAGAAGATAATTTTCAATGGGAGGAAGATATTTTTGAAAGAGAACCACACCACACCTTTGCATTTGATTGCCAATAAGGGGGAGAAATATTGGCACACATATTGACCCATTCATATGTGCTGAAGTGGTGTATTGACAACAAATACAAAGGGGGAGATTGAAGTGCACTGTGTTGCATTTGTTGTCAATGAGACATGAAGTTATCTTGGAATGAATGGAAGTCAGGGAATGTCAAGATGTGAATGCCAAAGGTTGTGATGGTGTTGGTGAGGAAATGAGAATGGCCATGGTACTAAGAGGCATGTCATTTAGGAGATTCACTAAGTGGCATAGGAGATGTGGTTGAAACATTCTCTAGTAAAATCTGACGATTGTTGAGCTGTTCTTTAAGTTCAAAGAACTTGTATCAACTGGATACAATGTCACAACATGATTTGAAGACCATGCATTGTATTGACAATGCATGAGGAGCTGAAGAAGATCCATTCACTACTTCTAAGTGGATGAAGTGGTTTAATGAAGTCCATGCACTATCACTTAGTGCATGTGAATCAGATGATGTTCCAATTGATCTCTGATTAGATCAATGAAGAATGTTGAAGACCATGTGTGATTCATGAGTTCGGTTGAAGAAGATGTACCTCCAAGAATTTCCCTCCTAAGTAATGAATATATGTTGAGGAGATTGGAAGAATTCTTATGAAGAAGAAATGAAGAAATGGAAGAAATGGAGAAGAAGAAGAATAATTTGAAGTTTCATTTGGCACTTGTCTTATATTCATGGGTTACATTGTTTTTGACAAAGTAATATTCTGTCCTTTGCCAAAAAATAGGCCATCTCAAGCCAGCCTTAAGGGTTCGACCCCCAAGGCACATGTGGGCCTAAGGCGCCACGCCCAAGGGGGGATCCCATGTGGCCAGCCCGAGAGGCAGGGGGGCCGTGTATAAGCCCCCGAGGGCACGCGGTGGTGAAGCCCGCGCGCCCGGAGGATGCATAGTGGGCGCTAGAAGCGCGCCCGCAGGGAGCAAGGTGGGCGCAGAGCGCGCCCGCAGAGAGAACCCGGTGTGGGGCGGCACCAGGAGGGAGGAAGTTCAATTGCCGAGTTGAGGGAGCGGCTGGGTAATAAACCGCGGCAATTCCTCTCGCCGTTTCGATGTGGGACGCGGGATTTTCCCGCGGAAGAGATCCTGGCCGTCCGTCTCATCGCGCGCCAGATCCGGACCACTCATCTAATCCGCCGCGCCCCCAATTTGATCCAGGCCGTCCGAGGATAATTGATCACCGCATCCAACGGCCCGGCGTCCATCTCCTACCTCGAGCTCGACCGAGGCACCCGCGAGCCGCCGCTGAACCAGAGCCTCCCCGAAGACAAAATTCGAGTTCCCGGCCACCATTTTTGAAGCCGAAGGCTCCCTCATGCTCGTCTGGCCACACTGAACTCATGCATGCATTAAAATGTTGCATGCATGCATCGAGAAAGAATTCGGACTTCAGCCGAGGCAAACGGAGTTTCCGAGGCCACGTGGAGAGCATGTTTTGCATGGGATGGCCAAAACAGAGGCCGTGCATGCGTTCGAAATCGCATGCACGAGGAAGAAAAAATAGAGGAAGAACCCGCGTGAAACAGAGGATAAAAAAACAAGATTTAAGGAAATATTGAAATTCCGAAATCTTCAGGAGATTAAAAGATATCCCACGCGGATGAACCGAGGCTCTCCTAGCCTATAAAAGGAGAGGCCGAGGCCTTGGAGTAGCTTGCTGATGCACTGAATTTTTGAAGTCCCGTGAGCGCATCTCTCTGCCTCGCGAAGAGTTTGAAGCCCCGTGCAAGTATCTTGCGCGGCTGAAGTTCCTTGCGCGCAACACCTTTGCGCGACAAGAAGAAGGGTCCCCTGCGCGCCTCACTTGAGCAGCAGGATGAACTGGGGTTGCACCAAGCCTTGCGCGCCCTTGGTTGGAGCCCGCAGTGGCAGCACTTGCGCGCCCCGCGGCAGGAGTACCTTGCACGACTGAACCCTCGCGCCCGCGAGGCTGTCCTTGACACCCTGCGCGCCCCCGCGGCATTTGCACCTTGCACCCGAGGAGATCACACCTTGCGCGCTCTGTTTGAGGCAGAAGGTGTTGTGTGTTCAAAGGAGAAGGCCGAGTATTTTGTGTGCAAGAATAAAGAAAGGCCAAGTGTGTGCAAGAAGTGGAACGGGGCTTTGCCTCTTATGTGTTCAAAGTAAAAGTTGAAGGCCGAGAGGAAGTGTGTGCAAAAGAAGAATGCAAGTGGAGGCCGTAGCCCTTGTATGTACAAAGAAGAATAAAAGAACAAGTCTTGTGTGCAAAGGAAGTGAAAGGCCGTAGCCTTGTGTGGGTGAAGTGAAGACCACACCTCATTTGAGTGTGTGTGTGTGTGAAAATTGAAGAGGAACACCCTACGGCCATTTAAGGGTATGCAACAAGAAGTGTGAAGGCCAAGCTCAAGTGTGTGCAAAATTAACAAAGAGGCCGAAGCCTTGGGTGTGTGCAAGAAATGAAGTGTTGGCCACAACAAAGAAGAACTCATTCAAGTGTGTGTGCAAAGTGAAGAATTTGTGTGTGCTTAACAAGTGAAGGCCGAGCCTAGGTGTGTGCACTAAGAAGTGTGTATACACTTAGAAGAAGAAAAGGGAGGACATCCACACAAAGAAGAACACACATTTATGTGTGTAGACAAATTGCTTAAAGTGTGTGAAGTTTGAGAAGTAGGTGTGTGCTGAAAAGAATTACACCCTCTAAGGGTTTACTGCACCAAGAAGAGAATCAGGGGAGTGCATGCATGCATGCATGCACGTGCACACGTGAACAGTGCTAAATCAGTGGTGTGCATCTGAAAGGTCCAAGACTTGAAGATCTTGAAGAGATTTGAGAACCCATGCTATGAGTGCATGAAGATGAATAGTTGCCTTGCACTCAGTGCATGATGTTGAAGTGAACTGAGACTGGACCAGACTGAAGTTAAAGATATCAGTTGTCTGAGTATTCAGTAATTGGAGAGAGGCCAGGTCATCCTTAGAAGAAGGAGATAAATCCTGAGCAAGACGAGAAGACCTGTTCACCACAAGTGATCAGAAGAAGAGCAAGGCCAGCAGCCTTTATCCCAGGCTGCTGAGGATACTTGAAGAACTTAAAGTGGAGAAGAGCTACTCGTGTGACTCGAGGAGCCAAGAGAAGACCCTGTGGGACTCAGGGAGAAGAAGTCTTCAGTGGGATTCTGGAGCAGGCCAGTGGGACTCTGGTAACACTGTGGGACGCAGTATAAAGACCCTCCTGTGGGACTCAGGAGAGATACAGTGGGACTCTGTATCGACCATTGTAATTCTAACAAGTTATAATGGGAGAATCCATGCTGGGAGAGCATGGCAAGGATGTAGGCCTTTGGTGCCGAACCTTGTAAATCCTTGTGTCCAGTGCCTTTTCATTACTGCATTATCCGGGAAAGGTTGAGAGATACAAGAAGAGTGGATCGAGGCTTTAACTAGCCATAGAGGTTTAATTGATTAAGAATCAATTAGTAAAAAAGTTTTAAGGGATCACTGATTCACCCCCTCCCCCTCTCAGTGATTCACACTGATCTGGGCACTTCAAACCCCAAAACTCATAATAATTTTTTTACGTAATCTTCGATGTTAAATTGTATCTCCAAATAACATCGACTACTCGTAATGTCACATACTTAAAAATAATTAAGGAAATCACATATTCTATATGATAGGTTAATAATTTCCCTAAATAAACTAAATCGCTATAAGTATACAATAAAAACATAGATAAAAATTCACCATTACTCCTCAAATTAAATCCCATAGTATTATATTTTACTTAGGGATATAGTGTTCCCAATAGAGAGAACATCTTCCAAAATAAAATTTATCACTTAATCACAAAATCATATTCCTATTCTAAGGATATCCATTTCATAAACATAAGATCTGAAATCAACTTATTATTGACCAATAATGTCATTTTACTAAAAATAATTAGTCACACAAACTAGGGACATCACATAGTCCATTGGTAGGCGATAAATCTCAGTCACACTTTGGTTGTGGGTTCGATTCCCATAGATTGGTCCGATGTGACGGGTTGTCACATAGTCTGTATGTAGTCCATTTTTAGAAAATATATTTTACTACTTTCATAAAATGAGATAAATTCTTCAAAATAGCCACAATATAATTTCACCACAAATGTTATCTCATACCTCACATTTTCATCCCAAAATTTAATAACATGTAATTTCCTCAAATTAAATTATTATATAATCCATAATGGTTATTTATAACAATCTCCACAATAGAAAATATACTTCTTCCTAAAATAGCATCTCCATATAAAAAACTGCAGGGTTACACATACAATGGAAAAGAAATCAAATTTTATTCCATCAACAAAGAGCACTAATATTTTTAAACATTTTGCGATCCATTTATTTCCACACAGGTTCTTCCTTGACCAAGAGGTTGTCCTATAGAATAGGTCATTCACTCAGGTAATGCCTAGGTCCCCTAAATTTATGGAAAATGACTATAAATGTATTCTTGGTGTCATTTTTATTTTCTTCCATAGTCTCTTTATATTTCCTATGAAATTCTTTACATTATGTCGTTATTTCCCACACATAAAGCATTAATTTGTTCCATTGAGACACTATCCAAGGTGTCTCCTTCCACATTTCCTACATGTTGGAAATAGAGATTTCTTTTCTCCATGGTATCCACTATTGGAACTCTTATCATTCACCACCTTTCTTTTATATGATGAGTCCGGGAGTTGGTTAATATATATGTTGTTGATCATTTTTTGGAAAACTTATTTGGCAAGAACATGATATATTTTACACCTACCAATATTCTATTTTGTTTCTAATTTCCACCACCATGCCCATGTTGTACATCATGTTCAATGTCACTATGATTTCCTTGGAATCCATCCACTGACAAACACAAGAAAGCATAGTGTGAGTTAAGAAAAGAATTTTGAGAATATCATGACTCTTTATTTTCAATCTAAAACACCGTAGGATTAACCAAGGTTATTTATTATCATCTTATATTAAAATCCTTCAATTTGGTTTTTCTGAAAATGTGAATTATCTAAGCATATCCCCCATGAGTGTCATAACCAAGAGTGTAGCTAGGCCCGTTTTTGTGTACTAGGATACCCTGCGTCAAGCCTGAAACTCCTTGTCAGGGTTTTCACTCCTAGGTGCATCTGTTCCAAAGATGCCTCTACCGCTCGTGTCCAGACATGGATTTATTTCTTGGAAAACCCACATAATATTTACATTACAATTTTTTGATATTATTCTATAATAATCCTCAATGTCTATCTTATGGTAGTGTTTTCTAATCAAAGTTTTTCTAAATCTATCTTCAAAGGTTTGTACCAAACTTGCTCTGATACAAACATTAATGCCCCGAACCCAGATACCTAGAATCAATGCATTATTACATAACATTGGCATAATACAAGGAATCATGTCCCAAAATAATGATCAGTTTAGTAGCCTTGGAAGTACTATATTCATAAATAAGTATTACATTACATCCTGAAATAAAAAAACAACATTGTGTCATCTTTGAACACTCTTATATCCCTTAGTATATTACTGTAGGATAATCATAATATTCATCATTGGATCATGGGAAAAATAAAACATAAAAAATGGGTGAGCTCAGATTCTCAGTAAGGATAACAATATAGAGGAAAACATTCATAAATGATCAAAAACATTTAAGTTAATGTTTAAGAATAAAAGATATGCCTTTTAAAATTAAACATCAGCATAATATGGAAAATATGAATCAAATAATGACATTAACATATTCACATGGATATTATACTAGTTGAATAATCACATGAAATATCAATAGATGATTTAATAACGATGTAATGCACAATATCAGACATCACAACCACATAGTCGAGGCCTTGTGCCGAGACTACAAAAAAGGTGTTACCAAGGACTTGTGCCAAGACACTAGTATGTATCATGATACCTACTGATGCATCGAGGAGTTATAGCACTCTCCACCCATCACATAATAATTCCAATTCATTCCTCATATGAAAAGGATGAAATATAATGTAATCATTTGAATTAAAACTAGCATATGAAATGTCAATATTTTAACCACAAACCATGAATGGTATAAAAATAGCACATCCATAGTAAAACATAACACATTAAATACAATATGGGTGATTTTATTATTGTAAATTAACCTTAATAGATAATAATGTAAGATATTGACAAATATGAAAATAATAATCAACACTATTTGAGATAAATATCCATCTTTTACTTTAAAACATTTAAAAGTATCACTTTTTATCAAGAAGCTATTAAAAATAGATTTATGAATAAAAGTGTCCCATACCACATTGAAACATGTAAATGTAATTTTAATTTTAAAACTTTAATGTCCAAATAAATACATCCTTAAAACCATTTTTAAAACATAGAAATTAATGAGTGAGATTTAGAAGAATAAATTTTTGAAACATTTAAAATGATATTTTAGTTTGAGTTCCTATCCAAATGAGAGATGCTTGAAAAAAAATTGTGGTAATAAAAACATTATAATATCATGAGAATAAAGGAATTCACGATATACTCTGTCAATGTATAGTATATACAACAAATTAAAGTGAATTTGTGCATAACAATAAAGAAGCCTCAATGGACTGTAAGTTGAGAATAAATCCCTTATAAAGACAGTGTCTTTAGGTTAAGGATAATTCAATGAAATAAATGTGTGTGATAGATATAAATGCACTCAATATTATTGGATTTTCAGTGTAAATTAATCAGTGTAAATTCACACATATTCTTGTAAAAACTATACCAATGACTTGGATGTTTAACTCAATGAATAGAAATTAAGTTAAAATTACTCTTATCTAGTTCATATCGATGAATTTAGATTTTATAAATTGAGTGATTATGTGTATCAATAGTATATCCACACAAAGAGGAGTGGAAATTACTACATAAGTAAATAAATAGTTATTTCACACATAATCATGGAGTAAAATAATCAATGATGTTTGCGTAGAACCGAATGAGTGAAATTGAAATTTAAAATTCCCTTACCGATTTGGTAACATATGAGGAATACACCCCATGAAATAAGGATCATCCAATTATGATGTAAATACACATAAAATAAATTATATTACCCAAAAAATAAAATCATGGGCAGTACATACATCACACAAAAAGGTAGAAGTGGAAAATATAGCATGAATCTCACAGGAATAAAATTGAGATGAAAACCCCTTACCTTGTAAACTTTATTAGATGATTGTACGTTAACCTCCTTTATAATAGTTAAATCATTGTTATTAAATTATAAAAGAACCACATATATAAATATGATATCATATATGATCTTCTAATATTTCTTTGTTAATAATATTTTAGTAGTATCGTTGTTTCAGGTGCTAACTGATTCGTATTCCTTTATATTCTAGGTTACGTAAGATGTGTTTGATATGGATACGATGTATTTGATTCATATCCAGAATGATATTATGTTCTTAAAAATTAGTTTTAATCATAAAATTAAAATTATTCTGGAATGATTACGATGGGGAATGAATCTAATCACGTTTGTGGAGACGGTAATCTATACGTATGCACGAGGGATGATATCATTATATTGATGGAAAAATAATATGTAATTGGATGGTATATAATATATACAGAATAATTATAAGGATATATTTATTTTTTATATCAATTATACTCATTATTAGACCCATCCAAATAATAAAGTGTTTGAATATCAAACTACACCACGACTTGGAGATGGTAAGCCGTACGTACACACATATGGTGATTTTGCCATTCATAGGACAAATAGAATAATGAATATAGTTTTTCTATATTCATAAAAATAGCACAGTATGTTGAAGTTAATATATTTATTTTTTTAACGAAAAAACAAAGAAAGAGGAATTCAAATAAGAAAATAACTTTAAAGAGGTGATGAAATATTTACCTATTCTTCGAGTGTTTTATTTTGAGTTGATCAAAAGGGCTCCATAGGTTGGATTTATGATCAAGGTAAGGCATCTAGGAATAAGTGACGATAGTTGGGAAGATATTTTGGTAGGGGTTGGCTGAGCCAAATGGCTTTTGTGATGTGATTTTGAGAGAGTGGGAAGTACCCTTTTATAAGAAAGTTGAAGTTCACATTAGGAAAACCATGAAATGTTATTTTATAATAAACTCTTTTTTGGTTTATAATGGCTCAAAAATGATTTATGTCTAGGATAAGGTAAGGAGGGGTCGATAACCACTCAACCAATAGTATTTATATAGGTTTTTTTACTATATTAACCATATCTTTTATATTTAACTCTTAGTTAAACAGTTTAACTTTTACCATGTATTCTTGTATTATCTTATTATATGGTTAATAATATTACAATAAAATGAAAAGATAACCCAAAGTTGTTCATTAATGATATATATATTATTATATAAGTCCTTTGGATGAATATTATATTTTTAGGACTAATATATCATTTACTAATATAGTATATGTTTTAAAAACTCATTTATTTCAATTTTAGACTATCTAGTATTTTCTTTTTGTTAAAGTCATAAAAACATGATTACATCGACAAAACTTCATTGAATCAATAATAAAATGACATATTAACCTATAAAATTAGTGTAATTAATCAAAATCATGAAATTAACTTTATTTAGATATTTATAATATCAATTATTTTAAAAATTCATTAATAAGGGAATTATTTCATCATCATTGTGTCATAAATAAATTAAATTATATTATTTATAAAATTTATAAATAAAATACCATTATTTAGGAAGTATTTTTATCTTTATAATGAATATTTGTAGTTGAATTTATCTTATGTTTAACCATTTACTATAAATGATTTAGTTATTAAACATGGAATTTAACACTTTTAACTCTTCTTCAAATAAAATAATAATATATTTCCAAATCTAATACAAGTGGACCAAAAGGATTATATTTTATTCCTAAGGTTGAATTTGGCATAAAAACCATTATCCACTAGAATTATGACATGTGTTAGGGTAATAATAATATCATTTTTACCTTTAATTACAATATTTAAATTTAACTGTGGTAAATAAATGTTTAAAATTACTATTCACCAAAAATTATTTTCATCTTATTGAACCAAATTTTACATAAGGATATCAATCGTGTAACTTTAATTTTTGAAATTCAATTCACAGAAGAGGTAATGTTATGTTTTATGCAAATTTTCAAATCCTACTAGAAGGCAGGTAATAGACGGTAAAAAATTCAAAAAATATATTATATTTCTAATATTATTATAAAATGACTCTTATTAACTAAATTGATCTAATATGGGTATTATTTATCTTTTTTTACCTAAAATAAATTTAAATTAAATAATTAACTATTTAATTAAAATGTCATTTTTAAATAATAAGGTAGTGCTTTCACTCTTTATAAAAAATTGAATGTTTTCAGAAAATACCAAAAATTCACCATAAACTAATTTTGATATTCCAAATTCAAAAATTAAGTCCATTTTGAAAAATAAAATATATAAAATTTCAAAAAGTGGGTTTTACTATTCATAACATCGAGTTTGATTGGTCGTGGTGTGTTAAAACACCATGTTTCATACAACGCGAGCTACTGCATTATTAAAAGGGAAAGCTACCATAGAAGTTTGGGTGATACATGCAGTTTTACATACATGTGATTTATCACCTTCATGGGGTGCCCTTGAATTTTTTCTTCAACCATGATGAAAGTTTTACATCACGGTTGTGAAGAGGCCTGAATAAGTTATTCCGGACCTAGATAATGATGAGTAAATCCATTCACCCCCCCCCCCCCCACCAAAATGGGATTACTAATTTCATTATCCAAGTGGTAGAGGATTGGTTGATGGTTTTCATGTTAGACATTGTCCAGTGTTGGGACGATCCCCTTACATTGGTGTATTTTGGGTATAATAATAGCTACCAATCATCGATTCGCATGAAACCTTTAATGTCCATGTATGAGAGACTCTGATGGTCAAACTTATGATATACTATGATTACTAAGGGATCACTTTTTTGGGTTAGAGATGGTGTAGGAGATGACAGAGAAGGTCCATGTGATCCATGAGTGGAAGAGGAAATCCAAGAGTAAGCAGGAATCTTATGGAGATTGTCATCATGGGCCTATGAAGTTCTAGCAGGGAGACCATGTTTTCCTATGATTATTCCCATGATGCGGATTTTGGATATTCAAATGGGGATTATGTTATCCTAAAGGTTCATTGATCCCTTAAATATCTTTCAAAAGGTTTTTAGGGTTTATTATATCCTCACCTTACCCCCAAAGTTAGACCAGCTACACAATGCCTTCCACATGTCGCATTTGAGGACATATATACATGATCACATGCATTTAATTGACTAGGGAGAGCTATAAATTTAGGATGGAAACGCTTTTACGGAGCACCCATTGGTGATTGATGATCGGTGGGATAGGAAGATGCAGGGATAGACTATACACTTTGTTCATGTGTTTTGGAAACATGGGGGAATGCAAGAGAGCTCCTGGTAGTGGGAGAGCCTGAGGAGGGTTCAGTATGCTGAACCATTTTTAGTTTTTTTATTTTAAAGGATGAAAATATTGATGAAGGGAATAATGTATATAACCTATTTTTACCTTGTAATACTTTGAAATATATCTAGAAATATTTTTTGAGGCCAAACACTAGGACGATGCGTGATTTTGAATCTCAGTGTGCTAAGAATTAATTTTTTGAAAATATTATATATATATATATATTATATCAAGTGAACATTGTATTTCATAAATAATATTATTAATATTTAGTATAGTATTGGATAAATAATCTTAAGCTATAATAGAATCCATAACATCAGGTTTTCACTAGGTACGACATTAAGTTGTTCAGTGTTGGGAATCTAAATAAAGCATCCATTGGAGGGTGCATTTAATTCAAATAAATAAATAATTTTATTTATTTTATTATATTACCTAAATATATTTTTCTAAAAAAATATTTTATTATGGTGGATCACCACAGTCATCTTCATAGCTATGGGATCATTGAGTTACCAATCTACCACCCAGCTTGGAAAATCAATATCGGGTTATGGATCAACAACCAGATCCAGGTGAATCATGGGGAAGTGAACAAAAAAGATTTTAATACTTCTTTAGAAATTGTTTTATTCCCTAATGATTGATCAAAATCTTTGTAGGACTCTTTATATATTTATTTCCACTCTTATGATTAAATTTATGAGCATAATAATTAATATTTCATTGATCTGGGTCAAATTTGATCTGTTTCATGTGCTCGTGTTTCTCATTTTTTATTTTATTCCATTAATCATTGTTGTTCCTTGTTTATCACCACATATATACCCAGTTTGTATTATTTATCAAATAAAACTTTTCAAATTATTGTTTAACCCTTGTTTATGTGATTTTCCCTCATCGTTCTTATGGACATCGTCATTGTCCTATAGGGCAACTTTTCAAAGTTATTCGGAAGGATGGAGCATGATCGAGCCATAGATTCATGGGAGATTCATAGGTGATGAACAAATTAGTGGATAAGGAATGGATTGAAATGATTTTCAATTCAGGAGTTATGATTCTGATGGATCTAGGGTCCCGGACCGACCAGCTATTATGGGAGGTGGGTGAGGCATATGAAAAACTACTACTGATTCATGGAATCTAGTTTCCGCCCATCAGAGGTCCATAATCAATAAACAAAATATATTTCCATTTAATTTAGTCAAGAAACAATGGATATTCAAAATGGGATTGGTGGATATGGGATCTGGAAAAAAGATCCAACTTTCTAGGAAAATCCCAACTATACGACATGTACTATGATGAACACACACCCTATGAGAACCCTATCGATATTGAACTAGGGTTTTTATAACATAACATACCACGCACAATTTGATTATGCCACAAGTTGTTCAACACTACCTTGTTAAATAAGATATGTGATAGAAGCATGTGGGTGGGACCATGGTGCGGGAGGACACACCATGTATCGAACCACATGGGTACATGTAAGATTACACAACACGACTAGGTGCACATGGGCAGGTACCGAGTGACCAAGACATGTCGTTTAAGACTCATACATGTCATGCATATCAACATGGCTAGGGATTAATGAAATTTAAATGACAATACTAAGAAGTAGGGTAAGACCACATGATGTGTGGGTCCCATTGTAGGCATTGTATGTCCTCATTTTATGGAATATTTAACTTATAGTATATCTTTCATTTACACTCATATTACACACCACAAGTATCCTATTCTATGTATTTTTTCACGTAGAATATGGTGGTGGAATTCCTAGTGGATTTTGAGATATTATTTAAGATATTTCCAGTATAAAACTTCCTTAGGCAATGCTTGACTATGGAAATGATCATATGGGATCTTTAGATTGGAACCCCATCATGTACTAGAGAGGTAGTCCTATATATACTTAGTGGTAACCCCATAACATACATGGTCACATGTGATCTATCTTCTAAGTGGTACCCCCTAACATACTTTGTTGCAGGTCCCCTATCTACTTAGTGGTACCCCCTAACATACAAGGGTACTTGATCTCTATTTACTAAGTGGTACCCCTATAATGTTCTAGGTTGTGGGTCCTCTATCTACTATATGGTTCCCCTAACGTACTAGGCTCAGGTTTTATATCTACTGAGTGGTACCCCTTGATGCACTCAGGTATGGGTTCTCTACCAATTGAGTGGTATCCCACAATATACTCAGGCACGTGTCCTAAATCTTAAATGTGGTACCAATTATGCACCAGGGTGCGGGTCCTCCTTACATTGAGTGGACCCCCCCCCAACTAGGGAATATGTCCTAGGCTGATATATTATGTCCCCATGATTGTGCAGCATCATGGTGAGGTGTGGCTCAACATGAAGTTTTCTTGTGATAGACGCACAAGATGTTGGGCATCAATGATGGTCCTCTAGCACTGATGGGGGACTCTTATCCTGGGTTGGTCTATGAGATAGATATATCTTTTCTATATCATATAGGTTTCTTTTATGTGAAAATATCCATGTTTATTGGTTTTCATTTATATATTGCTATAGGTTTATCTATTTTATTCAGTCAAATCTCTTACTGCTCCCCCTTCATCATTCAGGGAATTCTATTGGGTTTATATATACTCACCCATGAAAGGACGTTGCCCAAATTTTTCATGTTTTATGTAGATGGAATATTGGTCATTGGAGAATACAAAGGATCATAATGATACCATAATGAATTTGACTACATATGTTTTTTAGGGCCTGGACATCTAGAGCAGGGCTCTCTGAATGTTTACTTATTTTTAGTTTTGTCTTGTTGGGACATCATTATTGTTGAAGGTTTATTTCCCCCATTTTCTTTTCATACTTGTTTTTATACTCATTTACTCCCATATTTTTAAATGCATTTTTATTCCCTAGTTGTTGTGTCTTTTATTATTATTCCGCTGCCCATTCTTATGTATATTGTTGGGTACATGTGTAGAAGTACAATAGGAAAAGACCTACCCTGTTATTTATTCCTTTGAACATTTGTTTCCAACCCCTAACAAATAAAGTAGCGTTTATGGTAGTTCTATTTTAATCCTCATTGGGTCTATTCGTGAAACATATTGTAATTAATAAGGTGCTTCTTGTAATTGATGATAATAAAATTGAAGCAATGCATTTTTATAATTAAAATTGACCTTCCAGGGGATTAATGAAATTTATAAAGAATGTGAACCATGAAAAATCTTATTGATAATGTTTATAATAAATAAAATATTGGTAATTGAAAATGGTTTTTATCAATGTTTGATGAAGCTGGTTTTAATGCTAAGAGAATGTTTAGATTTTTATATATTATTGAAGCTTCAAGGATTGTTTTCACATAGTTCATACCAATAAACAATTAATTGATACATTAAATATAGAATACGATCTATTTATTTGATAAATATTATTTATAGCTATTGATTTGGTCATCTAATTTATAAGCCTGAGTTCTATGAGTTTGGAGTTGTAACTTATCTTTTATGTGTGAATAATGGATCCCTTACTTTAGGGGATAGATTTCTATATTTGATATACTTTTTTTCTCCCTGATAATTATTCGATGTGATCATATGCGTGCTTCTCCATGAAATGTTAAATGGTCCAGGGAGTCTTAAATATGATATGATCATATAATGGCTGATCCTAGGATGGATGATGTGATATGGGTGGGGTGGCTCAGATGATATGGGAATAGTTGGCTCATGTTGAAAAGACCCAGAAATTTCAAGGAATTTTCTTTTATTAAACACTCTATATTTTTATGAGTTTTTGGATTCTGACGGTACTTGATTTCGAGGCCCGGTGTGCCCGGAATCAATTTCTGAAATTTAGCCCAGGTATGTTTAGTAAAAGAATGAGCGGGTTTTTCTATCTTTTTAACTGGTGCTCGGAATTGAAATCTGAGGGCACCGATGAACTCGCAACACCGGTAATTTCTTAAGCGGACCATTACCGCAGTTGTGTTTTAAGAGGGTTGAGAATTATTATTTGGGGAATTAGTTTAAAATAAATAAAATTGGTGTAGCAAAATTTTATTTTAAGGGTGGTGGTTATTTCCTCCCAAGGGAAGTTAAAGGTGGGGCCCACACCCAAATTACCTCCCATGGGAGGATATTTGTAGGGTGGGTCCCACACATGACCTAAACCCTTGAACTCCCATAACTCTCATAAACCCCCCATTAAACTCACTTTTTAATGTTGACAACTCTCCCTTATTTATGAGATCTCGTCACCTTCTCCTCTCCCAATAATTCATGCCAACACCTTAATTAATAAATTGGATCCTCTAATTTATTAATTAAGTGTTTGAATGTTTGAATTTTAAATTTATTATGTTAATAAAATAATAGGAGTATCTTATTATTTTATTTTGGGAGGGCTTTCGTTGTGTGAAGGGAGAGAGCTATTGAGAGAATAGTTTTCTTCTCCAATGAAGAACGACAACTTCTTCGATGAAGAATGCCGGTTCCACAAAGAATGATCAACACGCCTTCCATTCTCTTCTCTGCGAATAGTGAGGAGACGCCTCTTCCTCCTCAAATGCACTCTGATGACGTCTACAAATCCTCTCCCTCTGACGTCGTCTTCTGCGACGCTAGACGTGAAATGTCAATTATCATGGTAGGGGTTTATGTTCCATTTTAAAGGATTAAAATTCTGCCTCGATTCATCATTGTTTAACATTGACTATCTCGGACTATTTCTATCACTTAATGCGGAGGGTGCAGGCCGAACGAACATAGCCCGATGACCATCTGTTTGATCTTGTTTAATTATATGGAATCGACGATCAGAGGCGGAACGAGGAAGAGACCAGCGGCGCAAGGGCCACTGTCGCACACGCAATGAAAATCCGCGGCCAAGAGGGCTGCGACGGAGGAAGCACGACGCCGTCGTGCCGTGCCAGGGAAGAAGAGCCACGACCAGTGCAGGCCGCGGT
This sequence comes from Viscum album, assembly GCA_963277665.1. Lineage (NCBI taxonomy): Eukaryota > Viridiplantae > Streptophyta > Magnoliopsida > Santalales > Viscaceae > Viscum > Viscum album. The sequence continues at coordinate 839,331,336 of OY728147.1, read as the reverse complement.
GGAGGAAGCCGGCGCCATCATGCCGGCTGTGCAGCAAAAAAAGTGGCATACTTTGCTGGCCGCTTCAGCAGAAGGACCAGCCGACCCATCGGACGGCCAGGTGGAGCAAAACTGCAGTGCCAGGAGGGCGCCGTGCTGGAGAACCCACGGCCCGCCCGAGTGGGCTGCTTGTGCCAGAAGGCCGGCCGGTTAGGATGGGCGGTGCCCCCGGTTCGGGCATCCGGGGGGGGGGGGGGGGTGCCCCCTCAGACCACTCGGCCTTCGGGCCGAGCCAGCTGGGCCGGGTCGTGCCACTCCGGGCCAGGCCGCACCCTCTTCGGGTCGGGTCGCACCGCTCAGTCCGGGCCATGTGAATCTTCAGACCATTTTTACAACCTTACCAGGTAGAACCCACCAAAACTTGGTGACCTGAATCGCCAGCCCTCTGGGCTTAACGGGTCGGGCCCATTATTCACTCAAACTTGAATAACCTAATGTTCTCACATCCGATCGATGCGCCGTTTGGGGAACTGGGATCCTTTGGACGAGGTTGTCCTTTTTCTATGCTCTAAGTGAGTTTTGGGAATCCTTGGAAAACTGATGGGTTTGGAACAAGTATATTTCCAACGGGGCCCCTAGGATGGAAAAGCAAATATCTCTCAGATCATGCATCTGTTTGACGCGCCGTATGTCGCATTGAGTGTCTTTTGAAGAGACAGAACTTCGGGATACATCAACTAAGGACTTCGTGATAGTTGATGTATCGATACACCTTTACCTGAGGAGCGGACCATCCCAGAATAGAGTACACTTTGTGCGGGAACCATAGAGCTGGCTGCGACTATGACGACTACCATGCTGGGATCCACCATGGGTTCAACGACAAAGAAAAACTGTAATTGGATCCTACGTGGGTTCGGCAGTGAGGATGACTGTACTTGGATCGTCTATGGGTTCACCGGTGATTATGACTATACTTGGATCCTACTTGGGTTCGGAATCAATGGTTACTGTTCTTGGATCCTACGTGGGTTCGGCAGCAATGACTTTTGTACTAGGATACTACATGGGTTCAGCAGAGGAGATGATTTAGAGGCTACATCTAATCATCTCCACCCCTCTTCATGAGTTATATACCTTTTTGAGCTGACTATTGACTCTCAATCATTAATGTTGATCTGTTTGACTATCATTCCTGTATGGAATGGGTTGTGCTTGGGCTCGAGAGTTGGAGCCGAACTGAGATTGAGAACTTTGGTACATGTATAGGCATATACCTAAGTAGGGTTGGTTGGTTCGTCGGGATTGTTCCTTTCCATTGTGGTTTATCCTTCGTGGATTCTGGGAGACCATTGGGGGTCTTAGGATCTCTACTGAATATCGTTATACTCTCCCCTGCACGGGCAATGCCCACACAACATTGTGTTGGTTGCAGATGACGGACATCACTGATCGTGGTTGAGGCTTGAGGAGCTGGACAGTTTCTGGAGGTGGAACACCAGGCAGGACGTACATTGAGTGGACGAACGGACCCGAGGTACCGATGAGACTATCTGTACCCACCCTTCAGGTGGTATTCATGGAGGATGACTCGGTGGTTTCTGATTTACTTTACAGTTGTTGTACTTTCTTTCTCAGTTGTACTATACATTCAGTTGGTTTTGTATACTAGCCCATTTACTTTCCAACACATACTTTTATGCTCAGTTTTACTTAGTCCTTACATTACTTGTGTACTCTATTGTGTTTGTTTACTTTTATAATTGAAATAATTTCCCTTTTACTGGGATTTACACCTTTGGTTCTAGTCGCAAGCCCCTAGACTATGGAAGACGGGCTTGGGGTAGTCACGGCACGGGCCCCGAGGACGGGTCGTGACAAATTGGTATCAGAGGAATCAGATCTACCGCAGAAATCAGGACTCTGATCTTTCTTCTCTATGAATAAATAGTGTTAAGAGTATTGGGTGTGGTTTTTAGTCTAGGGAGTCCAGTGTTGGTGCGGTGGCTGATGTATCCATACACCAGGACCCTGAATCCTGATTTCTGACTCAGTGCACGAAAACATTAATGTCATCTATGTTTATAAACTTTTCATTGTGATTACTTTGTGTCAGCTTACCAGGTATACTATATTAACCATGGAACACCAGTTTCTTTACAGGATGGCCCCATGAAGACAACCAGTTTGGGATCTGATCTACGTGTGAGATGGCAGCCCACCTAGCGATGAGGCCTCGGTGCAGGGACAAATTATAGCGGAGGCACCAACGATACCATTACCCACTGAGCCACCGATGCCACAAGCCCCAACAATAGAGAGTGCACGGCGCCTGAGTGAATTTCATGAGTTTCAGCGATAGAGGCTGCCCAGGTTCCGTAGAGAGACAGACCCTCAAGTAGCCGAGGATTGGCTGGAGGCTATCGTCAGAGTCGTCATATTGGTAGGGACACTAGAAGAACTTATGGGGATCCTTTCAATGAGTCTCCTGCACGCAGCAATAGGTAGATGACGGATCCTGATTCTCCAGGTGCATGATGAGGCATCACTACTTTGGACAGACTTTGAGAGCCTCTTCTGGTCGAAGTTTGTTCCTGAAACTCTCTATTCGGTGAAAATCTAGGAGTTACTACATCTCCGACAGGGCATCATGACAGAGCCCAGTACTCGGAGAGATTTATTGACCACTTGTGCTACTCCACGGACATGGTACGTGACTCATTCTTCTAGGCCCGGACCTTCGAGCTGGGACTGAGGTATGAGATAGGGGCTTCGATGGTATCCCTCAGTATTCTGACGTAGGTAAGGGTACTGGAGCGAGACCTTCTTGAGGAGAGCTTTCTTGCTGAGTCGAAGCCATCAGTGAGACCCACTGCAGGGTGACAAGTAGAAGAGTCTTCTACAACTGGTAGCAGACAGATGTCGTAGAGGTCCAAGTCAACTAGGACATCAGGTGGGCGACCTTAGGATACTATTTTGGATGTGTGGGGCACATGGAGCAGAGCTAGCCATACGAGGGGCAGGCAGTGCTATGCATACGGCGGGCAGGGCCACATGGCTCGGGACTGCCTATCCCACCATGGAGATGAGTAGCGTAGAGTCGAGGGACCTCCCTGGCTGAGGCAGAGGATCGACCATGGTGGTCCACAAGGAGCAAGTGGACGAGGTAGAGAAGCTGGCCTAGCAGTGGGTGGTGGACGACACTTTGAGGTTCTACCACCACCACCACCTGGGGGACCACCTCGACCTCAGGGAGCTGGAAGACAGGGGAAGGCTCAGCTCCAGGCATTTGAGGCCTACGACCACGGTGCACCTGAGATGATTCTAGGTACTATATGTGTCTACTCCACCCTTGTTTCGGTTCTTATAGACACATGAGCGATTCATTTTTTTATTGCCGCTCCCTTGTTCGGAGCTCGAAGATTACGATGGAGTCGTTGGATTGATCCTTACGGATAGAGACTCCTACAGGAGTAGACTCAACGATTATGCACTGGTACTGGAAGTTTGAGCATACTCTAAGAGGTGAGAGCATCGGCTGGGATCTTCTTATAGTGGCACCTAGGACTTCTGACGTCATCTTGGGTATGGATTTGTTATCTATAGTTCATGCCTAGATCGACTGTATTAGGCGCAAAGTGCGGTGTGTCTGCACGGATGGGACCGGGTTCCCCTTCACCGGCGAGAAGGGAGCCATTGCAGCATAGGATGGACTTAAATAGAGGAGAGGGTAGCCGATCACACGTCAGTTGGCTAGTCTCATCTTAGGAGCAGTTGATGTGTAGAGTCAGAGATTTTCTATTGTGGTGGAACAATATGCGGACGTTTTTCCTGACAACGTTCCAGGACAACCTCCTCGTAGAGAGGTAGACTTCTACACTGACATGTACCCCGGTACAACATCGATATCTACTCCATAATATAGGATGGCTCCCGCTAAGATTCGTGATCTTTGGGTAAAACTGGAGGACTTATAGGTAAAGGGATTCATCCGAACCAATGTTTCACCCTGGGCTTCTTCGATTTTATTCGCCATGAAGGCGGAGGGGAGCTTAAGACTATGTGTCGACTACAGTCACCTAAATCAGGAGACCGTAATGAACTAGTACCCACTCCCGAGGATTAACGACCTATTTGATCAGCTCAAGGGAGCACGATGGTTCTCGAAGATTGACCTCAGGTCAGGATATCATCAGCTCAGAGTTCAAGATGAGGATGTACAGAAGACGGCCTTCAGGTGTCGGTATGGCCACTATGAGTTCATGGTTATGACATTCGGCATAAACAATGCACCAAAATTGTTCATGAGTCTCATGAATAGGATCTTCCATCCTTACCTCGATCGTTTTGTCATAGTCTTCATCGACGACATACTGATTTACTCGACTACTGAGGAGGAGCACACCGACCACTTGTGGGTTGTACTTGACACACTCCAAGAGCACCAGCTTTATGGTAAGATCTCAATGTGCCAGTTCTAGATTCGAGAGGTTCACTTCTTGGGGAACGTTATCTCACAGGTGGGAGTTTCTTTGGATCCTACGATGATCGAGGGAGTACTGCCTTTAGAGCCACCCAGGAGTGTGATGGAGGTGCAGAGTTTCCTAGGTCTGGCTGGGTACTATCGTAGATTTTTTCTAGACTTCTCCAGAGTTCCCGCACCGCTTTCATCTTGGATGAAGAATGGGAAACCCTTTGTGTGGTCAGATAGAATCCAGCAGAGCATCCTGGAGCTGAGATAGAGATTGACTAGTGTTCCCATCTTGAGGCTACCGGAGGAGGGCGTTGGGTACATGGTTTACTGCGACGCATCAAGGACCGGACTCGGGTGTGTCCTGATGCAGGAGTGGGTAGTGATTGCATATGGTTCACGGTAGGTGAGGCAGTATGTGAAGAACTATGCAACCCATTACCTATAGTTAGCAGCCATGGTCTTCACCCTGAAGATGTGGTGGCACTATCAGATGCGCGAGTGCTTTACAGTCTACTCTAACCACCAGAGTCTCAGGTACATTTTCTCGCAGAAGGACATGAACCTAAGAAAGCGGAGATTACAAGAGTTCCTCCACGACTATGACTTTGAGACAGTTTATACTCTTGGGAAAGGGAACGTTGAAGTTGATGCTCTCAGCAGGATATCGATTATTCAGCTACGTAGAGAGGAGACAGAGAAGTTAGCCGCATTGCAGATATCCTTTGTGGATAGAGATGTGTCAGCTTTTTTGCAGTCCCTCACAGTTACTCTTCCACTACTTCAGTGGGTCAGAGAGGCACAGTATGGGGACGTTGACTGTGAGACGCGACGTGCTCGGTTTTCCATAGGGTAGGAGCCTAATGGATTTTCTGATAGAGGAGAGCACGACATCGTCTTTAGAAAAGGTACCATGGTATCAGTTGCATTGTAGGATAAATTGCCTAGGGATTTTCACACTTCCCCTCTAGCGGTACATCCTGGAGTGGAGAAGATGTACCAGGACCTTAGAAGACGGCACTGGTGGCCAGGTATGAAAAATGCTGTATCAGAGTTCATTTCACGATGCCTCACTTTCCAGCAAGTGATGGAAGAGCACCAGGTACTAGTAGGCTTGGTACAACCCTTAGAGGTTCCAGAGTGGAGGTGGGATAGAATATCCATGGATTTTGTGACGGGGCTTCCACGTATATTCAGGGGACACGACTTTATCTGGGTGATCGTCAACCGACTCACCATGTCGGCCCACTTCCCTCCGATCATAGAGAAGGTCTCAGTAGAGATATGGACGCCTCTATGTTCAGGGGATTGTACGGCTTCATGGTGTGCCATCGTCTATCGTCTCCGATCGAGACGCTCGAATTACTTCCTGGCATTGGAAGGGGTTGTAGGAGGCATTTGGGACGCAGCTACGCCTGAGCACCACCTTTCATCCTCAGATGGATGTCTAGACGGAGAAGACCATTCAGACTCTTGAGGACATGATCCGTGCATGTGTCCTTGACTTTGGTCGCAGCTGGGAGGATCACCTACCCTTGGTGGAGTTTGCGTACAACAAAAGCTACCACTCCACCATCACGATGGCACCATATGAGGCACTGTATGGATGACCATGCAGATCACCTCTGTTCTAGACTAACCCTAGGGAGTCGGCACTTGTAGAACCAGAGATGGTCCAGGATACAACGGAGAAGGTGTAGATCATCCAGGAGCGGATGAGGACTGCACAGAGCATATAGAAGTCCTATGCTGATAGGAGACGGAGACCACTGGTGTTCTAGGATGGCAACCATGTTTTCCTATGGGTCTCACCTCGATGTGTATTACGGAGATTTGGTCAGGGAGACAAGTTATCTCTGCAGTTTATCGGTCCTTTCCAGGTCCTAAGAAGTGTAGGTGAGATGTCTAACCATATGACCCTTCCACCTCAGTTGCACCGGGTGCGTGACTTCTTCCACGTATCTCAGCTAAGGAGATCCATGCACAACCCGACCCACATTACTGATCATGGGGAGCTGGACATCGATGACTGGGCTACATTCACGGAAGTCCCAGTAGAGATTGAGGATCAATAGGAGTGGGTCCTACGTGGAAGGTAGAATCCTCTGGTGCACATTCATTGGCACACGTGAAACTCCAGGAGAGCACATGGGAGCGGGAGGCTCAGATGCTTGATCAGTACCCTCTTTTGTTTCCATAGTTTTTGTTGTAGATTTATGGGGACGTAAAGCCCTGAGGTGGGAGTAATGTAAAGTCCAAAAAATTTCAAGGAATTTTTTTTCATAAATACTTTAAAATTTTACGAATATGAGTCTTATGACGGAACTTGATTCCGAGAGCCAGTGTGCCTGGAATCAATTTCTGAAGTTTAGCTCAGGTACGTTCAGTAAAAGAACGATCATATTTTTTTATCTTTTGAACTGGTGCTCAGAATTGAAATCTGAGGGCACCGATGATCTCGCAGCGCCTGTAATTGCTTATGGGGACCTTTACCACAGTTTCATTTTAATCAGGTTGAGAATTATTATTTTGGAATTAGTTAAAAATAAATAAAATTGATGTATCATAATTTTATTTTAAGGGTGGTGGTGATTTCCTCCCATGGGGACTTAAAGTTGGGGCTCACACCCACAAAACCTCCCATGGGAGGATATTTTTGGGGTGGGGCCTACACATGACCTAAACCCTTGAACTCCCATAACTCTCATAAAATCCCCATTAAACTACCTTGCTTAATGTTGACAACTCTCCTATATTTATGAGATATCATAACCTTCTCATCTCCCATTAATTCATTCCAACGCCTTAATTAATAAATTGAATCCTCCAATTTATCAATTACGTGTTTGAATGTTTGAATTTTAAATGGCTTGTTTTAATAAAATAATAGGAGTAGATTATTATTTTATTTTGGGAGGGCTTTCATTGTGTGAAGGGAGAGAGCTCTTAAGAGAATAGTTTTCTTCTCTGATGAAGAACGATGACTTCTTCGAAGGAGAACGCCGATTCCACAAAGAATGATCGACGCTCCTTACTTTATCTTTTCCATGACAAGTGAGGAGATGTCTCTTCCTCCTCAGACGCACTCCAACGACATCTACGAATCCTCTCCCCGTGACACCGTCTTCCGTGATGCCCAACGTGTGACATCAATTATCGAGGTATGGGATTATGATCAATTTTAATGGATTAAAATTGTGCCTCGATTCATCGTTACATTGATTGTCTTGGCCTATTGCGATCACTTAATGCGGAGGGCACGTGCTGAATGAACACGGCCCAAAGACCCTCTGTTTGATCTTTTCTAATTATATGGAATCGACGATCGAAGGCGAAATGCGAAAGAGACCCGCCCGCAAGGGCTGCCGTCGTACACGCAAAGAAAATTTGAGGCCAAGTGGGCCATGGTGGAGGAAGAACGGTGCTATTACGCAGTGACGGGGATGCGTAGCCACTTCCAGCACATTCCATGGAGGAGGAAGCCGCCGTCGTTGCGCCGGATGTGCAGCAGGAACAGCGGCCCGCTTTGCGAGCTGCTTAGGCGGAAAGACCAGACGACCCGTCGGCCGGCCGGGTGGAGCCAAGCTGCGGCCTCCAGAGGGCGCCGCGCTGGAGAAACCATGAACCACCTGATCGGGCCTCTTGCGCCAGAAGGCCGGAAGACTCTAGCCGGCAGGTCAGGGAGGGCGGTGCTACTTGGCGCCACTGGTTTGGGCAGCGAGGGGGGGTTCCCCCTCAGACCGCTCGGCCTTCGAGCCGAGCCGCTCGACCATCGAGCCGAGCCAGCCGGACCGTGCCCTGCTGGGCCACGCCTTTCCCCTCAGGCCAGTCTAAGTGAATCTTTGGACTAGTCCGACACCACTACCGGGTCTGACCTGCCAAAACTGGGTGAACCGACTTGCTAGGCCTCTGGGTTGAACTGGGTCGGGCCTGTTATTCACTTAAATGTGAATAACTTAAAGATCGCGCATCCGATCGATGCGTCCTCTACGACAGTGGGATCCTTTAAATGATGCGTTCCTTTTTCGATAATCTAAGTGAGTTTTGGGTATCCTTGGAAAACGACCGGGTTTGGAATGAATATATTTCCAACTGGGCCCCTGGAACGGAAAAGACAATATCTCTCAGATCGAGCATCTATTTAACGTGTCGTCTGTCGCGTTGAGTTCCTTTTAACATGGAAGAACTTCGGGATACATCAACTCAGTACTTCATGACAGTTGATGTACCGACCCCCTTTACTTGAGAAGTAGACCCTCCCAGAATCAATTACACTGTGTGTGGTAACCCTAGAGCTGGCTGCGACTGCGATGACTACCGTGATTGGATCCTCTGTGGGTTCGACGCCGAAGATGACTATAATTGGATCCTACATGGGTTCAGTAGTGAGGATGACTGTACTTGGATCGTCCATGGTTTTGGTAGCGATGACAAATGTACTTGGATCCTACTTGGGTTCGGGAGCAATGACATCTGTACTAGGATCCTACGTGGGTTCGGAAGAGTAGATGATTCAGAGGCTCCATCTAACCATCTCCACCCCTCTTCGTGAGTAGTATACCTATGTGAGCTGAGTCTTGACTTTCAATCATTAACGTTGATGTGTTTGACTATCATTCCTGTGTAGAATGGGTTATGCTTGGGCTCTAGAGTTAGAACCGAACTGAGATTGATAACTTAGGTATATGTATTGGAATACACCTAAGTAGGGTTAGTTGGTTCTTCTAGATTGGTCCTTTCCTTTGTGGTTCATCCTTCGTGGATTATGGGAGACCGTCAAGGGTCTTGGGATCTCTACTGAGTATCGTTATACAAACCCCTGCATGGGCAATTTCTGCACTACGTTGTGTTGGTTGAAAACGACGGACAACACTGATCGTGGTTGAAGCTTGAGGAGCTGGACGGTATCCGGAGGTGTACCACCAGGCGGGATGTACACGAAGCGGACGGATGGACCCGAGGTACCGACGAGACTATCTGTACCCACCCTTCAGGTGGGATTTCCAGAGGACGACTTGGTGGTTGATGCTTTACTTTACAGCAGTTGTACTTTCATTCTCAGTTGTACTGTACATATAGTTGGGTTTGTATACTGGCCCATTTACTTTCCATCACTTAATTTTGTACTCCATTTTACATAGTGCTTACTTAACTTGTGTACTATGTTGTGTTTGTTTACTTTTATAAAGGCAATGCCTTCCCTTTTACCGGGATTTATGCCTTTGGTGCTAGTCACCTGCCGCTGGCCTATGGAAGGCGGGCTTGGGGTAGTCACGACACGGGCCCCAAGGATGGGTAATGACACATGTGATGGAGAGATGCACCAGGATATGCCTGAGGGTAATAAGGATGGAACCATAGATGATGGAACTAGTTAAACTTGGACGTATTTATTTATTTGATTATGATAACTTGGGTTATCGATTATAAATTAGATTAATGGTTGATGGAGGGGTCTCATATTTTTATCTTTATTCCCTTCACCACTGATTGAGGCAGTCAGATGAGCATTATTGTATGCTTCCTCATAGTGGTACCATAGGATGGTTTTCCAAGACTACCTAGATTATGGAGTAAATCAAATCTTGATTAAATAATTCGTTACCCATAGGGTTGGTGTTGATGGATTGAAAATGATAAAAATATGTTACTCTTGAGAAATAATGGACTCGGTTTGTATTATGCTTATAGGGAATCAAATTTACATTGATGATTAAAGTAATGTAATGTGGAATAATTTTAACCATTAATTTAATGGGTGATAAATAAATTAATGTATGTAAAATGATAAAAATGAAATAATTAATTAATGTGTCTATTTTAAATTCTAGTGTGCTTATTGCATACCTTGTCCCGCATAGTGGCACTCAGGTGCCCAAGCGATGATTGCTACAGTTCAGCTTTAGACAAGGTTATGTCCATATTTTGGTTTTGAGATACATTATATCTCATATATTATATGGTTTCATATGATACCCCTAGTCATATTTTTTTGGGAGACCAACACCCATTGGACTTTGGGACGGTATTTTCCCTAACATCTCGGTGACAGGATGGATGGCTAACTACCCCCATATTCCATACTCTCTTCCCCTAATAATTACTTATGATTTTATGAAAGATGGTTAGTTTTTACGTATATGTTTGTAGAGGGTTGTGATGTATTAGGGTTGTTTCACACACATGTTTTACTGGATATAGTATTCGAAGGATTATTATTTGTACAATTTGTATAGTAAGTGATGACTTGATGTATCTTACTTAGTCTATGTGTTGTGATGGATTAAGGTATAATACCCAATATATGATACACATTATATGGGATATGGTGGCTCCCAAAAAAATGGGATACTATATATGAATATATAGATGAGATGATGTCATGATGTGATTCATGAGGTGCATGTTTGGACTCATTATCCTCTGTGTATGCAGGATGGATTATTTTAGAGAGAGATGGATCAAAATGTGCGATGTTGGGGAAAAACCACAACCTATTGGACAAGTGAGAGTAGGGTACCCTTGATATTTCATTATTATATTTTACATACTCTCTTCTATATGATACTTCGTGAGAGTTATCCATGGTGAGGTGGGGAACACAGTATACTTGTTTAGGTGATGACGTAGTTTCATTTTTTTATTGTGCTTTAGCATTATTTATTTATCTTTTTCATGAGTGGATTTAGGGAGGATCTAAATGATTATACTATTATGGTAACCCAATTTATATATATAATATTTTCAGTTTATCCTATGTATGATGGATATTAGGATGGATATTACTAGATCATGGTTTTCACAGATCTATTTAGGCTTTGTGGTCGATTCCATCTTTACCTTTCAGAATTTTTAGTGTTCCTTTTAGTTGTCATAGTACTGTAATGGATTGAATTTTTTTACTTGGGATATCATTATAAATGTATGATACTGTCATGATTGGTGAATCTATCTTATCCTTATCTTTTGTATGTTCATAGAGAGGGTAATTCCTCTCATATGCATGTTTATTATTCCCTTAGTGCTAGTCTCCATCATGGGACCTAATAGTGGAGGGGCTCAGGTGGTCACCATCTCCCGTACCTTATTGTTTGCCTATGAATGGTAAACTTTGGGAGAAGGTTAATGTAAAATTTTTATTAGTTATTTATGTTTATTTATGGGATCTATTTGTGAGTTAATCATCGGTGATGTTTCATGGGTTGGTAGGGAAACATTGTCAGCTAAGTTTAATAAGAAATTTAAACTCGGGATACCAGCTGATATATTAGTATTTCGGGAACCCTTTGATCTATTTCATGGGCCTTTATGTTTATTGATCCTACTAAATGAAGATTTCTTGGTTTTTGGGTTAATACAAAGTAATGGATTGTGCATAATTCTTTTTTACACTAATGTTTGAAATGGGTAGATCTTGGGATAGATTAAAACATTTACAACCTAATAAAATAATTAGTTAATCAATTTTATGTATTCAATATTCTAGGATTATGAGCTCTAATAGTTTTTTTATTTTTTCAATAATTGATCAATGTTTATGTACTCTTAAATATTTCATCAAAGATGTTTAATATGAGCTTCTAGTAGATTGTCGTATACTAGAGGTAGATGACTAATGAACCTAGAGTAGGAAACTCCAGGAATTTTTTCACCAGAGATTATAAAAGTGTGAGGGATCCTTTTTTTATTTATTCATCAAATACTGGTCGGAGGAGGGTGAGATAGATTTAATTTTGATCTGTTCATGGAAGGACCAGATGATTTTATTGGTTTTGACAATGTTGTGTGAAACAATGTCCACATTATGGTTCTTATTCCACTAGCATCTCCAGGAGTTGGTTGTCTCATGGGTGATGTTAGAAGACCATTTCTATGAAGAGTTCTTTTATACAACTTTGAAATTGGCACACGACTAGATCTTCTTTCCCGTCGATAGGGGATTTCTAGTGTGTGAGAGTTTAGGATTTGTATTAAGACCCTTTTGAAATATGCTTCACACCTATTTTGATATATGGAGACTATGTAATGGAAAATGTGGAGGATTTTAATGTATATATCTAGTTCTAGGTCACCCCATTTATGCTGAACACATATCTCGACATGCTAGAAGTAGGAAAATTCATTCTGAGGATGATGGAAAGAATTAGATCAACATGATAGTAGAGTCATCTAGATTCCTCACGAAGCAAATCTATGGTCCCAGATTCATAGTTTCCTGGACGTAATAGCTTTTGGTCAGTCGAGGGTAGTTCCCAGCCCTCATCATCTCATTTATCCTTGGGTGTAGAATCTCAGACATATGACAAGTTATCAGATCAATGATTTTCTTGTGGATGTTAAGGTCATCAGTTGTGAGAGTTCACAACCATTATTAGAAATCAATATTCACCAGGTGTTCCACTTCAGGTTCCTTTATTGAGGTAGTTTTAACTAAGGTAGTAGAATCATGGTTCACTAGTTTGGGATTATTTTAGAGGTTATGGGGAATGAAAATTACAAAAATGACATTCTCCTCATCCTCATAGAAGAGAGTGTGATCATAGAGGTGGTCTTTAGTAGGGCCAGTGAGGTTGTGGAGTATGTAATGATTAGATTAATGATTTAGCATTGATATCACCCGATGAGCCAGATGTTGTTCGAGGAACCATTTTCTTTTTTTTTCAACATTGGTGTGTGATTTATTTAATTTAGGAGAAGCATAATCCTTTATATCATCTATCATCATACATTATTTGGTACTTAAGGTAGACAGGCTTTTAGTTCCCTTGGTATTGGTTATTCTAGTTGGAGGTCGGGGTGACTTGTATAGAGTATGCAGATATTCTGAGACATTTTTGGCGTAGAACCACTATGGGGGAGAATTTATATGTTTATAGATACATACATATGACATCATCCTCACTATGGATTGGTTGAATTTAGTACGGGCTATTGTGGATTGATTTAGGAGACATTTTGTGTTCTACAAAGATGATGGTGAGCCAACAATGTTTCATGGTATGGGATACCCTCGAATGGGTTAGAGGCATGTTTCACCCATGTCTTCCTTGATGGTTGGGCTAATGCTTTGTTCATTGAAATTTTAGTTGTCATTGTTTACTAGGGTTGTAAAAGAGAACCCTGATGTCTTTACAATAGGGGTTATAGTGTTACCCCCTTGATGGGAGAAGAATTGTGGGATTAAGATACAACTATGAATGTATCCTATATTTACGTATACATATATAATGGTGATAAATGAGTTTTGATAATTTCAAGTATAACTCGATGATCTATTATAGTTGGTTTTTTATAAACATGTGTCATCTTTGGGTGCATTAGTTTTGTTCATTCAGAAGGATGATGATGTTTTGTGGCTTTGTGTAGATTATCGTCACTTAAACCATGTGAAAGTGAAGTACTAATATCCTATTATTTTGATTGATAATTTATTCGATCAGTTGAAGGGAGAATGTTTTTTCTTAATGATCGGTCTGTAGTTAAGATCTCATCAGATGTGGGTAATGTATGAGGATATTTAGAAAAGTAATTTTGTTAGTCATCATGGGAAATAATATTTTTATATGATGATTAATAGTGTGATTAATTATTGTTGAGTCAATAATGTTTTCCTTATGACTTTTCCCTTCCTTCTTGTTTTGAAAATCACAAACACCTTACACTTAATAAAATCTATATTTTATTTCTCTAAGGAAAAATTTCCATCCTTAAGGAAATTTACCCTAATCTAGATGTCCTTATACATATAAATATTTTTATTAAGTATAAAAATAGTATTCATACCCAAAACCTCGGAATCATATAATGCTTAGATATGAAGCATTCTGTTTTAGGATCCGAATATTGGATATGAACTGTAATGAAGTTCCACTCTAAATTATGGATATGAACTGTAATGAAGTTCCATTTCGAATTCTGGATAAAAACTCTAACAAAGTTCAATTCTAAATTCAAGATACGAACTCTAATAAAGTTCCATTCTGAATTCTAGGCACGAACTCTGACAAAGTTCAACTCCGAATTCTAGACTCCGAACTTCTTTGAGTTTGAATCCGAACTTCTATGAGTTCGACTTAGAACATTTACTAGTTCAAATTCGAACTTCTACAAGTTAGACTCTGAACTCTGCATGTTTAGATTCTGAACTCTGGTGAAACCAGACTCCGAATTTCCTTAGAGATTTAGACATCGGATATCTACATAATTCAGGTTCTGAATTCCTATAAAACAGAATCTGAATATCACATTATTATAGACTCCAAATTTCATTTTGGTTAGACTTCTAATTATTATTTTCTTATATTTAAAACATCAGTTTTGCGTATACTTATAATTGTTTCATTACAAAAAGATGTTTTTCTTTCAATTACACATGTTTTGTTATAAAACGATGTTTTCCACTCTGTTTCTAACTAACCATTGGTTTAGTGACACATATATAGGTCCCTCTAAAATTTAAGGAAAATATGACTATTGGAGGAGGGATCCGACCATTAGAAATTTTCTTATAAATAGGAGCTCATTTGAACGAGCTCAACAAACAACTTTGACACAACTTTTGCTTACATACTGTTAAAGTGATTTCTACAGAGAGAAGCTCTTATCAACTCTCAAGCTTCATTCGGAATGTTTGAATGACTTGTTCAAACTTTTCTTTGTGCAAACTTGCTTCGTGCGACTCCAAATGTTGGTGATTACATTTGAGGGCTTCCGGGGATAGGAAGACAGAGGTTCCAACACCTTAATGTTGAGGGCTTACTTTCTGAGGAAGACAGAGGTTCTAACTACCTTGACGTTGAGGGCTTACGGGGATAGTAAGACAGAGACTCTGATCTTCATATTGAGGGCTTTCCTTGGTGTGGATAATCCAGACTTGCTTGAAAGTATAAATCAAGGGACCATTATCCAAGGTTGTTGGATACCTTTCTTTTTGGGTTAAAAGATTTATAACATGTCACTTATAGTTTTACTACTTGTTTTCCCACTACTTTTCGTATTGTAAGGAAAGTATAATATTCTTATATTTCCTTACACTTGTAATCTGATTAATTTAGATTCTATATGATTTAAGATAGAATCTAATATTGTAAGCTTTGGCTAAGTTTCAATTTCCAGATCCATATTTCCAGAACCGGTTTTTCGGAATCACATTCCAGTTTTAAGCAAGTGTACAGAACAAGAAGATTGTGAATTCATACTTTGTCCCAATCATTCATTGGTGTTCGACGTGTTGTGAATTTTCTTTGTTTAACTTTGTTAAAATTAGATATTTCTTGGTTTAAGGAAATTTTTAAAGTGTACAATTCATCCCCCCCTCTTGTATATTGAGCATATACATCATTATTTCGATCCTACAATTGGTATCAGAGGAAGGCAACCTCATACCCTGTACTAATCCTATAATTGGTATCAGAAGAGGTATCTGAAATACTTATACTCACATAAAAGTTTTTCTTGATCAGTTCTTATTTTTATATATTTTCCTTGCATAGGAATATTTTCCTTTAATCCAAACTTTTTTTAACACGTTTTTGTGTAGAAAGATTTTTTTTAAGATGGCAGGTTTAAATGTTTGTTCCATCGACAACAAAAATCCTACAAGAGAAGCAATTTTTTATGGCAATTATTATGAGTATTGGAGAGATCGAATGAAGACTTTCGTTATCAATACTAGGGTAGATAACTTTTTCATGCTTACTGGTGGATATAAAATTCCAGATAAAGAAGTTAGTGCATTCAAAAACCAAGAGAATCATGATTATCAATTAAACTATAAGGTATGCAATACTCTACTATGTTCAATGACTAGGAACATATATAGCCAAATTTCATCATGTGAAATAGCTAACTGTATATTGAAGAAACTGGAAGTTACACATTTTTGTAAATCTAAAGTGATTGAGACAAGAAGGGCTATGTTGAGAGCTGAGTATGATGGTTTTAATTTTCCTTATGGAGAACCTATAAACAAAGTACAACAACGGTTTATGACTATTGTGAATAGATTACAATCTATGGAAGAGAAAGGTCTGGACGATGAAGCTCTTATGGAAAAGATAACGGATATTATGCCCAACGGGTGGGAATTAAAGAGAACAGAAATTGATGAGAACTGGAAGGTCACTTAAATTTCCTTAGATGAGCTGTTTGGAACTCTTCTACAACATGAACCAAGGATGAAGAGAGATTCTGAAAACATCAAAAAGAAGTATGGGAATGGTACAATTTCTTTTTCTACGACATCAAATCACATGAAAGCTAAGACTCCTAAGAGAGTAACTAGATCCATGTATAAGGAGGTTACTATTCAATCTGAATCTAGTGAGAGTGATGTCTTAGAAAATGAGTTAGCAAATCTTGATCGAAGAATGAACAAGATAGTTGGTCAAAGAAATTTCCAATCCAAGTATAAGAAGAAAGAAAGGAAATATAAGAAAGATTTAGAGGTTGCATGCTATGAATGCAAGAGAAGTGGAGACATATGACCTGATTCCTCTATGCTTAAAAAGAAATAAAGAAAAGAGAGGCATTCTGAAAGGAAGAGGAAGATGTTTTACAATGTTAAAACTATGAAAAGTATGAAAGCTAATACTACGTGGAGTGCTAGATGTGGAGACTCTTCAGAAAGTGAATATTCAAAATATGATTCATCATCTTAGAAGAATATGTGATTCCTTGCTAATACTTCTTTTCCACATACATGCCTTATGGCCAAGGTACGCTCTGCTGAGGCTTTAACAAATTTATCTCCTCATAAGAATTACTATTCTGAAAATAGTACTTCTAATGAAGATACTTCATCCTCATAAAATGAAGACTCTTTATATGAATACGTTTCTAGATTTTCCAAGTTACTTGAAGAAAAAAATTGTGAAATTTCTAAGAAGTTAGACAAGGAAAATACTAGGGAAGAAGTTCTTACAAAAGAGATTTCTCATCTTTCTTCAGATCTTAAAGATAAAGAAGAGTTTTTAGAAAAACTTTCTAAAGACCCTGAGAAATAAAATTTGGATAAGGAAGAACTTTTTAATGATCTTAATAATGCTATTTTAAAGATGAACTTTTTTGAGGAAAAATCTAACTCTAAGGAAATAATTCCTGAGGATAAGAATTTATTCCTTAGACTAAAATCTGAAATATTTTCCCTTTAGAAGATTCTTGAAATATTTACCTCTGGGAAGGAACATTTTGACAAGATGTATTCTCAAATTAAACCTACAGGAAACACTATAGGAGTAGGTTATACTCCCAAAAAACTAGTTTTCAAAAACAATTATTTTGTTCTTTCTAGAGCCCCTTTTTGCACTAAGTGTAAAAGTGGTGGGAACTGGAAGAAAAAATTTTCTTTGAACAGAGTTCAATCTCTTGGGTTTCATAAAGCATATTTCTCTAAAAAATGTGGATACCCAAAATTTAGTTATTTGAAAATCTCGGATCCAAACATGTTTGGATTCTGAATGTCTAAGTCTTTTCTTATTTTCTGGAAGATAAATGAAGTACCAACAATAATACTTGGTATATGGATAGTGGATGTTCCCGGCATATGACTGGTAACAAAAACTATTTGGAAAAGATTATCAAGATGAAAGGAGGAAAAGTAAATTTCGGAGATAATTCTCAGAGAGAAATTATTGGTATAGGTAATATTGTTCTTCTTGGTAAATCATTGATTTCAAATGTTTTGTTTATTAAGGGACTTAAGAACAACCTCATTAGCATAAGTCTATTATGTGATGAAGGATACCTTCTAATTTTAGGAATGATAAGTTCTTAGTACACAATTCCATGTAAGAGTTTATTCTCTCTACCCATAGGGAAGAGAATGTTTGCACATTGAACATAGAAGACCTTAGGAGCCAAGACATACCTTTCCTAAGTGCAATGGAAGATCATTCTTGGTTTTTACATTGAAGACTATGTCATTGTAACCTTAGAAACTTATGTAATCTTTCTAAGAATAAACTAGTTAAGGATCTACTGGAGCTTAGATTTGATTCTTCTAAAGTTTTTGATCCTTGTCAATATGGAAAGCAAGATAAATCTAGTATTAAATCAATCGGTGAAGTATCAACAACTGATGCGTTATAGTTGGTGCACATGGATCTTTTTGGTCCAATACAAATTAGAAGCATTGGTGGCAAATACTATGTGTTTGTTCTAGTTGATGATTACACTAGATTTACATGGGT
Source organism: Viscum album (assembly GCA_963277665.1). Taxonomy (NCBI): domain Eukaryota; kingdom Viridiplantae; phylum Streptophyta; class Magnoliopsida; order Santalales; family Viscaceae; genus Viscum; species Viscum album. Next base: position 839,312,697 of record OY728147.1, on the reverse strand, counting down.
CTATTTTCTTACAAAGAATTATGAAGCTTTTTCTTATTTAAAAAGTATAATAACCCATGTTAAAAATGATAAAAACCTTCCACAAAAAAATATTCATAGTTATCATGGAGGAGAATTTCAGAATTCGGATTTTGAAACTTTTTGTAGTAGAAAAGATATTAATCAATACTTTTTATCACCTAGAACTCCTCAACAAAATGGTGTAGTTGAAATAAGAAATAGAATCCTTCAAGTGATAACTAGAACCATGTTGTATGAATATTCTATAGCTAGACATTTTTGGGATGAAGCTATAAGTTCTGCTTGTTACACTATAAATCGAATTTTGATTAGGCCTTTTCTTAATAAAACTTCTTATGAGTTATGGAATGGTAAAAAACCAATACTTTATTGCTTCAATGTTTTTGGTTGCAAGGTATTCATCCTGAATACTAAAGATAGTCTACACAAATTTTCACCAAAATCTGATGAAGGAAGTTTCTTAGGCTACTCCACAACTTCTAAGGCTTATAGAGTTTTCAATAAAAACACTTTTTCTGTTGAGGAAATAGTACATGTAAAATTTGACGAGACTGATCCTTTTGTTGTTAAACCATCCCAACTTACATCCTCAGATGTGTTTTCAAAAACTGATTATCAACCTTTGATAGAAGATCCTTCTGATAAGGAATATGTTCAAGAAGATACTTCTGAATCATTTACCCCGGAAGACTTTCTACCCTATGTTGATGAACAAGTTTTACAAAACCCAAGTCAGGTGTTTCTTAAGAATCATTCCCATGATAGTATCATAGGTGATGTAAATCAACCTATATATACTAGAAGTTCCTTGAGGAATGAAGTATAACATCTAGAATTTCATTCCCAATTACAACCAAAAAACACTGATGAAGCTTTAGGTGATGATGATTGGATCAAAGCCATGATTGATGAGCTAAATGAATTCGAAAGGAATAAAGTCTGGAACTTGGTTGAAAGACTAGAGGAAACTTCTATTATTGCAGTAAAATGTATCTTCAGAAATAAGTGTGATGAAAATGGAGTCATTGTTATAAATAAAGGTAGACTGGTTTCTAAAGGATATAATCAACAAAAAGGAATAAAATGTGAAGAAAGCTATGCTCCAGTAGCTACACTTGAATCTATTCGTATCTTACTTTCCTTTGCAGCATTCTTCAATTTTAAACTCTTTCAAATGGATGTGAAATGTGGTTTCCTTAATGGTTATGTTCAATAGGAAGTTTTTGTTGAACAACCTCCTGGCTCTGAAGATACAAACATACTAATCATGGTTTTAGACTTACCAAAGCTTTGTATGGCCTTAAACAAGCTCCACGAGCTTGGTATGACAGACTTACAAGATTTTTTCTGCAAAATAACTATGTTAAGGGAAATGTAGAACCAACCCATTTTATAAAGAAAGATAAGAAAAATTTTTTTATTGTTCAAATATACGTTGATGACATTATATTTGGTTCAACTCAGAAATCTTTAATTGATTCCTTTATAGATCTAATGAAATCTGAGTTTGAAATGAGAATGATGGGTGAGTTAACATTTTTCCATGGTTTTCAAATTTCTCAAAAACCAGAAGAAATCTACATATCCCAACATAAGTATATTAAATATCTTCTTAAAATGTATGGTTATGAAAACACTAAGAGTATAAGTACTCCTATTGGTACCTCAAATGCAGTTGATCTTGATGATGCTGGGAAATCAGTAGATCAAACATCTCTTAGAGGTATGATAAGAAGCCTACTATACTTGACAGATAGTCAACCAAAATTGACGTTTTCAGTATGATTATGTGCATGATATCAACCCATTCCTAAGGAACCTCATTTAAAGGCAGTGAAAATAATTTTTCGCTACTTAAAGAGAACCATGGATCTATGACTATTTTATACTTCTGGAAATGATTTGGTTTTAAAGATTTTTTTAGATGCTGAATTTGGTGGTTGTAGAATGGATAGAAAGAGTACATTTAGAACTTTTAATTTATTAAGAGATTCATTAGTTTCTTGGTCATTCAAGAAGCAACATTCTGCAGCACTCTCCACTGGTGAAGCTGAATATGTAGCAGCTTGAATTTGTTGTGATCAAGTGTTGTGGATGAAAAAAACACTCACAAACTATGGCTTGAGTTTTACTGAGACTCAAATTTTGTGTGATAACACAAGTGCCATTTCCCTTATTAAAAACCCTGCACATCACTCCCGTGAAAATCACATAGATATTAGGCATCACTTTATTAAGGATCACACACTTAAAGGAGATACCATTCTTCAGATTATCAAAACACAAGATCAACATGCTGACATTTTCACAAAATAATTACCCTCCGATAGATTTGAATACATTAAACAGAAGTTAGGAATGATAACCGTAAGGTAATCCTTCTTCATTAACTTCTTTTTGAACAATTCTCCTTACATTAATAAACACCTTTTTATAGGGGGAGTAAATTTGATTTTGAGTCTTTCAAATTTTCTTGTACTGAGTCTTTCAAAAAAAATTCGTAATGAATCTTTCAAAAAATTTTGTAATGAATCTTTTAAAATTTTCTTAATGAATCTTTCCAAAAAATTTGTAATGATTCTTTCAAATTTTACAAAATTTTCATAATGAAATTTTCATACTTAAATTTTCTTAAAAAGATTTTCGTACTGGGAATTTTCGTAATGAAATTTTCGTACTGGGAATTTTCGTAATGATATTTTTGTACTGAAATTTTCATAATGAAATTTTCATACTGGAAATTTTCGTAGTGGAATTTTCATACTGAGAATTTTCGTAATGAATTTTTCATACTGAGAATTTTCGTAATGAAGTTTTCGTATTTGAAATTTTCATAATGAAGTTTTTGTAATGGAATTTTCGTAAAGAGAATTTTCGTATTGAAAATTTTCGTAATGGAAATTTCTGTAATGAAAATTTTTGTACTTATATTTTTCGTAGCAAGTTATTTCGTAGTGAGTTTTTCATAGTGAGTTTTTCATAATCGTATTTTCTTCAAGAAGAATATTACCTATTACAAAAAAAATTCTTGGCTAATTAGAAGTGTATGATTCCCTTACATATGTTTTTGTAGTCATATTTTTCTTGCTGGTATTTTCCTATGTGTTTTAAAATTTCTCAGATTCAAGTTTTCTTAAATCCGATTCTTTTTTCTTAAAAACTCAAAAGATTGGAATCAAAATTTCCTTGCGGGTATGTTTTCAACCGTCAGATCAGTTCAGAGAGTTTTTCAACCATTATATGGTTTTTTTAAGCTCAAAGGTCAACTCCATCGGCTATATAAAGGGGACCCCCGATGGTTGTCCCACATCGTTTTCAAGCTCCCGCATGTCAAAGCTCTGCATCAGTTAGTAAAGGTCATTCTGAATCCTTTAGAGCTATCCATTCCGAATGTCTGTTGAAGATACTTCCTAAGATATGCCTATCTAAAATCCAATCTCAAAATGGCATGTGTACATTGAAATAATGGTCCATCCAAACTTTTACATGTACGATTCTATCATCTCCAAGAATATCAGGCTGAATGGTTGGGAAGATGAATGTGTATCCAAGACAAGTGATCAAGATCCTATCTATCCAGAGTTACTTGTATAATTATATGAATCAGAATGTTTTTAAGAGGAAGATAGAAGATAAAAGTTTTCATTCAAGTCTTATGGAAAGACTTACCAACTTACTTACACCAAGGCGGCAAGCTTGGTAGGGCTAGAATATGAATGAGAAGCTGAATTCTGTTCACAAAAACTCCCGGATGCTCAAGTTAGTTTTGGTAAGGTTAAGGCCCTATAATGTCTTGGACTTGCTGATGTTAAGACAACAATGATAGCTCGCCTATCTCTTAATAACCGGATTCTTCAGCTTTGGGTACAAGGTTTCTTGGTTCCGAGAAAGGGTGATAATGATTCCCTGAAGAAAAGTGACATATATTACTTAGACTTCTTGGTGAATATATGAAAAATAAATCTGATGATGTATGTACTTATAATGATCAAGATAATCAAGGAAGGAAACATAAGATCTCAAATCATCATGTACCATTCCTTACTATTAATGCTGATAGTTCAGTGTTTAGATACTTTCAAGATTGCATGTAAGTCTAATGTTCAGAATGGCAAGCTTATGGTTTTCATTGATGACATGCTGAAAAGAATGAATATGGATTTTTCAAAATAAACAGGAGAGTTATATAATTTTCCAGAGTCAGAGGCTGAGATCATTCTAGAAAATGTAGAAAAAGATGATCCATTAAAAAAAGTTACTAAGAAGAGGAAGCATAAGGAAGTGGTTCCTGAATACAAAACCCACAAAGCTAAGGAAACCCATTTCACACCTCCTAAGATGAAAAAATAGAAAGCATATTCAGATGAGGGGGCTACTAAGTGGAGAGAAGAAAAGAAGAAAAAGGAAAGAAGGGGATCCATAGTTCGTATTGGATCCTGCTGAGGCTAAGGCCATAAGAGAAAAAGCAGTGGACGAGTTAGAAAAACAAGGAAAAGAGAAAAATATGAAGAAAAAGATGTCTGAAGCTGAGCTTGTACAATCTCTGTTGAGAGATACTAAAATATCTTCTGAGAAGATTCTCATTCCAGAAACCTTTGATGTCCAACCATTACAAGAGACTCCAAGGAAGAACTACTCCACTCTGGAAAAGTCCAAGGGTAAAGAGGTTGTTGAAGAAAAAGAAAAATAAGTTAGTGAAAAAATAGAGGAAGAGGTTGCTGAAGAAGAAGAAGAAGTAGAAGAAGGAAGTGATGATTTGGATGAATTGATTAAACAAGTAGAATATTATCAAGAAAAGGTTGAATCCGCAAAATTTGTCTCTTCGGGAAAGGGAGTTGAGAAAGAAGGACAGAGCATTGAATTTGAAGAAGAAGAGAAAGATAATGATTTATCTGATGAGGAGGTAAGTTATGAGAACCATTATCTTTAAGAAGGAACATAGAAGGAGAAACTAGATGAAGAAAAGATTGTTCAAGTATCTGAATCTAAGAAAGAATATCCTAATGAGGAACCCAATCTAAAAACTGATAAAGGAAAGCAAGTGCTCATGGATACACCCACAAAAGATATCATCAAGAAGAAAGAAGTTGGTGGTTCTTCTAAATGTAAGATGGTTCAAATTGAAGTAGAACAATACCCAAGAAAAGTGTCTGATTCGGAGTCATCAGCATATGGTCATGACTTTGTTGTCGAGTATTTGAAAAAGTCGGTGGACACCATTCTAATTTTCCCCACTACAGACTCTAAATTCTAGATGATGCAACAGAGATTGAATCAGAAGTCATAATCCTTTTCTATGGTGATGGATAAGTGTGTGAAGATTGAGGCTGACCATATAAATTTCTTTATCAATTATTATGTACACAGGAAATCATGTAGTAAAATCACTTTGTGGTCTAAGAAAGTTAAAGAAGAACTGGCTGAGTTTGATCGTTTTCAGAATGATGTTAAAGATCCCTTTAACACCGAGGACTCCAAGATTAAGAATCTTTAGGATGATCTAATCATTGAAAAAAGTTCTCGGAATCAACAAGTAATGGATTTGAATGGGAAGGTTAACTCTCTTGCTCAAAAATTTAAAACAGATCGAGATCTCTAGATTGAGCTCGAAGAAAAGCTTGTAAAGCAAGATGAGTTTTTGAAGATGCAAGAAGAGGCCATGAAGGCTCAAGAAGAAGTTTTGAAACCTCAAGATGAAAGGATAAAGGCTTTAGAGAAGCAAGGTGAGGATGATCAAAAAGATTTGAAAAAGTTGAAAACCTCATTAAAGAAGCTAATCCCGAAGGAAATGGAAGACAAATAGACTCAATCCGATCTTTTGTTGCATTTTTCTTTCCTTGTAATATTTTTTAACTCTAATAAAATTTTGGTTGGTTGTATCTTTTGTTGTTATGTACTAATAATTCAGGTACTCTATTTCTTTTCCATTCCCTTAAATTATTTTTGAAAATCAAAAAGGGGGAGAAGGAAAAACAAGTACTCAAAAGGGGAGAAGGAAAAATATAAAATGGAGAAGAAAAAATTTCTAGGTGAATTATCATTAAAGTAAGGGGGTGTTCCTCATTAAGAAGTTTTTCATTCCCATAAAAACGAAAACTCCATTCCAGAAATTCAGAATAAAATCCTTAGAGTTTCAATGCCTAAGGGGGAGTTAGTTGTATTCATCATCATCCATGAACAAAGGGAGATAAGTTTTAATTTCAAAGTCTAATGAAATTTTTCAAAGTCCTTATATTCTTTTTCATAAGGTTGTTTGTTCCTTCCAAAAAGGGGGATATTGTTGAGTTAATAAGGTTTTCCTTATGAATTTTCTATTACTTCTTGTTTTGAAAATCACAAACACCTTACACTTAAACAAATCAATATTTTACTTCTCTGTGGAAAAATTTCCTTAAGTAAATTTACCCTAATATAGATTTCCTTATACATATCAATATTTTTCGTAAGTATAAAAATGGATTCATACCCAAAACCTCGGAATCATATAATTCTTAGATATGACGCATTCTATTTTAGGATTCGAATTATGGATATGAACTATAATGAAGTTCCAATCCAAATTCTATATATGAACTGTAATGATGTTCCATTTCGAATTTTGGATATGAACTCTAACAAAGTTCCATTCCGAATTTAGGATACAAACTCTAATAAAGTTCCATTTTGAATTCTGGACACAAACTCTAACAATGTTCAACTCTGAATTCTAGACTCTGAACTTCTATGAGTTCGACTCCGAACATCTATGAGTTCCACTACGAACTTCTATGAGTTCAACTCTGAACTTCTATGAGTTTGACTCTGAATTTTTACTATTTCGACTCCGAACTTCTACAAGTTCGACTCTGAACTCTGTAAGTTCAGATTCTGAACTCTGGTGAAACCAGACATTGAATTTCCTTATAAATTCAGACTCCAGATTTCTACAAAATTTAGGTTTTTAATTCCTATAAAACAGAATGCAAATATCTCTTTATTATAGACTCCGAATTAAATTTTGGTTAGAATTAGAATCATTATTTTCTGAAATTATGAACATCAGTTTTGCTTATACTTATACTTTTTTCATTACAAAACTATGTCGTGCTTTCAGTTAAACATGTTTTGTTATAAAACGATGTCATCCATTCTGTTTCTAACTAATCATTGGTTTAGTGACACGTATATAGGTCCCTCCGAAATTTAAGGAAAATATGACCGTTGGAGGAGGGAGCCGACCGTTGGAAATTTTCCTATAAATAAGAGCTCATTTGAAGAAGCTCAACACACAACTTTGACACAACATGTGCTTACATGCTGTTGAAGTGATTTCTAGAGAGGGAATCTCTTATCAACTCTCAAGCTTCATGCAGAAAGTTTGAATGACTTGTTCAAACTTTTCCTTGTGCATACTTTCTTAGTGTGACTCCGAATGATGGTGATTACATTTGAGGGCTTCCATGGATAGGAAGGCAGAGGTTCCAACACATTAATGTTGAGGGATTCCTTGCTAAGAAATATAGAGGTTCCAACTACCTTGAAGTTGATGGCTTGCGGGGATATCAAGACAGAGACTTCAATCTTCGTATCGAGGGCTTAACCTGGTGTGGGTAAGACAAACTTTCTTGAAAATATAAAACAAGGGACCTTTATCCAAGGTTTTTGGATACCCTTCTCTTTGGGTCAAAAGATTTATATCTTGTTACTTGTCGTTTTACTACTAGTTTTTCCACAACTTTTCATTTTTTAAGGAAAGTATAATCTTCTTATATTTCCTTACAATTGTACTCTGATTAATTTAGATTCTAAACACTTTAAGGTAGAATCTCATATTGTAAACTTTGGTTAAGTTTAAATTTCTAGATCCATATCTCTGGAACCGATTTTCAGAATCACATTCCAGTTTTAAGCAAGTGTATAGAACTAGCAGTTTGTAACATCATACTTTGTCCCAACCATTCATTGGTGTTAGAGGTGTTGTGAATTTTCTTAGTTTAACTTTGTTAAACTTAGATCATTACTTGTTTAAGGAAATGTTTAAAGTGTAAAATTCACACCCCCTCTTGTATATTGAGCATCTACATCATCATTTAGATCCTGCAATTACCCATCCATGTTAATGGGAATAATGAAAACATTGTTCACAGAGTTCCTAGATATGTTAGTTTTGGATCTAATCGAGGAAATCCTTGTATATTATGCATCAGATGAGAAGCATGCAGAACCTTTTCATGACATTTTACGAGTTCTTAAACAAGAGTAGCTATTCTAGAAGTTATAATAGTGTGAGTTCCAGCCTCATGAACTTTGATTATTCGAGCATGTTTTTTCCGAATATAGAGTATCTTTAGATCCTGCAAAGATAGAGTATGTTGTTTCTAATCCATGTGAAAAGACAATGGAAGAGGTGAGGATTTTTTGTGGCCTTTACGGCTATTAAAGGAGGTTCATATCTGATTTATCTTGATTTGAAACTCCTATGATATCCTTGAAATAGATGGATCAGACATTCTTTTGGGATGAAGAATTTCAAATATCTTTTGAGTCCCTAAATAAGATGTTGTTCAATGCACTAGTCCTTTGTTTTCTAGTATGAAGTCAGTTTGATGTTTTCTATGATGTTTTTTTTATCTAGGCATGGGTTTTGTTTTGATATAGAATAGATCGGTTGTATCTTGTGGGTCTTGTTAGTTATGTCATGATAAGAATATCCACACCTCCCATGATCTTGAGTATGTTGAAGTTGTGTTTTATTTAATGTTTTGGTGACATTGCCTCATTGGAAAACATTTTGTGGCACTTTACTCACAATAAGATCCAAAGATATGTATTCTCCTTTCTTTAAATGAAATTTTTTACAAATTTATGGATGGAATTATTATTCGATTATGACTTTTTTATTTCATATATGCTAGGAAAATAAAATATTTTTGCTGATGCACTGATAAGAAAGCCATGTAGAGATGTGGTGTCTGAATCCGAGGATTCCAGGAGAGTGATGGAAGAACTCTCAATGGTGAATTTAGATGTGGGAGCAGTTAGAAGAAGATTTTTTCTTTCTTAGATGATAGTGTTGTCATTTTTTGTTCATTAAGTGGATGATTCCCAGTTGGGGGAAACTAAGGTGGAGTTCCAGAGGGACTAAGTTGTTTTTTATTCCCATAATTGTTTTTATAAGGATATATAACACCGATTTTTATTCCAAGGAAGTATTTTCATTCATACAGTGATGTGTGATATTGTTATCTATGAGTTATAAAGTTTCCATTTGGCTATACATCTCGGTGTTTAAATGATTTACCATGATTTTAGAGGTCATTTTGGTAGCGTAAGTTCAATTGTGTAGTTGAAAAGTTTGTTTCTCAATGCTTGTTCTGCCCGAAATGAAAGGTTGAGCACCATGTTCCTGATGGTTTTCTACAACCACTAGATGTATCTCATCAGAATATGGACAAAATAATTATGGAATTATTTACCAATTTACCTTTAGATCTATGAGTATATGATGTAAAATGAGTGATAGTGGATTGTTTGATGAAATTATCTCACTTTATAGTGATCATGGATTTATTCTCAATAGAGTGTATTTCAATGTGGTATCTAGAGAAGGTGGTTTGACTCCATGGATTCCTGAGGAAAATAATATCTGATTGGGATATTCATATTACCTATATTGTGTGAAGATGTCTCCATCATGATTTGTACTCTTAATCATTCCTTATAACTGATTTTCACCCATATATAGATGGTCAAATAGATAAGACCATCCAAAATCTTGATTGTATGTTGTGCAATTGTTTCCAAGATTTTTGAGGTTCCTGGTTTAGGAACCTTCACTTGATGTTGTTTTCTTACAATAATAGTTTTCATATCACCATTTCTATGGTGTCTCTTGAATCATTGTTTGTTTGAACTTTCCATTCTCCATTGTGCTAGACCGTGGACAAAAAAGCTACAATTCTCAAGAGAGAACTAGTATAGAATATGATAGATATGATTCATGGAATTTGTGAGAGGATGAATATAGTGTAGGATCATTATAAATCCTATGGTTATTATAGTAGGATACCTCTAGAGTTTGACGTTGCAGATCATGTGTTCTTGATGGTGACTCCTCATCATGGGAAGAAAATTTTTGGTCGTGGGAGTAAGCTTTATTCCGGGTTTGTGGGAACTTTCGAGGTGTTCCCTCATGTTGGGAATGTGGAATATTATATATCACATCCAAAATAAATTTGTTATATATGTTATTTTTTATGTGTTTCAGGTCTATAATTATCTTCATGAAGAATCACATGTCATCGATTAAGGAGAGATAGATGTTGACAATGATGAGTCATTAAAGGAGAAGCATGTAGTGATCCAGGACCACCATGACAATGTGATACGTGGACATGTTATTACCTTGGACATTTTCTTATGTAGACATGATCATGTGGAGGATATTACCTAGTAAGGTGATTCATATATGCACACTCAGTACCCCTAGTTTTTTGATGTATAGAACTTACTTATAACATTATTCATTTTGTAAATGATGACATTGCTAGTTTATAAGATGGTTTCATATTGATTCATATTGATAACCATACTCTCTCTTGGGATGTATCTCCCCAAGACAGTTATTAAGAGATATTTAATTTTTTTTTCATGGTTTTATTGTTCCTATGATGAAGTTGTTGAGCTCCAATGATGGTGTGTTCCATGAGTGGTATCTTCTGGGTTGGTTGTTTGGATTACCCATTTTTTCTATTGGGTTTTAGTTATAGATTCTCTATGATGATTCTTTTTTTAGAGTTATCTAATGTAAGGTCTTATATCTATTTAGTCTATCCCATTCTGTGTTTCTAAAACCAATGGTGCTCGTAGGAAGCCTAGAGAAGGCCTGGAGGGGTTCAGATGTTAAAAGATGCATGGTGGGAGAATTCACAGCGTGTAAATGTTTCACATAAGAATATGATATTAATGGATTTTTTGATATTGGTTTATGGGGTTCCTTATGACATGAATTATTTTGGGGTCAAATGATTTAAGGGAAAAAATTCATCCAAACATAAATCCCAACATTTACATGTCAAGAATGGTTTTTCCCTATAAGAATGTAGTGTGAAGTGTTGCTTTAAAATAAGTAGTGTCTCTGGTTTTTCTCAAACCCTGTTCTTTTCTTTCACACCCTAGGAATCCAGGGTATCTTCCTCAAAACCTCTTGGAATATATTTAATGAAGATCGATTAATGGACTCATATCTTCAATCAGCCGTGATATAAAGTACATTCTTCCCATTTTATCAATGTTATTTGATTCAATTTAACATTATTAGTCTTTTCATGAAATAGTTCTATATATCAATTATTATATAGGATTTTTATTGGTTTTTTTGGGTGTGGTTATGGTGTGGATTATTTGGAGGGATGCTACTTCTTGTGGGAGAGTTGATCGAGATCTATGATGTTGATCTGTTCATTCATTTGGAATGTTTATTCCTTTAAGGTAAAGGATTCATTATTTAAACTATTTATTTACATAAGATCGTTGATTAATATTGGTTTATCCCAATTTATTTCAATTTAATTAACCTGATAATTATTGAACCAAATTAATAAATAATTGGTTTTAGAAATCACATATTGTTTCTTTCTTCATTGATAATGCATTGCCCCATTATTTTCTACATAGTGTGTTATTTATGTTATGATTATTAGTATGTTATGATATGGGTCGTCATGTTTTTCTTTTCATAAATTATTAAAGAACAAAAATATTGAATTAATTTTCCTTAGTATAAAGGGGTGGGTTGTAATGAATTTGGTGTTAACTATAATTGGTCATAATGAAATTGATGCAATGTGCATGTATAATTGAAAAAGATATTCCATGTGATTAATGGAATTGATAAATAATTTTAAGCATGATAATGCTTATTATGAATATTTATAATAAATAAAATGAATGTTACTTGAGAACAATATTATCATAGTTTTATGAAATTGGTATTATGGATAAGATCACCCCTATCTTTTGATAGCCTGTTATAGATTGTTGCTTGGATTTCCTATAGTCGGAACCTATGAATAATGAATCAGATCATTCAAGATGTAATAAAAACCCTTTATTTGATAATGATACTTTCAAGGGACTATGTTTCTTATCTTCTTGATAAAATTGAGTAACTTGAGTTTTTGAGGAATCACAGCTTGTTTAGGTGTGAAGGATGGATTCCTCGATTTAGGGCCTCGAATGGACAGTTTTATTGGATTTGTTTATTTCCAACTTCTTTTGTTATGTGCATAAAATGTGAGCGTCACTATGCGATTTGATATGGGGTGGGGAGGCCCAGATTTGATATTATCCTCAGATGGCTAATCCTAGAATGGAATATGTGATGTGGGAGGGTAGGCCCAAATGATGTGGTAGTAGTTGATGCTTGTGGTGGAGAGATGCATCCAGATATGCATGCGAGTGTCGGGCATGGAACCAAAAATGATTGAATAGGTTAAAGATCACATTACCTATTGATGTTATGCTAAGATATAGGATTCTCACTTATGAATATGTTTAATGGATGACAGCCGTGTTTCTTATTTTTATCTTCATTCCTTTCAACACTTATTAAGGTGTTTAGATGTTCTTGGATTTATTTTTCTTCTTTATGTTAGACTATGATGGTTTTCCTTGTGTTCTTGGATTATGGAATGAAGATAATAATGATTAAATAATTCTTAATGAATGTGGTGGGTTTTGAGGAAATATAAATTTGAAAATTATATCACTCTGGGGAAACTTTGGAGTTAGTTTTGGGTATGCCTTGAGGGAAGGGACTTTACTCTAATGATAAATGTAATGTAATTTGGAATAATTCAAATAGTTAATTTAATGGATAATAAATAAATTAATGTGATTAAAATAATTAAAAATAAAGAAGAAATTAATATATCTCATTTAAATTGTCGTCTGCTTATAATATACATATTTTTTAGTAGTTGTAGTCGGGTGTCAGGGAGATGATAGATACATTAGAGATTAAGACTAGGTTATGCCCATAGTGTGTCTTTTAGATGTATTATATCATGTATATTATGTAATTTCATACACTACCTGACCAATCTTCGTTAGGGATACTGACACCCAGTGGACTCTGGGATGTTTTTCCCCAAAATCCAAGTGGAATGATGGACAGTTTACTACCCAGTCGGGCCTTTATCTTTTCTCTTAGTAGTTGCTTTAAAAGGTATGCACTGAATTTAGTTTTTCTATTTATGTGTATATAGGGTTTTGATGTCTTTTTGTTATTTCAGACACAATTATTATTAGATATTGTATCTAACAGATTATTTTAGGTATGATCTGTATATACTATGATGGTTTGAAGTACCTTACTCGATGTGTGGAATGTGATGGATTGATGTATAACAATTAATGTATTCCACACACTATATAGGTTATAGTGGATCCTAGAAACTACTTTTTTATGAAAGAGGAATGTATGTATCAGATGATGTGTGGATGTGATTCACAAGGTACATGTAGTGATTCCTTAGAACATATGTCTGTGGGATGATTTATTTTGGACAAAGATGGTTCAAGATGTGTGATGTTGGGGAATAGTGGAAACCCCATGGGGAAGGAATAGTGGGGTACCAATTATGTCTCAATATTATATTTCATATGACCTCTTATATGTGATACATGATGAGAGTTAGTCATGTTGAGGCTCGGTACATAGTATTATTGTTTTGGGGACGATTTAGTTTCACTGTTGTTTTCATTGTTTTAAAAAACATTATATATATATTTCATGAGAATAGATGAGGTGGATCCTACAAAGTATACTGCTATGGTAACCCTATATATATATAAATTGTTTTTAGGTCATATGGAGTAGGTTGGAGATTGGTCTAGATATTGCTAGCTCATGGTTTTATAAGAGTTGTTTGGGATTCATGGTCACAAAAATCTTTACCATTTGGTACAGAAAGTTTTAATTTTAGTTGTTATAATATTCTTTGGGATTTTATGTTTTTACAAGGTATTTATTTACATATATTTCTAACTATATTTTTATTGGTGTATCCAAATTATCTCATTATTTCACATGTTCTCATAGAGGGTAATGCCCCCTATATGCAAGTTTATTATACCCTTGAAACTTATCACCAACCTGAGGCCTACTGGATGTAGGAATCAGGAATTCAATATCTCCCTTCTATAATTTCCATCCCATAATGGGTTCATATTAGGTAGATGGAGTTGTGAAACTTATAAAACATGAAAATAATTCACTTGTCACATCCTGAAGAACCCATGAAATTAAAACTAGTTTTATAAATCATTCAAATGAAAATAATTATCTTTTTAAATAACAAAAACCCAATTGAAATAAATTATGTTTCATAAAATTTTAAAATGGTATAAAAACATCATGAATTAAATTAATAGACACCAAAAACATTATCACATAAAATAGATAACTTCATAATTGAAAAATAGATGTTGAAGACTGGAATATAACTCTATTGGATATAGTGAGTAAAATGAAAAAAAAATTATGAAAAAAAATCTTTCTTGAATTTTTTGTAATCATTGACATAAAATCCACAGTTATGACTAAATTCTCAAGAAATAATTTATTTGGAAGGTGAGAAGTAGGCATTATAAAACAATACTTTCAAAATAGATCCAATATATGGATACTAAATAAAAATAAATCTTATTCAATAAATAAGGAGTTTAAAATAAATGAAAATATAGTGAAAATAAATTCATTCGTAAAATTTTTAAAATTCCTTTCACATCCCACATCATTAAAAAAGATATTAAAATAGCCAAAAGAAAATACTTTAAGAAATATATAAAGATCAACAAATGAAAAACATATTTACCATTCCATATAAAAAAGGATAAATTTTTTAGGAAACAAAAAACATTCATACGGATGAATAATTACCTTATAAATGATAAACAAAATCCTAATGAAATTTAATTTTAATAGAAGAAGGTATTTATTAAGGGAAATAGTTTGATATGAAACATGATTTATCTATATGAAAATGCGGTAATACATCATAGAATCATCATAAGGTATAATATATCATTATTTAATCATCATAATCACATTAATTTTTTATTTACCTAATTATAACATTTGAGTCAAGAAACCGCCTTACATTTATTCCTTTTTATTCTTGAGAGAATTATCATCTTTTCTAAAATAATATTTTTATTATTAACCTATTTAAAAACATTATTAATATCAATAAACTTTTATAATAATTAATTATAATAATTTATTTCATAAATATTAGTTATTTATTCCCTATTTTTATCATCGATTGTTATTAGTTTCGATAAGGTGTTTTGTACTAGGTTTGTATAGGAATATTTAATTCTTCATAATAGATTCAAAGATCATTATTTTGATAACATTAAAGGTAGTATAATATATTTTTAATGAGTATTTGTATGTTTTTTATTTCATTTAATAATTATTTTACTTGTGATTCATGATAACAATGTTGGCGATGAAAATGTTTCATTAATTTTAATGAACAAGGGGTAGAATCTTAATTACAGGTCAGCTATTATCATTACCATGATAAGAACAAAAAACTAATTATTTACTTATTATATTCCAAATTCACCAGTAATTAGGTATCCATAGTGATCCATTATAGAAAATACTAGGTTAAAGACGATATATGTCAATTTTGTAAAGGTGATAGTTTAAATGTATGAACAAATGAATATATACATTACATGGAATATATAAGTGGTAGAAATTGGTTTATATTTTTAGAAAATTTAAAAAAAAATATGTATCCTATTTACTCATTAAATAACCCATATGAACCACACTTGTATAACTATTATGAAAAATGTATCATGTCTCTTATGAAGGAGGTACTTCATATGTAGCACAAGCTCCATTTTCATTTTTCAAAAGGCTAGGAGGAGTGTATCAATTATAAATTACTTTAGTATAGTAACATTTTAGTATATTCGTTCTAATAATATTATCATTACTTATTTAATTGAGTAGGTTTTACGAGGTAGAAGCTCAAACTATGTAAAAGAACTAAATTGAGAGTATTACCTCTCCCTTTGGATGTTTTCTCCTAGGTAGTAGTCTTAGAGGGAAATTAGTTTTAAAACCTTTAAAATAGTGTAATAGTCTTAGAGGATTTTTCATAATTATTTAGAATTTTGTTTTGATAAATGTCTTGATATTAAAATTTTTAAATTCACATAACCATTATGTTTTAAATCCTTATTTTTATCAATAAAAATGTATTATATATTGCTAAAAATTATTAAAACACAATGAATATGTTATGTACCATTTTTAAATAAATATATAATAATTTTTTTATGCTTGTGAAGTTTTAAAAAATGTAAAAAGGCAATTTTATTACATTATCTAAACAAGTTGTGTTCTGTATACCCCAATTTTATAATAGTATTGTTCTCTTTATGGTTCACATAGAGATATTGATTTAACGTTGATGTCCCATAAATTTAATATTGATATACCCTATTGAATTCAATATAACGATATTGATAGGATATGAAAAAAATAGATTCTGGATAGAATGTTGTATTATAAATTGGTATATTGTGGAAGAATCTATTGAATGTTTTACTTAATTCTTATCAATAACATATAACATTAGTATTTGAAATCATTTTTTAATATTTTATCTAATGTGAATGCATATTATGAATATATATTTCTATAATAACTATAAAAATTTGATAAAAATATCACTAGTATGTTTTCAATAATAATATAGAGGTTATGTCACATATTAAATTTCTTATGGAAATTATTATGAATTTTCATCCTAAAATGGGTAAAAATATTTTATAAAATATATATTATCAATAATATATCACTTCAATTATATACTAGGTTTACAAATAGTTATATATAAATTATAAATCCATATCTAGAATATTTTATGTATTAACCAATGGATAGAGTATACATATCTTATCTTTTAAATGATATATATTTAAGCGTGACACATTCTCGAAAAAGGAACATGATGGATTTAATATGGTTTAAAATAGAATATTCACTATTTAGTAGAAGTGATTAATGTATTTGGCATTAAAAACATAAATTATATTTTTTTGAAGATTTCCTAAATTGGGAGCATCGATAATATTCGTGTGTTGGAGTAAAAAAATGTCACATGCCTAATTTTTATACATATAGATTTATAATTCAATTACAGTAAAAGTATATAAATTAGGATTCCTAAAAAAATTACATGATGGATACAAAGATGATCCCTTTATAATGAAATCATATGAAATTTATATTTTTTATACACATGATAAGGAAATCAAAAATTAGTTCATTATTATTTTATAAAAAACAATAGAATCAAATGTCAATTCCTTAGTTTATGATTATTTCCATGAGGCATCACAAGAATTTTTTGTGGTGGAAAATGTGGTTGATTTCTTTTATCTTATAGGTGACTATAAAGATGAAATTGGGATAAAATATAAATGGGAAAAAAACATCAAACAATAAATAAAAAAATTAGATTATGAAGGTATTTTATATATCAAATGTGTTCTTTATAATTTATTTATTTTTAATTAAAATGTTTAAATATTCCAATTTATTTTATAACTTATACATATGGAAATTTCTTGTCTACCTCATATTCTTATTCACTCTTATGAAATTTATTTTAATGATATCGGAGTTGAAAAAAAAATTCTTTCGAAAATTAGGAAAAAAGAGAATAATCAAGTGATGATTTTAATAAAACAATTAAAAGTAAGATATAAGGGTCAAAATTTTAATGTTGGATAAAATGATCATGGTTAGCCGATTAACCCAAAAAGTAAATAAATATATTTATTTTATTTTTATGCTATTTGGATGAGATAATAAACTATACTATTTAGAATAATATCATACGTGTGATAAAATGAATTATTTTGATAACATTTTGGAAACATTAAATTAAAAAATATATTATTTTTCCCTTAAGATTAAATCATAAAAATAAAATTTTCTATTAAAATTATTTTTATGTTATAAGTGTTTACATTGAATTTCATTTTGAAATGTTTTATAACGATATATTAAGAATTACGAACAAGTTTTTCCACTGAATAGATGAGATTTTTTTATGGAAACATCAATTATCAACTACTAATTTTATAAAAAAATTTTATGTCTTACAAAATGTGGGATTATTTCAATTCCTAATTTGAGGAGAAGGACTTTAAGGAAAATTCAAGCAATTTTAACTAATTTTTCAAGGAATTTATAATTTAACGAAGTTCTTATATATTAATTTTAATAAAATTAAAATGATTTTATAGAATATAATGCATTAAAAAATCCAATATATCATACCATATATCAAGGATAGTTTGCGCTACACTAGAGAAAAAATGGTTACATACATTGAATTTCTAATAAAATTATTATTAGAAATAACACACCAAATGATAGATATAACTATTTTGAGATAATAATTATTCAATCATAGGATCCACTACATCCATCCCACATAATGTGGTGTGGAATGAGGATCATGTTAATAAAAAGGTTTGTTTTTAGGTGAAACCATTCAAAAATTATTGGAGGAATGTGTACATTTGAAATAATTTCAATTTATCATTACATCATATTTTAGAACATAATAAGATATATAAATATTAACATTATCCAATTTAAGCCTAATACAAGATAAATATTATAGGCTAACAAGGACTTAATTTGGTGGTTGTTCATTGTATAAGGTAGTATGGACATGTTAGACGAGTGAGATTTAGAGTTAAACCAAGTGAGTACTCAAACAATGAAAAACCACTAATATATGTTAAGAAAGAATACTAATACTTAAATACCATTTTCCTAACCTCTAAGGAAAAAAATTAAAACAAGATTAATATTTATTCAAAAAATATACTACTCATGAAAAATAATGAGATTTTCAAACAACAATAAAAATTGGTGAAACAAAAACATTAGTCATATCCCCACATATAATTTTTTAATGGTAGATTGTACACTTAGATTCCTAGAATATCACAGGTAGTCATTTTTTACAATATTTTATAATATTTGAGAAGAAAAATATGTTTATTATTTATTCAAATTTTAATATTTCAAGTTGAAATTGATTATGACTTATATTTAATAGAACCCACACACCATATCGATGTATGTGGTATGGTGTAAGTTATTTAAAGAGAAATTTCTCACAATACATTATTAGTAGAGAATCATGTAAGAGTTAGGTTCCAATATTCTCATGATCTCATAGCTGAGCAACTAATCTTCATTGATGATGTTTAATTAAAATAGTCAAATAAGTTATTATCAATGTTGTATCTTGACTAATAAATTAAAAAAAGACACGTGATAAAACAGGGGTATGTGATTTACAACTTATATTATATTAAATATCATTTATTATGTGGTGACCCAAACAAAAATTAAACACATAATTCATAATTTTACATTAATAGTCCTTTTATCTTACAAATAATCACATAATCTAAAGAACAAAATTTATAGTGTCTTATGATATTAGCTACCTAAATAGTTTATTTTAACATACACAAGAAAATTTATTTATAATAATAAAACTCTAAACATCCATCTAAACATATAACTTAAAATAAAAATATTCATAACCTAATGAATTAGAAAAACATAATAAAAGGGTTCTCTTGAATGATTCGTAAGGGTAAATATGAGAGATAAAAATAGAATAACATAAGTGACATATGATAAAGGAAATGGGTATTAGTACATAATAAGAAAAAATGATCATATGTACGACAAAAATACCCAAACAAGTATAGATCATAAAATATTTTTGGCATAAAACTATGACACAATATAAATAATGAATAACAAGGGAGTAGAAACATGAACCAATAATCATGGAACTTATGAAAAATCATAATATGGGCATGTGTAATAACATAGGAATATATTTCATTGAAATGTTTCATGCCATAAAAAACATAAATGCTATAGAATTGTAAAACAACCATAATTATATAAAAACATCACTTTATTGATTCACACACATAAACCCATGTGTGCAAACAACTAAATTGTGACTCCATATACATGTATGAGGAGAAATAAACTTTTTACCATTATATTGGAGGGTGATATAAGACCCCATCCATAATTCATCCATTCATACCCATTCCGCTTAAAATTCATTCACATATTACATCATAAAGAACTCATGGAATGGAAATGAGTTTTATAACATTCTAAATTGTGTAAAATAACATTAGGAATTAAATAAATTAATATCAAAACATTATCATCTCAAAGATATCACTTCATAAGTATGAAGTCGTTGAACCCAAAATTTTGATTTGGATGCTAAAAAATCACTTTTTATTTCTTGATTGATTTCAATAAACAAGAGTGAATTTTGGCCATCCCAAAATGATAACATAAAAGGTAAATATAAGATCAATTATACAACAGAATAACTTTTAGTTTTAGTATTTTAAATAACTAGGAAAAACTCTTACATAAAAATACTAATGACTTCAAGTGATTGTTTCCCGAACATACTAATATTTTCATATTCCATGTTATCTCTTCAACATTAACCATAAAATCATTCACATAGAAACAATTTTATAAAAAGTTGTCTTACTTTATTATTTATTAATATGGGAAAAGGAAACATAATAAGGGTAATCTAAATCACTCGATAAGGTTAATCATATTCATTTACAATTGAATGTCATCAGTGTATATAAGATAAACATAAGGGTATGATTGCATAATCAAAGTGTGTAACATAAAATTACCCACAGCCATTGAAACCAGGATAATTGAACATGAGAAAGTGGATAAATATATATATAAGGAAATATTATATGTAATAAATAATCATGATCTATGTGATTTCAATCCTAATTAGAGGATTAATTAAAACCCTTTAGAAAGCACACCGAAAACATGTTGGTATTTTAGAACATTATCTTCACAACCCATGTTAGAAATTACTAGATCCCAGGTAAATCCATTGTAAAATATCCCCATTTGACTACATCCTTCTTTAAATTAATATAAATAACATTTCCCAATGACTTGGAGATCTATATCTGGCTCACCCATTCGTATATGCTATATTGGTCTCCCTCATCCATATATGTTGTATCATGCTCACCCATTCATATCATTTTTATTATAATCACCTATTAGAATAATTTTTATCATTATCAAAGTTTGTAATAAATAATTTCCAATAACCATTAATGAATAATACATATTAAAATTTTCACCTTTCAATATAACACCCCTGGAAACAACCATCATTCCTTTAAAGCTGTTTTAACCCATGGAAAAAATGGGTTTCAGTATAATATCATTAAAAAATTACTATAATCCATACATAGAATGAATATGGATGAAATAATTAAATTATAATAACATTAAATCAATGGAATCATTAAAATACATTTATGTATAAAAATACATTTAAAATAACATTTAAAATATTTCCTTGAAAACCAAGGAAAATACCCTTTTTGTTTGAAAATATTAAAAACTAAAAATTTGTAAAATATTGATAAAATCAATTTCTTTAAAAATATACATGGAAACTAATAGAGTAATATTAAATTTAAATAATGGTCATGACCATGGAAAAATCTTGTTCATGATGTAAATGTTAAAAATAAAACATTTTTTAAACATTAGAATATAGAATCAAAATTGACCCATGTAGAAAAAATTAATAAATTTCCTTTTAAAACCTTTCAAAATAAGGTAAAATAATATGTAAAATTAATTTAATGAATAATTTATATTTTGAAAAAAATTCTAGAAAACATAACAAAAAATTGGATTTGGTAGATAATGATTTCTAAAATGAAAAAAATAAAATATTGGTATTACTTAAAAACATTTTTGATTTTTTATTAATATATAATGGAGAAAATAAAAAATAAAAAATTAAAACACATTAAAACTATAGGAGAATAAATTATATTTAATATATAAAAATAATATTATATTATTTTCCCCAAAAGAACTTTTAATGTAGAGAATTTTGAAAAAAGATGATATTCTATCACCAAAGTCCTTACCCTTTTGGGAGGTTTTGAATTTTAATCAACATGAATGAATTAATTCAAATAAATCAATAAAAATCCTGTGTATATGGATATTAATGACATAACATGAAAAATTTCCAGTATATTCACCTTATAAAATTATATATATATATATACATATATTTATAACATAAAAATATTTCCAAAATAAAAAATTATTAATACCCCTTTGAAAGATCACATCATTTAATTAATAATTAATCAATGGAGAGATTATGTGTTATAAATGTAAATCCACCAAAAAATTGAAATTAAACATAAGTAAAAAAGTTATATTTCACACATAATATTGATATAATATAATCAATGATCAATTGATATAACCCAAATAAAGTTAATTGAGTTAATGAAACCCCTTACCACTTGGTTACATTCATGTTAAATGTTATTGAATGCAAAATTTTTAATTGGAACTTAAAATAGCATTATTTAAGAATTATGCATGATATAAAATATAAAATTTGAAAAAATACACCATATAAATTAAATTAGGTGCATAACATTCAAACTTTCCTCAATGAATTGAAATTGAAAATAAATCATAAACCTCAAGTCTAGACATTCTATATATGTCCTTTAAATCTTGTATAGTAAACTTATATAAAATATTTTTTTAGATCATCTTCTAATATTATTAAATTATACATAATCCATTTAAATAATTTATTTTAATGATATATTTAATTACTTAGTCAATTATTCTCCTATCCGGTGTCTGGAGAATTTTTGTTTCCTAACATTGAAAATAATTTGGTAAGTCAATCATGGTATAAGAGGATATTATTCTATAATATATAGAACAATAATCATGACATAATTATAATTTTTATACATAAATTATACTTTTAAAATCAACCATTAAACATTTTAATGAGAAATGAACTATGTTAATATTGAAGAGATGGTATGTCATAAGATCACATGAGTAATGTTTTCAATTTTCAATGAAAATGTTTGAAAAAGTTTAGAATTATTTTATATTTAAATAATAATTATTATATCATAAATATCATATTAACTATTTAAATAAAATTATATATATGATCAATTTTATGAGATTATGAAAAATTGACCACATTCCTTCATGAAGGATGCATTCTACACTTACTCATGAAAGGAATTATCATTTTTCAATGAATGGAAAAGTAAGAAAATAGTTGACATATAATATTTTTTAAATGATGTTTATGACATAAATATTATATATATAAATTAAATCTATCAATTTAACTGTGAATAATGGTTTTATTTTCTATTTTATGGAATAGGTGATGGATAGAGGTTATTAAATTAACATAATAAAATTTCATTATATGTAAGATACTAATTTTATTATTTATTCACGCTATAGGAGGATTATATGGAGGTATAAGAATTAATAAAACTAAATAATTCAGTTAACAAATATATATATATATTCTTTAGATAACCTTTCTTTTTTTACACCTTAAGCCTAATAATGTTGTTATTATTCCCAAAAATGACCTCTATAATATGAGAAGGGATTTTATGAAGGTATCTAGTTATGTATTTCTAGAAAAAAGTGATTCATAAAGTGTAAAGGAAATATGAGGGGATGTTCTCTTATATATGTTACATGAGGGTCACTCTTAGAATATCTTAATATATTACATATTTATAAATTAATATTCATGAGAAAAAGAATCCAAAGTGATATAATTATAACTCATAATTATTATGAGTCTTAATAATCTCATCCTTTAGTATTTATATAGGTTTTGGTTTTTTTACTCATAACTCTTAGTTTTAACCCCTTTTAAACCAGTTGAAATTTACCATTATATCAATGTTTTTAATATTTTGGGGTATATAATGTTAATATAAAAAGAAACATTTATACTTAAATGGAACATATCTAATATTTTATCATTAACTTGGTAGAATTTAGTTTTTATTATAAATTTTTTATAATTTATAAACATATTATATACTATAAAATATCATTAATGAGATTTTTTGGATTATTCACATAATTGGAGTTTGAAAATAAAATCTAATAAACTGAATTAGAATATAAATCATTCACAAATATCTACTATGTTATATTTAGATAAAAAATAATTTCACACATTATCTCACAGAAAAAATATTACTTTCAGATTTTTTCATATCATTTACTTCAGTGTTGTGTAAGCATTTAAGGTGAATTTGTTTTCCATGAAAATTAAAAGTCAATTATCATTATAAATAAATAAATTTAAAAAAATCATTTAAAACTAAACTTGTGTTTTTTATCCCAGTCACAATATTATATAGATGATAATAGCAACAGAGTGATATTTTTTAATTTATAGTTACATAAATTAAAATATAATTCATTTTTAAAGATAAATGGCATGATATTCCCATAAATTAGAAAATTGGATGGTTATTGTCAAACTCTACACATAAAATATATTAAAATGACATTTATGGATTATTTTTAGACCTCATATTATTATTTATAGCCTTAATTACCGGATTTACTCATACCGAGGTGACAAATGTTTACTACGGTTACTATTCATATTGACAAAAAATCAAAAAAAGGTATTTAAAATATATGGACCTCATAGTTATAAAATAGGAATAAAAATTTCAAGGTTCAATTTATAAAAATTTAATAAATTAATTTCAGATTAATCGAGAAAATGTAATAAAAAAGAAATTTTGGAAATCTGTTTTTAAGCCCAAACATAAACTATAAAGTTTATTTATAAAGACCCACGATTTTAATACATAGATACCAAATATTTTTAGATGAATGTATATTTATTATCAAAAATAAATTACAAGGTACCATAAAGGTTTAGTGCCTTTCGTTACAATATTCACAATATTCTTATTTAATAAAAGATCTTCAATATCAACCATTAAGATTTTACCACATAGTAATCATCTTAAACTGACCCTACATAAAAACATTTGTGAAGACCTAGTTATTTATATAATAATACTTTTTTATTTATATTATTATTTTTGAAGAATATATTAATTTTATGTTAAAGGTGATTCTTTTTCTGACATCGTACTCAAATCGCGACAAAGAGTTTCTCCAAAATCTTATGTCACACACAACAATGAGTTATACTGAAATATAATAAAGTAATATTATTATTATTTTAAATGGTAGTTAACCCCTATCCATTGGAATGGAGGGAATTAATTGTATCAATTGAATTTTAAAATATGGTTTACACATGTTAAAATAATGATTCATTGGTTAACAAATTTATTAGAAATGAAAATAAAAACCAATTGAATAAAAAGGATTTGTTTTTACGAAAACTAATTTAAATGGGAATAATTGTTTTTATAAAATCATATCACCCATTATAAATTAATATTTATTGAAAAATATATGTTATATATTCAATGTATTTTTTATATTCATCTTATATTTTTTTCAGATATTATATAAGAAAATATTCAATTTTTTCTGATAAAACACGTATTTTTATAAAAATGAAATGTTACCGTATTTTGATGGAGAACACATTTTAAATTGGTTTTTTGATAAATTTATATGATATATTTTTCAAAATATACATCTTATTTAGAATTAGGATATAAAATTTTACTTTGGAAGAATTTTTTATATTTTTCTGATAACTTTGATGTTTTAATCAATAGTAAAAATATGCTAAATTTTAATTGAATTAAAATTTTCCCATCATAATAATCTATATTGTTAAATAATATTATTTAATGTTTTAATGCATATATGATAATATTTTTATCATTTTATCCACTTTTTTTCATTTTATGTATTTTCACTTTAATAATTTACAGAAAAACTTTCCAATTTTTTGATAGTTATTACTTCTTAAAAATCACATTAGGTTTTGACAATGGTATTTGAATTTAAATTAATTAATAAAACTTCTGTGTGATGAATATGGAGAAATAGATTACATATTTTAATTAATATGGTCAAAATTGTGTAAATAGTTACCTTTTATTTTTGGACATTATGAATAATAGGATTAGTAATTATTTTATTTACCATGCTTAAAGAGTAAATCTAAAAGATAAGGGTAAAACTAATATTATAATAATATTAAAATACTATAAAACCTGTCCTAATAATTTTTTATGAGATATTCGTAATGATGGGAATCATTTCATTTATTTTGAGACATCATGGATCCACATGGGTGTAAGAATGACATTTTATAAGAATTAATTTAATGTAAAGAGAAATATAACATAAAAATTTATCTTTAACTGAAATAATTTTTATATGGGGTTATATAATGGATTGATTCAACTGTTAATATTCATTAAAAATATGAAATATTTCTTACATCATGATGTTTTATTTATAATTTTTATAAAATATATAAATCAATTTAATTATGACACAATGATGATGTAATGATATCATTATTAATAATGAATTCAAATAAATGATATTATAAATGTGAAAATAAATGTAATTTTTTATTTTGATGTCATCCACAAATTTTATTGATTCAATTGACATATTATATTTGATTTATTGCCTTTTTATTGAAGGAATCGTTTTTTAAAAAAATTTGTAAATAGGTCAAGTATGGATAGTGTCCAATATTAGCATAATTCATAACATAAAATAAAAAATAGTTTACTAAATTATATTAAATTTATAAAAATATATAAATCTTATAGATGGTTAATATAAGTCTACATATTTCATAAAATACATTTTTGTGTGTATTTTCACATGATATGGAAATTATATTAACCCACAATGTGTAAATAACATGATATCAAGGTAAGATTTAAAAGGGTAAAATAAGGGTTTAACCAAAACGATAAGGATAAAAAATATAAAAAAAATATTTCAAAATGGGAATATGAACCAAAAAAATATTATATTAGAATTTAAATAGTTTTTACCATTTTTATAGAAATTTAATTTTTAATAAATCAATATATCCATACATTCCTAAACTGCTCCTCCACCCTATTATAAATGGTCACCACCTATACCCACATAAATCACTCCTCTCAAGACCATTGTCTCATCATACTTATTCCCAAATAATATCACAACATATATATATTCATAATATAAGAAATACCTTGTGTAGAAGGAAATTCATGAAATCATTTTGACTCAAATGAAAAGAAGTTACCCGATTTAGAGGTAATATCTTCTTTCAAGTTAATTTCCTTTAATTCCATTCTCCAATCCCTATGATCTTCTTATTATTTTATTACATAAAAACGCAAATATCCTCAATATAATTGGATTCTGATATGATAATTATTATAACTACACGTACACACACCTCCATCTAATGGATACAAACACATTGTTTTAGTGTACAGTGAACTGCTGCCTCACGAAATGATGATTGTTCGAATTTCCCCTAACACCTTTCATGGTGGAAATTATGATAGAAATGTATTTATATATGTTATATAGTTTATTTATATTGTATTTATGGTTCTATAAATTTTATTTACAATATATCTTCATGGATTCCATGATATGTAAATACGATAATTTCATTTGAGGTAGTGTGGACTACCGCCCCCTCAAAAGTTATATTACTCATTCATGATATACATGGAACGTATAAAGTATGGTTTTATTAAACATATGATACATACATGACATAAATATAATACTGATATTATAATATACATTTATATCATTTGATTATTAATCTTTTGGTATGAAAAAGAAATGACTGTAGCCTTTATGCGTATGTACGACTTACTGTCTCCATGAACGGTGAATTTCATTTCCTGTCACCAAATGTAATGAAATAATATAAAGAAATATATATAGGATATATATGATAGTTAAATCATAAATATAATTTGGTATATAATTTAATATTTTCTACATGTACAATGTACATCCAAACATGTTCATTTTCAACTCATGTACCGAACATTGATAAAAAATGATATTAACTTAAATATTAATGTAAT
The DNA here is from genome assembly GCA_963277665.1 of Viscum album. Taxonomy (NCBI): domain Eukaryota; kingdom Viridiplantae; phylum Streptophyta; class Magnoliopsida; order Santalales; family Viscaceae; genus Viscum; species Viscum album. Next base: position 839,284,638 of record OY728147.1, on the reverse strand, counting down.
TTTTATAACATGGTAATAAGTTATATAAAAGTAATAATAATTGTGAAAAATGTTCTGAATAATTTATAAATTAACATAAGTTTATTATTTATGAAGAACAAGGAACATATGTGATGAGTCGGACTCAAGGTAAAGGAAATTCTTAACCCAATTTCCACTCATTGGGTTGATCTTATACTGCATGATTATGAAGTGCTATGATTATGTATGAAATGAATTTTTATATCCTATCTTGTATTTATGTTAGTTTTTTTACTTATATTGAATACACATGATCAATCTATTTTACCAAAAAATGATTTTTGTAAGGGAACTTCTAAACTCAATTTTTACAGATTGGGTTTTACGCATACTTTGTTGTCTATATTATGACACTATTATGTGGGGAATCACTATTTATTAATTTATTTTTTCATTTCCAATTACATTTTTGTGGATGTATTGGTTTTACCCATAATCACAGAATTGATAAATTCTTACTTCAATTATACTATCATTTTATGGGATTTTATCTCAATTTAAATTCCATTGAGACTTATTTGTTGTTAAACACCAATTCACTTTTATATAGTGTATATACTGCCCTTTGACATCTAATATCAAGAATATCCTTATTATCATGATATTATATGTTTTTTTAATGTTATTATTTAATTATTTTTATTCAATAATTTTTCTTGTGGTAAGGGACTTCATCTCAATATTCTTTCATTGAGAAATATTTTGATAATATAGACCTCCATCTTTTATAAGGTGTATAATAAACTCCTTTGAAATTAAATTTAATTAAAAGGGAATATTTTTTCTATGAAGCATTTTACTTAATGTAGAAAAGAATGTTTTTAATGTATGCGGAGATAAAAACCTCTCTATTGCTGAAATCATTATTTGATATTTGGATTTCTCTACAAGCCTTAATGTTTTAAAAAGCAAAAAATTCCCAAATTTCGCTTTTGGGGTTTTTTGTTATTGAAAATGGTTTTGGAAATGGATAGAATATTTCAATATCTAGAATTTAAATCTAGTGATTGAAAATGAAATGTTATTAGTGAAATATTGATATATCAAATATTATATATGTTTTAATTATATAATGGTACTTCTAAATTTGATGGGTGGTTACGTGATAAAGAAATGATGGGTGGTTACATGATAAAGCAATTATGGGTGGTTAAGTGATAAACCAAATGACGGGTGGTTCCATGATAAACAAAGTAAATGTGGTTACATTATAACATCCAATGCATTGGGTATGGTAGTCGACTGTATGGATATTCCATTTAGTGATATGTATAGAAGTTGACCATATTTTTATTCCATTTAAGTATTATTATGTCTAAAGATACATTTATATGATATTTGGTGCATTCTGTGGGATTTAGGGTCATATTTGGGTTTCAAAAAATGTAATTCATGAGCTTATAATCCTTGAAGTGTTTTTTTGATACTACCTAAAGCCAAAAAGTATAACATTATGATAAATGTTTATTGGTTTGCATGTTTTTTCATGTATAACAGTTTATCTTCATTATTTACCCCTTTCTGTGCTTTTGGTGATCATATAATGTTTTTAATTTTTTTTCAGTGTACATAATGATAAATAGATTTAAGGATGGTATTAAGTAATATTTTGGTTGTTAAAACAAAAAATGATGTAATCTGTCTTTTTAAAGAGTTTTCAATTTCTAAAAAATGGATAGTGAGTAGAAGTGTCTACATGTAATATTAAAGTTGTTATTATCAGTTATGAACTAATTCTCTAAAGCAAAAAACCTTAAAAGATCCATGATGCGAATTAAAGTAAAATTATTGACCTAACTAAAGATTATGTAATATTTAAGACAGGGGCCTTATAGTTGGTATCATAGGCCGATCTACATAACATTAAAGGTTAGAGTTATATTTATGCATAAGTGACTTGTTTTATATAATAATATTGGATAGAATATTAGTGAGAGTCATAGTTATTTTAGATAAATTTAATTAGTTTAAGATTACATGAATATTTATATCTCAGTGTTTACCTTCCTCATAGTAGAGTATATGTTGATTTTACTGCTATACTCACACTGAACTTTTTGGTTTTAGTAAATGGATTGATCTAGAAGGCATAAAAGTAACAATGGATGTGGAAAAAAATGTGGGTGTTTTCGGAATATTCTATCAAATGAAATGGGAGCTACAATGAGATCTCATGTGGTTATTATTAACAAACGATCTGGAGTCTAGATAGAAAACTAGAACCTCTGAGATTTTTATATGGAAACATATATATGATAAAAAATCCTATTGAAGTTTAGGTAAAAATCATAAAGGTAACTATATTCAAAAACCTATGTGTCAAGGATGTGAAACAAAACACCTAGAAAAATGTTTTAAAGGAATGGGATGATGTTATTGATAATAATAGTGTAGGTAATAAATCAATAACCTAGCATAAAAAAAGGAAGCGTTCAGTTGAATCCAGGAAAGGGAAATAAGTTAATTTTGAGGGATCAATTGAATGCTTTAAATGTGATGTGAAATGTCATTATGAAAATAGATGTCCTAAGAAGAATGTTCATGAATGAGATCAGTAGGACTATACAAATATATGTTTACCAACACCAAATGTCATTCCAATTGATGATGCAGAATGTGAAAATGAACTATGAATGTTATGGATTATTTCTTAGCTCATGTTTTTACATTATAGAAATATTAAGAAATTATGCATGATTTTGTTTGTAGGATAGAAATATACAAGAGTAAGATGGAAAAACATGGATAAAGGATCATGAAGAATGATTGATTATTAATTTTTCTACATTTTAGGAATTGAAAAGTTATGTTGGATATATGGATGATGATATGTTTAAATGTATTAATGATGGGATTACATTAGAAGACATCATGTATTTTTAACTGTTAATATTTTTATATAAAAAAGTTAATTGTGGAATAATTATATTTTCTATTGTGGATATAGTTATAAAATTTCAGTAGGGAATATATGGTCCTTTAATATTAGTAAATTATGGTTTATTACTTTTTGGGATGCAAAATATGTGGTATGAGATAATTGTTTAGGTTAAAATGTTTTACGGTTATTTTTGAAAACATTATCTCATTTTTGGAATGTTTTAAAAATTATATTGTTTTTTAAAAAGGGAAACATGCATGCCGTGCGATATCCCATTTTTTCAGACAATGATTTGGGAATCGAACCCACAACCAATGTGCGATTGCAATTTATCTCTAACCACTACCCTACATGAAGTCCATAGTTAGTATGACTTTTTATTTTTAGTTAAATTATTTTATGGATCAATAACAAGTTGAATTTGGGAACTTATACTTTATCAAATGGATATCCTTATTATAAAGAATTTTTTTTGATTATGTGATAAATGTTATTTTTGAAGACATTCTCCCTTTTGTGAAAACTATATGCCTATGAAAAATAAAATGTTATAGGATATTATTATATGAGTAATGGTTGAATTTTATTTTGGAATAATATATTTTTTTATTGTGGCATATGGTGATTTGGGTTATTTATGGATATGATTAACCTATCTTGGAGAATATGTGATTAGGTTAACTACTTATCAGTATGAGACTTTAAGAGTAGTCGATGTTATCTAGAGATGAATGTTAAAAAATTTCTCCTAATATTATGTGATCAAATCATACTGAATTTTGGATCGCAATCTTAGTTTTGATTACCTTGAAGAATTTTATGGATACTTTTTTGAATGGTCTTTGTTGTACTTTGGGGCATTGTTTGTTGAATTTTGGATATTAACTGTAGTATTTATTTTTATAATTGATTGTCCATTTTTGGGATTATCTATTCTTGTACTAACCATATTGGTTTCGGTTAATGTTTTAAGACTAGATGAATAGATAGTTAATTTTTTGAGGAATATTTTATTCTCTAGAAGTAAATTCTAGTGCTTCATGTGTGACCAATTCATCTACAATAATCATCGTTTGGAGAAAATATGAGTTTGAGGTAAAAATTTATTTAAGGATAAAACTATACGTGAGAAGTAAGTATATTTCCTTATGTTATTAGTTAATATCATAAATAAATTCCCCAAAATTATGAAAAGGAATATAAAACAAAAACTTTTTCTATTTACTTTTCCTACTGGGAAATCAAAGACCATTTATCCCATCACAAGTTTGTGGTTTTGTAGTTGTTAACTTTATCCAGATCATGTTTTCTATTTCTCTCCATGAGATCTTAACAAATAGTTTTTTCTTCCAAATCAATGTTTTCCTACATGGAACACTAGTATGTGTTATCTCGAGTGACCTTTTTTACTTCTATTTATTTCATTTAATGTGATAGTTTTCTTGACTCTTTTTTCCGATGTGGGATTTTTAATATAGTTTTCGAGCCCAATTTTAAAATTGTGGGGACAAAATATTCAAAAGGGGGGAATGATGTAATGACACATGCATTTATTCAGTAAATATTTTTCATTTAACGTAATATTTATGAATAAGATATTTATTATATGTTAAAGGGGATTCTTTTTCCGATAGTATACTCGGCACGCAATAATAGGTTTCTCTGAAATCTTATGTAATACACAACATTGAGTTATGCAAAAATATAAAACAATAAAATTAATATTATTTTAAACGGTAGTTAATGCATTACCATAGGAATGACATTAATGAATAGTATAAAATAAATTTTAAAATATGGTTCACACATGTTAAAATAATGTATCATTGGTTTCAAAATTTATTATAAATTAAATTAAATACCAATTGAATATAAAAGATGTGTTTTTATGAAAAACTATTTAAAAGAGAATAATTGTGTTTAAAAAATTATATTAATCATTATAGATTTTTTTTAAATATATTTTATATATTCAATTTAGTGTTTAAATTTATTCTTATATGTTTTCTAGATATTATATAAGAACAAATTCAATTTTTCGATTAAAAGAAGTATTTTTCAAAAAATGCTGTTTTAACTTCTATTAATTGAGAAAAAATTTTAAATTTAGTTTTTAACAAATTTATATGATCTATTAGAAAAAATAAACAATTCTTTATAAGTGGGAGATCAAATATTACTTTGGATTAAATTTTTATATTTTTCTATTAAATATCATTATTTCATGAATAGTAAAAATATGCTAAATTTTAATTGAGAACAGATTTTACAAACAAGATAATTTATTTCATTGCATAATTTAATTTAATGGTTTTAAAGTTTAATTGAAATTTATTTTTATCCTTTAATACAATGTTGGTAATTTTATGTAATTTCACATTGAAATTAGAAATAAATACATCTCAACCTTTTGATGGTTATAACTTCTTAATACCCCGCTTTTTGGTTTTGACAACTATAATAAATTTTAAATTTATTTCTGATAAATTTGGTTTTTGAATTAATAAAAATGGATTCCATATTTTGAATCCTATGTTCCATATTATTTTAATAGGTACATTTTATTTTTGGACATTATGAATAGTAACATGAGTAATTATTTTATTTATCATGCTTAAAGGGTAAACTTGTAAATAAGGGTAAAAAAATACTATAATAATAATAGAAAAATACCATAACACCTGTATTAATCCTATTTTATGAAATATTTCTCACCATTTGTATCCTTGTTTTTTTTGGGACCACATGGAGCCCCTTGGGTGTGAAAATGACATTTTATAAAAATTAATTTAAACAAATAAAAAATACAACATAAACATCTATCTTTTTTCAAAAACTGTATTTATATTGAGTTATATAAATGATATCTTTGACTATAAATAGTCATTATAAATCTAAAAATATTTCCTATATATTAATATTTTATTTAAATTTTTTAGACATTAGATAAATAAATTTAATTTTGACACAATGATGATGCATTGATTGCTTCATCAATGAAGGATTCAAATAAATGATATTATAAATGTTAATATAAATGTAATTCGGTAATTTTTATTTCATCCACTAATTTCATTGATTATATTGACATATTATATTTTATTTAATACCTTTTTTTCAAAGGATTATAGTTTTTATGAATTTTTAAAAAAGTCAAGTTTGAAAAGTGTCCAAAATTGACATAATTAATAACTTAAAGAATAAATTATTTTATTAAATTATGTTAAATTAATAAAAATATAATATTAATAAAAATGGTAAAACAATTCCCAAATATGTCATAAATTAATTTTTTGTTTGTCTTTTGATAGTATATGATAATTACATTAACCCACAATGTGTAAATAACATGGTATCGAGGTATGATTAAAAAGGCTAAAATAAGGGATATACCAAAAATATAAGGGTAAAAAATATTAAAAACATGTTTAAAAATTATTGGATGATGGGTATTCTAAGAAAAATCATATTATTTTCTAATTAAATTATTTTTTTTACCATTATTAATGAAAATTTAACTTATAATAAATAAATATTTCTAGATGTTCCTGAAGTGCCGCTCCTCCTTCTTATAAATGGTCACCACCTATACCCACACAACTCACACCTATTTAGCCCCTTTTGTTGTCTAAATTCTACCCAAATAATCTACTAACCTCACTCTATTCCTCATATAATCCTTACCTTGGGAAGAGGTCAATTCAAGAAATCCTTTGGTTCAAATTGAATGAAGATACCTGATTTTGAGGTAATGTCTTCTCTCAAGTTCGTTTATCTTATTTTCCTTATACACACCATAAGATATTCTTATTATTTGATTACATAAAACCACTAGTATTATAAATATACCAATAATTTTATATGAGAATTATTATAACTACCCATACACACACCTCCATCTAATTAATACAAACATACTGTTTCTATGTTCGATGAACGGTTGCCTCACAAAACGATGATTGTTCGATTTTCCCCTACCACCTCTCATGGTGGCCATTACAATGGATCTCTATTTATATATGATGTATATTATATATATATATATTCTCTATGATTATTTAATTTTTATTTACAATATACCATCATTCTTTCCATGTTGTGTAAATATGATAATTTCATTTGAGGAAGTGTGGACTACTGCCCCCTCAAAGTGAAATGACTCGTTATTGCTATATGTGAAATGTATAAAGGATGGTTTTATTAAACCTCTGATACATACATGACATAAATATAATAATTTAATTATAATATACATTTATATCATTTTATTATTATTAATTTAGAATGAAAAATAAATGAATGTAGCGTTCATGCGTGCGTATGACCTAACGTCTCCATGAAAGGTGAATTTTATTTCTTATCTCCAAATGTTATGGACTATTATAAATATATATATAATGTAAATATATGATATTTAAATCATTAAAATCATGCCATATGGGATTTAATTTTTACTACATGTACAATTTATATCAAAACCATCTCATTTCCGACTCAAGTACCAAATATCAATAAAACAACCGATTTCAACATAAATAATTTTGTAATTTTATAAAGTTGTAATAAGTGATATAAAAATTAATAAACATGATAAATGTAATAATTAACATAAAAATTAACTTATGTTTATTATTCAGGAAGAAAAAAGAAAACATGTGATGAGTCGGACTCAAGGTAAGGGAACTTCTTAACCCAATTTCAATTATTTTGGTTGATCTTATACTTCTTGAATATGTTGTGCTATGATTTGGAAAAATTAATTTTTATTATATTGTATTTATACTTTATTTTTGTGTAATTGTAGTGAATACACATAATCTTTATATTTTATTAACAAAATGATATTTTTAAGGGAATTTCTCAACTCAATTTCCACTAATTGGGTATTACACATACTTCATTGATTTTATTATGCCATGATTATGTATGGAATAAATATTTATTTATATGAGTTTTCATTTCCACTTACATTTTTCTAGATATACAGTTTCTACAAATAATCAACCCATTTATAAATTCTTTCGCTATTTCTATGATCTTTGTAAAGGATTTTATCTAAATTTACATTCTATTGAGACTTATTTGTTGTTATACACCAATTCAATTTTATATTGTGTATATAATATCCTATGACATATTATATCCTGAATCCAATTATTCTCATTATATTAAATTTTTTCATTAATTTTATTCATTAAATATTTGTATTCAAGAATTTCTCAAGTGTTAAGGGACTTTATATAAATCTCCATTCATTGATGAATGTTTTGATAACATACACATCCTTCTTTAATAGGATGCATAATAAACTCCTTTGAATTTTAATATCAATCAAATGGAATATTTTTTCTAAGAAGCATTTTACTAAAGAAAAAAAAGGATATTTTATAACGTATGTGGCAATAATGACCACTACATCGCAATAATTGTTATTTGATATTTGGCGTCCTCTATAAGCCTTAATGTTTTAAAAAAGAAAAGAAATCCCTTTTTTCCCATATTGGGTGTTTGGGTAATGAAAATGGGTTTTGAAATGAATTTAATATTTTAATATTTTGAATTGATTTCGTGCAATTGCAATTGAAATTTTATTAATGAAATGTTAATATTTTCAATATTTTATGTGTTATTGTTATATAATGGTATTTGGACATTTGAGGGGTGGTTACGTGATAAAACAATGATGGGTGGTTACATCATATATCAAATGACCATTGGTTCTATGATAAACAAAGGATTGGGGGGTTACGTTATAACCTCTCTTGAATTGGGTGTGAAATTCGTCCATATAGATATTACATTTAGTGCTTTGTATGGATGCTGACTGTATGGTTATTCCATTTAAGTATTTTTATGTCCTTAGTTACCTTTATATGTTATATGTTGCTTTCTATGGGATTTATGGTAATATTTTGGTTTAACAAATGAAATTAAATGAGTTTATAATCTGTGAAGTGTTTTTGCAACTTCTTAATGGTGAAAAGTATTACTTTATGATAAAATTTTCATGGTTTACATGTTTTCGGAAGAATAACAGTTTTCTATCAATATGTATCACTTAATGAAATTTTTATGATCATCCCAATTATTTAAATGTTTTTCACATGACATAAATAAGAATAGAGTCAATGATGGGATCAAGGAAAATTTCTGCGGTAAAAATATGAAACTATGTCATGTTTCATTTTAAATAGTTTTTATTATAAAAAGTGGATATTGAGTAGAATTATCCACATTTAATATTCAAGTTTTTATTTATCAGTTCATCCATAATTATCAAAATCTTTAAACATGAAAAGATCCTCTTTGTGAATTAAAGTCAAATTACTGACTTCACTCAATATTGTGTAATGTTTTGGTTTGAGTCATTATACCTTTCTTCAAAAACTATGGAAAAGAAACATAATAAAGGGTGATATAATATTCTCAGTAAGCATAAGTAAGGAATATATCAACATAACATGGGAATATCATGATTAAAAGGGTTTGATAATAATTGAGTTACATTTGAATACCATACCCTAAATATCATAGATCATAAACATGATTCATGGTATAAATCTTGGATGTTCATAAGATATAAATCAAAAATGAATAAAAGAAAAAAATCCATCCATGCATAAAATTGGAATAAGATATGTAATTTTCCTATATACATAATCATAGATAACCTTACATCAAGGATACCACAGAGATATTCATAACATGTTTGGATTGGGCTAACAACCCATGTACCATCCTTGGGCTTTAGATAACCTCCCATGAACCCACTTTTTTAGGATATGTATAACCTCCCATGTACCCTATTTTTGGATTGGTATAACCTCTTATGTACCCTATTTTGATCTAGTAAAAAACCTCTCAGGTACCCTCTTTTGGGCTTGGGATGACATTATTTGTACCACTTTAATTCATAGAACATTAACCATTACCCAATGAATTAGAGGGAGATATAGGTTATACCTATCACATAATACATACATTATTATTTCATGTGATCATACGAAATTCATCATATCAGAAATCAAAGAATATATATGAGTTTTAAAAAAATTATTGTAGAGTAACCCATATAAAGGAAATGTATTACATCATCATCTAAAAAATTCACAATATTATAACCCATGGAAAAATAATGGGTTATATAAAAATATATTTATAATAATCATAAAACATATATTTAATAACTAAGGATGATTTAATTGGATCATATCCCTATTAAAACATAAAACATCTCAATGGTTTTTGTTGATGATGAAAAGAAATTTCATAAAACGATCATTAAAACATTCTTTTGGAAAATATCCTTTAGATTTTGAAAAAAAAATTCGAAATCTAAAAATTTCTAAAATATTAAATAATTTTTATATTAAAATAAAATATGATAATTTATAATAAATCATTAAATCATTGAGTATACATGATGGTGTAAAATATTGTTCATACAGTACACGTTAAAATAAAAATAACTCTCACATTTTGGGTAAAAATTAAAAGGACAATACTCAAAATATGGCCTTTATCTGTGCTGCAAAAGGTAATTAATGATGTTAGAAAAGAAATATTAATAGAGGTGAAGATAAAGGGGTTATATTTTATCGGTTCTTAGAAAACTGATAATAAAAAAGTCTTTTATCCGTGCTTTTTTTCACCTATTAAGGACACATTTTATCAACACTTTTTTTAGCGCAGATAAAATTAAAATAAAATTAAAAAACACTAAAAAGAATATATAATTTAGGGGGGGTCTTCTTTTAATAGTTCTTGACCCCCTCCCCCATTTATCAGCACTAGGCGAAGCCCCCTCCCTCTCACCGCAAGCTGCAAAGGCCCATGAAACCCCCTCCCACTTGCCTGCATGCCCCTGATTCCACGAGAACTCTAACCTGAGACCTCGCCGCTCATGCACCTACACCTTTACCAGAAAACCATTTTTTCCTTAATTCAATGATGTATCTATATATATATATAGTTATATTAATTCGTATATTAATATAGATAATATTAATAAAAATATATTTACTTATATTAACAAATATATATTTATTCATATATGAATATATATATATTCATATATTTATATATATTTATATATTTTTATACATATATATATTTAGTTACAATTTTTTATCTGTATAATTATTTGTCTATTTATTAATATATATTAATCAGATTTGTTTTAAATACATTTATAAAATATATTTTTATTTTTGTTTATAAATAAATTAATAAATAAATAATTACATACATATATACAACACACACACAAAAACACATACACAAACACACACACAAACATGCACACACATATTTATGAATAAATACACAGATATGTGTTTTTGAAATGCCATTGAATGTTAAAATGACCATAACTTATCTTCCAAAAGTTTTTTTCAACTCCAAAAACAGTCAAATCGAAAAAAATGAAAGAATATTTGTTGTGATATGTATTAAAAATCTAGAGTACATCCAGATCAGAGGTTATATCTATTCGAATGTTAAATAATCGGGGTATTCCGACTAAAAACCCAGTTTAGGAGGATTTTTAGGACTTTTTGGCATCTAAAAATGTGACAAAAGGTTCTATTGGGTTACTAGCATGTATAGCTCAATACAGGATTGGATTTGATATGCAGTAAACCTCAAACAAACACCCAGATCAAAATTTATGGTCCTTTGAAGTATGAGTTCCATTTTTAACTAATTTTAAATCTTTTATTAATTTTTTTATTTTTTATATTAAAATTGCTATTAAATGATTATTAATTTATTATAATTAGAAAATTATTAATTGATAAAAGTTTTATATTAATTTAATTCCATTTTCACTAAATTTCATATATATTAAACATAATAGTCTATTTATACTTGTCTAAAAAATATTTAAAAAATATGTACTATATTTATATATATATATTTTAACTTATATACTAATATATTATTAATCATTAATATATTTTTAAAGATATAAACATTATTAGCTCTAGGGAAAAGCACTAATAAATCCCCCCTTATTCAGTGTTACTAAAAAATGCTGATAAAGGGGTCCCCTTTAACAGCGCAAAAAACACTAATAAATGGTGGTGCTACCTATACCCTATTTTGTGGTACTGAGAACTATATTCGAAAATATATAAGAAAATTGCATTTAAACCATCTTGAAAAAATTAAAATATGTGTAATTTTATTTCAAACAATTATAGGTTAATTTTAAAATATATCTTTTAATAATATTCTGAAACCAAAAACATGAATTAAAAATGGCTTTTGACCGAAGAGAGAAATGAAGTTGATTTTATTTAAAAACAATATTTTGGACTGAAGAGTTCATAAAGAGTGTAAAATTAAAGAAAAAATATATATTTTAATTTAATAACTAGAGGATAATAAATCAAATTTTTTTCCTGGTAGATATATCATAATATTTCATTATCAATAACATAATCATAATAAATCCCGATAAACAATGAGATTATGACATAAAACCCATAAAATTTTTGTATATTTTTAATTATAGTCCCCATAATATAGATAATCGTAGATTGGTATTTGAATATCCATAAATTTAATAATATTCATCATAAGATTCATTCATGGTTAGAATATACACCACACAAATTAAATAAGTAGTGAATATGGCATGTGTCTCACAGAAATAAAAATGAGACAAAAATACCTTACCACTTTGGAAACATTTGAATCATATTAACCATTAAATAATAACATAACATTAAATATAAAATATAATTATAATAATTATATTCATTACAAAACATTTTAATGGGGTATAATACAGAACACACAAAATAAACAAGTGGTTAATATGGTATATGTCTCACAGAAATAAAATAGAGATTAGAAATATCATAACATAAGTCTCGACATTATTAAAACATGTTCTAACATACTATTTAATAAATATAGGTTTATTATACATTTATTTATCAACCATAATATTATATATCATATCATATATGATATAATAATGAAAATTTATTAACCTTTATTAACAATTCTTTATTAAATTCATGTTTAGGGTAATAAGAGAATTTTTTTCATATATGTTTTTGTCTGGAATATTTCAGTTATTTTAAATTTATAATGGTTATATAATATATATAATTTTATCCATGATATAAATATCTTATATATTCATTATGTATAAATTTATATTGATCTATAAAATTTATATATAGAAAATTAATTACATTATTCACTGAGATGGTAGGTCGTACATTCCCATGATCTTTGTTTCCATTTTCTCTAAGAATGTAATGAAATAAAGGTAAATAATATATAAAATTTAAATATTAATTATTATTTCTTATATATAACATATATTCATTAAATATTTTCTTTTTTACAATCACTATAAATTGTATGTGAAAAATGAATTACATCTCTTCTTGAGGTAACAATCAACCATACACACAAGCGATGTTATCATATTTTTATAGAATAAAAAGAAAGAAGTTATATGTGATATTATATTTAGAAATGTATAAATATGTTATTAATATAAAATATATATTTTAAATTCATCATTATATCCTTCTGTGAGAGGTGTTAAGGGAAAATGAATTACATCAATTTGTAAGGTGGTGGTCCACCATAAACATGATACACTATTTCATTTTCCATTTAATAGAAGATGTGATAGATATAGATTAAATAATTAACATAATAACATATCATTATCTGTGATATAATTATGTTATAATATCATCATATTAAAATATATTTTTTTTGGATTTGGGATAATAAATAAAATAAAAACACTTTGTTAAGAACAATAAATTTTCTTCATACAAACTCTTTAGGTTAGAAAAAAACCATTCTTAGGACGTTATTCTAATAAAAAAGCAATATAAATCATTTTAAGAAAATTAAGGAATGTAATTTTGTAGGTATTTTATGATCCAAATGGTTTTCGATGTGTGAAGAAGATAGAAGAGTGGAATCCCTTTTATAAGGGGGGGGGGGGAGAGGATATAATTATAATTTTTTAAAAGAAAAAGATTTACCAATATTGAAATCATACCATGAGGCTTAAAAATGGATATTTATAAAACTTTAGGTGATATAAGGTCTAAATTTTGAGTTGGAAAAAAATTAGGAAATTTTACCCCTTACCTTTTTAGTTTAACCTTCTGGTAAACACGTTTTAACCATAACCTAGGTAATTAATTATTAATTTTTTAAATATTAATTGTCACTAAAAATTTAGTCAACCTTATTATAAAATATTAATTATTTATATTTAAAATATGGAATCCATATTTTCAAATTACACAGAATTATAAAATTTAAATTCAAAATTAAACACTTATACGTGATGCAAAGCAGTGTTCCAAGGATAGTATTTTCATAAGTATAAAATATATTATTTTCAAAAGTAAAAAATTTAATTTTAATCGAATTAACTAAATATGAATAATAAAAAAATAAATAAACAAATTTTTCTTTTTTAAAAATTTATACAAGACGGAACTTTTTAAATTCTTTAATCGAAAAGACGATTTTAAATAAAAATTTGAATTTCACACTATTCACTAAAAAATTAATGTTTTGAAAAAATTATCAAAATTTCACTTAAAGATAATATTGATATGTTGATTAAAATTGTAATTAATTTTTTCAAATAAATTTTACCAATTGTTCAATACTTAATTTTATTATTTATAAACAGTAATAAATTAAAAACAGTTTTTGAGATATATTTAGTTTCGAAGCATATAAAAACAGAAATAAAAATTAAGTACGTATTTATAAATATATTTTATTTATATTAAAACATTATAATTTATTATAAATATTTGTTTATTAGTATTCAGAAAACAACATTTAATGGTTGTTCTAAATGGTCATGTTTAAATAATAATAATAATAACATTAAATCTCGGTTCATTAAAATTATATGTTTCCTGAAATGCAAGGTAGAGAAGATATTAAATTTATTAGAAGAAAAATTATTTAATAAAAAATAACGGTGTTTTATTTTACCCCTCTTGATATTATTTTTTTTTCAAAATGTTTTACTTAGATACAAATAAATTAAGATACTTATGTCTCAACATATCCTTGGGTTTCTATTTAGCTTATTTGAATTAGTGGTTTTGCCAAAAACATGGACTAGGTGAGTGGTATTGTTACAAAGAAATTTATCTCTATGTTCCATAATATCAATAGGTTGTTCCATATAAGAATAATATTTTACTGTTGGTATGACCTCTAATTTCAGTACAAGTGAAGGATCAGGTATATACTTTTCAGGAGAGATACAGAGAAAACTACATGAACATGAGAGACATTCCGTGGAAGTATTATGTGATAAAAAATAATCCCTAATCAATCAAGAATATCAAAAGGGACAATATAACTAATTTTCTCTTTATTTTATTCCCAAATATAATAACCTTCTTCCCTAGAGAAATTTACATATAAACATTCTCACCAACTTTAAATTCAAGAACATGATAAAAATTGTGAGTATAACATTTTTTTCAACTCTGAGCTTCCTTGACATTTTTTGAATGGCTCTGATCTTCACTAAAATTTATTCAGCTATCCCATGTCGCAATATATTTTTTTCTATAAATTCAACCCAAAATGTTGTATTTCTACACTTCTTTCCATAAAGGGGTTTATAAAGAACAATATAAATGCTTGAGTGAAAGTTATTGTTATAGAAAAAAAACTAGAGGATGGTGTTGATTCTAAAATAAAATGAAAACCATATAACACCATATTATCATATCCTATAGAGTTTTAATTGTTCTATCGTATTGATAATATGTTTGAGGATAATAAACATTTTTTAAACTGAATTTTTCTACTAGATCATGTATAAGGATTCGCTAAAAACTACAAAGTAAACTTCATATCTTGACTAGATACAATATGAATTGATACATCAAAAAACATTACCAATTAATTAATATATATCTTGGATTGTTGATCCAAATAGAAATATTCTCCGATAGTGATGTAGTTTGTTTACTTCATTAGAAAATAAACTAAACACCATATAACATTATTCTATATAGATGTTTTCTGGAGTCTGATAAAAAATACATGGTGATGTTTTGTCATGTCTCTTATAGTATGGGTGATGATTATAATATCTTCCGATACTTTTGTCTCGCATCATTAACTTGATGATATACTATACACCAAGATACATACTGAACAATACCCATCTTCGGGTTGTCCACCTAGAAATACTCTTTCACATATGCTAGTGGTAGGAAATACACCCTTATAACCCTTTGGTTATGGGTTCATTCCCCATAGACCTACCAGATATGATAGGTTACTTCAGAAAATGGGGGTTATCCTTTTTCCAAAACAATATTAACATAATTCCTATAAAGTTTCAAAATTAAAATAACTCATAATTACCTTATCAAAAAAAAGAAAACATAAACCCTATAGAATATCAATAACATTAATCTTTTGTCTAATAAATGTAAATGAATTCTTCTTTAAATAACATTTTCTCTTAAACATATACAAATAAGATCTGTATTTCCATAATTTTAAACCAAACTATATTTAATTTGGATAATAATCCATCACATTAATCCAAAACTGTGGTGTCAAAAAAGTTATACATATTATCTACCAAAAAATCATAATCCTTTTGAGGTATCCATAACACTTATGTTAATATTACGTAGATAAGTTTATGATTATAAAATAATATTCTCTATTTATTCCTTAAATAATTTCCTACCATAATCTAAAAACATTAAAAATTGGATGTACGAGTTTATCCTTGCATCGACAGATGATTGTATGTAGATTCAAAATATAAAATTTGATATTTTTATTCAAAAATCTATTTATAAAGAGATATTAAATTCTTAGAATAACAACATGTTCCACTAAAATTTGAAAAATAATATTTTCATAGGTCGTCTTCATAAAAAATCAACCATGAAATTCCCAACTAGGGAGTAGTGGAAAAGTTTTCCCTAATTATCATGATTCACATTAACTATTACAATTTTATAAGATTCCCTTTTTTTATTTGTCCTTAGAGGTTGTTTTGTATTATAATCCTCTTTATCCTTTATATAGGGAAATTTATTTATATAATTCCCAAACTTATTTCTTTTGAAACATTGAATTATGGGTGGTACATTTTGTAAAGTTTTCTCTGTATTCACATTATCAGCTAACTTCTACCCATCAATTTAGAATTAATCCTCTTGATGACCTTCCTTTATACAAGTAAAACATTTACTTGTACCCTTAATAGGATCTTCTCCATGTTTCCTTCCATGAATCATTCTTGAAGGAAAGATCATCTTTTTTTCTCTATGGTTTTTATGGTTTTATTTTAATCCCATAATTAGTTTTCTATAAAAACCAAGAGTTGATGGGTAAATCCAATCTCTATATCCACCTAGATATAAAATCAAACGATTATTTCATATCTACTAAATTATATTTTTGATAATCCCTTTTCAGGTCATGGAATTATTCCTCTGAATATTTGATCAATCTTCGTTTATAGTTGCATGATAATACAAGAGGTGTACCTCACAAATATTTTAAAATTTTCCTCATATGTACCAATGGATTCACCATCCTTATATTTTATACCAAGGAATTACTTAAACATTTTCATATGAATAATATGAGGATAGTACATTTAAAAAAATAAACTCTTAAAATCAACACAGTCCAATGATTTTAGTCTTAATGTTCCCTCTTCTACTTGATGACAGTCCAACATTGGTCTATTTATCCTTGATTGACTACAAATTAAATTTTAATTATTCTAATACTTTCAAGGGGAAAGTAAAAAACCATACATGACTTCATGACATAAGACATGAAAAACATCCTCGAGCCAATGTTTAAGGGAACACAACACCAAGACTACATAGAAGATCCCTACACAGAAACATAAACAATAAGATCATCCTCCTTATATTTCTAGCTACTGGCTAACTATCTCGTGCATGTGTGCACGAGCTTGGAACTGATGGAAAATCCATACCCTCTGAAACATCTAATTCAATATCCTAGACCAAACGAAAACCAACTGCTCAAAACTATATCTGGAGGAAAGCCATGTCAGACAGATGCATCGACCCTCAAACACCGAACCATAAGGCAACAATGATCATGCCACCAGTTCAATGAAGTCAACCAAAAACTCCACCAATTCATAAAATTCAACAAAAAAATAAAAAACACCAAATCAGACATATGATATGTACCCTAATGTTCTTTCACAAAACCTCCATAGAACCTTAACAGAGCTAGTAAGTTCAAATACTCTGCCTTCAGCAACTCATACTCAGTATCAAAAATCAGCAACAAAGTAGTCACCATCCCTGACCAGAATCCAAAATTAGAACTATTACAAGAATTTTTCTACATGAATAGCTTGAAAAAAATGACTTCAAGTGACCCAAATACCACAAAACATCCTGAACCGATCTCTTGAACTCCGATTCAATCAAAACCAAAATACAAACAACGGATCCTTAGAGACCAAATAGATAATGGAGAAATCAAGGAGCAAGATATCATCACCTCGTCGATGACCATCTGACCACATATCTCACTGGACCCAACCGCAATCTGAAAAAAGAAATCTCATCACAAAAACTGAACACCTCAGAGACTACAATGGACCACCCACCGCACTCACGAGAGAAGAGGCAGTAACACTCAGATGTGGAAACTAGATCTCAGCCGCGTACCATCACCACAACGCCTGTGGAAACCCTGTCTAGTATAGGTAGGGAAAAGAGAGAAGAAGGCCATCAACTGAGACAAACATCAAGGCAGCCAATCCCATGAGGTCACACGACGCCGTATGCTTCTCCTTTAAAATATTATATATCCAAATTAAAGTTTTCATGGTGAAAACACTAGAGAAGGGAAAATACATTTTTGGTGGTACTGATTTATTACTTAGAAACTACTGGATCATCCAAACCAATAAAATATGTTTGGTTTTTCCTCAAAAAGGACTCAATAGAACATTGTTTCCTCATTTTATAGTTTTTATGTTCATTATGATTCAAAGGATTAAATGTTTTTGTGATCATATAAATGAGATTTTTCATGCATTCCCCAAAAAAATTTGGTTACATAGTATTAATGTTACTTCATTACCTATGTAATTCCACATTAACATGATTCTTTTTGGTTCCACTCATTGTTTAAAACCCAAAATCATAGGTTGAGAAACAATAATCATAGTGGGAAACTATATAATCATGAAAAGTCATCTATATGATGTCTAAATCCTGAAATTTTTTTCAATATATGAATCCTTATGTTTAAACTTTGTTATTCATGGTTATCATCTATTAAAATAATTAATTATGGATTGTAATGAGTTTGTTATAGTACAATACATATTCCCAAGAAGTGTTAAACCATGTGTTCAAATAGACACGTTATCATGAACTATGTGACAATCGAGTCTAAGATAAATATAACCACTTTGGATTTATTACCCATAAGAGAAACCTTGTCAAAAAAATAAACTTATAGTATCTACATAAATGTTTAATTTTTTAAAAATCATATAATCATATTCTTACCAAAAAAATTATATGTTATCTATTATACAGACACATACCCAATGTTTTCACTAAATTCCTTTAACCCAAATCTCTAAAGGTTAAATAAACCTATCCTATAAAAGAAAAATAGAGAACTAGTATTTTCATACATTGATATCATATATTTTTATATGAATATTCAATAAATCTCATAGATATATTCTTGATGGCCATAAAGGTTCAGTTTCATTAGAGAGTAGATATACAATCTTACTATTTCATGAATGATATTCAGTTTCTCTGACAAATACAATCCCATATAGTACTATTACATTGAATACCCTACTAAAACACTTTATTCATAAAATGGTAAAATAAACATAAGAAAGGGTGATATCATAATATTGTTAAGGGTAAACAAGCAATATTTCAACATAATATTGGCTTAAAATGTGAATAAAAGTTCGAGAATATGAAAATAATAATTGAAATTGATACCTTTCATATCATAGACTATAATCATTGTTTATGTAATAAATTATGGTAGTTCATAAGATATGAATCATAAATCAATAAATGAACATAATCCATGGAATCATAAAATTAGCATCAGACATGGAATTGTTCCATATATATATGTATATAAAACCTTATATCAAATATACCCACCAAGACATTCATAAAATGTAATTTTCTAGAAAACCACTCAAATACCTTATTTTGGATTTTGATAACCTCATATGTATGATATTTTTTTGGTATTTGGATAACCTCTCATGTACACTCCTTTAGGATTTTGATGAACTTTAGTGTATCCTCTTTCAAGATTGGAATAAACCTACCATGTACCCTCTTTTGGGCTTTTGGAAACCTCTTATTTACACATTTACCTCAAAGAACATAATCATTACGCAATTCATTAGAGGGAGGTATATGTATCACCTATCACATAATCCATATATTTGTGTGCTAATATATCATAAAAATAATCATATCACTTCCCATATAAATGAAATGGATTTCATAAACATTTTTTCATAGCATAACCCATTGAAAAAATGGGTTTCAAAACCATCTCATCAATTCATCATTGCTTAACTCATGGAAGATGAAGGGGTTTCATAAAAATCTCTCCATCATAATTATAAATCATCTAGTGAAAGAAAAATAATAGTACAATTGGATAATATCCCTAATAATAAATAAGAATCTATAAATATTGTTTATGACAATGAATACAAATTTCATAAAAATCATATTAAAATATTATGGAAAAAATATCCTTTCCATTTTTAAATTTTTTTTTAAATTTTTTTTATCAAATATCAAATAAATTTCATTTATTTTAAAATAAACTTGGAAATATTTCAATGAATATTTAAATAATTTAGTAGTCTTGAAAGTGGAAAATAAACATTATGTCACATATGATAAAATGATGATTCTGTCACATTTAACGTAAAAATTAAAAGGATCCTTGTTTATAAAACAATAAGAAGATTTTATTTAAAATAATTTTTAAAAATTAATAGATAGGTAAAACTTTATTTAACTAATTGTTTGATAATTTTAAAATATTTCATTAATTTCATTTATAAATCACAGACACGGAAGAAAAATGAATTTTTACTAAAGCGATAAATAATGTTGGTTTTCCAATTAAATATTATTTAGAATCATGAGTACATAAAGAGAGGAATATGAAGGGAAAATTTTATTTTAATGGAATAACTATAAGGGAATAAAAAATATTTGTTTATTGAGACATATCTCATAATATTTCATCATTTCAAGAATAATAATAAATAATTCAAATAAATAATGATATTATAACATCTAACCATTACCAGATTATAATTTTTTCAATCGTAATCCTCATGAAAGAGTTAAAATTATATGTATATGAACACAGATATAAGTTTCAGGAAAAAATCATGAAATACATTCATTTCCATAATATAAACCATAAAAAGAAATAAGTGGTGAATATGGAATGTCTCCCAATGAAATAAAAGTGAGGTGAAAATCCTATATCACAATGGAAACTTTTGAATCATAAGAACCATAAAAGAATAACATAAAATGAAACTTTAAATATAATTAAAATAATGATATTCCTGACATAAAATCTCATTTTGGAGGCATATACAATATAAATAGTAATTGAGTGGAAAATATGGCATATGTCTCCTAGAAATAAAAGAGAGTTTATAAATATCTTACCTTAAATATCGACATTCTTCATACTTGTTTAAACTTACTTATTAATAAATACGTGTTTTTTATTTTTGTATTCATGAACCAAAATAATATATATAATGCCATATATGATTTATTTGTGACATTTTATTTCCCATTTAATAAAAAACCCTTATTGAAATCACATTTACGGTGATGACTACTTCAATGCTAATGGTTTTTTTGGTTTTGTATTTTCAGTTGATTTATATTGACCAAAGCCTCATAATATAAATAATTCTAACCATGAATTAAATTTAATATAACTAAAGAAATTATTTATTTATATTTATATATAATTTTTAGAGATATAATGTGATTTTTATCTTTCATGGAGATGGTAGGTCGTACATATGTATGAATGTTCTTTCCATTTTATTAACAGATGAGAGGATAGAATGTTAAATAATATATCACATCACCATATTTATTATGATTACATATATATTAAATATATTTATTAAATACATATTTATTACCTTCTATGTGAATTGTATGTGAAAAACGAATCAATCGCTTTGCATGGTAGTAGTTCATTGTACACATGAGTGACGTTATCATAATCAGAAATAATGGAATGTAAGAAGGTATATGTGATATTTTATTTATAGGGATATAGTTATGGTATTTATATCATATATATTATTTAAATAAATCATTATATTTTTTGGTGACTTTCAAAGATGGAAATCAAATCAATCGGTTTGTGAGGCGGTAGTCCACTGTACACATGATCGACAGTTCTATTTCCCATTTGATGGATAAGGAGACATTTGCAGGTTATTCATTTGACATAATAAAATTATATTATATTAGATATATTGATTAAATTATATAATTATAGTAAACTAATCTTTTTATGAGGTAGAATAATAAATAAAATAAAAAAACAATTCTTGGTTAAGAACGATACATCTTCTTCAAAGAACCCCTTATGTTAGCACAAAAAGTTTTCATAGGAGGGTTTCGTAATAAAAATAGGTCCAATATAAGTTTTTATTGAAATTATGAATTTATTTGGGAAATTATTTTATGAAAAAAATGATTTTATATGTGTTAAAAATATATTATTTAGGGTAGCCTTTTATATATGGGGGAGAGAAAACTATTTGATGTATTAGAAAGAAAAAGGTTTTCCCATATTTTAAACATGACATAAATCTCTATAATAGATCATTATATAATATTATATGATATAAGATCAAATTATATCCCTAAAATGTAATTTATACAAGTTTTTAGGTAATTTTACACCTTATATTTTTATTTTAGCCCCCATATAAACCCATTTTAACCATAAACATGGTAATTAATTTTTTCTTGTTTTCTCTATTAATTTTTACCAAAAATTAAGTTAAAAATATTATTTATTATTATTATTATAATTAAAAAAACTAATCTATTTTTCAAGTTTCAATTCATATAGTTTTTAAAATTTTATTTAAAATTAAACCCACAGGCGCGATGAAAAGATATTTTCCAATGAGAAACTTTTCATAAGTATGGAATGGTTTTATATCAAAAGTCAACATTAATTTGATTCAAATAAAATAAATTGGATAAATCGTAACATAATTAAAATAATATTATTTTAAATAATTAAATAACATGTAAATTTTAGAATTATTTAAATGAAAAGTCAGTTTTTTAAAAAAATGCTAATTTTCTCTATCCAACAAAAAAATAATATATTCTAAAAATTATAAAAAATTCACACTTGAGAATTATTACATGATGATTTAAAAATTGAGGATATTTTTATCATATAAATTTAATAAATTTTTCCAAAATTAATTTTAATAATTTTTAAAAAAAATAATGAAAAACATTTTTTAAGAGAAAAAGTATTTACGAAGAAAATAAAGACATAACTAAAACATAAGTACTTAATTGTAAATATTTATTATTTATCTAAAAATTTTATAAATTATTTTAAAAATGGGTTTATAAATATTCATTAATATAAATTTAACATCTAATTTATAATATTAATTTTAATTAATAATATTAATTGTATATTGTGATTCGTTAAAACATGTGGTTGCGTGTAATGCAAGTTATCGAATAAATTAATTTTTTTACAAAAATATATTTCATAAATACTCAGGACGTCACATGATTAATATGTAATTAGTTATATTAATTATAAATAAATTATTATTATATTAAAATAATATTATATTAAAAGAATAATAGTAATTTTTAATGGAAATAAATGAATGTTTAAAATAAAATTGGTAATTTTACTTTTCACTAAAAAATATTGATATTTAGAAAATACTAATATTTCACCCTAAGATAAATTATTTTGGAGATTTCCAAAACTGCATCATATTTATGAAATACCATTTTTAAAATAGGTGGAAATTAATTATATTATTGACACACATAAATCAATATAAATCATTTTTGAAAAAAAAAATGTATTTTTGAAGAACAATGTGACCTTAATAAAAATTGAGTACATATATATTATGAATTATTAAATAAATTTTGATTATTTAGATAATTTAGAATTTTTTTTAAAATATAGTGATTCTTAATCATACCTAAAAAATTAATGGTGAGGTTTTAATGGCCACATTTTTAAA
Source organism: Viscum album (assembly GCA_963277665.1). Taxonomy (NCBI): domain Eukaryota; kingdom Viridiplantae; phylum Streptophyta; class Magnoliopsida; order Santalales; family Viscaceae; genus Viscum; species Viscum album. The sequence continues at coordinate 839,260,372 of OY728147.1, read as the reverse complement.
AAAAATATTTAATTTAACGCTTAAAATTATTGTTGTGTATTGTATACACTATCAAACATTTTATTATTTTATTATCTCAATAAATTACATTATACCCAACCCCAAATTTTATTATTTTTTCCCTATAATTTGAAAATTTTCTCTATAATCATGGGTTTGACATTAGAAATAACTTTTTAAAAAACCATATCATTAAAAGGGTTAATAAATATTTTTCCTGAAAATGAGGGAAAGCGAATATGATGGTTTTCTGGAATAACACATAATTAGGTTTCCAAATTGGTGAACATTGTAGGGAATTGAAAATATGTATAAGAGTAAAAGAATAGTATCCAAATAATTATAAAGAGTGGCATTGATCAATGATCCCATGAAATTGAATGATCATGATAATGTTAGTTCGCAAAGAACCATAAAGTAAAGATGTGTGAAAAAAGGCCCTCAATTATTCTAAAATGAATGTAAGAGGATATTGTTTTCAATATTATTTTCCTAGAGTTTATTAATTCCATTACTATCTAGAATATGAATATAAGACAATATACTTACTTGAAAGGAATAATTTCATAATTTATTCAATTTCCACCATAGTCACATATTTTTATGCAAACAATGTCTATTGAAGATGAATTTATCACGCTTAAATTACAAAAAAAATATATTGGATAAAATATTTAAAAAATAGATAAAACTATATCCGTAGCCTAAAAAAACTAATCATGTCCAGAAAAATATTATAATAATATATGATAATATCCAAAATAAATAAATCATAATATGAAGAATTGATATATAAATATCTAAAATTAAATAATAACAGCAAAGGATCATCATAGTTCACTCCGTAAATAAATAACCTTATATATTTAAAGATTTTCTCGAACATTTCAGCATACATCCCCATAAATGTAATTGTGATCTTATGAAATAATCCATAATATTGAACCTAAGGGTTACATATAACTTAAACTAATAAAAAGTCTCCCTAAATATTATTAATCACCCCAAAAAATCAATACATAATCTTATAATGTTGTTACATTAAAGTAAATATCCTGAATTAAATTTTGATACTAACATGAAAGGTAATACTTAGCATGAAAATAAATATATCAAAAAATAACACCTTCATAATGAATATAATTTCAACCATCAATATTATCTATATACCACTTTCCAATTGATAAATATTAACTTAACATAAAATAATATGCTAATAAAAAGAGTTATTTAAAAATCAATAGTGTATTCTTCCAAAACCTAGAAAATGTTTTAAATTTCCTCAAAATCCTCCATTTAGGTGATTGTGACATTAAACATATGATCAACCTTAAAATTATAAAATCATTATAGTATCTATAATGCATAATTTTACCAAACATATAAACATCATAATCTCCAAATTTCCCCATGACCTACTCTAATACCAATTATAATAACTAGAAATGCCCACTCTTGGATTAGATTCTAAAACATAAACTTTACAATATTGACTTGATATCGATATGTGTGAGCCAATTTTCGACATCCAAAACATACAACATCCAATTGAAATACTAAATTATATACATACCTAGGGACCTTATAGGTTTACTATTTTATTGAATTAGTATAATCTCTTACAAAAACAATACTCATGACTTCAAGTGAGTTTTTTTATAATATACCAATATTTTCATATTCCATATTACGTCCTACACATATCCCAAAAAATTATTCAAACATGAACCCTCAATAGACAAAATAAATTAACATATTTATTAACTACTTGTGTAAAATGAATCATAAAAAGAGTGTTCTCAAATTTTTGTTAAGGGATAACATAATCATTTTCAATTGAATTTAATTATTTATCATAATATAAACATAGGGGTATGATAACATTACAAATGTGAAAAATATAAAAGAACTCATACCCATCAATACTATGATAATTAAATATGTGATATTGAATAATTCTATAACAAATGAACGAGTCATAGTAACCAATAATCATGATCAATTTGATTTCAATCTTGATCAAATGAAACTTTATATCCCCATATTAATTGTAGAGAATAATATTGGAATATGTGAACATTATCCCCATAACTTATATTAGAAATAAATATATCCCAAGTTAAATTTATAGGAGAAACCACCCATGTTAACTGCCTCATTTACATTAAATAAAATAAAAATTGCCCAATGAATTTTAGATCCATATCAATCTCACCTTTTATTATAATCTATATTAGTATAAGATATTTTAGGATCACCCATTCATTTATATTTTATTAAGATAACCAATAATAATAATATATATTACTATCAGTAATAAATATCAGCAATTTAAATGTACCATTCTTGGGTAATACATTTTTAATCATTCACTTTTCAACATAACATACTTTAAAACAACCATCATTACATTATATCTTGTTTAACCCATGGTAATTAAATAGGTTTCAGGATAATATATTTAAAAAAACATCATAATTCATCAAGATAAATAAGTTGAATAAAATCCTAATATATTTATCTCAGTAAATTATAGTAATAATTAAATAAGTTGACATATATTAAATTACCATTAAAAGAAAATTTAAAACCTTTTTTTTGAAATCATGGGTAAATGCCATTTTTTTAGTAATATTAAAAACTGAAAATTTCACAAAAATATTTTATAAATAATTGACATTGAAAATACCATTTGAAACATATAATGTAATATTCAATGTACTTATTGGTTGTGAAGGTTGGAAAATATATTCTTCTCATAAACATTAAAAATAAATCATTCTTTTCAAACATTTGTAAAGAGAGTCGACAGTGACACATGAAAAAAATGATAAGAAAATAAAACATTTATAAGAAAATAAATTTAAAATTACTTTAGTAAATAATTTATGTTTTGAAAATAACATTCTCATAAGAAATTTAGATCAAATGGATTTTAGAGACAAGGATTCCTAGTTAAAAAAGACAAAATATCACTGTCAATTACAAACAAAATTCATCATTTTTTATTTAATAAATAATGGATTAAATGGAGAATGAACACATAAAACACATTAATATGTAGAATGTAATATAATATAAGTGTTTCAAAAAAAAATAATAAAATATTATTACCGCCAAATGAACCTTTAAAATAGACAATCATGAAATAAGATAAGAATTTGTAATAAAAATCCTTAATGTTTTGGTATCTTTTGAATCATATACACCATGAAACAATAACATTAGATACATATTTAATTATCATGAACATAATTATATTAATGATATAACATGTCATAGGGCTCATGCATAATCCTCCTGAAATATTTTTTGTTTATCACAAAAACATATGTCCCAAAGAAATAAATTTTTAGATGAATAACCCTTATAAAGATCATTTCATTGAATTCAGAATTAATCAAGGAAGAAATTATGTGTATAAAATATAAATCAAAATTAATAAAGTTTAAATAATAAATAAATAGAAGAAATTATATCTCACCCTTATTCTTGATATAATATATTCAATTAATCAGTGATGTAACCTAATGAAAGGTAATTGAGTTAAGGAAAAACACTTACCATTTCATAACTTTCAAGTCAAATCCACTTGAATAAAAGAATTTAACTTATAACATAAAATCGAATAATTTATGAATTATTATTTTATATCATATAAAAGGGGAATTATATAAAAAAATATATTTAATTAGGTTCATAACATTCAAACATACATCAATGGAGAAAAATTGAGACAAAATATATCACCTTAAGTATAGACATTACATGTATGTCCTTTAAACACTAAATAAAAAAACAAATATCAATTATTATTTTTCATAAGAAAATTTTCCAAAATTAACATATTATACTTAAACTATTTACTTAATTTAATTTAATCTAAATATTAATTACTTAACTGATTATTTCCACATCAGGTGTTTTGGGGATGTTCGGTTTATAACTTCAAAACATATTTGGTAAGTTGATTGTGGTCAAAGAGGTCATTATTAAATAATCTCAAAAATATTAATCATGAAATTTTTATCATTTATATAAATATATTATACTTTTAAAACCAACCATGAAGGATGGATATGTTAAATTAATTATGTTTCAATGAAGGAGAAGGTATGACATATGGACGCATGAGTAACATTTTTGTCATTTAATGAACACAATGGAAAAACATTAAGTAATATTTTATATTTTTATAATTATTATTATATAGTAAATATAATATTATGCATTTTAATACACTTATATATACCATTCACGTGAGGCATTGATGAAAAACAGATCATATCACCTCGTGGAGACAATAATCCGCCCATATGCACAAACGAAGTTATCATTTTAAAATAAATCGAAAGGAAGGACAATAGATGATATATCATCTTTAAATATTGATAATTATTTTATGAATACCATATATATAAATTAAATCTATAATTATTATCATCCTTGATAGGAGGTGATGGAAAATGAATTTCATTGGATCGTGATGCGGCAGTTCATCGAACACACAAACGACGGTTTCACTTCCCATTTAATGGAATAAGAGATATATATATGTTATTTAATAAAATGAATAAAATATTATTATTTTTATTATTTTATTTTTATTATTTCATCATGATTTAATAATATTATAAATAGGTAGAATAATAAATAAAAATAAAACATTTAGTTAAATGTAATACCTCTTCTTCGGACAACATTCTTTTCATTTCACATTAAGCCCTATAAGGTTTGTATTGTACCCAAAATAATAACTAAATAACATGGTAATGGATGTTTGAAATGTATACAAGTATTTAATTTCTGATAAAATGGTTATTTATGTGTGAGGAAAAGATGATATTGGTTCCCTTTTATAAGTTAGACGAGGGGCAGTCTTTGAATTAATTAATACATAAATCAGATATAAACTAATTTTCATAGAAACAAATTGTAAAAATGATATATTTAAATTAGATTATGAATATGATTATAAATAATCACATAAAATAAAATATTTATAGGTTTTGGTCATTTTTTAACTATTATCTCTGAGTTGTAAACCCTCATTAACCCTTTTGAAAATTATCATGATATGAATGTTTTTTAGGATTTAGTGGTGTATAAAGATAATATAAAAATAAATTTGAACCATAAAATGTTGATGTTTGATATTTTAAACCATATATAGTAAAATTGGATGAATATAATATAATTAAAAAAATTAAATCTCTTAATAAAATATTATATATTATAAAATTTCAATAATGTCATTTTTTGAACTATTCACATAACATGACTTTGAAAATAACATTATAAAAATTAAATTAAAATGAAAATATTTTAAACATCTCTAATATAATATATTTAGCTAAAAAAATCCATGTAACACTTAAAAATTCACAAAAAATATTACTTTTATATATTTTTAAAAAATTTACATGATTCTTTTACTACTTACACAAACATGGTGTCAATATTGTGTAAGTAGTTAAGGTAATTATATTATGACTAAACATTTATAATAAACATCAAAAATTAAAAAATTAAATCTAAAAAAAACAAATAAAACAAAATAAATTTTAATTTCATCTTAATTACAAAATTATATAGATAATAAAATCTAAAGAATGAACTTTTTTACATCATATTCACTTAAAATAATTTATAAGCAATTTTTAGATAGAAATGGAAAAAATTTCCATATATTATAATATTATATTATTATGCAAAAATGACACAAAAATATATAAAATTAAATATTCAATGATATTTTTAGTCTTTATCATATTACTTTTAACCATAATTACTTCATTTACCCTTACCGATGTGAAAAATATTTACTCTGATTAGTATTAATATTGACAGAGAACTTGAGGGAAATATGAGGAAAATTTGGACCTCATGATTCAAAATATGTTAATTGTTTTTAATATTCAGTTTCTATAACTAAAATATATTAATATAAGATTAAAAATTAAAATATAACAAAAAAGAGTTTTAGAATAATGTGTTTTCAATCCCAAAATTGAACTTATGAAAAAAAAATTATGTATAAAGATGATTAATTTATAATTAATTATATTAATTATAAAAACTAAATATTATAATAAATTAATATTAAATTTATATAACAATGTTACTTTCTAATTAAAAAAATTCTATTTTAACAAAAATCTATATTTTTCATTATTCATTGAAAAACAATACATTTAGAAAAATCCCAAAAATTTCACAATAAGATATTTTTTTTATGATGATTTAAAATTAAAACATTTTTATAAAATCAAATTTCTGAAAGTGGAAGAAATTAATTATAATAGTAATTCAAAAATAAATAATTTTTTTGAAGAAATCATTATTTGAAGCTTAAAAATACTTTATCAAGAATTTAGTACTTTTTTCATTCTGGATTAATAAATAAATTTATATTATATAAATACCTAATATATATGTTTTAAAATAAGTTTATTCTTATTCATACTTTACAAATCAACAGTTATGTTATAACTGTCACATTTAAAAAAATATTATGTTGATTGTTTAAACTCAGTGTCGTATACTGTATAAACTTTCAAATATTTTGATATTTTAAAATGTAAGTATGTTAAAATAACTGAAAACTTATGGATAAAACATAAAACATAACTCTATTGGAGATAGAGATAAAAATTAAAACCAAATTATGAAAAGATCTTTCTTGAAAAATAATTTGTTCTGATCGATACAAAATGCATATTTATGAGTCTCTTTTCAAGAAGTCATTTTTTAGAAGGTGAAAGGAAAAATTCATAAAAAATTACTCTAAAGTATATCCTAAGAATAAAAACAAAATAAAAATGTATCTTATTCAATAAATATTAATTATAAATTTAACGAAAACATTGTGAAAAATAAATGCTTTAATAATATTGTAATAATACATTTCATGAAACCCACATCATCGAAAATGATAAAAAATTGTTCCACTTGAAAAGAATTTTATATAAATATAAAGATTACAAAACAATAAACAAATTCATAATTCAAAATAATAAACTACAACATTTAGGTATATTATAAACATGTATATTGAAGAAAAATAACTATAAAAAGGATGAAAATCATTCTTAACAAAATTAATTTTTTTGAAATAAGGTATTTATCATTAGAAACACTTTCATTTCAATTGTTATTTGAACAAAATAAAATTATTAAATATTATATAACATCAAAATAGGGTATAATATATCAATATAGAATGATTAATGTCCAAAATGTATTTTTAAAACAAAAGGAAAATATTTGAGTTAAGGAAACCCTTTTCCATTATTCTTGATTAAGAGAAGGTTATCTATCCCCTTATGTAAAAAAATAACTATCTCAAATAAATATTACAAAATATCATTCAATTCAATAAACTTTGGTAATCATTAGTTATACTTGTTTATTTCATAAATATTAGTTAGTTATACGCTATTTTCATCATCAATGTTATTAGCTTAGATAGATCTTTTTGTACTGGCTTTGTAACTAAAAATATATTTATTATTTATAGATTAAAATTTCTTCATTATAAGATCATTATAGGTACTGTAATAGATTTTAAATAATTATTTATAAATATTAATTTAATTTATTAAGTATTTTATTAATTATTTTTGAAAATGAGGTCAGTGTTGAGCTTGTTTCGGTAATTTTAAAAAATGAGGGGGTGATTTCTTCATTATAGTTTAGATATTACCATTAAAATTATAGAAAATGAAAAAATAAATATTTTATTAATATTTTAAAATATCACTATTAATTAGTTTTCCATAGTTATCCCTGATATAAAAGACTAGGTGAAAAAATAAATATTTTTCTTTCATGGAGGTGGTAGTCTACGCATACACCCAGGTCATGTGTTTATTTACATAGAAAATAAAAGAGGTAATAATTGGTTTATATTTGGAGAATAATAAAAAAAAATTCTTATAATTTTTCAATAAATACCTACTTTGAAATATCCTTATAATGAAGTTATGAAAAAATTATCATGGTCTTTAAGGATGCGGTAGTCTATATATGACACAAGTGACATTTATATTTTGTTAAATAGATGCGAGGAGAAGGGAAAATGGTTATTACATTAGTATAAAAATATTTTAGTATATAATAATAATTATTTTGACATTCTTTCTGGGACATAGTTTGTTTCAGGTACTATAAGAGGAAAATAAATATAAGAGCTCAATTAAGAACAACACATCTCCCCTTAGATGTTATCCTTAAGGAAACGACCTCATAGGGATTTCAGTTTTCATACCATTAAAATAGTGTAATGGTATCGGTGTTTTATTCATAAAAAAACAATTTTTTTATTAATAAATGGCATGAAGTTAGTAGGTTAAAAATAAAATGACTATAATATCTTGATTCTATATTTTTATCAATATAAATACATTATACATTTGTATAAAATATTTGACACAAAATGACTATGTAATGTGTCACTTTAAAATCAATACCCAATAAAATTATTAGGCCTGTAATGTTTCCAAAAATATAAAAATACATTTTCATCACTTTATTTGAACTAGAGATTCCTTTTCTATAATTATTATTTTTATATTATTGTTCTCTTGCTACTTAAATTATAGAATGATATTTGACTTTATAGTCATGTTAATATTATATGGATATTACCTTATAAATGTTAAATAAATATATTGGTAGGATATGTAAAAAACATAAGTTGAATAGAATGTTGTATTATATAATGGTATATTTTAAAATAAATACATCAAATTTGTACTGAATACTTAACTACTAAGGATATAATTAGTATTTTAAAATAATGTTACTATTGTTTCATTTAAGGTGAGTTAATTTTAGGAATATATATTGCTATAGTAACTCATAACAATTGAGAAAAATCACATATATATGTTTTCCATAAGATTTTTGAGCTTTTGATATACATTCAATCTCATAATTAAATTGATATAAATTTTATTCTAATCAGGAATAAAATTTTTATAGAAAATTTGATTGATCAATACATTATTTCATGGTTTAGAGACTGTTTATAAAGATTAATCTATAAATTATAAATCCATATCTAAAATGTTTTAAATATTTACCAAATGACTAAGTGTACATGTATTATCATATAATGGATACATAATTAATGGGTATACATTCTCGACAGATAAACATGATGAATTTAATATGGTATTTAATAGTAGAGTCACTATGTAGTAGAAGTGATGCATGTATTTAGTATTAAAAACAAAAATCATATTTTTGTGAATATACCTTACTTTGGGATCACCAATAAAATATTATAGTTGGGCTACTCAACATTTCCCATTCCTTTTTTTTGGTATAGATGAGTTTATAAAAGGATTATTGTAAACATAGATAAATTATAAATCCTAAAAGAAAATTAAATTATCATAACATATATGATTCATCGATAAATATATCACAACAAATTTATATTTTTTATATGAAATACATTATAAAAAATAGTTCATTATTATTTTGGAAAAAAATATACTCTAGATTTGAATTTCAATTCCCTGGAGTATGATTATTTCCTTGGGACTTCATAAGAGTGTTTATGATTGTAAAAATGAATTTTATATCTTTTTTGTTAGATGTGATCATGCGGATGGATGTTGGAAAATCAATAAGTGGGAAAAACATCAAACATTAAAGAAAAAATATGTTTGTGTGGGTCATTTATATATATTATTATTTATATGTATCAGATAGGTGTTTAATAAAAAGATTAAATATTTTAATTTACTATTATAAATCATTTTTTTAAAAACCATTCTCTATATCAAGTTGTTATTCACTCTTATGAGAATCGTTTCAATTATGCAAAAGATGACAAACAATTCTGTCTGGCCAAAAATAGAAAATAATATCATCTTTAGATAATGGTTTAAAAAAAATTAATTAAATTAAGATATATGGGTAAAATATTTTAGGCTGGATAAAATGATCATGTTCAACCAATTCACCCTAATTTGTTTTTAGGGTTATTATTGTAAGAATGTGATAATAAATATTGATAGATAGCATAATATCATACATGTGTTGAATGAAAATAATATGGATGACATTGTGGAAACATTCTATTATACTTTATATTATTTTTCCATTATATATAACCATAAATTGTTAATTTTTTAAAAGAAAATTTATACTAGAAGAATATATGATAAATTAATTTTTGAAATATATTGTTATGTTAAATATTTATTTCAAAAAAACATTATCCACTATGTACATGAGAAATTATGATGGAAATGTTAATCCTCACCCATTAATGATATATAAAATTATTTATATCCTAGTAATTGTTGTATTATTTTATTTTGTGATCTTATTAAGAGGACTTTAAAGTAATTTCCATGTATTTTTAACTTATTTTTTGGGGAACATATGATATATTGAAGTTCAAATATATAGTTTTTTATAAAAATAAAAGGATTTCAGGGAATAATAAACCAAAAACAATCCACCATACCATATCATTTGTTGATGATATTTACAATGAAATATAGAACAAACTGATACATACAAATAATTTATAATAAAACTCCTATTTTAAATAACACAAAAAATTATAGATATAAATATTTCTCTATAAAGATTTATCAATAGAGTTATTCCACTCCTTCTATCCCACATCATGTGGTTTAGAAAGAGGCACATGTAAATAAAAAAGATCAACATGTAGATGAAAACATGAAAACAATATTTTAGGCAAGTGTAAGTGTGAAATAATTTTAATTTATTATTACATTATATTTTAGAACATAATAAAATATTTAAATTTTTACTTTATCTAATTTATACACAAGATGATATATCTCTCATAGGTTAAAAGGAACTTATTTTTGTGGTTCTCATTATACAACGAATTCTTGTCATGTTATAGGTGTGTGATTTTGTGTCTCATCGAGAGAGTACTTAATGAAACAAAAACCATGTATATATGCGGAGAAATAATACCATGACAAAAATACATTGGTTCAAACCGTAAAAGAAAAAGTCAAAAAAATATTTTTCAAAAAAATGATTAACATGTGAAAGATAATTAGATTTTATTTGAAACACAATAATTGGTGAAACAATAACCATTGTCAGATCCCCACACACAATGTTTTTATGGTATTTTTTCCCACTTATATTCCTAAAATATTATAGGTAATTATTTTTTCAAAATATTATGTAATATTTGGGTAGATAAAATACATATTTATAATTTACTAAACATGGAAAATATCATGGTGTGAAGGATTGTGACTTATATAAATCCAGATTGAGACACCATATTGGTCTAAGTGGTATGGTGTAAAATAATAAATGTGTCACTATTCAAAATATATCATTACTAGATGATCATGTGAGAGTTGGGATTTAGATCACTCATGATATGAAATATAAAATACGAATTTTAATTTATGATGTTTATATTCAAATATATGAATAATTTATTGTAACTTTAATTTCCTGTTCAATCAATTATAAAAATCCACATGATCAAAAATGTGTATATCATTTCCAAATTATATTATATTCAATGAATGTTATTTTAACTTCCCTTTATTAAAACCCATAACATTAAAAACGATAATAGATTCTTCACATGATAATATTTTAGGAGAAATATGAATATAAAAAATAAAAATAAATATTTATCATTCCAATTAATAAATGAGAACACTGGATGAAATTAAAAACAAGAATATGAAAAAAAACAATAAAAAGGATGAGTATCATTCCTAAAAAATTTCAATTTTATGAAAGAAGAGATTTATCATGGGAAGGTTCCCCAAAAAAATATTAGAACACAACATAGAAACATATTAGGGTAAAATATATCAATCTTGATGAATCATAGTCATTGGGGGGTTTTATGACCAATGTAAAATATTTGAATAATGAAAACCTCTTACCCATATCCCTAATTACTGAAAATCACAATATCATACTCTATAAGAAAATAACTATATTAATCTAGTCTATCATAAACTTATTCACTTATATGAAATTTTCCGAACATTATTTTTAATTATTTACAACATAAATATTATCAAGTTATACCATATTTTTTCATTTGGGGTTATTTGTTTCGATGGTTTTTTTATACTAGTTTTGTAAGGGTTGTTTTAATTTATGTTTATAGATTCAATGTTAATAATTTGAAATCATTAAAGGTACTAGAATATTTTGTTATAATTTTTTATAATTTTTTATTTCATTTAATAATTATTTTAGTTATGATTCATGATGCAATTTTCAGTGATGAGATTATTTTGATAATTCTAACAAACAAGGGGGTAGTATCCTAATTATAGGTTAGTTATTTACATTACCATGGTAAAACCAAAAACAAAATATTACTTAATTATTTTTTCCCAATATTAAAATTAATTATGATTCCTTGATTATCCATTAAATAAAACACGATGTAAAAAATATGTCACTTTCATGGAGGTGGTAGTCCACACATTTGTACAGGTGACACATTCATCTATATATAACATAAAAGATGTAAGAATTAGATTATATTTTCATAATCATAATAATTTTTTTTATATCATATTAATTCATTAAATAATCCATTTGAACTAGACATGATAGGTAGTGATGAAAAATATATTGCATTGATTATAGAAGAGGTAGTTCATACATAATACAATCAATGTTTTACTTTTTTAAATTTTTGAGAGCGTATAAAATGGATATTAAATTATTATAATAAAATTTCAGTTTATTAGTAATTTTGATCTTAAAATTATTTCATGGAACATGTGAGTTTTTGGAGGTAGAATAATAGAAGGGGGAAGGATTGGTCTAGAGTAAGACAAAGGTAATAGATTCTCAATAATGAATAGTTTGATCTGGCTAGAGCATGAGTAAGGGATATAGTCAAAGGTGAGAAAATGGTATAATAAGAGGGAAAATGGATTAGGCTAGGTCTCAAAGGGGTAGTTGCATGAAAAAAATTGATGTATTTTGATTGTGTAAGTAAGGCTTCAATAGATTGATGAAGTCCATGATGACCTCACCACCATATTCCATTGCTTTCGAAATGTTATCATTTTCTCCATCAACTTCTCAAGGGTAGGGGTAAATTACTTCAACTTTATGACTAGTTCCTTGAAATATTGAGTTACTAGAGGTAGCCTCAAATTGTCCACTTAATACTTGAAATGGTTGGTCAGTTGGTGCTTGGTATAGATCTTTATAAAATAGAAATCCATTTTATTTGAAATTTCTTCTTGAGCATCAATGGCATCTTTGGAGTACGATTTGGCCATGTCATGTTCATGCTCATTAATCTGTTGAATCTCACCTAGGATTTCTTTATCAGAACCACCAATCATAGCTTGAAGCTCTTCTCTAATAACTGATATAATCAAGTCACTGTCCAATGGCTGAGAGGTCTGAGCCTATATAGATGGAGCTGGAGTAAATGATGTGAAGGCATCATGTTTTCTATGAACTGTCTCTAATGATCCATTATATTAATCTATAATATTATTGATTGTAGAGAAAATCCCATGGATTCCATTATTTAATTTTGTTTTGTGTTTGACAACTTCTTCAACCACTGATGTCAAATTAGGTTGAATTTGTGATACAACTTTTCTAAGATCAAGTCAGCATTAACCTAACATATACTAGAAAACAGAGCGAGAGAAAGAGCACCTTGAAAGTCCTTCCTTATATCCTCAAAAAATGATTTTATGGACTTAACATCATCATTTAGATATTTATTTTCTAGAATTGACGGTTGTATTTCATAAAGCCTCTTGGGTTTATTTCTCCGTATTAAATTCTATTGAAGAATTACAGCATCCCTTTCACTAAGGTTAGTCATAGGAGTAGGTTGCGACATAAAAATATTTCCAATAAGAGATAATATATTTTCACCGAAAGACTTTAAATTTTTTTTAATCATAACGTTTTGGGTTGTTTTTGAAGGATCAAGAAAAGTTACTGGCTCTTGAACTGAAACCAAATCTTTAGATGTGATGGGTCTGAGTTGAAATAATATTGAAAGGTCCATTTAATTAACTGAGGATATCTTAGATACATAAACATCCAAATAGCTTGAAAACCTGTGTCAGGGATCTACTGAATATGGATCAAGCGGATCTTTAACATCAATCTATTCCAAGATGAAGTTTTTCTCCCCCTCAACTGGTGTTTCCCTTTCAGAAATAAGAGAATCCATGTCATGAAATCTTTCTATAACATCTGTCACCACCCTAAATTTCCTTATAATTTATCAGAATATTCAATAATCTTTCTAGTAGGTAATGTAACTTCTTGTTTATCAGATTATTTGCCTTTACCAATAGTGGCTTCTCCTTATAAAATTTCCCCTTCAACTTTTTTCTCATTGTCAACATTTTCATCAAAAAAAACTATTCCTTATTATAAGATTTAACCAAAGCTTCATTTTATTCCCTATCATCATCATCACCTTTATTGAGATGATATTTTTTAGAGGGAAGTGTTTGAAACGGTTCAGGAGATTCATGGGGAGGTTCTTCATTCCATTTAGTAATATCTGGATCACTGACTTCTCTATCAAAAAAAATTCTATTTTTTAATATTTGTTTCCATTTTCACATTTGAATATTAAATTGTTTCATCTGGTTCCAAAATATGATAAGTGATATACATGGGTCTCGAGGGATGTTCAATAATATTAACATTTTAATAAATGTTTTCATTTTATTCAACCGAGGACATTTCCCATGGATTCAAATGATCTTCATCCATAAGAATATTTCCATTTGAAAATCAAAATCATAATCCTCAATAGTTTTTTAATTATCTCTTACCAATACTTTGGCATGAATTATTGCAGAAATTAATCTTGAATAGAACAAGGAACTAGAATTTGAGGTGGTTTTGATCATATCACATATGTGAGGGACAAGATTTTTGCACAAGTTTTTTTTATGAAATTTTTTAAAAAATATGTTACAAGAACACGTCGTTATATTTCAACGTATAGAATTCATATTTCCTCGTAAAATATAATATTTTGAATGATGTTAAATAACAATCTTGTTTCACTATCCAACTCAACATCAATTGGTTTTCTCTTCATTAAATTTCAAGTTAAATCACTCAAATACTCTTCACGTATGAATATATCTCATAGAGGTGGATGACCTCTTTTATTACCCTAATATATACATTCATAAGGTACTTTTAAAATAGATACCCAAATCCTCAAATCAATTGTTAATCTTGGTAAATTTACCCAACTTTTGACCATAAAATCATCATTGGATTTCAAATAAAACCCAACATACTAATAAAACTCAAATAAATGTTTCAGGTATAGTGGAATATTGTCATTGGTAAACCAATACATATAACCCAACTCTTCCAATACCCAAAAAAAGTGAATTACTTGAAATAATACACATTGAACAGACATCTTTTTTGGCATGATTACACGATCTGTGAGACTAGGGTTCAGTGGTTCCTTAGGTATTTTGATCAGAGTTATTTTCTGTATCTTTGTCTGCAGGATTTTCTCTAGGGTTACATAATATGAACGCTTAAATATTTTGATTCCAAACATATATAGAGAGTTAAAAATATAATGAATGGTTCATGTGAGAAAGATTTGTTTTCGGGAGTTTGAGACAAAGAGTGAAGTGATAAGTGATAAGTGATATGGAGTGACCAATTTTTATCATTTATGGATTATAAAGTTGTAAATAAAAAATGAGGTAAAAAATAAAATGTAATAAAATAATTTAAATAGTGATGTGATAAAAATTACTAAATAAAAAATTTTGATTCCTTACAACATGATGTCAACAGTGTCATGTCGAGTGATGAGACATATACTAGTTAGATCGAAAATGGTGAGACAAATATCGGTGAGGCTGTAAACAGTTAGATAGAAACTGTTGAGACAACAAAAAATTACTAAAAATTCATCATACTAATTTTTGTATGATGTAATCATTCTTTCAGAATATAAAGACCTAGTGAAAATGTCATCAAGCAGATCTTCCATACCAGTGAATTCTAATGTAATATCACCTTTTTGAAAATGATCTCCCAAAATGTGATGTCTTGCATAATTTAGTTTTTATATTGATTCATAAACAAGATTTTTATAGATGTTAATTTCACTTTTGTTATAATAGTTTATAGAGAAATTTATAAATTGAGAGATCCATAATCTAGAAATGTGTGTTTTATCCAAAAAATCTTAGAAAAAAGTAGCACGAGCAATGTATTTAGCTTCAGCAGTAGATAATAAAACATATTTTTCCTTTTAACTAGATTGGGATACTAGTAAATTTACTATAAAGTGAAATTTTCTAAAATTTATTTTTCTATCTAACATAAGACCACAATAATTATCATCAGAATATCTAACAATGTCTAATGATTGACCTTTAGGATAGAAAAACCCTATGTTGGATGTGTGATTGATGTATTTTAAAATTATATTAAGAGATTGAAGATGTGAATCTTTAATATTTTCTTTAAAACAATCACACATACATACACTAACCATAATATCATGCCAAATATCATCCATGTAGAGAAGACTTCCAATCATAGCCCTTCCATTGGCTTGATTAATAGATTTTCAAATTTAATCAAGATACAATTTATAGGTGGTACTCATTAGAGTATCACTATCTTTAGTTCTATCCAAATTAAAAAAATTAGAATATATCTAGTATATTTAATTTGAATCAAAACAATACCATCATTATTTTGAATGATATTAAACTCAAGAAAGAATTTTAGTTATCCAATTAATCTCATTTCAAACTCATTCTGCATAATTTTTGAAAAATTAGAACATAAAGAATTTTTTTAGGAACCAAAAATTATATCATCCACATAGATTTCAACTACCAAAATGTCATTCGTAATTTTTTTAACAAAAATAGTAAGATCAACTATAACTTTTTTGAAAACATTCAAAATAAGGAAAGTACTTTGTGTATCATACCAATATCATTGAGCCTATTTTAAAACATATATATCATTTTTTAACATAAAAATGTGTCTTGTAAAATGAGGATTTGTCAAAACAGGATGTTGTTCTATAAAATACTTCTTCATTTATGTTCTCATTTACGAATGAAATCTTGACATCAATTTTATTTAGATTTAAATTGAGATGAATTTAATATTCTAGAAGGAATCTAATGGCTTCATGTCTAGCTATAGGTGAAAAAGTTTCTTCATATTCAATTCCTTCTTATTGGAAATATCATTATACAACTACTATTTCCCTATTTCTTATGATGGTGCCATCTTCATCTACATTTTTTTAAACACCAATTTAGTACCTATGATCAAGAAATATTTGGTTCTATCCATTAGTTTCCTAGAATTATTTCATTCTAACATATTTAATTCTTCTTACGTAGAAATTACCTAGAATTCATCATTGATTGTATCATAATGTTTTTAGGTTTATTTTTTGACAAAATGGATTAATTTTCAAAATGGTTTTGAATAAAAGATAAAGAATGTGTCCCTTTATCTAAGAGACCAACTATAGTATCTAATGAAGGGTTCTCAATAGTTCTAAAATTTATTGAAAAATAGGGATAATAACATTAGGTTCTTGTATATGTTTAGGTTATCTATGGTCAGAATCTAGAGATCATTCAAAATTTTCTGATTATTTCACTACAGAATCATATGGATCGGGATTTATGTTAAAATTGGGAAGATTTTCCTCTAGGTTTTCTAAGGTGGTTTTGGAATCATTTGGTTTTGTTTCTTCAAATATGATATGTATATATTCTTCTATACATTTGGTTATTTTATTAAAAACTCTATATCACTTGCTAGAGGCTTAATAACCTAGAAATATTTCATTATCAATTTTTGATACCAATTTGTCAAGATTTTTCTTAGTGCCGAGAATAGAATCTTTTCAACTAAAAACTGTGAAGTTACTAACTTTGGGTTTTCTATTATTCCAAAAATCATATGGGGTTTCTTATGGATTTGACTGATTAAGACTCTATTAATAATATAACAGTTTTTATTCATAGCTTCTACCCAAATATAAATTTGTAAGTCATACTCATTAAGAATATATTTGGCTATTTATTATAAGGATATATTTCTCCTTTCTATAAATCTAGTCTGTTGGGGGGTCCTAAGAGTAGTGAAGTTATGACCATATCCATTTTTTGAGAAAATAGATTCAAATTCATGATTTTCAAATTCTCAACCATAGTCACTTATTAAGGAATTAATTATAAGAATACTTATGTTTTATACTCTTCTATCATTCTTGATAAAATGAGAATAAGTGTCAGATTTTGTAAGATAAAAAAATCATCCAACTATACCTAGAAAAGTTATCTACAAGAACATAGAGAATGTGCATCCCATTAATACTTGAAACTCTAAATGGTCTATACAATTCCATGTGATCCAACTCAATAGGATGATAATTGGAAACCTTTTTCTTTTTATTGAATGGTATTTTTTGTTGTTTTCCTTTTTGACAAGGATTGTATATTTATCATTTGAAAACTCTATATTAGGTATGTCCTGGACTAAACATTTTCTAGTGAGATTTCTGAGTTAGTGTATGTTATAGTGGAATATTCTCCAATACCAGAGCCAAGACTCCATATGAATGACACTTAAGAAAGAAATGTTTTGAGAATCTACGGAATTTAAATTAACAACATAAACATTTTCATTTCTAAAAGCAGTAAAAACTAAATCTTTATAGAATTAAATAATTTTCAAGCATTTATTTCAAATTTAACATGAAATCCATCATCCTATAACTCAGATATGCTAATAATTTTTTTTTAAAACATCAACAAAAATAACATTGTAAATTAAACTGAATTAGAGTTTCCAATTTGGCCAAGGCCAGTTATATTGTCTTTTTCACTATCACAAAAGGTGATATTCCCACCATCAAAGTTGACAAGATTTTTAAAGCTCTAATACTCCCATATCATGTGTCTTGAACATACAACATCCAAGTATCAAAATATTTTGCAATATCTCTTCAATATTTATTCATATAAAGGAAAATCAAACTAGAAAATATTTTTTTTACCCATGCATTCTTGGGTCCAGTAAAATTAGTGATAAAATATTTGGTAACAAATATTTGTTTCATGGGTTTCCTATAAACTGTTTGTAATGGTTCATAAAAATAAATAGTATTTGGTTTAGAAATACTACAAGAATTGAATTATTGTACACTATTGAATATATTAGAAATGTTATTAGTCTTGGGAGAAAAAAATTCATTTTCTATATTTTGTTGCAAAATTTCTCTTTCATGGTTGGTATATAATACTAGTAATATATTTTGGTGCAACTTGTTTACCAAGAATTTTTGTGAGAGTATTATTTCCATTGGTGAAATTTTCAATGTCCTTTTTCATTTTCTCATTCAATAGTTTGACATCATCGTTTTCATTAAGCAATTGAGCATTATGTTTTTTCTCCATAGTAAGCTCATATTTAACAGTAGAGATAAGATCATGTTGTTTATTTAAAACTTTATATTTGACTTTTAACTCATTGAATGTATCCTTAATCATTCTAAAATAATTAAAAATTTCATTATTTTTCATAATATTAGAATAATTTTCATCTCTATAATAGTAATAATTAGGTATAGGAGATTCTATTGTTACCTCAGAATTTTTTTCATAATGCAGATACTGGCTTTATTAGCCTTTTCATCATGTGAAGATTCTAAATAATTGGAGGAATCTCTAGAAGCACTCCATGTTTTATTCATTTCCTTTTGGTATCTTATGTTACTATCCTCAAATTTATTTTTGTACATTAATTTTGGACAATCAGCATTTACATGCCTTTTCCGTTTGCACTCATAAAAATCTATCTCATTAGTATTTTCACTTATTTTCTAGTCCTTTTTTATGTTTCCCTTATTTTCATATTTTCCATTATAGTTGGGCTCTATGAAAAAATTATTATTTTAATTTATATTTTTAAATCTCTTAGATATTATATCCATTTATTCATCACTTTAAGATGAGGATTATTCATTGCTAGAACTGTCATAATGAGTTTGTGCCTCCTCTTTTTCATTATTTTTAGAAGAAGTGGTGTTAAAAGACACTAACTTTCTCTTAGGTTCATCACCCTATTCCTTATTGACCGTCAATTATTCCTCATACATCATCAGTTTACCTATCATATATTTTAATAGAAACATACTGATATCATAGTATTCTCTTATTGACACTGAGGTTCCTCTCCATATGTCTGGTAAACAACTAAGGATTGGCTTGATTTATTCCTTAGTTGTAATATTCATTCCCAAAGAAATCATAATGTTCACAATATCTTTGATCCTAAGATACATGTCAGACATACGTTCACCAGGATTCATTTTGATGTTATCATTTTTACTAGAATATGTGTTTAGTATCATTTCCTTAACATTATTTTTTCCTTCATTTAAAAAGCTAAATAATCCCAAAATTCATAACAAAATGTATGAGAAGATATTGTATTAAATCCTTCATTTCCTAAAACTCAAAATTGGGCATTATTAGATTTATAATTATTATTATAAGTATATTTTGTATCCTCACTTCAGTTAGTTCTTGGAGTTTCTAATATTTCATATTTGTCTTCTATTATAGTCCAAATATCAAACCTCGTACTTTCTAAGTACATTTTTATACTTATTTACCACTAATAATAATTAGTACCATTGAAATATGGAGGTAAATTGGTATTATAAACTTCTTTATATTATACATATTAATGAATTCACTAGATTTTTAAAGAACTTTAAATTTATAACTAACAGAAATTTAGAGGTCTTTCAAGGTACAACTAAAATCATAGTTGAACAAGGTGTTTGAAAATGCTTTTAAAAACCATTAGATACCAACTTATAGTCGAAGTAGGACACCAAAAAGGGGGTGAATTGTGTTCCAAACAAATTTATTTATTAAAACATTTAATTAAAAATCCCCAATTAAAAAATATTCTAACCAGTTAACCAAAGTTGCTGATTTAAAAAATATTTAATTATTTGAAATAATACTCAAATAGTGATTAGTTCATTGTTAAAATACTTGAATTTTTATTTAACTTTTAAATTAATCCTACTAAAAATAATTCAAATACAAACACACTATAATATTAACTATCAGAGTGAAGTAACGTTTCGTGGTTTGAGTAATTAAAACAGATAAGAAAACTAAACTTGAAACAAAAACCGGGGAAATAAAAATAAGAGGTTCACAATCATAAAAATATCTTATCCAATCTACTTGGTGATCACCTACCTTCATGAATTTTTCATTAAAAATCATGATCCACCCCTTGTTTAGGGTTCACAACATCACAAAAGGCTTTCTAGGTCAACAAGACTTCTACCACAATTATCTGCTGGAAAAATAAATACAACCATGCCACACAGGGACTTCTTACAGAGTTATATGTGTGATTAAAATGTCTTAGAGAGATGAATGACAATGTATATCTTGTATCCTACAGCTTGGCTCAGGAGGCAGTGTGTGTTTGTGATACAGATACATACGCTGCTCAAAAAGTTATAATAATATACACAACAAAGCAGAAATTCTGATAAAGGGTTTAGAATTCTGTATGGGATGTTCTTGATTCTTCTGGTTTTTTTGGATGTAGCATATGAAAATATCAAGCCAAATTTTGGAAATCGACACCAAAAACAGTGTGTTATAGATGATCTGGGTTTTTATTTCCAGTGAGGTGAGAATATCCTCATAAGTTCTCTTCACTTGGATTTGTTACTGTAAGGATGTTTGAAATATTTATCATAGAATGTTCTTCCTTGTTTTTCTTCTAATGTTTGATTATATTCTTTGTTTTTAATACTTGGTATCATGTGTCTCGATATTATCGCACACCACCATATTTATTTTTGGGTGTTTATCTTTGCCCGACAAGGAGGATAATCTTTATCATGTGAAATTTCCACATACCTTTTACTTTCTATATAAATGGTTATTAATATTGAATTCAAAAGATCAATAATTAAATTAGTATCATTAAATTACTCAAATATTAATGTTAATAATAATTTTGTATTTAAATGTTAAAAGAAGAAATGAAAATGTTAATAATAGTTCCACAATAGTGGTAACATAGGAGTGGTGAATTTTCCTTTATCTCTGAATGGTTTCTTGAGATCAGGGTCTCAGGACTGATGACATAAGAGTGGTGTATTAGGATTTGTAAAAATTATGTACTGGTAGTTTGATAAAATGGTGTCTGGTCCTTTGTGGAAATTCTAGACTAATTGAAACACTGTCTTTTCCATTTAAATAATTCTAATCTGGTCGATCACTACAATGGTGCCGGATCATATTAATGGTGTTTGGTCCTTTGTGAATGTTCTGAACCGAAACAATGTCTAAAGAATGGTGACATATATTTTTCCAAAATCATGAAACTTTGTAACGTTTTCTTTTCCTTTGAATGAATTCTAAATAGGTAGGTCACTACAATGGTGACTGGACCATATTAATAGTGTATGGTCCTTTATGAAAATTCTGAACTGGATGATCGATGAAATGGTGACTGATCCATATCAATGGTGTCTCATACTTTACTGATTTTCACACTAAATGGTGATTGTGAGTCCTTTGACTAGTGATTGTGATTTTACCATAATAGTGACTCATACTTAGTAAAATATTTTTCTTCCTTTATTGTGGATTAATACTTAACATAATAGATTGAGACTATACATAGATATAATGAAACATGATTAAATATGATTAAACATGATTTTTGATCATTAAAACTAGACTATTACAATAGTATTTACCAGTTTATGGCTTGCAATACTTCCATACAACATAATGTGCTATTTAAGGAAAAACATATTAGTAAAAAAGGATATCTTATAGACAAAAACATGAAAAAATTATTGGAGGAATCTTTATGTGTGAAATAATATCAATTTATTATTTATAAATATTTTAGAACATAATAACATATATAAATTTTTACTTTTCTCTATTTAGACACTAGATAACCTATTAGCCATAGGTTAAATAGAAATTATTGTTTGTTGTTTTAATTGTATAAGACCATATAAGTGTATTATAGGTGTGGGATTTAGAGTCTTACTGATAAACTACTGTAAGAATGAACAACCACTGATATATTCTAATAAATTTTACAAAGACATAATACATTGGTTCAAAACAGAAAGGAAAATATCAAAGAAAATTAATTATTTTCAAAAAAATGAACTACCCATAAAAAATAATTATATATTAATACAAAAAAAATTGGTGAAATAATAACCATATTAAAATGAATATACATAAATTTTTTTAGGTATTTTTCTACCTAGATGACTAGCATAAAATAAATAATCATTTTTTCATAATATTTTATATTATTTTAATAAAAAAAGGATATTTAGTAACTACACACTCTAAAATATTTCCAGTTGAAATTTCATATGATTTATATATATTAGTACCCTGACACCATATCATTGTAATTAGTATAGTGTAAAATATTCTTGGCGATATTGTTCATAATACACCATTAATGGAAAATCATGTGAGATTTGGGATTCATGTAGCTCACAATCTGAGGGCTAAGCTATGAATTTTACATGATGCTACCTATGTCCAACAGTTGACTAACTTAGTCATAGTTACACATCATAGTCAATCAAACATAAAAATAAACATGACAAGAAATGGGTATGCCATTTCCAACATATTTTATATCCAATAAATTTTTTTATGAGGTGAATAATGACAAAAAAGAAACACTTTATTCATTATTTTTACATTAATAATACTTTTATATAATAAATATTCACAAAATACGAAGAACCAAAGATTTAGTGTCTTAGGATATAATCTTTATAAATATTTTAATCTACAATACTCGTGAACAATTCTATATGATCGTACAACTTTAAACGTTACGAACCAAATCTAGTTTCCATCAAAACCGACACCCGAACCTGCCTATGGTAGGGCCAGAAGAAAGTTCTCGATCCCCACAGGCAGTCACCAGTGCCCAGGTATCATAAAATGATGTTTGGGAATGATTTACTTGAGTTTATAAACATAAAACCACAAAAAAAACCAATAAACCAAATCTGGATTTTTCAAAAAAATCGTATATAAAAAATAATAATAAATGAATTACATAGTTTAAAAAAACTCTCAATGACTGTAAAAAAGGTAAAAACCCAAAAACTACAGCCCAAGAAACTCCTCATGACATGGGGAACCACCCTCAATCCATCTCCACAACACAGCATCTTGATGGACCGCTACAAACTGAAACCAATGGGACAAAATGTGAACCCAAACCTACGATAGAAATAACCAATTCTACTTACACCCAAAGGTGTAAGTGGGGTGTGAGATAAATTCATGTATCATACCAACACTAATAGATTTTATGTGATAAGCATTCAAAGACAAAAAGAAATCATGTTTTTTAAATAAGATATGCTAGTTATAATTTCAAAAAGTTGCAACATTAAATGAAAACTGTTTTCAAGTGGGATACATTAAAGAATCAAAACTTTTAAATAAAATAAAAATGCTACTATATTTTCCAGACCAACATACCGTATGCCGAATGTAAACACAAATCATCAATTTTTTACAAGCAACGAGAACATAACCTCTTGGCAGTAGCTCGCTATGGGTCCTAGGAACCTCGTATCTTGGTGAGAGTAACAATAACAATATATGTTCTCATTCACACAAGAAACTAGTAGGGATCATACCCATAACCTAGTGGTCCCACATCCTCAAAATCATTATAGTTTTGAAATTTTTTTCATCATTAAAAACTCTACATGAAACTGAGGCCAAACCCTATGGGATCACTGGCATACTAGTACACATCAACCAACCTAGATACCATGGTTTCCCTCTTATCCTCAAACAAGTTCTACAAGGCATGAAATATAATTTTTACATGAAAATAACACTTCCAAATAACACAGTCACTAAACATCCCACATGTATATCACACAAGTCACAATATCAAATTTTTCATTCAAATCCATTTAGAAATCATACTCACACAAAAATAGCCCCCACCATTTTCAGAACACTTTAACACTTCTATAAATCCTTTAAATAGTTTTATAAAACCATTCCAAGTTATTCTAATTCAAATAACATCCCACACAAAATTCCCTTTTCACCTTCAAATTCATTTTATCATCAAAATCACACAAAACATCCCACAGACATGTTTCGCACCCACATCACAATTTAATAAAAACACATCCACAATTTATAAAACAATATAAAAATGTTTGACATCTTAAATCACCTCTTTACCTTATTAAAATCCATTTTAGGAGAGCACACTCACCAAAACAGTACATATACATCCTTTTCCAACATTTTTAACCCAATAAAATTTTTAAATTTTCATAAAACAATCCCAAGGGGTATAACTAAGTTTTCCTCAGAAAACCCATTTCAAAACCCCCTTTCAAGCCCAAAATCCCACCAATACCACTGAAAAAAGAATTGGGAGCCCTTTAAACCATTATTAAAATAGTATCAAGTACTATAAAATTACCTCAAATAATAAAAAATGAAAAAAATGAAAAAAAACACATATTTATAAAACACTTTCAAGGGGTAAATATGGTTTTAAAAATAACACTCATTAAAAACCCCCTTTTGAGGCCCACATGACAATAAAACATTCCAAATAAGAATTTTCAGTCCTTTTATACAATTAATAAATCCCTTTGACATTTTTTAAAAATACCACAAGAGATATCACTTGAGTTACATTTGAATAATGAAAACTTCAAACAAAAATTTAACTTTAATATAAATTCTTTACTATTACTACCAAAAATGGTTTTTGAAATATAAAATATAGATTAAGAATATTTTAAATTAATATAGCATGAAATATTAGTCATAAATAATTTCTTACACATGGAATCACTTTCCAAAACTGTTGAAACCCTCATATATTAGTGCAAAACATCAACAACACCACCACTGCCCCACAAGGAAGTGAAAAGAAACCTAAAACCTCAATATTAGACCTAGAAGCCCAATGAAAATCCATAAGTACGAATCCCTAGTTGCAGAAAAATTGGAAATTTGTTAAAGTGTGGAAGAAGCACTAAGGGTAAGGATGAAATCAAAGAGAGAAAGACTTAATTGGTTTATTTTGATGTTTCCCCCATCAAATTTCCCTTCAAGATTGAGTTCCAAGAGAGAGAGAGATCTTAGAGGATTTCCATGGAGGTAGGGAACTAAATGGATAATAGAGAGGCTGATTTTGTTTATTTCTAGAACTGAAAAAATGGTCAGAAAACTCAAAATATTAATGTGTTGTACACCCGGCATGGTTTGGTTGCACGGTTTAGTAATTAGTACGGCCAAACCGTGTGGCATATTCTAGCCACCCAAAAAGCGTCCATTATCCACCAATTAAATGGGGGTTTAAGGGGGAAACCAAAGGGGATATATAGTCCAAGTATTGGGGAGAGATGTTCAAAAAATAATCCATCCTTTTCTCCCCAAAACTCATCCTATTAAAGGGTACAAAATGCCTCAACAACTTACCCAAAAAGTGGTTCAACTAGGAGTTTCACTAATCCAACTCCATTACACCACAACCTCACACCATTTATTTGAGAAAATAGCATTCCCATTACCACAAAAGGCCCAAAATACTATGTTCATAGATCAATAACACAAGTGGCACCAAAATTTCAATTCTTGAATACCTGAAAACCAAGAGAAACTGAATAACAAAGGGTGGATTTGAAACAAAGAAAGGAATCGAAAATCTGGGTGTGAATATTCTCCCAAACGTAAATCTTTGAACCCCCATAAATCCACAAAATGCCGAAATAAAAAACCAAACCCAACTGATAGACCCAGATGTACTCCTTTTCCATGCTTTGCCCCCAAAATCCAAAACATCTCCAGTGATCAATTAAGGATGGAATACTCTAACAAACCAAAACATACATCACATTCCTGAAATGATTAAGCACTTTCAGACATTACCCCAAAAGAAATATCCTCAAACACTATGTGAAAAAGACTCCAAAAATTTTCCCTAATGAACAACGATAATGAATAAGGTTACACTTAACTAGCTTTAACTAAACCATAGGGTACTCTCCACCCCAAATTTTACCCAAGGAAGATGTTGCTAGCTAGATAGCTCCAAAAGAGACTTCCTAACACCAATATAGGAAAAAGGAAAAATATGATTTAACAGTATGGGGAGAACAAATGGGCTCTCAACCATAAGAGACAACTTCAATTTTATTCCTGATATAGAATCAGGACACTAATAGGGGGAGGTGCGAACGGACTCCCCAGTACAAGGGATTCAATTCCACTAGACATTTTCAAAATAACATATATGAGACTAATAGTAGGTATCCCCATCATATGAACCAATCATCTTAACATAATATCATGTGCTAACACAGAAGGACCCCAAAATTTAATGAGTTGGAAGGGTTGCACGGTTAGTCCACATAGTTTGGGAAACCGTGTGTTAAATGTGGGGATCATTCTCTCTGCATGGATTCCTAGCACACAGTCAATATTAATCGTGCAAAAAAATTGTGCTCAACCTATATAGCCAAAATATCATCCATACACCTAAAACTCAATAGATTCCAAAGGGGAAAAGAATCACACTAGGCGATAACATGGACATGAGGTCCTCCAACCTCTTTCCATCGAACTGGAACAGAAAAGAAAGATGACGACGCCATAGGTTCAAACTATTCCCATATTTCATGCTGAGGATAGGAATTTCTACAAGGGTTCAAAGGACCCTGGGATTTCCCCTGTCTACACACTAGCTTCACTCAAGGACCAATGGTTGGAGATTAAATTATTGA
The DNA here is from genome assembly GCA_963277665.1 of Viscum album. Taxonomy (NCBI): domain Eukaryota; kingdom Viridiplantae; phylum Streptophyta; class Magnoliopsida; order Santalales; family Viscaceae; genus Viscum; species Viscum album. The sequence continues at coordinate 839,232,477 of OY728147.1, read as the reverse complement.
AGAAACTTCGGCCTCGTAGTTGGGCTTTGGAAACCCTTTGAACGAAACATCTCCATTTAGTTCCTTGAAAACTATAACCTGATCTCAGATGGGTTCACCAAAATATAACACATTCCAAACTCACATTACCCTAACTGGAAATTTCACTAAAACTAGGGCTTAGTATATGAACAGACATCACACCTTGTTTCTTTGTGTGATAAATAATATAACAAAAGGACACATATGTTCACCTTCCTCTAAAAAAAAGTATTTTGAAGTTTGTACAAGGGTTAAATACACCCAACATAATAGAGACTCATAGAGGATTGCACGACCTTCACTTTTATAGTCAAATGAGCACACGATATCACAAGGCATCACTGAACATGACCATTGTGAATGATAGAAACAATACATTAAAACAGACCTTATGCCAAGTCCTCAGACAACACACAATTCAAGAAAGTGGCCATAATATCTGCTCATCACCATATATACAAAACTAGTGGTTTAAATAAAATTCTTAATTTGAAGAGACTAAGAAGGATCCAAAGGCCCTCTTAGACACCATCCACACTGACAACCCCATACACCTTTCACTTTCAATGAATCGGGTAACTTAAGAATCTAAGGTCTCTTTCAACCTTCAAAGAGCACTCTACCACTACAATAGGATCCACAAAACCATGAATGGGAATGGTGTAAACTCAATCTCTTATAATCAAAAAAATATTATTTATATTGATTAACTGGAGGATTTTCTAACAGTGAAACAATATCCATTGCACTTCATTTGGGAACTAACCCTTAATGGGGGTATACGTTATCCAACAAGAGAACCCAAGGAATCAACCCTGCTGGCCCATTGGTCAAAATGTTCCACAAACCATAACTGAAAACATGAGTGGAACCACTGTAAAGGCATCCCAAACCATTCTCAGAAGAGACCACCAACTAGCCCTTAAAACCCATCTTACCGACCAAACACAAACTAAAAACACCATTCAATCCGGTGGGGTTATTGTCTCAAAACATCCCACAACAACAACATTTCCAAAAACTCATAAGAGACATTGTCCCAAACCAGTCATCAAGACATAATTTTTTTTCTTTAAAATATTTTTATTGAGAACAAATAGTTAAGCAGTTAGTGTATCCACCAATGGTACCCCACGAGCCTCACACATGCATTTTTCCATGCCTCACCAAACAAACTTCTCATATCCATCCTGAGACTCATCCATTCATGCCACTAACCATCCATCATACCATATAACTTTCATTCATCTAGTGTCTCATTTGAATACCAATTATTAAAATAAAAATTCATTCCACATTTCAAAACCAAAATATCCAGCCAACACATCCTTTTTTCTTATACCTGCTAACCACAAAATCAAACCCAATTTACAGATTAAAAAACATTTCATAAAGACACAATACATCAAATGTAAACTCACTTTAATTTCATTGAAATAAATTTTGAAACATTTCAACCCCTTTAAAAACATTTCAGTAGTATATAGAACAATATTAGAAACACTTATTCAAAATCAACATTAACACGATTTCATGCTTTCTAAAGAGGTATAAACACTCCATTTTCCATTTCAAAATAATCCTGAAAATTTATCCCCACCATATAATGAATCAAACCATTCCCTCTTTATTATAAAATAATTTCAAAAAAACATTAATCTTCTTTAAAGCATTTCATTTTTTCTTTAAAACTGGTCTTTAACAATTTTAGAACTAAAGGACACAAGACAATGCTAGAGGAAACTAGTTTCAGTGGGCGACATGGAAATATGGTTGGAGGCCATACACAAATCACTTCACTATCATAGAGAGTGTTCAAGGGAAATATTCTCGGATCCACTTGTCTTTCCCAGCCCTACAAGATCACTAACACCATTAACCCAACTCTCTATCCATTTCATGTAATCGTCATCAAACTATGAAAACCAAATGACATAGACTTCCCACTGAGTCCCGGATCCCATCATGTGGTGTGCTAGTCTGACACACTACCAATAACTAGAAATTCATGTCCTAATAATCCGCACTCCGATCTATCCTGAATGTTCCCCAAATAAAATGGACAACAGAGTTATCCTGAACCTCCTATGATACCATTTTATCATGAACCAAATCTGGTTTCCAACAAAACTGGCACCCAACCTAGCCCGCGGCAAGGCCTAATGGGAGTTTTTGATCCTCATGGGTTGGAACAAGTGCCATGGTATCATAAAATGTTGTTTGGGAATGATTTATCCCAGTATATAAACATAAATCAACAAATAAAAACCAACAATCCAAATCAGGATTTTTCAAACAAAACAATTTTTAGCAAAAAATTCAAAACTGAATTACATAGATTAAAACAACTCTCAAAGAATATAACAAAGGTACATAACCATAAATGACATCTCATTAACCTCCTCATGGAATGGGACACCACCCTCAAGCCATCTCCACAACACGACATCTTGAAGGGCCACTAAAAACCCAAACCACTAGTGTAAAATGATTACCCAAACCTATGACAGAAATAACCAAGTCTACACACACCGAAAGGTGTAAGTAGAATGTGAGCCAAATTTCAGTAGGATGAAACCACTAAAAGATATCAGGTGTTAGACATTCAAAGATGAAAATCTTTCTTGTTTTATACACAAGAAATGAAAGTTACAATTTCTAAAAGATGAAACTTTAAATGAAAACATTTTTCTAGTGGGCTACATTAAATAATCAACACATTTAAATAAAATTCAATATCTACTGAATTTTCCATCCCAACATACCATATTCCATTGGTAAACATAAATCATCCAATGAGCACAAGGAACATGAATATAAACCCTATGAACTAGCTCATTGTGGGTGGCAGTTACCTCGTGTCATGTTTAGAGTAACCATCACAATATCCATTCTCTTGCACATGAGCCACTAGATGGGAGAATTCCCATGATCTAGATGTCCCCCATAATCTTCGTTGTTATTGTTTAGTTATTGTTTTCATTGATAATCTTTCTATGTGAAACTGAGGCCAAACCCCATGGGATCACTAGCATACTAGTACACGTCCACACTCCATGATACCTGGGTTTCACTCTTGTGCTCAAACAAGTTCAACATGCCATTAAATATAATTGGCACATGAAAATACCTCTTCCACATAACAAATTCACCAAAAAACCCTCATGTGTATCACACAAGTCAGAAAATCCCATTTTTTCATTCAAATCAATTTTAAAATCATAATAACACCAAAATAACCCACAACATTTTTCACATATCTTTAATACTTAAACTAATCCATTAAATAGTATTATAAAACCATTCCAAGATATTCCAATTAAAATAATATCCCACAAAAATTTCAAATAATTCCTTTTTAACCTTCTAATTCAATTTATCATCAAACTCACATGAAATAACCCACAATCATGTTTCACACCCACATCACAATTCAACAAAAACTCTTCGGAAACTTATAAAACATTCTAAAAAGGATTGACATCATAAATAACTTCTTTACCTTTAGAAAATACATTTCAGGTGATTTCACACACCAAAACAGTACATATACATCCTTTTCCGACATTGTTTAACCCAATAAATCATTTACCAATTTCACAAAACAATCCCAAGGGGTATAACAATGTTTTGCACAGAAAACACATTTCAAACCCCACATTAAAGGAAAAATTACAACCAATACCACTCAAAAACATAATTGGAATCCATTTAAAAATTAACTAAACCACTCTAAAGTGATATTAAATTACCTCAAATAATACTGCAAAATATACAAATGGAAAACAAACTTTTTCATAATGCACTTTAATGGAGTAAAACAAGGTTTTATACATAACAAAAATTCAAAACTCCCTTTTATGGCCCCCTTGACAATATAAAATTGACAAACCATAATTTTCATTCCCTTCCAATAATTAATAAATCCCTTTCAAATTTTATAAAAAAACCACAAGAGATATCACAAGAGTTACATTTGAAAAATACACACTTCCAACAAAAATGTATCTATAATATTAAATGATTTACTAGTTCTTGGAAAAATGGTTTTTTCACCACAAAAAATAGATTAGGAACATGATAAATTAATAAACAACGCAATATAACTCATCAATAATTTCTTACACATGGAATCACCTACCGAAACGGTTGAAAACCTCAAATCATGGTGTGAAAAATCTACCGCATAACTACTGCAATATAAGGAAGTGAAAAGTAACCTAAAACCTCAATATTAGACCAAGAAAACCAAAGAAAAAACCTAGGTACAATGCCCTAGTTTTTATACACGAGTAACTTCCTGTATGGGTGAAAGAAACCCTAAGTAGAAGGAAGAAATTATGGAGACAAATACTTACTGGTATGATTTTGATTTTTACCCCATCAAATCTCCCTTCAAGATTGAGTTCCATGGGAGGTTTAGAGAGCATGGTGGATTTCCATGGAGGAAGGGCACAAAACAGAGAAGAGATAGGTGGATGTTGTATATTTATGGATGGGTAAAAGGTTTAAAATACTCAAAATTTTAATGAGCTAGCCACACGACACAGTTTTGATAGACAATTTAGTAAACTATGTGGCCAAACTGTGCAGCCTGTTCTGGCCACCCAAAAAACCTCAATTATCCTCCAATTTCAAAAGATTATAAGGTGGAAACCAAGGGGGAAAATATTCCAAGGATAGGGAGAAAATTTTCCGAAATAAGGAATCCATTTCACTACAAAACTCATCCAACTCAAGGGTATGATCAAACTCAATAACATACCCATCAAGTGGTGCCAGTAATAGTGTAACTAATCCAAATCGAAAAATCCACAACCTCACACCATCACATTGAAAATAGAGGTGAAAAATTACCATCCAAGACCAGAAAGACTATGTTCATAGATCAATAACACAATAGGTAGGAAAATTTCAATCATGGATCACCTGAAAACCAAGAGAGAGTAAAGAAACAAGATCATATTTGATACGAAGCATTGAATCAAAAATCCAGGTGTGACAATAAACATTATACTGAGCATATCGCATGAAATACCCATCCTCATGGCATGAGTAAAGAGGAATAAAAGTATGAGGGGATCTCACATGCTCAGTAAGGGTAAACATGGGAGATAACAATCAAATAAAATAAGTGACATAAAATTGGGATAATGTGTATGAGAACAAAATAAGAATTTATTAACGTATATAAGAGAAACATACTTATAAAATCATAGATCATAAAATATTCATGGAATAAACATTTGACAAAACATGAAGAATGAATAACAAGTGAGTCGAAACATGACCCAAAAATCATGTATCTTATGAAAAATAACAAATTAGGTGTATGGTGTAACATCAGAATATATATGATAGAAATGATGCATATCATATAAATAAGTCTTACTAAATAATTTTGTTCCAACCATAGGTAAAGGAAATAATCACCATTATGAGTCACAAACGATAACCCGCACTTGAATATAACTAATTATTTCCTCCACATACATGTATTATGATATATAATATTTTAACCAATGAATTGGAAGGATATATAGGATCCCAAAAATCATTCAATAATAACTAAAAAATCCACTTGAAAATAATTCACTTGTAACATCATAAGTAACACATAGATCAAAAATGGGTTTCAAAAACCATTTAAATTAAAATAATTCACTTTTCATTTCATAAATTTGCAATGTAAAGAAAATTTGTTTCATAACTCATCCAAATGGGTTAAAATAACATCATGAATTAAATTGATTTACATAAAAAAAATATATCACCCAAAATTGATCACTTACTAAGTGAAAAATAGAGTGTGAAGAAAGAAACAAAACACTATTGTTAATATCGTGTAAAATGAAAACCAAATCAGTAAAATTTCATTTTCGAAAACCATTTTTTTATCATCGTTGTAAAATACATAGTTAAAAAAACTAATCAAAAAGTAAATTTTTTATAAATTAAAAATAAGACATCATAAAACACTATTTTTAAAATAGACCCCATGAATTGATACTAAATAAATATTAATCTGATTCAATAAATATATAGTGGGAAAAAAACTATGATAACAAATGATTTTTTATGTTTTTAAATTATCATTCATGAATCCTAAATAATTAAAAAAATAACAAACGTTCCACATGAAAAGAGTTTAATATAAATATAAAGTTGAAAAAGTCATATTTATCATTAAAAATAAAAAAATTATTACATTTTTAGAAATTAAAACATGTATATGGAAGAAAAAGAATCATAAAAATGATGTAAATAATTCTCATCAAAATAAAATTTTATGAATGAAAGGATTTATCAATGGAAATAAATATATGTGAAACATTTTTCTCCATAATAAAATGTGGGAATACACCATATCATAATAATATTCTATAATATACCAATCTTAAAAGATCTTAGTAAATGGGGAATACATATAACCCATGAAAAATATTTGAATAATGAAAACCCCTTACCTTTATTCCTTTCTTGGTTGAATGTGCTCTATCCTCCATTATAAAAAAACAAATATCTTAATCATTTATTTCATAATTTTACTCTTATCTATAACGTTTTATAATAATTATTTATTATTATTTATTACATAAATATTAATTATTTATACCTTATTTTCCTCATCAAATGTTATATCTTTTTATTGTTTTTTTGTACTAACATTGTAATGTTATTTTTATTCATGTTTATATATTAAATTTCCATATTTATTAGATCATAAAAGGTACTATATTATATATTTTATCATTATTTCTTGTTTTTTTAAAATCATCTCATAATTATTTTAGTTATGATTCATGATGAAAAGTTCGGTGATGGGATTGTTTCAGTAATTTTAATGAATGAGGGTATGGTATCTTAATTATGGTTTAGATATTACTAAAACAATTCTATGACCAAAATTAAATCTTTATTTTATTATAATGGTAATATATAAACACTAATTAGGTTTCTTAATTTATCCGTTATAGAAAACACTATGTGAAAATGAAATATCATACTTTTGTGGAGGCGGTAGTCCGTATGTACTCTTGACTAAATAATTCATTTACATATAAAATAAAAGATGTATTAATTTGATTATATTTTCTAAATATAAATAATTTCTTAATTATTGGGAGAATTTCATCAAGGAAACAATGAATTATTTTTGGGTTGATTGTGTTTGTTGAAAGAGAGGGTTTCCATGGTCATTTATCTTGTTCCAGATATATTATTGATAATCTATGGAGACAAAGAACCATGAAAAAAGAATGGATAATATGGAGGTAGTATATAAGGAATGTATACAATTTGGCCTCATTAGCCAATGATTGCCAAATTTTTGGGTCTGAAAATTAGAAAATGGATAAAAGTTTTTTTTGGAAAATGGGAGTTGCGTGTCAGTGTAAATTATCAATGCAATATTGTAATCCAAGCATGTTTCAAAATTATAACATCAAAATATAGCCATGGAAATAAGCTCAATCAATTTTGGGGGAATTTCATAAGGTGAGCTGCGTGATAGAGGCTTGGGTGAATGGACTAGATCATTTTGGTGAAAGTTGTACACTATGAACTAAATGTCATAAAAATGTCTATAAATAGGTGGATACCCTTCCAAATTCTAGATAATCTCAACGCTTCTTGAAAATTTGATCTCTTTCCATGCAAGTGGTGAAGGTGCACAAGTAGTGAGTTATTCCAATGTTGTGTGCCAGATGGTAGATTCACTACAATAGTGAGTTAGGTGTAAAATTGTTTGTGTCACACAAGCTGTGAGTATAATAAGATTATTTTAGGTAGGTTTTGAGTATCAAAAAAGTTGGTTTTTCTATGACAAATGAATCACTTGTGCACTATGAGTAATGTCGCAAGGAAGTCAACCTAGAGTTGTGTGAAAGTTTTATGATTCTAGTATATCTATGGTATAGTGGTACTCATTAGTGGATGAAATTGGGACATCAATAGAGATTCTACATGCACTGGAGGATACATTCATTATAGATAAAGAATGGACCTACTGGTCCATAAAATATGTGTGGATCCCTTCCAATTTCAGTGAGAAAAGGAAGAGGAATATGGAGATTCATTCCATCGATAATGAGACATAGAAAGATACATAGGGAGTGATCCTTAATAATACATGGATAAAATCTGTTAAAGGCAGTGGTCATGGGTATAGATGTGATCTTTCTCGAACATCATTATTGGAAATGATACTTAGTGAATTTGGTATAATTGGAACATTATCATTGTATGCTCCGTGGATGTATCCAAGTGAGGGTGAACCAAGTAAAAATCTTTATATCCTTGTGTTTTTGTTATTTATTTACATTCTGTTCATTATCAACAGATAAAATTTGAAAGTACATGATCATAATTAATATTAAATTTCTTAATAAGTGACCCTTGTCATAAAAAGGTCAATATCCAGTGGGACATGATGAAATTTTAAAAATATTAAACATACACTGATTCACATCCCCCCCCCACTCTCAAGGTATCTAGGCCCCTTTTGACCTAACAATTGGTATCATAGGGTAGTTTTATTTTGAAATATATGTTTTATTGGAATTGGTTTAGTCGATTATTTAAGATAATGATTCAGTCTACTCTTATCATGGTGTGTCATGGTATAGGGAATAACATTAAAGAATAAGAAGAATTCTTGTGAAATTACTTTGTAAAGAAGTGTCTATAGAAAGGTCATGATTCTGTTGAAGGAAACAAATAGTGTACTGAAAAAATTATTTCCGTGAATTAGACTGTGAAAGTATTTACTCCCTCAATTATGTTTCTAGAATGAGTAGAGAACCTTATATTCCATCTGATACTAGAACAACCAAGGAAGAAGAAATTTAAATAAGACCAAAAGTATAAGGTATATACATAAAAAATTAATTGGATTAGAAAGTTGATGATGAAATTAAATCTAAGTATTTCGGAATCCATGTTCTAGAAATTGATGTCAATAAGCTCATAGGGTTAAATAAATGTCTAATTGTTGAGGATATGGATTTGAGGAAAATTAATGATTCCCAAGATTATGAACTACAACAGATGTCTACAAAAATAGAAAAACTAAAAGATTTTGAAAAGGGAATCAATCTGAACTCAAAAGAAATTCATAATCTGAAAGCCAGAAATGATAATATTACAACACAATAATTTGGACTAGTTCAGGAAAACAGAAGGCTACAATAAGATAATAAATGTTCTTATTATTCTATTTCCCAGTTGAATTCCATGTTAAAGGATAAATTTGACATGATGGATAATCTCACCCATAAATTGGATGATGAGATGAGTAGTGGGAATAATTTGAGGAGGGAATATAATTCTTAACATGAATCAAGGTGTATGAAGATCAATAAATTGGGAGAAGATTTAGTGTTATTGAAGATTGAAGTGGATAAATCTAAGGAAAAAGGAAATCTTAAATTGTAGTACACTTTTTATGTACTATTTTTTATCTTATGGAAGGTGATGATGAAATAAAAAGAAAATACGATACATTAGTAGAGAAGATAGAATTTATTGTATCATCCAAAAGTCCATCAGGTTTGGGAAAAACAGGTATTGGATATGATGAATCATCTCCCATGCATGAGAGGAGAAGGTTCTTGAATAGTTTCATAAGGGGAAAACATCCTGTATGTGCTAAAGAAAGACCTAAAAATAATTTTACAGGAAGTAATGATGTCATGTACTATTTTTGTGGATGAATGGGCATACATATTGTTTTTGGTCATTGGATTTGGAATATATTTCGTGTTTTGAAGGAATAAATATTTCTAAATCTTATAATAAGACGAATATTCATGAAAAGTCTAAAAGGAACACCTCTTAGAAGAAATAATCCACCAGATGCTATTATTGGGTAAGACAATGACATAATATACATATGTGTCAAGAAGCCAAGTAGCTCAATGATAGAGTAAAAACTCAAGATGAATCAACGTCTCAACAAAAAAATGATTACAAGTGTTTTGTTGTCAATGAGATATGTTTTATATCTTCTAATAATTGTAATTTGGAATAATATGGCAGTTAAGAGAAAGCAGGGAGAGAAAATGAAATTGAATGGAGATCTCCAACCCTAGGGGTGTATAACGAGAAAAAGTATACTGAAAAAAATGAACGGATAAAAAAATGTTAAAAGTCGTAGAGATAATACAATGAAAAAAATGAAATATATGTTGATCACCTCCACTAATACACTCTCAATAACTCTATGGGATTGAATATGAATGAATTAGAAGAAAAAGGGAGGAGCTACTTGAGTTGTGAGTAAGATGAATTTACATTTAGTGAAGAACCCACCATCAACAAGAAACAGTGTGGAGACTCGAATAAATGATAATAGAAGAATTAATAAATATTATCTTTTTAATCTCACATACTTCCCAAGGAGAGAATTGGAAAGATCCCTCTAATGTAAGTATAATCAAGATAAGATGGCTAGATGAGATATTCTCGCATAGATAAAGAATCATAAAAAATGGATGTTTGGTGAAAAATAATTGTTGTAAATTGTTAATACCTAGTTTAGACCCTTAATTGTAAAAAATTCCAAGTCTATAGAATCTAATTATCATAATAAGACTACAAATATAAGAAAATAATGTCTACTTATATGGTTGGAATAGTGTAAGTTAGCTAGACAGTTGGAACAATCACAAAAATAATATAGTGATTTTCATGAATGTATCAAAGGGTTGATCCATTGTGATCGACCATAATCCTATTCTTATGGGTTTTAAAGAATCCCCTATACCTATGTGTATACATTCTATTAACTAAAGTTCATGTGTTTTAGGTTCATGGGGATAAACGATCCAGGGGAAGTGGCATTAAAATATGAAAATTAGTGATGTGATGTGCTTTAGAATTTCAACTAATTGAAATCATTCACAGGAGATGAAGAATTAATCTAGAATAATTCCTTGAAAAAAGTAAATGGTTTGTGTAGTCTTGAAATGTATAGAATAATTTGAGTGCAAGATAAAGTGATTGTGTTATTAACATTATATCTTGTTTCCTACACTATGTTCTAACTCAGTAGGCTTAGTGGTTTTTTTGATGTCTCATTACAAAGTGCCATGTGAGAATAAATGATTCATGAGAAGAAGAATGATTGTGGCTTTAATCATTGGACCCCAAAACATGAATGGTTTTATATTTTAGGGGTAGAATTTAATCTCGTAATTAGATGGATGTTCTCAATGGTGTATAAAAGATGAAATATCATGTTATATGACTTCATGATGACTGATTGGGGGAGACGAAGAAAAAAATCATGAATTCATCATAATTTATATTTTTCTAACAACATGGTATTAGTTGACTTTTTCTATGATATAAAGAATCAATGAGAGAATATGAAAAAAAAATTCTCATGAAGCTGCAAGATTTGTTGAAATTAATGGTTCAACTGTAGTTGAGAATGAACAGAATCAATAATAAAACATTGAATAGTTACCTTATTATAGTAAAGAGGAGGTAGTGCCAGTTCGAGAATGAAGAAAGAAGTCATTAAAGAAGGCATTGTTCCTATCATAGGAAGAGCTTATATGTTTTAATGAAGCAGTAGGAGATGAGAATTGGGTTAAAGATATGAAAGAAGAGACTGACCAAATTGATAAGATTTAGACATGGGAGATTGTTTTTAAGCCAAAAAATAAGAATTTCATCAAGTCAAAATGGGTCATTCATAACAAGATGAACAAATATGGAATAGTGATTCAAATTAAAGCATGACTAGTATGAAAAATTTACTCCTAGATAAAGGATATTGATATTGATTTAACATTTTCACCTATTACATGGCTAGAAACTATTATATTATTGTTGTCCATAGTAGTGAAAACAATGTTCCATGTTTTCAAAATGGATGTCAAGTCAACATTTCTAAATGGGGATCTGAAATAAAATGTATACAATGAGTTTCCAAATGCTTTTCTCATTCATGATTATGAGAACACTATTTTTCAGCTGAAGAATGCATTATATGGGTTGAAGAAGGAACTAAGACCTTGGTATTCATGACTATATCTATTTTTGAAGAAGCTTGGTTTCTAGTATGGCAGATTTTATTACAATATATATGTGAAAAATGATAGTAATCAAAGGATGATGGTACTAGTAACAAAAGGAATGAATCGTGCAATAATTTATCACTCTAAATATGATAAGGAGTTCTTGAGAATATATGGAATGGATAATTCCAAGGAGATGATGACTCTAGTGGCTACCCAAATGAAACTGCCAAGAGACGACGAAGGGGATATAATTAATGTTATAGAATATTGGGAAATAATTAGTAGTCTATTATACTTGATATTGACAACACCTTATACTTATATCCACATTCTAAGAATCAATGTATCAAATCAATCCAAAATTAATCCACATGATTGTAGTGAAAATAAGAATTCGGTATCACAAGGGCACAATGGATGTCAGTTTGTTGTAAAATAAACAATCTCAGTAGGAGTTATTGGGATATATAGATATAAATTGGTCCAGATCATCATATGATAGAAAATCAATATAATGTGGTGCATTTTTATCTTGGAGGATTTTATATTTTATGATTATTTAAGAAACATGATTGATTTCATTGAGAACCTCAAAAAATGAATTTATTCTGGCCACTCAAGATTTCACATAGTTATTATAGATGAAACATCATCTAGAAGATATGGGGGTTGAAGTGATGTCTCTGTAAATATTCATTGTGATAATTCAATAACTATAAACCATAAAAAATCTAGTCCATCACTCAAGGACAAAGCACATTGAAGTCAATTCTCATTTTATCAGGGAGAAAGGGAATCAAGGTCTGGTGAAGTTGGAGAATTTGCCTAAAAAAGTACAGGTTGAAGACATTATGAAAAATTACTTACCAAAATAATCATATGAGATTCATCAGATGGCTATGGGAGTTCAGTAAACTCCATGCAAATAAAATAGAGTGAATGTGGGAAACCCCCTCTCCTCGTGGTATGAATTATTTTTACCTAATGTACTAAAATGTGTTCGTTACCCTAATTCAAATGGTAATGACATGACCCCTGGGTTCATTTATGAAGTGAACATCAGGTTCTTTAACAAATGGGGAGAAATTGTGGCTATTAAATCGGTGAAAATGACTTACTCAATACACGAGGAGAAGCTGACAGGTGAAGTAGCGAGATAGGGAGAGCAGTGAGAAAAGGGGAGTATTAAATCTGGAAATGATAGGAGTGATTGAACAAAGTATATATCTCACGATATTTTTGGTTCATGATGAAAACAGAAGAATGGTTTTGGAATAGAATGATGTTATTAATTGATGTAAATATCATATTACTCTTATTTCTCATGTTGAGCTTTTTTCATGTGAGATTAGCATGTGTTGAGTATGTATTGGTCACTATATAAATTTCAAGTGGAAAATGGTGAAGAATATGGAATACATTGTAATAATGTATCAACATGTTAAGATTTTTGTTTTGAAGAGTTGTCAACAACCCCAAAGAGAGAGATTTTTGGGAAACATCCATATAGGAAACACTGAATCATTTTTTGGTTGATTGTGCTTGATGACAAAGAGGGTTTCTATGGTCAGTTTTTGGGTTCTAGAGATTTTTTTGATAATATATGTTTATATAGAACCATAAAAAAGGAATGGATGAATTGTATGTAGTATAATGTGAAACTATTCAAGGTGGCACTGTTTTCTAGTGATTGCAAAATTTTATGGTCCCAAAATTTGAGAATGGAGAAAAGTGTGTTTAGAAAAGGGTGTTGTGTGATAGTGTCATAGAGCCTTGGAAAGTTTCACTCCATGCATGTTTTAAAATAAAAATATAAAAAATTTCAAGGGAAATAAAGGAACACATGTTTCGGAGTGGTGCACAAGGTGAGTTGCAAAGGAGATAATTTGGTGAATGGACGAGCCGGTCTGGGGGAATGATGTGTTTTGGGCACTTATGGGATTGAAATTTTCTATAAATAGGTGGCTACCCCCCCCCCATTCTGGATAATCACAATAATTAGATAAAATTAGATCTATGGTCGCACAAGTGTTGAGGGTACAAAGATAGTTAGTTGTTCAAAATTTGTGTGTTATATAGTAGTTATGCGCTAATTGTAATTTGGGCATAAAAGGGTGTGTTTCATACATGTTGTGATTATAATAATATTGGGTCAAACATGTTTTTATTATCATGCAATTTTGTATTTCCATGATAAAGGTTACACTTGTGTGTCGTGCTTAAAGTAGAATGCAAGTTATCCTAGGGTTGCCCAAAAGATTGATGATGCCTGTTATATCTATTGTAAAGTGATATTCATCAATGAATAAAAATGGGAAATAAAAATAGAATATAAGTAAAATGGATGTTGCATTAATTAGAGATAATTAATAGACCTACAAGTCCATAAAATTTATGTCGATCCCTTCCAAGAGTAGTAAGAAAAGGAAGAGGAAGTTGTTGATCCTTTCCACTGGTAGTGAGCTAGAGAAAGTTACACAGGGCGTGACCCTTCGGAATGTTGTGATAAAACCGAAGAATCCTTAGCACGCTCTTTTTTAAATACAAAAGACATATAAGAAGTCTGTAAAGAGTTTAGAATATATATTGGAAGAGTTTGGGTAGATATAATTATTTGTAAGGTGTAGATAACATTGGTAGAAGCAATCCCCATTTATAAGCGAAGAAGAACGAATTTTTTAAAATACCCATTACATTTTAAATGATTTAATGAAAATATGTAAGTGTAAATGGCCTAAGAAGTATGAAATAATAATTTTCAGGATGATATAAGGTTGATTAATACTTAACTATTCATTTTGAATCAATTTTTAATAATATGTTATGTATTTTAACACAATATTTTTACATTTTTACAGTTTCACTTTTTACCTTCGTAGCTTGTTTTTAACATGGTAGAGTTTTTTACCCAAGTAAAAGATATTTTATTAAAAAATTTAAGGTAACCCATATTTCTAAATTTTTATTATATGAAACTAAATTTAATCTCTATACAATCTATTTAAATTTATAAAATATATATAATTAACATTCAAATTAAAACATTTAATATATATGAAAACTTTTTTAGAGAAAAAATGTTATTTTTTCCATTTCGTATTGATTACCAATTAATTGAGTGTAATATAATTATGTATAAGTTTAAATATTATATTATATTAATATTTTAGAGTATATTAATTTATTTTTTAGATAAAAAATACACAATATTAATAAAAAATATATATAAGAATAACAGTTTTAACATTATCATGGTAATTAAATTTAATCCTTATAATTTATTTTTATGTATAAAAATGAAATGTTAATTTTTACATAATTTTTTAGTACTAGTTAAAAACTATAAAATATATTTTATATAATACAATTTCAATTGTTAATAAAATGTAATTTTTATTTAAGCACACTTAATGTATGAAAAAAAAAATTTAGAAAAAAGATATTTTCAAGCATAGAATCACAATTGTTTTAATATAAATTTTTTAAATAGTTTTCATAATGTGTTTCATTATATTTATTACCACCAATTTAATGTCTATAACATATTTTTAATATTTAATTATTTTATTTTATTAGATAATATTGTTTTTCATTTTATTTTGGAATTTCAGGTAAGACAATATGCTAAATATAATTTTAGTAAAATTATTTACTAAAATAATAAGTTGTTATGTTCAAACCCCATAAAAATTCTCTATATAATTTTTTTATCATGAGAAAAATATGTGGTTAATTTTTTCTCATTAAATCCTCGAGTTCCAATGTAGATTTATTTAAATTCTAATTCGTCTGTATATCATTGACCCGATGAGTGGTCTTGTTTTGTAGTGATTTATCACTCCAATATAGGATCTCAAGAAATATTTTCCTCATATGAGTTATCACGTTCCAATATTATGTATTCCAATTTTAGTAAATATGAGGATTCTGCTTTTCACATCCTCAAAAGTGATATATGGAATATATCATGTACTTAAGAGAGGCTGGGAGGGAGTTTTATGAGATAATATAGTACCCTAAAATGATCAAGGATCTTCAATGAACCAATGTATTTAGGGATCATCATTACCTTCCTTCCAAGTATCGTAACTCACTTCCATGAATATATTTGGTGTAACACCTTTTCACAAACTGCAATATCATCATCTCATTGATGATTTTCTATATTACTCTTTAATATACTTTGAGTCACATTAATATATCATTGAATGGTTTGAAACAACGTTATCATTTCTTAGATAGGGTTAGGACCTTGGAAATTACCCTCTCAAACATCATCCTACTTTGATGGGGTCCTACATTTCATCCAGTAAATATCCTCATATGGTATCATCTAAATAATAGAATGGATGTTGTTGTTATATGAGAATTATACTAGTGGGATGTGTTGATCCGAATATCCTTGGATTAACATCAAACAAGATCCCATCATATCCTCAAATGTTTGAATAGTCCCCATAAAAATTACATTTATTTGAGGATGATAATAAGGGTTGAATCTCATCTCTCCATCTAATTATTATTCAAGGATTATCTAGATCCTAAAGGTAATCCTAATATCCTAATTAGAAACAGTGGTGAGTGGAACTTTTTGTAGAATTACCATTTATCTTATGTATATCATAGTGAGATATTCAAAAAAGAATATATTATTTTATTTAAATAAAATGTGCTAACTCTATAATGAGATCACCTGCATCCCAAGTAGAATTATGGCCTTTAGGGGTCTTGGGAATTATCTCAAAAAAATTATAGGTAGTGTTATCTCATTTTCATACTCGTATGGGTAATGGTTAAAAAAACCTTGGACTTGAGTTTTTCAACATTGACATATTGGAATACGTAACATCCTAGACCAGGATTCCACTGAATAGTGCCTGGATTCAATTTGGACGGATGGACTTGAGCACATCTTCCCAAATTCCATGGCTTTCGACTAGCAGTGAGGCCCTAGGGTGTTTCTGTGGGGTGACTATGGATTCTTGTTAGGGTGTAACACAGTGGTATGAAATCATTAAATCGGTATAAAAAGAATAAAATCAATTAAAAAAATATAACATCTAAATAAAATTATATAAAAAACCTAGGTGTAATATCATATATAATTATGATCATTCCTTATTTCTAAAAAATAGTTAAAAATGTATACATGAATATGTACAATACATGTATCAAAAAACATGAAAGACCAAAAAATATCCTAACTAGAATCATGAGCCTTAGATTATCCTTTTCATACCCTAATTATAATTATAAATATGAAACCTACATCATGTCACTTGTCCTAATCCATACCTACAATCATATAATACTCTCAGAAACTAAACATAGAATGAGTAGGGTGTGAGATAAAATATTAGTGGGCCACAACCAACGGTGTCTAATTCCATCTAGTCAGTGAATATATAATAAATAAATTTAGTAGGAAATAATAAAATATGTAAATTAGGTACTAAAATTAAATAACCCATATAGGATTGAGTTCCCATGGACACCCATCCACTATTTCCTGCATCAACCTTATCCGAAAATTCAATGGAAAAATAGTTAGTCTTGTATCAATTTATAAATAAGTCTCATGACCTGGCATGCATCCCATCATCCTCCATAACGATATGGGATCAAACTTTTCCTAACCGTAACATCTTATAAGGAATAAAATATTACTAAATATGAATTTGGTTCTTTTCTTTGGAAGATGCGTCATATAAATCATTTCATTAATTATCTAATTAAGAACCTGAAATCATCTTTAGCATTCCTTATTTGGAATCCAGGTTTCGCTCAACACATAACATGAACCAAGAACTTTACAAGACTATCCTAGGAATTCCTCAAAAGAATCCTCATATCACTCTAGGTGTGGTGTAAAATCATTTTCATTTGATTCTTTCTATGGTGGTCCACTAATGGATCCCAAGTATCCCTCTTGGTGGGTATAGAATCATCCCTCTAAGATTATCCTTCAAATTCTATATAAGGAGTCCAAGTTTCACTCGACACTTATCAGTCAAGCCTATGAGTTCATCCTTGGATGTCCACAAGGGAGTCCAAGTGTCACTCTTACACATGTAAGGTGGTGGACAAATGATTCCATCTATGGTGTTTATATATGAACCCATGTTAATCCCAATGAATATATTAAACATTCAATCAAACTTATTAAATTATTTCAAGGGTCATCATCATGAAAATTTCAATTAAAACTCACCTAATAAGGTGGACCAAGACATGGTATAAGATCAGAAGGCTTATTCTCTTAACTATCTAACATAATAAATTCATTATAATAAGAGACTAATGCTTAGGTATGAAAATTCATGGCTAAAGCTTGGGAACATAGTCCTTCATTCCCTATCTTTAATCAATTCAATTTGATATAACAATTCATCATTTAACATCCCATAGAATGGTGTAAATGATACAATTTAAAAGTGATCAATCCATATTACATCCATAGTGGTTCATAAAATTAAACAATGAACCCAAAGAGTGGTCCCAATTCATGTTTCATTACCTTTAATCATTTATAAATGGGTCACATTAATTACATAGATCATACATATCAGTTTTAATTAATGAATAAATTCCAATTCATGGGATTCACATAGATAATTGGTCATTCTACACTACAACATACATATAAACACCCCAAATCTATGGAAAAATCACGATACAACCTTATTTAGGTCCGTAGTTTAGTGATTTTCTAATAAGATCTCTTGATTTGACTCATATTGGGAAAAAATTAATGAATGGAAACCATGAAAATATGGCATGTTATCTTTCACCAAAATAGCATAGATAATATAAAATAAAATGGAGAATGGAACAAAAATAGTATAGTACTCATCGACACATATCCAAAGCGACGAACAACTCTTGATTCTGACTATGGTGAAGAATATCTCCCAATTCCTAGATTAGGATTTAAAAAGTATCTCCCTTGTATGTGTTGGAAATTGTAATGATAAATTGAAAAATAATTTAGCATTTATCATTAAGTAAGTGAAAAATATTAATTTCACCAATATTTAATAACCCGCAGAAGTTTATATGCATTGATGTCCAAACCGTGTGTCAACCTACATAGATCACTCTAAGGAGGGGAACTCCACGTGGTTAGTGTGAAAGGTTTGATAAACTATGCATAAACCATGCGATTCGAATCTTATAAAAATTGCAGGTACCCCACACTAGCAGGTGCCTTCATCCACATGACTTCCTCAAACAATATATCCTATAGATCCCCATTTTCCAACCATTCACGGTTAGTAATAACTGCGAAAACATCCGTACACTGTTTCCTCTGACCATGTGGCCCATCTTGGTTTCCCAAAAAGTCAAGCTCTAGGATCCAAACAATCCTCAAACACCCCCAATATTCCCAAAACATCAACGGTTATTCACATTAGTCCATAAATAAACATTTCATCAAAAAAATTATGGAAAGAAAAAAATTTTTTGCCACAAGAATAAACTAGATTCTTATAACCCCCCCTCCACCATAAAGTAATTCCCCAGAAATTCCCCTCCAAGTGTGGTGAAGTATAGTGTATGAACAACTCTAGAAATGATTCTTATACATCATCCTCTCACTCCTTAGTCTCATCTTGTACATGGTAATGCTACCATATAACCTGTACTAGAGGAATTAACCTACCACATAATTTTTTTTCTATGATACACAATATGAATAGGATTATAATAAATGGATGAATCTACATATTACCCAAGCACTGGATGAAATTAATGAGATGAGTATAAATGATAATGTTTTATCTCAAATACATGGAAAACATCACACATGGTTCAGAACCAATGTGGTAATGACAACTGAAATTATACCTTCCTAAATCTATCTAGATTCATTAATGGAATGACATATCATGGAGAAAAATTACCCTCTATCATAGTATTTATATGTCCCAACCTCGATGAGACATGTAAAAAGGAGATCCTTGATCTCAAACTCTACAGTTTGTCGACCGTGATTGGTGTAAGATTTTTTGTCGAGACTGTGCAGTATTCATCCTCTTTTGAATTAAATAAAAATTCTTTGTAGTATCATGTATGAGATGAGGTCTAAGCATAGCTTCCTCTCATACCATTAACTATCACATGGGTTATAATAATAGCCTACCATACAAATCCTCATAAGGTGAAGTCTCTATAGTACCCTAAAATATATTATTGTCGGTGAATTAAAAATGTGGTATGTACCTCTCCCATTAACCCCCAAAATCTAGGACACTTACCCACAACATATCCTTAAGCACATGTATCGTGAGTTTGGACTAGACATTGATCTAAAGGTGGTATGTTTTTCTCAGAAGCAACGATGTGCCCAATTCCCTTTGCACCCCTTTCTATAATCATGCAGTTAACCATGAATCCCTGTCTAAATTAATAGTATGACAGACATCATGAAATCCTATTATCTCAGGGATATATAACCTCACAATATCATCTATTTAAAATTTCCCCTTGATAGGTAATAAATGAGAAAAACATGGGATGTTATAAAAAACCCAAACGGCACCATTGCCTCTTAGAGGCCTTGTTTACCCAATCATTACATCCATCACAATGTCATCCCATTTGCACATGCGAATGGGAAGATACTTTAAATTATATCTGGTCACTGGTGTTCTGCCTTCACCTAATGACATGTGGAACACCTCATGATAGAACTAGCTATATATATTTTTATTCTCAGCCACTAGTCATGGAAATTTAAATATCGATACGTCTTGGTGATGCTCAGATGCACTGCCCAAGATAATGCATGAAAGTCTCAATTCAACTCCTCTCATAGGTATACAGAAACTCATATGTGAGAATGTATACAAAGAATTTCATCCTTTCCTATGGTCCAACTAGGAGGAGGGTCCTCACATTCCAAACTCTATCATATGGCCAGTTCCCCTAAACTTGATATTTTTATCATTAGCACTCTATCCAGAAGAGTATAGGTCATGACCAGATAAGAAACAAAATTTTGTACATGGATATCCTACAGCTCTAGGTGAATCTTAGAGAACAAATCCATAATAATACACTCTCTACTAGACTCATGAACTACCTATATCTAAGAAGTCATACTCAGTGTATCGGACATTGAATAGTATTTACAAGGAATATAAGTAAGCTAAAACAATATTGTAGGTACTCAACCCACCTTCACTACCTCAAATTTAGATCACTCTGTGTAAATATATATTTCATGATTTTTTTGGTTTGATATCACCAAAATGTACTATAATAACTAATTTAACCAATAGTGGGAATCATGATCAATCTCATCTAATTCAAGATCGTACATTGGGTATTTCCTAGTGTGTGGACTCAATTGATGAGACTCATTCTCCATGACTCGGTCCTCCTACATCAAAAAATATCTAATCTTAGTGCCTAATGAATCATAGTAAATAGTATAACTCTTTCCTAGTTCAAGAATAATCATTATTTGTGCGGAATTGAATCTCCCTTTCAACTCATGAAATGATGAATCACATACATCTGACCATAAAAATATCACATCATTCTTAGTAAATCCCAAGAACAAAACTTCTTCCCATGATAATTCCTCTATGAAATGACATTAATATCTAGAAAATCCCCAAAAACTCTATATTTCAAGGATTTCAGAGGATACTACATGGAAACTATATCTCTCACCTTCTCTGGGTTTGACTGATATTATCATCTTATAAATAATGTGACCTAGGAAGTTAATATGATTCATATAGAAGTGGAACATTGTGATATTAGCGTATAAATGTTCCTATATTTGTGTATCCAATATGATCTCAATATATTTGGAATGGACATTTCTACAGTTAGAATAAATCATGATATCATCCATGAATACTATGAAAACAATCCAGATAAATATGTAAAAATTAGTTCATCAATGCCATGAAACCTGAGGGCATGTATGTGAGACAAAACAAAATAACCAGATACTCATATAGAAAATACATGCTATAAATGTTTGTGCATGGTATTTCTAATGGTCTACATGGACATGATGAAAACATGACCTCAAATCAACATTTAAGAACACTCGTGATCCTTGAAGCTAGTTAAAGAGATCATATATCTATGGTAGAGGGTATCTGTTCTCATCTATCAGTTGGTTCATTTTCACATAATCCACACATAGCCTATGGGTAATATCCACCCTTTTCACTAGAGAACCTTATGGAAAATATTTGGTTGGATAAACCCCTTTTTCCTTAAAATCCTATATATACCTATTGAGATCATTCATCTCATTAGTATCAATGCTGTAAGGAGGAATGCATACCGGTGAATATCCTAGCACAAACTTTATATATAACTCCACCTCTCTCACTAGAGATAATCCTAAAAATTCATCCAATAAAACATCCTAGAAATGATCAACCACTAGGGAGAAATATACATGATGTATTCCTATATCCTCTAGATATAAACTAGAAATTTGGGTTATCATTCCCCCAACCCATGATTATCAAGTACATATCAGCTCACCTGGACATCCCATTCACCCTTTTGAAAAACCTATGCACCCTCTGATGATGTGAAGGCCACTCTTCAGCAAAAAAATCAAAAAAATCCTAAAATAGAACCAACCAATCAATCCTATTAATGATGTAAAAACCAATAATATCAAAGACAAAAGGTCCCCTGTGGAGTGACACCTACCTAAATCAATTGTGGATTCCAATCACTAATATGCATCCATTGTTTGAATCCAAAATGAAGTATCACGTGTTATAATTCTATCATAACATAGAACACTGAGAAAAAGAATCTTCCCAATGGGAACAAAAACAATGCTATGAGAGGAACTTATATTGAATAGAAAATATGTTGAATTAGAGTCTATTATAATAGTACCTCTCAAAGTAGAAGGTATTGGAATATAAACATTAGGGGTTGGTTTTACTATATATATCTGTCCAGATCAGAGACATTGTGATCCAACCCATATACCCTAAGAATATTTGCTCTGTTGTTGCTACTAATCGGGGATCTGACTACCATGACCATGAATAATACCATAGATATATCGTTTGGTTTTACTCATTCTCCATACCTAATAAGAATCTATAGATCTTTCTTCTAAACATAGAGTCAGTGCATACCCTCTCTCACTATCTTCCAGAGGAAATATTCTGCAAAAGTATTGTAGATATCCCATCTTGTTGCATGGTCCTATCTCAACTAGGTCTGTCATGTATTGAGGTATTTTGTATCCCAATATTCCACAATGGTGGAACCTCACCTAAATATCGGAGTATGTTCTCTAGATAATAATATTTTCATGTGAAAGCTACATATGACACTTCCTAATACTCTTTGAAGCAGTACCAGTTCAAGGTGCAGAACTGCCCTAGCTCACACCCCAATCATCCCCCAGGTTTTGATTTTTGATAAGAACCTAATTCAGTATTATAGAACTTATATTCATCCTCAATACATTAACCTACTATTGGATGTCATACATGATACCATCCTCGAATCTTCTGGCTTTAGATAACTCTTTACCTATCAGAATAGGTATGCAGTGCTGGAGTTCTGTAAAACAGGACCAAATAATTCATAACTGACAAAAAAATATTCTACAAGTGAATGAAATATTAGGTTATGTCGTACCTCTAAATCTTATGATAGAAATAATCATAAAAGGTCTCATTAAAGTCCCCCTAATCCATCTCTTTGATGAAAATCCATCTAATTAATTGCCTCCCACTATCTCTTGGGAGAATCACACAACATATAAGTTGAAATCTTTACCCCCTATCATGAGATAACTCAAGAAGCTATAAAATATATGTCGTGGTCTCTGTTAATGAATTCATAGGCTATGGTCTCCCATCCCCTGAAAACATGGGTGGATTTTGTGGCTGGAACACATGTTTCAATTTATTGATAAATAAGGAAGATTATGGTGCTCAATGAAAAGTCTACATAAAGCAGAAAAACCTTTGATGGAATTATGAATCAGCACATGTGCCTAGTAAAACTATTAGTTATTCAACTGGAAATATATGAGGATCCATTGGTATCCCACAACCCACCTCCTCTAGATAATTTTCATCACCACCCTCCTAACATATGACTAGACGGAATCGTGGTGGCATGTCTCTACAATTTCAAACACATGCCTCTGAAAATAACATCATCAAATTTCACATCTAATATCACATATATTTATATAATATACGTAAAAAACATCTTATATATGAATAATACACCTATTAATTCTCATTTATTCAAGTATGGGCATCATAACGATCAAAATAAAGTAGTCCATACTACATACTTCCCATTATGAAGGTTAGGCCAGGGTCAAGATCTTTGTTCAACAATTCATGTTTCTGTTTCATTTTTTTTTATTGTTTTCCATTATATCACAATTCATTTTAAATGGTTAAACCAAATTTCTGTCCAAATTCTGATCCATAAGAGACCATACTCATCCTGAACCATAATATGGAATCCACCAAATCCACACCATAACATGTTCCCATCTATGCGACTCTTCGTCCATTACTCAACATGCCACTATTTGTTCCTTAGAGTGTATATTGTATCCTAATCAGGAAAACACGACTTAGGTTGTGGTTGGAACTCAATGTATCGACCATGTATTTCAATTCAATTTATATATTATCTATCAAAACAATAGGTAAATCTACCACAACACCTATAAAATTATCATGAAAACAAGAAATTCATTTGATATGGAATGGCATAATAAATGGCATGTGATTCCTATAAGTGTATAAAATAGGGAATGATATGGAATACAATAATCTCATCAATTTTTGATAAAATAGACCCAAAATCATATCACTGATAACATCAAAATTCAGGTGCATCACCCAACATTGGAATCAATTCTTCTATAATAACCAAAATATAGAAAACAAAACTTTTCACTCTAGACAATTTGAATTTTTCAGGTAGGTGAGTTATCTACGCCCAGAAACATATCATTTAAAAATTCATATTCCTTCCTATACATTTCTATTGTCTCATTATAGTGATGAAAATAGGAAAAGAATGATCTGATACCACATTGTAACATATTAGACCTGACTATCCCTAAATGGTTCCCCAAGCATGGTAGGCCACATGGCTTCAAGTTTATCTCCACAAATTCTAGAGGCTTATGGATATCAATTAGGGACAATAGTGTGTATATGGTGGACTGTTATCTAAGTTTAGAGTGTAACATAGTGGTAGAAAATATACAATGTAATGACCTGAAATTTTGAATAAATTTTCTTTCTAAAATTTGTGTGATAATTTATTTTATACTCAAAAAACAATTTTATATATTAAAATGAGTATAATTAAAATAATACCATTGGGTTTCGACTGTTATATGATCATTGGTCAATATGAACATTGGAAAAAAATGATGCGATTACTGTCTATAAATACAAGTGATCTTGATTAATTAATATAGAACGAATATTTGATTTCCCCATCCAGTAGTCTCGGGCTGATCAAAGCCTATCTGACAGAAATCAGGAAGGAGGTAGCACCATTGGTCATTGGTCTAGACCAAACCCAAGCCAAACATCATTGTGTGAAGCTGGAATGGAATTGCCTTCTCGAGAAGTACAACCTGATAGAAATCACTACTCGCGAAATGTTGGCTGAGCCGCCCCAAGATTCTATCACCCTAGCACACCTTACTCTTAGGTCCAATGTAGGTGTTATAAAGGGTTATGTAACGAGACCATAATTTCCATGTGTAATCCTTTGATTTAAATAAAAATTGTGATGTCTTCTTATGGTGAAGTTTGTGAATTTTCAAATGTCTGGATAAATATAGTATGCATATTATTGATGAATTCTAGAAAAAGGATATTTTAAAATATTTATGTAAACATTAAATAATTAATAATGTGTAATTATTTTCAAAAAATAGTCTTCTACACCTGTGTTCAGTATGAAATTTAGAGTCTAATAAGATAAAAATTATTTTTGGTGAATAATAAATTATGAATAGTGATTTTATTCTTATTATTGGTAATGTGACTAAATGGATTAAGTAACTTCACATAAGAAATTATTAATATAATTTAGGTACCTTAATTAAATATGTGATTCAATAAAATAGGTAAATAACTGTTTCAAAATTCATGGGTAAGTATTAGTTTTTTCAAGTGAATATTATTTTATTTAAAAAGTAGATTAAAAATATTTAGAAAATTATTTTCATAAAATGGAGTTCATTTTTTTAAATCAAAGCATTGATATTTGGTTAACGTGAATATTTGGGATTTTTTCGAAACAGTTGAATTTTTAGTGAATAGTGTTTTTATATTAAAATTAAAATTAAAATATTTAAATAATTATTTCCATAAAATGGAGTTTATTTTTTAAATCAGAGCATTGATATTTTGTTAAGGTGAAATTTTGGGATTTTTCTGAGAAAGTTGAATTTTTGGTGAATAGTGAAAATACAGTTTTTGAGTTTCGGGTGTTTAATGACATCATTAAGGATGTCATAATTATGCAATAATTCTGGTCGACTTATGAATAGTAAGATAAGTTATGAGGTGTCCCAAGTGGCCAATAACATGGAAAATCCCACAATTTTTGCCAATACCACCGATGAGGTGTCCCTGGGAAATTAATGTTTTGTCCCCTCGCTTCTCCTATAAATACCAATACTTTCCCTCATTGATTTCATTTCAAAATCCTCCGCAATGAAGTTCTGGTCTTTTTACCTCCCAAGGTGTCCTCCCAAGGTGCCCTCAAGCCTCCCAAGGTCACAACCTTCATGCTTTCAAAGTTACTCGTCATGGTAAAGGATTCATCCACCCTCTTCTTTTAATCCATGAATTATTTTATATTGTGTCTTCTTGTTTCCATCTCTTTTTTGTTGAGTGTATGTTATTATATGTTCTCCTTACTGTCCATTTCATTTCTAATTGTTTAGAGATTCTTTCCCCTCTCATCAATTGGTTTTCTGAAATTTATGTGACGTCGTTAGGCTGCTGAATTTCTCAAAAAAGAAATCACATTTTCTCTTTTCTTTCATGTTTCCTTTTATTGTGTTATCTCCTTAAAATACCCATAACATGATCATATTCAGTACCCATACTTTATTATGAATTATTTATGAGTGGGTGACCCCTGTCCCATCTCTTTTCAATGTTTTCTAAAACCATGTAATCTAGTCGTTATGCTGTAGAAATTTCGTATCCAAATTCCTATCTCTTTCTCTCAAGAAATTCTATTGTTTATTTATATGAATACCCAGACTTATTTCAATTTCATGGTTTTCATAAATATATAAAGATGACATATTTTATTCTTTAATTGTCATACATATAACCCTCACTCCCTTTCTATGGGTTATAAATGACATAAATATTTTTATTTTTAACCTATTTTTAAACATAATGATTTTGACATGAAACCCATTTCTTTGATTTAATTTGGTTTAATAATGAAATGTTTAATTATGATCTAAGTGGATCAAATGAAATTAAAGACATATTAATGGTGCGCCCAAATAGCGCTCCAATGCATTGGGTAAATAATTAATCTCTAGAGATGACAAGTTTTACGATACCTTGGTTAATAACGTTGGTAATTTTTATGGCACCTTGGGGATGGACCATGGTGATATGTTAATAAATGTATAAAAGAAATGTTTTAGCCACATATTCAAGTTATTTTCCATGTTCTTTTCATTATTATATGCATAATCTTCCATTTCTCATGTCATTATGTTTTTATTCAAGTTCTTATTGATATCACAAGTACATTAATTCCCTTGCTTACCCTTACTGGGCTTTCTGCTCACCCTTTCCTTTGATGTCTATCTCCAGGATATGAGATGCAGTAAATGTACATAAAATGAACTTATTATGAATCATTAAAAGTGGTTTAGAAGAATGTTTTATGTTGTTTTCTTGTATTATGTTCATTATTTCCAAGACACTAGACTTTAAAGATCCTTTGTTTGTAAAATGTAATGAAATGTTATGTATTAAAAAGGCGGGATGCCATAGTTGGTATCAAATGTTAAATTACTTATTTATGGAAATTAGGATATGAAAAGTTTAGGAATAACCCTATATAAAAGAATAAATATAGGATATATTCCTGGTATTTTGGTGAGTATTGAGTATGTGGTTTATCAAGAAAATACATCCCTATCTGGATACGAGCAGGTAGAGGTGGATCTGGCACAGACGTACCTAGGGGTAAAACACGAAAACACTGCATTGAGATAGAATCAAATAGGAATTGGTACACGAAAATGGGCCTTGTTGTACTCATGGTTACCATACTCCCAGTGGATATGTTTGGTTAATCACATGCTTTTTATGAATCATTATGATGGAATTATAGAAAAAATGTAATTGTCTACGCATGAAGTTCTAAGACATCAAATCCTTTTTAGTTAAAAGATTCATAAATTAAATAAGTTTATCACGAAAGATTTATTCTTATAGAAAATGACCCCATCATATAGGAATACATTGAAGTATTCCCTGAACAGTTACCCAGAACTCCCCCAGAAAGAGAGGTAGAGTTCTCTATTAAACTCATACCTGGATGTCATCTGATGTAAATGACCCCCTATAGGATGGAAAATGTGGAGATAGAGGAATTAAAGAATCTACTCTGAGATCTTTTGGATAATTGGATTATCTAACAAAGTGTGTCTACTTGGAGAGAACCCGTTCTTTTTGTGAATAATAAAGATGGATCGATACAGCTATGCATTGATTATAGAGAACTGAATGAGATCACAGTGAAGAACAAATACTCTCTTCCAAGAATTCAAGACTTATTTGACCAAATTCATTGCATTCAATACTTCTCTAAGATTTATCTTCATTCTGGTTATCTTCAATTGAGGTTGAAGAATGATTATATTACAAAAAACTACCTTCCAATCAAGATATGGTCATTATGAGTCTGTTGTTATGCCCATCAGACTGACTAATGCACCTGCTATTCATATAGATCATGAATAAGTTGATTTTTGAAACTTAGGTTTTATCAAATGGATATCCTTTGTATAGGAAAACTATTTGGTGATTTAATGATAATGGTTATTTTGGACGATGTTTTCTCTTTTGGAGTTCTATATGCCTAATAAAAATAAAATACTAAAAGATTTAAATTGAGGAGGAATGGTTGAATTTTTTTTGTTATAATTTATTTGTTTATTATGGACATTTGGTGATTTGGTTTATTTCTGGAAAATGATGAACCCAGAATAGAGAATTTGTGAATAGGTTAATTACACAATAATATGAGACTTTAATAGTAGTCGATGTTATTTAGGGATTAATGTTAATATTTATTGGGGAAGACTATGTGACTAAATCCCTATGAGTTTTCGGTTACAATCTTAGTTTGGATATTTTTGAAGAATCTTAAGGATGATTGTGTATTGAATGGTATTTCTGGGACATTGGGTTCTTTTTGTTGAATTTTGGAGATTAATAGTCATATTTATTTTTCTAAAAGATTATCCTTTTTGGGGATTATATGATCTCATACAAACCATTTTAGTTTTTGTTGATTACTAAAGAAAAGGTTAAAATATACTAATTCTTTTATGGATTATGTGATTCACTAGAAGATGATTCTTGTGCTTTTGATGAGAGCAACTCTTTTTGAATTCTCATGTTTTGGAGAAAAGATTAGTCTTGGGGGAAACTTATTAGGGGATGAAACACTACTTAAAGGAAATTATATTTCATTATGTTTTTATTCTATGTAGTAAATGAATTCATCAAAATTATGAAAAGGAATGTAAAACAAAAACGTTGTTAGTTTATGTTTCCTACTATGTAATCAAAGACCGTTTAAAACATCATAAGTTTGTGATCTTTTTGTGATTAATTGTCTCTTAATCATGTTTTCTATCACTCTCCATCAAGACTTGACCCTTTGTTTTCTCTTCCATATCCTTGTTTTCCTACATGGAATCCTAGTATGGGTTAACTTGGGTGACCTTTGTACTTCCCATTCATTCTTTTAAAGTAATCTATTTACTGACTCTTTTTCCGATGTGGGACTTTCACCGAAACTTCCAAGTACAATTTTAAAATTGCGAGGACATAACTTCTTAAGGGGGGAAGAATGTAACGACCCGAAATTTTGCATAAATTCTACTTCCTAACATTGTGTGCTATTTTATTTTATACTCATCAAAACTATTTTATTTAATAAAATGAGTATAATTAAAATAATATTGTTGGGTTTCGACTGTTATATGACTGTTGGTCAATATGACCATTGGAAACTAAATGTTGGGATTATTGTCTATAAATACAAGTGATCTTGATTAATTAATATAGAACGAAGATTTGATTGCTCAATCCAGTAGTCTCTGGCTGATCAATGCCCATCTGAAGGAACTCGAGAAGGAGGTAGCACCTTTAGACTTTTCGCTAGACCAAACCCAAGCCGAACATCATCGTGTGGAGCTGGAACAGAATCGCCTTCACGAGAAGTTCAATCTGATAGAAATCACTACTCAGGAAATTTAGGTCGAGCTTCCCCAAGATTCTATCACCCTAGCACACCATACTCTTAGGTCCTATGCTAGTTTTATAAGGGGTTATGTAACAAGACTGTAACTACCATGTGTAATCCTTTGATTTAAATAAAAATTGTGATGTCCTCTTATGGTGAATTTTGTGAATTTTCAAATGTCCAGATAAATATAGTATGCATATTATTGAAGAATTATAGAAAAAAGATATTTTAAAATATTTATGTAAACTTTAAATAATTAATAATTTGTAATGATTTTCAAAAAATAGTCTTCTATAGTTGTGTTTAGTATTAAATTTAGAGTCTAATAATATCAACATAATTTTTGGGGAAAAGTAAATTATGAATAGTGATTTTATGCTTATGATAATGTGACCAAATGGATTATGTAACTTCACTTAAAAAAGTATTAATATAATTTAAGAACCTTGATTAAATAATGTGATTCAATAAAATAATTAAATAAAATTTTCAAAAATTATTGGTTAAGTATTAGTTTTTTGAGTGAATAGTGTTTTTATTTAAAAATTTAATTTAAAGTATTTAGAAAATTATTTTCATAAAATGGATTTAATTTTTTGAAATCAGATCATTGATATTTGGTTAAGGTGAATTTTTGGGATTTTTCTAAAATAGTTGAATTTTTAGTGAATAGTGTTTTTATTTAAAAATTAGATTAAAAATATTTAGAAAATTATTTCCATAAAATGTATTTCATTTTTTAAATCAGAGCATCAATATTTGGTTAAGGTGAAATTTTGGGATTTTTCTGAGAAAGTTGAATTTTTGGTGAATAGTGAAAATACAGTTTTTTAGTTTCGGGTATTTAATGACATCATTAAGGATTTAATAATTATGCAATAATTTTGGTAGATTTATGAATAGTAATATAAGGTATGAGGTGTCCCATGTTTCCAATACCATTGGAAAATACCATGGGCAAGCCCATGGTTTTGCCAATACCACTGATGAGGTGTCCCTTGGTAATTAATGCTTTGTCCCCCCACTTCTCTTATAAATACCAAGCATTTCACTCATTAATTTCATTTAAAAATCCTCACCAACGAATTTCTGCTCTCTTTACCTCCCAATAAGTCCTACCAAGGTTCCCTCAAGCCTCCCAAGGTCCTGACCTTCATGCATTCGAAGTTACTCTTCAAGATAATGGATTCTTCAACCCTCTTCTTTTAAGCCATGACTTCCTTTATATTGTTTATTCATGTTTCCATCTATTTTTGTTTATGGTATGTTCTTATATGTTTTCCTTATTATCCATTTCATGTATAATTGTTTATAGACCCTTTATTATCTCATCAATTTGTTTTATGAAATTTAAGTGATGTTGTTAGGCTGTCGAATTTCTCGTAAAAGAAATCACATATTCTCTTTTCATTCATGTTACCTTTTCATGTGGTATGTAAGTAAAGTACCCATACCATGTTATTATTCCATACCCATACTGTATTATGAATTATTTATGAGTGGGTGACCCCTGTCCCCTATCTTTTAAATGTTTTCTAAAACCATGTTATATAGCCGTTATGCTGCAGAAATTTTGTCTCAAAATTCTTATCTCTTTCTCTCATGAAATTATATTGTTTATTTATATGAATACCTAGACTTATTTAGTTTTAATGGGTGTTAATAAATATATGAATATGATATATTTGATTCTGTAATTGAAATACATATAACCCTCACTCCCTTTCCTTGAGTTATAAATGACACAATGGCCTTATTTTTAAGCACTTTTTAAACGTCACGATTTTGACATGAAACTCATTTCATTGATTCAATTTGGGTTATTTATAAATTTTTTGATTATGAACTATGTGGATCACATGAAATTAAATACATATTAAGGTTTTTCCCTGATAGACCTCTAATTCATTCAGAAAAGAATTAATCTCTAGAGATGACAAGTTTCACGATACCTTGGTGAATAACTTTGGTAATTTTTGTGACACCATGTGGATGGACCTTGGTGATATGTTAATGAATGTCTAAATAAAATGTTGTAGACACATATTCAAGTCATGTTCCATTTTATTTTCATTATGATATTCCTAATCTTCCGTTTCTCATGTCTTTATGTTTTTATTCATGTTTATATTGATATCACAAGTACAACGATTCCCTTGCTTACCCTTACTGGGCTTTCTGCTCACCCTTTCCTTTGATGTCTATCTCCAGGATATGAGCAGAAGTAAATGTACATATTATGAACTTATGATGAATCCATAAAAGTGGTTTAGAAGAATGTTTTTTGTAGTTTCCATGTATTATGTTCCTAATTTCCAAGACACTGGACTTTAAAGATCCTCTGTTTGTAAAATTTAATAAAAAGTTATGTATTAAAACGATGGGATGCCATATACAATCAATATCACAAGGAAATAAATCAATCAGAAGAATATGACATCCAAATAATGGTATATAAAAGTCCCAGGAGTAATCTCATATACAATGATGATCATTTGATATGTCTACAAAGTATCCAAAATGGGTATACATGCATCAGTAAAATACAAATATCAAAAAACCAAAAGACTAAAAACTATCCTAGCTAGAATAATGAGCCTTACCTCGGTCATATGATCCCCTTATCCAAAGTAGTAATCAGAAACCTGTTGCAGGATTCATTCCATTATCCATACCTGAATTTTTATAATATTCTTAGGTAAAAAATTCATCCTGAGTAGGGTGTGAGATAGTATCCATGTAGACCACTACCAATGGTGTCTAATGTTTTCCAGTCAGTAAATATATAATAATAATACTGTTCAAGATGTAATTTAACATGTAAGGGAACTAATAAAAGAACAAAATATATAATGGTCATAGTTCCCATGGACACCAATCCTTTTGTAACACCCTGAACCCAGTTACTTAGAGTCGGTGCATTATTACATAACATTGGCATGATCACAAAAGATCATGTCTCAAATGACTGATTAGTTTATTATCCTTGAAAGTAATATATAAATTCATAATTTTTAAATTAAATAATAAAATATAAAACTACAACAACATTGTTTCTATAGAAAAAACTTAAATCCCATAGACTATCCCTGCAGGTCAGTCATAATATACTTCTTCACATCCTTGGAAAAATAAAACATAGAAAGGGGTGAGCTAAGATGCTCAGTCATAACAACAATATAGTAGAAACTTTCATAAATAAGAAAAAACCTTTAATGAAATGTATAAAACTAAAACAAAATACTTTTCAATATAAACTTCATCATAATATGGAGAAAATTAATCAAAATAATTCCATTTACATACTCAAATTGATATTCTACTATTCTAATAATGACATGAAATATCAATAGCCACTTTTATAATGATGGAATGCATAATGCCAAAATTTCATAACCACATAGTCAAGGCCTTGTGCCAATACTACAACATAATATTTTTTCTAGGCCCTATGCCACAACACTAGTTTGTCTCATGATACTTATCGAAGCATCGAGGAGCTATAGCGGGCTCCACCCATCACTTACTGAGTCAAATTCATTCCTTATATGAAAAGGATTAAACATAATATAAAAATTCATATTAAAACTAGCATACAAAATATCAATACTTTATCCATAAAACATGAATTGTATAAAAATAACACATCCACGGTAAAGAATATCACAAACCTTCAATACAATATGGAAGTTTTATATCATAATAAATCAACATCAAATATGTTTAAAATCCATTAAAGGATGTTGAGATAGATGAAATCAAAACCTTCTTTAGAGAAATATCTCTTTCTATTTTGAAATCATTTAATAGTCACATAATTATAAAACAAAACATTAATATTTAAAGGTATTCTTATAATCTTTTAATGGAAGCTTCGACGTTATTATAACGGCGTAATATAGCCGTACCGGCCGTATAAGTTAAAAAAACATTCTTACCTTGATTTTGTCAAAAGGGTCATAAAGTACCTTGTTTGGAAAACGACAGACAGATTCCCTTCAAACCATTTTATAAAAATTCAAACAAGGGTATAAATTCCCTCAAACCATATTCTATTAAAAATTATAAATGTTTTGGAATACATCTTTAAGAGACCAGGATGTGGATGATAAAGCGGTCCTAGTAGATACTTACGTAAAAATAACCTCGAATAATAAAGAGATTGTGAAATTAAACCTTACCTTGTAAGTTTCCTTGGTCGAGGGTAGGTTAACCTCCGGTATAATGGTGCTATAATTGATACTATATTGTACATGAATCATACACATTAATATGATATCATATATGATCTTTTAACATTTCTTTGTTAATAATATATTAGTAGTAACATCATTTCAGGTGTAAACTAATTCACTTTCCTTTATATACTTTGTTACCTAAGTAATGTTTTTTGTGTGGATATTATGTATTTTATTCATATTGGGAATTATATTAAGTCTTTAAACATTATTTTTAATAATCAAATTAAAATTCGTGTTGAATCGATACCATGGGGAATGAATCTCATCGCGTTCGTGGGGACAGTAATCCGTACGTACGCACGAGGGTCAATATCATTCTTTTGATATTAAAATTATATACAATTGGATGGTATATAATATATAAAGAATCATTATCATGTTACAGTTATTATTTACATCAATTAAAAATCATTATTATACCAATCCAAATAATAATGTATTGAAAAACAACTACACTGCGACATGGAGACGGTAAGCCGTACGCACACACGTATGTGGAAACGTCATTCAAATGATGGATAGATTAATGAATATGACTGTACCATATTACCTATGATCCATATAATTATTCTCCTTTACCCAATATAATGAGTTCCAAGGTTTCAATAAAAAATATTCTTTGTCCCCATCATAAAAAAAATATATAATATCTCAAGAAATGAATGAATGTGTACATGCATCTCATGAATTTACATCTTAGTGCACATCAAACACTTATAACTAATATTATGTAATTATATTTGAATATATTTTTATATTATTTTTGTATTCATCCATAAAGACTAAATTTTTCATGTTTCCAATTTCCATAAGTAATTTCGGTTCAGAAAGGTGTTTGAATTATTCAAAGAATATCCCCATAGGAGTTTCAATCCAAGTGTGTAGAAATATTACCCTTTTAGGGATACAACCATTAGTTCCCATGTAGTATCTCAATAGGGATGTCATTACTAAGAAAACAACAAAGTCATTACTTTAAAAAAATTGGATGTTTTTCTATTTATAGACATACTCTAGGGTTTTATTGAATATTATGAATCAAAAAGTGCATGTAAATTATCTAAATCATATCCCCCAAGAGTTTCAAACAATTTGTGAAATTGGGCATATTTACCATGCATCGAGTTATGATTGATTTAATACTCAATGCACCCACATAAAAGATACTAACTCTTAGTGAATTTGTCTCAATTAATATATATACTTGTATTATCAAGATAAGGATGTTGTTAGGACCAAAAGGGGCCTATATACCCTGATAGGGGAGGTGAATCAGGGTATGGATATTCTTTTCTAAATTCATCATGCCCCAATGGATCTTGACCTTTTTATTATAAGGGTCACTTTGTTTGAACTAGTGTGTTTATTATGACCACTTCTTTTATTATTTATCTGATGATGATGTTTTAAATGCAATGCAGGGAAGAAAGAAAGAAGAAACAAAGATTTTTACTTAGCTCACCCTCACTGGGATACGTCCAAGGAGTATACAATGGCAATATGTTGTTATACAAAATCCACTAAATCTCACTGCCAATAATGTTTGGGATAGATCACTTCTATGACCAGGCTCACTACCTTTACAATGATTAGGGTCATCTCACATCTTTCCCAAGTGTCAGTCACTATTTATCTCTCTAGCTCACTTCTGGTAGAAAAGATAACCTTCTTCCTCTTCCTTTGCGCACTACTCTTAGAAGGGATCCACTCACAGTTTAAAGAACTGTAGGTCTCTTCATTTGTGTTAATACATGCATCCTATACTATTGATAGATGCTCTATTAAATTCTCACTTTCATCAACTGTTGAGTACCCCTTTTCCCCTGAACACTGGGCAATTCCTTTGGAAATACCTTCTCAAAACACCATACTTCACGAGGCTCCCAATTTCACGAAGCTCAAACAAGACTTCACGAAGCTCTTACCTTTTTTAGAATATCATACCTTCATAGATCTCCTACCTCATGGAGCACACTGCTTTCATGGAGCTCAGACCATTGCAAAGATCAATCCTTCGCAAAGCATAAGCCATCGCGGAGCTCAAGTCATTGCAGAGCAACTTCCTTCGTGAAACTCACTAAGCCAACTCGGAGGTCGTAACTTTCACGGAGCTAGATTTTCCATCGCGAAGCTCCTCATTCGTGAAGCACACTACCTTCAAAAACCACCATCGTGAGAAGAGAGCAAAATATTTTCTTAAAAAAACTCTCTCTACTTCTCTCGAGGGAGTTGAGGCCTATTTATTGGTGATTCCACTGACCCTTGAACCTTCTACGCGAATTCAACGCCACGTCATCTCAAATCATTAGGTTTTGGAATTTCTGTTGGATTTTTGTCAATATGGAGAAGAACCACAGTAATTTTCGGATCACGGAGCACATCATAATCATGGATCGTTCTTTCATTTACTTCGTGCCTTTTCCATGAAGTATCACTCATGAATCCCTTCACCACCACAATTCTCTTCAACGTATCTGTTCACGAAGCTTGTCGTAGTCGCAAAGAATCACTGTCAACATTCTTATGGTCTTCGTGAAATTCAATAAATGAAACCTATATTCATAAAACTCATTCCTTTTCCATATTTAAATTACATCTTCAATGTAATCCATATTTCGTGATGCTCAGCAAACTACAAATATTTTACCCCAAAAATTTGGCAAACACTGGGAAACGGCGCCGCCTTGTATATATTCTTTTGTATCACCTCTATATCTTCTGTTCCTTTGTCATGTTTCTTTGTCAACATGGATTGTTAACAACATCTATGGAACTCAAAAATTCACCATAGAAACCTGCATTGTCAACAAACACATGATACCCCAAAATGATGCAATGTTACATTGAGGGATTGTTTCCCAACAAATGTCATTTCTGTGATAACCATATAGTATTTACTGTAACAAAATTTTAGGATTTTTTATTATTTTCAAAATTACTGAAGGGTTTTCTCAAAAAAACTGGAAAGATTATGTGAATTATCCATATTATATCCCATACTAATTTAAAACCAATTTTATAGTTAGGCCTCTTTTCCATTCACCAAGTGTCAATTGAGTTAATTCCAAATATTCCACTTTTTGGGTTACTACCCATAGGTATATCTGTTCCAGATCCTGTATCAATTTGTAGTATCCAGATATGGATTTCATTCCTTGGATATATTCATAGTATTTACCGTAACAATTTTTTTGGATGTTTTTATTATTTTTATAATTAACCAAGGGTTTTCTATAATTTTTTATCACTAAGAAAGAGCATGTGAATCATCCCAAGAATATCCTAGAGTGTTTTAAACTGGGTAAGACACATTGTTGTGAATTGAGTGATATTAATTAGTTATATTATACGATACTATGTGATTACATAGTAATTATTCATAATAATATTATTAGTCATACTTAGATAAATTTTTAATCATATTAATTTGTAATCATATTAATTTTTAATCATATTAATTTTCAATCATGTTAATTTTTAAAAATCTTAATTTTTAATCATCTAAATTAATTTTTGATTAATTGATAACTATTTGTTTAATTGTTAATGAATTATTAATTAATTACTATTTAATTAATAACTGTTTATTAATTAAATATTTAATTATTTTAATTAATTTTAAATTAACTTTTATCCATATTTAATATTAGACTCATCCAATTTATTAAATATACGGTGCTATAAATGAATTTACTTATTATATAAATTTTTCAGTCTATAGTGTTAATGGAATGTCAGGGTGTCCCATTTGCGAAGAATGCACACACTCAGTTCTATTGAAACAATCCTTAAAGAATTTTTATTTAAGACATTATAAATTTCTACCATGATAACATAAATACTGATCTCGAATAACAACATTTGATGGGAATTCCGAACAACATACAACACCATCTCCACTAATTGGTGATCAACTATTTCAAAATGTAAAAATATTGTCACTATTTTTTTAAAACATTTTCAAAAAACCTTACTAAGTCAAGATATAAAAAGGGAAATATTTTAATTGAATTTCCATAATTACATGATACTTTATTGTGGTGTCAATCATACTAAAAAATGAATTTGATATTGTTATTGTCATGTTACAAAATATTCATAGGCAAAAAAAAGATGGCATCTAGGCTAGGTTGGACATGATTGAATAGGGGATAAGGAAAGATTTAGCACCAGTGAAGGTTGAAAGGTGGTATATTATTCTTCCAATAGCTTATACTCTATCCCAATAAGAAAAATTACAATCTTTCATTTTATTTAATGGTGTAAAAGATCTAGGGGTATTTATTAAATATCATCAAATAGATAAACAATTTGGATTATACAACATTTCAAGTGCTTATTTCCCACTGAAAATGGGTTGACAACAGTAGTGTAGTGAAAGTTGGTGAAATTGGATTTTTTAAGGTGAAGTTAAATGTATGAGGGTATATGTATGATCCATTCATAATGGACTCACAATCAGTGTAGGTATTTTATGTCTCATATATAGTAAACAAGAATCAGTCAATTTTCCTATCGGTGAGTAATCCAGTTGTGAGGTCAGATAAAAATTCAATTGAGTTTGACCATTTCCTTGGGAGGTCACAATCATATCATGGTGATCCCAATGTAGTAAATGTCTTGTAAATTAGATGGGGTTAAAAATAGGGGATTTGGATTCTTAATATAGTATTTAAATACCATCAACATTTAAATAAAACAAATAGATTTCAATTAGAAGGTTAATGTAGTTTTAATATAATATTATTTTACTCATTATAATATGTGTTCTATACTATATTAGAGTAATATAAATTAAATGTTTCACTACTCATGTAGAAAATGAATTATGTATAGGTTGATGTTACCAATCGCATGGAAGAACATACGGTTGATAATAAAACACTATAATTATTAGGTGTTCAATGAAACATTGATGAAAAAACAGGAACAACATACCATCACTTTGTTGAATAAAATTACCATGGAAATAAACAAGTGTATAAAATTTGTGTATGGTTAGAATCAATGTGGAAAATAAGATAACCCCTAAAAGTCAATGTCTGTTAATTATGTTGGGGTCCCAACAATATTGAATGTGCCAATTGAAATAGATTCATGGATCCATATCCATATTATGATGAAAGAAATCCTTTGGGAAGATATTAATGTAATGTTATGGTATACATTCTCTATTTTATCAATAAATTATATTATGAAACATTGATTTAATTTTCATTATCCAATGTAGAGTTCATTTATTTTAGATGGTTTCTAAATGAAATATATCTTAATAAAAATAATAAAATCCCATAGAGGCTTTCAGAAACTTCTAACCAAGCTTCATCTTAGGGATGGTAAGTGGAAAGTAAAGTCTCTCCCACTAGTTACGTATACAAAAATTACAATATAGGAAACATATAATTATTTCATTAGTCTTCATGTTGATATTTCATTTCAGGTTTATTTTAGTTGATTATATATTATGTGAAATTATATATTTTATCCAATTTTATTCTAAAAAATTTATTCAAGAAACCTTAAAGGAGTTATAAAAATAAACAACTTGCATGAAAACCAATGTACCCCTATCTCATTGAGAATATGGGGTACACTTCACTAGAGAATAAAAATAATAGGTATTTAAATTCAATAAAAATAATTTTATATGATACTATATAATATATGTTTCTCTTTTTGTATGAATATTGATGAATCAAAATATAAAACCACATCCATATCATGTCATGTGATGTGGAAGTAGACCAATGTAAATAAAGAGGTAGAATAGTTGATGAAAATAAAAATGTTGTATTAGAAACATGTGTAAGTGTGACATAATTGTAAATTATTATGATTTATAATAGTATTACATTAAAATATCTCTTTATGTTTACGCATTTTTATACATTTTAGACACAAGAATCTATAGTTAACGTACATGAAGGAACACTAGTTTCAATAGATTTGAAGTGGATGGAATAATATGGTCACATTAGAGTAAAAGTTCTTTTGGTGTCATATTGAACATATTTATAGACGAAATAACAATAAGAAGATTCATATTATATGGTGAAAGGATTTAATGTGTAAATGTATTATTTTCAATTTATTATTTTAATACTTAGTTTCGAAGACCAATATATGCTAATGTATCAAAGAGAATTAACAATGTAACAAAGATCCGCATATGAAAAATCAAATAAATCCACTATATATAAGGAAAGTCATTCCCCTCAACCGCATAACATAACCAAGGTAAACAATTTTTTCAAAACTATTTATCCTAAATCTGAGTCAAAAAAACATCTAATAAATTTATTTTAATAATATTATATAGGGTAAAGTTGTATGTGATAACTATATATCAATATCTATACACTGCCTTATTGTGAGGGGTATGGTGCATAATATACTAGGAGACATGCTATGAACCAAATAACTCCAAAAATATGACACGAGTGTGAGTATTAAAGTAGTTTAAGAGTGATGTTCGTAGATTCTTATTCCACTTTATGAACATGATTTTACAATGGTTAATTGTACTATTTTAACCTCTATAGAATGCACATCTAATGTTATAAATATAAGTGTGTCATGTACTTAAATTTTTTGGTTAAATAGAAACCCTATAACAGTTGATAAAAATGGTTTGATGTG
Organism: Viscum album; assembly: GCA_963277665.1. NCBI lineage: Eukaryota > Viridiplantae > Streptophyta > Magnoliopsida > Santalales > Viscaceae > Viscum > Viscum album. The sequence goes on along the minus strand of OY728147.1, from coordinate 839,191,022 downwards.
CAATATGGTACTATATATTGATAAAACGATGGGGAATGGTATGTTGGATCAAAAGAATCTTATAATTCAACCAATGAAACAAAATGAGTTTCTAAGAGTACCTTATCTCTAACAATTCCACTTTAGCAAATATTAACATTTCAAATTCAGTTAGAAACAACATTTGGAGATGAATATTTTTCTTTAATTATATGTGAAGAAGAAATATTTGGATCTATAATTATAAATTTAGTTGATCTTGGGAGTATAAATGATATTCTCATGTTTGAGTGGCTTGGAGTCTCAGTTGTGAATACATACTTTTGGTACATTTTCATAATTTTTCTATCTAAAGAAATTGATATACTATGTTCATTAAGGTTAATAACTATTATTATTTTCTATATGTGTTTACATTACTACTATATAAATGGAAAACATTGTGAATCATGATTTGTATTGATTATTCCTTTTATCATTTATACCGATGAATTTTTTTTGGGTTGAAAAATTTCATAAGAAAAAAATGATCTAACCATGGAATTTGAGAAGAAAATAACAGAATAAATAATATTGTTGATGCCCAAAATATAGGGGTAAAAATACGAAATCTAATCATATAAAATATATTTTTATTTTTTTCCATTACTTCATTAATTTTTGAGGTAGTACTGGATGTTGATCGCAATTAATTTAGATACCACAAATGTTTATTTTTTGGGATCCAATGCATGGATTTCCATCAAACCTAGCACACATGATGTGTATTTTGAATTTATAATGCACTAAAACCAACAATTTATACATAAACATTTAATTATATTTTTATGTTGTTATTTTTTCATGATGTTTGTCATGATAGGGGGGTCTATAAATATAGGCTAAATCATGGTATGAGGTTGATGAATGAACATAAGAAGCCTTAGGATATTCTCAAATGGAAATAGATTAAGGTATATATAGAAATATTTATCTATCAAAACATATTTCAAATCAATTTACTCATTTTTTTAAATTTGAACGCATTTTCTGAAGAAAGATAATAAAAATGGCTCTGGATATTACATTTGAAAATTTAATAAATATATCATATACGATCAAAATACTATCATCCCTGAATAAGTAATTTCGAAATGAAATTAATATTTTCCTAAAAATATTTCGTAAACATTTTATTAATTATATTATCTTTGTACTATGAGGAATTCCAAATATATTCTTACTCAAAAGAAGTGGTAAAATTATTTAAAGATGATTGGGTAGATTACATAGTGTTATGATATTTACTAACATAATATTTATGTGATTACATATTATATTTATTATCTAGTATGGGATTTAAACTTTGATATACACTTGAGATGCGAATAATTGTTACTTTATTTCATATATATTATTTTTTATCTATTTCTCAACGACAAGCATAACCGAGGATCTCGGTTTGTTTATAAATGAATGGAAAAAATACATGGTGTTAGAATGTATATAGACATCATGAATTAGTGTATTTTTAAAACTTATTTAGATAATTGTTTAAACATTATATATATATTTTTAGTTATGTTCATATCATTTTTATCTAATTTGTATTTTGTTAAATTTATTCATTATTTCAAAACACAAGACACGTGCTCAAAACCAAGAAAAGAAAATATTATTGTTGATATACATTAGAAAAATAATCTTTAATTCATTGTTGAAATTTATGAATTTAATGCACATCAATATGGAACATGATGTGGTCGATATTATTCAATGTTCCTATTTTCTATAAAAAATTGTTATATTAGTTTGAAAAAGGAATCACATATAAAAACCCAGTAAAAAAATCTGATATTGTTTTATAACATTTCGAAAACAATACATAATTTATTTTTGACATATATAAATCAACCACACATCAATGTGACACTCAATGTCATCGGTATGACTCAAAGTTTATGTTTTAACTATAAAGTTCTATTTCATTAAATGCACATGTCACTTGGACAAAAACTAAGTAAATTATCCCATATGGTTTTAAATTTCTTTTAAAACAATCCATAATTTGTTTTTCATGTGTGGGAATTTACTGCACACCTATACGACACATGATGTGGTATGAATGACTCAAACTATGTGTTTTCAATAAAAGAATTTGATTTTAGTATATAATTTGTGTCACATCCCCAAAACCTAGAAACTGAGATTGGAATGTTTTTAAACTATAATAAAATGATTGATAATTAATTTGTGACATGTAATATTTGAATTCACATCAATATGACACATGAGGTTGATAGAATGACTCAATGTGCATGTTTTCAATATAAAAGTGTCATTTTAGTTTAAAATGTGTTTCATGTCACCAAAAAAAGATAAAAAAATATATTTTTTTAACAAAATAGTAAAATTATCCATAAATCATTTTTTATATGTTGGAATTGATGCCATGTAAATATAACAGACGAAGTGGTCAGCATGAATAAAAGTAAATGTTTTCAATATTAATATGAAATTTTAGTTTAAAATGTATCACATAGAAGAAAATGATCATATGAGATCATATTATTTTTAAACATCAGTACAAAGATCCATAATTAATTTTTGACCTATAAAAATCAACTACACAATTTTTTTTCATCTGATGAGATCAGTATGTCTCAATATACATGTCTTTAATACAAAAGTGTCATTTTAGTTTAAAACACAAATCAAATATCCAAAACTATGAAAATTATCTTTCTGTTTTTCAAATGTTTGTAAAATGATAAATAATAAATTTTATGATGTGTAGAAATATATCTAGAAACATTTCAACATTATATGTGGTCAATATGGATCACAGTGCGTGTTTTCAATACAAAAGTGCTATTTATAGTGTAAAACACGTTTCATATCTCCAAAACTGAAAAAACAAGCTCATATTGATTTAAAACATAATGAAAATGATCTATAATTCATTTTCCATATGTATTAATTTACCGCAAAATAATATGAAACATGATGTGGTCAGTATGACTCAAAGTATATATTTTCAATATAAAAGAGTAATTTTAGTTTATAGTGCATCACATATCCAAAAAAAATGATTAGATTCTGTTCAATTATTATGACAATGATAAATAATCCATTTTTTACATGTCAGAATAGTCCACAAATCAATCCAACTCCAAATGTGGTCAATATGACTCGTAATTTATGTTTTCAAAACAATTGATTCATTTTCTGTTCAAAAAATGAATCAAATATCCAAAAATGACAAAAAGAGAATGTATTGTTTTCAAAAATTATTAAAATGATCTATTATTCATTTTTGAAAAGTATGAATCAATCACAAATCAATCCAACACCTGATGTGGTATGTTTGACTGAAAGTACATGTTTCCAATATAAAAGTAACATTTTAGTTTAGAATTTGTGTCACATCATCAAAATTAAGCAAACGAGATCATATTTTTTTCAAAATTTAGGAAAATGATCCTTAATTAATTTATCACGAGTAGTAATTGACTTTATTTCTATCAAAGACATTATATAGGTAGTACAACTCGATGCATGGGTTTTCAATATAAAATTTTCATTTTAGATTAAAGTGTATCACATAGCCAAAACCAATAAAAAGAGATTTTATTATTTTCTAACATTAGTAAAATGATTCATAATTCATATGTGTCCTATTGGGAACATATTAAGATATATATAGAAATATATAACATTCAAAAAAAATTTCAAAACAATTTACTCATTTTGGTAAATTGTTTTGAATTTTCTGAAGGAAGATAATAACAACAGTTGTTGATATTACATTTGAAAATCTTCGAAATATATCTTATACCATAAAAATACTATTTTCGCCAAATAAGTAATTTCAATATGTAATTACAATTTTGTTAAAAATATTTCTTCAACATTTCTTTATCTATATTTTCTCTGTGCAATGAGGATTTCCAAAAAATCTACAAACTCAAAAGAATAGGAAAAATTGTTTAGAGATGAGTGGCTAGATTACATAGTGTCGTATTATTTACCAACATCAAATTTTGGTGAATACCAATTATATTTGTGATATATTGTGGGATATAACTTTATATAAGCTTCTAGGATGTGAATAATTATTATTTTAATGCTTATATATTATTTTTTATCTATTTATCAAGAAGAAGTATAATGGAAGAAATCAATTTGTTTGGAAATGAATATGAAAAATACATGGTGCTAGAATGTATACAGAGATCCTGAATTAGTGTATTCCTACTACTTATTTAGTTAATATTCTCATCATTTTATCTATTTTTTTGTTCACTTCTTTGTTATTTTTATCTAATACTTATTTTGTTAAATTTATACATTAGTTAAAAACACACCTCATATTATCAAAACCAATAAAACAAATTCATATTTTTTTATAAGTTTGTAAAGTGATCTATAATTCATTGTCGACATGTAGGAATTACACGTGCATCAATATGGAACGTGATGTGGTTGATATGATTTGAAGTTACTATTTTGAATAAAAATTATAATTTTGCTGTGAAATATGTTTCACATATCCAAAACCAATAAAACATTATCATGTTTTTTTATAGAATTTGGAAAATAATCCATAATTTATTTTTGACATGTAGGAATCAACCACAGATCAATACGACACCCGATGTGGTCGGTATGACTCTAAGTACATGTTTTAAATATTAAGATAAATTTTAGTTCTTAGAACATGTCACATGGCCAAAAACAATAAAAATGGGATCATATTGTTTTTAAAAATTATTAATACAATCTATAATTCATTTTTCATGTGTGGGAATTGACCACATGACAATCTGATACATGATGTGGTTAGAATGAATCAAAATATTTATTTTCAAAAAAAAGTTTCATTTTAGTTTAAAATGTGAGTCACATCACCAAAACCAAGAAAGAGAGATTGGAATGTTTCTAAACATTGTGAAAATTATTGGTAATTAATTTTTGATAAGTAAGAATCAAATTCACATCAATATGACACACGATGTTGTCAGTATGAATTGATGTGAATGTTTTTAATATAAACGTGTCGTTTTAGTTTAAAATGTGTCTGAAGTCCCAAAAACAGAGAAATATATCTAATATTGTTTTAAAAATTTAGGAAAATAATATATAATTCATTTTTTATACGTATGAATTGATCGCATGTCAATCAAACACATGATCTGGTCTTTATGACTCAAAGTACGTGTTTTCAATATGAAGGTGTCATTTTAGTTTAACACACATCACATATAAGAAAATGATCATATGATATAATATTATTTTTAAACGTTAGTAAAACGATCAATATTTCATTTGTGACCTATATAATCGACTACACATCAATATGACATCTGATTAGATTGGTATGTCTCAATGTATGTGTTCTCAATACAAAAAGTTTCATTTCAGTTTAAAACACACATCAAATAGCCAAAAATAGGAAAATGAGATATTATTATTTTAAACATTGGTAAAATTAACAATAATTAATTTTATATTTATATGAATCGATCTCACATCAATTCGACACCTTATGTGGTTATTATGACTCAAATTTCTTATTTTCAATGGAAAAGTAATATTTTTAGTTTAAACACGTTTCACATCACCAAAACTGAGAAAAAATCTCATATTTATTTCAAACATTTGGGAAAAGATCCATAATTCATTCTCTACATGTAGTAATTGAACACACAATAATCTGACACCTTATGTGGTAAATATGACTCAAAGTATATGTTTTCAATATAAAAGAGTTTTCGTTTAAAGGGAATCACATATCTAAACTCGATCAAAAAATATAATATTGTTTTCAAAAATTATTGAAATGATACATAATACATTTTTTACATGTTAGAATATCCCACACATCAATCTGACTCACTATTTGGTCAGTATGACTCGTAGTGTGTGTTTTGAATACAGATGTATCATTTTTGTTTAAAATGAATCAAATATCCCAAAATGAGAAAAATAGAATTTATTGTTATAAAACATTAGGAAAATGATCTATTATTAATTTATGAAATGTATGAATAAATCTCACATCAATCCAACACTCGATGTGGTCTATATGACTCAAAGTGCATCTTTTCAATATAAAAGTGTCATTTTAGTATAGAATGTTTGTCACATCAACAAAACTAAGAAAGCGAGATCATATTTTTTTAAAAAAATTATTAAAATGATCCATATTTCATTTATAACATGTATTAATTTATCTTATTACAATATAGAACATTATATAGTCTATACGACTCAATGTATGTGTTTTCAACAAAAAGTGTCATTTTAGTTTAAAGTGCGTCATATAGAGAGAATTAATAAAATAGATTTTATTGTTTTAAACATTATGAAAATGATTTATAATTAATATGTGACATTTTTTAATAGAACACACTTCCATATGACACCTGATGTGGTCGGTATGACTCCAATTGCATGTTTTCAATAAAAAAAGTGTCATTTAAGTTTAAAACAAACTGTAAAAATCCAAAACTGAGAAAAAAAAGACCTGATTGGTTTCAATCCATATGAAAATGATCATTAATTCTTTTCTATGTGTATAAATTTTTCACGTGTCAATTTGTTTCCCAATGTGGTCAGTATGACCTATTGTGCATTTTTTAAATAAAAAAGTTCCATTTTAGATTAAAACATGTGTCACATTGCCAAAATAGAGAAAAATAGTGTATATTGTGTTCAATATTTAGAAAGATGATAAATAATTTATTCTTGATGTGTAGTAATTTATCGTACACCAGTCCAACACATGATGTGGTCGACATGACTGTAAGTTCATGTTTTCAATACAAAAGTGAAATTTTAGTTTAAAACATACAACAAATATTCCAAACTAATAAAACAAAATATTCTTATTTTAAAAATTTATAAAAGTGGTCCATAATTCATTTGGGACATATAATAATTAACTTCACTTCAATATGACACGTGATTTGATTTATATGACTCAAATTGTGTGCTCTCAATATAAACATGTCATTTTAGTTTAAAACACACATCATTAGTAAAAAATGAGAAAACAAGCTCAGATTGTTTTCATAATATAGGAAAATGATCCATAATTCATCTATGACATATAGATATTTATTGTACATAAATTTGAAACACGATGTGGTTGGTATGATACGAAGTGAATGTTTCCAATATATATGTTCTATTTCATTTTAAAACTTTCATCACATAGGAAAAATCAGCATAAGAAGATCAAATTGATTTATCATCATTTTATAAGATATTACTTAATTAACTTCACTATAATTTTTATCTTATAATTGTTCTATTAATTTTCAATGATATAATTCTTAACGAGGAACAAAAAATGGTGTGAAATTTTATGGATTCTTATCATAGATGAAGTGCTATTGAATTGGATGTCATTAGTAGTGAGTTTTTTATCTCCACATATGTGAGCCGATTCAAGAGAACCTACATTTGAGAAAATAATAAGTAGTGTGATGTGTAAGAATCAACACAAACTCAATTATATTTAAAATTTATTTGTCAAATTATCATATTTAATAATAATATTTAATGATATTTATTAACAATTTATTCTTACATAATCATATTTATTAATAATTTTTAATTGTAAATTAAGCATACTTATTAATCATATTTATAAATTGTTAAACATGTTTATTAATCATGTTTACTGATTTTTATTTTCTATTAATATTTATTAATTTATTTGTTATATTTATAAATAATATTTACAAATTATATTTATTTTTTAATAAATAGAATTTATTAATTTTTAATTTCCATATGTTAATTAATAAAATTTATTAAAAGACATTTTCAATGAAAAAAATTCAAATTTTTTTTGAACATTTTTGTTTTTAAAAGTTATTTTCAATGTTAAAAGGATATTTTCCTCAATAAATTTTTAATGATTTTTAATGGTATTTCCATTAATCCATGTTAAAACCCTTAAGGTTGCATATTCTCCACTAGGGATATTTTGTAATGATATCAACCTCATTATTTCTATTTAAGGATTATTATTGTTTAAAATATATTTTCATGGAACCCATTTCTTTTCCATGGGTTAATGAAGTTATAAAAGGAATTGTATGTTTTAACATATATAGGGATAAGGAATTTTCCAATCACCATAACCATCATTTGATTTTTGTTTTCTGTTATATGATTTCTTATTTGCTTTAAAGAAAATACGTCCTTATCTCATTTTGGGTGATTTATGTTTTAAAAATGAGTTTTCAAATGAAAGCGAATATCATTATCTATAATTGCTTTTCACATGGGTTTAAAAGAGTTTTTCAAGGGTTTTATTCAAGATATATTCCATTGACAGTGTTTTGATGGGATGAACACCATTATAGCTCATGGATGAGCCTTATATAGCTTATATGATGGGTGTGCCTAGATGGTATCAGATGATCCCATTAGCTCTAATACAATGGGTGCACATAGATTGTTCTCAAATGCATTGGTTAATTATAATGTTCTCTATATAATTATATTGGAAGTATGATGTATGGTTATTCTAGTTGTTAGGGTTATATATGTGTTCCATGATGATGATGTCCCAACGTACCAACATGTTTTATTTATGCTTTATTTGGGTTTTAAATGTTTACTTTGATCAAGGATTACATCACATTACTCATGATTTTTTATTCTTATAACTATTGTCCAATGATAGATCGTTATTACCTGCTTTATGATTAATGATCCATGTATTGATTGTTACCAATTGTCCTATGTTGTTCTCATTAAATTGGATTATGTCATCATACCCAAATTCTAATATTACTCTCACTGATAATATTAAATAATTAATTTTTATGTTTACCATTACTGAGAATCTGAGATTACCCTTATTAGGTTTCATATTCCCTTGGTTATGAAAGAAGGTTATTAATAAATTTGAGTATATAAATTTTTTATATGTGATGCAAATTATGGCTACTTTGGAGACTTAATATGGAATTTAAAAATATAGGTATAATGGGAGATGTTTTTGATATTCATTATGTAACACCCCAAGCTTCTACGGTACGCTTCTCTTTGAATAATGTGATAGCGTGTGTTGTACGCAACACCGAGTTCTAACACACCATAACTAATCAAACTAGCCGTTATGAATAGTAATACCTACTTTTTGAAATTATATATATTTTATATTTGAAAATGGACTTCATTTTTGGATCCGGAATATCGAATTTAGCCTAAGGTGAAATTTTGGTACATTTCGGATAACTTTCATATTTTGATGAATAATGAAAATTACTAAGTCTTAATTAAAAACAACTTTTTTAATCAAAATAATTAATAGTGATAAATTATTAATTTGAGTGGTTTTAAAGTATATTTAGAATATATTTTTACCATTTAATATAATGTTGGTCATTGGACATAATTTTACAATTAAACCGAACATAAACGAGTGTCAATCTTTTGATAGTTATTATCTCTTAAAAACACGCTTTTTGTTTTGACAGCGGGAATTAATTTTAAATTAATTTCTGCTACTTATGTGTTTTGAATTTAGGAAAATGGATTCCATATTTGGAATCAGGATGTTCAAATTGTGTAAATAGGTAAATTTTATTTTTAGACATTTTGAATAATTACTGCGGTAAATATTTTATTTACCATGGTTAAGGGTAAATCCGGTAAATAAGGGTTAAAAAATAATATTATAATAATACTAAATTACCCTAAAACGTGTCTTAACCCTATTAATTGATACATGGTCGACCATTGGAATCTTTGGGTCTATTTTGGGACCCCATGGATCCACTTGTAAGTGATAATGACACTTTATTTTAATTAAGTCAAAATGAATACAAAAATGACACAAGCATATATCTTTTAGAAACAAAATTGTTACATAGGGTTATATATATTGGATTTTAGATTATAAATATTAATTAGAAATCTAAACAGATTTCCTAAATAATGATATTTTATTTATAATTTTTAGACATTAAATAATTTATTTTATTTATGACACAATGATGATGCAGTAATTACTATAATAGTGAAAAATTAAAATAATTGATATTATAAATACCCAAAAAAATATAATATGAAACTTTTAATGCATTAAACTAATTTTCTAGGATACTATGATATATTAGGATTGCTTTAATTTACTTTTTTTGAATTAATCAATCTGTTATGAGTTTAAAAAAAAATCAACTATTGAATAGTGTCAAAATTGACAAAAAAGAGTTCTTAAAACAAATATTATATTATTAATTGATATTAAATTCCTAAAAATCTAAGGTTCGGCCAAAAGACTTATATCATGATAGGTTCATCATTAATGTACCACTTGGGGGTCGCTTGGATGTATATAGTATGTTTATTAACCATATTATATAAAAATACAAAGAGACGTTGTAAAAGTGAAACTAATTAACTTAGAGTTAATACTTAAAGATAAGGTTAATATAAGTACACAAACCTGTCTAAATTCTATTGTTTGAGTGGTTTCCGACCTATCCCCACCTTAACCTTTGAATAATATGCTTTTGTGCCATTAGAAACCGAATATGAATTTATTATAAATTAATATTTCTAGCTTTTCCAAAGGTGCCCCTCACCCCTCTTATAAAAGGGCACTCCTCCTTCTCATTTCTTCACACCTTCAAAGCCTTTTGGTTCGGCCAAACTCTGCCCAAATACTCTCCCAACATCCCTCACTACAACCTAGAGGCCTTAGTTTGATCAGAAAGCCAACCTAAGGAGCCCTTTTGATCAAATCAAAAAGAAGAACCCGAAGAAGAGGTAATGATTTCACCACCCTTCTCCATGTTCATTTCTTCTTCCACTTCTTCTTCCTTTGTTCTTACCATTATAAAATAATAACTCCAGTATCTCATATATACTGTGATGTTATTATAAATATGGTACAACCATATTCAGTATTCTATCCATCCTTTGAATAACATGTCACCATACGTGCGTACGTACGGACTACCGTCTCCACGTCGTGGTGTAATTGTTATTCAATATAATATTATTTGGATGGGTATAATAATGATGTGTAACTCATGTAAATAATAAATATAACATGTTAATGATTCTGTATATATGATATACCATCCATTTATATATTATTTTAATATCAAAAGAATGATATTGTCGCTCGTGCGTACGTACGGACTACCGTCTCCACGAACGCGATGAGATTCATTCTCCATCGTATCCATTCAAGTATAACTATCATTTGATGATTTAAAAATGATGTTTAAGGACTAGATATAATTCTGGATATGAATAAGATACACCAACCATGGCTTATGTAACAAAACATATAAAAGAAAATGAGTAAGTTAACTCCCGAAACGACGATAATTCTAAGATATTATTAACAAATCAATGTTAAAAGATCATATATGATATCATATTATTATATATGATTCATGTATAATTTAATAACAAATATTTCACCATTATACAGGAGGTTAACCAACCCCAACCAAAGGAAAAGTACAAGGTAAGGGTTATTTCACAATCTCTTCATTATTCGAGGTTGTTTATACGTAATAATCTACTGGGATTTCTTTATCATCCACATCCATGTTTCTTCGAAATGTATTTCAAAACATATTTATTATTTACAAGAATATGGGTTAAAGTCATTTATACCCTTGTTTGACTTTTTATAAGAGGTTTATAAAGGAATCTTTCCGTCGTTTTCAAAACAAGGTCATTTTTAACCTTTTCGACAGAATTAAGGTAAGAATGTTTTTTTAACTTATACGGCGGGTGCGGCTATTTTCCGCCGTTATAAAATCTTCAAAGCTTCCCTTACAAGCTTATAAGAATATTTTCAAAGAAAATGTTTTATTATTTCAAAATAAAAGGAGATATTTTTTAAAAATAATTTTGATTTCATCTATGTCAACATCCTTTGATGGATTTTAAGATTATTTGAAGTTGATTTTTTATGATACAAAACTTCTATATTGTATTGAAGGTTTTGTGATATGTTTGACTGTGGATGTGCTATATTTATACCATTAATAGTTTATGGTGAAATTATTGATATTTCGTATGCTAGTTTAATACGAATGTTTATGTTATGTTTAAACCTTTTCATATGGGAATGCATTGGACTTAATATGTGACGGGTGGAGCCCGCTATAGCTCCTCGATGCATCGGTAGGTCTTATGAGACAAACTAGTGTCTTGGCACAAGGCCTTGACAAAATATTATTTGTAGTCTTGGCACGAGGCCTTGGCTATGTGGTTATGATAGTCTGGCATTATGCATTCCAATATTATGAAAGTGGTTATTGATTTTTTCATGTGATTATTCGATTAGTAGAATATCCATGTGAATAAGTAAATGGCATTATTTCATTTTATTTATGCCATACCATGTTGAAAGTTCATATTTAAAAGGCTTTTGTTTTAGTTCTACATTGCCTTAAATGTTTATTCTTATTTATGAAAGTTTCCTCTATATTGTTATCCTTACTGGGCATTTGAGCTCACCCCCTTTCTATGTTTTATTTTTCCCAGGATGTGAAGAAGTAAGTTATGAATGACCTGCAGGGATTTTATGAGGGGTTAATAGTGTGGATTGTGGAAACATTATGTTGTTGTAGTAGTTTTTCATTTTATGATGTAATGTAAAACTTATGAATATATCTAGTGTTTCCAAGGCTACTAAACCAATCGGTCTTTCGAGATTTGATATTTCTTGTGATCATGCCAATGCTATGTAATTAATGCACCGACTCTGGGTAACTGGGGTCGGGGCGTTACAGTTGGTATCAGAGGAAGTTTAGTACAAACCTTGGAATCTAGATTTAGATAAACTCTGATTAGAGCACGTAGACCTAAGATGAACTTTGAGGATTAGTATAGAAGAACTTCTAGAATTTTGGTATTGTAGAGATTTTGTGAGTTTTCCAAGAAATACATCCCTGTCTGGATACGAGCAGGTAGAGGCGGCTCTGGCACAGATGTACCTAGGGGTAAAACCCGAAAACACCGCTTTGAGCTAGACTCGAACGGGAACTGGTGCACGACAACGGGCCTTGCTGCACTCTTGGTTACGACACTCCCGGGGGATATGCTTAGGATAACTCTCATTTTCTTTACAAATCATTTTGAAGGGATTATGAGTATATACTTCCTCAAAGAAAACATTCTTATGATTATGGATTATATCCATAAATAGTTCAATTTATGTTAAGTGTTTTATAAGTATGGGATTATGTATTTTGATTCATAAATTGATCTAGTTTATGCCATTGTTTAGAAATGGCGCCTAGTGGAAGAAATGGAAACCGTATCAATGCACGCACTCCATGTAGGGATTGCCCTCCTGCTCAAGATAATTATAGTGGGGCTGGTGATGCAACTGGTGCTGATCAGCTAATCACCATACTGGGAAAACTTACTCAGGTTATGAATAATAAACTTACCCGTATGGAGCACCCTGATCCGCAGCGTGGAGGATCAATGTTAGATCGATTCATGAGGCAATAACCACCAACGTTCAATGGGAATACAAATCCCTTAGTAGCTGAGCAATGGATATTTTCCCTAGAGAAAATATTTCAGGCTTTGGGGAGCAGTGAAAGGGAAAAAGTTATCATGGCAGTTTACCGCCTCACTGGAGATGCTGATCAATGGTGGTCATTGATTCAAAATACGAAGGAAGATGATGAAGTATCAAATATGGAATGGAGGGAGTTCAAAGATCTGTTTTTAGAAAAATACTTCCCTCGCGACCATCGAGCAGATATGGAAAGGCAATTTCTGAGTCTGAGACAAAAGGAGGATGAGAATGTCACAAAGTATGAGGCTAACTTTACAAGGTTAGTGAGGTACGCTGGTGATTATATTCGTAACCCAAGAAGTATGACTGATCGTTTCTTTGATGGGTTAAAACCATTTCTCCGTCGAGCATTAGTCTCACAATCCTTTTCATCGTACGAAGACATTGTCTCATGTGCTATCAAGACCGAAAAGGAATTCTCTAAGTCTTATGACTTTAAAGCAAAGCAAGAGAAGAAGAGACCTGCTGATCAATCTGGGAATGGAAATAAGGGGAAGAAGGGAAAGGTTGAATATCCATCTTTTGGTAAATGCGGGAAGAAACATCCTGGTACTTGCTTGAAGGGAATGGGAGTCTGTTACAAGTGTGGTGAAAAAGGCCACCAAGCTCATGATTGCAAGGGGAAGAAGGAATCTACCAACGTTCAGTGCTACAATTGCAGGGAGATGGGGAATTATGCAAATTCATGTCCTAAGCGTCAGGAGAACTTACCTCAGAAAAGGCCAAGGGATCAAGGCCAGGCTTATGCTATTACTACTGCTGAGGTAGAAGCTCCGAAAGACGTGGTGGCAGGTAATTTAATGGTTTCCTCAAGTTTAGCAAATGCATTATTTGATTCTGGATCATCGCATTGTTTCATATCTTCCCAGTTTGCTATGAAAATTAGATATTTCCAATTTGATTTAATAAGGGAGTTGTCAGTTAAAACTCCTAAGGGAAGTATCGTTGCAACAAAGTTTTGTGAATCAGTCCCCATTAGAGCACATAAATTTTCTTTATCTGCTGATTTCATCGTCATACCTATGATTGAGTTTGATATAATCCTCGGTATGGACTGGCTTTCGGACTATGATGCGAAGATTTATTGTAAGAAGAAAGAGGTTACGATTCTTGATGATAATGATAAGGAGCACCTTATTTTTAGAGCAGAATCGTCACCACCTAATTCTTATTTAGATCCACCCCCAGTAGCTCAACTTAATTCAATTATTGGGGAGGAAGAGAATGAAATAACTGTCGGTGAGGAAAGGAATGTTCAAATAGAGGATGTACCTGTTGTGAAAGAATTTGTAGATGTATTTCCGGAAGATTTACCTGGACATCCTCCAGAACGAGAAGTTGATTTTTCTATTGATTTGATTCCTGGATCAAGGCCTATATCGAAGACCCCTTATAGAATGGCCACTGTAGAGTTAGTCGAACTAAAGAAACAACTAGAGGAATTGAGTAATAAGGGATTTATTTGCCCTAGTGTTTCTCCATGGGGAGCCCCTGTTCTTTTTGTTAAAAAGAAAGATGGATCTATGAGGTTATGTATCGACTACAGGGAGATCAATGCTATAACGATAAATAACAAGTATCCCCTACCTCGTATTGATGATTTATTTGACCAACTGCATGGAGCTCAATACTTTTCAAAGATTGACCTTCGATCTGGATACCATCAGTTGTGTGTGAAGAAGGAAGACATTCCGAAAACAGCATTTCGAACCAGGTACGGGCATTACGAGTTTACTGTAATGCTGTTTGGATTGACTAATGCACCCTCTGTATTCATGGATCTAATGAATAGAGTTTTCAAGGAGTATCTCGATGAATTTGTGGTGGTATTTATTGATGATATCTTGGTATACTCCAAAACCTACGAAGATCATGAAAATCACTTGCACATTATCTTGAAGACTCTGAGGAGGCATGAATTATATGGGAAGTTTAGCAAGTGTGAATTCTGGCTTCAGGAGATTTCTTTTCTTGGCCATATTGTCTCTAAAGATGGAATCTCTGTTGATCCTTCTAAGACCAAGGAAATACAAGAATGGCTAGCACCTACGAGTATAACTGAGGTACGTAGTTTTATTGGTTTGGCAGGTTATTATCGACGTTTCGTCCAGAATTTTGCCCGATTGGCTAACCCATTAACGAAGCTCACACGTAAAGGGGTTAAATTTCTTTGGACAAAAGAGTGTGAAGAATGTTTCGAAGAACTGAAGAGAAGATTAGTCAATGCTCCTATATTGACTCTACCATCGGGGAATGATGGGTTCGTTATTTATAGTGATGCATCGAAGAAAGGACTTGGCTGTGTCCTTATGCAGAATGATAGAGTTATTTCCTATGCATCACGACAGTTGAAAATTCATGAACAAAACTATCCTACTCATGATCTCAAGTTAGCAGCAGTGATCTTTGCTTTGAAGATATGGAGGCACTACCTCTATGGTGAAAAATGTGAGATTTATACTGATCACAAGAGTTTGAAGTATATTTTCTCACAAAAAGAACTCAACAAGAGGCAAAGGAGATGGCTTGAATTACTCAAGGATTATGATTGTACGATACACTACCACCCAGGGAAGGCAAACAAGGTGGCAGATGCTTTGAGTAGAAAAGACCATGGAGTTTTGAACAATATGAGAATTGAAAGGGATCCAATTTTCATGGATCTAGTGAAGATGGACATGGGAATAACCAGGGAAGGTGAAACATCAATGCTTTTTCAAATGGTTGCCAAACCATCTTTACTAGAAAAGATTGAGAGTTCTCAGACTGATGATGAAGAATTCCAAAAGAAGATTAAAGCTGTGAATGATGGGAGATTGAGAGACTTTGTGTATGAAGATGGAATTTTGAAATTCGGGAAGAGACTTTGTGTTCCCAATATACCTGATCTAAAAAGGGAATTGCTGGATGATGCTCATAGTTCCAATTTCTCTATACACCCTGGGAGCACCAAAATGTATAGAGATTTGAAGGAACATTTTTGGTGGGACAACATGAAGAGGGAGATTGCTGATTTTGTGTCAAGATGTATGGTTTTTCAACAAGTGAAAGCTGAAAGGCAACAGCCTGGAGGAGTCATGCAACCTCTTCCCATACCGGAGTGGAAATGGGACAATGTTACGATGGACTTTGTCATGGGGCTACCAAAGACTCCTAGAAGGAATGATGCAATATGGGTTATTGTTGATCGTCTTACCAAGACAGCACATTTTCTTGCTATAAGAGAAGATCTACCCCTGGAACGTCTAGCAAGACTATATATTAATGAAGTTGTGAGACTTCATGGAGTACCCCTATCGATTGTTTCTGATCGTGATCCCCGTTTTACTTCAAGATTCTAGAAAAGTCTTCAGAAATCCCTGGATACTGAACTTCATTTGAGCACTGCTTACCACCCTCAGACAGACGGACAATCAGAACGGACTATTCAAACCTTAGAAGACATTTTGAGATCTTTCTCACTTGACTTTCAGGGTATGTGGGATAAATATTTACCTTTGGTAGAATTTTCCTATAACAATAGCTTCCATTCGAGTATTCAGATGGCACCATATGAAGCGTTATACGGAAAGAGATGCCGTACACCAACCTGTTGGGATGACATTGGTGAAAGAAAACTTATAGGCCCAGAACTGGTGGAGGAAACGGTGGAAAAGGTGAAAGTAATCCAAAATCACATCAAAGCAGCTCAAAGTAGGCAGAAGAGCTATGCCGATAATCGAAGGAAGGATTTGGAATTTCAAGTCGGTGATCATGTTTTTCTGAAGGTATCTCCGTGGAAGGGAGTCATACGTTTTGGTAAGAAAGGTAAATTGAGTCCCAGGTACATCGGACCTTTCGAAATTCTAGAACGAATTGGGGTTGTAGCTTACCGATTGGCAATGCCGCCAAGTCTCTCCAAAGTTCACGATGTGTTCCACGTATCTCTATTGAGGAAATACATGCCTGATCCGACGCATGTACTCACCTATGAGGAATTAGAACTGGAACCCGATCTGTCTTATTGCGAAGAGCCCGTCAAGATTCTTGATACGAGAGAACAAGTGCTAAGAAACCGGACGACGCGTCTGGTAAAAGTTTTGTGGAGAAACCATAAGATGAAAGAGGCAACGTGGGAACCCGAGGAACTTATGATGAAGAACCACCCGAGTCTTTTTATGCAGTAATACCCTAGAAATTGCGAGGACGCAATTATTTGAAGGAGGGGAGAATGTAACACCCCAAGCTTCTACGGTACGCTTCTCTTTGAATAATGTGATAGCGTGTGTTGTACGCAACACCGAGTTCTAACACACCATAACTAATCAAACTAGCCGTTATGAATAGTAATACCTACTTTTTGAAATTATATATATTTTATATTTGAAAATGGACTTCATTTTTGGATTCGGAATATCGAATTTATCCTAAGGTGAAATTTTGGTACATTTCGGATAACTTTCATATTTTGATGAATAGTGAAAATTACTAAGTTTTAATTAAAAATAACTTTTTTAATCAAAATAATTAATAGTGATAAATTATGAATTTGAGTGGTTTTAAAGTATATTTAGAATATATTTTTACCATTTAATATAACGTTGGTCATTGGACATAATTTTACAATTAAACCGAACTTAAACGAGTGTCAATCTTTTGATAGTTATTATCTCTTAAAAACACGCTTTTTGTTTTGACAGCGGGAATTAATTTTAAATTAATTTCTTCCACTTCTATGTTTTGAATTTAGGAAAATGGATTCCATATTTGGAATCAGGATGTTCAAATTGTGTAAATAGGTAACTTTTATTTTTAGACATTTTGAATAATTACTGCGGTAAATATTTTATTTACCATGGTTAAGGGTAAATCCTGTAAATAAGGGTTACAAAATAATATTATAATAATACTAAATTACCCTAAAACGTGTATTAACCCTATTAATTGATACATGGTCGACCATGGGAATCTTTGGGTCTATTTTGGGACCCCATGGATCCACTTTTAAGTGATAATGACACTTTATTTTAATTAAGTCAAAATGAATACAAAAATGACACAAGCATATATCTTTTAGAAAAACAATTGTTACATAGGGTTATATAAGTTGTAATTTAGATTATAAATATTCATTACAAAGATAAAAAGATTTCCTACATAATAATATTTTATTTATAATTATTAGACATTAAATAATTTATTTTATTTATGACACAATTATGATGTAGTAATTACTATAATAGTGAAAAATTAAAATAATTGATATTATAAATACCCAAAAAAATATAATATGAAACTTTTAATGAATTAAACTAATTTTATAGGATAATATGATATATTAGGATTGATTTAATTGACTTTTTTCGAAGTAATCAATCTGTTATGAGTTTCACAAAAATCAACTATTGAATAGTGTCAAAATTGACATAAAAGAGTTCTTAAAACAAATATTATATTATTAATTGATATTAAATTCCTAAAATTCTAAGGTTCGGCCAAGAGACTTATATCATGATAGGTTCATCATTAATGTACCACTTGGGTGGTTGCTTGGATGTATATAGTAATTTTATTAACCATATTATATAAAAATACAAAGAGACATTGTAAAAGTGAAACTAATTAACTTAGAGTTAATACTTAAAGATAAGGTTAATATAAGTACCCAAACCTGTCTAAATTCTATTGGTTGAGTTTTTTTCGACCTATCCCCACTTTAACCTTTGAATAATATGATTTGGAGCCATTAGAAACCGAATATGAATTTATTATAAATTAATATTTCTAGCTTTTCCAAAGGTGCCCCTCACCCCTCTTATAAAAGGGCACTCCTCCTTCTCATTTCTTCACACCTTCAAAGCCTTTTGGTTCGGCCAAACTCTGCCCAAATACTCTCCCAACATCCCTCACTACAACCTAGAGGCCTTAGTTTGATCAGAAAGCCAACCTAAGGAGCCCTTTTGATCAAATCAAAAGGAAGAACCCGAAGAAGAGGTAATGATTTCACCACCCTTCTCCAAGTTCATTTCTTCTTCCACTTCTTCTTCCTTTGTTCTTACCATTCTAAAATAATAACTCCAGTATCTCACATATACTGTGATGTTATTATAAATATGGTACAACCATATTCAGTATTCTATCCACCCTTTGAATAACATGTCACCATACGTGCGTACGTACGGACTACCGTCTCCATGTCGTGGCGTAATTGTTATTCAATATAATATTATTTGGATGGGTATAATAATGATGTGTAACTCATGTAAATAATAAATATAACATGTTAATGATTATGTATATATGATATACCATCCATTTATATATTATTTTAATATCAAAAGAATGATATTGTCGCTCGTGCGTACGTACGGACTACCGTCTCCACGAACGCGATGAGATTCATTCTCCATCGTATCCATTCAAGTATAATTATCATTTGATGATTTAAAAATGATGTTTAAGGACTAGATATCATTTTGGATATGAATAAGATACAACAACCATGGCTTATGTAACAAAACATATAAAAGAAAATGAGTAAGTTAACTCCCGAAACGACGATAATTCTAAGATATTATTAACAAATCAATGTTAAAAGATCATATATGATATCATATTATTATATATGATTCTTGTATAATTTAATAACAACTATTTCACCATTATACAGGAGGTTAACCTACCCCAACCAAAGGAAAAGTACAAGGTAAGGGTTATTTCACAATCTCTTCATTATCCGAGGTTGTTTATACGTAATAATCTACTGGGATTTCTTTATCATCCACATCCATGTTTCTTCGAAATGTATTTCAAAACATATTTATTATTTACAAGAATATGGGTTAAAGTCATTTATACCCTTGTTTGACTTTTTATAAGAGGTTTATAAAGGAATCTTTTCGTCGTTTTCAAAACAAGGTCATTTTTAACCTTTTTGACAGAATTAAGGTAAGAATGTTTTTTTAACTTATACGGCGGGTGCGGCTATTTTCCGCCATTATAAAATCTTCAAAGCTTCCCTTACAAGCTTATAAGAATATTTTCAAAGAAAATGTTTTATTATTTCAAAATAAAAGGAGATATTTCTTTAAAAAGAATTTTGATTTCATCTATGTCAACATCCTTTGATGGATTTTAAGATTATTTGAAGTTGATTTATTATGATACAAAACTTCTATATTGTATTGAAGGTTTTTTGATATGTTTGACTGTGGATGTGCTATTTTTATACCATTCATAGTTTATGGTGAAATTATTGATATTTCGTGTGCTAGTTTAATACGAATGTTTATGTTATGTTTAAACCTTTTCATATGGGAATGCATTGGACTTAATATGTGACGGGTGGAGCTCGCTATAGCTCCTCGATGCATCGGTAGGTCTCATGAGACAAACTAGTGTCTTGGCACAAGGCGTTGAAAAAATCTTATTTGTAGTCTTGGCACGAGGCCTTGGCTATGTGGTTATTATAGTCTGGCATTATGCATTCCAACATTATGAAAGTGGTTATTGATTTTTGCATGTGATTATTTGATTAGTAGAATATCCATGTGAATAAGTAAATGGCATTATTTCATTTTATTTATGCCATACCATGTTGAAAGTTCATATTTAAAAGGCTTTTGTTTTAGTTATACATTGCCTTAAATGTTTATTCTTATTTATGAAAGTTTCCGCTATATTGTTATCCTTACTGGGCATTTGAGCTCACCCCTTTTCTATGTTTTATTTTTCCCAGGATGTGAAGAAGTAAGTTATGAATGACCTGCAGGGATTTTATGAGGGGTTAATAGTGTGGATTGTGGAAACATTATGTTGTTGTAGTAGTTTTTCATTTTATGATGTAATGTAAAACTTATGAATATATCTAGTGTTTCCAAGGCTACTAAACCAATCGGTCTTTCGAGATTTGATCTTTCTTGTGATCATGCCAATGTTATGTAATTAATGCACCGACTCTAGGTAACTGGGGTCGGGGCGTTACACATTACCAGTTATTTATGAATCCAGTATGTTAAGAGTTTGGCCTATTTATATAAAACTGTTAAGGTAAAATGTATTTGAATAGTATGTGATGCAATATTTTCTTTTTATGTTGTATTTTTTCAATAGAAAAAATTCTGTCACATGTATCAATGTCAAATCCACAAATGTAATGTTCATGATTTTAGAACGGGGTCTTGGAGTACAGGTCTGTGGCTATTATAAAAACTGAAATGAAGAAAACTATAAAAATAGAATTCCTTACACCGAAATATCTACTGCCTCATCTTCATCTTCATATATGTTTGATAAAATTACTTGGAACCGTGAACATAATCACCTTTTCTCTAAGGGATTACATCAACTAGTGGATCCATGATCATAACATGAGGATGACCGATATCTGAAGGGATGATATTGTCTTCTCACATTAGATAAATAGTGTTTTGGGATGAAGGGAATTTATAAAATACTCATGCACATTACACTTTACACCCCTAATAGAAGAGGTGTCATCTTCTTATATAGTTGAAGCCTGAGGTTCTTTATATTTTTACTACATCACTTGAATTTATATCTACTTGGTAATAATCTATGACTGTTTTAAATGAATTTATGTAGATCCTTTAAACCATGCGTAATGGTTTGAAACTAATGAATAAACCATTCAAAAGGAACATATATATATATATATATTAAATATATATTTTTGTGTATTTCATGAATTTCATGCATGGAATAATTCATGCATCATATTCATATATTAAATGTACACTATATGTATATTATATCATGTAGTGTATGGATGTGTACATGCATCTCATGTATGTAAATTTTACTGCACATTCGACACTTATAACTAAGAGTATTTAAATATATTAGAATTTATATTTTTTTAGTTTTATCATTATCTCTAGAGCACAAATGTTTCATGGTTCTAATTTCCATTATTAATTATGGTTTATAAAAGGATTGTGAATTATCCAAATAATATCCCCAATGAGTGTCAATCCAGTTGTGCAGTTATGCCTCTTCTTCATGCACTTCAGTGATAATTGAGTTAATACCTAATAAAACCATTTCAGGTTTATTAATTTTAGGTGCATCTTTACTGGATATTACATTCCATTGAATTATCTAGATATGAACGTAATTACTGGGAAGACCATATATTCAATACTTTAATAAAAAAATAGGAGGATTTATATTTTTATACATTCCCAAGGGTTTTTAATAATGTTTTAGATTCAGTTAGAGCATGTGAATTATCTAATGTATATCTGCCAAGTGATTTAATCCAAGTGTGCATTTGGGACTATTTATTGTACATTGAGTGATGATTGATTTAATACCCATTATGCCCCTTTCATGGTTACTACCATTACGTGCATCTATTTCAGATCATGTATCCACTTATAGTATCCGAACATGGTTGTCATTTCTGGGTAAACCACATAGTCCATAATTTACTAAAGTTTTAGGATGGTTCTTTTATTTTTGGACTTACCGTGGGGTTCTCTTTAACATTTTATTATTCATTAAAAGAATATAAATGATCTAAATCATATCCTCTAGTAGTTCCAAACTAGGTGTGTGGTTATACCTCTTTTTCATGCACCATGTAGAAGTTGAGTTAATACCTAATTTTCACCTTTTACGGTAACTACAATTAGGTGCATCTGTTCCAGTGTCTGCATCGACTTTTTGTATCCTAATAGATTTTTAATTGTTAGGAAAACCATAGAGTAATTATTTTAATAAAATTTTAGGTTGAAGTTTCTATGTTTATACTTACCCTAGGGTTTTCTAAATAATTTTATCACTTCAAAAAGATAATGTGAATTATCTAAGGCATATCCCCCCGATAGTGATAATGTAGGTAAGAAACTTTTTTTCCCAAAAAATGATATAAATTCATGATATGATAAACAAAAAAGTGATTTAATAGTAATTATTCATGATAATATTATTAATCGTATTTTGATAAATTATTAATCATATAAATTTGTCATCATATTAATTTGTAACCATATTAACTGTTAATCATATTAATTTTTAATTATCTTAATTTTTAATCTTCCTAATTAATTGATAATTAATTGATAAATAATTTTTAATTAATTAATAACTAATTTTTAACTAAATTTTAATTAACAGTTACCTAATTATTAATTAATTTTAATTAATTTTCAACCATATTTAATTGTTTATTAATCATATTTACAAATTTATTATAAATTAATCATATTTAACAATTATATTTAATAAAAATATTTAATAATATTCAGTAATTTTTAACGGTTAAGTAGTCACATTTATTAATTATTTTTAATTTTAAATTATATTTTTTATTGATCATATTTAAAAATTGTTAAACATATTTATTGATCATTTTTATTGATTTCTAATTATTAATCGTCTTTAGTTATTTATTTATTGTATTTATTAATAATATTAATTATTCATATTTATTTGTTAATCAATCAAATTTATTAAATTTTAATTATTAATTATTAAATTTTAATTTTTAATTACTCAAATTTATTTGTTAATTATCATATATATTAACCATTGTTAAAATTACAAATAATTATTAATTTATCATATTTATAATTCACATTTTTATCATATTATTAATTAAATTTTTATTTATTCCTATAAAGTAGTGATTAATAATATTAAATAGTAATAAAAACTTAATTTCAAACAAGAAATCCGTGAATAATAATTATTTATTAACTACTTTTTTATTTTGTTAACTAAAAAAAATATTTAATTGATCAATTAAACAACTAAGTAAATAATTAAGTTAAAATAAATTATAAATTAAACAACTAGATAAATAAAAAATTTAAAATAAATTGGACTATAAAATTATAACATTCCTAATAATAAAATTAGGGAAAAGTATATAAATAATTAAATATGTAAATTAAAAATAAACATGTGAGATAAAAAACCATTATACAGCCGAATTATATAAATAATAAAATTATCACCTTTATATTCAAATAACTACTAAACAATTAAATAAAAAATATAATACTATAACAATCAAAATTAATATAAAAAAATATGGATAATTTTAGAATATCGCAAAATTTATAGAAGTCCACTTTTAAGAACTTCCTCATGGGAGAGGGTGGATGAATTTTAAAGAGATTTTAGGGAGGAGGGTGTCTGCCATTTTTATAAGATAGGCTATGAAGAACTCCAGTTGAATTGATGTTATATCATTAGTGTACTAGATCACCAAATGGTTTCACTAATTAAAATGTGACCATTAGAAGTTTATAAAATGTCGTTGCTAAGGGGATTTAGCAACCACCATCTAGTGCCTTTTGGTGGTGATAGTTGGCTCATCACTAAGGGGAACTAGAAACTGCCAATGGTGGTTTATATAGGCACTGTCCCAATGATCATGTTACCAGTTTCTAGGAAGAAGATTAGAGAATACTTTAGAGGTCACTAATGTCCCAAAAAATAATTTAAGGAGCAACAACCAAAGTTGGTCACTAATGCTCTCGAAAATAAATTTCATTATAGACTGCTTATTGGGGTCGCTAACCTAGATAATTTTTTAAAAAAAATTAATTTTTTTCTACCCCAAATTACCAAAACAAAAAAAATAGATAACAAAAAATAAAAATAACAAATAAAAACCAATCATCCAGACAAAACTAATGATCCAAAAAGCTACAGATTGCTTCTAATATTTTCTCCCAATCAACCTACAGATAAGAATTAAAAAACAAATAAACAATGAAAAAAAATAATATATCACACATTAATAATATTTATTCATTTAATACATATATATATAATAATAATAAATTAAATTATAAATTTTTACCTTTAGAAATCATAATAAATATAGAAATGAGGTAAAGTTAATCTGAAATATCTTTTTACATCATTTATGAGTTAAACAAAGACTATTAAAAGTAGAAAGACATGTTTTAATTATATCAATCAATCTAGGAATTGAATTGATGCATCATTGATTCCAATAGATCCAATATAATTTGAGTAATGTTCTCTTTTCTTTTTATGTTGACCAAAAACCATTTTATAATTTTTACCACCTTACAAGAGATTTGTCATTTAAAAAACCTTAAACAATATTACCCATCATATTTCATCATAACGTGTTGCATGAGTATTCAATGAATGCATCCTTGATTAATACATATCAAAAATATATTTATGATCATTATCCCATGATTTCTTGTGAATATATGTGTATTTTCATAGTATTGACCCCTTCTATATTATTTGTCACTTAACTCTAAATCTGAGGGAGAAATGTCACTTTTGATCACACTAATAAATTCAGGTATATGATCCATGTTACGATGATTACTAATTATTTTAATCGAATTAAATATCATTTCATTGTGATTTCATGTCAATATATGATCATTTGGTTAGTTTTTAATCACGTACACATGATTTTACCATTATTACAAAAATGATAATAATTGTGGAAATGAACTTATCATTGCACTAACCTATCCAGATATCGGAATGAGGCACAGTTTATTCTGATAGATCACATATGAATCAAGGAATGTTCATGTAGATTGACATGTGAATCATAAGTCATTTGGTCATTTTTTGATCCCATGATGGGAGAAGTGTCATTTTAAAAACACAAGATAGTGTTTCCCATTTGAAGGACCCCAGAACACCCTGATAGGGGAGGGGTGAATCAGGGTGACAAATTTATCTTTTAAAGTGACGGATCTTGTTCTCACATTTGTAGGAACTTGTTGAACTTGTATGATGAATATGATCAGAAAGAAAACATTCACATGCACAGAGAATACACAACACTTTTTACTTGGTTCACCACTAAGGGCTACGTCCAAGGAGCATACGCCGACAAGTTGTTGGTCGTACCAAATTCCAAAAATTTTCACTAGTTGTGGATTACAAATTTTTGGGCATAGTCACTCTGTCCCAGGCTCACTGCCTTTACAAAGGTTTAGGGATAGCTCACTGCTTCCCTCGGGTCACTCCCATTGACTCCCCCTGTATCACTGCCCTTGGTGAAGTCACACTCAATTTATAGATGTGATGGTCTCTTCATAATTTCATAAGAATGCATCCTCTGTTGTATTTAGATTCTCTATTGAAGTCCATCTCTCACCGGAAGACGAATCTCACTTTGCG
Source organism: Viscum album (assembly GCA_963277665.1). NCBI lineage: Eukaryota > Viridiplantae > Streptophyta > Magnoliopsida > Santalales > Viscaceae > Viscum > Viscum album. The sequence goes on along the minus strand of OY728147.1, from coordinate 839,164,339 downwards.
CTGAGGGTACTGGGCGATCTTCCAGATTTAATGTAGCTTCAAAAGGACAGATGAACTTTAACAACCCTAGCGCACTTCTCCAAGCCCGACGTGCAAGATTCAATCTCGGCGTGAAATTATCATGCGTGGTACAAATTTGGTGCATATATGACACAAACTCACTTGCGCGACACTGCCTCCTTCAACACCAAACTTGCGCGACGTTGCACCTTTAACTCCCCAACTGCCTTGATCGCGCCACCAACTATCGGTGCACAACCTCTACTTGTGCGACCCAAAAACCACATACACGACTCAAGAACTTGCACAATGAGAGCTAGAAAAATAAGTAAGTCTTGAACTTCATACCAAATGAGGAGGGGTGGTCCTCTATTTATAGGCAAACTGGACCCCCTGCACGGTGGCACGCAAGTCATCCCTCGGCGCACAGGTTCCGGTGCGCAGCTCATCCTCCCTAGCCTTGGTCACACTACTCACTTGTGCGACCACACTAATACTTGCACGACCTTATTTAATTTTCCATAACTTGAAGTTATGATCTTGAAAAACAATAGGTGTGCAAGTTTCCAGTCTTTCTAGGAATCGGCGCGCAAGTCTCTTCACGGCGCGGAGGTCCCTTGCGCGACCAGCCCAAAACTTGCGTGGTCCTTATCCCTTTACCATTTTCCCTTGTTCTGCTCTTGAAAACCATATGGCGCAGAAGTTTCCTCTTCATCAAGAACACGATGTGCAAGTCTCTTTTCCAAAAACACTTTTCTCCATTTGTCGATTTTTAGGCCCAAAAATTTTGCAAACACTTGGAAATGACGCCACCTTCAATACTGTTGTCTGCTTGAACTGTATGATCTCTTTGCTAGTACACATTCTGAACTTCCACTGAGGATTGAAAAAAAACACAAACCATAATCCAAATAATGTATATAATACCATGGTTCCAACACCATTTTCTTCCATCATATCAACAAAACGATAATATGAAGGACACAATGTTTATTCCATCATATAAAAATGGATCAATGATACAAGTTTCCTTCTATTATGCATCCCTTCATAAGTGAATTTCCTGTCTTTCCCTTGATAGTGCAGCCTTTCTGATTAAAATTAACTATAAGACCTCTTTCACAGATTTGACTCTCACTGAGGAGATTATGACATATGTCATCTACGTAAAGGATTTCAGTCTTCTTTAGTTCTCCATTAGCTAATTCGGTACTTCCAATCCCTTTGATTTTCAGATCTCCATCATTACCAAATCATACTATACCATCAACCTTCCTTTTGATATACATTAGAAGGCCGGCATTACCTGTCATATGAGATGAATAACCACAATCCAAAATCTAGGTACTGTTGTTCTTTGTAGCTTTGAGGGCCACCTCTACAAGGTTGGATTTATCAATCTTCTTCCTTTCCTTCCATGATACATTGGATTGAGTATATAGTACTGATGGCCTTTCAATTATCTATTCCTTATACCCAGGTTCTTCGTAGTAGAAATCTTCTTTGAGAGGAGAAAAGATGTTTGAAAGAGAAACACTGTCTTGCTGACGAAACTTGACATGTCTTGAACTTCGGTATGAGGTGTCCATGTCCCTTCTCTGCCTGCAATTAGCAGCCTTTTGACCAAAGTTAGAACAACGATAACAATATCCAGATAAATTGTTTCTTCTATAAGAATTATGATAAGAATTTGTTCTCCTTTTTTGAACTTCTATATCTTCTCCATTCAGATAGCTTCTTGCCTCTTCGTAATAAGACATAGTATGACCCAGATAGCCACATAACTGACACTTAATGAGAGGAAATGTCTTCTCACTTAAATTTCTCCTCATACCTTCTTCCTTGGGAGAATAGTTAGGATGTCCCTCATTTCTGAATGTTTGAGGATAATTTTTAGTTCTCCTTTTAGTTGGGATTGAGGGTTCCTTTTTCAGCACTTTAGGCAGCGTTTCAACATGTTCAACTTTCATTTTATATTTCTTTTGGATCTTTTCACTTCCAGCAGTTGATGTCTCAGCCTCACAGCTAATTCCACTCTTTCCCATGCAAGCAGGTCTTTGATCACTCAAGATTTTTCCAACCCCATCTGAACCACACATGGCTTTTTCTAGTAATTCTACATCTGAGAATCTTCCAAACTGTATTTTCTTCTTTGATTCTTTTGGAAATGATTCAGTCTCATGTTTACTTCTTAGAGTAAAAACATCCTCCTCAAGACCCTCAGCAGTCTTGGATTTTTCATCAGTTATGGAGGTGAGGTCATTGATGACCATTTGCTGATCTTCAATTCTCAGCTTCATATCCACTACATCATCATTGATTTCAATTATTTTAGACATCATCTTCACAAATTCTTCTAGTCTTTCAATTTTAGCTTCAAGTTGATCAATGTATTTAGTTGATTCTTCTACAATTCATTTCCACTTATTGCAACTCTTACATTTAATCTTAAGCTTACTAACCGCATTCTTAAGTTGAATCTTGATATTTACACAAGTTCACAGTTTTTTTCTCCACCAATATCTTATGACTTTTCTACAGTGTCCATCATGGAAGCATAGTTCCCAGTTTTGAATTTTGGTTATTCTTCATCACATAATTCATTATAATCTTCTTCCTCTTCACAGAAAAAACTCTTCTTTTGCATTTTCTTTCCAGATTTGAAGTATCCTTTTTTGAAGAACCTTCTTTGAGGCTTCTCAAAGCTCTCATATTCACTATCATCATCATTGATCATTATTAAGAACTGAGAGGCAATGTTCCCAACTTTTCCACAATGAAAAAATGCGAGAGTTAACTTCCCTTTGAATCTCCCTTTTCCCTTCTGGAACATCTTTACAATGAGTGAAAGAATTTCTATTTCTTCGTCATCTTCACCAGTACTACCTTTTGAGATTTTCAGTTTATCCATGGCCTTGAATGTCATTTCCTAGCTCACATGAGTTGTAGCATATTCTAGTTTGACTCTCATTTAATATGCTACCAAGCTGCTCAATAGATCATCCAAAGAAAGTTTAGAAAGATCTCTTTCTTCAAGGGATGACACCTTTGCATTGTATAGAGGTGGAAGTCTTCTTAATATTTTCATTGCAGTATCAATATCTTTGATTTATTCTCCTAGACCCAGAATTGCACCAACCACTTCAGTAATTTGACTGAAGAAAGTGTCTGCATTCTCATCTGGATGCATCTTCATATCATCAAACCGATTGTGCAACACTTGTAGTTTTGCCTCCTTCATATTGCTATCTCCTTCATAAATATTCTCTAGTTTATCCCACATGGATTTTTCTGAGGTGAAATTCATCACCTTTGGGAAGATCTGATCAGAAAGGGCTGCTGTGAGTGAATTTTGTGCTTTAGTATCTGCATCAAGACTTTTACCTGTTTGTTTCAGTCATAACCAGCCATGTTGGATCAGTGACTTGTATTCCTTGCATAGTATAAAAGCGAACATCCATTCCAAGAGATCTTAGATGAGATCTCATTATGTTCTTCCAGAACTAGAAATTACTTCCATCGAAGTGAGGGACTCCCCTGACATTTACTGCATTCTCAATGATGATAAAGGATGGATTCAACACCAGAAACCTCCCTCTGATACCACTTGAAGGACCCTGGGAAAACCCTGAGAGTGGAGGGGTGAATCAGGGTGACAAAATATTCTTTTAAAGTGATGGATCTTGTTACCACGTTGGTAGGAACTTGTTGAACCTATATGATGAATATGATCAGAATGCAAACATTCACATGCACAGAGAAGACACAACACTTTTTACTAGGATCACCACTAAGGGCTACGTACAAGGAGAATACGCCGACAAGTTTTCGGTCGTACCAAATTACATTAATCTTCACTAGCTGTGGATTACAAAGGTTCGGGCATAGTCACTCTGTCCCAGGATCACTGCCTTTACAATGGTTCAGGGATAGCTCACTGCTTCCCTCAGGTCACTCCTGTTGACTCCCCCTGTCTCACTGCCCTTGGTGAAGTCACACTCAGTTTATAGACGTGATGGTCTCATCATAATTGCATATAAATGCATCCTCTCTTTTATGTAGATGCTCTGTTGAAGTCCAACTCTAACTAGAATAAGAATCTCACTTTGTGCTCAGGGTACAGGGCGATCTTCCAGCTTTCGTGCAGCTTCAAAAGGACAGATGAACTTTAACAACCCTAGCACGCTTCTCCAAGCCCGGCGCGCAAGTTTCAATCCCGGTGCGCAAGTCACTTGCGCGGTAAAAATTTGGCACACAGGTGACACAAAACCACTTGCACGACACTGCCTCCTTCAACACCAAGCCTACGCAACGTTGTGCCTTTAACTCCCTAACTTCCTTGATCGCGCAGCCAACTATCGGCGCGAAGCCTCTACTTGCGCGACCCAACAACCACCTGCACGACATGAACACTTGCGTGATGAGATCTCGAAAAATATCTATGTCAGGAACTTTATACCTAATAAGGAGGTGTGGTCCTCTATTTATAGGAAAACTGGACCCCCTGCGCGGTGGCGCGCAAGTCTTCCCTCAGCGCACAGGTTCCGGCGTGCAGCTCATCCCCCCAAGCCTCTGTCACGCTACTCACTTGCGCGACCACACTAATACTTGTGCGGCCATATTTCCTTTTCCATAATTTTAAGTTATGATCTTGAAAAAAATAGGCGCTCATGTTTCCAATCCTTCTAGGCATCGGTGGGCAAGTATCTTCACGGCGCGCAGGTCACTTGCGTGACCATCCCAAAACTTGCACGACCCTTATCCATTTTCCATTTTCCCATGTTCTGATCTTGAAAAACAAATGGCGCGCAAGTTTACTCTTCTTCAAGTACACGACGTACAAGTCTCTTTTCCAAAAACACTTTTCTCCATTTGTCAATTTTCAGGCCCAAAAATTTGGCAATCACTAGAAAATGGCGCCACCATCAATACTGTTGTTTTCTTGAACTGTATGATCTCTTTACTGGTACACATTCTGAACATCCACTGAGGATTGATGACAAACACAAACCATACTCCAAATCATGCATAGAATACCATGGTTCCAACAATCTCCCCCTTTGGGTTTTTTGGAAATCAAAAAATAAATTCAATAGATCTCCATCCATGTGCAAACCAAAAATGCAGGAATCAACTCAGCCAACAATCTAAGTCTATGTGAGCAGTGCTCGGTGTAGAAAACAAGAGAGAAAGATTGAATTGGGTTCCCATGTTTTGGAATTCTCAAATACATACCAATGTTTTCCTTCTCATTCTTCTCATAACAGAAGCATTACTTGCCTGAATTTATTCCTTTCTCCCCCATTGACAGTAAATCCAAATACCAGTAATTTGTTCAATGTTTAGCTCAAACCATACTCCCCCTGGATAGTATCTCCCCCATAAATGTCTATCAAATCCAAAAACAGATAAAAACAGTTAACAAAAATGGGGAGAGGGGATTTCTGTAACCTTCTTATGCCCTGGGAGGTGGCCGAACACCGAGGTTCAACCGATGTTTCTCAAACACTGCTGCTGACAGTGGCTTGGTCCGAATATCAGCCACTTGCTCATCAGTTCCCACATGGTCCATTCTAAGCACTCCTTGCTCAACTTTTTCTTTGATAAAGTGATATCTGATTTCAATATGTTTTGTACGAGAATATTGAACAACATTCTTCGTAAGATTGATTATTCTCTTCTTATCACAGCAAATAACCATTGGTTGCTTCACTTCATAACCAATGTCTATTAGTTGTTGATTCATCCATAGTAGTTGAGTGCATGCTTTTGTTGCAGAGATATATTCAGCTTCAGCAGTACTAAGAGAAGTACTTTCTTGTTTCTTTCTTAACCAACCAACACATTTATTCCCAATATAGAATGCTCCACCACTGGTGGACTTTCTGTCCACTACATCACCAGCCCGGTCAGCATCATAAAATGCTGATAATTCACTGTCTCTTCCTGCAGCAAAGCATAAGACACAATTGTGAGTACCTTGAATATACCTCATGATTCTTTTTACTGCTGTCATATGTTCTGCTTTTGGATTACTTTGAAAGAGGGATGCAAGACATGTGGAAAAGAAAATATCTGGCCATGTCTTTTTCAGGTACAGTAGGCTCCAAATGATCCTCCTGTACATGGTGGGATCAATAAGGGCCACATCCTCATGCTTTCCATGTTTAGTTCCAACTGCAATCAGAGTTGACATTGGTTTGGAGTCTTTTATATTAAACTTCGTTGGAAGTTCTCTTGCATATTTTTCCTGAGAAATGAAATTGTATTCCTTCTTTTGAATCACCTGCAACCCCAAGAAATATGTAAGCTCCCCAATCCTAGACATTTTAAATTCTGATTTCATGTGGTTGGAAAATTCGTCCACTGATTTCTGCATGCTGCGACAAAATATGATATCATCAACGTAGACTAGAACCATGAATTGATCTTTTGGAGAATTCTTCACATAGAGATTGTGATCTACTCCTCCTCTTTTGAGTTCCAGCTTCTTGAGATATGAATCCAACCATGAGTACCACGCCCATGGTGCCTGCTTCAAACCATATAGATCTTTCTTCAGTTTACATACCTTTGTTTCATCAGTACCCAAAACAAAGCCCACTGGTTGTTCAATGTGGACTTATTCTTCGATTACACCATTCAAGAATTCTGTCTTGACATCCATTTTATATACATTATATCCTCTCTGGAGTGCCATGGTAAGGAAAATCCCGATTGACTCCAGTCTATCCACTGGAGAAAAGGTTTCTTCAACATCAATGCCTTAAATCTGGGAGTATCCTTTGCATACTAGTCATTCCTTTTTTCTGATGACACTTCCATGCTCATCAAACTTGTTTTTGAAGATCCATTTGTTACCAATCACATTGTGAACATTGGGTCTCTGGACAAGATCCCATGTCTGATTCTTGTCAATCTGATCTAATTCATCATTCAAGGATTTCACCTAAGATTCATCATTTGCAGCTTCTTCTAGCAGCATTTATCGGTCCACATACATCTGTATGAATCAGATCAAGAAGGTGAGATGCCCTTTTCTTCTTTGGCCAATATGAACTACTGACCAGCTTCCCACGAATTCAAGCATCACAAGATTTTTCACACCCACGCTTTAGGTTGGGAATATCCATGACAATTCTCAATTTTGATATTTTCTCCATGTCTTGTTGATTGATGTGTCCCAGTCTCCAATGCCCCAAATTGATTCTTCTTCAACAGTAATGTAACATACATTTTATTCACTATCAACCTGATACAAGTTGCCTTCTGTTCTGCATCCCTTCATAAGTGAATTGCATGTCTTTCCCATGATAGTGCACCCTTTCTGATTAAAATTAACTAAAAGTCCTGATTCATAGAGTTGACTCACACTGAGGAGATTATGACGTAGGCCATCTACGTAAAGGAATTCATCCTTCTTTAGTTCTCCATTAGCTAATTTGGTACTTCCACTCACTTTGATTCTCAGAGCTCCATCATTACCAAAACTTATTGTACCATTAACCTTCCTTTTGATATCTGTTAGCAGGCCGATATTACCTGTCATATGAGATGAACAACCGCTATCTAGAATCCAGGTACTGTTGGTCTTTGTAGCTTTCAGGGCTACCTCTGCATGGTTGGATTTCTCAATCTTCTTCCTTTCCTTCCATGAGACATTGGATTGAGTATATAGTACTGATGTCCATTCAATTATCTCTTCCGCATACCCATGTTCTTCATAGTCGAAATCTTTTTTGAGAGGAGAAACCCTCTTTGAAAGAGAAACATTGTCTTGCTGACGAGACTTGACATGTCTTCAACATCGGTATGAGGTGTCCATGTCCCTTCTCTGCTTGGAATTAGCAGCCTTGTGACCAAACTTAGAGCAACGATAACAATATCCATAGAAATTGTTTCTTCTATAAGAATTAAGATATGAATTTTTTCTCCTTTGTTGAACTTCTATATCTTCTTCATTCAGATAGATTCTTTCCTATTTGTAATAAGACATGGTATGGTCCAGATAGCCATAGAACTGACACTTCATGAGAGGAAATGTCTTCTTAATTGAATTTCTCCTCATACCTTATACCTTGGGAGAATAGTTAGATTGTCTTTCATTTATGAATGTTTGAGGATAATTTTTAGTTCTTATTTTTGTTTGGATTGAGGGTTATTTTTTCAACACATTATGCAACGTTTCAACATGTTCAACTTTCATCTTATCTTTCTTTTGGATCTTTTCACTTCCAGCAGTTGATGTCTCAGCCTCCCAGCCAGTTCCACTCTTTTTCGTGCAAGCGGGTCTTTGATCACTCAAGATTTTACAAACCCCATCTGAACCACACTTGGCTATTGCTAGTAATTTTGCATATGATAATCTTCCAAACTTTATTTTCTTCTTCAATTCTTTTGGAATTGATTCAGTCTCACGTTTACTCCATAGAGTAACAACTTCCTCATCAAGACCCTCAGTAGTCTTGTATTTTTCATCAAGTCTGGAGGTGGGGTCATTGGGGTCATTTTCTGATCTTCAATTCTCAGCATCAGATCCACAACATCATCATTGATTTCAATTATTTTAGAATTTATCTTCACAAATTCTTCCAGTCATTCAATTTCAGCTTCAAGTTGATCAACGTATTCAATTGATTCTTCTACAATTGATTTCCACTTATTGAAACTCTTACATTTAATCTTAACCTTACTAACTGCATCCTTAAGTTGCATCTTGGGATTTACCCAAGTTCTCAGTTGTTTTTCTTCATCAGTATTTTCTAACTTTTCTACAGTGGCCAACATGGAAGCATGGTTCCTAGTTTTGAATTCTAGTTCTTCTTTATTACAGAATTCATTATCATCTTCTTCCTCTTCACAGACAAAACTCTTCCTTTCTATTTTCTTTCTCGATTTGAAGTCTCTCTTTTTGAAGAACCTTCTTCAGGGCTTCTCAATGCTCTCATATTCACTATCTTCATCATTGATCTTTATTAAGCACTGAGAGACAATGTGCCCAACTTTTCCATAATGAAAACATGCAAGAGGTAACTTACCTTTGAATTTCGCCTTTCCCTTGTGGAACTTCTTTGCAATGAGAGAAATAATTTCTTTTTCTTTGTCATATTCACCGCTACTATATTTTTATATTATCAGCTTATCCATGGCCTTTAATGCCATTTCCTTGCTCACACGAGTCGTAGAATCTTCTGGTTTGTCTCTAATTTCATATGCTATCAAGCTGCTCAGTAGATCATCCAGAGAAATTTTAAAAAGATCTCTTTCCTCAAGGGATGACACCTTTGCATTGTACAGAGGTGGAAGTCTTCTTAATATTTTCTTTACAATATCAATGTCTTTGATTTCTTCTTCTAGACCCAGAGTTGCTACAACCACTTCAGTAATTTGATTGAATAAAGAGTCTGCATTTTCATCTGGATGCATCTTCAGATCATGAAACTGATTGTGCAGCACTTGTAGTTTTTACTCCTTCACTTTTCTATCTCCTTCATAAATATTATCGAGTTTATCCCACATGGATTTTGCTGAGGTGAAATTCATCACCTTTAGGTAGATCTGATCATAAAGGGATGCAGTGAGTGAATTTTGTGATTTAGCATCGGCATCAAGAATTTTCCTATCTGTTTCAGTCATAGCCAGGCCTGTTGGATTAGTGACTTGTAGTCCTTGCACAGTATAATAGATAACTTCCATTCCAAGAGATCTTAGATGAGATCTAATTCTGTTCTTCCAGATCTGGAAATTACTTCCATCGAAGTGAGGGACTCCCATGACATTGACTGCATTCTCCATGATGATAAAGGACAGATTCAACACCAGCAACCTCCCTCTGATACCACTTGACGGACCCCGAGACACCCTGAGAGGGGTGGGGTTAATCAGGGTGAAAACATTCTCTTTTAAGGTGATGGATCTTGTTCCCACATTGGTAGGATCTTGTTGAACCTGTATGATGAATATGTTCAGAAAGAAAACATTCACATGCACAGAGAAGACACTGCACTTTTTACCTGGTTCACCAATAAGGGCTACGTCCAAGGAGAATACGCCGAAAAGTTTTCGGTCATACCAAATTCCACTAATCTTCACTAGCTATGGATTAAAAAGGTTCAGGCATAGTCACTCTGTCCCAGGATCACTGCCTTTACAACGGTTCAGGGATAGCTCATTGCTTCCCTCGAGTCACTCTCGTTGACTCCCCCTGTCTCACTGCCATTGGTGAAGTCACACTAAGTTTATAGACATAAAGTTCTCTTCATCATTGCATATAAATGCATCCTCTATTGTATGTAGATTCTCTGTTGAAGTCCAACTCTCACCAGAAGACGAATTGCACTTTTCGCTGAGGGTACTGGGCGATCTTCCAGCTTTCGTGCAGCTTCAAAAGGACAGATGAACTTTAAAAACCCTGGCGCACTTCTCCAAGCCTGGTGCGTGAGCTTCAATCCAGGTGCGCAAGTCACTTGCGCGGTACAAATTTGGCGCACATGTGACAAAAAACCACTTGCACGACACTGCCTCCTTCAACACCAAACTTGCACAACGTTTCACCTTTAACCCCCCAACATCCTGGATCGTGCAGCAAACTATCGGCGCGCAGCCTCTACTTGCGCGACCCAACAACCACTTGCGCTACTCAAACACTTGTGCGATGAGAGATAGAAAAATATATAAGTCTTGAACTTCATACCTAATGAGTAGGTTTGGTCCTCTATTTATAGGCAAATTGGACCCCCTGTGTGGTGGCGCACAAGTCTTCCCTCGGCACGCAGGTTCCGGCGCACAACTCATCCTCCCTAGCCACTGTCACGCTACTCACTTGAGAGAACACACTAATACATGCCCGACCTTATTCAATGTTCCTTAATTTTATATTATGATCTTGAAAAAAAATAGGTGCTCATGTTTCCATTCCTTCTAGGCATCGGTGTGCAAGTCTCTTCACAGCACGTAGGTCACTTGCACGACCAGCCCAAAACCTGCGCGACCCTTATACATTTTCCATTGTACCATGTTCTGATCTTGAAAAACATATGGCCCTTTTCCATTTTCCCATTTTCTGATCTTGAACTGTATGAACTCATTACTGGTACAAATTCTGAACATCCACTGAGGATTGACAATAAACACAAACCATACTCCAAATCATGTATAGAATACCATGGTTCCAACACCATTTTCTTCTATCATATCAACAAAACGAGAATCTGATGGAAATTTTTTTTATTCAATCGTATAAAAATGGATCAATGATCATTCTACAAAAATTTCATGTAAATGCAAGTGTTTTTTCTTGGGACTCATCCCTTTTCCATGATTTTCCACTTAACTCCAAATCTTATAGACAAGATTCAGTTTTGATCATACCAATAAATTATGTTATCTAATCTATGTTCCAATTATTAATAAATATTTTAAATGACTTAATGACCATTTTAAAAATATTTCATGTCAATATGAACGTATTTTTTTGGTTTTGACCCCTACACACATGATGTTCACATTATTATAAAAATGGTAATAAACTTGAATATGAAATTTTAATTCTACAAAAAAAATTCGGTCTAGATTTGTCTTTTAGTTGATTCAAATAGATCACATATGATTCGAGGAATGTTATTCCAACTTTTCACATCAATCAAAATTCATTCGCTCATTTTGAAAACCTAATGGTTGATATGTCATTTCAATAACAACAATATCACCAATCTTATTCCATCATATCAGGTGAAAATATTATCCATTTGATGTAGCATTGACTTTTACGTATCAAAAATGTCTCGTTGATTTTTCTCCCATGATTTCATTTCAATATAATTTTTTTTCTTTTTATAATGATCTGTTTTATGTGATTTTTCACTTAACACCAAATTAGAGGGATGAATTCCATTTTCGATCATGCAAATAAATTATGGTATGTGATCTATGATGCAATGATTCCAATATATTTTAAATGACTAATAGATCATTTTCCTATGATTTTATGTCAATCAGAAAACTTTTGGTATGTTTTGAACCTTACACACATGAGTTTCCCACTATTCCAAAAATGGTAATAATTATGAATATTTAGTTTTAATTATACTGACCAATTTGGGCATTAGATTTATTTATGGTTTATTCTAATATATCACATACGATTCTGGGAATATTCTCTTGTATTATCATGTCAATCATAATTTGTTTTCTCATTTTTGACCCTCTGATAAGAGATATGTCATCATAATAACTAGAAAATGTTACCCATTGTTTTCCATCCTACCAGTATAATAATAGGGTCCGATTTGATGTAGGTTACTTCTTGAAGGTGTGTCTTGGTCCAATTCATTTCTTGATGTCTGTCGGTCATGCTCGAGTAGCATCTATACTATCTTCTAAGAATGTATTTATTCCTCAGGGTTAGTTTAAGGTAGCACACGTTATGTATAATGAAGATAAACCTAAATCTATTTCTGGAATTGGACCTTCTCTTGTGAGAGATTATATTAGGTTATTATTTAGTTTAAAAAAATTTATATGATTTAAGTTATTCTCGTTCATTTATTTTAAATCAATTGGCATCACTTATTTAGAATAATGTGGGGGCTTTATCTTCATATATAACTTTGGATACTCTCTTAGGAAAGAAAATTAAACTGACCTAAATGGTTTTAGATTATTCTCTACTAGTGTTTTTATGGAGGCTATGGTGGAAAATGAATTTATAGTCTATAATAACATGCACACTCAACTAATCCTATATAAAATTCTCACATGTGGAAACAATAATTCAGTATTGGGAACATAACCATGAATGGAGAATTTATGGGTAAAATACTGATTGATTTTGTTGATGAAGAAACCATAACTTCTATGTAGGAGTCCCAGTTCCCTTTTATGATAATTTATAATAGTTAATAGATCCCTTCAAAGGATATATATACCTCTAGACATACCAATTTTTAAGGGATAATTGGCTATATAATAGGGTTTTGGACTACAGAGATAAATAAAAAGGCACCTTTTGTTTCAACTAATTAGAAGATAATTCAAAATATCTTTATTAAGGATAAAAATACTCAAAGTGGTATTAGATGGGTGACCTACATTATACCCATGAAATTAGGAAAAAAGTGAAATCCAAAGCTCTCTATAGGATGCAGCAGGACACATTCGACTGGCATAAATTCAAAATCCATACATGGTAAATACAGAATGCTATTTTTTTGGAATTTTCAGGGACATTAAAACTCATTAACTACTATTACTATAAATAACCTCATTCTAATCCATTATCATATAATTATAGGGATTTGAGCTAATGGATTAGCTTAAATCAGTACAAGGGTTGAATTTTAGTGCAATAGGAAATGATATTGTTGGGATAAATCTACACTATAATTAAGTAGAAACTATCTAGGTTATTGTATCTACTAAATTTATGTTATTTAATATCATTAATATTAGCCAGTAGATGTTATATAGTAAATTTAATTTTAAAGTTAACTCCATTTATGAATATTTAAAATATTCTTTGAATAATTATCTAGTAAAAAGGTCACTTATTTTAGAAATTATTAATCCCAACTCCACCGTATGTGGTGAAAGGTGGAGACGGTGGAAAGAATTATGTTAAGTTATGTATTAAAATCTATTTCCCTATAAGAAATAAGAATTGGTGTGTTTATCTTGGATAAATAAGTGATAAAAAGTGTGATCCTTCTTAATTATTCTAAAATGTGTTAATGAAGGGAAATTCATTGCCCGAGATTTATTTTAGTGAAATATATTCTCTCTAGATTACTATTAATAAAGGTCTTGCTAGGAAGATGGTGATATAGTAACAATCAGGTGGTGTTAAATTAAACATATGATCCTATGTTGTTTGTTTACCGTTAGAGATTTTCATATTTTTCTAGATCACTTCTTTGTGGAAATAGTGTATGTTTATTGTTTGACCAGTGATGGTAGTAGAATGATTAGGAATATAGTGTGTAACTTGGGTTCTTTTCCCTAAAAATGAATAATACGGTGGGCCATTTATGTCATTGAATTTTTTGTAATGACCTGATTGGGAAAAGAGTATTGGTAATACACTTATCCAATTTTTTGATAAGGTCTTGATTACTAAATGTGTTTTGGATGTTTCTTACATCCATGGTTCTACTGTGATGTCTATCATAAATGATTATTCATGACCTTTTCCAATATATCATGAACTATTTGAATTTCTACACTACAATGTATGACTCACTATTGGAAGTCTCTCTATTACAAAATATTATAGGCCAGATGTCTGGGTTGTAGAAATCACATGAAACACACTTTAATATCATCCCAAGATCTCACCAACACATTAGTAAATTTATTTGGAGATTGGAATGACCCCATTCTATTTTGGCATGACTTGTTCCAATGTTTATACATCTCTTTATCTCACCTCAGAAGGAATGTTCTGAGTTTAATTTATTTTGGAAAAATATTTAACATAGGGATTAGAAAACAATCCTTCAATAAATTTAAACAACTATTTATCTCCCAACCTATAAACATTTTTGTAGAATATTCTCATTTCTAGAGTTCATAGATCATAATTATTAATTTTTTAAAACATAAAATTTATATTTAACCAATTTACGTATATAATTTTCTATCATTATCATTTTAAATGGTAAAATTTATAGATTAAATAATTTAGGGGCATGAGTCCTTAGTGACCTTAATTAACACGATAATTCTTTCAATTGTTTCATATCTCCATTTTTAGGTGGGGGAGGCCACAATATAGGTCACCCATAAAATATAGATTGATTTCAATGTTAATAAGTAGCAATCTTATAAGAATATTCAATCATCATTGATGCACTGTTATGGGAATATTAATACAACTAAAAACACTATGAAGGAATGAGGGAGTAGAAAAATCATAACCTGGTGGTGGGTCAGTGGTAAATGTGGGTGGAAAATTTTTTTGGTGAAAAGAAGGATATGAAAAGAAGTTGTGCCTAGAATTAAAATTGATTATTGGGGGCACATGACATTGACCTAGAAATGAGTTACTATAGTAATTTGGAAGGGGACTTATATTTCCATCAATGAAAGGACCTTCTAAGGATTCTTGGAATTAAAAAATCATTATAAGGACATCATTCAAGGTCCTTAAAATCATGTCCAAAAACTAAGGGACTTTCAAGGCCAATGAATGGCCCTTAAAAAAGACCAAGCACTCGAGGGCCGTTAAATCACATCCCACACATCTAAGGGCCCTAAAAAATTGTAATCAATTCCTTCATGTCATCAATAACCATGGAATTTCAAAGGATAAAAAATCAAAGGGACTTACAGTTATATAATCTAATAAAATAAGTTCAGTGGGTATCAATAAATTTTGTTAGGGAGGGATAAGGATAGACCCATTAGAGGCCTGGGTGTGTGAGTTTTTTTCAATTTATAATCACCATATACCAAAGATATATATATTAAAAGAATCTAAAAAGTAGTAAAAGTCTTGATTCACCTACATTGATTACATAATGATCACAATTCTCTAATCCACTGGTGATAGTCAATGACATCTTATATAATTTCATTCATATGTCACTTATTCGATCTCCCATAATACTTATATTTATGATTTTTCTTTCTTTGAGGGACTTGAGATAAAGATAAAATGGAAAAAAATAAATAAATAATCTTTAATAAAGATATATTTTAAGAAGATTATTTATAATGATAGTTAATAATATATATTTTGACTTAGAGTTGTTGACCAGTTGTTTCCACTTTTTTATCCATGGTGGTTTTATGGGGTTTTGGTTTCAAGTCTCTTGGATTCTCACAAGGTATTTTAACGTGGCATGGGATTAGAAGGAATGATTTGAGAACATTCTCTATCTATTTCTTTCTATGAATTCAGGGAGTGTATACACTCTCAATATTTAGTTGAAGGTTCTTTTTATTCTGAAAAATACACCCGGAACATAAAATTAGCTAACAATGTGGGGGATAGTACACTTGAAAGAATCTTTGTCATGAATCCTTTGGGAATATCTTGGTTTTGGAAGTTCTTAAGATGAATTGTTTAAATTTTATTCAAGGAATGTTCTTATTAATTTAATTTCAGGATTTTAATGACTTTTATAATAGAATAGTTTCCATTTCGTCACCTATTTTTTACCAATACACATTCCATAGATAGTTGGTGATCTAGGATTCCAATGAAATCCTTTATTACGGTCATTTTGGAGTGATCACAACTCAGAAGAATTTTAATTTTCATGGAGCCGTTGATGATAAAGGGAACATGTATTAAATCCCATCATGTAATTATATCCTAATCTTCTACCTGATGATTTTTTATGACTCCCTCCAAATAAGAAATTATTACATAAAGAGTAGAATGTCCAATATCTCCTAGTGGAATATTATCTATCCCAAACCTCCACAATTAGTTGGATTGGTTTTTTTTGAACCAAATATATTTCAACTAACTTCCCAACCTACCGTTTAATTGACTTCCTTAGTCCAATGAGTGATTCATGTGAATTAATGGGCCTCTTACCTGGAATAATATACCAATATTCACTCTTAGAAAACATCAAATCTCTAATAATTATAAAAGATTATGCAATTTATGGACTCTATATTTCAATAAGATACTTATGCGTTGATGTAGTGTGGAATTGGTGGAATGTTTTCCCAATCTTTATTGTTAAATAATTTATTCACTATAACTGTGTTCTAACCTAAATAATCATCTAGCATTAGATCATGAACAATATCACTGTCCCAACCATGCTTGAAATTTGAATGTGGAAAACCGTTACTCACCTTTGAAAACCAAGGGTCATTAAAATTATAATCCTATTACCATTACAAAGTCTATATCTTCCAAAATAACAATTTAATATCCCTAATCATGCTAAATAAAGTTAGGATGTGTGATGAGATGATAACACAAAGAATTAGAGGATAAAAAATACTTATCTATTAAAACATTCATATATAAAGAATATAAAATGGAAAATAACCTCTAATAGTTTATATAAATACATTACATGTAATGGAATAATATGAGCAAAATTTTTTTTCAAAATTACTTTTCCAAACGTTAAATTATTTTCCCCCGACCATTCATGACTGATAAACTAAATATCCCCTACATTGAAACACAAAAGACGGTGGGAAGACCGAAATGTTTATTATACATTTATTGACATGGTAAAATTAAATTATAATGAAAAATTAAATGTGATTGGTGAAATTCCTAACAATAAAACAAAATGTGATTTTCAATTTGAATGAGAAACTAGAAAGATAAAACAAAACACATCTCTTGAATTGATGCGTCATGTGGGGCTATGGTTATTAACTACATCCAATGTGGAAGGGGCCTAAAATAAATAAATATTATAAAGATAATAATAATGAATGTCATAAAAAAATATGAAAATAAATTTAATTAAAACCTATATCATAGGATCCCTGACTCAATCACCATGGAGATATACTCCCATAGTGCTCTAACCTCATCTAACAACTATGAATTTACTCATCGAAATTACACATTCATGCCTCAAAATCTATCACATATTGTTTCATATCAGAAAAAATAGGATCCAAGTCCTTAATGAATGAAACTATATAACAAGGAATCCTCATTCCATAAGTCATTTAGTAAACATGTTCATCATGATCAATAATAAGATTGAATATCTCATCCCTTCACCTGGAATGTTGTCGTTGGTCCATTAGATGCTATTCTAACTACTCTTTAATTTGATATTGCATAATACATATATATATATGTATATGTATATACATATGTATGTAACTAATGACAATTAGTGAATGAACTTACTATTAGGGTTGTAACCTATGGATCATTCCTATCATGAGTTGTTATCCACCCCGACATTTTATCATTCTGTTCCCCTTTCTCTCAAAGTTGTATTAAAATAAGATATAAATATAGAACACAAAACCAAATAAAAGAATAAATTTAATAGGTGATAAATAAATACATCATATCGAATCTAGGACATGTGATGATTCCCAATATTATGAGGTGGTCCTTACAACACATGATTCTAATAATGACATACTGCCAACTCCTACATTCTATTAAGTCAAATTTAAATCTTGCTAAATGCCACAAAATCTATGAAATATATAAAACAAAATAAATAGACTCACCATTGCATCCATAGTGGGCCAATATACAACTAACGCATGCCACTGAGATGGGAGAATGCCTCTTGAGACTCTGTCAAGAATGTTTGGGGCACCGTCATTTGGAAGTCAATGATCCCTCTTGACTCTACCTTGATAAACGTTCCAAATATTATGACATTATTCCATACACACTAGCCAAAAATCATTGTGGAAGACCCTTGGAATATTCTACTTAAGAAAAAATTATCAGAAATGTAAATATTTTTTAAACATAGATATGAAATTAAAATGACCACCATACTTAAAAATCCCTCCACAGGCAGTCTAATGTATCGTAGGGGAATTAATCCCAGTTGTGTGTAGTGAATGTAAATTTGTGTGGTTCATATATAATATAATCTAGATGTGGAATAAAAGTTATGGAACCCACTCTGAAAAGATTGTATATCTCATCAAATGATATGTTATGGGTCATGTCAGAATTCCATGATGAAATACCATGACCAGGGACTCTCCTATGAGAGGAATAAGTGGTCGAGTATGATCCTACTAAAAACAATTCATAGATAATATGAAAAAATTTCATATATATATTTCACTTAATTAAAATGTAAAAATACATTTACAGTCATAGACACCTCGACCCATAGGCTATGACAACTCTATAGAATGATGTGGATCTGGTGCATGTTTCCCTAACATGTTTCGGTCATAGAAATAATTGGTATAGAAAATATTTTTTCCCTATTATATTACCATATAATATAAACTATAAAGGAATCATTTTCCCTTTATTTATTTCACAGATATTTCATTTAATATAATGGATTGTTTAATTAGAACATATGTCTAGGAAAATCTATGATGTTTCGTTGTTTCATAACAATGAAATCCCATAATAAGACTAAGGATCCCATTCCAATTTATTTTATTAATGAATAATGATAAATTCATAAATTTTGAGTTTCTCAATATCATGAAATAAAATGTGATGAGTATTTCATTCCAATACCAATAATTTAATATCATCACTATCATGTACAATACAAGATGAAATTACATGCATGAAAATAAAATATGATTTCATATTTCATAAATAGAGGAATAAATCCTTTAGAGGTAGAATATTATAGAAAAATATATAAATTATATTCTAAGGGGACTACTCATGTTAATCTAGAGCCACTGATTTCATCTGAATTAAATGGATGTAATGTGATATTTCAATGAATATTTATTGATATATTTTCCAGAAATTATAGAAAGGATATTATAGGGGACACATGAATATAGAATGTAAATAGTGAGGGAAATAAAATATGGAGGTTTAATCACTTTTATTCCCTCTGAAATGAACTACCTCAAACATGTTTTCTTCTTATTGTGATTCCCAAAAATAGCACCATTAATTCTTATTTTTATTTTTTTGTACATAAGTAAATCAATGTACTAATTAATATCCTATCCTCATAGAGAATGTCTAGTCATTATTAGTTTTTTCCTACGAATACATTTTACACTTATAAATGTTTTTTAGTTTACAATTACATAAATTCGTAAATAAAAAATTGGAAATACATTTAGGGATTAGAGGGGTTAAAAAATAGTTAAAAAAATAATATAATGAAACAAATGAAGAAATGAAAATTCAATCAAGCCATAATTTTTTTGATTTCAAGGGAAAATTCCAATAATAATATCCAACTATATTATAAAATGGTATTCATGTGTAGCAAACATCCATTCACCATGTAGAAGAAGAAAATGTGTAATTATTTAGGAGATTTTTTCATAAAATTCAATTAAAATTATCATGGAATGAAGAAAGAATATATTGATCAAAAGAATATGTGTCATATTATTTATAATTTGATTTTCATAGAGACATAAGTATAATTGTAAGAATTTGGTACAATAGTACACAAGAAATCATGATAAAGCATGCACACACTATGAAACAAAAGGTTCAATTCCTTCAGTTTAAGGGATCCTCCTCAACTAAAAGAACATTGACAAAACATATGAAATCTGAAAAACATATCTAGGAGAATGAATTTCATCAGCCTTGTGATTTTTATCTCCCCCGTGAACTTAGCTTCCATGTCAACTCTATTTTGAATATGTCACCAGATTCACTTAACATATATGCACAACCATTGATTACACATAACTCACATTTTTGAAACATGTAACTTCTATATTTCTTATAAAAAACATTATGATATCATGAATTCTTATACTTCCACATGTAAGAAATTATTTATCCTCCTCTTCTTCTTTTTATTAAATCATCATGAAACATAGTGAAACTTCCACTAAAATGATTGATGCATGAAACAAGAAATGTATCATTATCATATATATATTGTCCAAACTAACTCCAATTTTTCATTATCTGATTGTAGCATTAGAAATTACTCTATGTCCAGTGATTAATGTGCTAAAATAAAGGCTCTATACATTTCTATCTTATCTTCAGTTCAACACTTCTCAAAAAGGGTTCTAGTCTTCATTACTTATTGAAATATTTTGCCCGAAAATCATGGCCGGGACATGAGATTCTCGTGATCTCCCATGGAAGTTTAATAAAATATCATAAGGATGATGTGAGATCAGGTGATGTGGTGTGAACTCAGATGAAATCACATGAAAAATATTGAAAACGATGAAATATGGCATTATTATATTTTATTTCAATCACATCATTTATTTTCGAATAGTTCCATTGTTGAGGGAGTCCCACTTCAGACTTTTATTTGGGATGGATCTAATTTATTACCCTTAATTCAAAAAGGGAGATCATTGAATTCCTATGGTTTCACCTAACACCATGACCATTGGTTCTCCTCTATTTCATACCATCGTTGCATGCTATTTTCTTGCTCCACTTATGCCAATGCTGACCCACAATAGCTCTTTTCACCTCTATAATCTCCTTGGCTAGATGAGGTTGAGCTTGGAAGCTCACCCAAAATAGTGGTGCCTTGCTCTAGTGTCTTGACATTTTTTAATACTTTGAAAAAAATATTTTATTCATTTTCTAGAATAAATTTTTGTTACAAAATTTATCAAATAAAATCATCCAAAGAATATTGTTCACCTTATACAATATTCATTCTATCAATGCTCCTTGGAAGGATTATATAATAAACTGCAGATCATTTGGGGTATTTAACAAGTGGTCTCTCTCTGACTATTTCATAATCCAATGTTTTCGAAAATTAAATGTAAAATGTTTCAATATGTTCATTTTACTTCCATCTCCATTATCCATTGATCCATTTCACACATCCTCAACAATCATCAGATGTATATGCTTATTTATTCCAACAAATATCCCTTTAAATATAGAATTATTTTACAACATATAAATTCTCAAGAATATTCCAATGATATTCACATTATTTCCCCATTCCATGATACTCATTTTCAATAATGAGTAACTTTATATTCTTTATTCGTTAGTCTCTTCTAAATCACCCAACATGAAAACAAAAGAAAACACCATATCCCAAGTAATTTTCTACTTACCAACTTCTTAACCTGAACCAACAATATAAAACCCCTTGGTCTTAAAAATTATTAAATGATCATGTTTTTATTAAAAATATATATATAATTTTTCATTTTTGATATATGGTATTTTGGTTTTCACAGAACATTTTGGAACCACAAACCATCAATGTGAAAAAAAGAAATAACATAAACTCATCACGTTGTTTATTATAAATATCTTTAAATCTTGATTCCAAATATGAAGCATTTGAATATTATCTAATTGATAAAACATGAAGAATCAATGAATGAACATATATAATTCTATCTTAAATTAATGTAGAACAACCTGGAGATCAAAATATAATACCATAATTCCAAAACATATAGATTGAATCAGAAAAAATGAAAATTAATTTTGAATGGAATTTTGTAAATGTACTGTAAGTAAGGAATGGGGATGTGTTTGGTGGTTATTGGAACGATGCTTGGTGAATGGATGGTGAAAACATGAGTTTTTTTAAAAGATATGGTTTTAGTGAATATTGAATAGTGGGATGTAATTATCCTTATAAGAATGATAGTTGGAAAACATATTCAAATAATAGATACATGGATGAAAAGTTATATGGAGATGGAATAATGATCACCTTAACTACTAGAACCCTAGGCCACATAGGTCTCTAGAAAGGAGCTGCTAGAAGTGTAAGTTGGGGCAGGGGAGGAGGTGGAGGCTGGGTGAGGAATGAGGGAGGGAGGATGGTGAGGGTGGAAGGGTGGTTGTAGTGGATATCGATGCAATAGCATATGCAGGGGAAGGGATGGAGGAGGAGTTTGGGTGAGGCATGAGAGAGGGTTGGTGGTGAGGGGGATGGGCGATGGTAAAAAATATAGGTACGACAGTGACAACTGATTCAGGTGAAGCAGTGGAGATGGGAGAGGTGAGAGGGATGAGAGGTGGCCATGGGTATATATGTATATGGAGGGGTAGATGGAAGGTCATAGGGAGGGGGATTTGGTATAGAAGGGGTGGACTGTAATTAGAATTTTTTTTAATTTTTTTAGGTGTTTGTCATTGGCAGTCACTGATGGTCACCACCAGCAACTACCAATGGTGGTCATCCCTTCCAATAAGAGATAATGCCTAGATTTCTAGTAGTGGTGGTGCTGTCGGACCAACTACTAACATGACTATATATATTCCCTTTAATACAGAACAAAAATACCAATAAAAACACTTAGAAAGTGTTATTTTACTTAGGTCAATTAAAGGGGGTTCCCTTTATGAAGTCATTAAATATGACGGATAAAGGCCCCCCTTTATAAGCACTAGAAATAATGCTAACAAATGGCCAACCTACTGTAGTGTGTTTGAATAATAACACACTGCATCAAATACCTATAACCTATATGGAAATATATAATTTAATTTAAATAAATTTTACATCACGAATTCAGAGAATAAAACTATGATATTAAATTCAAACAATGTTTGGTATAATTAAATTTACAATTATAATCCAAACTTTTTAGAAACATTAATTTTTCATCATCTTTAGAACCCATGATCCCTACTAAAAAAATTCATCCCATGGTATCTATTTCCAGAAAAACCCACCTCAACCCAATCAAAAGAATCCACCAACATAATAAAAATATCTTATGTTAGTAATACTATAAACAAATAAATTAATCATTTATATGAAATAATACATTAATAAGATTTCAATTTTAAATAAAAAGGCTCACATGGAGTTATATTAGTCACACAAACATCATATTGAGCTACGATTGATTCCTAAACATTAAAAATGATTTATGGATCATTTTCCTAAAGTATCAAAACAATCTGAATGCATTTTCTCAGTTTTGAATATGTCACATATCCTTTTTAATAAAATAAATTTCAATTTTAAATAAAAAGATAGTCATTGAATTATACTATTAACATTGTGAGTCAGATTGAGGTGTGACGTATTTCTACATGTCTCAAATTACTTATGGATCATTTTCTAAAGTATAAAAACGATCTGAATGTTATTTCTTGGTTTTGAGTATGTCACTTTTTATTAATTAAAATTTCATTTGAAATTGTAATCATGCACTTTGAGTCATACTGGTCACATGGTGTGTCAATTAGACCTGAGAATGCTTCATACACCTCAAACCTAACTTATGAATCTTTTTACTAAATTATCAAGCCAATCAGATAACATTTTTGTAGATTTTAGTGAGTGACATGTTTAGAAATAAAATGTTAATTTTAAACTGATAACAGACATTTTAAGTCATACTGGTCACACCGTGGGTCAGATTGAGGTTCATTTGTTTCTTACGCATCCAAAATGACTTATGTCTAGATTTCCTAAAGTATAAAAACAATTTAAATGTGTTTTATTAGTTTTTAGTATGTCACCTATCCTTTTTCATAAAATTAAATTCAATTTATAATAAAAATACCCACATGGAGTTATACCATCCACATCATGCATTTTATTGAGGTGATATGGATTCCTACATGTCATAAATGACTTATGGATTATTTTTCTAATGTATCCAAACAATAATAATGCATTTTTTAGTATGTCATTTTATCTTATTATTAAAACATCATTTAAAACTAAAAAAACTATCTTTAAGTCATATTGGCCACATCGTGTGTTGGTTTGATGTGAGGCTACTTCATACACTTCACAACTGACTTATTAATTATTTTCCTAAATGATACAAACAATTAGAATGTGTTTGGGGGATTTTTAGTGAGTGAGATTCATTGAACTAAAATGTCAATTTTAAACTGATAATGAATACATTCTATCATAACGGTCTTACTGTGCATGTGATTGAGGTGATTTTGATTTTTACATGTCTTAAATGACTTTTTTATCATTTTCCTATTGTATCAAAACAATCCAAATGTGTTTTCATGGTATTTAGTATGTCACTTTTTCTTTTTACTAAAATTAATATCAATTTTAAATAATTAGACACACTTGGAATTATACTGATCATACCATTTGTTGGATTGAGGTGTGGATTATTTCTACAATTAAAAAAATTAATTATCGATCATTTTCATAATGTATCAAAATAATCCCAATATGTTTTCTCATCATTTAATTTATCAATTGTGTTTTTTTATTAAAATGTAATTTGAAACTAGAAACACACACTTTGAGTCATAACAGTCTCATCGTGTGTAGGATGGATGTGAGACAACTTTATAAATGTCACAAAAGACTTATGAATCATTTCATTAAATTATCATGAAAATCAGAGTGTATTTTCTTGGTTTTTAGTGAGTACATGTATTGAACTAAAATGCCAATTTAAAACTTATAATGTACATATTGAGTCATACTTTTCACATCATGTGTTGGATTGAAGTTAAGTTGATTCTTACATGACAAAAATAACCTATGGATCATTTCTTAACTATAGAAACAATTGTAATTCATTTTCCTTGTTTTTATTCTGTCACTTGTTCTTTTTACTAGAATTAATGTCAATTTTAAATAAAAATACACATTAAGAGTTATACCTTTAAAACCATGCATCAGATTGTGGTGGGTAGATTTTTAAATTTGATAAATGAATTATGGATTTTTTTTATAAATTATTAAAAGAATCCAAATATATTTTCTCAGTTTTCAGTATGTCACTTTTTCTTTTTACTAAAATTTCATTTGAAACTAGAAACATGCACATTGAGTTACACAAGTCACATCTTGATTCATTTTGATGTGAGATAACATAATACACCTAAAAACTAACTTATTAATCATATTCCTAACTTATAAATATTTTTGTAGTGTGTTTGATTAGTTTTTGGTGAGTGAAAATTTTTGAACTAAAATGAAAATTTTAAGCCCATAACAGACACTTTGAGTCATACCAGTCGCAACGTGCATCAGATTGAGGTAAAATTTATTCCAATAAATCAAAATTTACTTATTGATAGTTTTCCTAATGTATAAAAATAGTCAAAATTTGTTTTATTTGTTTTCAGTATTTCATTTGTTCATTTTATTAAAATTAATGTCATTTTTAAAATCATAGAAACACTTGGAATTATACCAGTGAAAACATCCATCATATTGAGTTGAAGATTATTCATATAAATAAAAAATTTATTAAGGATTGTTTTCATAAGGTATAAAACCAATGAATTTTTTTTTCTTATTTTTGAGTATGTCACTTGTGTTTTTTTATTAAAATATAATTTCAAAATGAAAACACACATATTGAGTTATATCGGTGGCATCATGTGTCGGTTGGATGTGAGACTGATTCATAAACATCACAACTAACTTATGAATCATATTACTTAATTATGAAGACAATTGGATCACATTTTCTTGGATTTAAGGGAGTAGCATTTTTTTGATATAAAATATAAATTTTAAATTGATAATGGACACTTTGAGTCATAATGGTCACACCATGCATCGAATTGAGGTGTAGTTAATTACTATAGTTCAAAAATTACTTATGGATATTTTTGAATAAGAAAAAAAAACAGAATTTTTTTTATCATTTTCTAGTATGTCACTTGTTCTTTTTACAAAAAATAATGTCAATTTAAAATTTAAAAACACCATTGGTGTTATACTAGCAGCACTATGTGTCAGAATTTGGATGTTTTAATTACTGCATGCCCAAAATGTCTTCTTGATAGTTTTCATAAATTATAAAAACAATATAAATTAATTTTCATCGTTTTTAGTATGTCACTTTTTTTTACTAAACTGTCATTGGAAACTGCAAACATGCACTTTGAGTTATACATGTAATATCACGTATCGGTTTAATGTGATACTGCTTCCAACACATCACAATTAATTTATAAATAATATTTTTAACTTATCAATACAGTTAGAGTGTTTTTGGTTGTGTGTCAATGATTGACACTGGTTGAACTAAATTGAAAATATTAAACTGATAACGGATGCTTTGAGTCATACCAGCCGCACCATGGGTTAGATTGAGGTTTTGTTGATTCCTACTCATCAAAAAGGACTTAAGGATTATTTTACTAAGGGATCAAGATATACCTAATGATTTTTATTATTTTTCAATATTTCATGTGTTCTTTTTACTAAAATTAATGTCAATTTAAAATAAAAATACATACTTTGAGTCATACCAATAACACCATGCATCAGATTTAGGTATTATTGATTCATACACATCAGAAATGACTTATGGATCTTTTTAAAAAGTTCCAAAACAATATAAATGGTGTTTCTCAGTTTTTCGTATGAAAAATTTTCTTTTTACTAAAATTACTGTCAATTTTAAATAAAAAACTCACCTATAGGCATATTGGTCACATTGTGTGTCAGATTGAGATGCAGTTTATTTATATACTTAATAAACGACTTATGGATTGTTTTCTCAAAGTATCCAAATAATATTAATAATTTTTTTTAGTTTTGATAATATAAATTGTCTTTTTTACTAAAATCAATATAAAATTTAGGAAAAAAATTACATGGAGTTATACATGTAAGATGTTAGGATTTATATGAGGTAAGGATATCTTTAATTTTGTAAAATGGTTAATTACTGACTAATTTGAATACCATTAGGGGTCATGGATGTATTAGAGGATTCTCGGGCTTGTTTAGATCCTTGAATAGACCTTTTTGAGAAACATAGGTATGGTAAACAGTTAGTAGAAACTGTGTGAGGTAGGTTTCATGGTTAATGATAACCATTCGAGGCTAGAAAGGGAAGGTATGTAGGTGTCACATTTTAGTGAATCTGTGTGGATGGAGGCGTACAACCATGTGAACGCTCTATAATTTTTATAGTGGGATAAGACACGATTTTCCCATAGTTTCGGAAAATGATGTGCACTAACTTTTCAAGGTTTCCCTTTGTACAACAATGGTTGCACGATTGGTGTAATTTTTGACCAACTGTGAAGCTCAGTATTTTGTTGTGAAATTATCATTTTTTAATTACTTAATGTTATATCCAAATTTTCTTATTCATTTTCTCCCATAATAATGCACATGATGTTTGAAGCTATCCTTTGATGTATTTTTTATATTTTGATCCCTCACCTCAATCTGGTATTGGAAACAAGCATCATCGGTCTCATTGGATCCATGCAACTAAGATCCAAAATGACATTTTTATTTTTCAAAACACATTTAAGGGGGAAAGTGAGAACCCTAACAATAAAACAGTTTAACCACCAGAAGTTACTACATTTTTGTTGAAGAAAAGCTTGATCTGATAGGAATCAATCTCCCTGAACAGAATCTAGGGTATTGAATTTACCTGGGGATCCAGATCATCATTCAGGATGACTTTATAATGTTTAGAAAAGATGTCGCAATATTTCTTGTATTCCTCCATGATGATCTTTCCCATGTTGAAGCCTCTCTTCAAAATATTGTTTCTCATATCAATCCATTTACCTTGCCCCGTTGTAGTTTCCGCATGATGCAATATTCCCATCATTTTTTTGATCACTTCCTTCAGTGCTTTAATATCTTGAACTTCCTCCACCATTTATTCATCCGAGTGAAAAAGAAGGTCTATGAGATGTAGCACCGATTCTATCTGACGTTTTCACTTAGGCTAGAATCATGCCTCACACTGCTGCCTTGGAAAAAGTGAGGCCTCCTCCCGGAGCACCTTTTAAAAGTTATGAATCCCCTCCACTTGCTAGCCCTTAGTCTGCTCTTCTACCTCCCCTTGAGGATACGTGGCCTCATCCGCAGGTGGGGGGTCGTCAACCCCACATGGAGACAACTCCATATCTCCCCTAACCAAAGATCTAGAATCCAAAGAGGTGGAAAACCCCACCTTCTGTTCAACACTATAGCACAACATCGAATGATGTTTGGTTATACTAGAGGACCTGGTCACATGAGGGATTGGTAAGTTAGAGAAGTCTTTCCATTGTTGTGACATCTAGGTATGTTTGATAAAGCCTTATGAAACTATAATGGTGTTCTTTCCCTTCCATTAAGAGGCTCTGAAAAAATCCTCTACAATTCCTGCTTCCTTTGATTCAGCAGCGAGTCTGAAGCTGACTCCAAAACCACTTGTCTAGCCTCCTCTCCCGCAAAAGGATCACCAACAAGGACAACCTACATCACATTTACATCCCCAATATCATGCCCCTCAACTTCACCTAGTACTGCAAAACAGTTATGAGAATTATTAAAACTCCCTCCCGAGTTAACCTTTTCAACCTAGGAAGATTTGATCTGCAAGGCCTGCGCAGGAACATCAGATCCACTTGGTTGTTCGAAGCCACAT
The DNA here is from genome assembly GCA_963277665.1 of Viscum album. NCBI lineage: Eukaryota > Viridiplantae > Streptophyta > Magnoliopsida > Santalales > Viscaceae > Viscum > Viscum album. Next base: position 839,135,407 of record OY728147.1, on the reverse strand, counting down.
CCCATATATTGAAAATGAAGATCTCCTGAGACCAGAGTAAGGGTACTCTCACCCATGTTTATCTCCACACCAAATTCATCATTCACCCTCACTGCATTGACTGAATTCAACTTCATACCCTTAACTACATCCTTTCCAAAATCAAGGTGCACCTCCATATCTACATGTCCAACCTCTTCCTCGGCAATACCTGCATTCATGCTAGTTCCAGCACCCTCTTCAGAAAGAACAATAAACGATTATGGAATACCCATATTTCCTTTCAGGTGATTAAAAACATATGAAACATTTAGATTCAAATGAATATCCTTTGAAGCCATATAAGGAGCCACCACCTCTCCATGGGGGCAGAACCAGAAGGGACTTGACTGTGTCATCGACCATCATTAGCACCAGAAGGGCCACCCTGGCCTGTACCATTAGACCACTCCCCTTGAATAATCTTCCTTCCTCAACAACAGTAAGAAGACAAATGTCTAAGATGATGGAAAAGTGAGATGAAATGAATCCAAGACTTAAACACAATAGGTTGCTTCAACCAAAACCCCTCACCAACTGAGATCTAAATCCATTCGGCCGGAGGTTTAGAGACATTGACTTTGACACATATGCGTGGAGAGATTGGATGAGAGACCACACTGGTTCTCAAGTCCAAAAATAGATATCTACTGACCATGTTCCCAAGCATGCGAATAATAGAGGGGTTCTAGAAGGGGAGAGGGAGTTCCGGAATACATACCCACAGAGCCGTCGTCAGAGCATCCCGCTTCATATGCCGATCAAAGGGCCATATTATTAGATGAAAGTGGTAGCCGTCATAGGAACGTGGAGCCTAAGACCACGCAGAGATCAGATCTTCCAAAGATACAAAATGAATCATGACGTGCCGCTTGTCTATGAGACCCACTGTCGCTCATTCTTGAAGTCCCCAAGAGGAAAATACTAAACAGTCGAAGACGTCATCCAATGGATGTTGTGAAATCAATCAGGCATCCAAGGTCTGGTTATGGAGAGAAGAAGAATCATAAAATTCATAAATAAAAAGTTCTAGTTTAGGGATACCCTCACGAAGATCTTGACGATAAAGAAAATCTCAATTTCGAGAAATGGAGGGAAGCGTTCGGGAAAGGAGAATGGGATGAAAGGAGGAGGGAGCTCCAAATTGGAAGGGTTATTCCCCTCCCCCATTGATGGGGTTGGGGTAGTGGTGACAACCATCAACACCTAGGGCATACCATATCCCCTATCCTACCCATCCACGTCACTGAGTAATCAATTACGTTTGTTCCATTATTTTTTCTTCTTAGTATCATTTTCACTAATTATGTGCAAGAAAATTTTCACTATTTTTAGATTTTTCATATGTTCATCAATTTTCTCCCATTCTGAATCAAATTGGGAGATGATACTATAGGATCACTCTACTATGGACCTTCAGTAGGTAGTCAATACATTTATCATGTGGTTAGGTGCTTTATTAATCCATCTTCCATTTTTCTGCCAACAAGGATTTCTGGAGAGGCCCCAAAAAATTATTTTATTACTAAATTATATGAAATGAATACTATTAGGGATTACATTTAGTTTCATGGAGACTTGTTAGATTTTTTTCCCCAACCAAGGCCACCAATGAGGTGCTCTATATAATTACTTATGCCTAAGCCTATGTTAAACCACCCATGGTGTGATTTGGTTCTTTTCTAGTTTGAAGAATCATATTAATAATTAGATTGAAATAAATTAGTTTAATATAAGATGGTTTTACTCCTTTTCATGTTGATTCTTTTGATTTAATTGCTTAAATGGATTATTTATAAATTGATATATTAGTGGGTAAACCCATGAAATTTGTTTTTTGTGAATTTTCTCATGAGTGGAAAAACTCAAGAAATGTGTCTTTTTATAATTTATATATTAGTGGGTTAACTCATGGTATGAAATGTGAAATGATGTGAATCTTGACTAGTTACATAGGATACCAAGTGTGTGTTACACCATGGGTCATAGAAATGGTAGAGAATGACTTGGACCTATATGATCCTTGGATTCTGATTCTGTGGGATGCCTTGATCCTTTCTACCCTTTGGATCTAGTTTTATTAGGCTCACAGTGTAAATTATTGGTAGAAATGATCCTTGAAAACCAATTCAAGCATAACTGAATTTCCATCAAGATGCTCTTAGGACTTGATGAGGATACCTTAGTCCACTATAACTTGGATCCAATACTAATAGGTCTGAAATATGATTATACAACATAGCCTTGGTGGACATGATACTCTTGATTAAATGGAATAGTCATTTTAAATGTGATATACTTTGTTATATGACAAGGAATCGGTTGTTATAAAACATCTGGTTATATGGAAAGGTCATGGTTTCTTGATACACAAGAATATGGTAGGTCATTGGTTGACAGGATATGTATGGATGTTTGGTGAATTTGTGTTAGTTATTTCTCTATTTTTTGTAGCTAAATTGTTATAGGATCTAACACATGTTTGGAATGAAGCCTTGTTGGGATTTACAGTATCACTAGTTTTGTAGTATTCTTTCCATGGGATAATCCCTTTCTATTACTACTTACCTGTGATATATTTTTCACTCTTCTTAGCTTATGTTTGACAAACGATAATATTATAGGTCTTTGGGTGGTTATCTTCTATGATTGTATTTCACACCCTGTTCGGGCCTCTATTTGGTACCCAGACAGACTTTATGCATATAAAATAGGGACCGGGGGAAGTTTTGATAGTTTGATGACTGATTTTGTGCCATGCTTAGGGGTAGGTGGGAACAAGATTGAGTAGAAAATCAGGATTCAATCTAGAGATAATTTTTTTTGGACTTCCTGTTATTTCGATACATTTATTTTATATTACTATTGTCTATATATTTTTTACGATTTTTGGATACATTAAATGTATCATCACCATATATATATGATATTACTTCTGGAATTGTTTATATAATCCTATATTGTTTATTTATCATTTATATAGTTTTATATCTTCTTCCTCTATTGATTATTATTGTTATTATCATGTGTTAAACTCTTGTAATGTGGGATTAGTCTCCCTAATGTCACATCCTAGGCTATTGATTCTATTTAGTAGCCTTTGGAATTATGGGATATGAGCTTGAGTCCATGTTCCCAACTGATCTATGGGTACTGTTCAGTGGCATCCGGGTATGGGACTATAAAATTTTAGTTAGAGCATTTATTTTTTGGTGAAAATAGTAGTGTATAAGAAAAGGTAGGAATTTTGTAATGATCTATGTCTTGGAGTAGCTAACCCATGTACAAGAAAAATCTAAATTACCTCGAATAAAAATTGTTGTTTTCTAGATTTTGTCCATTACAATTGATTTGATTCCACAATTTGATAATTCACTTCAATTAGGATGTTATTATTGATCCTATTTTGGGTTCAATTTCGATGAAACCCAATGAGATTATGGTATTCCATATCATAAATCATTTTAGGCACTTCATAGAATTAAAATTCCTTTCCATATAGAGAACATTTCTTTCTTGCATGAAAATATATTGCATAACATGACTGAAATATATGTTTTTGTGAAATATATTGTGCATAGAGAATTGGGAAACATGGTTGGTACTTAGATTTTCATCCATAACACTAATTTGTTTCTCTGAATAGGCTATAGTAGACACCCTAAGCCGCTAATTTTGGCATGTTGAATCATGGAACATGATTCACATGGACTAGAATATTTTATGGTATGTATTAAGAGGGCACAATTGTTCATTTCATATTTAGTATGATCCCTTATGGATCATAAATTGGTGAACCATTTGGATCACCCATTTTAATGGCTATGAAATTAATATGAAATTCAAATGTAAATTGAAATAATAAATAGAGAAGTCGACCTAGACCCATATTTTGACTAGGAAAGAGGAAGTTTCTATAGTGACTTTTGTGATTGTTCCTTTTTACCAATCATGGATTTAGGAGTAGTTTGGGTAGTAAAAATTTATTATAAGAAGGTTTTGATATGTCCTATGATTTTTAGTCAATGAAATTTGTTTTCTTTCCTTTTCGAGGACTGTTTTTTAATTGTAATGTAATTACACCATAATAAACACTAGTTATATGCTAGGAGGGTGGTGATAAACATGATATGGTGGTGGTGGGACAAGGTATACTAGTGGATCCACCTTTAGTACCAGCTATGTCACAAGTTGTATGACATGACATGGGTGTTGAGGCATGGTTCTTGTAATGACCCAATCTTTTGAATAATATTTGTCTCCTATTTTTTGTGTTTTATTTAATACACAACAAAACTATATCATTAATGTAATTAAGTGAGTATAATTAAAATGATACCATTGGGTTTCGACTTATATATGTTCCTTGGTCAATATGACTGTTGGAAACTAAACTCTTAAGGTTGCAATTATTTTTTATCAATACATGTAATCTTGGTTTATTAATACATAAAGATGATTGAATGGCCTCCTCTAGTTGACTTTGGTCGTACGAAGCCTATCTATTAGAGATTGGGAAGGAGGTAGCATCACTGGGCTTTACTATTGACTAAGCCCAAGACAAACATCAACATGTGAAGGTTGAACGAAACCACCTACGGGAGAAGTTCAAGCTGATAGAAATAACTACTCATGAAATGATGTCCGAGCCGCCCCAAGATTCTATCACCACAGTGCACCTTACACTTAGGTCCCATGTAGGTGTTATAAGGGGCTATGTAATGCAACCTAAGTTACTTGTGTAAACAATTTTTATAAATAAAATTGTTATTTCTTATTATTGAAAAGCAGTTGAATTTCAAATTTCCAGATATATGTAGGTTGAATTTATAGATTCGTATTACTAATAAATTTTTGAAAAAGGGTATATTAAAAAATTTAAATAAACAGTAAATAATTAATAATTTAAAATGATTTTCAGAAAATGGTCTTCTACAGTTTTGACCTGTAAGAAATTAAGAGTCTAATAAGATGAAATTAATTTTTAGTGAATTGTAGCCTATGAATAGTAATATTCCTTTTAGAAAAGTTATGAATTGTAATGAATTGTAAATTGTCCAAAAGAATAGAAACATAACCCATTAATGTATAAATTTAATTTAGACATATTAAAAGTGAAAAAACCATCATTATATAAGTTTTTGTATTTTTGTAGGTCATAAATATTTTATTTACCATTTTATAATTAATTTAATAATTTAAAATGAAAATTTATTTTCATTAAATTTAATAATAAATTGTTACATTATTGTATATGGTAATAAGATAATTTTATCAGACCTTGATTACTTTCTTAAGGTGTTACAAAACAAGATATTGTTTTATAGTTGTTATTTTTGAATAAATAATGATTTTTTTAAAAAATTAAATTAAAAATATTTCAAAAATTATTTTCATAAAATTTAGTTATTTTTGGAATTCATAGAATCAATAATATATTAGGTTGAATATTTGGGATTTTTCTGAAAGAGTAGAATTTTCCGCGAATAGTAAAAATGCAGTTTTGAGTTTCGAGTGTTTAATGACATAATTAATGATGTAATAATGTTGTAATCATTATATTATAATTATGAATAGAAATATATGTTATGATTTGTCCCAATAGGCCAATACCATGGGAAAATAACATGGTCAAGCCCATGGTTTTTCCAATACCGCTGATGAGGTGTCCCTTGGAAATTAATAATTTATTCTCTCAATTTTCCAACAAATACCAATCCATTCCATAATTCATATCATTCCAAAATCCTCTTCACTGATGATATGGTCTATTTACCACCCAATTAGTCCTTAAAAGTTTCCCTCAAGCCTTCCAAGGTCCCGACCTTCATGATTTTTATGTTACTCTTCATGGTAAGTGAACATTTCTCCGTTCTAATTAAGTCATGACTACCTTTATGTTATGTCTTCTAGTTTACATTCTATTATGTGGTGGTATGTTCTACTTTATCATTATTAATATTTGTTTCATGTTCAATTTACGAGAGACCCTTTCCACTATCATCAAATGATTTTCTTAATTTGTATGTGACACTGTTAGGCTGCCAAAGTTTCGTAAAAGAAATCATATTTCACTTTTCCTTCGAGTTTCATTTTCATATGGTATTTCCTTCATATATCCATAAAAATATCTTTTTTGTTTTAATTATATACCCTTATTGTATAATGATTTATTTATATGTGGGTGACTCTTCTCTCCTCTCTTTTCAATGTTTTCTAAAACCATGTTATATAATCGTTATGCTGTAGAAATTTCATCTGAAGATTTCTCTCTCTTCCCCCAGGAAATTGTCTTGTTTTGTTTATGTGAATACCCAGACCTATTTATATTATATGGGTGTTCATAAATACAAAAAAATGTTATATTTTATTCTGGAATTGACAAACATATAACCTTCACTCCCTTTCCATGGGTTATAAATGACATAATGATCCTATTTTGAAGAACTTTTAAAACATCATGATTTTAAAATAAAATCCATTTCTTTTATTCTCTATGGGTTATTTGTGAAATTTTTAATTATGAACTATGTGAATTACATGAAATTAAAAAAATATTAAGGGTGTTCCTTGATAGCACTCCAATGCATTGGTTAAAGAATTCAATCTCTAGATATGAAAAGTTTCGCGATACTTTGGTGAATAACTGTGGAAATTTATTATGACACCATATGGATGAACCATGGGGATATGTTCATGAATGTCTAAATTAAATGTTTTAGACACATATTCAAGTTATGTTTCATGTTATTTTCAATATGATATGCATATACTTCCATTTCTCATGTATTTATGTTTTTTTTATCATGTTCTGGTTAATATCACAAGTAAACGGACTCCCTTGAATACCCTTACTGGGACATCTGCTCACCCTTTCCTTTGATGTATGTCTCCAAGATATGAGATGTAATAATTGTACATCTTTTAACTAGTGGAAAAAATATTTTAACGTCGGTTTTTTTTAATTTTTGAAGTCGGTTTTAAACCGACATCTATAAAGTCGATGTAAAAAAAATATAGTTTTCGGCATGGGTTTTACAAAAACCGATGCCGAAAACAATTTCGGTAAGAGTTTAGGCGTCGGTTTTACATAAAAATGACGCCAAAACGAATTGTTGACAGGATATTCGGCGTCAGTTTTAGTTAAAACCGACACCGAAGGTAATTTTTTAATCATTCTGTGTCAGTTATTTAAATAACCAATTCCATAAATAATTTTTTTTTTAATATTTCGGCGTCGGTTATTTAAATAATCAACACCATAAATAAAAAAAATTATAAAATATTTGTAATTACACTTCCCAGAAAATTCAAAACCCCTGTAAAAATAACACAATATACAAAAACAATTAAATAGTACTTATCATCCAATGCCTCGTATAACTTCAATGCTTATATCTAGTTAATCAAAAAAATTATCTATACATTGTTATTATAAATTAAAATTAAAATACACATACCTGAAATCAATGAATTCAAGAAATTTTCTAACATTTGTAAGTCCCACACCTCCAGCTTTTACGACATCCTCATTGTTGGTTATTATTGAAGCATTCAAAAACAATTAAACAATATTTATCATCCAATTCCCCATATAACTTCAATGCTTATATCTAGTTAATCATAAAAATTATCTATACATTGTTATTATAAAGTAAAATTAAAATACACATACCTGCAATCAATGATTTCAAGAAATATTTTGACATATGCAAGTCCCACACCTCCAGCTTCTACAGCATGCTCATTGTTGGTTATTATTGAAGCATTCATTTGATTATTAGTAGGTTCAAACACCTAATATATTAAAAGAGTTAGGTTTTTGTACCCATAAGTATTATTATTTATAAATATTAGAATATACATACCTCAAATCGTAATCAGACTTAACAAATAGTTCACACAAGTAGATTGAATATGGGTCATATCAGATTCGGAATAAGGTTGTGAATCATTTAATGCCTACAATAATATTGAATGATATGAAATTAAAAAATTGAATAATATGGGAGAAAATATAAAAAAATTAATACAACTAACAATATAAAAATTAGTAGTTTTCCCAATTGTGATTATCTCGTACATGAATCATAGAATATAATAACCACATTCAACATGTCCATTTTGATGATGACACTGCAGTTATAAAACATTTAATTGAAAAAACAATATATAACAAAAAAATAAAAAATAATTACTTGTACTTCCACATATTTGATTTCCGTTGGTTTCTTTTCTGACATGTATTCCTTGTTAAAATGTATCCATGATCTGCATTTTTTTATATATTAACTAATAATACATGTGTAAACAATGAAAATTAAACACAATGAGCTTAAAAAAAATAAAAAAATTACCTGTTTAATAAGGTGAGAAATGGTTTACGCACTCCTCCTAATAATAAGAAAAACCAATATAAGGTGGATTCACTTGGGAAAAATATGCCTAACATCCAATGCCCCCTACAATACAAAAATTTCACAATTAATGACATTATAATGATAATTAGTTCATAAAAATTTTGGTGTTCTTATTTATCAAGAAAAGTCAAAAACTAGCACTGAATCTCTTTCTGTGTTAATCTCTCGAATATATATTGAACTCTTTCATGATTCTTCACATATTTGGCTTCTGAGGAAATGTACTCTGAATATATAAAGCTGTAAATGCGTGTTGTTTCCTTTATTAAAAGAAGCTTGTGTAGATACCTAATTTAAAAAGAACATATACTTAGTCAATGACATAACAATCTTTTATTAAAGAAAACTAATTCAAACATCAATTTACTTACATTATAAAAAACTGCACCACACTCTGCGTGATCTCTTCAAAATTAACTAAATTCATGATATCTTCTTTCAATAATTTCAATCCATAATTTCTTCCACAAATATTGGGCGTCATCTTAAACTCATAGATAAAATTCAAGGAAGAAGATGACTCAGATAATCTTTTTAACACATAAGAAATATCAAAAGTATCTACAAACAACTGTTCCGGAACATTTTGTTTCATTTGTGTAGTTTCTTTTGCTTTCAGATATTCCTATAAAAGTTAAATGTTAGAAAAAATTATAAGAAATTTTGAATCATTTGTAATTAATATTTAAAAAAACACATACCTCAAGTGAAATATAACAAAGAAGGGCATTTGGCCAAAGTAAACAATGGATTATACATTCTCCAACACTGGTGATCTCCACAGTAGGAAATGGTAGTAGAGCAGTAGGATCTATAATAACAAGTACTGATACTCTAACCTGACCCATCTGCATAGGCGAATGATGTACCAAGTCCCCCCAAAAAATCACCTCTCCTAACGCAACAATATGTACATGAGGATCTCCAGCAAACAACTCACAACATGAGGCTTGATCCGAGGGAGGAGGTGGAGGCTCAAAGTAAGTAGGTGGGGAAGGGTAAGCAGATGGGGTAGGGTAGTCTAGGTGAGGAGGCTGAGAAGGAAGAAAAATGAAAAAGTAATATTAATGTTTAAAATATATAAAATAGAAAAATTGATTAAAATAAAATAATATATCTCGAAAGGTTGCGTCGACAGGGCAGGGTAAACAGCTGGGGTAGGGTAGTCCGGGTGAGGAGGCTGATAATGCTGAAAATTGAAAAACTTATATTAGTGTTCATAATTTATAAAATAGAAAAATTGACGAAAATTAAATAATATACCTCAGAAGGCTGGGTAGATGGGGCAGGGTAAGTAGATGAGGCTGGGTAGTCTGGGTGAGTTGACTGGGAAGGCTGAAAAATGAAAAAAAAATTAATTAGTGATTATAATTTATAAAATAGAAAAATTGATGACAAATAAATAATATACCCGGGAAGGCTGCGTAGACTATGATTGTCTTTCCAATTGTTCTAATAAACCCTTCTGCACTGCTGCTTGAATTTGATCACCCATAAACTGTTTCATATCTTTCAACTCTTCCTTTAAGGATTCTATTTCTGGGTCTTTTGATTGCTTACTCTTACCAAAAATCTTCCAAATACTAACACCTGACTGATATCCTCTAACACGTCCAGGGTGTTCTGCATTTCCCAAAGTAGTGGCTAGGATGTCCATCGTACCCTCAGGGATAAAAGAGCCATGCGTCTCTTTCACCTGAAGTTCATCCTGAAATGAAAAAATAAAAAGGTTATATTAGTGTTTATAAATTATAAAATAGAATTATTGTTTACAAATAAATAATATTTACTTATAATTTTATCAGCCACTTTATGAGCTTCCTCTGTAAGAAATTGTTCATTTTTTATTCTTCTAGCTCGTCTCCATTTCTCATGGAGAGTGGGAGGAGATGGAGGACCAAACTGGACCTTTTCTGAACCACTACTTGATCGAGCTCTTAATGCTTCAAATTTTTCTTCAATCACATTCTGCTCCAAATATGAATACCCTCCATGTGATAAAGTATGAGGGTATATTTTTTTCAATAGGATCTCCTGATTAGATCTCCTAGAGTCTTATTATATACAAATAAACTACTATGTAATAAGAAAAATATAGCATAAATTTTAAAATATAAAACAATTACCATAGCTGAAATTTCTCTTCCTAACCACTGTCAAAAAATCGCTTCCATGTTTCTTCATCTATATATGGATACTTATGACATGGGCTTTCAAACCTTCTCTTTCCAAAAACATAATTTTTTGTCAGTTTGTTTTTAAAATCTCTCTATCGAACAGCCGCTAAAGAGAGATGTCTTTTCTTAATTTCATTGGTTTCCTCAAAATTGAATGTTATCTGTAATTGAATAAATTAAATATGTCATTTAGAATAAATAATATTCAAAAAATGAGATAAATGAAATAATGTAAGATATTTTACCGTCACGGCCTCCCAAAGCTGTTGCTTCGCCGTCCTGTCCACTAACATCTAATCAGGACATAAAATACTAATCCTAAAACGGCTCTGCATCGCTATATAACTGACAAACTGAACTGCATTTGGGCCAACTGCATTATTATTATCATCAAAACAGATGTGTACTTTTTTATCCTCACGAGAAAGTGATAGTTTTGGTAAACATGTAATACCACGTTTACCAACTTGAGAACATGATTTTTCAGTAGTAACAAGAGAAGTCTCCTCCGCCGAGGACGCATCAGTAGTGCGGAAAAATGTTTTTTTATAAATTAAGAGTTTTATTTCATTAAATATGTATATTACTAAATATTTAATAATATTTCAAAATAGATATACCTCGGTAACTGCTCCTCTCTATCTACATCTGACATGGCTACTAGAAAGTTTAATGAAATTTTTTGTACCTGCATATCATTAGAATACTGAATAATTAGAAACAAGGAAGAAAAAAATTAATATGTAAAAATAGAGGAATGCATTTGTAAGTTTTTAAAATAGACACAAAATATAAATAGTTACCAGAAAAATTAGGAGACTAATTTATTGTTTTCCCACATTCCTTCAACATGATCTGTACGTACTGCATGCACTACGCTTATCTTATACTCATTATAATCATCTGGAAATTGCATAATAGATGAATAAGGCTCATGTAAATCACTAGCATCATCAGAATCATCCTCATCACCCAAATTGTATCTTTTACCTTGCAAAACAACTGATCATTGATCATTAGATGGATCAATTACATAAAATTCTTGTTTTTCATGTTTCTCCATGATAAATGGTTCCTCATTGTGATTAAATCTTTTTAAATCAACCAGTTTAAACCCATATTCAACATGTTTCACACCACTATTACTATCATCCCAATTACACATAAAAACAGTTACTTTAAATTTAATATAATAAATTTCCCATATGTCTTCAATAACTCTAATATATGACGTTGATGCATAAATTCGGTTTTTATCTTTGGCACTCAAAAAATGCACTGTTTCAGCGAATACCATCACACCACTATTCTGAACAGTACTATTGTCATCATGGTTTTTTTTGTAAAATATGTAGCCATTGATATCAAAACCAGACCATGTGATCACATTAAGAGATGTTCCCCCTGCTAACCACTTCAATGTCTCTGATACAGATATATCTGGCGTGACTTTCTCTTTAAACCATGAAACAAATGTCTTCTTATTCTCAATCATAAACCACTTTTCGTTTCTTTTATGATATCATAACATTAATTTGGAAATATGTGAGGATATATATGGTTTAACCTCACTTGTGTTGTTCAAAATGTATAAATGTGATTTCATCACTTCATCACGTGGATTGAACTTTACCTTTAAGCCTCAAACCCCTCTACCTTCTCTATCAACTGTCATATATCATGATACAGGGAGACCAATATGCTCCACCTCATTCAAATAATCAGTACAGAACTCAATAACCTTTTCTGATACATATTTTTGAACAATAGAGGCCTCTGGTCGATATGGATTTTTAACATATCCTTTCAGAATTTTCATATATCATTAAAAAGGATACATCCATCTAAAATAAACAAGCCAACATATTCTTATCTCACGCACCAAATGAATCAATAGATGATCCATTATATCAAAAAGTGTGGGTGGGAGATACATTTCTAGTTGACAAAGAATAATAGTTGCTTCATTATCCAACACATCAAACAAATTTGGATCAACGACTTTGCTACAAATGGATTTAAAGAAAATACATAACCTGATGATTGTCTTTCAGATATCTTTCGGTAATATACCACGCACTGCTACTGGTAGAATTTGTTTCATCAACACATGGCAATCATGAGATTTCATACCTATTAATTTACAATCCTTCAATGACACAAAATTATTCACATTTGAAGAAAAACCACTGGGTACTTTAATACCATGAAGACACTGACAAAAATTCATCTTTCAAATCTTTCTTAATGTGTGACAAGCTGGAGGTAAATATGTTTTATTTCCTTTCATTGCGGGAGCTAACTCGAAAAGTATTCTCATTAATATCAAGTCCAATCTAGCATGTAATCCATATTTTGTTTGTCCTTTTATGTCTAACAAAGTTCCAATCAAACTATCACATATGTTTTTCTCAACATGCATAACATCAATGTTATGTTTTATCTCTAAAAATATCCAATAAGGTGGTTCAAAAAAAATAGACTGATTCTTCCAGATATGTTTTCGAAAACCAGAACTTTTTCTCTTTCCAAATGTCGAATCAATATATTTCACTCTGTCATAATATTATTCAGCTGACAATGGTCAAGGGGGGAGGTTGTATTCTTATAAACTGTTAAATGCTTTTTTCAATGTACGATAAGGATGATCAATTCGCAAAAATATTCGATGTCCCATGTACACTGTCTTTCTTCCATTATGTAATTTATAATATGAAGTTTTTTCTTCACAAATTGGACATGATTTATGTCCCATACCACTATATCCAGATAAGTTTCCATATGCAGGAAAGTAATTTATAGTGAACATTATCATAGCACGCAAAAGAAAATACTATTTCTTGTATGCATCGAAAACTTTATCACCTACCTCCCATATCAGTTTCAAATCATCAATCAATGGTGTAAAATAAACATCAATATCATTTCCCAGTTGTTTTAGTCCAGAAATCATCAATCTCATCATAACATATTTTTTATTCATACATAGATGTGTGGAGAAGTTGTAAAGTACTAGAAAAATAGGCCATGAACTATGTTGTCTACTGAGGCTCTGATATGGATTCATTCCAACAGTACAGAATCCCATTCTAAGATTTCTAACTTCACTTACAAAATCATGAATTTTTTTATCAAAACTCTTCCACTCTGGTGAATCAGCAGGGTGATGTAAGTTACCACCATAGATGCGCTCATCTGAATGCCATATTAACCTTTTTTCATCAATTGAATTTTCAAATAGACGCTTCAAACGAGAAATAATTGGAAGGTACCAAATTTCTTTAGCAGGAGTTTTGATTCTGGTACCTAAAAATAAATCTGAATTGAATTATCATAATTGTATGCAAAAAATATTGGATGATATCATTGGAAAGTAAAAAATTGATTTTTCATAACGTCACACGACGTCACATGAGAATGAATATGAGTTGACTCTCCCATCCATCTTATAGCTCGATCTCTCACATGTAGGACAACTTGATAAATGTTCATTTTTTTCCTATATAGTACAAAATTATTGGGGCAAGCATGTATCTTTAAATACCCCAATCCCATTCGGCATAATATTTTTTTCACCTCATAATTGGAATCTAGAAGACCATTGCCTTCTGGAAGCAGCTCTTCTAAAAGCTCATGTAAACTGGAGAAACTTTTATCACTCCACCCATTTTTTGTTTTTTAGTTAACTAATCTCAAAACTGCTGATAATGCTGTATATTTACTGCAACCTGGGAATAATGGTATCTCAGAATCTCTATACAATCGTTCAACAGTTGGTGTTCTTTTGATGGTTTCAACACCTAAATCATGAATTAATTATTCAATACGATCGTCTGCATCATTATGAATATTGTCATCAACATTGGATGTGGAATTTTTAGTTGTTTCACCATGCAAGAACCAACGTGTATAATTAAGGCTTAAACCATAACAAATGAGATGATCCTTGATTTCCCTGGAGTTTAACATTCTCATATTTACACTCTTCACACATGGACAGAAACTAAAATCAATATTTTAAAGATTACGTTTATCAAATTCCTAAAAATTATCAACTCATTTTTCATATTCACTAGTGGTTCTTCGTAAATAAATCCAATTACGATCCATTAATACCTGATATCACAATATAATTGATGAATATATTAAATCATATAAACATTTAAATAACTATTAGATAAATTGTAAACATAAAAATATTTAATAAAAACTATTGATAATCAGATAAAAGACATCAGATATGAAACATGTTTACAAATAGAGTAAATAGTTTATTTTCATATTATATACAGGTGTGTTATATTTCTATTATAATTTAATTATAATATCATTCTTTTAAAATTTATTAGGTCATTTCACATAGTTTCAATATTTCTATGTTGCATGTGTCAAAAATATTGAAGAGTACATTAATTTAAAGGATGCAATAAGTGAAATGTTGGAGTACATGGAAATATGTATAAATTATTGACGATTTTGTGGTATGATCTATACCTATGTACTAACAAATACATGTATTGAGATTAATATGACGGTGAATATAGTAGCAGTTATAGATAGAGGATGAACCCATTATAGGGTTTAGTGATGGAGATGATGTTATTCGAGAGGATGGATGGACATTACGAAAAAAAATGAGAATGAGAATTTGAGAGGTAGATATAAAGGGAACACGGTAATTAAGTCAATTATGGAAATGAAGGAGGCAATGGGAATGAAGGTGGAAACATGACTTTTGAGTTAAAGGTTGGTAGGGGGAAGGTAGATTCCCAGTGGGAGGTGGGTATGTAGTGGAGAGGCTCATAATGGGATTGGGAGGGAGAGGTAGAGAGGTGGTGAGGTGGAGAGTATGGATAGGTGGAGAGGTGGGATTAGGGAGGAGGGTCGGGATGGGGCAATTTTCCTGGGAGAGAATGATCAACAAGGATACAAGATATATCCAATCGAGCTACCCATAAAGGCAACCATGTAGTGGAGAATCAATATAGTGGTTACATTATTATAGAGAATGCACATCCTATAGAATACATAATAGATTATACTAAATCCATTGAAATAGCTCTTACAATAAATAAAAATTTACTCTTGTTATCAATTTCATATTCAATTATATGATTAGTTAAATATCAATTTTAATGTTCTAGATATGTAGTCAAAGGAATCAATGTTTCTTTAATTTGAGTCCTTATAATGTCAACAATGTTGGAAGACAAAACACCATTAGCTAAACAATACATTCATACAATGTATAGAAAAAAATAAACCAACAAAGAATTAATAAATGTTGGTGTGAAATGCAATCCACAGACATGGGTAGTTAATTATTAATAAATCCCAATTCTTTATTGAAAGTAAATAATATAATTTGTTGTTTTAAAATGTAAAATATCAATAAAAATGGGTGTAATTTAATTTTATAACTTAAATCACATTTAATTCAAAGTCACTAATGAAATAAAATATTCACATGTTAATCCTAGATAACACAGCATGACCTAAATTATAAATATAGATACAAAAAAACAATACAAACTACAACCAAACCACACTAAGTTTATCAATAAATAACAAAATAAAATTATTGTTTTGAAGAAGAATTAATTAAAATGGAAATGGAATTAAAAATATAGTACATCATAATGTAATGAAACATCATTTTAAACTGAAATAATGATAATACAAAAAAAAATTTGAATTTCAACCCGAATGGAGATGTTAAATCCAAACTACGCTCGGTATAATGACATCAAGAAACAAACACTATAAAATCTATACCAACAATGATAATAAAAACCAAAAATAATGATAAACAACAACTAAAATCGAACCAATAATGATAATCATGCAAAATATGGTTATTGAAGAAAAAATAAACAATGGGAGATGAAACAAGAGATAAAAAGGAAGAATGCATACCCGAAATCGTGAAACCGGCAAAAAAACCTTCAACAGTGGCCTTCCAAGATCACAAATGGGCTTTGAAAGTCATCGGGAGTCCAAAGAGCCGCAGTGGAAATCGATTGCAACGATCGAACAAAATGAGGGTTTTGGTCCCCGAATAATTTTAAATGACTTTTGGCGTCGGTTTTGGAGAAAACCGACATCGAAAAGGTATGTTATGTCATCGGGTTTCAGTAAAACTGATGCAAAATTTTTACTTTTTTTAATTTTCAGTGTCGGTTTTACTCAAAACTAACGCTGAAAATATGTTTATTATTATTATCGGCATCGGTTTTCATCAAAACGGACGCTGAAACATTTTTTAAAAAAATTCTTGTGTCGGTTTCGTGAAAACTGACGTGAAATATCATCGGATAATTGTTTTTGGCATCAGTTTTACTAAAAACCGACACCATAAATTTCCCACACATACTATCTGTGTCGGTTTTTAAAAAACCAATGTTCTTACGACGACGTCAAATTTTGTATTTCCACTAGTGTTTGAACCAATGATGAAGCCTTACTAGTGGTTTCAAAGAATTGTGTATGTTTTTTTCATGTACTATGTTCATGATTTCTAAGACACTAGACATTAATAATCCTATGTTCCTAAAATCTAATGAAAAGTTATGAAATAAAAAGGTGGGATGCCATTGTTGGTATTAAAGGATTGTTTAGTTATTTATGGAAATTAGGATATGAAAACATTTGGAATAACCCCATTGAAAAGTTTAAATATATGAAATATTACTGGTATTTTGTTGAGTATTGAGAAAGTGGTTTATCAAGAAATTATATCCCTGTCTGGATATGATTAGGTAGAGGCGGCTCTGGCACATATTTACATAAGTGTAAAACCCGAAAACACAAATTTAAGAAAGACTGAAATGGGAACTGGTTCACAACAATGGGCCTTTCTGCACTCTTGGTTAAGACACTCCCAGAAGATATGTTCTGTTAATAATAAGATTTTTTTCAATAATTATGAAGGATTTATGGAGAAATGTAATTTTTTAAGCATGAAGTTTGAAGACAAAAATTCCATTATAGTTGAAATATTTTTAAATGAAATTAGTTTTCACAATGTTTTATTATTTTAAAAAATGTTGGGAAATAAAAGGAACTGTACAAATGGTGACCACAATGGACCATGCTGACGTCCCTTCGATGGAATCCATAATGTAAACTTTCATGTGAATGATGACCAAACTGACTCAAGGTATGGGAAATAACTTCAATCAAACTAAGAGACCGATGTCACCATAAAGCGAACAAATTTCTATTGAATCGTTTATGCTTCAACGACAACCAACCTTCAGTGGATCTACCGACCCATTGATTGCTGAATAGTGGATCTAATATATCGAGAAGATCTTTTCTATGCTCTACTGTTATTAACAAGAGAAGGTTACCTTGGCTATTTATCGCCAAGAGGGAGAAGCTAATCAGTGGTGGGAACTGATTAAAAACACAAGGCCAAAAGTGGAATTTGAAGATATGAACTAGGAAACGTTCAGGGGGATATTATCCAACATGTATTTCCCTCGATTGGTGAGAACACGATTGGAGACGGAGTTTCTTGATCTGAAGTAAAAGGATACTGAACCTATGGGAAGCTATAAGATGAAATTCACATGGCCTTCATTTGACACCTCTAGATTTTCATGGATCCAAATGGTAAGGTTGATAGATTTTTCAATGGACTGAGACCTCATCTGCGGATTAATCTAGCCAACCAAGATTCTAATAGCTATGAGAAGATCGTGTGAGGTGAGATGAAAGTAGAACTGCAGTTTTGTAAGATGAAATGGTCTTATAAATACAATTACAAGAAAATATCTACAGAGCTAAGCTTATAGTGTAAATTTGATTAGGGAAGATGAGGAAAGCAAGTACAACATCCAACATGTATTATATGTGGGAGGAAGTATTCGGGGGGCTGCCTGCTCGAGAGTGGGAAGTGCTAAAACTTTGGAAGAGAAGACCACATTGGGAAAAAAATTCGTAGTGAGGTGAAGCAACAACATAAAAACACTAACAATAAGGGGAATATGGTTCATGCACTAAATTATGTCCAATGATATAAGTGTCGACAACATGGGAACTTTTCCAATCATTATCCAAATACTAGGGTAGTGGAGGGGAACCCCCACCAGCCTCATCAAAGGCCAAAGGGAGAATGGTCATAGTTTTTTTATCACGATGGCTGATGTTAAAGTGCCTAATGATGTGGTGGAAGGTACTCCTATTGTTATCTCAAAACTAGAAATTACCTTGTTTGATTCTGGTTTTACTAATTCCTCTATTTCTTCCATGTTTTCAAAGAATTTCGAATCAACCCCCGATTTGATAAAAGTAGAGTTATCAGTCAAGACACCTGGTGGGATTATCCAAAAATCATCAGTTTTTAGAAAATCTTGTATTTAATTTATTTAGCGCGATATTATCATAAATCTAGTAGTCATTCCCTAGTGGGAATTTTACTTTATTGTAAGGATAGAGTGGTTTTCAAATTATAATTCTATGACCAAATTCATAAGTAAGGACATCTCAGTAGTCTTGGATGGAAAACCTAAAATTGTCTTCCAAGGAGAGATATCTCAACCTGATATTTGTCTAGAAAAACCCAAAATATCCTTATTTATGTTGTTCATCGGTGAAGAAGAAGAAGGTGATGAGGGATTAAGGATAGAAAATGTCCCCATCATCTAGGAATACATGGACGTATTTCTTGAGGAGTTACTCGGACCACCCAGGAAAGAGAGGTAGAGTTCTCCATTGAAATCATAATTGGGTCTCATCCAATATTAAGGAAACCATATAGGATGGGAAATCTGGGGCTAAATGAATTTAAGAAACAACTACAAGATCTTTTGGAGAAGGGGTTTCTCCAACCGAGTGTTTCTCCTTGGGGAGAACTAGTCCTCTTTGTGAAGAAGAAGGATGGATCTATGAAGATATGCATTGATTATAGAGAAATGAATGGGGTCACAGTGAAAAACAAATACCCTCATCCAAGAATTGATGATTTATTTGACCAACATCGTGGGGCTCAATTATTCTCTAAGATTGATCTTATATCTGACTAGCATCAATTGAGGGTGAAGAAAGAAGATATTCCAAAAACTACATTCCGATCAAGATATGGGAATTATATGTTTGTTGTTATGCCCTTCAGACTGACTTATGCTCTCGATAGTTGAGGACTCATGATCATAACTATCCTACACATGGTCTGGAGCTTGCTGCGTTCATTTTTTCTCTGAATATTTGGATGCACTATCTTTATAAAGAGATTTGTGATATATACACATACCATCAAAATTCAAAGTATATTTTCACACAAAAGGAATTTATCTTGAGACCATGGAGATGGTTGGAACTTCTTAAAGACTATGATTGTTCAATTCGTTATCATCCTAGAAGAGAAAAAAAGTCACTGAGGCACTAAGTTGGAAAGACCATGTTGTTCTTTCCATGATGAGGATTCCAATAGATCCTTTGATCAATGACCTAGTGAAGATGGACATGGGAATTATAAGGGAAGGGGAATCATCAACCCTATACCAATTTATTTCTCAATGATAATTACTAGAGAAGAACAAGAATGCTCCGAAAGAAGATCCTTTTTCATAGAACAAGTTTGAAGCTGTGAAGGATGGGATGTTTCCTTAGTTTAATAATGATCAAGACGGTGTACTGAAATTTCTTACAAGATTATGTGTTTCATCTATTCCAGAAATAATGAATGACATGATGGATGAAGTTCATAGTTCTACTTTTTCTATAAATCCTTGAAGAACAAAAATGTATAGGGACCTTCGTGATCATTATTGGTGGGATAATATGAAAAGGGAGATTTCTGACTATAATTTATGGTGCCCAGTATGTCAGCAAGTAAAGGTAGAGTGAAAACTTCCTTAAGGAGTATTACAACCACTACCCATACTTGCATGGATGTGGGACAATATCACTATGGACTTCATCACTGGGCTTCTGAAAACATCCAAAGGAAACAATGTCATATTGGTTTTTGTGGACCATCTCACCAAGACATCCCATTTTATCTCCATTCATGAATATTTCTCTGTTGATCAACACGCTAGTATTTACGTGAAGGAAGTGGTAAGGCTGCCTGGAGTTCCACTTTCTATTGTATCTGATCGTTATCCAAGGTTCACCTCAAAATTCAAGAAAAATCTTCAACATTCTCTAAGAACAGAATTGAATTTCATTTTGACCTATCACCCCCAAATAGATGTAAAATCTAGAAAGACTATTCAAACATTCGAGGATATACTGAGAACATGGTCAATGGATTTTAATGAAGTATGGGACCAACATCTCCCTCTAGTTGAGTTCTCTTACAACAATAGCTTCAAATCGAGAATTCAAATAGAACCCTATGAAGATCTATATATGAATTGATGTAGAACTCCTACTTGTTTTGATGAAGTTGGTGAGAGGAAGCTTCTTTGGCCTGACCTTTTGCAAGTGATGACAGAAATAGTCCACTCCATCCAACAACACATTAAGGCTGATCAGAGACAGCGGAATAGTGATGCTGACAACCATTGAACGGACTTGGAGTTTGATGTTGGTTATAAGGTATTTCTATGAATTTCACCATGGAAGAGAGTCATGAGGTCTGAGAAAAAGGGAACATCAACCCTTGATACATTGGCCCCTATGAAATCCTTGATCTCATAGGAGAATTGTCTTATTGGCTTGAACTTCCTCCAAATATTTCACATGTTCATGATGTCTTCCACGTATCCCTATAGAGGAAGTATATACCTGACCCTTCACATGTACTAAATCCAATGGTGGTACAACTGGAAGATGAACACTCTTATGAGGAGTAGCCGGTGAAGATCTTGGATCATAGAGACAAGGTTCGACACAATAAGAATACTCACCTTGTTATGGTGTTGTGGGGGAACCCCAAATATGAAGATTCCACGTGGAAACCAGAGGAGTCTTAGAGGTAGAAGTACCCACACCCTTTTTCTTCTGAGGGTACAAGTTAAAAATTTCGAGGATGAAATTTCATATGGTGGGAAGAATGTAATGACCCGAGCTTTTGAATAATATTTGATTCCTAATTTTTTATGTTATTTAATACTCAACAAAACAATATCCTTAATGTAATGATGTGAATATAATTAAAATGATACCGTTGGGTTTCGACTGTTATATAACTGTTGGTCAATATGACCATTGGAAACTAAAATCTTAATGTTGCAATTATTGTTTATAAATAAAAGTGATCTTGGTTAATGAATACAAAATGAAGATTGAATGTCCTCATCTAGTAGAATTGAGCCATATGACGCCCATCATTTAGAGCTTGGGAAGGAGGTAGTATCACTGGGCTTTGCTCTAGACCAAGACCAAGCCGAACTTCAACATGTAAAGCTTGAATGGAATCACCTATAGGAGAAGTTCAAGCTGATAGAAATCACTTCTCGAGCAATGTTGTCTAAGCTGCCCCAAGATTATATCACCACAACACACCATATACTTAGATACTATGTTGGTGTTATAAGAGGAAATGTAATGCTACCTTAGTTACTTGTGTAAACCTTTTGTATAAATAAAATTGTTATTTCTTATTATGCAAATGTTGGTGAATTTCATATATTCGGATATATGTAGGATGAATTCATAGTTCCATTTTTCCAATGAATTTTCAAAAAAAAATTATTTTAAAATATTTATGTAAACTTTAAATAATTAATAATGTAAAATGATTGTCAAAAAATAATCATATACAGTTATGACCAGAAATAAATTTAGAGTATGATAAGATCAATTAGTTTTTCATTAATGGTAATGTATGAATAGTAATATACCCTTATGAATAGTAATGAATCTTAATGAATAGTAAATTGGCCAAAAAATATAAACTTCACCCATAATGTATATATACAATTTAGACATCTTGAATGTGAAAAAATGAGCATAGTAAATGTTTTCGTACTTTCGTATGTCATAAATATTTTATTTATAATTAAATAAATAATTTATTAATTTAAAATGGAAATGTATTTTCATAAAATGTAATAATAAATTGTTACTTTATTTTATTATACTCATACGGCAATTTTATGGGACCTTGATTACTTTCTTACGAAGTTACTAAATGACTTATAGTTTTAGAGTTGCTTTTTTAATAAATAATGATTTCATTAAAAAAATAAATTAAAATATTTAGGAAATTATTTTCATAAAATGGAGTTCATTTTTTAATTCAGAGCGTCAATATTAGGTTATGGTGAATTTTTGGAATTTTATGAAATAGTTGAATTTTTAGTGAATAGTAAAAATGCAGTTATGAGTTTCGGATGTTTAATAACATCATTACTGATGTAATAATGATGTAATATTCCTGGTATACTTATTAATAGTAATAAATAATATGAGTTTTCCCATGTGGTCAATACCATGGTCAATACCATGGTTTTTCCAATACAACCGATGAGGTGTCCCTTAGATATTAATAATTTATTCCCTCACTTTTTTATAAATACCAACACATTCCCTCATTTATTTCATTAAAAAATCATCCTCAATGAATTTATGGTCTCTTTACCTCCCAATGAGTCCTCCCAAGGTTCTGTCAACCATCCCAAGGTCCCGACCTTCTTTCATTCGAGGTTACTCTTTATGGTAATGGGACCTTTCACCCTCCTCTTTTAAGTCATGACTTCCTTTACGTTATATCTTCTAGATTCAATTTAATTATGTGAGGGTATGTTATTATATGTCATTCTTATTTTACATTTCATTTTAAATTGATGAGTGAACCTTTTCACTATCATCAACTGATTATTTGAATTTTTATGTGACACAGTTAGGCTGTCGAATTTTCGAAAAAGAAATCACATCTTCTCATTTCCTTCGAGTTTAATTTTCATGTAGTATTTCCTTCAAATATCCATAAAAATATCTTGTTTGTTTTTATTCGGTATCCTTACTATATAATGAGTTATTTATGAGTGGGTGACTCTTGTCCCCTCTCTTTTAAATGTTTTCTAAAACCATGTTATATAGTCGTTATGCTATAGAAATTTCATCTCAAAATTTCTCTATCTTCCTATCAAGAAATTATATTTTTTAATTTATGTGAATACCCAAACCTATTTCGATTATATGTGTGATCCTAAATAGACAAAAATGATGTATTTTATTCTGTAATTTACATACATATAACCCTCCTTCCCTTTCCAGGGGTTATAAATGACATAATGATCTTATTTTTAAGAACTTTTAAAACATCATTATTTTGAAATGAATCGCATTTCTTTTATTATATATGGGTTATTTATGAAATGTTTGATTACGATCTATGTGGCTCACATTAATGTAATGAAATATTATGGGTGTACCCTAATATCACTCCAATGCATTGTGTAATGAATTCAATCTCTAGAGTTTACAAGTTTCATGATACCTTGGTGAATAAACATGGAAATATTTTAATGACACCTTAGGGATGAACCTTGGTGATATGATCATGAATGTATAAATGAAATTTTGTAGCCACATATTCAAGTTATGTATCATGTTAATTTCATTATGATATTCCTATACATCCATTGCTCATGTCTTTATATTTTTTTTATCGAGTTCTTATTGATATCCCAAGTAAACTAATTCTCTTGTTTACCCTTACTGGGCCTTCTGATCACCCATTCCTTTGATGTGTGTCACTAGGATATGAGATGCAGTAATTTTACATAGGTTGAACTTATGATTAATCCTTACAAGTGATTTTGAAGGATTTTTTATGTTGTTTCCATGTGTTATGTTCCTGATTTCCAATACACTAGACTTTAATGAGCCTCTATTTGTGATGCGACGACGATGTGGGTGATTTCTGTGATGGATTCTGTGGTGAGTTCTGTTTTGGTGGGAGTATCTATAGTCATCGGTCAGGCAGTGAGACGTTGGTTTTGGCGACTGGTTTCCTTCAGGTTTATAATTTAGTGAGAATTGGTGATGATGAAGTGGTGTTTATTCTGCAACGATGACAGTGGGTACGAAGATGATGATGGATGGATATCACTACAATGACTTCGACTGATGTGAGCATATCCCGAAAGTGAAATACCCATTTGGTGTGTCTAGATTTTGAATTTGGATCACAGTTGTGAATCCCGATGGATATTTTTTTAATGTTCTGGTTACCACTCACCTCAAAGTGGTATGTTTTAAAATCAAATAAAATGTTATTTGGCCTCAAGAAGGCGAGATGTTGTTGTTCTGTGAGGAGTTTTTTTGTTTCATGGTTACATATTAGGGAGCAATTCATCATACCTTTTATATGGTTGAGCCAGTGCGTGTGTTCTAATAGCATCATCCTACCATGTTTTTGGGGGATGAAAATCCATTGTTTTTTAAGATGTATAATAAGATTATGATAACCATCATCAAGAATTTGGAGACACCTCCTTAGAGGAGATTGAATCCTGATACTTATATTCTTCAAGGAGAAACATAGAACTTGTTATATGTGATGAACCAGGATAACAGGATGTGAGATATGGTTTAGTCTAATTTTCAAACTATGTTCTATGAAAATTTTTACCCCAATACTCTGAGGAAAGAGTGGAATAATGAGTTCATTATTATGCAACAGGGAGATATGATGGTTATGGAGTACTTGAAACACCTTATAGAGATTTGACATTTTTCATCTACATACCTTTTTGATGAGGTATAGAGGGAGAGGTGTTTTGAGGATGGTCTTTGACATGCCATTTTATATTAGTTTAATCTGTTTATATAAACCTCTATTACTAATTTTTTTAATAAGATAGTGATTACATAAATAAAAATAAGGGAATATAGGAGAATAGAGTAGAGTAGTGTAGTCTGTTGAACCAGTGCATCAATATCTTTAGGCAAGAAGTTCTATTTTGAGGATTCACTTGAGATGAGTGACAGTAAGGTTGTGTGTACTATTAGATCATTTTTCTATCATGATTGTAGAAGATGGGAAAAAATTAATAATTAATGTGATCGTGACCAAGTCGAGTGTCGAGCTTGCAGTAGGTTGGTCCACATGCAATGTCTTTTCAAGATCGTCCCACCAATAGTGAGTGGTAGGGGGTCAGCTCCAACACCAGGATTGGGAGTGGGTTTCCCATATCCTTGTCAGGAATGGATTTGGAGTAGTACTTGTTGATTAGGCCATGGTGGTGGTGGTCATGGTCAAGGTATCCATGCACTAGTTGTACCAAGACAGTAGAGAAGGCCAACTCTAGGTAGTGAGGTTGTGTCACGGGGTTGTAGTTCAGGCTAGATCTTTTCTGTATAGCCTACCCCAAAGGATAAATGAACCAGACCATTTATAGTGAGAGGTACTATATTAGTGACCAATACTCTCGTATCTGATCTTTTGGATATAGGTTCATCACATAGTTTCAATATATGTACCTATGGTGAAAATCATTGGGATTATTATTCAATTTTCTGAGGGTGATATGATTCTTGACACTCTATTATGGATACAGATATAGGATGTACTTCAGTGCATGGAGTGCCCCCCTTGATGTTGGTTGGTTTCACTTCATTTGGAATATTTTATCTTTACAATGACAGGGTGTCACATCATACTCACAATGGATTGGATAGTGTCTTATCGAGCCAACATTGACAATTATTGTCTGAGGGTGACTTTCACATCAGCCGAGGGAATGGTTTATATTCATATTGGTGAATTGTTTTTCCATGCGATCCAAACTAGACCATATCATCATGGTATGGGTGGGATAAAAGGCCATATTTATAGTTTTTATCTGGATGATTAGGGAGAATGTCAGCCAGACTTTCCTCCAAAGGTTAATTGTTTCAATGATGTGTTCTCGGATGTCTTTTCTGGTTTACATCCTAAGAGCATGGTGGAGTTCTTCATCAAGATATTTTTGGGAGATGTATAAGTATCCATTCATCTTTACAGGATATCTACTATAGAGTTTCAAGAGCTCATGAAGAAAAAATGGTATTTGGAGGAAAAGGTGTTTACTCGACCTAGTACTTCCCCATGGGGTTCACCGGTCCATTTTTTTGAAAAAGAAGGATGATAACCTTAGGTTGTGCATGGATTATCAGAAATAGAATTATCTGATTGTAAAAAAGTACTATGTATTTCATTAGATAGATGGACTATTTTAAAAACATCAAGGATCTCGGGTGTTCTCAAAATTTGATATGATGTTGGTATATCATAAGTTACATGTTTTACCTAGAGACATACCACACATAGAATTTTGTAGAAGGTAGGTCTAAATGAGTATCTAGTCATGTCATTCGTTCTCACGAATTCACCAATAGTTTCCATCCTTTTGATGAACTGAGTCTTTAATCCTTATCTTGATTCATTTTTAGTTGTTTTTTTGGTTGATATCTTTGACTATTACCATAATTGACACAACCATGCCAAATATCTTGATATAATTTTGGATACACTGAGAGAGCATCAATTATATTCTAATCACACAAGGTTCCACTTATAATTGGATATGATTCCCTTCCTGGGACATATTATCTCAATGAAAGAACTATCTGTTAACCTAGAGAAGTTGAGAGTTTTAGATTACCAAGAGTATCCTAAGAATGTCTTTGACATATGATGTTTCGCGGGGATGGATAGATAGTACAGGAAATTCATATAGGATTTCCCACTCTTGGTAGTTTCTTGATGTGATTAACTAATAATGTTTTGATGATTTTATGGTTAAATACCTATGAGAGAGCCATTCAGATGTTGAATGGTGGATTGAATTCCATACCAGTCTCAGTTCTGCCATAGTTGGGAAGAAACTACGATGTGTATTATGACTCATCATATTTGGGATAGGATTGACGCAGATGAATTGGGATAGATTCTTGGAATATGGTTCTCAGTAGCTTGGAACAAATGAGAGAAACTACCCAACTCACAATCTTGAGGTTGATACAGTTTTCTATTATTTGGGCTATTGAAGACACTACTTACTCAGAGAGAATTTTGTAGTGTACACAGACCAAAAAAGTCGCAAATATATATATAAAAAACATGATCTTAATTTTAGGTAGTGGAGTTGGGATGAGTACATATATTATTTTTATTTTGAGCTTTTATATATGTCTGGTAAGGGAAATGCAGTGGTCAATGCACTGAGAAGGAGGACTCAAATACATGTAGTTCATCATGTAAATAGCGAGTGGTAGCTTATGGATTTGTTCTATGGTATGAACATTGAAGATTTGGATATTCAATGAAAAAAATTTCTTCCATCCGTAGTTTTGTAATATACCCTACTACATAGTGTGAGGATGAGGCGGTTACCAGATTTAGAGGCCCTAATCCTATAAGAGTGTGTGGAAGGTGAGGACCCACCTTCATTTTTGACCATAGGAAAGGATGAGATCCTATGTATCCATGGTCATGTTTTGGTTCCAATATACATTCACTAAAATCTGATGTGTGGGTTTCATTCCTCAATATGGGTAGTGCATCCTAGTGTTTCCAAGATACACCATGACATACACTATCATAAATAGTCGATGGGCACGAAATGTGAGTTATCTGGTTTTGTTACGACATGTCCCACCTGTTAGTAGGTGAGGGAAAAATATCAGTGAACAAATAGAATTTTATAATATTTATCGACTCCCAAGTGTAAATGAGATGGTGTTGCGATGGAAATTATGACTAGATTGTTGAGGACACCTCGAGGTAGTGATGTTTTGTAGGATTTCATTGACATGGTCATGATGTTTGATCATTTCATATCAGTCAAGAAAACCATCATTGTGGATGAGATTGGGAGGTTGTATATCTATGGGATAGTATGACATCATGGGGTCTCTTGCACTATCATTTTAGATAGGGATTTCTTGGTTTATGTCTTGTTTCTGGAAGATTTTTATAGGGAGTTAGGTACACAAGTTCTTTTGGGTTCATCATACAACCCTCAAAATTATGGTTAGATAGGGAATATTATATTGGTGATCTAGGACATGCTTCAAGAATGTGTTCTATATTTTGGGGTCTCCTGAGAGAGGCATATACCCCTTTTTGAGTTCACCTATAATAATATCTATCAGGAAACAATACAGATGGAACCTTCTGAGGATTTTAATGATAGGTTGTGTTGATCACTAGTGTGTTGGTTAAAGGTGGGAAAGAAAGCTTTTCTGGGACCACATATTATACAAGAGACTTCTGAGTATGTCCAATTGAATCATAATTGGATGGATACTTTATAGTATCTATAGAAATCTTACAATGATCATTGTATATGAACTCTAGATTTTGAGGTTAGGGATTAGATCATTTTTCATGATTTACAGTGGTCGGTACACAGATAGATCTAGAGATAGGTTAATCATTCACTGTGATATATCAGACCATTTTAGAATTTAGAGAGAGTTAGGTAAGTGTACTATCAGTTTTAGATACCTCAAAGGTACTGAGCCATGAATGACATATTCCATGTATCTCACCTATGTCGTTATCATTCAGACTCATCTAATTATTTTCATCCTGGGGAGGTTGAGTTATAGTAAGATACGTTCTTTCAGGATCATCATATTCAAATTTTTTATATGAGCATAATGGTTCTCTGATATAGTTTGGTTTCTCTAATATGTATTATATGGAAACATAGTCATTTATGGGATAAGACTTTGTAGTGGGTGGCCGAAGAATGTGCTCAGTGGACATATTTATTCTCTGAATAATCTTGACCACTCTTGAGATGGGAATTCTAGGATGAATATATTTATGAGGGAAATATTGTAAGATCTCAATTTTTAATTTGAGGTAAAGATCTCCTTACTTTTTTTAATTCTTGATTTCAGCCTAATGTGAATACCCTTTGGTGTTATGTGTTTATAGAAGCTGTTCATGGCTTGTTCAGAGCTCAGAACTGATCATTTTAGGAAAAAAAATTCAGGCCGCATGGTTAGTAGAAACCATGTAGGGCAGGTCACATGGTCACTGCTAAACATGTGGGGCTAGACATTGGAGGGATGTAGGATACATATTTTTTAAAAAAATTGTGCAGATGGAGGAACATGCCCGTGCAATAGCTCTGTGGTTTTTTATAGTGGAATGAGATACACTTTTCGTACAGTTTCTAAAACCATGTTCACTAACCGTGTAAGGATCCCCTTTTTACAATAGTGGGTGCATTGTTGGTGCATAGTTTGTACACCTGTGTGGATAAACTATGTGATTGTCAAATTTTTGGGGAAATGGACCTTTTTACCTTACATTAATTTATAACATAGTTTTCTTAATCCTTTTCTCCCATGGGTAGCCACATGATGTTGGAAGATCTCCTTTGAGATATTTATCAGTCTTTTATCCCTCTCCATCTCTATATCTCAGATTAGAGCATCATTAGTCTCATTGAATTCACGTCAATGAGTACTCAATCACTTTTATTCCGTTATTCATTATTCTTAGTGTCAGATATTATATTTGGGTGGAAGATAATTTTCCCTCTTTTAATAGTTTTTCTCTTTCTTCATTTTTCTCCCAATCAAGGTCGAATCAGTATTGGAAACTAGATGAACACTATACTATGGATCTATGGTCAGTGGTTTATACTTTTCCTATATGGTTATGTGCTTTATAAAGTATGTTTCTCTTATCCCACCAACCGGAAATTTTGGTGTGGGCTTCAAAATTAATTGAATAACTAAATTAATTGAAATGGAACCTTTTAGGGATTCTCTTTTGTTCCTTTGAGACTCGTTGGAGGTTGTCTCTCCAAAAAAGGCCTCCCATGAGGAGTGCTATGAAATTGATTGTACCTAAACCTGTGTTAAACATCCCATGGGGTAATTGGGTTCTTTAATTTTTAGAGGAATTCTATTAACAGTTGAATTGGTATAAATTGGTTGAATATGAGACGCTTTTCCTCTTTTTCATGTTGATAATTTTGATTGAATTTCTTAAATGGATTATTTATCAATTAATATATGAGTGGGTAAACTCATGAAATTTGTTTGTTGTGAATTGGAATACTAGTGGGTAAACATATGAAATTTGATTTTGGGGAATTGATATATGAGTATGAAAACTAATGAAATGAAATGAAAAATGATGTGACTATTGAATGGTTACATAGGGTTCCATGTGTGTGTTATCCCATGGGTCATGGAAACCGTTGAGAATGCCTTGGAACTGTATGATCATTGGATTTAGATTCGGTGGGATGCCTTGGGGATTACAACCCCTTAGATTAGGTTTTCTTGGGCTCAGAGTTGATATGTTCGGTAAACATGCTCCTTGGACCTCAATTCGATCCTACTTGAGTTTCCATCAAGATTCTATTCAGACTCGATGATGATTCCTTGGTCCACTATACCTTAGATCTGTCCTTGAGGGGTCTGACACATGATTATACGACATGGTCATGGTAAACATTATACACTTGATTATATGGAATGATCATGGTAAATGTGACATTCTTGGTTGTGTGGCATAGTCGTGGTTAATATGACACTTATGGTTATATGAAAAGGTCATGGTTTCTTAATACACAGGTTATGTAGTAAGGCCATGGTTAAGATGATATGTATGGATGCTTGGTGATGCCGTGTTAGTTATTTCTTTATTGTTTTTATATTTCTTGTTATAGAAGTTGACCCATGTTTTTAGGGAGCCTTGGAGGGCTTTATAGTATCGCTTGTTTTTTAGTGTACATGCCAAGGGAGCTTCCACTTTTATTACTACTTACCTATGATTTTTTTTCACACTTATTAGCTTTTATTGCACATCCAGGATTAATATAGATATTTGGGTGGTTACCTATTGGGAATGTATCTCAAAACCTATTAGGGTTACCATTGGGTACCCATAAAAACATTATGGATGCGAGTAGGGACTAGGGAAATCACCCACAGTTCGATGCTTGATTTTTGTTTCATGAAAATGAGAAATGGATAATGGGAATGAGAAGAGGATCAGGATGGTATCCGGAGATATAAAGTTTTGGACTTTTTTCATTTATATATGTTAATTTTATTTTATTGTTTTCTACCTATTTTGGTTATTTGTAGAGATATTCCATTTAACATCATCATCTTCTGTATATGAGATTACTTCTGGAATTGATTATACAATCTTGTGTTATTAATTTATCATTTTTCTAGTATTATATCAGCAGTTTCTATCAATTTTTATTTCTATTACATTTGTATTACACTTTGGTAATGATGAAATAGTCTCTCTATAGACACACCCTAATCCCTTGCTTCTAGTCGGAAACCTCTGTTGTTTTGGGAGATGCACTTGAGGCCTTGTAGCCAACCAGTATTGGGGAACTATTAAGTGTAATTCAAGTACAATATGTTATAGTACCCAGAACATTTTGTGATATATTTAGGTTTGGATAATTCCTATACATCCCAAATGAATTATGGATCATTTACCAAAAGAATCAAAACAATATGAACTACAAATTTTACCATTATTTTCATTTCTGTTCATTGTTGAACTACAAAAAATTGCGTATTGAGTAAATGTTCTTAGCTGAAAATACTTCCTCTACTCTTATTTTATTCAATAATGAACATGGTTTTTGGACTATGAAAATTGAATCAATATGCAGTGTTGGTAGTTAGATAAAATAATGTAATGGTAATCATGGTAAAACTTACAGAAGAGAACAATTAATCTCTTTTTTTTTGCTTATTGAATTTGGTTGAATGAAAAATATAATGTCCCAAAATATATTTAAAAAAACAAAATAAGTATTATATATAAATGTTAAATAAATTACCAAAAAAATAGTAGATAAAATGATGACAAAATTAATTAAATAAGAGGCATGTATTCACATTTAAATGACGATTGTATAAATTCTTGATCCATTTCTTAATTGTTATTATCTCAATCACAGCCTCAATGTCTAATCTATCACAATCTTGAGCATCTTTGAACAAACCACCTCAACTTAAACAAATGAATCCACCTATATAAAAAATTAATTCTTATGTGACTAATGCGTAAATGAAATAAATTAAACATAAAATTGAAACAATAGATTACTTATATAGAAAATTATTTTTCAATGAAACAATCCGGATTGTCCCCATCATTAATAGGAGGGATTGATGTTTATCTTCCTACCAAGGAGTTGAATGAAACTTGATATAAATTGATAAATTCCAACACTACAGTGGTGAAAAGGGTTTGAGTGAGACAAATTCTTTGGATTTTTTTTCGTAGAAAAGCATGAATTATGGACATAAATATTCTCAAATAATCAATCATTATGAGTAATAATGAAAATTAAATCAATATTTCATTTTATTATTTTTACTTAAAATATACATTGTATATCGTAACATTAACTTTACATATTCCCAAAGGTTATCCTTAATTTCAGTCTATCTATCTAGTGGATTGGTAACGTCATCATGTGTAGAATAAATTTCCTTCTAGGTTATTCAAACAATTAATTTATATTATGTTAATTTAGTAGATAACAAACAATATTATAAAGAAAATCATAGAATATTAAAAAAACATTAACCTTATCATTAAACTCTCTTTAATTTTTTTAAAGGTATTATGAATATAAATTTTCATGATTATTGTATACATTCTTGACCCAAATCACATTTGTAATTATTTCAGTTATAGCCTTAATGACTAGTATCACATGAGGTTATTTCGTTATGATCTCTGTGAAAATTAACAAAATAATTTCAGGATATAAATAATGATGAAATTAAATAAAAAATTAGATAAAGTGATGAGAGAGTAAACTGAATTGGAAGTAGAATGTCACATCTTCATGAAATATGTGTACATTCTTCCATTGGGTATACTGATAATTCATTTCTAGACATATCTATTTCATCTTGTGAATATTATGATTTTTCGAGTTTATAGTATTACTGGAAAAATATAAATACACAAACGATTAATAAATGTTTTCAATGAAATTGTAATTATATTTGAAAATACCTCTTAGGGGATTCATGTTTGTTGATGGTATATGATATCTCCCATACATTTTAAAATACAATAACCACAATATTTTCCATTGGTTTGTTTCAGAAACTGAAAAAACATTGATAAAAATAAGTTATTTTTCTATATGTGTTTGGATAGTGAAATCTTATTATATATACCCTAATGCTTGTCCGGTTTTATAATTTATCAGGATACTTGTACGCACAGACTATCCTGATGCCCTGATTTTCATGATATTTAATCACCACCATATCATAAAATAATTCTCATTAAAACATAATATAAAATATATTTCTAGAATTTTAGTTATAAAATTTTATATGTAGTGTGTTAAAAATATTCAAACATCATTATGTGTGGTTGGTTTTTTTGATCTCCAAGCAGTTAATCTAGAAAATAAATCTTAAGAGTATCTAAATAGACCACAATGAGCATCCAAAGCTGCCTAAAAACACAAAAGGGAATATGTAATGAAGTAAATAAAAATATATTTGATATAATTAAATTCTAGTTTTTTACCCCTACATCATTGGTATTAATAAGTGTTTGTCATTAGTAAGTTTGATTTCAAATGATTTGGCTAGTTTTTTAACTATTTTAGCAAATTTTTTAATCTATTTATTTTTTATCTGTAGAAGTGATGTGAGGAATATTGAGTCCATATTTATATTAATGGATAATATCTTCAATTTATATTCATATATATTGCCGCAAAAAATAATAAATGTATTTATTCACAATTAATATAGTATATCATCCATTATAAAAACAAATCTTGAAAACACACCTCATATATAAGTTTACAACTGAGATTCATAACCATTAATAATTGATGATTTCATTTAACTTCTGAGTATAAATGAAGACTATAATTTCCCCTCTTTACATTTAATCTTGAAAATCAACTATCTTAATAGTACCACATTGTAACTTTTCATCTACATGAACAATTATTGTTAGTAAATTCATATATTGAATGGGTGGGTAACGATGCTTTCTGAATATATTTTCAATCGTTTTGTTGATCCGTTATATAGTTTTGATAAGAAATTTCATTTCACCCCTTTCCTATGTTCATTTGTAATAACTTTAATCATTTTAGTCATTTTTTTATTAATTGTTAAAGGTTGAGCATGAAAATTAAGTTGGCAATTAATTTCTCTTTGTCGACATATATTTTTTTAAAGATCATGAGAACATGATATAAGTGTTCCAATATATTTCTTGATAGTATAAATATATATGTCATAAAGTTGAATAGGTATCTCGATGCTCAGCTTAGGATCTAGGGTAATCTCCAATCTCACATGACTTGTTGAATGTGGTCTATTTTGTATATTATATTTTTTGATATTGAACACGATAACCATTGCTACAAAAAGATGGGTGGGTGTTAATAGATATAAACCATGCAGTATCCTCACTTCTATATTGGAAGACAAACCTTAGAATGATTTTATAGTACCTTAAAAATTTCTTAGGGCATTATTCATATTTCTTGTATCGAGAAGAACAACATTTTTGAAATCATTAATTATTTTTGGTCCTCGAGAAACAGTATACAATAACTTGAAAAAATATGTATTATTTTAGAGAGCATACCCATCGAACGAAGAATTATATTAGCAACATATATTCATTTTGGGAGCTCATTATATTTTGTTATCATATAATTGAAGAGATTATGTAGTTTGGTAAAAATGGAATCACTCCATCAGTTTCCATCTTTTAAATTATAAAGCATCATTATGTCAGATAATGTGGTATATTTAGAGTAACTAGTATATAATGAAATCTTTCAAAACACTTTAAATTAACAAAAAGAGTAGGATAATTACAAAGATCATCTTTCACTTTCATTTCCATTTCTTCAATACGATCTTCATCATCATTAACAACTTTGATCGCATCCTCGATACAATCTTCATCATTTTACACACTTGTAATCATTTTTGAATACCCTTAAAATGCATTGTTATCCTAATCACTAGCTACATTCACCTTTTATTCATATCTATTCAAACATGTATAGATTCAATAAATTCCATGACATATCATTTTTTCTTCCAACTACTCTTGAAAAATTAGTCTTGAATAATGATTTTTTAAACACAAACAAAGGATTTGAGAAGGGTCATATGCATAATTTTTTGAATACTTGATGAACTCTTCCACCCCATCTTCGTACTCTTTTTTCATATGATTGGAAGCTATTTATTCTCTATTTATATCCATCCTATTTGAATCGGTAAAATTAGTATTTAACAAAATAATTAGACAAAAAAGGCCTTTAAAATAAGGGGATCCCAAAATTTGAATATTTCAGAAAATCTCATCATGATTTGAAATAAATTGGTAATTGAATTTGAGAAAAGAATCACTCCCCAGGTGGTAGGTGTTATCCTAAAAAAATTATCCATAACATATTGAGGTGAGTCTGAAGCAAGAAAATGAAATAATAACTATTCATGAGATGAATCTGGAGAGGATGTTAGTTGTTATTGCATTTTGTTGCATTATACCCATTCCCTTAGAATCTAACACCAAATCACATAGAAGATGTCATTGTGGAGGACTCCTTTAATTTTAACCACATAGCTGATGTAAGATGAAAAGTAGGTTATGATGTTGCAATGTGGTAAAATATTAATTCACCTTTTACTTGTGTGAGGTCAAGATGAATATACTATGGGTTGGATAGGGTTCGTGACATTCCACTTCTATAGTGTTGTTATGAATATATATTATATAGGAGGTGATATTACGTGTATCAAGGAGGCCTCTAAAAGTTAATTTGATCAAATAAACATATATATCACCCTTTATGAGTAAATAAAGGTTTTCTAATGAAATTATGAAAAGGAATAGAATAAAATCCCCCTTAGATACATTAAATAAACATGAAATCAAAAAGAAAAATAATTTTGAAAGTCATTCAACAATCAATTAAATTCATACATCCAACATATATCCATTATGATTTTAAACATAAAATATTTCATATTATAGAATAACTCTTAATTATCCAAATAAATTTGTTGAAAAAATTCTAATCATATTAAAAAATTATAAAAATATAAAAGTATAATTTAGAAAAATAAATTTTATGAATGTATAAAAAGTATTAAACTATTAATAAATTGAAAATAAGTATACAGGTATCAAAGTATAAATTACAAATTTATATATATTTATATCAGTATATAAAATTATATAAATATATAGAAGTATAAAATTAAATATAATTTATAAAAAAATATTTATTTTAAATAAATATATATAATTTATAAATGTATATAAATTTTTAATGCTATTTAAAAGTTAATATATGTTAAAAATTTATACATAATTTATAGAAGTATATAGTTTTAAAAATTTATAAAATTATAAAATTATAATATATAAAAGCAAAATTTATGAAAGTGAAAAAGTATAATAAATTGTAACAAAAAAAATTATAATTGAATATTATTTTATTAATATAGAAAACTATAAAAGTATAAATAATTAAAAAATATTTATTTTTATACTATATATGTAAATATGATATATTACAAAATTTATAAAATTATATAAATTTATAGATGAATAAAAATATTAAATTGAAAATATTTAATAGAAACTATTATTAAATTATATTTGTATAATACAATATACTATAAAATTTATAAAATTATATATATTTAAAATAAATAATATTATAAAATTATACACTAGAAACAAATTTAATATGTCAGAATGCATTTCTATACAAGTCATTTTTAGTTCTTCCTATATTTTTTTAATAGTAAAATCTAATAAAGGGTCTATAGTCTAATTATTATTTTTTTCCTTATTAAATGAATATAAAATAATTTTATTTACAATTTGTTGTTTTGAATTGTTACTTCATTTAACAAAATGAGTTTTCTATGAATTATGGATAATTAAAATATATTCATTGTAATCAAACACTATATCATTAATAAAAAATGTATAATAACAATACTATAGATTTTTAACTATCAACCGTCAAAAAATATATGAAATGATATTCTATGGACTGAGTGGTATTTTTAATGAACTATGTAAAATACATTAGGGCATTATAAATTAAAAAAAAATTGTATTTTTAATAATTTTTTTATTGATATTTTAAATTCTATTTTATTGGGCCCTCAATGTATATTTATATTTTAAAAATATGATGATTTCTAAAATTGAAAAAAATTATATTTTCAGAAGTATTTAAATTTTAATAATTGATCTATAAATTTATATGAGATATATTTTTGTCATTTTTCATTAGCAAGAGTTTGCAATTAAACAAACTAATATCCTTTGAAAATACATGTGTGTTCCAATTTTCTATTATAAATCACAATCATATTAATATATATAATCCTTGGAATATTATAAAAATTTCATTTATGATACTATTTCAATGGTATGTTCTTTCATACCCATGAAGTGGTTCTAATTAATGTCACACATGCTACATATTCACTATACATTACATACTAGCGATGTCTATATAAATAAAAACCATTAGAGAGAGAAATACCATAACATGATTTGAAAATGAATTAATAAATATAGGAAAATAGAAAAAGAAAGAAGGATTTCATAAAAATAACACTATGGAATAATTGGAAATGTTAAGAAATGAAAATAAGAGAACACCACTTAAAAAATGGCATGATAAGAAATACAAGTCAAAATGTTAAAAAACTGATTAAGTTTTTCATTCAAAATCTTGGATAAAATTCAATCTTCGTGGTCTAATTAGTTATAAAGGGAAGTGATTTGGCCGAGTGAAATGACTAGAACATCAAATTTTAGGACTAGTTCTTGGAATGATTAGTTCGAGGAGGAGTAGAGAAATTTTGAGGCATTAAGATAGAGGGCCACTTCCTATGCCATTGTTCCTCAATGACTAGTATCTCCTCACACGTCACAGGCCACGAGCAACAAAAAATGGTTATGACCATATTAAAGAAAAACAAAACTTGACTTGAAGTGGAGATGGTCCTGCACCCAACTATCAAAGACCTTCAACACAAACTAGTGTCATTGACGATAAAATTTCCACTAGATCCGAACCTAGGAACTAAGAAAGTGAAGACAAAACAAGAATGATAAGAGACTTTTAATCAAACCAAATACAACAAGGATGAGAGTTATTCATTCATATATTCAAGAAGATGGGAAGACACGTGCATCTGAGGTGTGAATAAATAAAATAGTTTTTTCAGATGTGGTATCATGATAAACACACACATATCTGAGATTTGGAGTTACCGATTTTTTGGGAATATAGAATGAAGATAGAACTAGTGTGCGAAAGAAGCGATGATAGAGCTCTGGTTCTGTGAAATCTATAGGTGCGAGTGGTGACATGGTTCTGTTATGGTTCAATTTATAAGAAATCCTAAGGCTTTTATTAGCGCTTTCCAAAAATTCTGATAAAGGTAACCCTTTAGAAACACTAAAAAACTGATGACAAATTTGTCTTTATCAACACAAAAATTCTATCATTGATAGGGACACGTTTTATTAGAGATTCTGTAGAGGTGATAAAGGGATATCTTTAGCAGCGATAAATAATCTCTCATAAAGTTCTAATCTTAATAATTTATTTATAATTATATATATAATAAATATTTTCATAAATATTTCTATGTATTTTCAAATATTGGTATATATGTATAAAATAATGAATATATCTATTATAATTATGTAAATATATTAATATATATAAATATTTATTTATTTATAATTATTTTTATAATTATTTTTATATATTTATAAATACTTCATTGTATTTATAAATATTTGTATATATTTATAGATATACTTGTATAATTATATATATAATAAATATATTTAAAATAATTATTTATTTATTTAATAATATATATTTGATTATTCATAATTATTACTATAAATAAATATATTTATAAATATTTGAATATAATTATAAATATATTTTTATTTTTTAAATATATAATTATTTATTTATTTATTTATAAAATTTTAATAACTATATTTATATTTATTTTCTAATTATTTAAATATATATAAAAATATATTTATAAATAAATATATATTTAGTTTTTTTTTATTTATAATTATAAATAAATATATTTATAATTGTTTGTAAATAATTATAAATATTAATTTATTTTTTATTTATTAACATATAAATATATATAATTATAAAATTATAATATATGTAATCATTTTAATTTTGTAATTAATTTTTAAAAAAAAAGATGGGGCTGAAGACCTTTTATTAATGGATGAAAAACATAACATAGAAGTGCGTAGGGTCTTATATAGAAATATCCCGTTTTAAACATAGTCAAGGCTTAT
Organism: Viscum album; assembly: GCA_963277665.1. Classification (NCBI taxonomy): domain Eukaryota; kingdom Viridiplantae; phylum Streptophyta; class Magnoliopsida; order Santalales; family Viscaceae; genus Viscum; species Viscum album. The sequence goes on along the minus strand of OY728147.1, from coordinate 839,095,508 downwards.
TTTTTTCCATATATTTGCTTCAAACTCGTGTTTTTTATTTTGAATGCAATTCAAACCAATGTGACAGCTCCCGCGCCCCCGAACTCTACTTCGAGGTTCAAGACCTCACCTCCAACTCTATTTTTCATGTGAAATACCTTCTAGATAAGTAATTTTTGAGTCATATTTCTCTAAATCTGATTTTTTTCTCACCTCTTTAAATAGATCAACAAATAGAGGAACCTCAATGTATTTATTTTTATGTGTATGTACCTTATCTACATATGCTCCATCCTCTACCATGTAATTAAAAAAATCAAACCCTGCTTTTGAGTTGTTAGCATTCACCTATGGTGTGACTCCCATGTAAGATGTTTATTTAGAATATGGTGCCAATTTAGTAGCACCATGAACTCTCGTGATAGTTGAGATCAACAAATTTCCAGACTCCAATTGCATCACTTGTGTTTCTTCATGCCTTTAATCTTTCCAGGTGATTCTGTGTTCATATTTTTCTGCGGTCTCTCAAAATAATCAGCTAATCTATCATCCAATTCATGGATGAAAACATTTTCAATGGATTGAGAAATTTTTTTTGACTCTACTTAACCACTATCTACTTCTTTGTGAATGTTCAAGACCTCAGTATTCAATTTAGCAGTTGACATATTTTCAGTCACCAGTGTGGACTTAAGCTGATGGGTGCCATCATCAAAACTGAGTTGGGGGTAAGCACCAATGCCATCCCTAAATTCTCTATCATGAGAAACAGATCCTGAAAGGACCATCCCAGGACCATCCAAATATTTTCATGTGTTTGGTATAATATTTTTCTTATAATAAGGCAAATGCATCTCACCCATGTGATGAACCATGTTATCTTCATTTAGTACTTCATGAATGTTATGATGATCCTACTGAACAAAAACATCTCTTGTGATATCAACCAAGTTATTTTCATTGGAATTTATATCAGATACAAAGAAATAATGTCATATATCATCGTTTGTAAGTAATTTTTTACTTTTATCACCTGAGAAAAGCTTAATGTCATCTACAACGTTCCACTTTGAACCAACATCAAAGGGAGAGGTAGCAACGACCTCCACAGTCACAACACCAACCTATACAAAAACATTTTTCCTACATACAGAAGAAGGATTAACATTCAGTTTACAGAAATCACAAATAATACCCTTACAACATTTACCTTTTGTATGACCCTTGGACTTTCATAAACTATAAAATTTAGGCATCTATTCTTATTGAATAAAATTTCAATATTATAACTGGTCATAGACAGTACTACAATATCGATCGGAGTTGAACTCAGATCCACTTCCACTAGGAAGTGCACAATGAAGCTGAATCGTGTTTCCTCTATTGCACAATCATACTTAATCGATGTTACAATTTCCAATGCAATAGGAAACAATATTTGAGGATGCCACCAAATCCAATTCAGACCATATATACGGACCATGACTTGAGCATTCATGTTTTAGATTGTGAAGGGATTAAAATTTTGGTTCCCATCTTGAAGACAATGCATACCTAATTTAAGAGAAATCGATTCAAGACCCTATGCCTTATTTTTAATCTCTTTAGATGGAAACGGGATACAGAAGTTGCCATGCCCAATGAGAATGCATTTCCAATCTTGAAAATCCCATGCAACATAGAGAATAAAAATTTAATCTTCAATCTTCCATTGTTTTTGTCCCACAGGTAGGACTATTCTTGCAATGATTGAGAAGACGCATGATTTGAACCTGTCAAGAATTAGATCTTGATTATCATAAAAAGTTCATAGTTAGACCTTCGATATATTCTTTGTAAAACACCATCGTTATTAGAATCAAAAAATCACTTTGAATCACTTTTCTAAGATCCACGAATGAGGTGAACCAACACTTTTATTTAAATATATTAATTATTATTTTATAATTATATATATGTAATTATAAATTTAATTATTTAAAAAGTGTTTATATATAATTAAAATTTTATAATTATAAATATAATAAATATATTAATTATTAATTTTTTTTTAATTTTATAATTTATTATGAGAACATAATAAATTCATGGGTATAACATTTAAAAAACATACTTAGTAAAGTACTAATCCTAAAAAAAGTCATCAAATATATAGAAACATGAATCATAAGTATGTCGAAGTATAAAATAACATCCATGAGTCATGTATACATAACATATGCATGCATCATAATAATATAAGTAATTTAAAAATTTAGAACATAGAAACCAATCATGTCCAAAGAATAAAGTTTTGATTTTTTAGTTTTAATTATACTCATACATCAATATATGAACCCAAATATTGAAATTAATTTCCACGAATATCATCATTATCTCATGATATATATATTGACCCAGATCATTGGAGACATATATTTAATTAAAAATATATATATAATTATAAAAAAATATATTTGGATTTATTAATTAATGTATATAAATAAACATTATTTTTTAATATAAATAAAATAATTATATATATATTAATATTATTTTATTTTATAAAAATAAATCAGCGCTCATAATAGCGCTCATAAAGATTAACTGTTATTAGCGCTAAAACAAATAGTCATAATGAAGTGCTGATTTTGTGACGATCGATCTGTAGTAGTGTGAGTGTGAGGATAGAAAATAAAAAAAAGAAAAAAAATTAAATAAACTCAATTAATTAAAAATATTGACTCCTATAAAAAATTTACCACATATGTTAGGAAGATTATTCCTATAAAATAAGGGATCTGCAGTGCTGCCTTAGCCCACTGCTCCGCCCTTGCTGAGTCACTACATTCTTTCATGCTTTCCTAGTTTCAATAGTTTGTGGTAGGAGGTCCTTAAATACTTCGAGAATGTCGAGTTCAATAGAAAATCACCAACAAGGTCCCATGTCGGAGAAGACATCACCCCATAGCTCTATCCATACAAGTGCAATTGTGGAAGAAGGAGAAATTTTTTTTCAGGGAAGGATAAGGTGGGACCAATGTGGCAATGGAGGGTGGTGGAGAGGTACAACTATTTAGCCCCATGAGTGTTTCTTTCCATCAACCCCACTTCAACATGTATATCATCTTCATCATCGAGATCTGCATCTCTATGAATACACAAGTTGTGAAAACCTATCTATGCCAGATCATCCTCCACCACCCTTGCTTCTCCAGAATCCATGTACTAATATTCATGACCTTTCCTTCTTCTATTTTCCCCACCACAATAAGGAAGAATAAATAATGGTATTCACCAATCTTCGAAGAGGTTGGGAGACACTAAAGCTAGTCTATCACACTATTTCAACAACATATATGGTGAGTAAAACAACTTTTAGATGTCATATTCATCCAATCCTAACCTCAAAAACCAATCTTTGTAATAATTTTTTGGTGGATTTATGTGTCATTATATATCTGTAGATCCTTAGAGATTGGGGAAGAGAATAGATCAACTAAAAACACAAACAATCTTCTCAAAAGAAAATAAATCTTAAGAGTATCTATATTGAACACAATAAGAAACCAATGTTTCCTAAAAAAAAGGAAAAAGTATTGAAATAAATGAAAATATATTTTATGAGATTAAATTGTAGAGTTTTACCCCTTCATTTTTGTTATTAATAAGACTTTTTTATAAGTATGTTTTCTTTCAAACTATTTGGCTAGTTCATCCACTATTTCACCCATTTTTTTATTCAATTTTTTATTTCTTTATATGTAATGTGATGAATAATGATTCCATATTTATGTTCATGGGGCAATCCCTTCAATTTATATTCATATATATTCGTGAAAAAAAATATGAAATGTATTTACTCATAATTAATATAGTATGTCAACTATTAGAAAAACAAATCATTAAAACACACCTCATGGATACAATTATATCTAAGAGTTATATCCATTCATAATTGAGGATTTCTTGTAAATTATCAATAAAAATTTATACTATAATGTCCTCTATATACATTAATTATTCAAAATAAACTATGTGAGTACTTCCACATTGTAACATTATAATTATATGAACATTAAATGTTACTAAATGTGGATATCAAATGGGCGGGTAATGGTTCTTTCTAAATATATTTTCAATAATTTGGTTAAACCTTTAGATAGATTTGACTCAAAATTTCATTTCACTCTATTCCCATTATTCATCTATTATAACAATCATCATTTTAGACCATTTTTCATTAATTTATAAATGTTTATCATGAAAAATAAAGTGTAAATGAATACCTCCTTGTAGACATATTTTCTGTACCAGATGTTGTGGTCATGCTATGAATGTTCTAACAGCTTTCTCGACCATATGAATATATAAATCATCATGTTTATTAGGTAGCTTGATGCTCGGATAATGATCTATGGTAATTTCAAGTCTCACATGACATGTTGGAAGTGGTCTATTTTGTATATTTTCTTCTTGGATATTGGACACAGTAGCCCTCACACCAAAGCGATGGGTGGGTGTTAATAGATATAAATCATAGTCATTTTTACTATATAAAATAATAGTATAAGAAAGGTATCATTTTCCATATGATTCACATTTCATGGAAACAATTATGAGAATATTTTTGACCTCATATTAGACAACTCTTTAAGGGTAATAACTCACTTCAATGATGGTGGGGGCTAGGGCGGGATCTTCATGAGTTGGTTGTTCTTGAGTTTTTCTTCTATTTTCTTCCCCCCATAACATTATCTAGTAACTCAGCCTACCAATGAAATTTATCTTCATGTGAAGATAATATTTCTTTCATATCTTCCATTTATTTATCCTTATCCTCCAATTATTTTATTTTTAAAGTATATGTTTTGGGTGTCACCCCAAAATCATCATCTTTAATGTGGTCGTATTATTCTGGCCACTTGAAGGTCGCAAATAGTTTGTGTCTATCCTGTACAAGTGTTTTTGATTACTATGAAAAAGTCAAATAAAAAATATAGTAAAATAAGTCATTATTTTTATGTAATGTGGATATAAAGAAAAACATTTTTTTATTTCATACTTACACATTCATGTCACACTTTTTTTGTTTTTTCATCTATTAGTTTGACATAATTATTTAAAAGTTCCCCCTTCCATAGCACATGATGTGGAATTGAAATCGCTTTGGATTTGGATTCATCAATCTGCATATAAATAGTGGAACATAATTATTTTGTTGTTTCATATCATATAAAATTATTATGATAGATTTAAAATACAATCCTTTTTTTTTTCAGGTCATGCATAACCCATCCTTTCATTGTGGTAGGGGTATATTGGCTTTGTTTCATGATTATTATTTTTCATAACTCAGTTATTATTAAATAAATTAAAATTTATTAATCAATGTTATCAATACATGTATTTAGAAACAATTTATAATCAACCAAAATATACCAGAAAAGATATCTCCCCTTAATGGCTACTAAACCCAACCCAAACTACGTGGATTATATTATGTGAATACATAAGCAATGGGTGTGGGTTTATTTTCCCTTCAACATCTATAAGATTATATTCCATTAAAATTTTTCTAAAGACTATAATTCGTTCTAGGAAGCATTAATAAAAAAAATTTATGGGATTAATCTACTATAAATTCACTCTACTATCGATGATGAAGAATAATTCAATGTTTAATTATTTTATTTTTTTAGTAAAATAAATAAATAATATCACAACGTTTCCGTAATCTCTTCCAAAATTAATTTCATAAGAGTGGGAACAACATGGCTCCACTAATCTAAATCAATCAACACACAAGTTCATGTGATAATCCCAATTAAACATCTAAACATGGTAATGTTGGGGGTAATAAGCTGGTTATGTACACTCCATCTGACCTCGAATTTTAGGCCTTTTATTTTAACCATAATATTTTTTCTAACACTATATCATAATAGTGCTCCGATTTTTCTATATCCTTGGTTCTTCATCATCTACCATTTTCTCGTGTTCAATATCATAAATATATTGTTATTGTACATTGCTAGCATTTTCAAGTGTATATGTTTGTTGTTCCTATACACTGAGAGTAGCAGTACGTTGAGAAACAAGTTTTTCTTAAATATTGAGAGCATCAACACTTGTAGAATTCTTTATCTATGGAATTTGTTTAACATTTAATTTAGATTATGTAAATAAAATAGAGATAAGATAATAACCTGAGGTAACACAACATATATTAACAAAAAATATATAACATGACTATTGAATACTCATTATTTAAATGTTGAAGGAATTTGAAACCTCCTATCAAATATCTACATCCCTTCATCGTGGAATTCTATGAAATATAAACCCCCATCTATATTGGTACCCCTACTAAATGATTGCAACAATCTAATGAAAGGGTCAACATTTTCTGAAATTTCATCTAATCCTCTAGTGGTGTTGGTCGGTAATAGAACAATTTCCCACATTAATTTAGCAGGATGTAGAATATAAAACACTTGTACTACCTATGATTCCATTATAAACATTTCATATTTGTACCCTTCCTTACTTAAATCCACTTTCACAAATCAAGATTCATATATTTTAATAGCACTCCTATTATCAACCCACTGGTATTGAAATATATCCTCCTGGAATGTTGTATAATCCAACTCCCATATTTTCTTTATGATGCCAAAGTATGATAGATTCTCATAAATTGGATGTCTTTCCTTATTACTAGGAACATGAATCCCTTTATCCATAAGTGTTACACCACTATTTATCATTTATAAATAACATATAACCATTAATTACCTAACCATTATAAGATAATACAGACACACTTGGTAACCTAAAAATCCATCGAAGTCATTCTAAAATTGAATCTATACTATCATCTTACTCCTTAAATATATGGTCTCCAAACCTTCATATAAACTATTTATTATGTCTATTTGATAACCATATTTTAGTTCGTGGTGGATTCAAGTTCCTCAGAATTTTTTTGTGGGTTTCAACATATGGGGCATCCTCAAAACTGCTAATCAAAATGTGAAGGTGGGACTACTCCGAATATGTAATATTGATAGTGAGAACATATATTTTAGAAATTCATTCACCCCAAGCTGCTCAGTGTTACAATATTTCAGTTGACAAATTCTTTCCACACTGGACATGTAGTCGGTTCATAATTCAATGCCTTCCTTAATAATATATAGCTCTACAATTCAACCCTCGGGCTGAAATTGATTGTTTACATGCCCTTTTAAAAATCATTATCGACTATTCAAAGGGATTTTTGATATAACTTTCCAAATATTCAAATTCCATTCAATGGGGTACATCCAACTATAATATATAGGACTAGATAGTTGAATCTCTCTCACCTAGAAAACCATCAAGTGAACCTTCATATAAAATAATTCTATTGGAAAGAACATTTTCAATTCACATAATATAATGTAAATTTTCATTTCCATTGTTAGAAATTTCATTGGGAAAATTTATTTGTTTCATATAGGTTTGAAAAAAAATTAGAGCATGTCTAATGTATGATAGACATTCTTGGGAAAAAATCAATATTAAGATACATGAATTAGATCATTCATCAAAACATGAAAATCATGTGATTTTAGAACCTTTAACATTAAATCATTTATTGACATGATATTATTTTTAATTTATGAATAAATATTTGGAACATTCACATCATTCATGATGTTGAGAAACTAATATCTCTCCTTCTTGGAAATAGTGTAAGCATTTGGAAGAAGAATAATGTGTTTTCACCTATCACTATCACAAAATCTTTACGTATTCCCATATCAATCATGTCCAACCGAGACTTAAATTCATCCTTTGTTTTTTTGGGTGCATTTAGTAACGTTCCAATGACACAGTCACATAAATTTTTTCAAAATTCATTACATCATGAAAATTTATGACATAAAGACAATTCCAGTGTGGTAATTCAAAAAAAATTATCTCTTTATCTAATCAGTTTTTGTATGTTTTTTCAAAAAAAACATTACCAAACTAAGTTTCTCTATATTTTAGTTTCTCAACCAGATGATTTCTATTTAGTGCATGTTGTGATTTGGGTTCTTCTAAAATCTCATAAAATGGTGTCATAAAAGATCAGTACTTATATTTTTAGGATAGATATTTGTGTGGTCCTAAAAACATAGTCTTTGATGAATGTTTCAACCTAATTGACTATATAACTCCTTTAAAAATGGGTCACCCTTGAGTTCCTTTAACTCTATATCCTAAAAAATTCATAAGTGGGATATTCATTTATCATCCCGTAAATCATGGTTCTCAATGTAAAATCTTCATTTATGTAATCATCATACAAAATAACACTTAAATCCCTAAAAAACAATTATTCGATCAATGGAACAAAATAAAAATCAATATCATCACAATTTTGTATTTGGACATAATATAAATATAGGTAAAATAAAGTAATTTTGATTCATGCATAACCATGGTGGAATATTATAATTTACCAAAGTAACATGCCATGTACTATGAGTGAATCTTTTAAAACCTAATGGATTCACTCTATCTCTAGATAATTCAAGAAGTATGTTTCTCATCTCATTTCTAATTTTAGGATACTCATGATCAATTCACTTCCATTACGGAGAGTCTACTAGGTGATAAAGTTTACCATCATTATTTCATGTATCTGCAGGCCACACCAATTTCCTTACATTATCCTAAATTCCACATAGGCACCTAAAACATGAAATGATTGGAAAGTACCATACAAATTTCATAGGACCCGATTAATATTTCTTGTATCAAGAAGCACCAAATTTGTGAATCTAATAAGTTATTTTTTGTTATTGAGAGACAATATACAATAATTTGTACAAACATGTATTATTTAAGAGATCACACCAATCAAATGTAGCCTTCGTTTATAATCATATGTTCAGCTTGGGAGCTCATTATATTTTTGGAGCATATCATTCAAGAGATCAAGTAGATTGGTAAAACTGGAATCACTCCATCTATTTCCATCTTTTAAATTCTAAAGATTCAGTATTGTTAACAGTGTTGTATTTTTAGTGAAACTACCATACAATAACATATTTTCAAAACTCTTTACCGTCTCATTCAATTTTGGATAATCAAAAAGTTCATCTTCAACTATCATTATCATTTTCTTAATACAATATTAATCATCATTAACACTTGTGATCACATACTCAATAAGGACTCTTCTTTTTCCACACTTCTAATCATATTGATGATCCATAAAACACAATGTAATCCAAATCTCTAGCTACATTCACTTTTTCTTCGTGTTTATTCCAATATTTATAACTTCAATCAATTCCATAACATATCAAGTGTCCTTAAATCTCCTCTTGACTTATTATTCTTGAATAAAAATAGTTTAAACACAGACTAAGCCTTTGAAAAGGGACATATGCATGATCTTTTTAATAAATGATGGACTCTTTGACCCCATATTCATAATCTTCTGTCATATGATTGAAATATATCTATTAACTATTTATATAGATCCTGTTTGATTCAGTAATATTATTATTTAAAAAATAATTACACATATAGTGGATTTTTATATAAGGGGAACCAAACATTTGAATGCTTTCAAAAAATTTCCTCAGGAATTGAAGAAATTTGGAATAAGAATTTAGAAAAAGAATTACTCAACTAGTGGTAGGTGTTATCCTTAGAGTTTTTCCTGAAGATATAGGGGTGAGTCTCAGGAAACAAAATGATAAAATCACTATTCTGGGATGAATTTGGTGACAATGATAGATATTATTTCAATTCGTTGCCTAAGACTCATTATATTCAAAGCTAACACCAAATCAAAGAGGAGATTAAGTTGTAAAGTAATCCCCTAATTTAAACCTTATAATTGATGTTGGATGTAAAGTAGGTTTAGAAGATGAAATGGGGTCAAACATTAATTCACCTTTTGCGGCAATAATGTCATGATGGATATCCTATGGGATGGATAGATTTTGTGACATTCCATTTCCATGCTGTTATTATGAATCTATATTATGTAGAAGGTGATATTATGTGTATCTATGAGGTCTCTAAAAATTTATATGATCATATATGTATATATAGACCCCTTACGAGTAATCCATGGTCTACTGATGCAATTATAAAAATGAATTAAATATCTTCCCCCTTAGATACATTGAGTGAATATGAAATAAAAAAACAAAGCAAAATTTGAAACTCAATCAAAAATAAATTAAAATCATAAATCCATCATCTATCCGTTATGATTTAAAACATAAAATATTTTACATAATAATAATAACTCTTAATTATTCAAATTAACTCATTGAAAAAATAATAATCATATAAAAAAATTATAAAAATTTAAAAGTATAAATTATAAAAAGGAATTTTATGAATGCATAAATGTATTAAACTATTGATAAATTGAATAAAATTATAAATAAAAAATGTATATATATTTATATCATGATATAAAATTATAGACATATATATAAGCATAAAATTATATATAATTTATAAAAGAATATTTATTTTAAAGTAATATACATAATTTAAAAAATTATATAAATTTATTAAGATATATAAAAGTATATATATGTTATGAAAGTATGCTTAATTTATATAAGTATATAGTTTGAAAATTTTATAAAAGAATAAAATTATAATATATAAAATTAAAATTTATGAAGGTATAAAAGTATACTAATTTATAATGAATAAAACTATAATTTAATATTAATTTATAAATATAGAAAAATATAAAAGTTTAAATAATTAAAAAAATTATATTTAAACAATATATGTAAATATTATATACTATAAAATTTATAAAAGTATATAAATTTATAGATGAATAAATTTATAAAATTAAAAATAATTAGTAAAAAATATTATTAAATTTTATTTTTATAATACAATATACTATAAAATTTATAAATGTATAAAAGTTTAAAATCATATAAAACTATAAAATTATAAACATGAACATTGAATGTGTCAGAAGGAATTTTCATACCATGCATTATTAGTGCTTCCAATATTGATAGAGGGTGAATAAAATAATTGTTAATATTTTTCCTTATCAAATGCATATAAAATAATTTAATTGAACACTGGTTGTTTGTAAAAATTACGTCATTTAATAAAATGTGTTTTCTATGAATTATAGATAATAAAAATGTATTCACTATAATAAAACACTATATCATTAATGAAAAATATAAAAATAACAATATTATATATATAGAATCTTCATCCTCAAAAAATATTTAAAATATTATTCTATGCGGAGAGTAGTATTTGTAATGAACTATGTAAAATACATTGGATTATTTTAAATAACAAAATAAATTTTATTTTTATTGATTTATATTATTTAAATTTCATATTCAGTTTTATTAGTCCCTCAAGATATATTTAAATGAAAAAAATCCCATGATTTCATAAAATGAAAAACAATATTGGTAGAAATGTATAAAATTTAAAAATTTATCTATAAAATTATATGAGATATAATTTTTTCATTTTGCATTATCAAAATTTATTGTAATAAAACAATGTTATATCCTTTGAAAATACATATATGATCCAACATTATTTTATAAATCGAAATTATATTCATATATCTATTGCTTGGAATATTATGAAAATTTAATTTTTGATACTGTGTCGAAGGGAATTTCTATCAGACCCGTGAAGGGATTCTACATAATGTCACAGACGCGACACATTCACCACACATTACATACTTGAGTTTTCTCTTTAAATCAAAACCATATATAGAAAAAAAATAATAATTTGATATGAAATTGATTGAATAAATACAAGAAAACATAAAATCCATAATAATTAAATATATATAACACATATGGAATCATTTTAAATGTCTAGAAATGAAAATAAGAAAACACCGCATATGAAAAAATGGAATGATAAGATCTATGGGTCAAAATGTTAAAAACTGCTCAAGTTGTTCTTTCAAATTTTAGGATAATATTTAGGCTCCATGGACTAATTAGTAGTAAAAAGAACTGATCTAGTTGAGTGAAATGACTAGAAATTAAATTTTTAGGACGAGTTCAAGGAATGATTAGTCTGAGGAGTAGAGAAAGTTAGATCCATCCCGTTAGAGGGCCACTTCTTATGCCACGGTTCCTCAATGAAATGTGTCTCCTCACATGTCATAGGCCAGAGTCAACAATAAATTGTTAGGACCATATATAAGAGAAAAAAACTAGATCTGAAGTGGACATTTCCTTGCCCACCATTGTAAAATACCTTCAACCCCATACCAGTGGAATTGGCGGTAAAATTTCGACTAGATCTAAACCTAGGGAATCGAGAAAGTGAAGCCAAAAAATGAAGAAAAGTTACTTTTACTCAAACCAGATACAAAAAGGATGAGAGGTATTCATTCGATTCGTTGAGAAGAATTGATGACGCGTGCACGCATGGTGTGACTAAAAAAATAGTGTTTTCAGATGTGATGTCATAATAAATTTGCACATATGTTATATTTAGAGAGATCTATTTGTTGAGAATGTAGACTAACGATAGCGGTAGGGTCTGACAGAAGCTGAGGTAGAGCATTGGTTCCACGAAAGCTGGAGGTGCGAGTGAGTACAGTGTTCTCTTAGGGTTTAATTTATAAGTACTCATAAGGCTTTTATCAGAATTTCAAAAAAATGATGATAATAATAACCCTTTATCAACACTAAATAAGCACTTATAAAACATGTATTTATCAATCCAAAAATTCTAACATATATAAAGACATGTTTTTTGAGAGATTTTTTAGAGCTTGTAAAGGGATGTCATTATCAGTGCCTAAAAGTGCCCATAAAGGTCTAATCAAATTAATTTATTTATAATTATATATATAATAAATGTATTTTTAAATATTCTTAGATATTTTTAATTTTTTTTTCATTTATAATGTAATGAATATATGTATTATAATTATATAGTTATTTAAATGTTTTTTTATTTATAAATAAAAATTTAAATATTGGTATATATTTATAAATATTTGATTATATTTATAAATAATTGTATATATTTATAAATATATTAATATAATTATATATATTTATAAAATTATGAATATAATAAATATATTTATAATTATTTTATAATGATTTAAATATATATATATTTGTTTATTTATAATTATTACTATAAATAAATATACTTATAAATGTTTCTATATAATTATAAATATTTATTTATTTATTTATTAATATATAAATATAAATATATATAATTATAATAAATGTATTTATTGTAATTTAATAGTTATTTAAATATATATAATTATAATTATAAATATGTTTATTTATTTATTTATTTAAATATATATATATATAATTTTAATTAATGTATTTAGTATAATTTTATAGTTATTTTTGAAAAACAAAATTGGGGCGGAAGCCCTTTTATTAATAGATAAAAAACATAACATCAAGATTGTTGGGTCATACAATGCAACAACCCATTTCACGCTTTGTCAACACCTTATTTATTCCTTATTTTAGCTCCAAACTATCGTTTTTCATTTTTACTGTCATTCTAATAAATATGACCGCACCCAGACCCTCAACCTCTACTTCGAGTGTGATGACCTCTCCTCCAAGTCTTTGCTTGTTGCTAAAGACTTTAAAGATTAGTATCTTCTGAGTTATATTTCTCTATGTCTAATTTGGTTCACAGCACTTTATATAAATCAAAATGTAGCAGATCCTCACTCTCTTTTTCTATTTGTGTAAGTACCTTATCTGCCTAGGATCCATCCTCTATCATGTCATTAATATAATCAAAAATTGCATATGAATTGTGAGTATTCACCTAAGTTGTGCTTCCCATGTCTGATATTTCATGAGTATAAGGTTCCAATGTAGTAGCACCATGAACTATCCAGACAGTTGAGATCGACACTAGTCTAGACACTAATAGAAACACTTGTGTTTATTCATTCCATTAATCATTCCAGGTGATTCTCTGTTCATATTTTGTTTTCCATTACGATCTCTCAAAACAATTACCCTCTCTATCAGCAAATTCATTGATGAAAACTTCTTCAATGTATTGAAAATCTATCTCTGACTATACTGGACCTCTATCTACTACTTGGTGAATGTTTGAGACCTTCTTATACAATTTATCAATTGAAATATTTTTAGCTATCGGTGTGGACTTAAGATGATGAGTGCCATCATCCAAAAAAGTTTGGGGGTAAGCACCAATGACATCCAAAAATTACCTATCAGGAGAAACAGATCATGAAAGTCCCATCTGAGGACCATCTATAAGTTTTCAAGTGGATTATAGAATATTGTCTTTAGAAGATGGCATATGCTTCTAACCCATGTGATGAACCATGTTATCTTTATTTAGTACTTGATGAAAGTTCTGCTGATCAGAATGAGAAGAGTCTTTCTTCGTGATATCAACCTTGAACGATTAATTGAGTTATATATTCAAGATAAAGAAACAAGGTCATATACCATCTTTTGTAAGAACTTTTTTTACTTTTATCACCTGAGTCATTCATAATGTCATCTTCACCCTTCCCTATAGGACAAGATGTAGAGGGACAGGTTGCAGTGGCCTCTACAGTCACGAAGCCAGCCTATACAGAAACCATTCGACTGAATTCAAAAGAAGCATGAAATTTCATTCTACAAAAATAAAAAAAAAACCCTTAAGAAATTTACCTTTGGTATTCGCAATGGAATTACATCCAATACAAAAATGTGGTAGCTATTCATATTGAATAGAAAATTCAAAATTTAAATCAGAGGTAGATAGAACTACAATCTTGATTGGAGTTGAACTCAGATCCACATCCACTAGGATGGGAAAAATGAAACAGAACTGTGCTTCCTCTGTTGCACTATCCATCTTAAACGGTGTTCCAATATCCAGTGCAATAGAAAATAAAATTTGGGTATTCCACGAAATCCAATTTAGACCATATATACGGACACAAACTTGAGCGTTCATGTTTCAGATTATGAGTGGATTAAAATTGGGGTTCCCATCTTGAAGAAAAAGGATACCTGGTTTAAGTGTAATTGGGAAAATCTCATAGGCATTAATTTTAATCTCTTTCAATGGAAACATGATTTGGAAGTATCCATTCATGATGGGAATTCATTTCCATTCCTGGAAACCCCATGCAACAAAGAACTGATGAATTAAATCATCAATATTTTATGGTTTCTTCCCAAGGGTATGACCATTCTTACAATGATTGTGATCTCGCATGCTTTGAACATGTCAAGAATTAGATCTTTATTAGCATTAACATGTGCTGAGTTACCCCTTGGAAATATTTTTTCTGAGACCCCATCTTTATTTGAAGCAGAAAATCACTTTGATTTACTTTTCCTAGATCCATGAATGAGGCGAACAGAGACTTTTATTTAAATATATTAATTATCATTTTATAATTATATATATATATACACACACAATTATAAATAAATATATATAAAATGTGTTTATATATAATTAAAAATTTATAATTCTAAATATAATAAATATATTTTTTATTATAATATTTTATTATAATTTTATAATTCTTATGAGAACATAATAAATTCATGGGTATAACATGAATAAAGCATGCCTGTTAAAGTGTTGATCATAAAAAATGATTCATCACATATATGGAAGCATGAATAATAAATGTGTCAATGTATAAAAAAACATTCACGAGTCATGAATAAATAACATATTCATGCATCATCATAATATTTGTTATTTTAACATTTGGGTCATAGCAACCCATCATGTCCACAGATAAATTTATGATTATATAGTGTTAATTATACTAACACATCAATATATGAACTCAAATAATGACAATAATGTCTATGAATATCATCATTATCTCATTATATATATATTTACCCAATTCATTATAAGAATATATTTAATTAAATATAAATATGTATATATATATATATATATTTATTTATAAATAAATATATGATTTTTTTAATTAATGAATATAAATAAATATTACTTTTTAATATATATAAAATAATTATATATATTAATAATATTTTATATTAAAATTTTTTGTCTTTGCCAATAATATCTCTCACAAAGATAAACTTTTATCAGCGCTAAAAAAATCGCTCATAAAGAAGGTGTTGATTTTGCGACAATCGATTTGTAGTAGTTTGAGTGCGAGGATTGAAAATAAAAAAATAAAAAAAACTAAACTAAACTAAATTAATTAAAAAATAAAATAAATTCTCTCATATAACTAATTTACCCCCTATGTTAGGTATAATGTTTCTATAAAATACAGGTGCCGCAGTGCAGTCTCATCCCACAGATCCTCCTTTACTATATCACTACATTGGTTTCGTACATTCCTAGTTTTAAAAATTGGTGGGAGGAGGTCCTAAAATCCCAAAAGAATGATGAGATCATTAGTGAATCACTAACATGGTTCCATTTCAGAGAAGACACTTCCCCATATCTTCATCCCTACAAGGTCAATCATGCAAGCTGAAGTAGAAGACGGTGGAAGGGAAGGATCGGGTGGCAATAATGTGGGTATAGCGGGTGGTGGGGTGGGAAAGCCATTGAGCCCATTGAGTGTATTTTTTCATCACCACCACTTAAACATAAATATCAACTCAATCATCGGAAACTACACCCTAACAGATCTAAAAGTGTATGTCGCACCATCCTTCGACACCTTCGCTTCTCTAGCATCCAAGTACTATTATTCATGACTCTTTCTTATTCCATTTTTACCCACAACATGAATAAAGAATAAATAATGTTATATACCGCATAAGATATATGATTCTCCCCTTCACCATTGCATTAACAGATGACCCCATCCATTATGTTCATGAGGTCAAGGTGGCTATGGATCAAAAGAAGAACTCATTAAATGCATTATTCACCAACTATATTTATGACCTCAGGATCAAGCTTTTTGGCATCTAGGTATATATATGAGAAGAAATGTTATATGAATATGGATTGAGTTATATTATCATCCTTTCAATCAAAATCCCCTTACCAGTCTCATCTATTTAGATGAAAACTATACAATGTACATTATTACATGGTTCCACTAGATTTCGTACATCATTTTGGAAAAAAATCATTGAGTCATATCACTCTAAACACTCTACTTGGCCAAATATACCTAGTCGAGAACTATGAAATGGTACATTTTTCTACTTGGTAATACTATATATTTAACATATTTGTGTTAAAATTCACTTCATTAAATTGATCAATTATTTTAATTTAAAATTTGAGTCATAGGCTTCAATTTAATCTGGGAGTTGGCTACAGTAGAAAGAAAATAATGAAACATACAGTACATGGATGAACTCGGAAATACCCAAACCAAAAACCTTACTGAGACACATAGGGGATACTACCACTGAACTACACCGTGAGAGCTGATAAATGATTGTAATTAACAAACAAGAGTATTCATTTTATAACTCGTTCTCTCACGAGTCATATATTAAGTTTTCTAACATATGTATGAATCTCATATCATATCATGTTATTTCCAATATAAAAATATTAATCCCAAACATTATTGGCCCCCCATAACACATTGAGATATTTGGGAACACATGATTTATCTTTCTCATAGTTACAATGGTAAACCAAACATAAGCGAACCTCATGTTTTATTCTATTATTTTTTTATAAAGGGTTTTTATCTATGTTCGATGACATTTAATGATGATTATTTCTAAAAAATAACACTTATAGTATTTTTTATCAATAAATAAATTATACTTATACTATTTATAGAAGAAAAAATCTCAACATAAATTCCTTAAATAAGAATATATTTTTAAAACCAATTTTCTATTAAGTAATCATAAATTGAAATATCGAGAATACAAAATATAGGACATAAGTGTCATAACTAATATGATATATGTGTTTCAAAACCCATTGTTGATGTATCATTTAAATATTTTTCCTATGATTTATGAGGTTAAATATTTTACTTAAAAGGTAATTCATGTCAAGTTTAATCTATTATATTTTAACACTACATTAAAATTGAATAATGTTATACATGAAATACTTGTCTGTATATGTTCCCACATTTTTAATTAACATTAACTTGGTCATAGACATTATTAACATGGATGGATTTTCTAGTGAATTATTTTTAGTTAATTTGAAGGAATTGTTGTTCCATGTTTAGAGTTATATGAACAATATCACATTTGTTTTTTCTGGAGATAAAGCTTTGATTATTGATCCACACTACCTATGTGATGATTTGAATGAATCCTTGATGTTGATTAAATATTCCATACTAGAAACAAAAAAACCTCAGATCTATGAATCAAAACATTGAATATTAAATTATTAAATAAACGAGAGACTATTTCATTGTATTCCTTACATCAATCAACTATAACTTTTTCTCATTGTAAATTTTCCCCCACTATAGTGATTGTACCTCTACCCACAGGGTGTGATATAAAAATAATTCTTTAAATGAATGATGTTTAATGGAAATTTGATATTCAGTCATGAGCTCAAAAAATATGAATATATAACTTAGTATCCATGATTTTATTTGAAATCCTTACTTTGGAAAATGAGATGTTACAACATTAATGAAAAATGAATTAAGTGAAAACAAAAAAAAATAGTAAGTTGAGTTGATTATTGTTTTTATTTTATAAAATTTTAGAAATTTTTTTAGAATTTTATAAATATCCAGATTTAATTTCATGAAATAAAATCATTTTAAATATATTTTAAAATGATAAGTAAAATAATGGATGGCAGTTATCTCTACATGACACTACTACAGAGCGCACCTTATGCAACATTATCCTATAAATACACTAGATAAAAAACCGCTATGAAGAGGTCACTTTTATTAGAGATCACAAAAATAACTGATAAAAGGTATCCCTTTTTAAGAGTTTTAGTTTTCTTGTGTTGTTAAGTCTCCAACAGATCATCATTTTTTTAGCATTGATAAACATGACGCCTTTATCAACACTTTTTTTTAGTGATGGTAAAAGTCTTAGTGATAAATTTAAATTATATATATATATATATGTTTTTAAATAAAATTTATATTATAATAAGTATATATTTACATAATATATATACACATGATTTACACAAATTTTAATAAAAAATTATTCTTTTTTTCATAATTATATATATATATAATTATAAAATTTATATTAGTAAAAATATTTAGTAGTTTATTTATGTAACATAATTACACAATGTGTATATAATTAAAAATAATATAAAATATTAATATTTTATAAAAAAAATTATATAATATATAAATGAATATATTTATTTAAATGTATATATATATTAATATTAAATAATTTAATATATATGTACATGTATCTATATGTGTATATCTGTGTGTGTGTGGATGTGTATGTGTACATATGTATGTATGTCATGTGTACATATATGTGTGTGTGCAAGTATATTTATTGTTTTAATATTATTTATTTGTTTCTAATCTCCTCATTTTCAGTATTTTCTGTATTTATTCATTTTTATTATTTATTAATTTTAAATATAAATTTATTTTAATCAATTCGTCATGAATTTATATATTTTTTTAATTTAATTTGATTTAATTTATTTATTAAAATTTTGTATAGTTAATCTTTTTTTTATAATTTTGTTGCATATCTAATTAATGTTTTCTATTTATTCATTTTTATTCATTTTGGAATTTTTTTAATTATATACATTCATTTATTATTATATAAACTTTAATAATGTAAAAATATATATTTAATCATGTTTTACTATTTATTTATAAAAATATATATTTATTATACTTGTATTATTTTCAATATGTTTTTAATTTATATGAATAATATATTTTTATATTTATTATGTTTTATCATTTAAAATATGTTTGAAATTTTAAAATTAACATATTTAAATTATTTGTTAGAAATTTTATAATTTAAATAGTAGATTATAAAATTAAAAAATATATATAATTTTAAAAAAAACTATTTATGAAATTTAAAATAAATAAATATGTATTTCAATAATTCTAAAATTATAATAAATACATTTAAATAATAAATATATTTGTTATATTTATAATTATATATATTTATATCCAAACAGTGTGAACCAGATGCTAAAAAACTCATTCCCTCGAAATTTATTAGAAAAAGATAGACATAGAACTAGGGGATGAAACTAGAGTGTGCCTCACAAACGCCACTAACACAATAGAAATAAAATAGTGCATTCCAAAAATAAAAAAAAGAGCAAGGATCGTCCTCTTTTGCGTCTATTTCCCACTTTTTGTGCATTCCCAAGATCACGAGGATGAGGTCATCTTCTCCATTTTGGGGTGACCCATGTGCCACCTATGTCATTAAAACTCTTATCAATGCCCACTTTATCATGTATTTCCTATGGCATGTCAGAAGGTTATACTCAAGATTTAGTGGATTTTATTAAATTGCCCAACCTATCTACTTCCTCATGCATTTATGTGGGTATCTCTTCTACAGGATCCTTGATATCATCTAAACCATGGAGCTCAATTGGCCCATTTTCACCCTACTATCTTCCCTCTCGAGCCAAATGTATAGCCCCCACATTTGGTTGTTGTCCAGTGAGGTCCTCTTAAGAAGATGGAGTATTGGAGCCCTAATCCACCTCAACATTATAAAGAATACATTGTCTCTTCTTGAGATATTATGCATAGAATATTACAAAGTAAAAGGTGCTAACAGAGTCGAGCATGGTGAAATAATTTACTACCATCTGATTACCTTTGACAAGATTTTTCCCCATATTATCATTCCCAACAATAGGGCCATTTTCACCAAACTAGATTACCTCTAGATCCAAATCTATAGCCCCCGCATTTGTTGGTTGTCCAGTTTATTCCTCTTAAAAAGATGTATTATTGGAGCCCTCCACCACCTATACATTCTAAAGAATACCATGAATCTTCTTGAGATATTATGAAAAGAAGACTCCAGAGTCAGAGGTTCTAATGGAGTCAAGCATGGTGAAAAACATATCCTCATGTTGATTACATTTGACAAGAATTTTCCCCTTATTATCACTCCCAATAAAGACCTCATAAGAAAAACATTCCCTAACCTCAGCCAATAAAAATGCTCTAGGGTCAGGACTGAGAGGGGTATCCCCAAGAAAGGAATAAAAATATACAAGCTTATACTCATATACCACTTCCTCCATATTCTTATTGATCGGATTTCCAGTAATAAAAATAGCCTTACCACTGGAAGAGGATTTTTTACCCCCTCTGTTTCTTTCCCATTAGGATACACATTTTCCTCTACATCTCCATTCTTAACCACATAGAACTGAATAGGATCTTTCATTTTTTGATTTGGCCACCTCCTTTCCAACAGAAAGAACTCCAGTATATTGTAGCACCTTCCCACTGAAAAATTAATGGTCCACAACAAAATCAGATAGATCTCCACTTATCTAATTTTAAGGCCGTCGTATTCACTATATTCACATATGTCACACCATTTCAATGTAGGAATATGTTTATGATCCCCCTGCGAATTATTTATGGTAGGTGTGTCAATAATTTATTGATCGGAATTATGAACATTAGCCCCAACAACAACATCATAAAAATAAGTTGGTATGAAGTAGATCATCTTCAATCTGTCCTTCTAGTCTTCCCCCATGCCGGATGGAATCTAGGTACATACCTAGAAGAAGAGAAATTGTAGAATATCTCATTTCCATAACTCTTAGAACTTTGTAACCCATAAAATTACCACTAACAATAAGCTCCCTATCTACCTCATGTAGAATAAATTGAAAACTCTCAATATTATCCATATTATTTTTGAAATTATAGCATTTCAACCCCTTAATACAACATTCACTATAATAACCAATGCATAAGAAATTGACGAATATGTTAGGGACATGGTTATAATCCACAGAATGTTCAAATTTGAATTCATATGCCCCAAAAACCTGTTTCAAACATGGGAAAATAATGATAAATTTCCACAAGAATTCTTTCATAGTGACCAGAACATGAAAGTTCCATCTCCCTGTATAATTTGATAGGGGAAATTAAAATAGAAAAAACCTCCCATAGAATCTAATGATGTCAAAAAAAACTAATTCAGACCTCAAATATATACGAAGGACTGAGTAGTTGATCTATATGATCCTGTTGGATTGATCCATGGATCTTAATCTTGCAAACTAAGGGTCCCTGGTTTAAGAGAATTAAATCCAAAAGGAAAGGCTTTTAGTTTTATATATTGCAATGGGAAATATAAAAGAAACCCATACCAATCAAGATAATCCACCAATTATCAAATAAAAAAATTCTGGCAAATTCGGGTCTTTAAATACTTCTTCTTGCAATCATTACCCTATGAAGATAACCATCTGATGATTGAATTATTAAAATATTCAATCCGATTATTGAAAAATTTAGGGCTGTATTTTACGAACACCATAGAACTATTTTTTGTGATATTTTTCTTCAACTGAGTTCTGTCAGCCCGAGAGTCAAAGAAAACAGTAAAATCATAATATTTTCCTGCAATGAAATTCTGGTTGTTCTTCCGAGCTGTTGAATTTTTGTTCAAATCTAGAGACTTATTTTCACAGATATCTTTTCAAACACAAACTAATGCCTCTTGGGCCAATGTTCTCTCCACATCTTCCACCACGACCCTATCCTTCATCATCGTCAAGGTACCAACAAACACCTCATGAGGATCAAAGTATTCTGCATTCAAGACCATTAAGCCGACGACCTAGACGCCATGAAGTGATATATGATCTTGACTGTCCTTCATCCCAACCCATTATATATATTTATATATTAATAATTAAATAAATAAATAAATATATATATATATATATATATAATATTATAAATATAGTGATAATAATATAAAAATATTTATAAATATATTGATTTATAATTATAATTAAAAATATATATATTTATAAATTTAATTAATAAATATATATAATTATATTTATAGGTATAAATATATTAATATTTTTTATTATATAAATATATTTATAATTATATATAAATACTTTTAAAATATATTTATTTTTAGTAGTAAATTAATAAATATAAAATTATAAAATTAGGATAAATATATTTAAATAATAAATATATTTATTTTATTTATAAATATATATATTTATATACTAATTATATCATGTCAATGAATGATTTTAATGTTTAAGGGTATGAAATCACATTAATGTCATGTTTTGATACACGATATATTATATGTAGTTTTACGTTTCATTTTTCTCAAGAATGTCATTCATACAATAACCAAACTATGTTTCTTTTTCAATGCTATATTCAATAATGTTATAGACAAGGAGAAATTCTCAACAATAGAAAATCAAATTTCTATCATATTATGTTAATTGGATATGTTCTTCTTGGTGATATTCTTTGATATTATGTATCACTTGATGTTTCACATGGTAGGAGAGATTAGTCTATGTGGTCAAATACATTATAAATGGATTTTCCCCATTGAACGTTATATAATTATTTTTAAAGAATATATCAATAATCGATATTGTCCAGAAGGTTGTATTATAGAGAGATATGTCATTGAGGAGGCCGCTGAATTCAGTACCGAATACTTGTCTGATGTGGGAATCATTGGTTTACCAAAATCTCTCAATAAAATATTTTTATTTTAATGATAATAAATACATGTAAATATAATATATAATAAACCCTCATAAGTTTATTTATAATCATCTATAGAAATTCCTTATCGATATCCAAGAATCCAAATAATTCATACTGTTTTTGTTCCAATATTGGATAAGACAAAGTCCATTTTTAATTTGACATAATTTACATTCCATTTAATTCTTAATAGGTAGCTTTACTTGGGTTAATGATACCTCACTACCTAACATATGGAAAAAATTGTTCCAGGATGTGTTATTATCAAATATAATAGGATTTCAATGATTTTCACATACTCTATAACATTGGAAAACCATCCAACCATAATTTTCAAAAATTACCTTTGGGATGATATTGGTTTATTAATTAGTTCATTTCCCACAATTAAATTTTTTATAATTACCTGTAAAAAATAAAATTATTATAAAATAAATATATCATGACAACCTTAAGTAATTTTTAATCCATGTAAAAATTTTTGGTAACCAATCATCAAGATCATACACTCATTTTTCTTCCATACAATGAATTCCTTTCATTTTATTCATTTCACACAAAAAAATGTACATTGTATGCATAGATATAAACCATGAATCCTTACTCAAAATCAGTTTCATAAATATATTATAAATAATTATACTTATTTAGAATATTATCTTAGTCATGAATTAATATAGCCTTAAATTATACGACCATAGTGCATGATTTCAACTGGTCTAGGCTTTAATGTATTTGATAGTTTGCAACTTGGGAGATGATTATGGTGATAATTAGAAGATCAATGAAGGTTGACATACCATGGGTTATTTATGCATAAATATCTCAGCTTCTCTGAATAGTATGGATTTGAGAAAATAGGGTGATCCCATTTTTTTTCTTGATCCTTTCTTAATCCCTCTACCTTAGAATAATCCGTAGTTTTGTTCTAACTAGGAGTAAATGTGGAGACTCCCTCTGAAGATCCTGCGTTTCATGATTTTGATAATGTATCAAATACACACTATTTTATGGGATCTGAGGGGACATTTTTTCATTTTCCCAAATGATTAAGAAGAAATGGGAAAAATAATATATTTGATGCTACTCATGGTATTATATCAGATCGTCTCAATGACTGTTACCATTATCATATTTCACATCTCTCCAAGAATGAAAATGACCATAAGAAGAGTCTCAAAAAAATTAGGAAGAGAATCATGGAATTTTGGGGCTTTGATGATTGGAGGATGAACTCATTGGGAAGAGTATTTTTTCATAGAGAGTATCCCTCTAAGGACATTAAATTGAATGCATGGGGTCAATGGTTCATTAATATGAAGCCTGGTTTCCTCAAAATTTAGGATTCGGATCCCACTTTTAATCCCTATAATTTCAAGAATCTAGTTACCTAGTTATAGATTTGAATCCAGGTTTTAAGTTCTTTCTTTTAGCACCCTAAAATTATTTCTGAAATTTCATTTTCTGTTGGTATTCCGATCAAAAAGGACAATGAAATCGAAAGGGATAGATATGATCACTTCTCTAGGCTTCTTGTTGATGTCGATCATAGAACTCCTCTAATAAAGATGATAGTTTTTTCTACTACTAATTTTTGATTTGATCTCCTTGTTGAATATGAAAATGGTCTGTATTTCTGTAAATGATGTAGTAATATTTGGCATTATTTTTTAGCATTACATTATGATAATGGCTTGTGGTCATTGTCGGTTGAAAGGAAATCCATTTTATTGATGTTGGAACAAGTATAAGAATCAATTTAGCGTCGATTATCAAGGGATTTCAAATGATAAGTGGGTTATTTAGTATTCCCATGCTATTGGAAAACATGGGCCTCATCACGGATCTTCCAGAAATTTTGATAAGACATTTTCTCATCAGGAAGGAGGTAATTGAGTAGATCACAGTCCATTTGGTGTTTAAAATAATATAGTTTCACACATTACCACTAATGAGAATGTATATCCATCTAGTACTATCATAAAGATATGTAATGCTCTTGCTGTGTGTCCCCCACAAGACCATATAAAAGAACACACCTGGCCAAAAAATCATGATTAAACCATAATAATTTTCATTCAACCCAAAAGTGACTACCCAACCTCCTAGCCATGTGAAACCCCCAAGGAGAAGAGAATAAAACCTAGAAAAGTGGTAAGAACAATAGGAAGAACCACTTACTTGGAGATTCCTTGATGAATCAGGGTCAAATCCACCCAAGGAGAGGTAAACATGGTGCCTAGGAGAACTTGGAGGAGGGTCCCATGTCTAAAAATCCAAAATGGGGTGAATTGGGGTGGAATTAGGGTAAATTCCTGAGAGGACACATTGGTTATTTTAAAATTATTTATGAAATAGTCATCGCGAATGGTGAGCCCGTACAGTTTTTTCAACCTATGCAATGGCCATGCACCCCTATCTACCTAAGAGGAACCTACCGAACGATTATACCACATAACCTGAATAGCCATGTGCAAGCCAAGCAGTAGCTTATGTTCAAAAATCCAACCTATCACACATATACCTCGGTCAAAAAATATGATTTTCACTAACCATACGGAACACAATTAATAAAAAAATCCCCATTTTCCCTAAAAAATAAGATATAACCCTTGGGGAAAGTCTACAACAAAGATAAATGGAAACAATACCTCAAAATCCAGACTTGACACTCTCGGTTCCCAAAAGAATATTGATGTCCCAAAAAAACATTATCCGAAAGAAAATACCAACACCCAAGTGTGATTATTCTCCACACCATAACGCTTTTCTTCTCTGTAAATCCACAATACGGTTGGACCTAAAAAAACTAATACTCCTCTATAGCTCAAGGATATTCTCAGGTAATATTACATGACAATGAAACAGGAGAAACATTAAAAGAAAAATAAGTTAACATGTTTTAAATTCAGGAGGAAAAATAGACTCCCCCCATAACCATTTATTCCCCCAAAAGCTAAAACACCATTAGTTGATCGATTGGATGAAATGGAATCATCACCACTGAATAATCTAACCATTTAAATCAAGTGGACTTTAGAAATTTTCCAACAAAACACACACAATTTGTCAAAAATTACAAACAAACTCAAACCACCACTCAAGAAAGAATTCCACAACGCTGCTTCAACAAACAACTAGGTGCACTACAGCCCTAAAATTTACTCAAGGGAGGAACTAAGAAATAGATATCCTAAAATGAGGCATCGCATTTCCAAGACATCACTAGAAACTAAACCAGATTATCAACATAGGGGAGGCCCGAATAGAGTCCTCATAATTAGAAACAACCTAGAATTTATTAACATTGAGGGAGATTCCAATGTGACCTCCGGTGGGTCTCCCAACTATAAGAACCAACTTGCTCAACCAAATAGTATAGACCAATATGAAAATGGACATGGGACTGCTTAAGAAATTTCCAAACTAACCAACAAACTCGATCCCACAAACCTCTTTACCAAGAGAAGAAAACATGATGAGGGAAGTGCCGACCCATGAGTCTGGTCATAAATAAAACCATTTCACAATAACAATCACACAATTACAACCAACCATTTATTCACATCCAAAATATCATGCAATGGAATCCCAAGGAAATGAGATTAACATGCATCCTTATGACCAATGATGAATTATAAGCCTCCAAGGGTCACAAAAATGAAATGAGCCCACACTACCCTTTCTGAAATGGAAGACATCCCATAGTGACGAAACTACCAAAGGTAACTTAAATTTTACCCATTCTAGTACCATAGATAAAAGTCAGGCAAAGGTCCCTCACACCCCCGATATTTCTAAAAATGTTCCATCTTTACTCGAAGGCCTATGGATGGTGCCAAATGTTTGAATAATATCCTAATTCATAGTCAGGAATCAATGATCTCTGGTCAAATGACTTTATTTCTTTTCTTGACTGACCACTCATCACTCTAGGCAGAACCAAAAGAGTAAAACATGCCATAACACTCAATTTGATGCAACATGGAACATCAACGATACATGGACTTAGAGTATTCACGTGCATTGTCCAATGAGAAACAACAGAAAAAAATGAACACACGGATGACACTTCCATTTAAAACAGAGTAATTCCTAATTCCTGAACGGAAAATACACTTTGGTTAAAAAAAAGGTTCTCTAAAGATTCCACAACATGCACCATTTCATTTGAAAGAGAACATGACATTACTAAAATTCCACCAAACACAACCATTACCAATGAATAACAATTACAATGAAATGGAATTACGATCCCCAAACAACACACTTCTTCTGCAAACAGACACATAAAATTCTTATGAGAAGATTTTACACCCTGATGGCCCAGAATGGTCCCTCACATAGAAGAAACTGATGAAAAATCCAGAGGCTTTTTAAGACCGTGGCTTGAAGCAATAGCCTTGGGATGTTTTCTACTCTCCTCACTAGAATACCATTTATCGCTTCCAGACATGACCTTCAAGCTTAATGGTGGAAAACATCATCTTTGATGGCACAAGAAACTCAAGAAGACTAGGATTTCTTTATATTCTCTCTCCATAAACACTGTCTCTTAGATATGATTCACATGATCATAAAAGAAAAGATAATTTAAATTCTAAAATTCTAGAATATATTCCTTATATTGAAAAACTGGAGGACCTTCCAACAGTGAATCTCCCATGGACACACATCAAATATTAATTGAATCTTATAGTGGGAATACACAATGTAACACCCCAATCTTCTACGATACGCTTCTCTTTGAATAATGTGATAGCGTGTGTTGTACGCAACACCGAGTTCTAACACACCATAACCAATCAAACTAGCCGTTATGAATAGTAATACCTAATTTTTGAAATTATATATATTTTATATTTCAAAATGGACTTCATTTTTGGATTTGGAATATCAAATTTAGCCTAAGGTGAAATTTTGGTACTTTTCGAATAACTTTAATATTTTGATGAATAGTGAAAATTACTAAATTTTAATTAAAAACAACTTTTTTAATCAAAATACTCAATAGTGATAAATTATGAATTTGAGTGGTTTTAAAGTATATTCAGAATATATTTTTACCATTTAATTCAATTTTTGTCATTGGACATAATTTTACAACTAAACCGGACATAAACAAGTGTCAATATTTTGATAGTTATTATCTCTTAAAAACACGCTTTTTGTTTTAACAACGGGAATTAATTTTAAATTAATTTATTCCACTTATGTGTGTTGAATTTGGAAAAATGGATTCCATATTTGGAATCAGGATGTTCAAATTGTGTAAATAGTTAACTTTTATTTTTAGACATTTTGAATAATTACTTTGGTAAATATTTTATTTACCATTGTTAAAGGGTAAATCCGGTAAATAAGGGTTAAAAAATAATATTATAATAATACTAAATTACCCTAAAACGTGTCCTAGCCTTATTGGTTGATACATGTTCGACCGTAGGCATCTTTGGGTCGATTTTGGGACCCCATAGGGCCACTTGTAGGTGATAGGGACACTTAATTTTAATTAAGTTAAAATAAGTACAAAAATGACATAAGCATATATCTTTTAGAAAAACAATTTTAATATAGGGTTATATATATTGGATTTTCGACTATAAATATTCGTTAGAAAGATAAAAATATTTCCTACATAATTCTATTTTATTTGTAATTTTTAGAGATTCCATAATGTAATTTATTTATGACACAAGGATGATGCAGTAATTACAATAATAGTGAAAATTTAAAATAATTGATATTATAAATACCCAAATAAATATAATTTGTGACTTTTAATGAATTAAAACAATTTTTAAATATAATATGACATATTAGGATTTATTTAATTAACTTTTATAGAATTAATAATTCTTTTATGAGTTTCACAAAATTCAACTATTGAATAGTGTCAAAATTGACATAAAAGAGTTTTTAAAACAAATATTATATTATTAATTGATATTAAATTCCTAAAAATCTAAGGTTCGGCCAAGAGACTTATATCATGATAGGTATATCATTAATGGACCACTTCTATTTGATGAATATAGTTATTTTATTAACCATATAATATAAAAATACAAAGATACATTGTAAAAGTGAAACTAATTAAATTAGAGTTAATACTTAAAGATAAGGTTAATATAAGTACCCAAACCTATCTAAATACTATTTTCTGAGTAGTTTTAGACCCATCCCCACCTTAAAATTTAAATAATACACTTTTGAGCATTTAGAAACCGAATATGAATTTATTATAAATTAATATTTCTAGCTTTTCCAAAGGTTCCCCTCACCCCTCTTATAAAAGGGCAGTCCTCCTTCTCATTTCTTCACACCTTCAAAGCCTTTTGGTTCGGCCAAAATCTGCCCAAATACTCTCCCAAAATATTTCAACACAACATAGAGGCCTTAGTTTTATCAAAAAGCCCACCTAAGGAGCCCTTTTGATCAAATCAAAAGGAAGAACCCGAAGAAGAGGTAATGATTTCACCACCATTTTCCAAGTTCCTTTCTTCTTCGACTTCTTCTTCCTTTGTTGTTACCATTCTAAAATAAAAACTCCAGTATCATATATATACTGTGATGTTATTATAAATATGGTACAACCATATTCAGTATTCTATCCACCCTTTGAATAACATGTCACCATACGTGCGTATGTACGGCTTACCGTCTCCACGTCGTGGTGTAATTGTTATTCAATATAGTATTATTTGGATGGGTATAATAATGATGTGTAACTCATGTAAATAAAAAATATAACATGTTAATGATTCTTTATATATGATATACCATTGATTTATATATTATTTTAATATGAAAAGAATGATATTGTCGCTCGTGCGTACGTACGGACTACCGTCTCCACGAACGCGATGACATTCATTCTCCATCGTATCCATTCAAGTGTAATTATCATTTGATGATTTAAAAATAATGTTTAAGGACTTGTTATCATTATTTATATGAATAATATACTACCTATCCATGAAAAACATGGCTTATGTAACAAAACACATAAAAGAAAATGAGTAAGTTAACACCCGAAACGACGATAATACTAAGATATTATTAACCAAGCAATGTTAAAAGATCATATATGATATCATATGAATGTATATGATTCTTGTATAATTTAATAACAATTATTTCACCATTATACAGGAGGTTAACCTACCCCAACAAAGTAAAAGTACAAGTTAAGGTTTATTTCACAATCTCTTCATTATCCGAGTTTGTTTATACATAATAATCTACTGGGATCTCTTTATCATTCACATCCTTGTTTCTTAAAAATGTATTTCAAAACATTTTTAATATTTAAAAGAATATGGGTTAAAGTCATTTATACCCTTGGTTGACTTTTGATAAGAGTTTTATAAAAGAATGCTTCCATCGTTTTCCAAACAAGGTGCTTTTAACCTTTTCGACAGAATTAAGGTAAGAATGTTTTTTTAACTTATACGGCGGGTGCGGTTATTTTCCGCCATTATAAAATCGTCGAAGCTTCCCTTAAAATCATATAAGAATATTTTAAAAGTAAATGTTTTATTTTATAAATATATTACTCTTAAATGATTTCAAAAATAGAAATAGATATTTCTCTAAAAATAGTTTTGATTTCATCTATGTCAACATCCTTTGATGGATTTTACGCTTATTTGAAGTTGATTTATTATGATACAAAACTTCTATATTGTATTGAAGGTTTTGTGATATGTTTGACTGTGGATGTGCTATTTTTATACCATTCGTAGTTTATGGTGAAATTATTGACATTTCGTATGTTAGTTTTAATACGAATGTTTATGTTATGTTTAAACATTTTCATATGGGAATGCATTGTACTTAATATATGATGGGTGGAGCCCGCTATAGATCCTCGATGCATCGGTAGGTCTCATGAGACAAACTAGTGTCTTGGCACAAGGCCTTGACAAAATCTTATTTGTAGTCCTGGCACGAGGCCTTGGCTATGTGGTTATGATAGTCTGGCATTATGCATTCCATCATTATGAAAGTGGTTATCGATATTTCATGTGATTATTCGATTAGTAGAATATCCATGTGAATAAGTAAATGGCATTATTTCATTTCACTTTTTCCATACTATGTTGAAGTTCAAGTTTAAAAGGCTTTTGTTTTAGTTATACATTGCCTTAAATATTTATTCTTATTTATGAAAGTTTCTGCTATATTGTTATCCTTACTGGGCATTTGAGCTCACCCCTTTTCTATGTTTTATTTTTCCCAGGAAGTGATGAAGTAAATTATGAATGACCTACAGGGATATTATGTGGGGGATATGAATGTGGAATATGGAGACAATATGTTGTTGTAGTAGATTTTCACTTTATGATGTAATGTAAAACTTTATGAATATATCTAGTGTTTCCAAGACTACTAAACCACCCGGTCTTTCGATATTTGATCTTTCTTGTGATCATGCCAATGTTATGTAATAATGCACCGACTCTAGGTAACTATGGTCGGGGTGTTACACACAATCCAACAAGGAAATCAAGGACCCAATCAAACTAGTACATTGTTCAAAACGTACCATAATAAAATACCTAGCACACAAAGGGAACCTACTCAATGGCTTCCAACAACATTTCTCAAAATTATCCACTTACTATTTGTTCAAAACCAACCTATTGACAATGACTCAAACTTGAAACACCATTTAAACATAAAGAGATATCAAACTAAATAC
Source organism: Viscum album (assembly GCA_963277665.1). Lineage (NCBI taxonomy): Eukaryota > Viridiplantae > Streptophyta > Magnoliopsida > Santalales > Viscaceae > Viscum > Viscum album. The sequence goes on along the minus strand of OY728147.1, from coordinate 839,063,115 downwards.
ACTTAACAAGAAACATTCGCAAATAACTAGGGGCACACCACATAACTCCTGGTTACCAAAACATCACACTATCCCTTAAAACACTTTTTAAAAATAAATATTCTTGGTGGGATTCACACTAACCCATGGTATCTCGTGGATCCTCACACATGAATGTTCTCATGCCACACCGATAACCCAACCAAGCACTCATCATTCCTTCCATCCACCATCCACATGTATCCATGAATGTGATCACTCAGGGAAATACCAAAGGTCAAAGTAAACTTTTACACTTTTTGAAACAAATCTTTTGACCCACACATTCAACATCATAAATTAATTCCCATTTTAAAATTCAGAAAACATTCAAAAGTTCACTAACTAATAAGTTACGTAGGAGACCTTTTTCAAAATTCACACACCATTCCATTTCATTTCATTAAAAAAAATTAATCCCATGAATTTCCATTAAAAAATTTCAATTCATCCCGTCATAAATATTCTCAATATCTTAACAAAACACTCTTAATACAAATTTCCAAAACCCTCCTTGAAATAGTTAATGTTTTCCAAAAATAAATTTCCACAAGTCACTAGTTTCCATTAAAAAACATAATTTTCAAAAAACTCATTTCGACTTCACCGAGAGATCCCATTATAAAAAATATATTTTCTCCCAAAGCATATTTCAAAATAATTCTGAAAATTTATTTCACATATTTCCCAAAACCAAACCATTACTACTTAAAAATCAATTTTTTCACCATTCGAGGAAAAGGGTTTTATAAACAAATTTTAGAACCCAAGAAGACATGGAACGATTTACAATAGTATACTGGTGTTGGTAGATGCCTTAAAAATATGGTTAATCGCCATAAACCAATCACACTACCATCATGGAGGATCTTCTAGAACTATGTCTCAGACTCCACATGGATTACGAGGCCCTATGAGATCATGACGATCATTAGCTCATCCCTCTTTTCATTTCAAAATAGAAACTACCCACAAGGACCAAAAGAAACTTTACTTTCTGTGGATACTCAAGTACCATCATGAGGTTTGTTGGAAAGGAACCCTACTCATAACCAGAAGATCGAATATCGACTATCCTAACTCTAGTATACCAAGACACTTCCCCAAATAACATTACCCAAAAAGATAAATACCTTCTCTGATACCATTTTGTCACAAACTGGGACGGAGCTCCATCCTACCCGACACCCAACCTGGTTCATCACATAATCCAAAGGACATTCCTAATCCCCATAGGCATGAAACTAGTACTTGAGTATCAATATTATACATAGTGAATTTTTTCAACCATTTATATGAAGATGAATAGATAAAAAAATAACACAATGATAAATAATAAATTCCAAAAAATCCACAACCAATTTTTAGAATGAAGGGTTTACAATATGAAACAAAAAAATACTAAAATTACAGGAAATCTAAAAAACATCCCAAAAACTTAAGAGAATCTTGAGGGACATCACCCTCAAACTGCCTTCACCATCACCTAAAAGGAATCCTACTAACTGAGATCCACCATGACACACCTTGCCTTTACCTAGGTCATACATATAACAATGTCTACATTCACCCAAAGGTGTTTGTAGTGTGTGACCCATGGCCTAGTAGGATTTCACCAAAAGAAAAATATTACATTATATAACATTAAAAGATAAATTAACATGCTCTTTAATTTAAAATACTTTGAGACCTTTCCAAAATAAAAATTTAATTGAAAAACTATTTTCTTCGAGTGAACATTTTTATCAACATAAATTTTAGGAAAGAACTTTTAAATATAACATTTCTAAAGGAAACATTTTCAAAAATAAATTTACTTTAAAATCAAATATTGAAAAAGTCCATTATATTCTGACGGCTGTTACCACACCACATAATCCACATTTCACAAGTGAGCACCATAGGTTAATACCTAAGGTAAATCTTGGTTGAGTGAGACACTAGAACCTCGTACCATTGTTAAACATGTTATAATAACCAAAACTATTAGTATCCTCATTCACGAGCCACTATAGAGGTGAAAAATACAAAATTCAAGTGGTGATCAATCATCATCGTAGTTTAGTTATTGTTGTAATCATCAATCCATCTAAGTGAAACTGGGAGAATCCACTTCGGAATCACTATAATAGTAGAATAATCATTCCAAACTATATACCTAGTATTCTCTTATAATAAAATTCTAAATTCTCATGTTACACAAATTACACCAATACATACACATTGCAGACATTATAAATACTCCATGAAGTCACTATTTTCCAAAAACAAACCAATTTCCATCTTAAGCACACCAAGACCATTTAAAAACACTTTTTACACTACTTGTATAATATATGAAACCCATTTTGAAACATTCCAAAAAACATATAATCAACATAACTAGTTTCATGGGCCTAGCCGCTATTAAAACTTCACATAATGAAATTCCACTTTAAACAAGATTCCCAAAATCTAAACATTTCACAATTCAAATTAAAATTACACAACAAGAAATATAACATTAAATAAAAATTCATTTCCTTTGAAAAACTCACTTTCGAATACATTTTCACCACAAGTTCCCTTGAAAACACATTTTTTGTATCCATAAAAAACTCATAAAAATTTCCTAAGAAATGTCACAACAAGGGACAAATGAAATTATAACCATTTCCCATATAAAATACCTTTCATCATAAATTCATGTCAAAACTTTTCCAAAACATATTTCACACCAAAAAAATCAATCATAGAGAATATTTATAAATTCATGAAAGCATCCTAATATCATCTGAAAATTCTAAAGCATGGAACCACGAACCTTAAGTGTAGAAACATTCAAAAATTGGTGTGAATCTTCAACTGCACCCCACAAGACCCTAGATAGGATAAATGATATAAAAAACATAAATATTTAATATTAGTAATTAATATTCAACCCAAAATAGACCAACCAACCCACTTCCTATATTAAACCCCCAACTAGAAGAGAATAACCCATAGAGAAGAGGGAATAACAAGAGTAAGAACAACTTACATGGAAATTACATGACCAATCGGGGTAAAATCCACCCAAGTAGAGGTTCCCAAAGAGACTAGTAGAGCTTGGGGAGGCCCCCAAGGATAAATATCCTGAATTGGGGGAATGCAATTGGAGGGAGAGTGAAGGGTGAAGAATGGATCCACACTCAAGTCTTAGTTATTTGAAAAAAAAATCCATTTTAAAAAGTAATAACTACTATGTTACTAATATGAATTAATTTAATAATTATTATTCAATAACAAATATGTTCTATTATTAAAAAAATATACCCATTTAATTAAACAATTAAATAACTAAGTAAATAATAAAGTTTAAAAAATTTTAAATTTAACAACTAGATTAATGAAACAATTAAGAAAAATATTGACCTGAAACTTATTACATTCTTATTAAAAAATTTATAAAAAATAAAAATAAATAAATAAATTTTTAAATTAAATATATACATGGGAGAAAAAATGATTATATTATCTCATCATATAAATAATTAAATATTTACCTCCATAGGCGAATGGGGTGGCATGTGGGGTTGGGGTTTTGGATGTGCATCACAGGGTCGAGACCCCTTATGTGAGATTCTTTCTTGCATGTGTTGTATAGAAACAACCTTTTTAAAATAAATAAATATGCACCTTCATATCAAAAAAACTAATAAACAATTAAATAAAAAACTATAACACTAAACAAAATACACATAAATATAAAAATATATTATTAAATGTAGAGTACCACAAAATTTGATGATGTCCTCTTTAAAATAACATCCAAGTGGGAGAGGGTTGGATAAATGTAAAATAACTCAAAATTTGAAAAGGTAATCATTAAAATAACTTCCAAGTGGGTGAGGTTGGATGAATTTAAATTGATTTGAGCCTGAAGATAACCAATTGAATCGACATACAACAAATGGTTTGGCATGACTGATGATTGTGAGGATCCCAAATAAAAAAAGAAAAAATTAAACCACAATAATTTAATTAAAAAATTTAATTATTTGACTTGTATACTAAATTTACACCTTTTGTTTGATAGACTATACCAATAAAAGATGGAAGTTGTAGTGCAGCCTTAAGCCACCATTCTTTCATGCTTTCATGGTTTCAACAGTTTGTGGGAAGAGTACCTCAATACTTGGGAAAATGTTGAGATCAACAAAGAAGCAACAACAAAGTTCCATTTCAGAGCTGACACTGCCACTAAGGTCCATACATAAAATGCCAAGCATGGGAGAAGAAGAAGAGGATGATAGAATGGAAGGAAAATGTGGGACCAGTGTGGCTATGGAGGGTGCTAGGATTCTAGTTTGGAATCTTCATTGTGAAACCATCAATATGATGATTTAGTTAACTTAAAAATGACCATTTTTCGTGTTTTCAATCTTCTTAAAAATTTCATATTGAACATAGGTGCTAGCAGGGATGATGTTTTAAGGATTAGAGGTCATGTGGGAAAACTACATGGGCTATATTATTATCTTATTCACCATTTCATTAAAAGACAACCCCATAAATTATATTCACGAGTCCATTGAAGCTATGGATTTAATGAAGTGATCATTGGAGGCATTGTTAACCAACTCCATTCCTAAATTTAGGATCAAGCCTTTTGGCATTAACGTATATGTTATTTTAATATGGGATATTTTATATTACCATGTATTCTCCTTATAACTCTTTTCATTCAAAATCCTTTTATCAGAACCATCTTTTTAGTAGAGAACTAAGAAACAGTTAATTATTTAATTTTTTCCACTAGAACCTTTACATCACTTTGGTAAAATTCACACCACTAAACTGATCATGGAATCTTGTAACTCAAAACAATCTCTTTGGACTCATTAACATACTAGGGAACTATGAATACATACCTTTTTTACTGGGTATACTGGATCTTATACATCTTTTTGATAAAATACATTCCCCTAAATTGATCAATGATTGAGATTGAAAAACCATAATATGCATTTTATAACTCCATCACTCATGGGTCATATATTATATATTTTTTTAACTGTTTTAGGTTAGGAATATCATATCATATCAATTTATTTCCAATAAAAAATCATACTCTCAGGCATGATTAGACCCTAATAAGAGATAGAAATATTTAGACATAATGTGGGTTATATTGATTTTAGTTTCTATGTTCAACCAAATGTAAGTTTCATAAGTACTTTTATATAAGTGGTGCCAAACCAAATGTTGGTGTATCCTATTATTATTATTTTTATTTTATCTAGGGGGATAAATTTTACTTAAAAGGCACCTCATGTCATGTTTAACCCAATATATTTCAATAAAAATTCAAAATTTAATAATATTCTACTTGAAATACTTCTCTAAATAAGTTCTCACACTTTTAATTCATTTCACCTTTGTAGTGGACATTATTCAATTTGATTGGGTTTTTAGAAAATGAATGTTTATTGTTGTGCAGGAGTTAATGATCCATTTTTAGAGTTATATGAACAATTTGACCTTTTATATCTATGTTTTAAGTCGTGATTCCTGATCCCCACCACCTATGTAATGATTTTCAAGAATCATTACTGTTGATAAGAGATACTATACTAGTAACATAAAAAACCTCATATCTATGACTAAAAACATTTATGGTTATATTACTAAAACAAAAAGTAAATATATCACTAGTTTAATTACACCAATCATCTTTAAGTTATTCTCATGGTAAATTTTTCCCACACCTTAGTTATTGTACATCTAACCAAGGAATGATATACCCAAATAATTATTTAATTTCATGACGATTAATGTATATTTGATATGAACTATCACTCAAAAATAATTTTATGAATAGATAAATTGTTATCCATGATTTCATTTGAATTTTTCTTGAAAATGGGATGATAAAACACGAATGAAAAATGAATTAAGTTCACACAAAGAAAATTCTAAGACCAATGGATTACTTGTTTTTATTTTATAAATTTTTAAAATAATTCTAGAATTTTAGAAACATAAATAGTTAATGGTAATAAATAAAATAATTTCAAATATATATTACATTTAGAGGTAAAATAAGGGATTAAATCCATCTCTACTTGTTTATGATAGCCTTTTAATTTGAATGGACCACTGTTGGGTGGGAAAACTGAAAAGGGGAAAAACCCCTCATCTGGTTGATGATATAAGATTCATGGGAGAATTTCCTATGAAAATCGATGTATATGACTTGGATAAAAAATTGGGATGTTGTAAAATTGATTCTTCCAAATTAAAAGTAATAAAAATAATCTTAAAGGTGTAGAGGTTAACAATTTATGGGGGTATTATAGCCTATCAGGGACTTTGGGTGAGTGAGTTGGTCAAAAATAAGTAATCCACTATCAATCCACATGTGTCTAATAAAAAAAATTCTCAGTTAAGTAATATTCACATAAATAATTTAGAACCAACTCTATTGATAACACCACGATCTCAGCACAAGAATCTTGAGACTTGAATTAGAGTGTCATAATATATAGGTCATACATTTATTACATATCTATTACATCATTTTAATGATTAACAACACAAAATAATTACATGATATGGATCCAATGGTTTAGTGTCTTGAAACAACTAGAACCATAAATTACATTTACAAAACATAATCATTTTTCTAATATCTTCTTCTCTAGCTTCTTATTATCCCTCATATACTCTAGAGTAAAAATAATAACCTAAGGATATATATAAAAAAGGGGTGAGGTAAAAGCAATGTAAGAGGAAATATAATGACATGAAAAAATATATCATGGGTTGAGTATAATCATAACACCATCATAACAATCATGAGAGGAATCATTAAGAAAAGACTTGGAATGTGGTAATTCTAATAAATGAAACATCAGGTATTAGTGGTCAACTAAGACATGTAGTTGTGAAAAAATCATAAATCATGTTCATGAATATTTCACTTTAAACATTTTTTTCTTCATATTACTCAATTAATTGTTCCTCTATATAATTCCAAGTGCACCTGTCACATCATAACATTTACATCATGCTATATAATTTCGGGCACACCCGTCACATCATGAGATTTACATTATCATGATTTCCACATAAAACATATATCAATAGTGAACATAAATAACTCATGTAAATGAATTATTTTCATATCATAAGAATAAAATAATAAACATCGTCTTCCCAAATGAAAGCGGGAATAACATACTTGATATAAGAATCATCAACTTTGAGTGAAAAGTTAATGGTGTGTTTTAAAAGAAGATTTCATTTGGAAAACATTATGTTTTTAATAAGCACCAGTGGAAAACATGTATATCCCATAAAGATAAGACAATTATTAATAAATTATTTTTAATGAATTACCATACAGAAAATGGTGTGAATGAGGGAAACCCCAATGAATGAGAGTTGGGTTTGAGAAATTCGCTTACCTTTTTTCTTAAAATCAGCCTCCATGTAAATATCATATATAATCACATTATATTCATTAGTTAAAAATTAGATAAACCTTTATACATGAATATTATTTATTATGGTTTTATTTTTTTCTTTTATTGGGCTTTGGATGAGTTATAGAGTTTAAATTCATTGTTTGGGAGTGTTTGTTTTCTTTTTTTTCTTGATCGGTTCAATTGTATACATGAATGGAAGTTTGTGTAAGATACAGATAAAAATACAGAATTTTTGTTGTATGTTGATAATAATATTATAGAATTGTAAATGATCTTATGAAGAATTTCATTATATACCATGAATATAATTCATTATATAAAATTTGATGATGATTGTTTTAGGTTATGTTTGGTGGTGTTTGATCACAATGAATTTGTTTGGTTTTATCATTTAGTAATACATGTATAAGTTAGTTATATAAAATAAAATAGGTTAAAATATACACATAAAAAAATTCAACCATTTAATGGTCTTATTAATATCCCATAAGGAATTTATGGAAAATAAAATTTCATTTCCCATGAAGTCGGTAAATTGACACATCACGAGCGACGATTTCATTTGTAAGATAAAAGTGATAGAGAGAAAGTTTTAATGTTGGATCTTACATTAAAAGTATATAATTCCAGTATATGTATGTTATTGGAGTTATCATACCATTTGGATGAGGGGAGATGAAGATAGAATATGAAAAGAAACAGAAATTCAAAGGAAATTAAAAGAAAAGTGGAAGGATTTACCTCTTGAATTCTCCTCTTGAGATCCCCTTCATGGCACCTAGGCTTAGAATTTTGATGTGAAAAATAGATATTGTATGTGGGGAGTGAATAAGGACGTGTATCAGGAAGAATATAGTCACGTATAAAAACAATAGATATGTGAGGAGAAGAAGAAGTGAGGGGTGGTGTTTATATTGGAGGAGGGGAGTGTTTTCTTATTATTTTAATCCTTAGTTTATTATTTTGAAAAAGAAAAGAAATAATGAGTATTATTGTGACTAAATAAAGTAACTAGTTCTTGTTATTTTGAACCAATGGTCACTTACATCATTCAAGACTCTAGCATGACTCAAAAATTTGGGTTTTTTACATTTATCGTAAATTATCATATTTTACTATTCACCAAAAATTCATGTATTTCAGAAAAATACCAAAAAATCACCTTAACCATTATTCAATGTGTATAATACAAAACTGAGATCAATTTTATAAAAATAATGTTGTAAATATTAGTGAATTAATTTTTAATTAAAATCATCATTTACTTGGAAAATAAATTTTTTAAAATTATAATAGATTTTATAATAATTTGAAAAATTACATAAGGTATCATAAAATTATCTTAAAATCATAAAAAATCAAAATATTTATTTATGAAAAAATTTTCTTAAAATATATATTTTTAAATTAATCATAAAATATTTATGACTTATAAATATACCAACACTTAATTAACAATTTATAAAATATTTATTTACTTATACTATGATATAATTATATCATATTGTCACTTATAATATGGATAAATTTTATTTATAATATAATTGGAATGATTAATATTTAATTGTCTGATTTAATATTCATTAGGGTAATATTATTATTAATAATGGTAACATTGCTATTAATAATGGTATGTTACAATTCACCAAAAATTATGTTTGTCCTATCAGACTCCAAATATCAAACCAATCATAATAGTGTATGTCAGATTTTCAAATTTCAAAACACATAAGTTAAAAAATTATGTTTAATGGCTAGGAGAAAGATGTCACACAGTATTTAGTAGTTCATTTAAGCATGACATGACACTATAATTCCTAATGCAATTTTATGTGACATAATTATAAGAAGATAATTTTCATAAAAAACATTGGGTCATTACATTATTCCCCCCTTTTGAAATTTCGCCCCCAAAATTTCATTTTACAAAAATAGCTGAGGGTACTTATACTTCATCACCTCCTCCAATTCCCCAATTTCTTCTTCATATTTATTGATCCTCCATGACACTTTGAAAAGGTGTGTTTTCATATTGCATAGAACCTTATCTCTTTGGTCCGGAATCATTACTGGTTACCCCTTATAAGAGAGATCATCTTTCAGTTGTACCACCTATGATATCAGTACATGTGATGGATCTGGTATGTACTTCCTCAAGAGTGATACGTGCAACACATCATGAACATGAACCATATTCTAGGGAAGTGCAAGCCATTATTCCAAAACTCCAATGCAATCTGGGATGTCAAAGGGGAACATGTACCTTATGATTAGCATAACTTTATTTAAATTGCAAATGAATATCTTCCACATTGATATTCAAAGGAATACTTTATCTCTAATATCAAACTCTATGTACCGTTTACAGTTCTCATCATAGATCTTTTTCTAAATCTGAGCATCTCTGATATGTTGCTGGATGGATTGAACCCTTTTTGTCATTTCTTGTAACATCCCAGGTAAATGAAGAATAAGAAATTTTTATATTTATTAATATTTTTGAATTAAATATTAATTTTAGCTTAAAATGGGTTCCTATGTTCGATAGCGTACCCGATACGCAACAACAGGTTTCTTTGGAATCTTACCTTGCACACTAATAATATAATATAATAATTTTAAACGGTAGTTAACTCCTAGACGTTGTATTGGAGGGAATGAAAAAAACTATCTATAATATGATTATACATGTATTTATATTTATCCAATAAAAGTTAGAGGCTTAATATATGAATGAATCTAATTTTAAGCATAATTTACATTAAAAGGCCAATTTACCACCTTTTAATGGAGAACCCTTTTTAAATCTAGTTTTGGTCACTTTAATAAATTCTAATTGACCAAATAAAATCCTTCTTTAGAATGGGGACATAAAAATTTACTTTGTGAAATTTTTTGTAATTTTTTCGATAAAGTTCATTTTTTAATGAATAGTGAAAAATATTGTATTTTAATTCAAAAGTTCTTTTTAATCTAATTTATTTATATGGTTATATTATCTTTTTAATTGGGTTTAAAGTGAAATTAAAATATTTTTTTACCATTTAATATAATTTTGGTCATTGGAATTAATTTCACTTTGAAATTGGACATAAACAAGTATCAATCTTTTGATAGTTATTGTTTCTTAAAAACACACTATTTGTTTTAACAGCGGGAATTAATTTTTATATTAATTAATGCCACTTCTATGTTTTTAAATTGGAAGAAATAGACATAATTTTTGAATTTGGAATATCAAATATATCTTAGGCTGAATTTTTGGTATTTTTCTGAAAAACATCAATTTTTGATGAATAGTGACACCACTTAGTGGTAGTTAAAAAAACTGTATTTTTCATTTAAATGGAATTTTACCACTTCTGTGAATTGAATTTCAAAAATCCGATATACATGGTTGTTATCAAGAAGTAAAATTCGGTTCATTAAGTTGAAAATAATTTTTGGTGAATAGTAACTTTTGACTTTTATTTACCGCGGTTAAAGGTAAATAAGCTAATTCAAGGTTAAAAGAATAATATAATAATTCAAAATTACATTAACACTTGTCAAAAACTTATTGGATGAGTCATTAACGACCATGGTCATCTTTGGGTCGATTTTGGGACCCCATTGATCCACATGGGAGTGAAAATGACAATTTAGATTAATTAATTTAATGTAAAGACAAAATTGACATTAACAAAAAGTGTTTAGTAATTAATATTTATATGGTGATATATAAGTTCTATTTTCCACTATAAATATTCCTTGGAAAGATAAAACGATTTCCTACATGATAGTATTTTTTTTATAATTTTTTGACCACGAATAAATTAAATTATTTATGAAACAACAGTGATGCAGTATTTACCTCATTAATAAATGATTAAAATAAATAAGATTATAATGATTAAAATATTATCCAAAACATGTCCAATTCTTCTTGAATGAATTTATTTCGGTTATTAGTCATCGTATCTTCAACCATAATGATTTTTGGGCCATAAGAAACCGAATATCATTATATTATAAAATAATATTTTCACACTTTCCTAAAGAGCCCCTGCTCTCCCTTATAAAAGGAGACCACTTCTATGCAGTTCCTCACACTTCTCAAGCCATTTGGCTCATCCAAACTCTGCCCAATTAGTATCCCTACATCCCTATACTTCTCATAAAAGCCTTACCTTAAGCATAAGCCACTTCAAGAAGTCCTTTGGTTCAAACCAGAAGGAGTTACCCAAATTAAAGGTAACAGTTTCTCTTAAATTTTTTTCTTTTATTTTACTCCTCCAACCCCTAAAATATTTTTATTTCCATTCTTTAGTAACAAAAAAAGTATCCTAAATATACTTGGATGTTCTTATGATAAGGATTCTAACTACACTTACACACACCTCCATCTAATGGATGAAGAACATAATGTTTCTGTGGGTGGAAAACTAACGCCTCACGAAACAATTATTGTTCAATTACATCTTACCGCCTCTCATGGTGGCCATTATGATGGAACTGTATTTATATATGATATCTATTATGTTTATGATTTATTTATGTTTCTTTACTACCCTTTTTATATCAATCCTTTATGGTTTTCATAGTGGGTAAATACGATAATCTCATTTGAGGAAGTGCGGACTACCGCCCCCTCAAAGTGATGTGACTCGTTAATGCCTTATGTGGGATGTATAAAGGATGGAGTTAATGATATTATAAATTATATCATACTGGAATTATAATATACATATGTATCATTATGTTTTAATTCCACTAAAATAAGAAATAGAAATGAATGTAGCGTTCATGCGTACGTACGACTTACCATATCCATGAACGGTGCATTTCATTTCTTACCTCTAAATGTTATGTAAAATTATAAAAAATGTATATTCTGGATATATATAATATATATTATATCTAAATCATGAATATAATTCTGGATATAATGAAATATTGACCACATGAACAACATTTAATTATAAGAATTCCATTTTTGACTCAAGTACCAAATATTGATAAAATGAACGTTATTAACTTAAATGATTACATAATGATTATAACATGGTAATAGGTGATATAAAAGGAATAATAAACTTGAAAAAGGCTCTTAAGAAAGTAGAAATTAACTTTAGTTTATTATTCAGGAGATTAAAGAACGAACGGGTCAAGTCAGACATGAGGTAAGGGATCCAACCTCTCTTTCTTTTCAAGTACTCTCTTTTATGTCATTTCATATATTCCACATGATCTTATGTTGGAGGATGTTATTTTAAATTCACCATACTGTAATTTTTATTTTCATATGATGAGATACCCTCTCTTACTCTCATCAATTCATTTTAATAATTTTTATGTGGTGCCGTTAGGCTGCCGAGTTTTTATAAGGGATTTTCTTATCTCACTTTTAATTTCGTGAGATTTCCATTGTTCGCCACTTATTCATTACATGTGGTGTATTGTGTACTAACATTTTATATATATTATCATGATTCTCATTATATTCATGGTATTCTATGATTCATTTGGTGGTTATTGACTTTTTTTCATACAACTCAGTTGATTACAACGTGGTAAAGGGTTTCGTCTCACTTTTTATTCTCGAGAGATTCATGCTATACTTGCCACTATTTTCTTTGTGTGGTGTATGTAATGCCCATGATTTTACTATTTGTGTAATATACTCTCATTTCAGAGTATTTACATCTTCATTTTATGATCCTTCTTTCATGTGGCATTTATTTTGTAAGTTACCAAATCGGTAAGGGATCTCCTTAACCCAATTTCCATTCTTTGGGTTGATATTCTCTTTTTTTATGTCATCCTATGAATATGTGTGAATGAACTCGGATGTTTTCACACTTAATATCCTCTTAAATTGGGTGTATTTATATATTTCACAAATTATTATGAGATTGATTTATCCTTAATTTAAGGATTCCATCTTTATAAGGGATTTTATCTCAATTTACATTTCCATTGAGACTTTATTGTTGTTATGAACCAATTCACTCTTATATGGTGTATATACTGTCCTTTGAAATATTATATCATGAATCCCTTTATTCTCATGATATTATAACGTTCTAATTAAAATTTATTCTTCAATTAATTGTATTGAAGCATCCCTCTTTTTATTAAAAACTCTTTAACTAAAATATTGTTTTAAATGTTTTAAAGATTTATTCTTATAAATATTTCTAATTAAGGTACATGTTTTCAAAATGGGTTTTAGGATTTATTTATATGGACATTAATGTTTTGAAATGACAATTTATTTAAAATCTTCAAAGTGGTATGGGACACTTTGATTCAAAAAGCTCTTTTTAAAAGGATTTGAAAATTATTTGATTAAACATTGTTTATTTCAATATCTTGGTTTGATATATTTAAATGTGGAAATGTTATATATCCTTTATACATGTGTTATATGTTATTATTATGTTATGGTTATTGGAAATTGTTTACATATAAAGGTGGTTCTGTGATAAACCTAGGGTGGGTGAGCCCAAGATAGCTCTCCAATGAATTGGGTAACGTGACGGAGGTAAACATTAATGTTTGTCCCAAGACATTTAGGGAATATACTGTGATGGGTATTCCAAAGTAACTCCCTGTGTAGCTTTTATAGCTACAATGTAAGTATGGTATGGATGGTGAAAGTTACCTTTATGATTTATGATTTCTATATCTCTTTCATAAATCTTATGATTTCATGAGGTAAGTAAAAGAGTTCATGTTTTTATGTATTTTTGAACAAATGTTTTCATTCACTATTTTATAACCCTTACTGAGCCTTTTATGCTCATCTCATGTTTTGAAATGTTTTTCACAGGTCAAGGGAATGGTAGAAGATATTATGATTGTGTCAAGTAAGTGTCAAGAAAGAATCCATGTCTTATTTTAAATATGATTCCATTGATGGGATAAATTAATAGTATATTTTATGTAACCACTTTGTTTAAATGTGAAATGTAATGCATGTTTTATGATCTAATTCTCTAAAACTCTAAACCCGAAAAGATCCTCAATGTGTAATATTTTAATAAATCAATATTAAGTAAGGTTTATGGTTGGGGCCTTATAGTTGGTATCAGAGGTCAGTTTAGATAACTTTAGAGGTTAGAGTGTTGTTTAAGAAAAAGTGACAAGTTGTGTATAACAAAAATGGTTAGTATATTGGATGGAGTCATTGTTTTTTTATTGAAAGATAGAATTAGTTTGAGAAAAAATGGATAAGTACATCTTGGTGTTTATCTTCCCCTTTTTTATTTGATGATTTTACTGATATACTAACACTGACCTTTTTTGTTTTAGTAAATAGATGGATCTAGCAGGCACCAAAGTAACAGTGGATTTGAAGAAAACTATTACGGTTTTATGAAATAACAACTGAATGATATGGGAGCTGCAATGAGAAGTCTTGTGGTTATCCTCAACTAACTACCTGGAGTCATGATTGACCACCTGAACCTTAGTGATTTTTTAAGGCATCCTATATGCGAGAAACAAATCCCTATGGAAGTTCAGGTAATAATCATAAAGGTAAGTATATTAAAAAACCTATGTGTCAAATATGTGGAATCAAACACATAGGAAAATGCTTCAAAGGGACAGAGAGATGCTATAGATGTGGAAATGAAGGTCATAAAGCAAGAACCTTCCATGGAAAAAGGAAGCATCTAGTTGACTCTAGGAAAGGGAAAGAAGTTCTTTCTGAAGGATCAATTGAATGTTTTAAATGTGGTGTGAATGGTAATTATGAAAACACATGTCCTACGAATAAGTTTCTGGAATGGGGTCACCAAGATTGTACAAATATTCATTTACCAATACCTAATTCCATTCTGATTGAGGATGAAGAAACTGACAATGAAGAATGAAAGGTATGTATTATTTCTTAACATATGTTTTCCTATTATTAGAATCTTAGGATATGATTCATGAATTTGTTTGTAGGAAAGAATTATTTCAGAATAAGTTGAAAAGGATTGGATAATGGATCATGAAGAATGTTGAATTAGTAAGAAGTCATCATATAAGGGATTCAAGAGTTATGGTATATTTTTGGATGGTGAAATTCTTAGATGTATTAAGTCTCTTTTGATGATGGGGTTACATTAGAAGACTTTTTATAGTAACCTTGATGTTAGATATATGAAAATTTTATTCAAGGAATAATTATCCTTTCTTTTGTGGATATAGTTATAAAGAACCACTTGGGTTTATATGATACTTGAATTTGAGGCAATTACTGGTTAATACATTTTGGGTTGCAAAATGGAAGTTATCAGATAACCTTTGTGGGAAAAATATGTTATGGTTATTTTTGATGAATTTATCACTTTTTGAGGAATTTTATAAAACTATATAGTTTTTGAAAAGGGAAAACACACAGACCGTGTGACAACCCGTCGTGTCGGACGAAGCTGTGGGAATCGAACCCACAACCAAAGTGCAACTTGTATTTATCGCCTACCACTGGACTACGTGAAGTCCCTGGTTAGTTTGACTAATTCTTTTTAGTTAGACGATTTTATGAATCAAGAGTAAGTGTATTTTGGGTTATCTATGGAAATTATTAACCTATCATAAAGGATATTTGATTAGGTTAATTACATTTCAATATGAGACTTCAAGAGCAACTGATGTTATTTGGAGATAAATGTTAATTTTGACCTTGGAAGACTATGTGATTAAATCCTTCAAATATTTGGGTTTCAATCTTAGTTTGGTTTTCTTTGAAGAATTTTATGTACAAATTGTTTATCGAATGGTCTTCGTTGAACATTGGGTTTGGTTGGACAAATTTTGGAGATTAAGAGTTGTTTTTCTTTATGTAAAAGTTTATCTTTTTAGGGTATTGTCTGATCTTATACTAAACGTTTTGGTTTTAGTTAATATTTAAAGACATGGGAAATATATAGTTCATCTTTTGTGGATTATTTGATTCTCTCGAAGCTGGTTAGAGCGCTCTTAAGGTGAAAAAAAGTCATCCTGAATATTCATTGTTTGGAGAAAATATGAGTTTGTGTTAGAAATCTAGTAAAAGATGAATGTCTACATGACAGGTAAGTATATTTCCTTATGTATTTGGTTAGTCTCATTAATAAATTCCTCAACGAAAAGTAACATTAAACAAAAACCTTTTCCGTTAAATTTTCCTACTGGGGAATCAAAGATTGTTTAACCCAGCACAAGTTTGTGATTTTCTGGTGGCTAACATTCTCCTAAACATGTTCTCTATTACTCTCCATCAGAACTTGATGATTTTTTTCTCCTCCATATCCATGTTTTCATGGAATCCTAGTATCGTTTTTCTCTCGTAACATTGTTACTTCTCTTCATTTATTTTAATGTGATAGTTTTATTCACTCTCTTTCCAATGTGGGGCTTTTAATGAAGTTTCCAAGCCCAGTTTTAAAATTGCGAGGACGGAATTCCCAAAAGGGGGGAAGCATGTAACATCACAGGTAAATGAAGAATAAGATATTTTTATATTTATTAATATTTGGGAATTAAATATTAATTTTATCTTAAGAGGGGTTGTTATGTTTGATAGCGTACCCGATACGCAACAACGGGTTTCTTTGGAATCTTACGTTGCACACTAATAATATAATATTATTATTTTAAACGGTAGTTAACTCCTAGAGGTTGTATTGGCGGGAATGATCAAAATATCTATAATATTGTTATACATGTCTTTATATCTATCCAATAAAATGTATAGGCTTAATATATGAATGAATATAATTTTAAGCATAATTTACATTAAAAGGCCGATTTACCACCTTTTAATGGACAACCCTTTTTAAATATAGTTTTGGTCACTTTAATACATTCTAATTGACCAAATAAAATCCTTCTTTAGAATTGGGAAATCAAAATTTACTTTGTGCAATTTTTTTCAATTTTTCCGATAAAGTTCATTTTTTAATGAATAGTGAAAAATATTGTATTTTAATTCAGAAGTGATTTTTAATCTAATTTATTTATATGGTTAGATTATCTTTTTAATTGGTTTTAAAGTGAAATTAAAATATATTTTTACCATTTAATCTAATTTTGGTCATTGGAATTAATTTCACTTTGAAATTGGACATAAACAAGTATCAATCCTTGGATAGTTATTGTTTCTTAAAAACACGCTCTTTGTTTTAACAGCGGGAATTAATTTTTAAATTAATTAATGCTACTTCTATGTTTTAAAATTGAAAAAATAGACATCATTTTTGAATTTTTAATATAAAATATAGCTTAGGTTGAATTTTTAGTATTTTTTTGAAAAACATCAATTTTTTATGAATAGTGACACCACTTAGTGGTAGTTAAAAAAACTGACTTTTTCATTTAAATGGAATTTTACCACTTCTGTGTATTGAATTTCAAAAATCCGACATACATGGTTGTTATAAAGAAGTAAAATGTGGTTCATTAAGATGAAAATAATTTTTGGTGAATAGTAACTGTTGACTTTTATTTACCGCGGTTAAAGGTAAATAAGGTAATTCAATGTTAAAAAAATATTATAATAATTCAAAATTACCTTAACACTTTTCCAAAACTTATTGGATGAGTCATTAACTACCATGGAAATCTTTGGGTCGATTTTAGGACCCTATTGATCCACTTGGGAGGGAAAATGACAATTTAGATTAATTAATTTAATGTAAAGGCAAAATTGACATTAACAAAAATCGTTTAGTAATTAATTTTTAAATGGTGATATATAAGTTCAATTTTCCACTATAAGTATTCATTGGAAATCTAAAACGATTGGATACATGATAGTATTTTGTTTATAATTTTTAGACCTCTAATAAATTAAATTATTTATGACACAATAATGATGCAGTATTTACCTCATTAATAAATGATTAAAATAAATAAGATTATAATGATTAAAATATTATCCAAAACATGTCCAATTATAATTGGATGATTTTATATCGGTTATGGGTCATCTTATCTTCTACCATAATGATTTTTGGACCATTAGAAACCGAATATTATTATATTATAAAATAATATTTTCACACTTTCCTAAAGAGCCCCTGATCTCTCTTATAAAAGGAGACCACTTCTATGCAATTCCTCACACCTCTCAAGCCATTTGGCTCATCCAAACACTGCCCAATTAGGATCCCTACATCCCTCTACTCCTCATAAAAGCCTTACCTTAGGCAGAATGCACTTCAAAAAGTTATTTGGTTCAAACCAAAGGGAGTTACACAAATTAAAGGTAACAGTTTCTCTTAAATTGTTTTCTTTTATTTTACTTCTCCAACCCCTATACTATTTTTATTTCCTTTATTTTGTAACAAAAACAGTATCCTCAATATACTAGGATGTTTTTATGATAAGTATTCGAACTACACCTACAGAAACCTCCATCTAATGGATGAAGAACATAATGTTTCTGTGGATGGAAAACTAACGTCTCATGAAGCGATGATTGTTCAATTACATCTTACCGCCTCTCATGGTTGCCATTATGATGGAATTGTATTTATATATGATATATATTATTTTTATGATTTCTTTATGGTTCTCTACTTCCCTTTATATATCAAGCCTTTATAATTTCCATAGTGGGTAAATACGATAATCTATTTGAGGAAGTGCGGACTACCGCCCCCTCAAAGTGATGTGACTCGTTAATGCCTTATGTGGGATGTATAAAGGATAGATTTAATGATGTTATATATTATATTATATTAGAATTATAATATAACTATGTATCATTATGTTTTAATTCCATTAAAATAAAAATATAAATGAAAGTAGCGTTCATGCGTACGTACGACTTACCGTCTCCATGAACGGTGCATTTCATTTCTTACCTCTAAATGTTATGTACAATTATAAAACATGTATATACTGGATATATAAAATATATATGATATCAAAATCATGAATATCATTCTGGATATAATGAAATATTGACCACGTGAACAATATGTAATTATAAGAATTCCATTTTTGACTCAAGTACCAAATATTGATAAAATGAACGTTATTAACTTAAATAATTACATAATTATTATAACATGGTAATAAGTGATATAAAAGGAATTATAAACTTTAAAAAGTTTATTAGGAAAGTAAAAATTAACTTTAGTTTATTATTCAGGAGATTAAAGAATGAACGGGTCAAGTCGGACACGAGGTAAGGGATCCAACCTCTCTCTTTCTTTTCAAGTACTCTCTTTTATGTCATTTCATATATGCTCCATGATCTTATGTTGGAGGATGTTACTTTACATTCACCATAATGTAATTTGTATTTTCATATGATTAGAGACCCTCTCTTACTCTCATCAATTCATTTTAATAATTTTTATGTGGCGCCGTTAGGCTGCCGAGTTTTTATAAGGGATTTTCTTATCTCACTTTTAATTCCGTGAGATTTCCATTGTTCGCCACTTATTTATTACATGTGGTGTATTGTGTACTAAAATTTTATATATATTATCATTATTCTCATTATATTCATGGTATTCTATGATTCATTTGGTGGTTATTAACTTTTTTTCATACAACTTAGTTGATTACAACATGGTAAAGGGTTTCGTCTCACTTTTTATTCTTGTGAAATTCATGCTATACTTTCCACTATTTTATTTGTGTGGTGTATGTAATTCCCATGATTTTAATATTTGTGCAATATACTCTCATTTATGAGTATTTACATCTTTATTTTATGATCCTTCTCTCATGTGGAATTTATTTTGTAAGTTACCAATTCGGTAAGGGAACTCCTTAACCCAATTTCCATTCTTGGGGTTGATATTCTCTTTTTTTATTTATGTCATCCTATGAATATGTGTGAATGAACTCGGATTGTTTTACACTTAATATCCACTTACATTGGGTGTATTTATATTTTTCACACATAATTATGATATTGATTTATCCTTAATTTAAGGATTCCATCTTTATAAGGGATTTTATCTAAATTTACATTTCCATTGAGACTTCATTGTTGTTATGCACCAATTCACTCTTATATGGTGTATATACTATCCTTTGAAATATTATATCATGAATCCCTTTATTCTCATGATATTATAATGTTTTAATTAAAATTTATTCTTCAATTAATTGTATTAAATAATCCCTCTTTTTGTTAAAAACTCTTTAACTAAAATATCATTTTAAATGTTTTAAAGATTTATTCTTATAAATATTTATAATTAATGTACATGTTTTAAAAATGGGTTTTAGGATTTATTTATATGGACATTAAGTTTTTTAAATGGTAATTTATTTAAAAGCTTCAAAGTGGTATGGGACACTTTTATTCAATTAACTCTTTTTAAAAGGTTTTGGAAATTATTTGATTAAACATTGTTTATTTCAATATCTTGATTTGATATATTGGAATGTGGAAATGTTATCTATCCTTTATACATGTGTTATATGTTATTATTATGTTATGGTTATTGGGAATTGTTTACGTATACGGGTGGTTCCATGATAAACCTAGGGCGGGTGAGCCCGAGATAGCTCTCTAATGCATTGGGTAACGTGACGGAGGTAAACATGAATGTTTCTCCTAAGAGATTTAGTGAATTTACTATGATGAGTATTCCAAAGTAACTCCATATGTATCTGTGATAGCTACAATCTAATTATGGTATGGATGCCACAAGTTACCTTTATGATTTATGATTTCTATGTGTCTTTCATAAAACTTATGATTTCATGAGGTAAGTAAAAGATTTCATGTTTTGTATGTATTTATGAACAAATTTTTTCATTCACTGTTTTCGAACCCTTACTGAGCCTTTTATGCTCATCCCATGTTTTGAAATGTTTTTCACAGGTCAAGGGAATGTTGCATGATATGATGATAGTGTAAAGGAAGTGTCAAGAAAGAATCCATGTCTTATTTTAAATATTTTTCCTTTGATGGGATAAATGAATACTGTCTTTTATGTAACCACTTTGTTTAAATGTGGAATGTAATGAAAGTTTTATGATCTAATTATCTAAAACTCTAAACTAGAAAATATCCTCAAGGTGTAATATTGTAATAACTCAAGATTAAGTAAGGTTTAAGTTCGGGGCCTTATATTGCTGGTACAAGATCAGGTCCAAGTATTTTTCATTCTCCAACATCAACCTAACAGGTTAGAGATCTACATAACTTTCCATATAGAGCTTCATATAGAGACATATGAATCCTCGAGTGGATGTTATTGTTGTACGATAAATCAACCAATTAGAGATGTTGATCCCATCCTCCTTTCAATTCTAATGAGAAGTCTGTTAGAATATATTTGAGCTTATGAATAGTCCTTTCAGATTTGCCATCAGTTTGGGGGTTATAGGTCATGATTAAATTCAATTCAGTACTCAAGGCACATTGAAGACTCATCTAGAATTTAGATGTGAACCTGGGATCATGATCAGAGCCAATAGAGAGTGGAACCCCATATAGTCTCACCACATCCTTCATATATATCATAAGATGTTGTTTAGGAGAAATATATTCCTGAATATCGATAATGTGAGAAGCCTTGGTGAGTCAATCCACCACAACCCATATCACATTATTTACTTTGGATTTCTTTGCGAGACTTAATGAAAAGTACATTGTGACATTATCCCATTTACATATGGGTATAAGAAATGGTTTAATCATCCCTTTATAGTTTTTTCTCTCTACTTTATCTTTCTTACATATCAAGAACCTTGAGATATATTACACAATATTCTTCTTAATGGTATCCCACCATAAGTGTTATCAGAGATTATAGTACAGCTTGGTGCTTCTAGGATGGATAGAGATTGTTGAGATATGTTAATTTTATAATAGATCCTACTTTTTATTCGGTGATGAAGGCACGCATAGATTTGATCCAAGCTGAATTACACCATCATCATCTATAAGCAACTCTTGTAGCTTCCCTTCCTTTACCACATTCACCTTCTTTTTCAACTCTGTATCATCACTTTGGGTATCATTATTCTTATTTTTTATATATGTTTGATAAATCACTTGGGAATGGTAGGATATATTTCCTACCATTATGATTTCCAAATCCATCCTTTACATATCCATGAAGATATGGTCATTCTCAATCCACAACATTGATAGAGTAGTGGTTTCATATCAACATATAGCATCATTTACCTTCTTCGCCTTTCCATGATGATAGTTAATAGAGAAATCATTGTCTTTGATTAGATATAACCATATAAATTTATGCATGTTGACTTCCTTTTGAGTGAATATATACTTTTGGATCTTCTGATCGGTATGTAAGTCACACTACTCACCATAGAGGTAATGCATCCTTATTTTCAAGGTAAAAATCACAGCTTCTAGCTCTAGATCATGTATATAATAGTTATTATCAATGTTTCTTCAACATTAATGAGGTTTTGTCTATAAAATGATAATATTTCAGGAGAACACAACCCAATACATTCATGGAAGTATCACTGTATATCCCAAAACATTCTTCTCTTTTCGGTGATGTGAGTATAGGATCAGTGATCATATTTCTCTTTAGCTCCTTGAATATTTCCTCAAGCTCTTCCATCCAGAAATAATTTACCCCTTTCCTCGTTAACTCAGTTAGTTGGCTTGGAAATCATGGGAAATTTCTCAAAAAACATTAATAGTAACATAATATGAAAAAAAACCATGGAATTCTATGACACCAGAGGGTCTAGGCCATTCCTCAATTACCTTGTTTTTGGAAGGGTCCATATAAATTCCCTCACTTATGATCATAGGTCCCAATAATGTGACTTGTTACATACAAAAGTCACACTTTCTTAGAAATAAATATAAACTATCCATCCTGAATGTCTCTAATAAAAGTATTAGATGTTCTTCATATTTATTCTTTCTCATGGATTAGATGAGAATGTCATCAATAAGAACTGCGAAAAAAATTTCGAGGTAATTTAAAAAGACTATAATAATCAAATCCGTTAATATTTTTGGGGAATTAGTATATCTAATGGGAATCACCCAAAAATTATAGTGCCCATTACTTTTATGGAAGGAAGATATCTAAATATATCCCTTCTTCACCTTTAGCTGATGATATCCAAAATGAACATCCACCTTTGGGAAGTGCCAAGATCCTCTTAAAAAATAAAATAATTAATCAAGCCTTGTAAGAGGGTAATTTTTCCTTATGATGATCTTTTTGTGTTCTTGATAATCCATACACTGCTGCATTGATCCATCCTACTTCATGACAAAGAGGACTGGCATCCCCCATGGTGATTCACTTGGGCTTATGAACCCTTTGTCAAAATGATCTTGCAGCTGCTTCATTTACTCCTCTGTTTCAATAAGATCCATCCTATAGGGACACATTGAGATAGATGTAGCTCAAGGTATGATTTATATTTATAAATCTACATCATAATCTTGGGGTAGATTGGGTAACTCTTCATGAAAAGCATCATTGTATTCCCTCATGATGGGAATTTACTCTAGGTGGATAACATTCTTTGAATCAATCATTTGAGAGAGGTATGCCTCTTCACATGGAATCAACACCCAAACCATTGAAGGATTTTAAAAAGGATATTCATGATCTTATATTATTTTTTGGAGAATTATTGTATGGTTTAGAATATGAAAAATATATTTCCAGTCCCCTATAGTTTATATGTGATCTATATAAAGGGAACCAATCCATCCCCAGTATAGTGTTGAATTCCACCAAGTGAAGTATCATGGTATTTTTTAAAATAATATTACCACATATTCCAATAGGTCAAGAGTCCAACACTTGGGTTAAAATTATTTCACCACTAGTTGTTTTTACAGATATCTTTACTTCTTGTTTTTGGGGCTTCGATTCAATAGTTCTTGAAAACTTGTGAGATATAGAGGAATGCGTAGAACCAGAATCAAATATGAGTTTTTCTGTTATTAAGTGAATAAGAAGTATTCTTTGTAATAATTAATTTTATTTCTCCACTTACATAGTAGTGATGGAATAAACATTCCCTTTCTCTTTTGTCTTTGGTGGTTGATGATGTTGATTACCATCAAGAAATCAAGGTTTAGTTCACAAGATTGTATAGTTCACTTACACCCTACAGTTGTACCATTGAACCATGGATGGTGCTCTCCTTTCCTCCACCCCATTATACTATTTACTCCTCTGTTTTCTACATCCATGAGTTTGGTGTCCTTCTCCCCCACACATGAATCATTTCCCTATCACATTGAGGAAATTTCTATGATTCTTCTTCCAAATTTTTTTACATTTGAGTGGTTATGTTTTCTTTCCACCTTTCTCATTAGATCCTCAAACCTGAAACTATATCATTATTTTCTTATCACCATATCCATGGGACCATTCTCTAAACATCATATCTACTTTTCAGCCACATCAAACAAAATCTTCATAACATTAAAATTCATGAATTCCAATAACCTTTTGAAGGCGTCGTTTTAAACCACTAAAGAATCTATCAAATTTTCTATCATTGTTGATAGAAAAACCTAATTCATACTTTTCACGCCTTGTGAAATTGTTTTATGCCAGAACATATTGCCCATCCTTTTTATTCCATTCTATGAATTATTTCTCCATTTATGTATGAAGAGTTCTAGTGAAATAATAATTAAGAATCATTATCTTAATGTATTCCCACTCTAACTCTCCAATTTAATCCCTCATCATGGTGTTCTTAATCTACACCCACCATTGCTCATCCTATCCATATGGATGATAAACATCCAAATTCATCTTCTCCATATCCGAATAGTGAATCATTGAAAATATCTTCTTCATTGAGTTGACAAAATATTCAGTAACTAGTGGATCATAATATCCACTAAACATTGCTATTCGTTGCTACATAAAACACTCGATAGCAACTTTACCCCTTTGGGGTGAAGGAGGACATTACCCTTATTTAGGTTATTATTTGAAACCTAAGATAGGTTGATACGAATTGCCATAAATTTTTGAACTCCACCTTCCAGAGAATTGGAAATGTTATTTGGGTAATTGATGAATTTCCCCTCACATGGGTTGTTGGCATGGTTTCTCTTAGATCCCGCAATTTTATAAAATTTAAAGATTATAATAAAACATAAGTCAACAAGTTATGAATAATTTTTTCCATTGTGAAATAAAAACCAAAATCATATCTTTTGGGATCCCTATGTTTATCAATGATTATTGTATGCTTACATTTACTTTGTCTCATAATTAGTTTTCTAATTAATGTTATCTAATCCTAATTCCCAAATTAACAAAACCTTTCTATGATACCAACTATAGAGACCCTGATTTTCTTATATCACTATTGAAAAATTTTAATGATAAAAAACATAAAATAATTACATGACTAGGATCCAATGGTTTAGTTCATTGGAAAAAATAGGACCATAATTTACATTTAAAAAATAAAGCATAAACATTTCTTTAATTTGTTCTTCTCTATATTCTTATTTTCCTTCATGTTCTCCATAGTACAAGTAATCACCTGAGGATATACATAAAAAAGGGGTGAGGTAAAATCCCAGTAAAATGCTAGACAAAAACATGAAACAATTTTTCATGGGGTGATAATAATCATAACATCATCATCATAATAATGAGAGGAAGTATTATGAAAAGATAAGGAATGTGGCAATGCATAAAAATGAAACACCATGTCTTACTGTCCAATTACCACACATAGTTGTAAACAAATATACATCATGATCATGCATATTTCACTTTACTCATGAGTTTCTTTACATTACCTAATTAATTGGATCTCTATAGAATTCCAGGATCACTCATCACATCATAAAATTCATATTGATCTATATAATTTCGAATGAACCCATAACATCATAACATTTACATTATCCTGCATGCCACATAGAACACAAATTGATCATGAACATAAATAACCCATGGAATGGAATTGGTTTCATAACATTAGTATACATTCAAAACTTGGGGTTTCCAAATCTAAAGGGGAATAACTTACTTGATATGAGAATCATCAACCTTGAGTTAGAAGTAAATTTTTTGTTTTGAAGTAATAGTTATTTTGGAAAACATTGTGTTTTTCATAAGCTCTAGTAAAAAACATGTATATTACATAAATATAATACAATTATGAAGAAATTATTCTTATAGAATAAACATACTGAAAATGTTGTGAAAGATGGAAAACCCAAAGAAGGAGAGTTGGGTTCGAGAAATCCCCTAACATTTTTTCTGAGAGATTCCAACACATTAACATCCTATATAATCACATTAGATTAATTAATTAACAAATAATAAACCTTTTATACATAAATTGGATTAATTATGGTTTTATTATGTTCTTTTAAAGTGATTTGGATGAGTTATAATGTTCAAATTCTTTGTTTTGGAGTGTTTGTTTTCATAATTTTCATGATCGGTCGACATATATACATGAATGGATGTTCATGTAAGATGTGGATAAATATACAGAAATTTTATAATATTTTATTAATGATATTAAATATTTTTAAATTATATTATTAAGGATTTCATTATATACAATTTTGGTTATTTGTTAGATAAATTTTAATGACTATTTTTTTGGATAATTTTATCAGTTTTTGATCACAATGAATTTGTTTTATTTTATCATTTAGTATTATCTGTGTAAGATAGATTCATAACAGAAAACGGGTTACAACTTATAATTTAAAATATTTTTTCAACCATTTAATTATTTTATTAATAACATTGAAGTCATTTATAGAAACTGAATATTCGTCGCCCATGATGTCGGTAAATTGACACTTCATGTACAGCTATTTTATTTTTAAGATAAAAGAGAGCGGGTGAAAACTATAATGTTGTAGGTTCCATTAAACTGATATAATTAGATTATATTTATGGTATTGTAGTTATTTTTCTATTTGGATAATTTTAGGTGAGTAGCGAATAAGAAAATAAATTGAAATTGAAAGGAAATTAAATGAAAAGAGGGAGGATTTACCTCATGAATTTTCATTTTGAGATCCCCCTCAAGGAACCTAGGCTTTGTATATTGATGATACCAAGACCACATAGATGTGGGAGAGGGACTAGTGAAGATTATTGGGCAAAATACAGGTATGTATCAAAGATTGAGAGGTGAGAGGAGAAGAGGGTGTGAGGGGTTTTATTTATATTGTATGAGAGGAGTGTTTTCATTTTATTTTAATCATTTGTTTATTATTTTTCACAATAAATGAAATAGTGAGAATTATTGTGACTAAATATAGTAATTAGTTCATTTTAGTTTGATCAAAGTGTCATTTACATCATCAATAACTCAATCATGACTCAGAAATTCAGTTTCTAGCATTTATCATATTTTATTATTCCCAAAATACAAGTATTTCAGAAATATTCCAATAATTATCCGTAACCATTTTTCTGTTTTCATAATTAAAAAATGAAAAAAATTTATGAACATAATTTTCCAAATATATGTAATATTTTTTTTATTAAAATCATAATTAATTGGAAAATATAAATTTTAAAATTATAACTGGTTTCATAACACTTTGTAAAGTTACTTAAGGTATCATAAAATATTCTTAAAATAATAGGAAAACAAAATATTAATTTATGAATATATTTTGTGAAAATATTTTTTTAAAATTAATTAAAAATATTTAAGACTTATAGAAATACCATCTCTTAATTAATAATTTTTAAAATAATTATTTTCTTATACTATGATATAATTATATCATATTGTCACTTGTATGATGGATAAATTTTATTTGTCCTTTCATTGGTATGATTACTATTCACTAGTCCAATTTACTATTCATAAGGGTCATATTACATTTTATAAGGGTAACAACAATCTTCATAAGGATAAGTTACTATTCCGCAAAAAAAATTCTTATGAGACTCCAAATATCTTAATGATCACAATCGTTTATGTCAGATTTTTTAAATTCACAACACAAAAGTTGAAAATTTATGTTTAATTGAAAGGCAAAAAAAGCAACATAATATATAGTCGTTCATTTAATAATGATGTGGAATTATTTTTCTGAATGTTTTTTTCTGGGACATGATTATTAGAAGAAAATATACATTAATAAAACTTTGGGTCATTACACATATATCCTTAAACACACTTCTCTAATCATAAATGGTTGAAAACATTTCTCAAGAAATAATGAAAATCTATGGGGATGAATTTAACCTCAAAATAGATAATCCAAAAGGATAACAAATGCAGGTTAATATAAACTTTTTAATAAAAACACTAAATTCAATGTGGTAACAAAATATATTTTACAAAATATAACATTAAGGAACATGAACACAAACTAACACAAAATGAAGGCCATGGATCAAGCCCGTGACACTATATCCACATGTCATATCATAGATTTGGATTTTTGGATCTCCACTATTAATGTATCATACAAAACTTTCCCTGCATCATGGTTTATCATGTCTATATGTTACCTAAGTAGTCATAAAAGGGGTGACAAAAAACATAGTTGGATTCCCCTAATGATTTAGAAAAATATCCATGCATTAGAAAACCCCACATTTCAATATTAATCAACAATGATGATTCAAATACATGATTTTATTTGAAAATATTAATTTATGAAAACTGCATCAAAATTATTATTTCATCCAAAACAATTTATTTAAATAATGATATTTTTTTATGAAAATTCCACATCAAATTCCCTTTTATTATAGATTTGTTTATAAACCCTTCTTTCTCTAGTAAATATTATTTTATAAGACTCGTTATCTTTTTCAATATTTTAATAGAAAACTCATGTTTCCCTAAAGTCCAATTGTATCTATCAATTCCTAAAAATTAATAGAATCAATTTGTTTCTATATGACCCACTAGACACTCCTCATTGCCTAAAAACATTATCATGAACTAGGACTAGATTCCATCCGACCCAGCACCCAACCTGGTCTATGGAATAGACCAAATGGAATTCTTGATCACCATAGGATAAAAACTACTATCAAACATCAAAGTAATCACTTAGGGGAATGAGTTTTTCCAAAAAAAAAACTATGATCAAGATAAAATGAACTAAACAAAATAAAGATCAAATAATAACTAAATCGAAAATAAATATAAAAACCGATTAATTTAAAAAAGATGAATAAAATAGAAACTAAATAAAAAACTAAGACTAATATATGCTACCAAAATCTCCACATGGACTCTTCATCACTACTAACCACAAGAACAAACTAGTCCAACACGATCACACAATCCAAAAACATTTACCTGCAATGTAGTTCAGGTCTTCGGACAATGATTCGTACAAGTTGGGTGTGATCTTAACAGCTCAGTAGTCAACCACCACATAATCTATAGATTTCATTTCCTAAAAATAGTTCATAAACACTAGTTTGGGGATACACTCATAAAAATATTTTTTCACATTTTGATAAACAACATTTTTTTCCTTTTTAAATCGCTACACACCACATCAATATTTTTCTATGTGGACTACTATATTCAAAACCAATTCCCAAAAAAATCTAAACAATACTATACCATGATATGCATAAAATAAGCAAGAATTATAATCAAATAACCAAGTGAATCAAAATATTAGCAAACAAATGTAGATAACAACCAAGGAAATTTCCTAAACATTCTTATAGCAATCCTTAGATATACTTGAGTCAGACTCAACTACATTTATATGATGCAACTCCATAGTGAATAACCAGCAAGCCACTAAAATCTAGAAAATCTAGTATAGAAACACTATTATACCTATAAATTATAGAGGTTCCAACCTATTCAATCAGAGTCAACAAGAAAACATCACTTGCCCCTCTAAAATATTCCTAGGAAACCCATGGTAATTCGAATATAAAATAGTGATAATATAAGCCCTTTCACATGTGACTCAAATTAACTTCTTCGACTACCCTAGCCTTTATCGATCTACTAAACCACCCACATGATAACCCAAAAAGGAAAATTCTTCATAGAGGTTCCTATATCTTAACAATCCTTTCAGAAGTTCCAACCAATCCATCACATCACATTATTTTTCAAACCATTTCTTAAAACAAGTTAAGCTTCCATGTGAGAATTTATATTTCTAGATCACCTCCATTTTTTCAAACATCAGAAGGTTCCAACCATGGCTTACAAATTTTCCAATTCGACCACATTTAAAAAGCATTTTCCAATCATTTAAAATTTCAATAATATTTCAAAGACAACATGAAAACATACAACTCACTTCAAATTACCAAACGATCCTCCAATCCAATTAGAGACCAATCATGTACCAAAATTCCAAATGGGTATTGTTTTAAAGAACACATTCAAACCAACATTCAAAAACACAAAACGTACAACCTAAATGAGTTTATGAAATTAAGGTACCCTTTGAGAAAATAATGGTTAGGGAAAAAAATTATTTTAATGTATCTACTTCACTTGAATGCCCTTTTAAGTGTGCACCCTGTGAACCCATGGAAGTGAAAACATACTATGACTTACTTCTAGTTTCTATATCATCACTCAAAAACCCATTTTCATGAAAAATTACATTCCATACCCAATTTATAATAAAAAAAAAGAAACCAAAATCTAAAATGCCCAAATATCGCAACAAGTCTTAATTTCAAATTATGAATGTAATATAATGTTTTTTAATCGCTTTAAGTGTATGAGATTGTAGGCATGAACATAGGAATCCTTTGATACTCCATTTTCCACCAAACTACCAACACTAAACCATAACTATAGTCAACACCAACACATTATAGGAATATAAAACATATTGGTCTCGCCCAAATTTACCCATGATTTATGGTTATGTGGTCACATGTAGTTTAGCTTGGTTTGTAGATTCCTCAGAGACCTAAGAAGTAACCTATGAACACGTACACACTATGGACTGTTTTTGGATATTATGTTTCCAACATTGGGTTTATTTTAGTTGGTTTAAAATGAAAACTAAATCTCTTAAGTGAATTTAAATTATAAGAATGGTTGATCCTAGGTTATTACAAGGGGTGGATTGGATTCTTTCTTTTTAAAAAATATATATTTCAATTTCTTTTATTTGAGATGGGTTCATTTAAGGAGATCAATCCAAATCATCACTTACTATTTTAATGCCTACACACCCTAATACTAATCACCGATACACTTGAAGGATCAATTTTTTGAGCACTCAAAGGTAAAGGTTCATATTAGCACTTGAAGTGTGTGGCCTTAAATTCAATAAGGATGAAGAGGTTTTGATGTCATCAAATAAAAATATAATTTAAAATAATTAATTAGCCATTAATGGAGTGATAAATAACATCCAATACAGGTCCTTTATACTCCATTGGATCAATCCATAATATGGTTATCCTTCTATTGAACCTATGGTTACAATGGAAGTGGGAAGTAGACTTGTGAGGAAGGAATTGAAGAAGTAAAAAAACAATGAAAAACAATCACTCGACCATTGTGTGAAAATATCACAAGGTTTGGTGTGAAAAAGTTCACAACTTTAGAAAATGGAATCCAAGTGATAAGAAGACTAATAGAAAAATATAATATGAATAACTTTTATAATAAAGCTAATGTAATTCAAGAAACATAGAATTGATGGAATGCGATTACAACAACAAATTGGAAGCATAACATTAAAATGAAAAAAGCTCAAAGATGATAAACTCCTCCACCACCACTACCTAAAATAGGTATTTTTGGAGCCTTGGGTGGAGTGTCAAAATTTACAATGAATCTAGCTTGATTATGGTAGTCCTAGGGTGGTGGAAAGTAAGGGAGAGTGGACTTTATTATCCTTGACGTGAAGTGGTAGCTAGCTTGCAGCCACCGAACGGACGCACCTAGATGGCCTAATAGATATCTGAATTAGAGTGGTCCATATAATAAAACAGTGATGTTCCAGATGGCTCCTATATCTCTATAAAATTTCACCCCAAATGGATTTGTGCATGCCGAGATATGATTAAATTGGTGGGCTGTTTTTCTAGGCCGTAGAATCTGGCCCAGAATTTTATCTCTATCTTGGGCTGCATGAATAACCACAATGGAGGCCTAATTAGTACTTTCATATGAAAAATAATTTGTACCTTTATATATCTTCTATCATCTCATGAAATTTGGGCTTTATTGGGCCTGTATGTTGGGCCCCACATTCTCATCCGGGGGTTGGTGTTCAATCCTCCTTCTCCATAATTGTTTGCATGAAATCCCATTTTGGTGGTTTTCCAATGTGAATCTTCCAACACCCCCAAGTATTAATTGTAACCAATATAATGAGAAAAAAAATATTAAATATTAATATAAAATCAAGATCCCTTGGTACTTTAAATTATGTTAAAAAATGTACCATATAATAGTTCATTTTAAAAATGAATTACAATCAGAATGTGAAATGATGTTCAAAGTGTAAAATACACTAAAATTGTGTTTATGAATAAGAATTAACATGAATATTATATATATTAATAATTAATATTAGCATCATTCAGTGTCTAATCTCTTCCCAGAACATGATTTTTGCTTGTCTCAAGAAAAATATATCTCAAAAAATGTGAAATTCAAATTGCCTTTTCTAAGAACATTTCAATAAACAATGATCACCAAAAACATTTATATCAAACAACTATGAAACCTATAAAGATATTTTAGTATAATATAGTTTCATAAGAATATCCCAATGAAATTTTCATTCCTTTTTTCAAATTAATTTCCATATTTCGTCTTATATCATTTAAGCATGATGAAGTGTTGTGCATCACAATAGATATGGGGGGTTCATCGTTATTAAAGCGGGAAATAATAGATGCATCAGGTGGAATCAAATTTCAATATAAATATGAGTGTTTTATTTTATTTTTGTATATATATTTTTTTGTTTGTTTTTTTTTTCAATTTTCCCATGGTAGTTGAAATTTCACTCAATAGAGTCAACTCATGTAGAAAGACATAGCTGATGACTCCCAGGCTCAAAGACCATAGGGAACCAAGTGAAGCCAACATACTTGAGCATCATCTAGAGTTAACTCAGTCAAAAAAAGTAAATTACCACAAATGTAGATAAAATTACTAACTGTGGGCCAAACAACTATGGAGTCACGATCCCCATGCGCCAGAAGCCACACATTATGTCATTTCATTGCTCTAGGTGCAATTTTTCATTATTTTCTTGTTAAATAATCATATTACTACTAAAATGATCACAAAACCTAAGCTATTTATTTATGGGACCCCATGAACTCAAACTAATACCCCACTATCCAAAGGACTAGAGTTGTGATCTCTTTTTTTGAAATTTGGATGAAAATATAAATTATGAAATATCACATTAGAAAGCCACACTTTCCAAAATCTATGCTCATGAAAATATACATGGATTAAAATTATAATCAGTGAATGCTAAATTATTTTATATTCAGTTTCAATTTTTTCAATTTATATTATAATGTTCAAGGTTAATGAAATTTTTCTTACCGTTTACACATTTTTTAAAATCATTTTTTTCACACAAAAGCAACTTTTTTATCTCATATCCCCCCAACATAAAATAAAACTATCCCTAGTGTTTGAAGAAAATAAAATTTAAAAGGGGTAGAGGTAATTAAGGGGAGTTCAAAATGTAAATTGAAAATGATGATCATGGAATGAAGTCACTTGGTGGTTGAAGTTGATGTTTTTCTACTCCAATTTAGTCCTCTGATATCCATGTTACTCACAGAGTTCCCTAGAGAAAAACTAACAAAAAAACAATATATATATATATAATAATAATAAAAAAAATTTAAATAGAAGTATATATATTTATAAAATATATAATAATGAAGCACAATAAGCCGCTGGTTAGTGGTATGTGTGCTCCCCTGTCTCCCTTCGGTCCCGGGATCGAGTCCCAATGGCTTCCCCAGTTGTGACATGGGTTTCGCCACGACCTACGATGTGTCATTTTTAATTTTTTTTATTTTTTTAAAATTTTTGACCTAAAAAAAATAAAAAAAAAATGATCTAATGGTACATTGTCTTCATTTAAAATTTCTGGGTAAGGTATTACTCAAGGATCACACTATGTGACAAGGATGAGTATGTCACTCCCATTTCATACCCATCCATACTCATAATTGAAGAAAATATCAACAGTAAAAAATTTATAATATGTTTTTTCCAAATATAAAAAATGATTCAGTAACACTATTTGAAAAATAAAGATGATTTAAAATGATTAGAAACATGAAAACCACGGGTTTCCTCCCATGATGTGCTTTTGTTTAACATCTCTAGCTCAACATGAAAACCCATAACTTACCCAATACAAAATTTAAAAATTTTAAAGACCCCAAATTTCGCCACTTCAAATTTATTGAGATTTATTCTTTGTTTAGAATTTGTGTCATGTACAAACCTATTTTCTACCATAGGTGGAAAAATCCAAAGAATATAAGAAATGGTTTATCCAATTTCCTCTATATTCTTTCCAATGAAATCAATGATCATTCCATCTTTTTTGGGTTTCAAGAGAAGAATAAATTTGAATTGAAAGTTCAAGACTATACCCTATTAACTTATACTTGAGCGGGGAAGGAAGGAAAAAAATTTGACCTCGGGATGGATAGCACATTCATACATAGGTCTAGATTTTGAATCAAAATAAGTTTCATTTTCTTAATTTCTCTACAAAAATTGTCCCTTTTTAATGGAATATTCCACCACCAAATTAGAAATATTAGTTTCATTAATGGGTATGGACTCGGTGTTCATTATTTATCATAATGGTTGTGTGAGTCTTATTTATGAAAAACCATTAATGGATCAATATTCAAGACACTCAATTCATGTGGTCAAATTTCCCTATTGTGAATAGAAAAAATCAGTTTCTTCTTTATTTAAACACCCATCAACTATTACTTCATGTCCTTCAGGTATCCTATGTTCAAAGTAAATTTCATTATAATTTTCATGAGATGTTTGTGTGTAACAATATTCCTCTTTAAGAATGAGGAATGGACAACCTGACTAGGAATGGGTTCCATAACTGTTTCAATGATTTGTAGTTCTAATCTCAAAGAGGATACATCTGAAGTAATTCTATCCATTTTTTGACACAATTTCTCAATTAATGGATATGGATGAATATTGGAAAGGTGATGATAAATATGGTCTATTCCAAGAGGATAATTAAGTAGGAATTCCATAGGAGTATGTTCCAATTGGACTTGTTGAGATTGGAACTCATAATATGTTGGAATGTTTTTGTGGAGAATGAGAGTTAAAAAATTGTGTTTCAATAGGTTGTTTATGATCCCACTAGTAGAAATTAGGATGGCCTTTGTACATCACACATGGGGCTGGGTGATCAAAGTAGGGATAGGTTCCCCATGTTTGGATTTGTTCAAAATTTCATTCCATATGAGTGAGGCAGTGAGAGTAAAGAAGTTGATGAAAATAAGGATTCTAGTGTCTAAGATAACATAATTAGTTCCCCAGAAATGGTGCCAAAATTTGATTCACACTAAAATTTACCCAAGATTTTGGGTTAAGCGGTCGCTTGTAGTTTAGCTGGGGTTGTCGATTCCTTAGAGACCTAAGAAGTAACCTACAGACACATACATTCTCTGTACAATTTTTGGCTATTAAGTGGAAAACATTGGGATAATTTTTTATCGGTTTAAATGAACAATAAAAGTATTAAGTGAATTCAAATTATGAGAAGGGTTGATACTAGGTTATTACAGGGGGTGGATTGGTTGCATGCTTTTTTAAAAAGAATATTTCAATTTCTTATCATTGAGTAGGGTTCATTTAAGGAGATCAGAAAAAATCATCACTTACTAGTTTAATTCCAACACAGCGTCATACTAACCACCAATACACATGAGGGATCAATGTTTTGATCACTCAAAGGTAAAGTTTCATATTAGCACTTGAAGTTTGCGACATTAAATTCAATAAGGATGAAAAGATTTTAAAGTCATGAAATAAAAATCTCATTTAAAAGAATTTATTAGCTATTAATAGAGTGAGAAATAAAATCCAATATAGCCCCTTTATACTCCCTTGGATCAAATAATATGTGGGTTATCCCTCCATTGAACCTATTGTTTTAATAGAAGTGGGATGTAGACTCATGAGGAAGGAATTGATGAAGTAAAAAAACAATATAAAAAATCACTCAACCATTTTGTGACAATATGACAAGGTTTGGTATGAAAAAAGATAACACCTTGAGGCAATGGTATCAAACTGTTAATAGGAATAGAAATATATAAGATGAAGAACTTTTACAATGATGCTAAGGTAATTCTAGAAACATACAATTGAAGGAATGTGATTACATAATCAAATTGGATGCATAACATTAAAAAGAAACAATGCTCAATGATGATAAACTCATCCACCACCACTGCCTTAAATGGGTATTTTGGTAGCCTGGGGTCAAGCCTCAAATAGTAAAAAGAATCCCACTTGATTATGGTATGCCTAGAGTCGTGGAAAGTATGGAAGAGTGGACTTCTTTATCCTTGACTCGAAGTGGCAGCAAGCTTGCATCCACCAAACGGACGTGCCTAGATGGCCATATATATGGCCTAATTAGAGTGGTCCATAGAAGACATAGGTTATGATACAGATATCTCCTATATATCTGTAAATTTTAAGTCCAAATGGATTTGTGGTTGCCGATATATGATTAAATAGGTGGGATGTTTTTCTGGGCCAGAGAATCTGGCCCAGAATTTTATCCCTAAATTCGGCCGCATGAATAGCCACAATAGAGGACAAAATTAGCATTATCTTATGCATAATTATATGTCCCTCTATATTTCTGCTATCATCCAACGAAATTTGGGCTTAATTGGGCCTATATGTTGGGCCCCACATTCTCATCAGTGGGCTGGTGTCCAATCCTCCTTCTCCAGAACTGTTTGCATGAAATACCATTTTGGTGGTCTTCCAATGTGATTCTTACAACACTCCATAAGTATGAATTGTTCCCAAAATAATGAAAAACCTGAAAATTAAATATGAAAATAAAATAAAGATCATTGGGTTCTTCAAATGATATTTAAAAATGTACTATATAATGGTGGATTTTAAGAAGGAATTACAATCATAATGTGAAATGATGTTCAAAGAGTAAAATTCACTAAAATGGTGTTTATGAATAATAAATCACATGAATATTATATATATTGACCATGAATATTAGCCTCATTCAGTGTCTAATCAAACCCTGCAACTTGAGTTTTTCTTGTCCCTAGCAAAATATATCTAAAAAAATGTGAAACTTAATTTCCCTTTTCCAAAAACATTTTAATAAACAATGGTCACTGAAAACCATTATATCAAACAACTATGAATCCCATAAAAATATTTTAATACAATATAGTTTCATAAGTAGATCTAAATACTAAGCTGATTCCTTTGTTCAAATTCATCACCATATTTCATCCAATATCAATTAATCGTGATGACGTGTTGTGCATCGAAATAGAAATGGGGGTTCATCTTTATACAAGGAGGAAATGATGGAAGCGCCAGCTGGAATAACATTTCAATATTATGATGATTATTAAATTTTGTTGTATATTTTTTTTATTTTATTTTTTGCAATGTTTCCATTGTAATTGAAATTTCACTGAATATAGTCAACCCATGTAGCTAGACATTGCCGATTACTCCTAGGCTCAAAGACCATAATGCACCAAGTGAAGCCCACACACTTGGGCATCATATCGAGTTAACATAGTAAAAAACAAATACAAATTACAACAAATAGATATAAATTTTATAACTATGGGCTAGAAAACTATGGGGTCATGATCCCCAAGCACCGGATGCCACACATTATGTCATTTGATTACTCTACGTGCAATTTTTTTTATTTTATTTTTATTTTTTATTGAATACTTATATTAAAACTAAAATTATCACCAAACCTATGCTATTTATTTGGGGTACCCCATGAACTCAAACTAATACCCTACTATCCAAAGGATGTGCATTTTGATCCTTTTTTATTTTAAATTTGGGTGAAAATATAAATGATGTAATATTACATTAGACATCCACACTTTCTAAAATCTAAGATCATGAAATTATACATGGATTAAAATCAGAATCCTGGAATGCTAAATTATTTGATATTCAGTTTCAACATTTTCAATTTTTATTATCATGTTCAATGTGAAAGAAACCTTTCCATACATTTACACACATTTTTTTACAAATTATTTTTTCTTCAAACAAATGATTTTTTTACACAAAATAAAATTTTTATTTCATCTCCCACTAATATAAAATAACATTATCCCCAGTGTTCGCTGAAATGAAAATTTAGAAGTGGTAGTAGTAGATAAGGGGAGTTCAAAATGGAAATTGAAAATGATGATCATTGTATAGACCCGTAGCTTGACGTACATGAACATTACATTACTTTTGTGGAATACTTAATACATAAAAAAACAGACACACAAGGATCATAATAGTTTAGTGTCTTTGGAAACTCGGAATATAATCTTCTAATCATGGTGAAAGATCTTCAACATCTCCCATAAAGATCTTCCCCTTTTGTTTTCTTACCTAAAACCTTTCTTTTAATCCTGAGGGAAAAGAAAACATAAAAAGGGTGAGCTCAAATGCTCAGTGAGGGTAAGCATGGATAAAATAAAACATACCATATACATTTGAACTAAAAAAACATGTATATTAAAAATCTTGAGGAACGACATAAAACATGGAAGTACATAAGGCATAGATCATAATGGAACATAAATCATGATAAAATTGCATGGGAAGAAAACATGTAATTGTGGCATCCATTAAGCACATGTAATGACTTCCATAGTAGCCAACGCATTACTGCCAAGACCATCTTAGTGGACAAAGTCCCTTTCTGAATCGAGTTCACTCCTCGTTCCAGTCCTGTAATACTGAACCGGATTAACTTACCATTCCAGCCATGTCTATCTCATGAGATATAAATCTTTACCCAATGCATTGGAGGGAGATATAGGTCCCACCAATCTCATAATGAAATCATTCTTACTTGTGCCACAAAATAAACTTAAAACATTCATCATAACCCAAAGAATAAAATGGGTTTCATAAACATCATCCCATCATTTCATAATCTATATAAAACAAACTAACATTTCATTATAAGAAAAGTGAACCATGTAAATTATAGACACATTAAACTTAAAACATACACATATGAAATAATTTCATCTTAGATGGAAAAATAATTTTGATAAAACACTTGAAATGAATTCCTGAGGAAAATATCCTTTCTTCTTAAAAATAAATTTCTTTTCAAAAAAATGTCATGTAATTTTAAAAGAAAAAGATTTTGTTGAAAGTAGTCATGAAATCTTTTGGAGGAAGCTTCATTAAAATAAGGCTTTATAAAACCGTAAAAATCCATTCGTTCCGTATAAGTTAAAAAAACATTCTTCTCGTACTTTTTCTAGAAAAGTCAAAAAGTACCTCGTAACGTAAACAAAAGAAAGATTCCTTACATACCATGTAGTAAAAGTCAAGAATGGGTAAAAAGGACACTAAACATACACGAAAACACTTTTATAAAACATGGACATGAATGATTGAAATAACCCCAGTAAATACTTACGAATAAGCAATCTCGGATAAAAATGAGATTTGCAAAATTATCCCTTACCTTAGGTCCGGTATGCTTCGTACGTATCCAAACCTCCTGTATAATGATTTAAATAATGTCATTAACTTATCACAGAATCATATTAATTTTTATTATATCATATATGGTTCACTTATGACTTTATATTACCCGTTCTTTTGTAAATTCCATGTAAAAGTAGCGTTTTGGGTAAAATCATTTTATTTATAGCATGTGTTTCGACTTGTCGTTCTTGATATTATTACTTATATCATGATTTACATAATTACAGAATGTAAAATATGATTTATATATAATATATATTCATCATATACATATATATATTATAGATCGATAAAAGGAAATAAATACACCATTCATGGAGACGGTAGGTCGTACGTACGCATGAACGCTGTTTTCGTTTCCTTATTGAATTGAATGGAATTAAGTAGATGACATAAATAAATATATACATAAATCCAGTAGAATTATAATGTCATATATTGTATGATTACTTGTTATATATACTTTATAATCATTTCTTGAATGGTTATTATGGAGAGTGAATCTCATCGCGTCGTGGAGACGGTATTCCGTACGTACGCACGAGCGATGATATCATTCCCATGATCGTCGAATTGTATTAAAGTGTATGTATAATATTACATAATCAAAATCACTTTACATTAATCATATATATTAATTACTTTCACCATTATATCCATCCAAGTAAGGTGGCGGTGGAAAATAGATTACACCACGACGTGGAGACGGTATTCCGTACGTACGCACGCACGGTGATTTTGTTTTCAGTAGGAAGGATAGATGTTGAAATAGGGTTGTTTCATACTTATAATAACATATCAGTATATGAGTGATACTGATTTTATTACTTCATAATCAAACAACTAAATAAGAAGATGTAGAAGAAGAAATAAAGTTGAAAGAATCGGTAACAGATATTACCTCTTCTTTCGACACACCTTTTTGAAACCTCCTATTAGGGCACTAATACTGGTCTTTGAAGAAGACCAGAACCTCTATGATGTTTTAGGGAAGTGGATAAGTGAAATGGGTAGGGTTTGGCCGAGCATTAAAGATCAAAATGGTGTGAGGAAGAGAGGGAGGAGGTGCCCTTTTATAGGTGAGGAGAGGGGCACCTTTGGAAATCTTAAAAATATTAATTTATAATAAATCTAACACCACTTAAAAAACTCCAAAAATGACTCATATTAGAATATTATATGAGATAGGGTTTTAATCGCATCAACCAATCAAATTTAGACATGTTCGTATCTTATTTTAAACCTTATCATTTTGATTTATCCTTATTTAATCTATTTAATTTTATTTGTGGTAATAAAATTATAAATTTTAAATTATAACAAATAATTACTTATTTGTTGTAAATATTCCATAATTGGTTATTTTATAACATTATAGACCATATAAATTTTAATTTATAATTTTGAAATATTTTTGTGGTTTTTAAACAATTTTATAATATGTAATTTTTATAAAATAACAATAGTGTCAATTTTGACACTATTCATTTATTTGAATTTAAATAAAATATATACAGAAGATATGTTCGAACAAATAGATTTAATAGCTTCATAGAAGGTCATATGTATCTATAAAATTAGTGGATCATATTAAATAGTCCATATAATATTTATTTTATTATTTTTAAAACCATTTATTTGGTTTATCTCATAATAAAATAATTACCACAACATTTCTGTATAATCATTTAATATACATATTTGTTGCATAAATATTAGAAATTAAATACTATGATGAAGATAAATCTATTAAGTTTCAGAATAATACTTTTACTATAATTCATCATCTTAAAATCACAATATTTAAATTGTTATATTTATTAAATTATGAAGGTGACAACTTTGGCATCATTTAAAATAAAATAATATAAGTGTCATAATCACTTTCATAAGACTAAAAACGGATATATATTAGTTAATTAGATTTTTATGGTATATATATACACTAAAAAAAAATTTCAGGTTTGTGGGCCTTTTAATGGGTATTATTAATTCAATAAAAACTATATTACTGATTTTTCACTTAATAAATAATTTCTGCATCATTCATATATAACAATTAATGATAATTATTTAATCCCTAAAAAATATAAATAATTTATCATGATGTAGATAATTTTATTAGATTTCTGTAGACTATTCATGTTAGAAGTTTTATGATGTTTATCACTAAATTAAAATTATTATACTTATAAGATTTAAGAGAGTGGCATGTTGTCACTTTCTTTGGTTTTAATAATAATTAAATTATTTTCATGGTCAAAAGTCCATAAAATGAATATAATCCTACCCTTAGGTGATATGGGTCTACTTTTAGTCATCCAATAGAATTTTGGCATGTGTTAGGGTAATTTTATAATATTATATTCACCCTTAATTACCTGATTTACCTTTAACTATGGTAAATAAAATTTATCGTTGTTACTATTCATAATTCTCAAAAATAAAAGGTATCCTATTAACATAATTTGGACCCACTGATTCCAAATATGGAATCCATTTTTTCAAATTCAATACACAGTAGTTGCAGAAATTAAATTAAAATTAATCCCATTGTCGAATGAAAACGGGTTTTTGTTTAAAACATTGAAAAAGATTGAATTGATTTAACATACGAATTCAATGTAAAATAAAAGCTAATGACATACATTATATTAAATGGTAAAAATATATTCTATTTATACTTTAAAACCATTCAATATTATAATTTAACCACATAAGATATTACGATGAAAAAAGTTCTTTTTAATTAAAATATAGCGTGTTTTTACTATTCATTAAAATATGAAAGTTATCAGAATAATATGAAAATTTTATCTAAGGTAAAATTTTATATCCTGATTCTCAAGAATAATTTTATTTTGTAAAATTGAACTTATAAATATGTCAAAAACTAGATTTAAAGTGGGTGCGCCATCAAAAGGTGGCAAAACTGCATTTTTTGAAAAATACTTATTTTACCCGAAAAATTTATTTTGTTCACATAAAATGTTTTAGAAAATTTATAAGATGAATAATAATGTTATAAAATTAAAAATTTAGTTAATACTATTCATAACGTCTAGTTCATAATAATATTATAATAATATATCGTTGTTTAGTAAAACTCGGTATTGCGTACAACACACGCTATCGAGGAAGGTCGCGATTGCGGGTAATGCAAGCCAAGTCAGGGTTCCGTGTTGTGCAAGAATCCTTCATTGTTTCGTATAACATAATCCAACCATATTTTATTTATACGTTGAATATATATATATATATATATATATATATATATATATATATATAAACACACTCAATGTTGCGTAGAATGACTATTATAAAACAAACTTGAAATTGTGTGTAACACGATCCAAGAATAGCATTGCGTATACTGCAAGCTAATACGGTGTTGTGTATAGTACATTATAAACTTTGTGTGGTGTATAATAGAAGACATCAATGAAATTAAAAAAAATATTCATAAAATCTCGGGGTGTTACATTCTACCCCCCTTAAAATGAATTTCTCCCTCGAAATTCGTCGGGGTTATAAATGGTTTGCTACTTGAAAATTTCTTTAATAGAAACCCACATCGTAAAAAGGAATACCAAAACTTATCTTTATTAACTAAAGTATG
This sequence comes from Viscum album, assembly GCA_963277665.1. NCBI lineage: Eukaryota > Viridiplantae > Streptophyta > Magnoliopsida > Santalales > Viscaceae > Viscum > Viscum album. The sequence continues at coordinate 839,019,366 of OY728147.1, read as the reverse complement.
AAACGTAACAGTTACCCAAATAAACTAATAATTGGGTTTCCACATAGGATAACATAGGTGAAAATATGGATATGGAAGAGAAATCTAACCATCATGCTCTGATAGAGAGTGGTAGAAAACATGGCTATGAAAAATCCAACAATCACAAAGCCATAGATTTGTGATGATCTAAGGTACCATCTGATTCATCTGATATAAGGTCACTAAGACAACATTTTTGGTTTTCAAGATCATTTCCCTAAAGTTGATGAATTAAAAGAAATACTTATATGATTTTGGTACAATCTCACTGTTGTTCGTGAATTGAACAATTTCCCCATCATCCCTTAATGAAATGAAGTTAAATTTTTTATTCGTGATGTGTTAGTAGATCACGTAATAGAATGATGGGTCATTCCATCTATTTCAAGAAAAGTTATCAAATATACATAAGTCCATCTATGGTGAGGTTAATCATATATGATTCCAAAAATGAACTTATACTTTATATATCATACCTATTAATAAAATAAAACTAGCTTATACTAACCAGGGACTTCCTGTAGGCCAGTGGTAGGCGATAAAGGCCAGTCGCACTTCGGTTGTGGGTTCGATTCCCACAGCCTTGTCCGATGTGATGGGTTGTCGCCCGTCTTGCAGGTTGTTCTTTTTCTAAAGCTATATTACTATAACATCCCATCAATATTATCGAAAAAAAAGTTCTATCCTTAAACAATACTAACTTATGTCCAACATTATCCATTCCAATCTTTAGGCTTATCTAAAATACTTCGGTCCAAGCTCATTGTATACAGAAAATGATTACTTGAAATGTAATAAACTAAGCATGTGAATACCATCATTTATCCCCCATATATCTTGTTGGTCACATTCCAATTCTGTGAATACCTTAATCATGTATTCTCTTGAAAATGAATACCCATTAAACCTTAGTGAAAACATGAATGTTGTCAAAAGTTAACTCTTTCCTCATACCAAAAGCCAAAAATTCTATATACTCAAACCATGATAAAACCTTCTCCTTATATTAGTCATGAGCTCATGAATACTATCAAACATTTAATTTTCTCTTTATCCGTTCATTATGCGCATATCATCTACATTCCAAAAATATCTGAATAACCTTTCATGGATACTGGTACCATTAATCATACACTTTCAAAACTCAAGGAAAGACAACAGTGTAACAATCCTTATATGTCTCTTTATTCCATAGTACCATGAGATTACTTATACAAAATTACACTTGATAAACATGTAATCATTCCACTACCTTCTTAAACCATTGATCGAGCTTCAACAATTCTTTCATCTCACATATTATTTGTAGTCTCTTCATCATCATTAACATAAATACTACCCATACGACCATACTGATTCTCTTCATGAGACTTTCCCTTAGGGCATTGGTCTGCATAATGCCCGTACATTCCACATTTAAAACATTTAACCATTGTTGATGTCGTAGCAATACCATTATCCTCATCCATGGTGTTAACTGAACCTTTTCCTTTGCACTTAATGGCTTTGTTTCCTTCTTTTCCACACCCAAAGCATCTTCCAGTTCCCTTGAAACAATCTCCCCGATGCCTCTTCCCACATGATTTACATGAGGGAAATTGAACTTTCTTTCCTCTATGATCATAATGAAACTCTATCTTTCTCTTATTTTCAGAGTCGGGAAACTTACCAAAGTTGAGATTATTGATCATATTATGATATTGCTGATTAGGCATAATAACGATGTTTGGACTTCCAAATCCCGTTTCATTTGGTTTCTCATGAATAATATCATTCCATTGTCCGTCATATCCTCCATTATCATGAATCTTCATGTTTCCAACCATTTTCTAAAACCCAAAAAGAATAGTGTGAGAGGTAAAAATATTTCTAGGGAAAACAACATAACAAAGGGGTATCACCTTCAATATCTAACATCTTAGGTTTAATTCTAATATCGTTAGCGTAATTCTAGGACTATAACCTATACGTATACTTAACCTTAGGGACATCCCTAGACATACCTTAGAAATATCTCTAGGGATCTCACTAAAGTTCTCGCATCCTAGTTTCCAAAGGTTGACTAAACCATTCCTCTGATACCAACTGTAGAGACCCGTAGCTTGACGTTCATGAACATTACATTACTTTTGAGGAATACTTAATACATAACAAAAATATACACACAAGGATCGTAATAGTTTAGTGTCTTTGGAAACTCGGAATATAATCTTCTAATCGTGGTGAAAGATCTTCAACACCTCCCATAAAGATCTTCCCCTTTTGTTTTCTTACCTAAAACCTTTCTTTTAATCCTGAGGGAAAATAAAACATAAAAAGGGTGAGCTCAAATGCTCAGTAAGGGTAAGCATGGATAAAATAAAACATACAATATACATTTGAACTTTAAAAAAACATGAATATTAAAAATCTTGAGGAACGACATAAAACATGGAAGTACATAAGGGATAGATCATAATGGAACATAAATCATGATAAAATAGCATGGGAATAAAACATGTAATTTTGGCATCCATTAAGAACTTGTAATGATTTCCATAGTAGCCAAGGCATTGCTACCAAGACCATTTTAGTGGACAAAGTCCCTTTCTGAATCGAGTTCACTCCTCGTTCCAGCCCTGTAATACTGAACCGGATTTACTTACCGTTCCAGCCATGTCTATCTCATTAGATATAAATCTTTACCCAATGCATTGGAGGGAGAAATATGTCCCACCCATCTCATAATGAAATCATTCTTACTTGTGCCACAAAATAAACTTAAAACATTCATCATAACCCAATGAATAAAATTGGTTTCATAAACATCATCCCATCATTTCATAATCCATATAATACAAACGGACATTTCATCATAAGAAAAGTGAACCATGTAAATTATAGAGACATTAAACTTAAAACATACAGATATGAAATAATTTCATCTTATATAGAAAAATAATTTTGATAAAACACATGAAATGAATTCCTGAGGAAAATATCCTTTCTTCTTCAAAATCAATTTATTTTCACAAAACATCATGTAATTTAAAAAAAAAAGATTTTTTTCAAAATAGTCATGAAATATTTTGGAGGAAGCTTCATGAAAATAAGGCTTTATAAAACCGTAAAAATCCGTTCGTGTCGTATAAGTTAAAAAAACATTCTTCTCGTACTTTTTACAGAAAGGTCAAAAAGTACCTCATAACATAAAAAAAAGAAAGATTCCTTACATACCATGTAGTAAAAGTAAAGAATGGGTAAAAAGGACTTTAAACATACATGAAAACACTTTTATAAAACATGGACATGAATGATTGAAATAACACCAGTAAATACTTACGAATAAGAAATCTCGGATAAAAATGAGATTTGCAAAATTATCCCTTACCTTAGGTCTGGTATGCTTCGTATGTATCCAAAACTCCTGTATAATGATTTAAATAATGTCATTGAATTATTAAAGAATCATATTCATTGTTATTATATCATATATGGTTCACTTATGACTTTATATTACCCGTTCTTTTGTAAATTCCATGTTAAAGTAGCGTTTTGGGTAAAATCATTTTATTTATCGTATGTGTTTCGACTTGTCGTTCTTGATATTATTAATTATATCATGATTTACATAATTCCAGAATGTAAAACATGATTTATATATAATATATATTCATCATATACATATATATAATATAGATCGATAAAAGGAAATAAATACACCGTTCATGGAGATGGTAGGCCATACGTACGCGTGAACGCTATTTTCGTTTCCTTATTGAATTGAATGGAATTAAGTAGATGACATAAATATATATATACATAAATCCAGTAGAATTATTAGGTCATATATTCTATGATTACTTATTATATATACTTTATAATCATTTCTTGAATGGTTATCATGGAGAGTGAATCTCATCGCGTCGTGGAGACGGTATTCCGTACGTACGCACGAGTGATGATATCATTCCCATGATCGTCGAATTGTATTAAAGTGTATGTATAATATTATAGAATCAATATCAATTTACAATAATCATATATATTAATTACTTTCACCATTATACCCATCCAAGTAAGGTGGTGGTGGAAAATAAATTACACCACGACCTGGAGACGGGATTCCGTACGTACGCACGCGCGGTGATTTTTTTTTTCGTAGGATGGATAGATGGTGAAATATGGTTGTTTCTTACTTATAATAAAATATCCATATATTATTGATACTTATGTTATTACTTCATAATGAAACAACTAAAGAAGAATAAGTAGAAGAAGAAATAAAGATGAAGGAATCGGTAAAAGATATTACCTCTTCTTTCGATGCGCCTTTTTGAAACCTCCTCTTAGGGCACTAATATTGGTCTTTGAAGAAGACCAGAACCTCTATGATGTTTCTAGGGAAGTGTATAAGTGAAATGGGAAGGGGTTGGCCGAGCATGAAGGTTCAAAATGGTGTGAGGAAGAGAGGGAGGAGGTGCCCTTTTATAAGGGGGGAGAGGGGCACCTTTGGAAATCTAAAAAATATTAATTTATAATAAATTTAACCCCACTTAAAAACCTCCAAAAATGACTCATATTAGAATATTAGATGATATAGGGTTGTAATATCATCAACCAATCAAATTTAGACATGTTTGGATCTTATTTTAAACCTTATCATTTTGATTTATCCTTATTTAATCTATTTAAGTTTATTTGTGGTAATAAAATTCTAAATTTTAAATTATAAAAAATAATTACTTATTTGTTGTTAATATTCCATAATTGGTTAATTTATAACATTATAGACCATATTAATTTTAATTTATAATTTTTAAATATTTTTGTGGTTTTTAAACAATTTTATAATATGTTATTTTTATAAAATAACAATAGTGTCAATTTTGACACTATTCATTTATTTAAATTTAAATAAAATATATACAGAAGATATGTTCAAAATAAAAGATTTAATAAATTCATAGAAGTTAATATGTATTTATAAAATTAGTGTATCACATTAAATATTCCATATAATATTTATTTTATTATTTTTAAAACCATTTATTTGGTTTATCTCATAATAAAATAATTACTACAACATTTCTGTATAATTATTTAATATACTTATATGTTGCATAAAAATCATAAATTAAATCATATGATGAAGATAAATCTATTAACTTTCACAATAATACTTTTACTAGAATTCATCATCTTAAAATCACAATATTTAAATTGTTATATTTATTAAATTATGAAGGTGACAACTTTGGCATCATTTAAAATAAAATAATATAAGTGTCATAATCACTTTTATAAGACTTCAAACGGTTATATATTAGTTCATTAGATGATTATAATATAGATATACACTATAAAGATGTTTTTGTCAGGTTTTTGGGCCTTTTAATGGGTATTATTAATTCAATAAAAACTATATTACTGATTTTTCACTTAACAAATAATTTCTGCATCATTAATGTATCACCATTAATGATAATTATTTAATCCATAAAAAATATAAATAAATTATCATGATGTAGATAATATTATTATATTTCTGTAGACTATTCATTTTTTTAAGTTTTATGATGTTTATCACTAAATTAAAATTATTATACTTATAAGATTTAAGAGAGTGACATGTTGTCACTTTCTTTGGTTTTAATAATAATTAAATTATTTTCATGGTCAAAAGTTGATAAAATGAATCTAATACGACCCTTAGGTGATATGGGTCGACTTTTAGTCATCCAATAGAATTTTGGAATTTGTTAGGGTAATTTTATAATATTATATTCACCCTTAATTACCCGATTTACCTTTAACTATGGTAAATAAAATTTACCGTAGTTACTATTCATAATTCCCAAAAATAAAAAGTAGCCTATTAACATAATTTGGACCCACTGATTCCAAATATGGAATCAATTTTTTCAAATTCAATACACAGAATTTGCAGAAATAAAATTAAAATTAATCCCGTTGTCGAATGAAAACGGGTTTTTGTTTAAAACATTGCAAAAGATTGAATTGATTTAACCTACGAATTCAATGTAAAATCAATGCTAATGACATAAATAATATTAAATGGTAAAAATATATTGTATTTATACTTTAAAACCATTAAATATTATAATTTAACCACATAAGATATTACGATGAAAAAAGTTGTTTTTAATTAAAATATAGCATGTTTTTACTATTCATTAAAATATGAAAGTTATCAGAGTAATATGAAAAATTTATCCAAGGTAAAATTTTATATCCTGATTCCAAAGAATAATTTTATTTTTTAAAATTGAACTTATAAACATGTCAAAAACTAGATTTAAAGTTGGTGCGCCATGAAAAGGCGGCAAAACTGCATTTTTTGAAAAATACTTATTTTACCCGAAAAATTTATTCTGTTCACATAAAATGTTTTAGAAAATTTATAAGATGAATAATAATGTTATAAAATTCAAAATTTAGTTAATACTATTCATAACTTCTAGTTCATAATAATATTATAATAATATATCGTTGTTTAGTAAAACTCGGTATTGCGTACAACACACTCTATCAAGGAAGGTCGCGATTGCGTGTAATGCAAGTCATGTCAGGGTTCCGTGTTGTGCAAGAATCTTTTGTTGTTTCGTATAACAGAATCCAACCATATTTTATTTATAAATTGAATATTAATATATATATATATATATATATATATATATATAAACACACTCAATGTTGCGTAGAATGACTATTATAAAACAAACTTGAAATTATGTGTAACACGATCCAAAAATAGCATTGCGTATACTGCAAGCTAATACAGTGTTGCGTATAGTACAAGCTAAACTTGGTGTGGTGTATAATATAAGACATCAATGAAATTAAAAAAAATTCATAAAATCTCAGGGTGTTACAATCATGGAATGAAGTCACCTGGTGGTTGAAGCTAAAGTTTGTTCTACTCTAATTTAGTCTTTTGATATCCATGTTACTCGCAGAGTTACCCAGTGAAAAAAACAATATATATATATATATATATTTATTTATTCATAAAAAGGAAAATATAATTATATATATAAAAATTATAGAATAATGAAGCACAATATGCCATAGTTTAGTGGTAAGCGCGCGCCCCTGTCTCCCTTCGATCCCGAGTCCGAGTCCCCGCAGCTTCTCTTCTTGTGAAGGGGATTTCTCCATAACCATCGATGTGTCATTTATAATTTTTTTTTAAATTTTTAACCTAAAAACTCATAAAAATAAAATTAATTGATGATACATTGTATTCTTTTAAAATTTCTGGGTAATGTATTACTCAATGATCACACCACTTGACACTGTGGAATATGGTTGTCCCCTTTCATTCTCATCCATACTCATAATAGAAGAAAAAGTCAACAGTAAAAAAAATTATAATAATTTTTTTAATATAAAAAATGATTCATTAATCCATTTTAAAAAATAAATATGATTTAAAAATATTAGGAACATGAAAACCATTGGTTGCCTCCCATACAACGCTTTTGTTTAACATCGCTAGCTCAACATGAACCCCCATAACTTACCCAATACCATATTTAAACAATTTAAAGACACCATATTTCTCCACTTCAACTTTATTGAGATTAATTATTTTATTAGAATTTGTGTCATACTAAAAACCTATGTTCTATCCTGAGTTGGAAAATCCAAGGAATATCAGAAATGGGTAATCCAGTTTCCTCTATAGTCTTTCCTAAGACATCAATGATCATTCCAAAATTTTTGGTTTCAAGAGAAGAAATAATTAAAATTGAAAGTTCAATATTATACCCTATGAAGTGATACGTGATCGGGGAAGGAAGGAAAATAATTTTGACCTCAGGTTGGATAGGACATTCATATATAGGTTGAGATTTTGAATACAAATCAGTTTCATTTTCTAAATTCCTCAACAAAAATGGTCCCTTTTAAATGGAAGATTCAGCCACCAAATTTGAAATATTAGTTTCATTAATGGGTATGGACTCGACGTTCATTATTTCTCCAAATTGTGTAGTGTTTTTTAGTTCTGAAAAAATCATTAATGGATCAATATTCAAAACACCCAATCCATGATGTAAAATTACCCTCTAATGAATATAGAAAATCAGTTTCCTCTTCATTTAATCACCCATAAACTATTACTTCATGTTCTTCAGGTATCATAGGTTCAATGAAAATTTCATTAGCATTTTCATGAGATTTTTGTGTGTAACAAGATTCTTCTATGAATTATGAGTAATGGAAAACCTGATTTGGAACGGGTTCCATAAATGTTTCAATTCATTGTAGTTCTACACTCACGGATGATAATTCATAAGTTATTCTATCCATTGGTTGACAAAATTTCTTAATTAATGGATGTGGATAAAGATTGGAAAGGGTTTGAGAGAGACAGTCTATTCCAAGGGGATAATTAATTTGTTGTAATTGCACAATAGGATGTTCCAATTGGCCTTGTTGAGATTGGAACTCATAATAGGTTGGACTGTTTTGTGGGAGAATAGGAGTTAAAAAACTTTTTTAAATTAGTTAGTTTAGGATCCCACCAATAGAAATTAGGGTGGTATTTTTACATCACGCATGAGGTTGGGTGATCAAAGTAGGGATAGGTTCCCCATGTTTGGATTTGTTCAAAATTTCCTTCAATCAGAGTGAGGGAGTGAGAATAAAGAAGTTGATGAAAAAAAGGATTCTAGTGTGTAAGATAACTTACTTAGGTCCACGAAAATGGTGCCAAAATTTGATTCACACCAAAATTTACCCATGATTTAGTCCTAAGTGGTCTCTTGTAGTTTAGCATGGGTTTTCGATTTCTCAAATACCTAAGAAGTGACATATGGACACGTAAATTCTATAGACTATTTTTGTCTATTAAGTGGCCAACATTGTGTTGATTTTAAAAGGTTTTAAATTAACACAAAATGTCTTATGTAAATTCAAATTATGGGAAGGGTTGATCCTAGGTTATTACAAGGGGTGGATTAGATGCATTATTTTTTGTAAGAAAATATTTCAATTTCTTTTATTTGAGATGGTTTCATTTACGGAGATCAAGAAAAACCATCACTTACTGGTTTAATGAATACACAAGGTAATACTAATTACCTAGACATTTGGAGGATCAATGTTTTGAGCACTGTAAGGTAAAGGATCATATTATCACTTGAAGCGTGTGACCTTAAATTCAATAAGGATGAAGTGGTTTTAAATTCATTAAATAAAAATCACATTTAAAATAATTGATTAGCCATTAATGGAGTGTGAAATAACATCCAATCCAGCCCCTTTCTACTCCTTTGGATCAACCCATATGTGTTTTATCCCACCATTGAACCTATGGTTTCAATGGAAGTGGGAAGTAGACTCATGAGGGAGGAATTGGAGAAGTAAAAAACAATTATTAATGATCACTCCACCGTTGTGTGATAATATCACAACGTTTGGTGTGAAAAAGTTCACACCATGTGGTAAGAGTATCAAAGTGATAATAAGAATAATTGAAAAATATAATATTAAGATCCTTTATAACGATGCTAAGTTAATTCAAGAATCTAACAATTGAAGGAATGCGATTACAACTTCAAATTGGCTGAATAACATTAAAAGGAATCAAATCCCAAATATGACAAACTCCTCCACCACCACAACATTATGTAGGAATTTTAGGAGCCTTGGTTCGTGCCTCCAACAGTACAAATCATCCCACTTGATTATGGTAGGCCTATGGTGGTAGAAATTAAGTGAGAGTGGACTTCTTTATCCTTGACTCGAAGTTGCATCCATCTTGGATCCACTTAACGAGTGCACCTAGATGGACTTTTAGATGGCCGAATTAGAGTTGGAAATAGGAGAAAAAAGTGAAGATCTAGAGGTCCCCTAGCTCTCTGTAATGTGTAAGAAAAAATGGATTTTTGGTTTCCTATATATGATTAAACTGGTGGACTGTTTTTCTAGGCCGCAGAATATGGCCCAGAATGATATCTCTAACATAGGATTCATGTATAACCACAATGGAAGACTAATTTACAATATATCCTAAATAATTATATGTTACTATATATTTACTCTATCATCCCAAGAAATTTTATCTTCATTGGGATTTTATTTTGGGCCCCACATTCTTATCAGTGGGTTGGTGTCCAATCTGCCTTCTCCAGAATTTTTTGCATGAAATCTCATTTTGGTGGTCTTCCAATGTGAATATTCCTACACTCCACAAGTTTTAATTATTCCCAATATAATGAGAAGCCTGAAAATTAAATATGAAAATAAAATTAAGAACATTGGATACTTTAAATGATGTTAAAATATTTACCATATAATACTGCATTTTAAGAAGGAATTACAATCATAATTTGAAATGATGTTAAAAGCATAAAATGCACTCAAATGGTGTTTATGAATAATAAATCACATGAATATTATATATATTAACAATGAATATTATACTAATTCAATGCCTAATCACAAGCCCAACTTGAATTCTTCTAGTCCCAAGAAACATATATATAAAAAATGTGAAATTTGAATTCCCTTTTCAAAGAAAATTTTAATAAACAATGATCACCAAAAAAATTTATATCAATAAAATATGAAAACAATCAAAATATTTTAATACAAATAGTTTCATAATCATATCCCAATCCCAAGCTCATTCCTTTGTTCAAATTCATCTCCATATTTCATCCAATATCAATTAAGTGTGCTGATGTGTAGTTCATTGCAATGGACATGGGGGTTCATCTTTATTCGAGGGGGAAATGATGGAAGTGCTAGGTGGAATAAAATTTCAATATTAAGATGATTATTATTTTTTGTATATTTTTTTTTTGATTTTTTGTTTTGTTTTGTTTTTACAATTTTTCTGTGGTAATTGAAATTGCACTCAATATAGTCAACCCATGTAGCCAGACTTTTCCAACGACTCCCAGGATCAAAGACCTTAGGGAACCAAGTAAATCCCACATAATTGGGCATCATCTTGAGTTAACACATTCAAAAAAACAAATTCAAATTACTACAAATAGTTATAAAATTACTAATTTGGGCCATAAAACAATGGAGTCACGATCCCCAAGCGCCATAAGCCACACATTAAGTCATTTCATTCCTCTACGCACAATTATTTTTTATTTTTCTTTATTTTTTTTTTATTTTTTTATTGAATACTCATAGTAAAACTAAAATCATCACCAAACCTATGATATTTATTTAGGGGACCCCTTGAACTCAAACTAACACCCCACAATCCAAAGGATGTGCACTAGATATTTTTTTTTAATTTGGATGAAAATATAAATGTTGAAATATCACGTTATAGAGCCACACTTTCCAAAATCTATGCGCATTAAATTATACATGGATTAAAATCAGAATTGGGGAATGCTAAATTATTTGATATTCAGTTTAAATGTTTTCAATGTGTATTATCATGTTCAATGTTAAAGAAATTTTTCCATCCATTCACACACATTTAGTTTCAAATCATTTTTCTACACAAAGTAATTTTTTTACACAAAAACAAATTTTTTATTCATCTCTCTCCCAACATAAAATAACATTGTCCCCGGTGTTTGAATAAAAAAAATTAGAATGGGTATAGGTTGATAAGGAAAGATCAAAAAGGAAATTGAAAATGATGATCATGGAATGAAGTCACCTAGTGGTTGAAGTAGAAGTTTGTGCTACTCCAATTTAGTCCTTTGATAGCCATTTTACTCAAAGAGTTCCCTAGTGAAAAAATCAAATAAACAAAAAAAAAATAAAAAAACAAAAATATATATATATAATAATAATAATAAAAAGTAAAATATAAGTATATATATATATAAATTATAAAATAATGTATCTCAATAAGTCGTAGGTCAGTGGTAACCACACGCCCCTACCTCCCATCGGTCCCAAGTTCGAGTCCCCGTGGATTCAACAGTTGTGACGAGGTTTTCCCCACGACCTACAATGTTTCATTTTTAGTTTTTTTTATTTTTTTTAATTTTTAAACTAAAAACACATAAAAATAAAATTAACTGATGATAGATTGTCTTCTTTTTGAATTTTTGGGTAAGGTATTACTCAAGGATCACACCACATGACACAGATGAATATGGTGATCCCCTTTCATACCCATCCATACTCATAATAGAAGAACATGTAAATAAAAAAAGATAATTTTTTTATAAATATCTAATACGATTGATGAATCATATTCGAAAAATAAAGATGATTAAAAAAGAATAGAAATATGAAAACCATGGGTTTCCTCCCTTGCAGTGCTTTTTTTAACGTCACTTGCTCAACATGAACCCCCAAAACTTACCTTATAAAATCTTTAAACATTTTGAAGACCAAATATTTCTTCACATATACTTTATTGATATTGATTATTCGATTAGAATTTGTGTCATGTACAAACCTATGTTCTACCATGAGTGGGAAATTCCAAGGAATATCATAAATGGTTGATCCAATTTCCACTATAGTATTTCCTAAGACATAAATGATCATTATAACTTTATTGGTTTCAAAAGAGTATTGAAATACAATTTAAATTTCATGATTATACCCTATGAAGTGATACATGAGCGGGGAAGGAAGGAAAATAATTTTGACAACGGGTTGGATAGGACATTCATACATAGGTCAAGATTTTGAATCCAGCTCAGTTTTATTTTCTAAATTTCTCAACATAAATTTTCCCTTTTGAATGGAATATTAAAACAAAAAATTGTAAATATTATTTTCAGTAATGGGTATGGACTCGAAGTTCATTATTTCTCCCAATGGTGTTGTTTTTGTTTTTGTTCTGAAATATTATTAATGGAGAAATATTCAAGACACTCAATCCATGATGTAAAATTTCCCTCTTGTGAATACAAAAAATCAGTTTCTTATTAATTTAAAAACACATTAACTATAGCTACATTTTATTTAGGTTTCCTAGGTTTAAAGTAAATTTCATTATCATTTTCAAGAGATTTTTGTGTGTAATAATATTCCTCTTTGAATTATGTGGAATGGACAACCAAAATAGGAATGGGTTCCATAACTATTTCACTTCATTGTAGTTCTACTCTCAAGGATGAAACAGTATAAGTAATTCTATCCATTTTTGAAACAATTTTTCAATTAATGGATGCAGATCAAGATGGGAAAGGGGTTGAGACAGATGGTCTATTCCAAGAGGATAATTAAGTTGTTGGAATTCCAGAGGAGGATATCCCAATTGGTCTTATTGAGATTGGAACACATAATAGGTTGGAATGTTTTTTGGAGAAGAGAAGTTAATTTTTTTTGTTTAAATAGGTTGTAGATGATCCCACCTGTAGAAATTAGGATGGTCTTTGTACATCACACATGGGTTTGGGTGATCAAAGTAGGCATAGGTTCCCCATGTTTGGATTTGTTCAAAATTTTCATCTATAGGAGTGAGGGAGTGAGAATTAAGAAGTGGATGAAAAAAAAGATTATAGTGTCTAAGAAAACAAGATTAGGTACCTGGAAATGGCACCAAATTTTGATTCATGCTCAAATTTACCCAAGATTTAGGGTTAAGCGGTCGCTTGTAGTTTTTCTAGGTTTGTCGATTCTTGAGAGACCTAATAAGTAACCTATGGACACATAAATTCTATGGACTATTTTTTGATATTATGTGGCCAACATTAGGATGATTTTAGATGGGTTTAAATGATCAATAAAATTCATAAGTGAATTCAAATTATGATAAGGTTTGATCCTAGGTTATTACAAGGGGTAGATTGGATGCATTTGTTTATAAAAAATATTTAAATTTATTATAGATGAAATGGGTTCCTTTAAAAAGATCAATAAAATCACCACTTAATAGTTTAATGCATACAAACCCTATTTCTAATAACCTATGCACTTGAAGGATCAATTTTTGAGCACTTCAAGATAATGATTAATATTACCCCTTAAAGTGTGCAACCTGAAATTCAATAAGGATGAAGAGGTTTTAAAGTCATCAAGTAAATATCTCATTTAAATGAATTGATTAGACACTAACGGAGTGAGAAATAACATACAATCAATCCCCTTTATACTCCCTTGGATCCTCCCATAACTGGGTTATACTCCAATTGAATCTGTGCTTTCAAGGGAAGCGGGAAGTAGACTTATGAAGGAGGAATTGGAGAAGTAAAAAAAACTATGAAAACTGATCACTCCACCATTGTTTGATAATATCAAAACATTTGGTGTGGAAAAATTCACACCTTTATGAAAAGACATCATAGTGATAATAAGAAGAATATAAAAATATAAGATGAAGAAATTTTATAGAGAAGATAAAGTAATTCAATAAAAAAATACAATAGAAGGAATGTGATTACAACATAAAATTGGCAGCGTAACATTAAAATGAAACAAAGATCAATGATTATAAACTCATCCACCACCATTATGGTAGGCCTAAGGTGGTGGAATGTAAGGGAGAGTGGACTTCATTATCCTTGACTCGAAGTGGAAGACAGCTAGCATCCACCGTACAAAATCTCCTAAATGACATTTTAGATGGTCGAATTAGAGTGGTACATAGATGAAATAAGTGAAGATACGGATGTCCCCTATCTCTCAGTAAAATACCATCCAAATGGATTTATGGTTTTTGAGATATGAAAAAACTTGTGGGGTTTTCTATGGGCCGCATAATCTAGCCCATAATTTTATCTCTAACTTGGGCCACATGAGTTACCATAATGGAGGCATAATTACCACTATCTCCTAAATAATTATATATTCCTATATTTGGTTTCTATAATCCCATGAAATTTGGCTTTATTTAGCCTGTATTCTAGGCCCGATATTCTCATCAGCGGGCTGGTGTCCAATCTACCTTCTCCAGAATTGATTGCATGAAATCCCATTTTGGTGGTTTGCAATGTAAATCTTCCAACACTCCACAAGTATGAATTTTTTCCAATATAATTAGAATCATGAAAATTAAATATGAAAATAAAATCGAGATCATTGGGTACTTTAAATGAGGTTAAAAAATGTACCATATAATAGTGCATTTTAAGAATGAATTACAATCATAATGTGAAATGATGTTAAAAGTGTAAAATGCACTAAAATGGTGTTTATGAATAATAAATCACATTAATATTATAGATATTAACAATGAATATTAGCCTCATTCAGTGTATAATCACATGTTTATAATTTATTTATAAACACACAATCATTAATGGATTTTGATGGAAAAAAAATAATGAAATAACCTACCTCACTAGAGGGTAAATGCGACGAAACATCATGGGAAGGAGGAATAGGCCCCAATGAATGATCTGAACACCCTAGATTTAAATAAACAATAAAAAACATTAAACCTAATCCCTAGGGTTTGACCAAAAGATAAATCCACCATGAAAGGGATGAGAATCTAAGCGAGGAGAAGATAAGGGAGGGGAAATACTCAAAAAAGCCAAGAAAATCACATTTGATTCATAGGAGGAGAACCCATGGGGGAAGAGGATCAAAGGGAGAGGTGTTTGGGAACCCTCGCATGAACTAAAAACAACCAAAGGGAAGTGAAGGTCAATTTGGAATAAAATTGGATGAAATTAGATTAGATATTTAAAAATTTTAAAAATCTGGGCGGATCACACAGTTTAGCCGCACGGTTTGATAAATTGTGCACCAAACATGCCCCCTATAATGGAAAAACGGGCACCCTGCACAGGTTGGATGAATGGTTACCAAACCATGCTAAAACCATTTTGAACACCTCTGTCCTATTCTAGAACCAAACCACATGGGTTCCACAATAATTACCAAACCGTGTGGATACCATGTGCCTCACTACTAGAGACCCAACATAGGATGCATAATTTCATATGCAGGGGCACAAGGATTCCCAATCCGTGGACCCAAACCTTGAAAACACCAAAAAATCACATGGGAATTCCAAAATTAAACAATATAAAATGAGGCTCAACCTGAACCTCATCCAAAATATCCAATTCCAAGAAAATAATTAAATGAATAAAATTCAATGGTTGGGTTATGACAAACTCACTTATCCTATGTGTAATTTCGTGACATAGGTAATTATTCATATAATATTAGATAGAGCACTCAATACTTCAAGAACACCTCCCAATATATGATATGTTATTGATTAGTGATGATGGATTGATAATATCTAGTGGGGTGATCATATCCTTTATATCATCGTATATAATAAAAAATAAATAACTAAAACATCCATAAAATGTATCAACATTAACACTATATGGAATAACGGTAAAAGAAAAATCAGAAAGTTAATATCTCAGCATGTTAAAACAGATTCACCCATGTTAATTTAAATGGGTCAAGTGTGTTAAATCGATTTCATGATAGCTGATCAAATAGAGTCCGTAAGAACAACTTAAAATAGAAAAAAGTTGAAAGTATTACTAGTACTCAACTATTCCAAAAAAATATCTCTTCATATATGTTCAGTTATGATACATTTTAGAGGTCATCACAAACTTCAAAAATATATTTATTAATCTTACACTGGAACAGTGGTGTAAGGTCGATCAATAGGGAATGCAGGTGAGTTTTCTAAAGTTTTATTAAAATTAAACTCCACTATTGTCAGCAGTGGGGGTTTTTTTTCAATTATTGTTTTACCTTTTCACTTTTTTATATTTGAATCTTATTTCATGAGAAAAATAAGATTAAATAATTTGATTGATGAAGTAAATAAAAAACTAAAAATAATGATAAACAAAGAAATACAATAAACGTATACACTGAAAACTATATACTAAAAAAATAATCAAGGTTAAAGGTTCACAAATCATGAAAAAACACTTAGAAATTATAAACATGTAGGTAAAAAAGATAACACTCTACTAAAATGTATTGAATCACACCTTAAGAGTAGATTAATATATATTCCTTTCCAGAATATATATCAAACAATGGTTTGACTTGTAGAGTTATCCACTCCAAAATTCATCCACTACTAAAGATTTAAAGAATAATACATTGCAAATAAAACTCATCGTAAAACTCCAACTGTAATGATGTTAATGTTTCAAAAAAATGGTGATCAAGTTAAATCTCACCGATTGAAACTAAAGCTATGATTTTTTTGCAGGATGGTGTGAAAAAATTAATTTAACATCAGAACAGATCTCACTGATCAGTTCGGATGCTAAACAAGAGAGAGAGAAGAATTTAAATGAAAACCAACTAAGATCAAAACACCCGAGCTATAAATTATGCCTATGATCATAATGAAATATTTAATTGAAAACATCTAGAAATAAGGCACTATAATTAAAGAAACGGGAAGAAGAAATTCCCATGTGGTGCTCTACCTTCAGGCTCCTTAGTCCCCATGGATGCTCTTGCACTGCTCTTGGTTCTCCCAGGAAGTGTCCACTCTCGAAAAGATGTGTGTGTCCAATTCCGAATGGGGGTTCAACCTCTCATCTGATGTGATCGTCGAATGATGAATGAGAGCCCCCCTCCAAAAAAATCAACTGCTATTGTGCTTCACTTTCATATGCTACATATCACCAACATTATTCACTGAATTCATGTGTTCTTCACCTGTACACCACGCACAAGCACTTTCTCACAAACCACACATCATAATAGTTTTTCCCTTTTAACTAACACCGGATGAGTTAGTTAAGTGATCCTGGACGGGGTTCTGTCTCTTATATGAACCTGCATAGAAAAGAACAATAAAGCAATGTTAAAAATATTAAAACATGATTATAATACAATAAACTATTTACGTTAAATTACGTACATAAAATTATTAGTCGAATATTTTATTTATTTCATCTAAAACAAAAAAAATTAATATTATTATCTTAATTACCTAATAATATTATTTTAAGATTATTAATCATCTTTTTACTTAACAAAATATTATGATTATAGTTATTAATTTATATTTTGTCATTGATTAGATAGAAATGTGGTTTTTTTTAATATTATTTATTTTGATTATGAAATTAGTATTTTTAGTAATTAGTAATAATATATTTATTAATTTTTTTTTTTCATTTATTATCTTTATGATTATAACTATAAATGTTATATTAAAATGTTTATAACAAGTAGAATAAATTTAAATTAATTAATTTTATTTATATATTTTTTTAATATTTAAATTTAATAAATTAAAAATTTATTTAATATTCAATTTAATAATTAATGTTTATTTTTTTAATTTAATTATTATTTACTATATTTATTTTTATTTTTTGTTTATTTTTATTTTTCTATTATAATTTTGTTTTTTTAATTTTTTTTAAAATTTCTCCCCCATTCTTTTCTACGCAATTAGAGGAAAGGATTTATGGTTTTCCGAAAATCACATTGGAGCCTCTCCTCAGCTGCCATGGTTCAATATTTTTTTAAAAGAGGTTTTTGGGAAAAAATTTCAAAAAGGGATATGTTTGGTAGTATTTTTAAAAATGGGTCCCGATATACGAGAACCTCGTTCACACTTCCTCGATTTCAAGAAGATGCGTGAATGGGGTTCACCCATCATAGGCGCGCTGAAAGATGCGTGAACCCCATTCATATATACTTCACAAATTTGACCAAGGATGCATGAATGGGGTTCACGCATCCTACAAAATCGTTTAATTTTTAATTTTTTAGTTTTTTTTTGTTTTGTTTATATTTATATAACAAAAAATTTCAGCAGAATTTATCTAAAATTCAATATCCATCAATACTGCCATTTCCTCAGTTTGGATTCTTGACCGAGACTCTCAACCATGACTCTCTTTTATAAGAGGGTTTGCTCTGAAATCATTCTTCATTTCCGATGTGGGATTCAGGTTCTCCCTTTCCTGCACAGAACATTCTGTATTTACGATGTGGGATTCTGTTTCTAGTACGTGGCTTTGAAATTCTATATTATTCACACTATAAGACCAATACAAGTGAACCTTAAATCATGGATTAAACATATAATTAATTATTGAAAAAAAAAATTTCGTAAAAAATGTTATTGAATAATAATTTATAACCATTCAAAACCACCAACAAGAATAATAAAAATGTTTCATGTATGTGTATTTGAAAGACTATAAAATAAAAACTATAAGACTAATAGGAATGAAACTTAAAACAAGGCTTAAACATATAAGAAAAGGTTGAAAATAAAGAAGTCATAAAATGTTTTGATGAAAAATAATTTAAAATCTTTCGAAACCACTAACTTGAAACTTAAAAAAGTTTCAAGTACGTGGCTTTGAAAGCCTATAAAATAAAAACTATAAGACCAATATAAATGTAAAATAAACATGGATTAAACATATAAGAAATATTTAATAATTATTTACTTAATTAGTAATATAATTATTAACTATTAATTATCAATTAATTAGTAATATCATTATTAATTATATAATAATTATTTAGTAATATAATTATTAATTATATAATTATTAATTATATAATAAATAATTATTTATTTAGTAATATAATTATTAATTATACTAATATTAGTTAATTAGCAATATCATTATTAATTATATAATAATTAATAAGTAATATTATAATTAAATATATAATAATTAATTAGTAAAATAAATATTAATTATAAAATTTTTAATTAGTTAACTATTAATATCATTATTAATTATATAAAAATTAAGCATTTAGTTAGTAATATAGTTATTAATTATATAATAATTAATTAGTTAATTAGTGAATTAGTAATATAAAAAATATTTATAATTATTAATTAAAATTATTAGTTTTTAATTATAAAATAATAATAATATAACAATCAATTAGTTAATTACTGATATAATTATTAATTATATAATAATTAATTAGTTAATTAATGATATATTTTTTAATTATTATTGTAATTATTAATTATATAGTGAATAATTATATTACAAACTAACTAATTAATTATTATATAATTAATAAGTAATAATTATAATTTAAAATTATATTACTAATTAACTAATTAATTATTATATAATTAATAATTAATAATTAATAATTATATTGGTAACAAACTAATTAATTATTATATAATTAATAATTACTAATTATAATTAAAAACTATATTACTAATAATAATTAATAATTATATTATTAATTAACTATTTAATTATTATATAATTAAAAATTAAAAATTAAACATTTTAATGAATAATTATATTTAATAATTATATTACTAATTAACTATTTAATTATTAAATAATTAATAATTACTAATTATAATTAGTAATTATATTACTAATTGTAATTAATAATTAGATTATGAATTAACTAATTAATTGGTATATAATTAATAATTAATAACTATAATTAATAATAATAATTAATAATTATATTATTAACTAATTATTGTATAATTAATACTTATAATACAAATTAACTAATTTATTATTAAAAATTTTAATACTAATTAACTAATAAATTATTTTATATTATTAATTAATAATTATATTTGTAATTAAATAATTAATTATTATATAATTAATAATTACAAATTGTAATTAATAATCATATTACTATTTTAGTACCCCCTGTTTGAAGTATGTAGCCATTGTTTGTGCTTCTTTATGTGTTTAAAGTGCATGGGATTTGTTGAGAAGAGGTTGGGAGAGTTTGGAATGGTTTGGAATGAGTTTGGAGGCTTTTCATAGGGAGCACGGGTTGAGCACGGTTAGTGGAAACTGTGTGAATTCTCTAGGAAACTGTGTTGGGGGAGACTGTAGGCTTCACACGACCTGCGCACGATTTTCCAAACTGTGCGAGGCAACCGTGTGGACCATTTCTCTCGAGGCAGTAGTGTGTGCACGGTTAGCACACAGTTTTTCAAACCGTGCGGGCAAACCATGTAGCCTCAAAAAATTAGGGTTTTAAAATATGGGTTCCCTCTGGGTTGAAATAAAACACTTCAAACTTCCTCACACATGAGCCTCCCGTGGGATTTCATGTTCTTAGGGGTTGAGGGTGCTCTACAACTTGTTTTGGAAGCATTTTGATGAGGTTTCGTGGCAATTTGAAGGTGGTTTCTCCCGAGTAAGTCTCTCCTCTTGGATTCCTTATGTTTTCTTCTAGATCTATAGCTCCCTCTCTCTCTGTTTTCTAGATCTACACCCGTTGTGTGTAGATCTAGGGTTGTGGTATCCTTGGATGTTAATTTTAAGGCTTTTGAATGTTAGGGAACGAGATCTAAAGAGGTTTCGGGGGGGGGGGGGTGTTCGCCGGATTTGAGGTGCGATTGCTTTTGGGTCGATTTATCAGGAACCATAAAGTTAGGTGGATTCACTCTTAAATCCACTTGGTTAGAGCTAGTGGTTTTTGGTTACAATTAATTCAGTTTCTTGAAATTAATTTTCTTTTGATGTGAGACGTTGGTTGGAAGTCCATTTGGGGATTTTTTTGGGAAAAGGGGTTTAATTGTGAAATGTTATTGTTGTGAATTTTAAAATAGAGATTTTAAAATGGGTTGCTATGGTTTATTAATGAAATTGATTGATGGAAATGGTTTTCAATAAAGAGGTTGTTTTATTGAAATTTGGTTTGGCATGGAAAATAATTTTCAATAAATGGGTGATTTATTGAACTGGATTGATATGCAATGGAGTTGGTTGATTGCATGTTGTTGTGACCATGGTGGGTTATATGCTTGGTTTGGCTTGATTTGAATGTTTTGTGGAAGTGGAGATAAGTAACACTACAAAAAGGGGATGGATAGTGGACGAAAGGGAAACCATCAAAGGATAAGTGGAAGGGAAGTGCCACTAGGTGTGAATGGTCATACGGGTTGGACGGAAGCTCCACCATTTGGTTGTTTTGGTTGTTTTTTGTGCATTTCATGGAAAGTTGGAAATTTTTGTTCAAGTGTGTGAATGATGAAATGGATTGTGGAATGTTTGGTCAGCTTTCCCTTGGTTGCTTGGTTTGGTTTCTAATGGCTTGGTAAGAGCAAGTTTGGTTTATGGAAATGGTTTCACTTCTGTTTTACTTTATATAAACTATTTTATATAAATGTTCTAATGTCATTATCATAGTGGCATGTGTAGTGAAGTCATTTTGGAAAAACCTACTGAGTTTTAGTAATCACCCCCTACTTTGGAACTTTGGTGTTTTTGCAGATGTCGTGTACAGTGATGTGGGAAAAGGTAAGGCATCACCCTCCTTTAGTGGTGCATCGTGATGTATGGGTGGAGCTTGGAGCTTGGAGCTTGGTGTAGAGTTGTTGTGGTATCATGGCACATGGTTCTTTGTTGTTTGGTCTTCCACGTAGTACTCTGATATTGTGTTGTTTGTTTTGGTTTTGGGGTGTATTGTGGAACATTTGGTTGTCTTTTGTGAATTCATGTAGCAATGTTTTATTGACACGCATCATATATTGGTGGTTAATGGATGGTTTGGTTGGTTTTGTCTTAAGGGAAAATCGTTCCCCATTTTTATCTTGAATCCCTTTACATTTATTACAAGCCTTTGGCATCTTGGGAATGTATCTTAAGAAAAAGTAGCCCTCACCGCCTCCTCAAGCCAATGAGGTATGGGTGGGGTGTTACTAGTGGTATCATCTTCATCGATCGTGGGTGTTGATCATTGGTTTTGGTGTCGATATTTTTTGTGGTATATTCCTTGAGTCGGGATGGTATCAAGGCATAGGAATGTCATAACATGGAATGTATATCATAAAAGGATGTAGCTAAAACTCTTATTATGAACTTCATGTTACCGGGGAGTTGGGTACATAAGTGTTTTGGAGACACTTATAGGAATTAGAAATCTCATTTTCATGGGTGTAGCCACTGACATGTGCATGGAATATAAGGTAGAAATGGCTTCCCTCTATGTTGAATATTTCGTTGGGGTATAATGATTTATCATATGATATGAATGTGTGAAATTGTAATGTGAGTAAATTGGTATTTTGAAAATGGTTTGGTTTTCAAAATTGTGAAACATGGAAAATGTGATCTTGTGGAAGCCTTGGGTGATAGTGTTGTGTAATGTGATTAGAAATGGGAATTCATGATGTCTATGGAAGTGAGAATCATGGTTTTTTGTGTTTCATTGATAGAAATGGAACTGGGTAGTCATCGTAGAGACCAACCGGAGGAGGATGCTGAGAATGTGGTAGCACCAGAGCCTCAGGTGAACCAACAGCTAGTGCAAAGCATAGTGCAGGCTTTCCGAGCTATGGAAAGTGGAAATAAAATGGATGAACTGAGGCATGTGGATCATGCAGTTCAGTTTCAAAAGTAGAATCCACCCATCTTTAGGGGTGATTCAGAGCCAGAGAGGGAAGAAGCATGGTTGAATATAATTAACAATATCTTCGAGTTCTTGAGAACACTGGTATAGTTGAAAGAGAAGTTGTCCATGTATATGTTGGAAGATAATTCCCATCAGTGGTGGGAGTTGGTAGTCCAAGAGGGGATGGACCAAGGCATGACGTGGGAAGGCTTTGAGGAATTGTTTAATAAAAATATCTACCCACATACGTTTCGAAATCAGCGCACCACTGATTTCTTCAGTCTGAAGCAAGAGCATATGTCTATGATGGAGTATGCATCTAAGCTTATGAACTTAGTAATATTTGAACCCAAGGTGATGGGTAGTACATCATTGAAAGCTCATATCTTGGAAGCTGGTTTGAGGCGAGAAATTCGCTCCAAGATACTGGTTCTGTGTATAGATGATTACACAAAGATGGTGAATAGAGCCTCAGTGGCTGAGCGGGATTTATTGGGACCTCAGGGTGGAGTAAGGATTGTAGTACCCATGGGGAATAGTGGGAAATCTAACGCTGGGTTCAAGAAAATAATGGACACTTATTCCTAGGGTGGAAATATGTCATATAATCCGATGTCAGGATCAGTGAATCTTCCTCCAAAGCCCGAGAGCAATCCGGGATGTTTTCATTGTGGTTCTATGAGCCACATCAAGCAGGATAGTACGACACAACCTCGAGAATGTCATAATTGTAAGCAGATGGGGCATCTATAGTGTTATTGTAGGAATGATCCAAGGTCGAGTGTGCATGAAACTCCTCAGGGATCGGAGATGTCGTATGCTTCGACGAGATGGGGATAGCAGCACACCCCTCGTCAGCAGAGTAAGTGGGTCATGGTGATTCGCGGAATACCATGACTCCTCAGAAAAGCAATAAAGAGCAGAGTGTGGCAATAGAGGCAGTGTTTGGAGCTGAGAAGGTTGTGGTGGATGATCATTCGGGACCATCCACGGTGCGAGGTACTATTATTTTAAATTCTACCTTGATGAATGTATTGTTTGATACGGGTGTTTCACACACTTTTATTGTTGCACATATGGTTGAGTTTCTTGGTTTAAGGGTAGAAATTATGCCTTCAGTTTTGAAACTCCAAACCCCTCTGGGTCGAAGAGAGTGTAGATTCATCTTGTGTGGAGATTGTATTATTGTGGTGGGTGAGGATGAGATAACCTGGAATTTCTCAGTGCTTGAGATGGATGGGTATGATTTAATCTTGGGAATGGAATGGCTAGTGGCGTTTAAGTCCCACATCGACTATAATGCATAGACAGTGGCTTTTACGACACCCGATGGTGTTAGACATCTCATTAGAGGAGGGAGGCATGAAAGGAAGGGTGCAACAGGTTTGTCGGCACCAGTAGTCGGCACATTATCATATCAGTTGGTAGTTTTGTCATTATAATCGATAGTGGGTTTTGAAAAAACTGTTCTTCTGGATGTGGGGGATCAGATCATGGATGTTTTTCCGGAAAGATTTTCTGGGATACCTCCCGCAAGAGAAGTGGAGTTTACGACTGATCTCTTTCCGGGGACCAGTCTTATCTCACTTCTATATTACCAGATGGAACCTACTAGATTGCAGGAATTGAAAGTCCAGTTGGAATATTTAGGAAACAAAGGGTTTATTCGGACTAGCATGTCTCCATGGCCAGCGCCTGTGTTGTCTTTGAAACGGTGGATTGAGCCTTGAGGCTCTGTGTTGATTATCGTAGACTTAACTAAGATACGATAAAGAACAAATATCCACTTCCACAAATTGATGATTTTTTCAACCATTGGAGGGAATCCCAGTGGTTCTCCAAGATCAAACTGAGACCAGAATATCATCAATTGCGGGTGATGAAAGATGATATTCCTAAAACAGCTTTCAGAAGTAGATATGGACATTATGAATTGTGGTTATGCCCTTTGGTCTAATGAATGCTCCAGTAGTGTTCATGACATTGATGAATCAGATATTTTAGAGATATCTAGATTCATTTGTGGTGGTATTTGTAGATGATATTCTAGTGTATTAAAAGACAAGGGTGGATCATGAGAAGTACTTGGCGAAAGTGCTGGGGATCTTGAGGGATAAGCGGTTGTATGCCAAGTTGTCAAAGTGTGACTTTTGGATACAGGATGTTTGTTTTCTTGGCCATGTGATTTCTGAATGAGGTGTTTCAGTGGATTTGGAAAAGGTAGAGGCTGTTATCTCATGGAAACCACCAAAGAATGTGTTTGAGGTACAGAGTTTCCTCGTTCTAGCTGGGTATTATCGGCGTTTTGTTCATGATTTTTCACATTTGGCTTTGCTGATGACATCTGTGACAAGAAATAATGTTCCATTCCTATGGAATGAACAGTGTTAGCAGTGTTTTGAACAGCTAAATGGTCACCTTACATCAGCACCAATCTTGGTATTTCCAGAACTCGGAAATGGGTATGTGGTGTATTACGATACATCAGGATCAGGGTTGGGGTGTGTTCTCATGCAAGGGAATCATGTTGTTGTGTATGGATCACAACAATTGATGGTGCAAGAGAAGAACTACCCAACTAATGATATGGAATTGGTAGTAGTGGTATAGGTTTTGAATGTGTGGTGTCATTATCCCTTTGGTGGGAAATTCATGGTATATACAGATCATAAGAGCTTGAAACACATTTTCACATAAAGGGATTTGAATTTGAGGCAAAGGAGATGGATGGAATATCTACAGATGCTTGATGTTCACATGATGTACACACCGGGTAAGGGAAATGTGGTGGAAGATGCATTAAGTAGAAAAAATATACTTAGGTGGTAAAATAGGCATTTGAGTAGTGGCAGTTGATGTCAGTTATAGCTGACATGCGGTTGGAATGTGAAGACCAGGGAAATAGAGGGGTCTTTATTCTTATTTTGTTAATTCCTGAATTGGTTGGCCTGGTTAAAGAGGCACATACATCTGATTCTGTGTGTCTGACCTTGAGGACGAGACTCAATGGTGGGGTGACCATTAAGGGTTTGAAACTGAATAGAGATTCAGTTTTGTGTCTTTGGAATCGAATGGTTGTACCAATTTCTTGATAAGAGAATCTTATCAGGGTGTATCATCATTCTAGGTGGGATGTTCGTCCTGGAATTCCAAAAATGTATAAAGTATTAAAAGTGTAGTTCTGGTGGGCTGGTATGAAAATAAGTGTGGCTGAGTTTGTTTTGAGATGCTTGACTTGTCAGTTGGTCAAGGCAGAGCATCAGAGGCTAGTGGGAATGTTGCAGTATTTACCAATACATTTTTGTATGTTGGAGATAATAATGATGGATTTTGTCACAGGTCTCCGAAGAACGGTCAGAAAGCACGCCACCATTTGGGTGATAGTGGATCGTCTAATGAAGTCAGCACATTTCATCCCAATTCGTGAATCTCATATGGTGGAGGATCTATCCAAAATCTATATCCGGGAGTTAGTAAAAAGGCATGGTGTTCCAATTTCGATCGAATCCGAAAGAGATCCGAGGTTTACATCATGTTTCTGGAATTCCTTGCAGCAAGCCCTTGGGACACAACAAATTATGAGCATGGAAAATCACCGTCAGAAGGATGGTCAATCCGAGAGGACGATAAAAAACGTTTTAAGATATATTGCAGGCTCGTGACATGGATTTTGGTGGCTCATGGGAGGATCACTTGTCATTGGTTGAGTTTTTGTACAATAAAAGCTATCAGGAATCCATACATATGGCTCCGTTTGAGGAGTTGAATGGGTGGCTGTGTCGTTCTCTACTATGTTGGGTGGAAACGGGTGAGTCCTCAATGGTTGTACTGAGCCTTGTCTTGGAGACTATGGATAAGATCATGTTAATTAGGAAGATAATGGTGATGGCTCAGATTCATCATAAATTGTGTGCGGAACATCATCGATGGCTGTTGTCGTTCGAGGTGAGTGATCATGTTTTCTGTAGGATCTCTTCTAGGTTGGGACATCATCGGTTTGGGAAGTAGGGAATGTTATCTCCAAGGTATATTAGACCTTTTGAGATTATCGAGCGGGTTGGTGAGGTGTCTTATCATTTTGTTTTTTCACCTAGGTTCAGTGGGGTTCACAATGTATTTCATGGGTCGCAGTTGAAAAAGTATTAGCTGGATCGTGACCATGTGATTTGATGGGATCGTGTTAAACTAGAACCAGATTCTTCATTGGTGCACATGCCATTGTGGTCTATTATTAGTCAAGAAAAAGTCTTGCGTGGTAAAATCATCGGCTTAGTTCTTATCTTGTGGTAGTATGGCCAGATTCAAGAAGAGACTTGGGATCGGGAGAATGAGATGGTCGAGCAACGGTCTGAACTCTTTCAGCAAAGGGTGGGTTCACTACCTTATGAGGATGAAAAGACCAGTGGTGGGGAGAATTTAGTACCCATGGTTTTATTTATGAAGCCTTTTTATGCTTCTTTATGTGTTTAAAGTTCATGGGATGAGTTGAGAAGAGGATGGGAGAGTTTGGAATGATTTTGAATGAGTTTGGAGGCTTTTCATAGAGAGCACGGTTTGAGCACAGTTAGTGGAAATAGTGAAGATTCTCTAGGGAACTGTGTACGGGAGACAGTAGGCTTCACACGGCCTGTGCATAGTTTTCCAAACCCTGCGAGGCAACCATGAAGACAATTTCTCTCGAGGCAGTAGTGTGAGCATGTTTAGCGCACAGTTTGTCAAACCGTGCGACCACTTAAAATTAGGGTTTCTAAATCTGGGTTCCCTCGAACATGACCAAAAATACTCCAAACATCCTCTCACTCGAGCCTCACTTGGGATTTCGGGTTCTCAGGGTTTGAGGGTGCTATCCCACTCATTTTGGAAGCGTTTTGAAGAGGTTTATTGGCGTTTTGAAGGAGGTTTCTCCCAGGTAAGTTTATCCCCTTGGGTTACATGGGTTTTCCTCTAGATCTACATATCCCTCTCTCTCAGTTTTCTGGATCTACACCCGTTGTGTGTAGATCTAGGGTTGTGGTTTTCTTGGATGTTAATTTTAATGCTTTTGAATGTAAGGGAAGGAGATCTAGAGATGTTTCGGGGGTGCATTCACCGAATGAAAAGTGTGATTGCTTGTGGGTCGATTTATTGGGAACCCTAAAGGTAGGTGGCTTCTCTCTCGACTCCAATTGGTTTGAGCTAGTGGTTTTTTGTTACAATTTATTTTGTTGGATTGAAATTATTATTTTTTGATGTGCGAAGTTGGTTGGAAATCCATTTGGGGATTGTTTTGGGGAAAATGTGGTATTATGGTGAAATTCTATTGTTTTGGATTTTAATATGGATATTTTAAAATGGGATTCTATGGTTGATTTGTGAAAATGATTGATGGAAATGGTTTTCAATAAATAGGTAGTTTTATTTATTTGTGGTTTGGTAGGGAAAATGTTTTTTCAATAAATAGGTGATTTATTGAAGTGGATTGATATGAAATGGAATTGGTTGATTACATGTTTTTGTGACCATGGTTGGATATATGCATGTTTTGGTTTGATTGTAATGTTGTGTGGAAGTGGAGATAGGTACCACTATAAAAATACGATGGATAGTGGAAGGATGGGCCACCATCAATGGATAAGTGGATGAGAACTTCCACTAGGTGTGAATGGGTGAATGAGTTTGACAGAAGCTCCAAAATTTGGTTGTTTTCGTTGTTTGTTGTGTATTGCTTGGATATTTGGAAATTGTTGTGCTAGTGTGTTAATGATGAAATGAATTGTGGCATTTTTGTTCAAGAATTCCCTTGGTTTCTTGTTTTGGGGTGTGATGGCATGGTAAGAGCATGTTTGGATTATGGAAAGGGTTTTAATTGTGTTTTACTTAATATAAAATGTTTTATATAAATGTGCTAATTGTTTTATCCTAGTGACGTGTGTAGGGATGTCATTTGGGGAAAACCTACTGAGTTTTAGTACTCACCCCCTGTATTGGAACTTTGGGGTCTTTGCAGATGTTGTGTACCGTGATGTGGGAAAAGGTAAGGCATCACCCTCCTTTAGTGGTTCATCATATGGTGTGAAGCATCAGTGGCACCGACCAAGCACATCATTATCAGGATGGTGTGAAGATATGGGGAGGCTATTGGTAGGACATGAGACATCAATTGTGGAAATAGGCCATCAGTGAGTTGTCTCACCTATAGTGAAAATATAATTCATCAGTAGAATAATAAAAAAATATAATTTATTAAAACTAAGACGTTAATTAATAATAATTTAACTAAACATATAACAAAAAACAAATACTTAAACTCCAAAAAAGTTGACAAGATGAATTAAAACTGAATTATTAATTATGTTTAGATTAAACATTTAAATTACAAATTTAAATTATTAAATTTAAAACCATTTAATTTGTAAAATGAATTAGGATTAAATTAAATTGATAAAAGAATGAATTTATAATTTGTTAATCAATGGATGGAAAAGAATTGTTTCAGTGACTCAATGAGTCACTGACAAAAAAAATAAAACATGGGTTCGTCGGTAGCTTGTGCTATAAAAAATTACTGTGAACATCAACGAGACAAACACCAATAATTGTTGACTTTAAAATTCTAACTGCATCCATTAATTTAAAATATTAAGGAAATTAATGTATTAAAATTTATAAATTATTTATTTAACAAACTAAAATAAGACATAAACTGAAATAGATGTTATTTTATTGAATTAAAACATATGTTTTTAACTTATTTAATTAACAAGACAATTAAAAAGATTAATTAATATAGTTTATTTATTTAAAAAAATCTACATTGAAATAAAGAATATTAAATTAACAACTAAATTAGATAAATGAAAATAAAAATATTCAAATGATTAAATAAATAATATAAAATGAAACTAAAAAGTCATGTAGATATAAATTAACAAAACTAAATAAGGAATAATTAAATTAGATAAGATAAATATATTAAACTATTTATTTTAAAGACTAAAAATACATTATTTTCTATAAAATTGTTAAATTAAGGAATTTTATAATAAAAATACAATAGTGTAATTATTTAATAAAAAGTTTTAAAATAGTTAATTAAATTCTAAAAAATTTAATAAAAAGATGTGGAAAAGGGTGTAAAAATAAGGCCAAATCATGTTACTCCATCTATCCTGCCTATGCATGGTCCATTCCTATAATTTCATGTCAAATATAAGTCCGGAATTCCCATCAAGGTGAATGTGTAGGGTGTGAGGATAAAATTCATTATGATATCACAAAATTATTCCCCTAATATGATCATGATATACATTAATTCTTGTATAATATGAAATTGAACTAGTAAGCATGACATGCATGACACATGTCAATCCTTCAGGTGGTCACATAACCACCCCAAAGGATGATATTTTCCGAATGTCACCAATTTTGGTATCATTATATATCTTTTTTGTTACAATCATTGATATATATTTTTTAACAATATAACTGGATGGCACTAACTTGACCCACACCCATCCTAATCACACTAGTAATGATCGGGTGGCTAGTGTTCATCCTTACCAATCTTTAATACCCCTATAAAATACCCACATTCACACATGAACAGTTATAAAACATCCAACTAATTAAATCTATAAAGTATCAAGTGACACAGGTCCAGATCATCATGCTCTCGGATACTCTTCAATATATTCACATTCTGGCATTATGATAGTCAACCAACACCTAACTTGTCTAACTCTCTGTTACTCATCAGTAATTCATCAATCCTGATATGAGTATGTTTGGCTATCATAGAACCTATACAGTCTCTATATAATCTAGTGTGTAACATCCAACATTCCCCCATCTCTAATACCCCTCAACAAATGTCTTACATAGCATGTGCATGGTTGAGAAACATCTAACTTACCCAACCCTTGGAATGATCGGGTGTCGAAAATATAGTTCTTCAACTCTTTATAGGAATAATATCATTTTTTGGTATTGAAACACACTACTGATATTACTATCAGGTATTTTTCCAATATTATAAGAATCACATGAATAAAATACATAGACTCATCAATCATACCTTTGTTCTATCAGCATCTCAAAATAAAAAAAAATATAATTTAAAATCATTACAATAATAGGAATCACCCTACCCAATCCTGTATATCAACTAATCACCCATTACAATTCATGCATATTGCATCCTTTCATTGACATATCTATTACCTTAGATAATATTAACTCATAAATAAAATTTATAGAGTTCACCCATACACTCATCATGTCTTACCCATCCATTTCTCAACCCACAACTCACAGAAATAACATCTCTTATGATACTGATCCTTCAGTCATAACAAATCAATCCCAAACTAAAGAGTCTTATAATAGAACTCTCCTCTACCACCCAACATGGAGCAATACCCATGGTATATCAATCACTTGTATTCATTCCATACAATCATTAGTTTATACTATTGTTCCATGTATATCTTATGAGTAACATCTTAAGTCATGAAACAGTCTATAATGTATAACTTAGACTACTCTCATATAAGATCCCCATGGTGAACAGATCATTAATGAATAATACACTATTCTAATAATAGTATGAATCCTATAGTGATCATTTTAGGCCTCTCTATACCTCACCTATGAATCTTATTTTCTAATCATAGGTCACCCTTCCTCGATAGCCAAACATCCACTAAGGTTTCCCAAAACCCCTTAATTAACATCAAAGTAGTTCATCGCTTTTAGTGGAATGCCTCATTATATATCATAAGGCCTCCCAAGGTCACTCAAAAAATCACTACTGGTCCCATTTCATCTATGGGGTCCTCAAACATTTCTACTAAATGTCATGACATCATGATATTAATAAAGTGACCCTAACTCAAAGGGATAAAAACGAGCGATCCATCATAACCCCAATAGGTCATGCATATTCCCTCATGATCACCCAAACCCCACTAGCTCCCACTCAGTTAAGTCACACCAACTTAGCCGACATACATTTCATACCATATATTAAATTTAATATAATGTGATTTAATTAATGGATATCTACCTCAAATAATGGAGTTTCCCTCTCTTTATAAATTATTTAGTGTCCCATCAAAGTAAAATGTGTCCATAGTCTAAGTCCATGTGCCCCTATATCCATAAAATCATTCCTTAAATTAATTATAAAAAAATATATTTAATTATTATAATTAATTCAATTCATAATACTGTGGATATACATCCATGGGTAGGGACATGACAAAGAAATCATGAGAAACAAGGTGTGGTCTACTCCCAAAGCACACCTAATCCTATTATACAAAAAATTCCCAATTCATATAGACCAGTTGGTATTTAATTTGAACCCAATTTGACGAACGTCATATAAAAATAATAAGCCATTATATATAAAGAGAAAAAATGGACAATATGTTTTGTTCATCCCTTCTCAACATCCTATCACCTTTGTAGGCAAAAAAACCATCACTATCAAGAAATTTCATAATGATACAATGATATTTCATCTCAATAACTAGCTAAAAATACATAAATTATAGATTAAAGAAATGTAATGATAAAATAAGGTAATGGAAATGAACCCTTACCTTAACTGATAAAGTACCTCCTAGAGTACAATAAATCTATAGAGAAATAAGAGACGGGGAATTAATGAAAAAGGGAGTGACTACCCAATCATTCCATCTAGTTGGAAGAAGAATCCATAAGGTTGTTAATAATACCTCTAAAATAACATCATATACTCACACAAACACATTATGTGGGGATTTATCCTACACACTAACAACTCATTCGAACCCCATTAAAACTATTATTTCCCATGAGGTTCCTTGTGGACTTCCACTAGGCATCCGGTGGCACAGAAAGTTGATTTTTACCACTGAATTTCCCACCATAACTATGATGTAATTCCAACTCATAATGAAATGGATCTAATTGAATAGACAGATTACCTAACCCATCTTACCACAAGGATTAAAGTGTTTTCTCTATCTCTAAGGTCAATCTATCAGTGATGAGTGTAGCAAATATCACAATTGGAAATGATTTCAACCTCAAAATATCATAAACCACAATATGGGATCCACGAAAACTCCTGGATTTAGGTATCCATATATTGGATATTAATACATATAAATAAGTAAAAAATAATGAGAAACAACCAAAAAAAACTATAATGAATTGAAATAATCAACATCCATCATCACTTTATAAAATAAAAACAATGTGATAAATAAAACCACATATACACAAGAATATCCAAAAATAAATCAAGGACGGTGTGGCCAATAAAAAAACACAAACCCCAATAACCATAAGAGGATCCAAAAAATACTCCACTTGATCCATCTCTATGTGACCCTTTTTACACACCATCTATCTTATCCTAAAAGATGTTGATCAATATGTTCCACCATATGATGTGTATCCTTTACATTTTCCTATATTAGATGTGTTCAATTCTATATAATCCCGAAGGTGTATGCAGGGTTTGAGGAAAATACCAACATACTTCTATTATGAGTATATATTATATCTTCCATAATACAAACCAATAGTTTTATTTTGGAACCAATTTTTTATAAATATCCTTTTTTTCTTTTATATAACATGTTGTGGAAAACCATTACAATATCCTTGGGTTTTATAATGGAACGTAAAGTTATAAAAAAATGTTACTAAGAGTAACATGGAATAAACTCATCCAAATATCTAATAATGAAATCAATATAATGAGAGATAACATATATAAATAATAAACTACATGAATATAATGGGCTATTCCATAAGGGTCAAAAAATAATAAAAATAGTCATGGTATCTTGTACATTATTTTGTAACATTGGCTAGCCTATGTGAACCAAAAAACCCATCTTGGTATCTCTTTAAGTATCACCTAGCCACAAAACCCTATATAGACTATAATAATGTCTATAGAACTAGACATTTCAAAATCTATTCTAGTGTAGAAACCATCAAGGTTACCCAAAAACAGGGCCCATGGTTACCATTTTCTACCTATCAACAATGAACTCTCACAACATACCAAACATTGCAATCACATAATCAACTAATATTTTCATAAACCTAAGTCCCACAAATTAGATAAATACCAATCACAAATCTTTCAACTTTAAAAACATTCTTTTAACATCCATTTGTAACCTAAAAGGTTATTTAACACATATCGTCAGTCACCTCTATGGTATAAAACTATTTTTGAATTGAAAAAAATTGAAAACACCAATTTACCATATATAAATTAAATAATAATAATATATAAAACTATATAAATTCTTTATAACTCATTTAAAACAAAATATAATATTTAAAATGAATGTAAAATTAAAAAAAATAAGTATGGCAAAGGAAAAAACATTATGATGAGAGACCAACGTTAAATTCATTATGAACCTATCACCATCATCCAAAATATCATGAATTGAAGAGAACGTATCCTGAAAACCCAAAAAGGTAATAAAATTTCAATTTTGGAAAAAAATTCTAGCTTTTTAATTGTATAATGTGGTCAATTAGGGAAATAACATAAGATTTAAATGGAATAATAAGGTAATCTATTATAAGAGGAGATTAAATCTAAGAGGGGTCATGTGTTTACCATGAATAAATCCACTAGAATAAAAGGGAAAGCACAATGAAGTTTAAAATAGGTGATAATAATGATTTAAAAGATTACAGGTCAAACAATTCAAAACAATATAGGAGAAAATTGGGTTTAACTCGATAAGGACACAATGTTTATTTTATATTTATATTAAATATGGGTAGTTTTCCTAGTTAGGATGTATTGTTTGGGAAACCTGGTGTAAATCATATGAGTGCCGCTAGAATTGATCTATAAATGTAAGGTTCATTCAAATTTCTTGAATTCATAGATTACCATAACCATACACTAATAAATTTCCTTAACTTTATGTATCATTCTAAGAAACATTGTTTACTGGGAAAGTCGTATAGTTTTGGGAATGACGTGTCAACCATTAAAATACCACTAAAAGGATCTATTGGAGTTGGTTCCCTGGATCCAATTAAATCGAACATTCTATTAATATAATATATATATTATTTAATATTAATTCATATGTTATCACATGTTTATCATTATTTAGAGTGACATATATATGATACTATATTAAGTGTCATGTTTCACAAAAAGGTCATAAAAATTCCCCACTATAGTGAGAACCTTGAAGTGATATGGAAATATTTTTAAATCTATATTATACGGATGAATTATATAATTTTATGAGACATAAATAATATGAGTTATCATGGGTTGGGTGATCATATGACATTTAGACTTCTTCTCATAAAGTTCTCCATTGCTATTCTCCAGAAGAAGAAGGTCATGAGAGATTTACATGATAAAAAGAATTCAACATTAATTATGGGTACTTGGATATTACTATATGTAGACATGTGAAATGGTCCTTATAATTGATATTATTATTAATTAATATCACGAGTCATGTGATTTTATATATTAACACAAATTGTAATGACATTTGTTCAGGGAGAGGTAGGAAATATTGGGTACATCATGAATGACATGAAATTAATGAATAATTCATAAAATAATTTTCCCTTCCATATAGTAGAAAAATATATATCTCTATCCCTTGGACTAAAATGGAACCTCATGATAAAACCGTAGCCATAGTTTGACATCAATGTGAGGATTAAAAAAAATCAATGAAAGATAATTCGAGTTTGTAAGATGATGTCACAAGCGCTGATCCTTACCGAAAGAGATACAATCACAAAAGGAATATATTACACATTGTTCATTCATACCGGGTTATATGTTGTTGCAATAATAACATCATTATCTATGGGTGCCTTGGAAGGTTGTTAGATGATAATCTCATACATTGGTAGTTTTACCTAATGCCACTAAGAAATAGGCCTAGAGGGCTTCACACTAAGTGTATACAAAACCATAGTTCAATTCAATATGAATTGAAAATATTTCATAAAAATTATTCTCATATGAGTTATAATAATTATTCATGTTTGATTGATCAAAAATATTAAAACATCAGTTATTCGGTAGAATATATATGCATTTAATATTTAATAAATTATTATTAACTATTTAAATTAATATAAGATTTAGTTTTTTATCATTGAACAATGATGTGTTATTTATTAATTTAAATAAATATTCATTCTTCATGGTTTGATAATTATTGAGGAGGAAAGTCATGCTGATTTAATGGTCTAGAGAAAAAAATATATCAAATATCAATTGAATAAATATTAATTTATTTATTTAAGTATTGATATTTACTTACCCTTGATTTTAACACATGAAAAGTAAATAATAATATTAATAATAATAATATTATTATTATTATTATATTGAATTGGGGTTCTACAAGGATTAATAGAATCATAATGTCCAATGTAAAATATTTATTCTCTAACACTAACTCTATATAAACCCGATTATATCATTATCAACCCTAGTTGTGATTTTGGACAATTAAGACTACATAGTTTTCTCTAAATCCCTAGAGATATCTTCCTTTAGAAAACTCTAAAAAATAGAGATCAATTATCCTCTTTACACCTCTCAAGATCTATGGAGAATAAGAGGAATCCTTCCCCTTCAAATAATTTCTTTTGGTGACCCACGACAAATGACGTAATCATTAAAATATTCTATGTTAGAAACTAGGTATTTCTATGATGAAATTTAGATATTTTTGTCATCATTGGATCATACCTAGAGAGATTCATCCCTTTGATCATATAATGCAATAAATATGGGACTTGAATCTATTCCCTGATTCACTAGTAATGAAATTATTTCATCATAAGGAAATTAATTATATATATAAATAAATTATAAATTATTTATGATTATCCAATATCATATATTTTAGGGATTAATTATTTCTTGTTTGATGGTCTAATACAATAAGTTGAAGTGTTTCCATCATTGTTCATGGGACTAATAACTGCTAATGTACCTAACAACCTTCAAATTTCATCGGATCGATTTCATAAAAATTTATAATTTTTTTTGTTCATTGATAGATTTGTATGTTTTCTGTTTGTATTTCATTTATTTTAATTAATTATTTTAATATTGAAATTGTTATCATGAATTATTTCATCATCAAATGATATATAAAAGATCAATAATGACAATAGATTCCATTAGCATGTGCTAATGGTTATAACTAGATGACATGGTTACACAACTTGTAATTGAAAACAACACACTATGTAATGAGGTTCACCACATTAGGATGAGTATTGGGATACAAAACACACATGGTGGAAGTCAACACTTTGTGTAAATAATGCACCATGTGATTGTAGGAAAAAATAAAACACAACTTTAGGGACCATATACTATGTAATTCTCTTACATGTCATGTAGTCCAACACAGTTTGCCCAAATATTTTCTTAGAAATCACTTGGTCAATGAATTTAGTGTGTATTTATTCCCCAATACATAAAGACATAAATCTGGTTTACATGAGGTTAATGAGTCCAAATACCACGTAAAATGCGTACACAATGGCTAAAAATTAATATATAAAATGTGTACACACCCATTTGCATATGATTGTGTTACATAGACATGAGATATAATATACATGCAATGTATCTCATTAGTATATGTAATATTGTCTCCCATAAACCAATATAATTAAATTATGTGAGAAATAATTTAATTTCAGAATTAACCCCAGACATTATAGTATGTAGATGTTGTATGAAGACAAACTAGTTGCTGGTATGCATGTTATTTGAATTTCTGTTTTATTCTAGGTGTTCTTTGAATTTTTGGGTGTTGGAAGTTGAAAACATGGTTTTTAAGGAAAAAAAATTGTTCTCATGGTTGATACATGATTAGTAATAATCATGCACCAAACTATAAAAATTTGGGTGGGGTCTTCTAGATCCATTCTTCACAGTCTCCAAATGGTTAGTCAAACTACATAAAAGACTCCATGAAATCATTATTTGGGGTTCTGTGCATGGGTAGCCATACAGATGGTGCACAATATGAAACAATGTATGGATAAACACTATGGCCTGATTTTTTTTAAAAAATGTAATTTTACACTTATTACCCCCATTAAATTATAACACATTTACCCCTTATTTCCCACCCTTTGTTTGACCATGTGCTTCTCCTAACCATAGGACTCCCCAAATTTGATTTTTGTGTGATTCCACTTAGTTTTTTGTGTGTTACTTCAATAGTAGTCAATTTTATTTATCCCTTTTTATTCTCCATCAATGTTCTTCCATTTCCATATTATCTATCTAACCCTGATGAACATGTAGGGCCAAACCTAGGGTTTATGATGGGGGTTTTATGAGTTTCATTAAATTTAAAATAAATTATAAGTAAAAAAACTAGATAAATAAAAAAACCAAAATTAAATAGACATGAAAATTAAAATATTATTAATAAAAAACAATATTCCAAATTTAAAAAATAATTAAATATACAAATTCAAAATAAACATAAAAGATAAAAAACATTATAATACAGAATTATATAAATAATTAAATATGAACATTCATATTAATAAATAATTGAGTATATAAATTATAATACTCAAAAAAATAAACATAAATATAAAATAATATGGATAAATTTAGAAGACCCTAAAATTTGTAGAAGTCGTCTTTGAAAGACCATATAACTAGGAGAGGCTGGATGAAATTTCAAGTCAGATTAGAGTGGATGGTGTTTTAAATTTTATAGGGAAGCGTGTGAAGAACACCAATTGAATTAGTGCTCTATCATTAGAAAATTAGAGAATCAAATGTTTTCGAACTCTCGGAATAGTCAAGATTGAAAAAAAACAAAAAACAAAAAAATAACTATACATAATGAATTTAAAAATAAAATAAAATAACCCATAAAAAAATTTCCCCCTATGTTAGGTAGACAGTTCCTATAAAATATGGGAGCTGTTGTGCAGCCTCAACCCATTGCTTATGTGTTTTTCATGTGGTTTTATATTTTTTTAAATATATGTAGGAGAAAAAAAATTCTTGTTAGATAGGAGACATGCCCCCCGCCACCTTTAGGTTAAGTTGTAAGGTGGAAGCTGACCTGCTAGCAATCAGTAAAAATAAAAGAATAATTTAATTATACATTTTTTAATATTTATAAATATATTGGTTATTATATTATGATAAATATATATATGTATATATATTATTTGTTTTATATTAAGACCTACCTCATTTCAGAAAAAAATAATAATTTAATTATATATGTTTTTATATTTATAAATATTTATGATTGTATATTATGAAATATATATATATTGTGTTTGTTTTATTTTTTTTAGAATTATGTCATTTATATTAGAAATTGAAAATGTTATTCTTTTAATGAATAATTTTTATGACATGTAAATAATCTTTTACTTATTATATTTAAGGTTTTTTTATTTTCAATTATGGTTTATTATCAATCAAGTTTCTAGATGTATCATTAAATGATAATATAACTATTCTAATCATTTCGTTTCTTATGTATCTTGTTATTAATAATTTATATGCGTTTTTATTCTTCATTTTGTTTAGTTAAATTAAACTTCTTTGTCATTATTACATTACTATAATATTATTATTCATTATAAATATATACATTATAAATATTTTCATTATAAATATATACATCATAAATATATAAATTAAAAATATATACATTATACTTTTTTATATATTGTTTTGTTATATACTTACTGTACTATTTTCCTTCAATTCATTTGTTTCAGTAATACTCATTATAAAACAAAATGCAACTTGAATGAGAGACATGTGAACTGTTGATTTTTTATACATCCAACATTTATATAGGGCTAGAAGTTCTCTTAGCTTGACATATTTTTTTATTCTACAGAAAACTATTATTATGTTATATTACTCTTTTTTGGATTTTTTAAGTTAGGATTTTATATAGAATGAGAATACACTAATAAAATAAGGATATCGAGTTGAAAGTATTCATTTTAATAGGGTTTCAATATTTTTGGTTGGTTTGAATCCATATTGTTCCATATTCATAAATATTTTATTGAAAAATAAACTCTGACTAAAATATAAAATATAAATTCTAACTAAAATATAAAAAAATTGAAATAATAGAAAAACATGTAAAAATGGTTGATAATGAAAATAATTTCTTCAGTTAAATAGACATAAAACATCTAGATGAATGAGTTAAATCAATGTATATAGTGAGGTTTTATCCAACATGGTTATGTGAGAATAGTATGCTCGTATCGAGATCACTGAGCTCTGTGCTAGTGTGGAGTCTGATGACCATGAGAGGGAGGATCGTTCGGCACTGAAACAATGATTGTCACATACTCTTCTTGTGTCTCAATAAGAGGACGTGTCAATTAGTTGCCTTCTTATGCACCTGATACTTCTCCCGCTAGGGTAATAGAAGGATCTGTCATCATCATAGTGGGGATCCATATAGGCTATGAAGGATCAGAAATCTATGTTAGAGAAAAAAATGGATATCTTGCCGTTAAATATGGATCCTATGACACCGGATTCACATCCCCAATCGACTGAGGATGGAATTATAGTGGGATGACCTACACCTATAGAACATGTGGGCCTCACATGTAGCACAACAATGTCTACATCATCGTTGTGTCTCCTCAGCATCAGCAACTGTTGGTGGAGGTTCTTGAGTAT
Source organism: Viscum album (assembly GCA_963277665.1). Taxonomy (NCBI): domain Eukaryota; kingdom Viridiplantae; phylum Streptophyta; class Magnoliopsida; order Santalales; family Viscaceae; genus Viscum; species Viscum album. The sequence goes on along the minus strand of OY728147.1, from coordinate 838,978,415 downwards.
GTACCTCCACTCCCTGGGTAGGAACCTCCACTCTCTAGGGTGAATTATTGAAGATGCTTACGTGAATCATAGGATAAACTAGAATCATCCCCAATACTGCAGCATGAATCACTACTAGGCTAGTCACACCCTCCTCCTCTAGATCACTCATGCGAATATTCTTTTCTGCTCGAGTATGCGGTAAAGTTATTCAAAATGAATAAAAAAATAGTTCAATAAACAAAGAAATTGAAATTTATTGACTTACTATATCAGAAATCCATCTTCCATGACGAGTAATACATAATATAGACATAATTTTATACCATGTATTATACTCTAAATGTTCTAAAATATGGAATCACATCGTAGATATACATTGGAAATGAAGTGATGCTCATATTCCCCATTCGTTGAGATTCTCGGCATGTCATCTGTGCCATTCAAGATCTGGAATCCCCATCATCTTCATGTTATAAAGATCCCATGTTTGTCTCGTTAGAAATGGAAAGAGCTGATCACATCCAAATTGGGGCATGATGCTATTAGGATAGTGCCACTTAATAATATGAAAGTGAATGAGAGGCGCTAAAATTATACCATCAAGAAGTCTAGTAGTGCAGTAAGCCTGAAACTATTTCAATAAAGCACAATATGGAATCCATTAAATTTGAAATGAAATGTGGGATTTATCAAAAAATCTTCATTACTAAATATGAAAAATGATTATATTATTAAATTTTTGATTCAATATTAGATTATATATAATTACCTCATCCGGAAGGAGACTATCCTACTTGATACAATATGCACCCAAATGGTGTGTCAGAATGCTGATGAAGTTGTTTTTCGGACTCAACCTGTAAAACAAAACATTAAAAGTGATAAATAAAATGAAATTAAATAAAATTAAACCTAATAGTGTTAAAAACCAATATGGATGAGTTATCACAATATTTCCTACACAGAGTGTCATGAAACACCTCCATAGAAAGCAACATACGAGAAAAATTAGGGCTCAGTGAGGGGATATTCTCCTATTACCGCATCTAAAGAGAGATGATGCATCCTATAAGATCAATGCAATCACAATGCCATGCCATGCATAACGCCATGTATGTGTATGTCATGCACACATATCCCCAACAGTATGTCCAGACACACTCAAAGTTACCTTGTATCCCTAGATTCATCATGTATACATGAATACCTAATTGATAAGAAAACAATGTCCCTCTAATGATCCATAGTATATATGAATAATCATGATGCATGACATTTTTCTCATCAGCGTCATCGAGTAAATGTGAAAAGTGTGTCTCCAGCCATCCCATAGATATCATCCCACCATCTTTAGCAGCATCTTCTGAAAAAATATTGAGGCCTACTAGTGTCTAAACAATCTTTTCCTAGTATGAATTGTTGGGTCCAATAATTGCTTCCCCAAAGATAAGAATACTGAGAAGGACTGCCACATCATTGAGGGTGATGATCATATCTCCCTCAGGAAGGTGAAATGTGTGTGTATTTGTACTCCACCTCTCTAGTAGGGTAACAAGTAAGTGATTATCAACGAATGTGAAATCGAATACCCTAATTCTATTGAAGCCATCATTAGGGGTGTCCAGACCTGACTGACCTAACCTGACCCTACCAGGTTGGGTCGGGTTGGGTCAGGTTCATGATTTCATATGTACGGGTTGGGTCATTTCGAGTTGACCAGTGGTCGGGTAGGGTTGGGTCACGGGTTGGGAAAAAGTTGACTCGACCCGACCCCAATAACCCAATACTCCCCTTGCACCTCCCATGGGTGGACCTTATCACATCTCATCCTCCATATTATCCACTGCAACCCCCCGTGTATCCACTAGGGATTTCTCCCTCCACCTTCGAATCTGCCTTCATGTCTACTGAGACGACCGTTGTGACCCTAGAACTACCATCACCTCCACCTCCATCTCCAACAGCCATAAACCTGGTTTTATATTAACCACAGAATACCTACATGAGATATAATGGGAATACAAATACCAATTATATCATAGATCACCGCTATTTTTGGTCAATTCATCATTAAGGTCCTCCTGGTGTGGTGAGAAAGACTAAGTGATGATGCTTTCGAACAAAAAATGTTTCCCTGTGCTGCGAGTTTAAATCCCAAATCGAAGGTCAGCATCTTCCTCAATCTCACCAGAGGAGAAAATCAAGCATTGAGTCACCTCCTTACTAGAGGATACCATCCATCCATGCTATACCTCATCCACTTGAGATCCAATTGTTTTTGATGATAAGAACCTCCTCCTTAATGAAGCCAGCTAAACCAGCACATATGAAGAACATAATCCCTTTTATGTCATTTCATTCCATGGAAGACTCGACAGCATCGCGTGATCACATCCCCCAAATCAAACCCATAGTAGTTTCATGTTGCTTCTGAGGAAGACGACTGCTGTCTGAGGGAGATTAAACCAGAAAATCGAGAACTTTCGAGTAACGATGAGAATGAGAAGGAGACTACGAAAAAGATATCATCATTCGGCTATGCGGGTGGTGGTGTGCAGTGTGGGATATTAATTTGCGATGGATTTTTTTAATATAAATGATCAACCCAGTAGACCCAACCCGATGTGAGACAGGTTGGGTCGGGTCGGGTCCGAAAGAGAAAACACATGTAACTCGGCCCGACCCAACCCGGCCTGTTTTGGTTGGGTCAGGTCCAAAAACTCCACAAACTCAACCCGACCCGACCCATGGACACCCCTAGCCATCATGATGTTGGAATGGTATAATGGAGACTGGAGGTTGCTTGTGATGGTGATGGTGTGCTTGACACACCCATATCCATTGAACTGGATGGCCCTTTATCACAACTTGGGAAACATGCATATCCTACTATGTGAGTAGTCTAGTATCCTCCATCTTTATGAAATAAATCAAATAAGTCTTAAGTTTAAAATCTAAATATAAATTTATGGTCATAAAAATATTATAAAATGGTGTGCTTTGTAAATTATGTATTATTTCCCACATGATGTTGTGTTACGTGATTATTTTATCACATTTTTTCTTTGTGGTTTATCCATGGAAATATATATTATGTGTTAGTTTCCCCTCAAATGAAATTTTGATATACCATTTAATGTGAATATGAAAGGCTTATTGTCATTTGATAATAAATTTTTTTGGATATATTGGAGAATTATACAAAATAAAGGGTAAAATATTACAACCATATAATTAATATTATGAGAAGATCACATTCGAGACAATAAATCATTGTGGATGAGAGTTTGAACTCGATCCAACAATGTTAGGGAATCATTTCTACTTATGAAATTCATGATTACATATGGTGAATCTCAAACTTTTCCTTTATTCTTGAGGACTATCTATCTTATTCTACATCCTAATGGACTATGGTCTCCCTCGTTTATTCAACCTACTGATGTCAGGCATCCCTACAGTTTAGTATTTGGGTATTGGTAAATGTTGAAACTCCCCAATATGTGTCTATGGTGTAGAATAATAGTTAGAAACAGCGTATAGCCTCTAGACTAGATCAACATATGCTTCCCATGATATGTTCATAGAGGAACATGATGTGATTGTGTATGTGCTTCGAAACCATAATTCCTAGAAGCTTACACATTGGCATTATCTCGCTTCTAGTAATACCCCTTTTTTTCACTGACACTATTTGTGATGGGGTATGAATTCTCTCGAACTTAAAATTGGGAGACATTATAGTAGAAAAAGAAAACATGATAACCAGAAAATTATTCAATGTTCCTTTCAATATATAATTGAATGTTCCTTCCACACCTTATCCTTAATTAACCTCATCTGAGGATAGTTTTTATCTATCAACAGAGTAATTCATGAAACAATATAATGTTTCCTAAACAAGGACAGTTATAGGTAACTTGTGAAACCCCCTTGAAGACAACATTGATGCACTACACAATGTTTGTGGATGTGTGTTTGTACATCTTCATCCGTTATATTTTAATGTCCATTTTTCTTTTGGAATCCACATCATATAATCTTACAATTCATGATTAGACATTCAGGTTTTTTTGAAACATTCATCAAACCACCATGTATCTGGCTCATACTCTACACAAAATTTATTATATTTCTAATAAATTGATTTTGTCTTTTTGTTGAAATAGTAAAAATTAAAAATACATTGCATACCAAGACTCGTGATTTCCTTCTACATAGGTTCATTTGGGACTATTTTTTACAAGTTACTGGAAATGTGTCTAATGTAGTACCTTTGATGTTCATTTAGGTGTCTCCATGTATCTAGATCTACATTAATTTCTTCATTTGTTGCTTGATTCCAATCAGATATTAAATAGTCACCCTAAATGTGGGTGAAAAGTTTGTTGATACATGCCAAAAACCAACTCCATGATTCATAGTTTCCTTCTCCATAATGGAAAAGGTAAGAAGAATATATGAATGGTTTCTATCTCAGTTTTGCTCAATTGAAAATACACCATTTTATTTTCCATATAGAAATGTTCCATCCGTAGATATGAACTATTTCTGAGAAAAAATGTAAAAATACAATTGAGGAATACCTAGAACAACTGATGGAATTAAACATGAGATAAATCATGTATGTTATCTTTAAACACAAGTTTTTTTGTATGAATATGGAATAAAAATTGGCCATTGTGTCTCAGTTTGTCTAGTAATTATGGAAACACCCGATGCAAGTCATCCCAATCACCATAGACCTTCACAATTGCCCTCTATTTCGCTATTTGTGCCTTATTATAGGAAAACATATAACCAAATTTTTCATTTATCCTATCTTTAACATGGGATATAGGAACATATTGGTTGTTCCTAATCATCTTGATGACAATTGATGACATAAGTTTAACATCCAATGAGGTATGATGTTGAGCCCGGTTTGGCCGAATGCAAGTATGAGCTGCCTCAATCTTTGAAATTCTCCAACATCCTAATGCAATGTCCAAATCCACCCTTAAGAAAAATCTACAATCATCCACATACCTTTCACACCATAAGAAATATTTTTTATGGCATGATTTTTTAACTAAATGCCTATAGTGACTCTCAATGTGGAATAATTTTAGTACATTTTCCAATGCATATTTTCTTTAAAAATCCCTGCCAAAATATAATGTTTCGTTGAACTCACTAAACCTATAAAATATTAATCACGGAAAAATCTATTTCATGTGTGAGAACATTGAAGTCAAATTCATGTATACATGTCATTGCTTCTTCCCAAGATGAAAAGAGTGGTGGATGATTCATTATCTATCAAGGATGATATACAACTACTACATTTCTAGAAATATCCTCACCAACTTTTCCTACTCCCTCATCATCAACACTGTTGTCTCAATCTATTACATCATTAAAAAAATACTAATCAGATATTGGATATATATGTATATCTGGCAGAACATCAAGATTTTCCTTTTCCACATCATAAATAAGACCCTAAATTTTGTAGGGGTGGGTTGTCTTCAACAACTTTTGTAAGTAAATGTCTATGTACAATTTTATGTTTTTTGTATTGTAGAAATATATACATATTACTCCATCATGGAACCATCTAAGCATTGGGAAAATTATTTTATTACATGGACCCACTTCTCATTAGAATCAATGGACAATCTACATTCCATAGTGTAGCCAGGAATAGAAAATCTTTATAGGTAATAGACATGATCTCTTAATAAAGTCCAATATTTAAGAAACCGTGAATCTGGTCTTTATGTTCACTTTATGTAACAAAATCAGATGTCCTCATAATTTTGGTTGGTTGTGTGCTATTATAATATCCTTTCTCAGTTTGAATAACCTCCACATAGTAGTAGGCATAAGAAAGCATGACTCTCTATATTATATGACCATATAATTTATATGATACTAAAATTTTGGAAAGTTTTTTTATATCCAAAAATATGATACTAATGTTTCATTAAATAAAATTTTATTAGAAATTAAGTCACAAAATAATAGAGAAACCATGGTATAAAGGAGAGAAAACACCAAATCCATTTATTTATCATTTATTAAATAAAAATTATGATCTTATAAAGTGAAATATAGAAGAAAAAATACATTATATTATACATTAACGCTTTAAAACATACATGAAATACCTATACATTTTACAAAACAACAAAGTTAGGATGAGATGAGTGTAAATTTGGAAGTGAATGAAAATCAATATTATTTTAAATTGGTATCTTGATAACATCTTCCAAAGGAATGAACTTAACTTATGTATATTCAAAAAAAAATGGTCTTCTAATGACTTATATTATATTTACATAATATATTAATTTTCCAATATATGCCACACCCTCCTCAAAAACCCTCACTTCTATGAAATCTATTTATGACTGTTGTCAGTTTTCCTTCATCCATTTTTCCCCACCCCAAGAAGGAAGAATCAATAATTATCTGTTCCAATTCTAAAAAAGATAGGGAAAATTGAAATTGAAGTAGATATTTATTGTGGGTGATGAAAATGTGGACCATAGAAAGTTTGTGATAGATTTAAACATGGATCTACCCTACACCTGAGAAATTCTATTGGAGGACTATGTCTCTGACCTAAATAAGTGAGCTATTCACCCTCCTTACACTAGTGGGAACATAACTTGCTGAATATCCCATTGAATGGATCCACTACAATCGTGTTCCTCTGGGTTTACCACTCCATCCGCAAAGGTGTTTCTATGATGTCTTTTTTCTTAACCTAAATGTGTCAGACCTCTAACTTATAGTATCCACCCTCAGTTCTAGTGGGTTCTTGTGGGAAGCTGAATATGGTCATGGGTGTGTGGTGGGGGTGATAATGTGGTGGAACATGGCGGTGGACTTGGTGGCGTTCCTTGAAATAGTGTTGTTCATATTAAACATGGTAATAGTGGTGAGAATGTGAGGTATATAAGGCAAGGGAGGTAGTGGATGTAGGAGATTCTTCTAAAAACATTAAGATTTTATGATGTTAATCTAATGAAGAATTCATTTGGTATAGTAAGTGATATTATTAGTTTGATGTAACATTTTAATATCATTCCTAAAAAGATATGATTTTTATGGTTTTTAATGATTTGGTATGGGGAATCACAAAATATGGTCTTTCGTGCTATCTCAACAGAAGATATGGTGATCAAAACAATATTTTGATATCATATTCATCCAATCCTCACCTAAAAAACCAGTCTTTGTATGAATTTTTTGTGGATTTAGGTGTCTTTATATATATATCAACTGTAATTATGAATCCTTTGAGATTTGGGAAGATAAAGGATCAACTCAAAACAAAAACAATCTTCCCAGAATAATTATATTATGATAACTACTTTTCATCAACATAATACCTACTATGGGAATTTTGATAAGGAATATTCATTGTGAAACCATCAATATGAAGAATTAATTAAATTGAAAAATATCATGTGTCTTCTTTTGAGTCATCTTCATAATATAGTACTAAACATAAAACCTATAAGAGATGATGAGTGAAGGATCAATGGTAATGTGGGGACACCACATTGTCTGCATGCTTCTCCACTATACTATTTCATTAAGACATGACCCCATTGATTATGTTCATGAGGCTAAGAAAACTATGTATCGAAAGAAGAAATCTTTGGAAGCATTTGTCACCGAATCCATTTCTATCTTCAAGATCTTGATTTTTATCATCATGGTATATATTATATGAATATGGGTTCATTTATATTCTCATGTATCAACCTTATAACTTCTTTTAGTCAACAATATATTCTTGATATCATCTATTTAGTAGAGAACTATGAAAAGGTGCATTTTCTATATGGTACTAATAGATCTTGTACATAATTTTAGTAAAATTCACACCACTAAATTGATCAAGGACTCATATCACTCAAAAGGGTCTCGTTGGACTCATCTACCTTGTAGATAACTATGCACAAATTCATTTTTTACTTGTTGTTACTAGATCTTATACATCATTGTGATAAAATTCACTACAATAAATCAATTAGTGATTGTAATTAACAAAATAGAGTATGAATTTTATATCTCCATATATCATGGGACATATATTATATTTTTTCACATTTTTACATTGTAAATATCATACAATATAAATTATTTCCAATACAAAAATCTTATTCTGAATCATTATTGGCCCCCGAGAAGTGATTGAGAACTTTGGAAAACACATGAGTTATCTTGATCACAGTTTCTATGTTCAACCCAACACAACTAAACCTAATGTATTATTATGTTATATTCTATATAATAGTATTTTATATGTGTTTGATGAAGGTTTTTTATAAGGATTTCTAAAAATTATCACATTCCACATTTCTCTAAAAAAATATTTATTCTATTTGTAGAAAAAAATCAACAGAAATTCCTTAAATAAAACAATATATTTAAAACATATTTTACATTAATTAATATAAATATTAATTATATATAATACAAAGAATAAGTGATAAGTCTCATATGTACTTTGTTATAAATGGTGCCAAATCCATTTTGGATGAATCATGTTAATATTTTTTTCTTATGAGTTGGAATATTTGACTTAAAAGGAACTTCATTTCATGTTTAATCTATTATAATATAACACTAAATAAATAATAAATAATTTTATACATGAATTCATAGGTTTTCTAAATTTTAATTCATATTGAATTCATCATGTACATTGTTGACTTGGATGTATTTTTGAATAAATTAATGTTTGTTATTGGGCATGAATTGTTGATCCATGATTAGAGTTACAAGAAAAAGATGATTTTTCTGTCTGTGGATGAAATCATGATTCATGATCCCCACCACCTATGAAATTATTTGTAAGAATCGTTGATGTTTATTAAATATTCCATACAACAAACATAAAAAAATCAGATCTATGACTCAAAAAATTGAAGGTTAAATAATAAATAAATTAATTAATTATTGCGTTGTTTTTATTACATCAGTCAACATTAACTAATTATTATTTTTATTTTTTCCTACACTCTAGTGATTGTACCTCTACCCAAGGCATCATATATCCAAATCATTTTTTATGTATATATAACAGACCAACTCAGGCCAACCAGACCAGTCACCCAAGTTAAGCTATTATAGGATGGGGTAAAAAAAGATAACTAAACTAGTTTTGAATATCAGAACAAAAACATACAACTAAACTAGAAATATTAAACAAATAGAGTTTCAACTAATACAAATAGGTTAAACTAAAAAATATTGACTATTCTACAACAACTAGTCTCAATGTGCCCAATCATCACCTCCAAACTGTAATGCCCCGACCCCAATTACCCATAGTCAATGCATTATTACATAACATTGGCATTATCACAAAAGTTCAAGTCTCAAAAGACCGATTAGTTCAGTAGACTTGGTAACACTAGATACATTCATAAGTCTTACATTACATCATGAAATAAAAATTACAATAATATCTTGTCTCAAGAGACCACAGTCATATCCCCTCATACTCTCCCTGCAGGTCATTCATAAAATACTTCTTCACATCCTGGAAAAAATAAAACATAGATAGGGGTGAGCTCAGATGCCCAGTAAGGATAACAATATAGCAGAAACTTTCATAAATAAGCATAAACATTTAAGGCAATGTATAACTAAAACAAAAGCCTTTTAAACTTGAAAATAAGAATCACATGGTAGAAATAAAAAGAAATAATTCCATTTACATATTCAAATGGATATTCTACTAGTCTAATAATCACATGAAATATCAATAACCACTTTCATAATTAAGGAATGCATAATGCTAGACTATCATAACCACATAGTCAAGGCCTTGTGCCAAGACTAAAAATAATATATTGTCAAGGCCCTGTGCCAAGATACTATTTTGTCTCATGAGACCTTACGATTCATCGATGAGCTATAGTGGGCTCCACCCGTCACTTACTAAGTCCAATTCATTCCTCATATGAATAGGTTTAAACATAACATAAACATTGGTATTTAAACTAGCATACGAAATGTCAATACTTTCTCCATAAACCATGAATGGTATAAAAATAACACATCCACAGTCAAACATATCACAAAACCTTCAATACAATATGGATGTTTTGTATCATAATAAATCAACTTCAAATATGCTTAAAACCCAACAATGGATGTTGAAAGAGATGAAATCAAAACTATTTGAGAGAAATATCTCTTTTTTGAAATCATTTAAAAGTCAAATAATTATTAAATAAAACGTTTACTTTGAAAATATTATTATAAGCTTATAAGGGAAGCTTCATAGATTTTATAATGGTGGAAAATAGCTGCACCCGCCGTATAAGTTAAAATAGACATTCTTACCTTAATTCTATCAAAAAGGTTAAAAAGGACATTATTTGGAAAACGAAAAAATGATTCCTTTATAAAATTCTTATAAAAAGTCCAAAAATGGTATAAATTACTTTAACCTATAGTCTTAAAAATAGTAAAAATGATTTGAATTACATTTTTATGAAAAATGGATTTAGATGATAAAGAGGTCCCGGTAGATAATTACGTATAAACAACCTCGGATAATGAAGAGATTGTGAAATAAACCCTTACCTTGAACATTTACTTGGTTGAGGGTAGTTTAACCTCTACTATAATTGTGAAATAGTATTTATGAAATTATAAAAGAATCATATACATCAATATGATATCATATATGATCTTTTAAAACTGCATTGTTAATAATATCTTATTATTATCGTCGTTTCAGGTGTTAACTTACTCGTTTTATTTTATATGTTTTGTTACATAATCCATGTTTGTTTTGGATAGGATGTATCTTATTCATATAAAGAATGATATAAAGTACTTAAACATTATTTTTAATCATAAAATGAGAATTATACTTGAATAGATACGATTGGGAATGAATCTCATTGCGTTCGTGGAGACGGTAGTCCGTACATACGAACGAGCGACAATATCATTATTTTGATATTAAAATAATATATAATTGGATTTTATATCATATATAGAAAACCAATATAATTTTATATATATTATTTTCTTCAATTACACATCATTATCATACCCATCAAAATAATAATGTTTTGAATAACAATTACACCACGACGTGGACATGGTAAATCTTACATACGCACGTAAAGTGACATGTAATTAAAAGGATGGATATAATACTGAATATGGTTGTACCATATTTATAATGACATAACATTATATAGATGATACTGGTGTTATTATTTTAGAATGGAAATAATAAATAAAGAAGAAGTGGAAGAAGAAAGGAACTTAAAAGAGGGTGGTGAAAACATTACCTCTTCTTCGGGTTCTTCCTTATGATTTGATCAAAAGGGCTCCATAAGTTGGATTTATGACTAAAGGAAGGCCTTTAGAATTATTTTATGGAATTTTAGAGGATATTTAGGCAAGTTTTGGCCGAACCAAAAGGCTTTGATGTTATGAATGTTAGATAAGGGGGAGTTCCCTTTTATAAGAGGGGTGACGGGTACCATAGAAAAAACATAAATTATTATTTTATAATAAATTAATATTCTGTTTATAATGGATCCAAAGTGACTTATTTAAAGGATAAGGTGGGGATGGGTCGAAATCCTTTCAACCAATTGATTTTTTATGGTTTTGGGTCACTATATTAACCTTATCATTTATATTTATCTCTTAGTTAAATAGTTTGATATTTACCATGTATCTTTTTATTTTTATATTATATGGTTAATAAACATACTATATACATCAAATAGAACCCAAAGTGGTTAATTAATTATACACCTATCATTATATAAGTCTCTTGGCCGATCCATAGATTTTTAGTAATTGAATATCAATTAATAATATAATATTTGTTTTAAAAACCCATTTATGTCAATTTTGACACTATTTGGTATTTTGTTTTTTTCTAAATTCATAACAGCATTATTACATCAACAAAAATTCATCTAAAAACCCTAATATGTTATATTAACCTATAAAATTAGTATAATTCATAAAAAGTCTCATATTACATTTATTTTGATATTTATATTATCCATTATTTTAATATTTCATTTATTAGGTAATTACTGCATCGCCATTGTGTCATAAATAAATTAGATAATATAATGTATAAAAATTATAAATAAATTATAATTATTTATGAAATATATTTAGATTTCTAATTAATATTTATAATCTAATTTATCTTATGTATAACCCTATATTAAATTTTTTTAATTTATTAAACTTTGATTTTAACTCTTTTATCTCTTCTTTGAATTAAATAATAATTAATGACCTAATCTAATCCAAGTGGACCAAAGATGTTAATATTTTATTTCTAAGGTTGTTTTTGGTCTAATAATACTTTTCCAATATAATTATGACATGTGATAGGGTAATAATAATATCATTTTACACTTAATTACCCAATTTACTTTTAACCGTGGTAAATAAAAGTAAAAAGTTACTATTCCCAAAAAAAAATTATTTTTATCTTATTGAACCACATTTTAATTTTTTATATTCACCATGTTTCTCGGATTTTTGAAATTCCACTCACAGAAGCGGTAAAATTATGTTTTATGTGAATTTTCAAAGTCTGTTAGGATATCGGTAAAAGACGGTCAAAGTTCAATAAAATTTTTACATATCAAAAATTATTATTAACTGACTCCAATATATTAAATTGAACTTATATAGGTATTATGTATATATTTTAAACTAAAATAAATTTAAATAAAATAAATAATTATTTAAATAAAAATTCTGTTTTAAACAATAACTCAGTGTTTTTCACAATTAATCAAAAATTGAATGTTTTTAGAAAAATACAAAAAATTCACCCTATGCTAATTTCATTATTCCAAATCCAAAAATGAAGTCCATTTTTAAAGATAAAAGTAATAAAATTTCAAAAAGTGTGTATTACTATTCATAACGTCAAGTTTGATTGGTTGTAGTGTGTTAGAACTCGATGTTTCATACAACACACACTACTGTATTATTGAAAGAGAAGCGTACTGTGGAAGCTTGGGGTGTTATATTCTCCCATCCATCAAATAATTTCATCCTCAAAATTTCTAGAATATTACTGCATAAAATGTCTAGGTTGGTTCTTCATCATAAGTTCCTTGGGATCCCACATTGCTTCTTCCATCTTATGGTTTCTCCATAGAACATTCACCAGACGAGTCATCCGGTTTCTCAGCACTTGTTCTCTTATTTCAAGAATCCTGATGGGATCTTCACAATAATAAAGATCATGTTCCATTTCTAATTCTTCATTGGTGAGTACATGAATTGGGTTAGGCATGTATTTTCTCGACAGTGATACGTGGAACACATTGTGAACTTTGGAGAGATTTGGCGGCATTGCCAAACGATAAGTTACAGCCCCCATTCGTTCTAGAATTTCGAAAGGTCCTATGTATTTGGGACTCAATTTACCCTTTTTACCAAAGCATATAACCCCCTTCCATGGATATACCTTCAAGAAAACATGATCTTCTACCTGAAATTCCAAATCCTTCCTTCGGTTATCGGCATAGCCCTTCTTCTTACTTTGAGCTGCTTTGATGTGGTTTTGGATTACCTTCACCTTTTCCATCATTTCCTCCACTAGTTCTGGGCCTACTAGTTTTCTTTCACCATCATTATCACAACAGGTTGGTGTGCGACATCTCTTTGCATATAATACTTCATATGGTGCCATCCGAATACTTGAATTCAAGCTATTGTTATAGGAAAATTCTACCAGAGGTAAATATTGATCCCACATACCCTGAAAGTCAAGTGAGCATGATCTCGACATGTCTTCTAAGGATTGAATGGTCCGTTCTGATTTTTCATCTGTTTGAGGGTTGTAGGCAGTGCTCAAATGATGTTTACTATCCAAGGCCTTCTGAAGATTCTTCTAGAATCTTTAAGTAAAACTGGGATCACAATCTGAAACAATCGATAGGGGTACTCCATGAAGTCTCAAAACATCATTAATATATAGCCTTGCTAGAAGTTTAGGTTGTAAATCCTCCCTTATTGCAAGAAAATGTTCTGACTTGGTAAGAAGATCAACAATGACCCATATCGCATCGTTCCTTATAAGAGTCTTTTGTAGTCCCATGAAAAATTCCATCGTGATATTATCCCATTTCCACTCAGGTATGGGAAGAGGTTTCATGAATCCTTCAGGCTGTTGCCTTCCAGCATTCACTTGTTGACAAACCATACATTATGACACAAAATCAGCAATCTCCCTCTTCAAGTTGTCCCACCAAAAATTTTCCTTCAAATCTCTATACATTTTGGTGCTCCCGGGGTGTATAGAGAAATTGGAACTATGAGCATCATCCAACAATTCCCTTTTTAGATCAGTTATATCGATAACACAAAGTCTCTTCCCAAATTTCAAAATTCCATCTTCATACCCAAATTCATTCAATCTCCCATAATTCACAGCTTTTATCTTCTTTTGAAATTCTTCATCAGTCTGAGAACTCTTTATCCTTTCTAGTAAAGATGGTTTGGAAACCATTTGAAAAATTATCGATGTTTCACCTTCCATGGTGATTCCCATATCCAAAATTACTAGATACATGAAAATAGGATCCCTCTCAATGCTCATCTTGTTCAAAACTCCATGATCTTTTCTGATAAAAGCATCTTCCATCTTAAATGCCTTCCTCGGGTGGTACTATATCACGCAATCATAATGTTTGACTAGTTCAATCCATCTCCCTTGCCTCGTGTTGAGTTCTTTTTGTGAGAAAACATACATCAAACTCTGGTGAATGGTATATATCTCACATTTTTCACCACAGAGATAATGTCTCCATATCTTCAAAGAAAAGATCACAGCTTCTAATTCGAGATCATGAGTAGGATAGTTTTGCTCATGAATTTTCAGCTGTTGTGATGCATAGGCAATAACTCTATCATTCTGCACAAGGACACAACAAATTCCTTTCTTTGATTCATCACTATAAATAACGAACCAATCATTCCCAGATAGTAGAGTCAATATAAGAGCACTGACTATTCCTTTATTCAGTTCTTCAAAACATTCTTCACACTCTTTTGTGCAAACAAAGTTAACCCCTTTATGTGCGATATTTGTTAATGGGATAGCCAATCGGGGAAAATTCTGGACGAAATGCTGATAATAACCTACTAAACCGATAAAAATACGTATCTCAGTTATACTCATCAGTGCTGGACATTCTTGGATTGCCTGGGTCTTAGAAGGATCAACAAAAATTCCATCCTTATAGAAAATATGGACAAGAAAAGAAATCTCTTGAAGCCAGAATTCACACTTTCTAAACTTCCCTTATAATTCATGTTTTCTAAGAGTATTCAGGATAATGCGCAAGTGATTTTCATGATCCTCATATTTTTTAGAGTATACCAAGATATCGTCAATAAATACCACTACAAATCCATCAAAATATTCCTTGAATACTCTGTTCATTAGATCCATGAAAACAGAAAGTGCATTAGTCAACCCAAAAGGCATTACTGTAAACTCGTAATGCCTGTACCTGGTTCTAAATGTTGTCTCCAGAATGTCTTCCTTCTTCACACACAACTGATTGTATCCACATCAAAGTTCAATCTTTGAAAATTATTGAGCTCCATGCAGTTGGTCAAATAAATCATCAATAAGAGTTAGGGGATACTTGTCCATTATTGTTATAGCATCGATTTCCCTATAGTCGATACATAACCTCATAGATCCATCTTTTTTTCTTAACAAAAAGGACAGAGGATCCCCATGGAGAAACACTAGGGCAACTAAATCCCTTATTACTCAATTCCTCTAGTTGTTTCCTTAGTTCAACTAATTCCACAGTGTCCATTCTATATGGGGTCTCTGATATGGGCCTTGACCAGGAATTAAATCAATGGAAAACTCAATTTTTAATTCTAGAGGATGTCCAGGTAAATCTTCTGAAAACACATCTAAATATTCTTTCACAATAGGTACATCCTCTATTTGAACATTCCTTTCCTCACCCACGGTTATTTCATTCTATTCCTCCCTGATAACTGAATTTAGTTGAGCTACTGGGGGTGGATCTAGATAAGAATTAGGTGGTGACGATTCTGCTATAAAGATAAGCTGTTATTTATCATCATCATCAAAAATCATAACCTCCTTCTTCATACAATAAATATTCGCTTCATGGTCTGAAATCCAATCCATACAGAGGATTATATCAAATTCATGATGATGAGATCAGCAGATAAAGAACATTTATTTTCTCTAATGTGTACTTATTCAAAAAACATTGTTGCAATGATACTTCCATTAGGATTTTTTACTGACAACTTCTTTATTAAATCAAATTTGAATTATCTAATTTTCTTAAAAAACTACAAATATATGATACATTACGATGATCGAGAATCAAATAATGCATTTTCTAAACTTGAGGAAACCATTAAATTACCTGCCACCACGTCTTTTGGAGCTTCTTCCTTAGCAGTAGTGATAACATAAGATTGGCCTTCATCCCTTGACCTTTTCTAAGGTAAGTTCCCCTAATGATTAGGAAATTAATTTTCATAATTTCCCATCTCCCTGCAATTGTAGATTGAAAATCTGTAGTTTCTTTCTTCCCCTTGGAATCACGTGCTTGGTGGCCTTTTTCACCACACTTATAACAGACTTATATTCCCTTCAAGAAAGTACCAAGGTGTTTCTTCCCACATTTACAGCAGGATGGATATTCAAATTTTCCCTTCTTCCCCTTATTTCCATTCCTAATGTGATTAGAAGATCTCTTCTTCTCTAGCTTCGCTTTAAAGTCGTAAGACTTAGAGAATTATTTTTCTGTCTTGATAGCACATGAGACAAAATCTTCATACGATGAGAAGGATTGCAGGACTAATTCTTGATGGAGAAATGGTTTTAACCCATTAAAGAAACGATCAATCTTAATTCTTGCTTTACGTATATAATCTGCAAAATGCCTTGATAACCTTGTAATGTTAGCCTCATACTTTGCGACATTCTCATCCTCCTTTTGTATGAGAAACAGAAATTGCCTTTTCATATATGCTCGATGCTCACAAGGAAAGTATTTTCATAAGAAAATCTCATTGAACTCCCTCCATTTCATATTTTATACTACATCATCTTCCTTCGTGTTTTGAATCAATAACCACCATTGATCAATATCTCGAGTGAGGTGGTAAACAACCATGATAATGTTTTCCCTTTCACTACTCCCCAAGGCATGCAATATTTTCTCTAAGGAATTTATCCATTGCTAACCTAATAAAGGATTTTTACCCCATTGAATGTTGGTGGTTGTTCCCTCATGAAGCGATCTTATATTGATCCTACACACTACAGACCAGGGTGCTCCATACAGGTAAGGTTATTATTCATAACCTGAGTGAGTTGTCCCAGTATGGTGATAAGATGATCATCACCAGTTGTATCACCATCTCCACTATAATTATCTTGAGCATGAGGGAACTCCCTACATGGAGTGAATGAATTGATATGGTTTACATTCCTTCCACTAGGCACCATTTCTAAACAATGGAATACACTATATTAGATTACGAATTTCAATACATAAATCCAAACTTGTAAAACACCTAACATTAATTGAACAGTTTATGGAAATAATCCATAATCAAAAAAATATTTTCTTTGAAGAATTATATCCTTATAAACCCTTTAAAATGGTTTGTAATGAAAATGATAATTATCCTAAGCATATCCCCTAGGAGTGTCGTAACCAATAGTGCATCAAAGCCCATTGTCGTGCACCAATTCCCGTTCGAGTCTAGCTCAAAGTGGTGTTTTAAAATTTTTCACCTTGGTACATCTGTGCCAGAGCCACCTCTACCTACTAGTATCCAGACAGGGATGTATTTCTTAGAAAACTCACAAAATCACTACAATACCAAAATTCTAAGAAGTTCCTCTATACTAATCCTCAAATTCCATCTTAGGTCTATGTTCCCTAATCAAAGTTTATCTAAATCTAGCTTCTAAGGTTTGTACTAATCTTCCGCTGAAACCAATTGTAACTCCCCGACCCCAGTTACCCAGAGTCGGTGCATTATTACATAACATTGGCATGATCACCAAAGATAAAGTCTCAAAAGACCGTTTAATTTATTAGCCTTGGTAACACTAGATACATTCATAAGTCTTACATTACATCATAAAATTAAAACTACAACAACATATTATCTTGATAGACCACACTCATATCCCCTCATACTATCCCTGTAGGTCATTCATAAAATACATCTTCACATTCTGGGAAAAATAAAACATAGAAAGGGGTGAGCTCAGATGCCCAGTAAGGATAACAATATAGAGGAAACTATCATAAATAAGCCTAAATATTTAAGGCAATGTATAACTAAAAAAAGACTTTTAAACTTTGACATCAGTATAATATTGAAGAAATAAAATGAAATAATTCCATTTAATTATTCACATGGATATTCTACTAATCGAATAATCACATGCAATATCAATAAACAATTTCATACCGATGGAATGCATAATTCCAGACTATCATAACCACATAGTCAAGGCCTTGTGGAAAGAATACAAATAAGATTCGGTCAAGGTCTTGTGCCAAGACACTAGTGTATCTCATGAGACCTACCGATGCATCGAAGATCTATATCAAGCTCCACCAGTCACTTACTAAGTCCAATGCATTCTTTATATGAACAGGTTTAAACATAACATAATCATTTGTATTAAAACCAGCATACAAGATGTCAATACTTTATCCATTAACAATGAATGGTATAAAAATAACACATCCACAGTCAAACATATCACAAAACCTTAAATACAATATGGATGTTTTTTATCATAATAAATCAACTTCAAATAATCTTAAAAAACATCAATGGATGTTGATATAGATGAAATTAAAACTATTTGAGAGAAATTTCTCTTTTATAAAATCATTTAAAAGTCACATAATTATAAAATAAAACATTTACATTGAAGATATTTTTATAAGCTTGTAAGGGAAGGTTTGAAGATTTAATAATGGTGGAAAATAGCTGCACCCACCGTATAAGTTAAAAAATACATTTTTACATTAATTATGTTGAAAAGGTTAAAAAGGACATTGTTTGGAAAATAATAGAAATATTCCGTTATAAACTTATTATAAAAATTAAAATAAGGGTATAATTGACTTTAACCCACAGTCTATAAAATAGTAAGAATGATTTGAAATACATTTTTATGAAATATGGATTTGGATGATAAAGAGGTCCCAATAGATAATTACGTATAAACAACCTCAGATAATGAAGAGATTTTGAAATAAACCCTTACCTTGTACTTTTTCCTTGGTTGAGGGTAGTTTATCCTCCTATATAATGGTGAAATAGTTTTTATCAAATTTTACAAGAATCTTATTCATTAATTTTATATCATATATGATCTTTTATCATTTCGTTGTTAATAATATCATAGTATTATCATCGTTCCGGGTGTTAACTAACTCGTTCTATTTTATATATTTTGTTACATAAGTTGTGTTTGTTATGGATATGTTGTATGTTGTTAATATACATAATTATATCAATTCCTTAAACATTATTTTTAATCAAAAAATGAGAATTAGAGTTTAATGGATACGATTGGGAATGAATCTCATCGCATTTGTGGAGACGGTAGTCCGTACGTACGCACGAGCGACAATATCATTTTTTGATATTAAAATAATATATAATATGATGGTATATCATATATAAAGAATCATTATAATGATATATTTATTATTTACTTAAATTACACATCATTATCATACCCATTAAAATAATAATGTTTTGAATAACAATTATACCATGACGTGGAGATGGTAAGCCTTACGTACGCACGTATAGTGACATGTCATTCAATGATGGATAGAATAATGAATATTGTTGTAAAATATTTATAATAACATCATATTATATATTATATACTGGAGTTATTAATTTAGAATAGAAATAATAAATAATGAAGAAGAGGAAGAAGAAAGGAACTTGAAATAGGGTGGTGAAAGCATTACCTCTTCTTCAGGTTCTTCCTTTTGATTTGATCAAAATGGGTCCTTAAGTTGGATTTATGATTAAATGAATTCCTTTAAAATGAAGTGATAGAAGTTGAGAAGATATTTGTTCAGGGTTTGTCCGATCCAAAAGGCTTTGAAGGTATGAATTTGACAGAAGGGGGAGTTCCCTTTTATAAGAGGGGTGAGAGGCACCATAGTAGAATCATAAAATAGTATTTTATAATAAATTCATATTCAGTTTATAATGGATCTAAAGTTGCTTATTTTGAGGATAAGGTGGGTATGGGTCTTAATCCTTTCAACCAATATATTTTCAATCGGTTTGGGTCACTATATTAACTTTGTCATTTATATTTAACTCTTAGATAAATAGTTTGACATTTACCATGTCTCACTGTATATTTTATATTATATGGTTAATAAACATACTATATACATCCAAGAGAACCCCAAGTGGTTCACTGATTATACACCTATAATTTTATGAGTCTTTTGGATGATCTGTTGATTTTTTGGAATTGAATATCAATTAATAATATTATATTATTTTAAATACTCTTTTATGTCAATTTTGACACTATTTGGTATTTTGTTTTTTCTAAATTCATAAAAGAATTATGACTTCAAAAAAAATTCATCTAACCAACCCTAATATGTTTCATTAACCTATAAAATTAGTTTAATTCTTATAAAGTCTCATATTACATTTATTTTGATATTTATAATATCCATTATTTTAAGATTTCATTAATTATATAATTACTGCATCACCATTGTGTCATAAATAAATTAAATTATTTATTGTCTAATAATTATAAATAGAATATTATTATCTAGGAAATATATTTATCTTTATAATGAATTTTTATAATTGAATTTATCGTATGTATAACCGAATATTAAAAATATTTTAGTTATTAAACTTTGATTTTCACTCTTTTTACTTTTCTTTGAATTAAATAATAATAAATGTCCTAATCTAATCCATATAGACTAAATAGGTTCGTATTTTATTCATAAGGTTTTTTTGGTCTCTAATAGAATTAGGACATGTTTTATGATAATAATAATATCATTTTTACCTTTAATTACCCTATTTACTTTTAACCGTTGTAAATAAAAGTAAAAAGTTACAATTCACCAAAAATTATTTTCATCTTATTGAACAACATTTTACTCATTGATATTAACCGTGTCTCTTGGATTTTTGAAATTCCACTCACAAAAGCGGTAAAATTATGTTTTATGTGAATTTGAAAATTCTCCTAGGAGATGGGTAAAAGACGGTGAAAGCTCAAGAAAATTTTTATATATCAAAAATTATTATTAACTGACTCCAATGAATTACTTAAAAATTATATATTTATTATGTTTCTATTTTGACCTAAAAAAAATTAAAATAAAATAAATAATTATTTAAATAAAAATTCAATTTTAAACCCTAACTTAGGGTTTTCACTATTCATCAAAAATTGAATGTTTTCATAAAAATACCATAATTTCTCCCTAAGCCAATTTCGATATTCCAAATCCAAAAATGAAGTCCATATTGATAGATAAAATTTAAAAAACTTCAAAAAGTGGGTATTACTATTCATAACGTCTAGTTTGATTGGTTGTGGTGGTTTAGAACTCGATGTTGCGTACAACACACGATACTGTATTATTCAATGAGAAACATACAGTGGAAGCTTGGGATGTAACATAAAATATCCCCAATATGAGATTATGATGTAAAGAGAATCCCAAATGTTATAGAATGTCCTTCCCCTAACCTGTATCCAGTAAAATGATGTCTATTACTATCCAAAGGCAGAATTAGGGGGTGATCAATGGAGTCTCGTAGGATACCCCTAAATAATCATTACACATTCTATTATGAAGAATTCATAAGTTCTAGCTTTCAAAAAAACATTTTTACATGAATTTTTATAAAAAAACAATTTTAAAAACGTTCTCTAAAAATCCTTCTATTTTCCTAAATTGCATATCATATTTTTGAAATCTAGAAAAAAGTAGGTAAGGATACTAATTTATATACTTAAATGTGAGCTAACATCCATGAAATAACCTACCATGCAGTAATCAATCAGAAACAGTAACGTACATTCAAGTCGGGCTCAAACCTATTGGAAAATATGAACTAGACACTCACAAGCCAAAACAGGCATAAGGATGGATCCAAGTAATATAAATTCATGCCACAATCCATTAATATTTATTATATTACCTCGTTGTGGTGCCATAAACACTAAGGATTCCCTTTTTTAATTCACAACGTACACAAGGATCCCACTATGAAATGTTTTTCAATCTCTATTTTAAAAATCATGATCGCATTTTTTTATAAAAACATTTTAAATCCATGAAAATCCACATCAGGTTTTGAAACTCAATTTCATTCCAAATCAATAAAACTCTATTTTCAAAGTAAGAAACACATTAAAACATAAACCCATGTCATTTTGTAATTTCAAAACAGGACATTCCTTTTCAAATATCAAGAAATCAATAAGAACAAAAGACAATTTGAGAAACTAGATTGTTTGGACAAATCCACCCACCATAAGGATGTAGAAAACCTAACCTCCTTTGAAAATATATATTTGAAACCACAAGATCATCCATCAAAAGACAATACGTGACAAGAGAATAAAAACTTTTGGTATAGAACATGATTTGATTATAATTACCTTTTTCAAATAATGCAACTCTTAGAAAAAATGATGAAACTGAAATGAACCCTTACTTGAAGTGACAAAACGACTAGCCCTATTGATGAACCCTCAAATGGAGCAATCTAGAGGGAAAAGAGTCGCCCAAAATAACCTATTGTAATATCTCTAGTCAATTGTAGGAAGTTGTAAAATAGAATGAATCCTTAAAAACCCGTATGAAACCCTAAATGAAATAACTCTAGGAATTACACAACATGTAATTCTTTACACATTAAGAAATTATTTCATTTTATGTCACAACTAGAAAAATTTCACGGTTTTAATTAAAAATAAATTTTCCACATTACACAACCTATAACCCTTATATGTCATTAAACTTCCCCAAAACAGTTGAAAAATAAGGTTTATAATAAAAATTTCAAAAATCCCTAACCTCACTATTAAAGATATCCTCTTAATTTCATGGTTGGAAATACTCTCCAAATGAAAAACAGAACTCAAAAACAAAGATTAAAGCATACATGATAGAAAGATAGTGTGGATTTACAATATACCTACCATAGAAGCTTTATTTTCTTAGAAAGTGATCGAGATCCTAGATAAAAAATGAATGGAATTGCTACCTCATCAATGAATCTCACTCCCATGTCTCATGATGATCCTATCCATATTGCCACAGAACCCATACAAAGGGGACCATTTTACCACAAAATACATTATCTTATTGATCCATAATCTGAACTATCAGCACAACCACAGGGGTATTAGGATCAAGATCAACATCCTCCCATCTAGTCACATGGGGAGGATATGGTATATACCTCCTCTATTGGGAATAATAAAACACATCATGGATATTTGTCAAGCCAGATGGTAAAACAAAACAACAATCTACCCTCCCTAGTCATTAAAAATCTCAAAGAGGACCACAAACCTCAGTTCCAGCTTACTATTCTAACCACACCAAATATGTACTAAGTTAGTGAAACTCCGAGGAAGACCCAGTCACCAACCTAAAACTCCATTGTCTTCTCCCAAATGTCCAAATAATATTTTTAATGATACTATTCCAAGATAAAATGAATATAGATCAATTTCACCACCTCTATTGTCTCTTTAACCAAACTTGGGCCAACCAAGGATAACTCTCCCAACTATTCCTAGAATAAGGGAGATCAACATGGCCACCTATATAGAGCCTTAAAGGTTTTCATATTTATTTGATATTGGTAACTATTGTTATAGGAAAAATCTACCATAAGAAAATTCCTATCCAAATATCCTTTGAAATCATGAACCAAATCCCAGAGCATAACCTCCAGAACATGGATAACCATCTCTATCTGTCCATCCATATGTGGATGATAAGATGTGCTCAATTTCAATGGGGAACCAATTACCTCTTGAAAACCATTCAAAACATGGATGTGAACCTAATGTCCATTTTATAAACAAACATAGTGGGAACCCCATGATGTCTCACAATCTCTTGGACATATAAGTCCCTAATTTTTTTCACTTTCGTCATTTCCTTTATTAAAACGAAATGCACTATTTTATTGAGTCTGTCAATAATCAAACAAACCGCACCATTCCCACTAGAAGCCTATGGAAAACCAATGAAGAATCCATGGAAATATAATCCAACTTCAAAATTTGGATATTAAAATTATACAATAAACCTACAGGTCTTCGGTGTTCTACCTAAACTCTTTGATAAGAGATAAATTGCGACACAATGTTTTCAACTGACCACCTCATCCCTAACCACTATTACCAACATATAAAATAATGGTACATCATTGTATCCCCAGGTTGTATGGAATAACAAGTACACTATCCATTGTCCAACAACTATTGTCTCTAGGAATATGGAACAACCAACCTGCCATGGAAGCACAAAGCTCCACCGGGATATTGAGACCACTCATCCAAGGTCCCCAACTATGTTGGATTTATCCAAAGTGTCAGATCATGGTTTCTATCACCTATTAAATTAAAAATTTCTCATCAAAACATGATTCAAACTTCATCGAATCCAGTAACACCTTTCCACGAACCACATTTAGTCCCAATCTCATCTTAGTTAACAAACTCATCAAATACCACTCTTTAATTGATTCCATCATTTCATGGATCGTCAATCATCTAAATAGTGAATCAGCAAGCAGATTTCATTTCCCATGGGTATATACGGTATCAAAATCAATAGTCTAAAGATACTAAACCTAAAATCTCTGTCCTATGTTCATATCTCCTCGAGGGAAACCATAATTTTGGCTTTTGTGATTACAATACACTATAAATCCCTCCCCAAATAGATATTCACACCATGACTTGAGCACATGTGCAACAACTGTCATCTAAAGATCATGGGTAGGGTATTTCATTCTTGTGAGGGCATAACTGGTTAGATCCATAAGACACCACCTATTTACCCTAGATCAAGATCCCCCCAAAACCCATTCCAAAGGTGTAATGGCCCGGACCTCTCCGGTCGATTACTTTGTAAAAACGTTTTTTTTTTGATGTGGTCAATGCGGGGAACATCAAAAATAATAATTATCATTAATAATAAATGGTGACGTGTTAATAAATTTTTTTTAGGGTTTTGTTATAAGTGTTATACAAAATAATTATAATAATAATGTTGGTTTTTTTTATAGATCTGGTAATAATGATTTAATGAGAATTATGTTTTGAATTAAATGCAATGAGATTTGAGATATGAGAATAAATTAAAGATGTCATGATAATTGTGTAAAAATAAATAAATAAAGGTTTAAAATAAATCTGGGGCGTGCCACAAGGAGAGAGAAGATGAAAAATATAATAATATAAAATAAAAGGGGAGGCGCACCAACAAAATAAAGATTGGAGAGAGAAAATAAAATTTATTGAAAAATAAATATAAGAGAGATGCGCCACTTTTTGTGGGAGAGAATCTTGGGAGAAAGAATTAATAAAGATTGGAGAGAGGTAGGAGTTATAAGATATTAATGGGAATAAAATTAAGTGTGAAATAAATAGTAAAGGAGATAATTGGTGATGAATTTCCAGCGTGAAAAATGACAAATGGTGATTGATTGGAGTTAGAGAAATAAATAAATAAATAATTAATAAAATATTGTTATCATTTTTTTTATAATAAAACACTTTTTTTCACAATAACTTCTTCGTGCAACCTCGGCTTCACGAACCGTCAGTGGCAGTGCGACCCTGACTATGAGACAAAAATTTTTAGTCCAATATTGGATGTCTTTTTCGGGTTTTCGGATTGGGTACCCGAAACTCTCATGAATTAATAGATTTAATATTGATATTGTTACGGGATCTTGTATCCAACGTATCTCCATCATACGGTATCGGATTGACGATCCGTCAGCGACAGCGTAACCCTGAAATTATTACGGTCATTTTAAGACAATTAATGAGATACTTTTATGACTCATGCCTCGGGTCAACGAAACACCACATATTGATAGAATTATCATTATTATTAAAACGCGTGTAAACCACGTGACGTGTTGTGTGTTAACCAATCAAAACATGTAACATATGTACGGTCAGATCGTGTATTCATTAATTCATGCTGAATACGGATTTACCTATTCGTTGCCTATATAAGAACGAGGTCTTGTTTTATCTTCCATATCGATCGCTTCTTTGTCGCACGACAACGCTCTTGGACGATCGAGAAGTATTCCTCCTCTAACTTCTTTGTCCGAGCTCTGAATTATGATCCTTCAGCGGCCACAGGATCGTAGCGACGAGATGAAGCATCTAATCCCGGACTTTTCACCTTTCCATCCGACCTTCCTTCTCCAGCTTCCATCCTAGGAGGCGTATTTCGGGTTTGGCGAAGGCGGAGGACACCGAAGGACGTCGTCGGAAGCGACGTGATCGGGACCTTTTGAGGTAGGGGTTTACCTTCGTCTCTCTTTTTGGTGCAACATGCGGGGTGGGATTTTTTTCTTTTGTTCCATGGGATGCAGTTGAACTTTAAATAAAGATAATAACCAGATAAAGAAGGGTTTGGGGTTTTGTGCTGTTTCTATTGCCTTCCAGTTTCTTTATTTTCTGATTGTGATTTTGGATTGAAAGGCCTTTGCCTACTGAAAATCAAGGCCGTTGGTGGCCTTTGCGTGCGCAATTGATATCTGAATTGTTTGTGGTTGGTTTTGTTAAAACATGGAAAATGGATAAGCACGTAAAGACTGGCTGATTAAATGATAATGAAAACCTTGTGTGATCACCCCGGTTGAACAAAGTTGGAATAATGAACATGTTGGTGGTTTGGTTGTTTTGTGGAAAATGCCTTTATTTATGAAAAGTGTTTTGATTATGAAATGTGTTTTGAAGTAAAAGGTGTTTTCAAATGCGGAAATGTTTTGTGTGTGGAAAGGGTTTTATGTGTGGAACATTGAAATAAATGAATGATGTAATGTTGTATGGTTGTGATAATCTTTTGTAAATGAAATGTCATGTGGTTGCTTGGGTTTTACATAACCCTGGTTGTGGATGGAAGGGATATGTTTGTGAAAGGTTTTGTCTGGATGATAGTTGCCCAGTAGTAATAATTTGTTAAACCATTGCATGAAACATGAAAACCTAAATGGGGTTGGGGGATGATTGTTTGGTTGTTGATGCATGCTTCGTGGTAGCAGTGCCGAGGCACATGCTCAGTTTCTCTTTTTAAGAATCCATAGGTTGGGCTGTCTGTTTGGTATATGTATATATATAATTGTATCTTTGTGTTTTGTCGCACCACACCCATGTCAAGCACCTAGTGCCGAACACTCCCATTTTATGGGAGAGGGTGTTCCCCCTTAGTTACTAGCTCCTTCCTACTCCTTCTTCCATAGGCTATGATGGCTTGAGGTGACCTTACACCCAAGAATCTTCGGGTAGGTCTCAGAGGCTGTGATGGCTTGAGGTGACCTTTAGCCCAAGACTCTTCGGGCAGGCTTACCGTTCCCAAGAACCTTCGGGATGAGGCCCAGGTGTCTGCGGGCGGGTTAGTGGTTGTGGCCCAGGTGTGTGCGAGCGGGATGCGTGGTTTGGCCCAGGTGTGTGCGGGTGGGAAGAGTGTGGTAGCGTCAGGACGTTTGCCGTTAGGAAGAGAAGCATCTAATTAAGTGGTAAATGGTGCGGGGTACCCAATACTTTTGTTCTATATATATACTAAACTTGTTTGTGTTACTTGGTGAGTGTGACCAGTGAGGCTGGGTGGATAGTTTTTCCTTGTTAGTTT
Organism: Viscum album; assembly: GCA_963277665.1. Taxonomy (NCBI): domain Eukaryota; kingdom Viridiplantae; phylum Streptophyta; class Magnoliopsida; order Santalales; family Viscaceae; genus Viscum; species Viscum album. The sequence goes on along the minus strand of OY728147.1, from coordinate 838,950,444 downwards.
CTGGTTCTTCTGTTTTCTCACGGGACCTTAGGGTGTCTCCCCACTTGTGCACGAGAGCTTTAGGTTCTCTACTGAGTATACTGGTATGCTCACCCTACGTTGTTTCAGGTTTTCAGGAGGACTACCAGGGCCGTGCGAGACCCTACTAGTCAGGCAGTGGGAGCTGTGCAGTTGCTATTTTCTTGTTTTTATTTTGGTACTGTACTCACTTGTACTTTGAGCTTATTTGTACTTGTACCTGTTTCAGTTTATTTATACAAGCATATGGGACTGGTTTGGGTTTCTTTTCAGCACCTTTGTTCTTTTTCCTTTTTGGTGGTTGACTTGTCCTATTTCCTATCCTAACTATAAAAAGGGTAATGCCTCCCATGATTGAAAAAAAAAATAAACTCATACCCTTGTTGCTAGTCGCCACCCCGGGGCCTACTGGAGGCGGGACTCGGGGGTCATTATCTCCCTTTCACCATTGCCAGCTCAGGAGGGGCATCTTTGATGGAAGGGGGTCTGCGACAGAATGGTATAAGAGGAATGGTTGAGAGATAGGATGAAGTATGGAGTTAGGCACAGTGAGGATTCCATGGGATGGTAGGGAAACAGTGTTAGCTGATCTTGGTGTGTGACATAGGCTAGGGAAGACCGGCTAGGACATGGGATTTTAGGGACCCCCGTGATCCGATGTAAGGACTCTGAGTCTACCGAACAACCAAGTGAGGCTACATTTATTTTAGGGTAGAAACCCTAGGAAAGGTACATGCATCATCATGTTTGTGTTTTACTTGATTTGGGGCGTTCTGGGAATAAAGTAAAATGATAAAATGAACCCTTGAGAAATGTCTTTACTACTCGGTCTTAGGTTTTCCTTGTTTACCGTACAGCTATGGCACCTGGACGGCGTTCCCTGGTGGCTCATGCGGCCGAGGCCGAGCAGGTTCAGGCGATCGATCAACTGAGGATCGATCGAGAGGAGGAAGACAGCCAGTGGCAGAAGACCCTCCGTTATTTCCAGCGTCAGACTCTCAAGAAGTACGAGTGAAGTACTTCGGACCTGGAGACGGAGGGGTGGCTTGAAGATCTAGGGATCTCTTTTACCTTGATCCGTGCTCCGAAGGAGTACTGGGTCCCCCTAGCGGTCAGTCAGCTGAGAGGCATGGCGCGCCAATGGTGGATGCTCTACCTCGGGGAGAGGAAGGAGGCAGAGGTTCCATGGGCTGACTTTGAAAAGGAGTTCCGAGAGGAATTCCTTTCTTCTTTGATCAAGGCGGAAAAGTGTCTGGAGTTTCTCTCCCTTCAGCAGGGGAGTATGACTGTTCGAGAGTTGGGAATTAAGTTCAAGAATCTCCTATGCTTTTCTCCGGAACTCTTTCCGGATGAAGAGTCTCGGGCGAGACGTTTGGAAGAGGCGCTTCGTCCTTCGCTCCAGTATGTTGTGACCCCCTTCACCCTTCCGACATACTTAGCCGTACAGAAGAAGGTGAAAGTTGTAGAGAGGATGCACTTGCAGGGAGGTGCACCCCGAGAAGGGATCCAGGCGGGTCCGTCGAAGGGGAAGGCAGTCAGTAGCAGACCTCCTGCGACTGAACCTTCCAGGTTCAGGCCAGTGGGGAGCAGGCCCCAGCGGTTCCAGTTCAGGTCTTCAGGCCCTCGTCCTTCCTTCTCGAGTCCTAGACTGAAGTGTTTTTCTTGTGGAGGTTTCGGGCACGTCCGGAGTTAGTGCCCGACCAGAGCTCAGCACAGTGGAGGTGGTCAGGATCAGTACCCGCCTCAGCAGCAGTTGCCGTCGAGGCCCTTTCAGCAGCAGGAGGACCCTCCGAGGGTAGACCCTGTAGGAGGAGGCCGATCTCAGGGTGCTCCTCAGGGACCTCGACCAGGGCGTGGTCGGGGAGGCGGTCGACATCAGAGAGGCAGAGGAGCTGGGCATGGACAGTTGAACGCAGCAGAGTTGGCATCTCCAGCAGGACCAGAGGTGGTACGAGGTACGATCTGTTTGTTCAGCACTCTTGTTTCTACCTTGTTCGATTCAGGAGCATCGCACTCTTTTGTTGCACCTATTCTAGCCCATGATTTGGGTCTAGACGTAGAGAGACTTTCTATACCCCTGGTACTGAGTACGCCTGTTGGAGGTCAGACCCGTTTGTCTTGTGTTTGTCGGGGATGCGAGCTGGCATTGGGACCACATCTGTCCATTGGAGATCTTCTTTTGCTACAGATTCAGCCATACGATGTCATCGTAGGCATCTACTGGATGTTCTCTGTTAGTGCTTTTATCGACTGCTTCCGGAGAAGAGTCGTGTTCTCCGATATGGATGGACAGCGTGTGACTTTAGTTGGCGAGAGGAGCTATCAGGTGGGAAGCCGGCATTTGAAGCCTCTCTTTTCTTTGTTGGGTGGGATATCAGCGGTTCCAGCTGATATGGAGATGATGAATGTTCCAGACGGTGTTGGGGAATTCCTCGATGTCTTTCCCGAGGAGGTTGTGACTCTACCCCCTCGACGTGATGTTGAGTTTGGGATAGACTTATAGCCAGGTGCCCGTCCAATCTCGATGGATCCTTATCGGATGGCACCTTCGGAGTTGCGGGAGTTGGGGATTCAGATTGACGATCTGATGGAGAAGGGTTTCGTTCGACCCAGTGTGTCTCCTTGGGGTGCTCCGGTTCTGTTCGTGAAAAAGGCGGATGGTGGTCTCAGGCTATGCATAGACTACCGGAGGCTGAATCAGGTAACGGTCAAGAACCGTTACCCCCTTCCAAGAATAGATGATCTCTTCGACCAGCTGAGGGGAGCATGTTGGTTTTCTAAGATTGATCTACGGTCGAGATATCATCAGCTGAGGGTAAAAGAAAGTGACATCCCAAAGAAAGCTTTCAGGTGCAGGTATGGGCACTTCGAGTTTGTAGTGATGCCGTTTGGGGTTACGAATGCACCAGCTGTGTTCATGGGTCTTATGAACTTTGTCTTCCGAGAGTTCCTGGACCAGTTCGTAGTTGTGTTCATCGATGGCATCTTGATCTACTCATGATCTAAGGAGGAGCACGTTGAGCATCTCAGGGTTGTCTTGGAAGTCCTTCGGCACCATCAGCTTTATGGAAAGTTGTCAAAATGTAAGTTCTTGACGCAAGAAGTACACTTCCTTGGGCACATGGTGTCTCAGCATGGAGTGTCAGTGGACCCGTCGAAGGTAGAAGCAGTTGTTTCTTGGACAACACCCAAGAGCGTGGCATAATTTCGTAGTTTCCTGGGGTTGGCTGGATACTATCGGAGGTTCGTCTCGGACTTCTCTCGAGTTGCTGCTCCGTTGACAGCTTTGACTAGGAAGAATCAGGTCTTCCTGCGGAATGAGCAGTGCCAGGAAGCTTTCGACTACCTAAAGGAGAAGTTGGTTAGTGCTCCCATCCTTAGGTTGCCAGAGGAAGGATCCTTGTATGAGGTGTTTTGTGATGCCTCTGGCCTTGGCTTGGGATGTGTGCTGATGCAGAAGAAGGGTGTGATCTGCTATGGGTCTAGGCAGTTGCATCCTCACGAGCGGAACTATGCCACCCATGACTTGGAGCTTGCAGCAGTAGTGTTCGCATTGAAGCTGTGGCGACATTACCTCTTTGGGGAGCGCTTTGTGGTCTTCACCAATCACAAGAGCTTGCGCTATATCTTCTCCTAGTGTGACTTGAACTTGCGACAGCGGAGATGGGTCGAGTTTCTCCAAGACTACGACTTTGATATCTCGTACACTGAAGGTAAGGGAAACGTTGTGGCTGATGCCCTGAGCAGGAAGCCGCATCAGGAAGTGGTTCGGGAATCTGCTGATGCTTGGAAGGCGACGGGGGAGTTGGCTGCCTTGCACTTGGATGTGAGGGTGGAAGGTGCTAGAGGCTGCTTGTTTCAGATGACGGTACAGTCCTCTTTGTTGCATCAAGTGGAAGATTCTCAGTGGGGAGACCCTGAGGTGGAAGTGTTGCGGGATCGTGTCGATCAGGGGAACGCTCCGGAAGGATGGTCGGAGGACAGCTGACATCGGATGCTCTTTCATGGAAGGATGTTTGTTCCAGAGGTGATGCGTGATGAAGCCCTTCGTGAGTTCCATAGCTCAGCCTTGGCAGTACATCCAGGTGTTTCGAAAATGTACCAAGGCCTAAGGGGACAGTTTTGGTGGCCCGGGGTGAAACGGGCAGTGGCAAAGTTTGTGGCTAAATTCCTGGTGTGTCAGTAGGTGAAGGCTGAACACCGCGTTCCTGGTGGTTTATTGCATCCTTTAGATGTTCCCGAGTGGAAGTGGGATGACGTCTCGATGGACTTCGTCACAGGACTACCCAGAGCTCAGGGCGGGCATGATGCTATCTGGGTAGTGGTGGATCGACTGACAAAATCTGCTCACTTCTTGGCCATCAAGGAGTCAGGACCTGTGAGTACCTTAGCACAGAGGTATGTGGATGAGGTGGTTCATTTTCATTGAGTTCCGAAGACTATCATCTCAGATCGGGACACTCGGTTCACCTCACGAGTCTGGAAGGGGTTACAGCATGCTTTTGGAACCCAGCTACGCCTTAGAACTGCTTTTCACCCTCAGAATGATGGACAGACAGAGCGGACTATCCAGACATTTGAGGACATGCTGCGAGCATGTGTTCTGGATTTCGGAGGATCATGGGTACGACACTTGCCTTTAGTAGAGTTTGCCTACAACAACAGCTTCCACTCTACTATCGGCATGGCTCATTTTGAGGCTTTGTATGGAAGACCATGTCGTTCACCCTTTTTCTAGGCAGAGGTTGGTGAGACTGGTACTCTTGGACCAGAAGTAGTGCAGAGCACCACGGAGAAAGTCTAGCTAGTGAAGGAGAGGATGAAAGCAGCTCAGGATCGGCAGAAGTCTTATGCTGATCGTCGGAGGAGGCCCTTGGAGTTCGAGGTGGGAGATCATGTGTTCTTGAAGGTTTCCCCTCGACGGGGGCAGCGGAGGTTCGGAAAGGGGAGTAATCTCTCCCCTAGGTTCATCGGACCTTTTGAGGTGCTGAGGCGAGTTGGAGAGGGGGCATATCAACTGGCCCTACCACCTCAGTTGGAGAGGGTCCATGACGTCTTCCATGTCTCCCAGCTTCGTCAGTACTTACATGATGACTCTCATGTCATCAACTGGGGAGAGCTAGATGTGGGAGAAGACGCGACGTTCGAGGAACGACCAGTCAGGATCGAGGACCGCAAGGAGAAAGTGCTCCGTGGACGAACCATCGGCTTGGTTCGTGTGTTGTGGAGGCATGGCGGCCTTGAGGAGAGCACTAGGGAGCGGGAGACCCAGATGCGCGCTTAGTACCCGGGGTTGTTTGACTTGTACCTTCCTTTGTTTGTTGGTGTTACCCTGTACCTTTGATATATAAAATGTTGTCTTGTTGGATGTGAGATCTTTGTTCCTTGTTCTTGGGAAGTGTGTGGCTTGTCCGGATATATGGGAAAGGAAAAACCTGATCCTTAATCAAGACGCATTAATGAGGATGCGATTAAACCCGTGTAGGCAAGTCAGTGCAGCCTAAAGCGGATAGTATCTTGACATAGGAGAGGTAATTCCTAACTCATAGAGATGTTGGTTGGTTCCTTGTCATGACGAGAGCCCTGAGAGGTATCTTGTGGAGTGGTTCTTCAGATCCTTTCCTTCTTCTGGGTCAGTTTTTAATTCTCGAGGACGAGAATGTTTTGAGAGGTATCTAATGTAATGGCCCGGACCTCTCCGGTCGATTACTTTGTAAAAACGTTTTTTTATGTGGTCAATGCGGCGAACATCAAAAATAATAATTATTATTAATAATAAATGGTGACGTGTTAATAAATTTTTTTTTGGGGTTTTTTTATAAGAGTTATACTAAATAATTATAATAATAATGTTGGTTTTTTTTGATAGATCCGGTAATAATGATTTAATGAGAATTATGTTTTGAATTAAATGCAATGAGATTTGAGATATGAGAATAAATTAAAGATGTTATGATAATTGTGTAAAAATAAATAAATAAAGGTTTAAAATAAATTTGGGGTGGGCCACAAGGAGAGAGAAGATGAAAAATATAATAATATGAAATAAAAGGGGAGGCGCACCAAAAAAATAAAGATTGGAGAGAGAAAATAAAATATATTGAAAAATAAATATAAGAGAGAGGCGCCACTTTTTGTGGGAGAGAATCTTGGGAGAAAGAATTAATAAATATTGGAGAGAGGGAGGAGTTATAAGATATTAATGGGAATAAAATTAAGTGTGAAATATATAATAAAGGAGATAATTGGTGATGAATTTCCAGCGTGAAAAATGATAAATGGTGATTGATTGGAGTTAGAGAAATAAATAAATAATTAATTAATAAAATATTGTTATCATTTTTTTTGATAATAAAACACTTTTTTTCACAATAACTTCTTCGTGCGACCTCGGTTTCACGAACCGTCAGTGGCAGTGTGACCCTGACTACGAGACGAAAATTATGAGTCAAATATTGGATGTCTTTTTCGGGTTTTCGGATTGGGTACCCGAAACGCACATGAATTAATACATTTAATATTGTTATTATTACGGGATCTTGTATCCAACGTATCTCCCTCATACGGTATCGGATTGACGATCCGTCAGTGACAGCGTAACCCTAAAATTATTACGGTCATTTTAAGACCATTAATGAGCTACTTTTATGATTCATGCCTCGGGTCAACGAAACGCCACATATTTATGGAATTATCATTATTATTAAAACGTGTGGAAACCGCGTGACGTGTTGTGTGTTAACCAATCAAAACATGTAACGTATGTATGGTCACATCGTGTATTCATTAATGCACGCTGAATACGGATTTACCTATTCGTTGCCTATATAAGAACGAGGTCATGTTTTATCTTCCATATCGATCGCTTCTTTGTCGCACGACGACGCTCTTGGATGATCGAGAAGTATTCCTCCTCTAACTTCTTTGCCCGAGCTCCGAATTACGATCCGTCAGCGGCCACATGATCGTAGCGACGAGACGAAGCTTCTAATCCCAGACTTGTCACCTTTAATTCCGACCTTCCTTCTCCAGCTTCCATCCTAGGAGGCGTTTGTCAGGTTTGGAGAAGGCGGAGGACACCGAAGGACGTCGTCAGAAGCGACGTGATCAGGACCTTTTGAGGTAGGGGTTTACCTTCGTCTCTCTTTTTGGTGCAACATGCGGGGTGGGATATTTTTCTTTTGTTCCATGGGATGCAGTTGAACTTTAAATAAAGATAATAACCAGATAAAGAAGGGTTTGGGGTTTTGTGCTGTTTCTATTGCCTTCCAGTTTCTTTATTTTCTGATTGTGATTTTGGATTGAAAGGCCTTTTCCTACTGAAAATCAAGGCCGTTGGTGGCCTTTGCGTGCGCAATTGATATCTGAATTGTTTGTGGTTGGTTTTGTTAAAACATGGAAAATGGATAAGCACGTAAAGACTGGCTGATTAAATGAGAATGAAAACCTTGTGTGATCACCCCGGTTGAACAAAGTTGGAATAATGAACATGTAGGTGGTTTGGTTGTTTTATGGAAAATGCCTTTATTTATGAAAAGTGTTTTGATTATGAAATTTTTTTTGAAGTAAAAGGTGTTTTCAAATGCGGAAATGTTTTGTGTGTGGAAAGGGTTTTATGTGTGGAACTTTGAAATAAATGAATGATGGAATGTTGTATGGTTGTGATAATCTTTTGTAAATGAAATGGCATGTGGTTGCTTGCGTTTTACCTAACCTTGGTTGTGGATGGTAGGGATATGTTTGTGAAAGGTTTTGTCTTGATGATAGTTTCGCAGTAGTAATAATTTGTTAAACCATTGCATGAAACATGAAAACCTAAATGGGGTTGGGGGATGATTGTTTGGTTGTTGATGCATGCTTCGTGGTAGCAGTGCCGAGGAACATGCTCAGTTTCTCTTTTTAAGAAGCCATAGGTTGGGCTGTGTTTTTGGTATATGTATATATATAATGGTATCTTTGTGTTTTGTCGCACCACACCCATGTCATGCACCTAGTGCCGAACACTCCCATTTTATGGGAGAGGGTGTTCCCCCTTAGTTACTATCTCCTTCCTGCTCCTTCTTCCAAAGGCTATGATGGCTTGAGGTGACCTTACACCCAAGACTCTTCGGGTAGGTCTCGGAGGCTGTGATGGCTTGAGGCGACCTTTAGCCCAAGACTCTTCGGGTAGGCTTACCATTCCCAAGAACCTTCGGGATGAGGCCCAGGTGTCTGCGGGCGGGTTAGTGGTTGTGGCCCAGGTGTGTGCGGGCGGGATGCGTAGTTTGGTCTAGGTGTGTGCGGGCGGGAAGAGTGTGGTAGCGTCAGGACGTTTGCCGTTAGGAAGAGCATCATCTAATGAAGTGGGAAATGGTGCGGGGTACCCACTACTTTTGTTCTATATATATACTAAACTTGTTTGTGTTACTTGGTGAGTGTGACTAGTGAGGCTGGGTGGATAGTTTTTCCTTGTTAGTTTCTGGTTCTTCTGTTTTCTCACGGGACCTTAGGGTGTCTTCCCACTTGTGCACGAGAGCTTTAGGTTCTCTACTGAGTATACTGGTATGCTCACCCTACATTGTTCAGGTTTTCAGGAGGACTACCAGGGCCGTGCGGGACCCTACTAGTCAGGTAGTGGGAGCTGTGCAGTTGCTGTTTTCTTGTTTTTCTTTTGATACTGTACTCACTTGTACTTTGAGCTTATTTGTACTTGTACCTGTTTCAGTTTATTTATACATGCATATGGGACTGGTTTGGGTTTCTTTTCAGCACCTTTGTTCTTTTTCCTTATTGGTGGTTGACTTGTCCTATTTCCGATCCTAACTATAAAAAGGGTAATGCCTCCCATGATTGAAAAAATAAATAAACTCATACCCTTGGTGCTAGTCGCCACCCAGGGCCTACTGGAGGCGGGACTCGGGGTCATTATCTCTCTTTGACCATTGCCAGCTCAGGAGGGGCATCTTTGATGGAAGGGGGTCGTGACATAAGGCATCGTAGAAGACATCATAAACCGAACCCAGTTCTAGATAAATCAAAACTGATGCTGAAGTCAACCTCACTTTCATCTCCTCAAAATATACCTGACATTTTTCATCCCACTCGAAATTTACACCCTTATGGGTCAAAACTGTAATCAGAGATGCAAGCTTAGAGAAACCCTGAACAAAGCATATTTAGTAACCAATCAACCCCAAGAAGCTTCAAATATCTTACAAATATTTTGGCTTTTCTCAAGACATAATTACTCACACCTTTTTTGGATCCACTGATATTCCCTTCTTAGATATCAAATGCCCTAAAATATTTACCTCTCAGATCCGAAACCCACACTTGGAAATATTATCATACATACGTTGTTCCATTATGGTTCAGTGAATGTTATCTAAATGGCTAACATGTTCCTCCTATGACATGGAGTACACCAATATATCATCTATGGACACAATATAAAAAGATACCAACTAATGATGAAATATCCAGTTCACCAAAGCCATAAATACCACAAGAGAATTAGTGAGTCTGAATGGCATAACCCGAAACTCAAAATTCATATATCGACTCCAAAATGATGTCCTGTATATGTCCTTCTCTTAGTCTCTCAAATGATGGTACCTTGACTACATATCATTCTTTGAAAACCAAAAAACCCATCTAAAATGATCAAAGAGATCATCTATTCTAGGTAAATGATACATGTTCATAATGGTCACTTCATTCATCTTTTGATAGTCAGTACAAAGCTTGAGACTTCTATCTACCTTCATAGAAAATAGAACCATTATAGGCCACAATAACATAATAGGATGAATTAATAATTTTTCCTCTAGATCCTGAAGCTAGAACTTATGTTCTATCAACTAAGTAGGTTCTGTTCGATAGTATGAAATATAAATGGGCATCATTCCAGTGAGAAGGTCAATAGTAAAATTGGCCTCCATCTATGGACATAAACACCATAAATCATCTAAAAGGACCTCAATGTCTTCACATAAAAAAACTAGTAGATGAATGCATAAAAAAGGGTCAAATACACCATGAATCATATCTCACAACTGCAATAGGATTATACTAACTTAAGAAACAAAAGGCCCCTCCCTTACTGATCTAGATTCCCACTCACCCTGGAAAACATGAGTGACCATATCGAAAAAAAATAAATGTACCTGAAGACATAATATTCTATCTAGAAATTAACATTGATTAACCTACTCATGTTGATAACCATGTCAAATATGTCATGATCATGCACTAAGAAATCTAAAACCTCCTCAAGGTCAACTATCATCACCTTACATGTAAGAAACTTAAGACCTTGTTTGACCTCTTTCCCAAAGGCATGGAATAATCCAATAAGAATAGAATATTCTCTGAAAGAAAAACAAGATTGTTTACCAACTTTGGAAATATAAAATAAAGAGCATCACCAGTATTAAATAAATCTAGCACCATAGAAGATGAAATAAACATAGTACCTTTTATAGTAACTGTCCCAGCTTCAAATTCTTCAAGAGCACATTATACTGCATAAAGATATCCAGACATAGCCCCCTAGACACCCCCCTTGGTATGAGAATGAGATCCAAAACACTTGGGAGTATCAATTTTAACATGTGATCCCTTAGTGATAGTGGAACCCACCTTACATCCTTGGGTCATCAATTCATAGAATCATTTCAGATGACCATATCACCCATAAAGATGAAAAGTTCTAGGACCCTCAACATAATAAGGACTATTATGACCACGCCTCCACACTAGTATAAAATAACATAATTCAACCCTAAAGAGTCCCCTAAAATGGTTCTTGCAGAAAACTGAAATGTCTTAGGCTTACCTTTATGACTAGAAGAAGCACCATGACAAAAAACTATACCAACTGTAGCCCCTCCCATGATTATCATCCCTATTATGTCTACCCCAGACTAGGATTATTTATCCCTTACCTTCATAAATGCTGGAAGTCACAAAAGAACTATCATTGAATGAATATCACCCCTTTACCACGTGTAAAACCTCCAGGAATTTCAGTAATCATTGGTGGAATGATCTAGTACCCGATTCACCAACTCAGTAAAAGGGGTGATGTACTCTAGAATGGTACACTCCCCTTGCTCCAAGTTTAGAAACTCCAAGGTCTTCGCTACATGTAAAGTATTAGGATAAACTAATGATAAGATATATTCTTGAATTAAAGCTGGCTAAAACCTTCATGAAACATAGCTTTAATTGTAGAGTCCCACTATCTTAATCATGGCCCCTCATGAATATATGAAGACAACACCACATTAGAATATTACAGAGTCTTCAAAAACATGGAGATCCTCTCAATCATTTCAATTCACTCCAATGATTATTTGGTCCATTTGTCACCAAAGAAGACAAGTGGATGTTGGTTGTTAAATTCAGATCCATCATCTGCCACTCACCCTAGTTACATTGCACCCACTGATCCCAAGATCTGAATAGTACAAATCGCTGCTTCAACTAAAGAAGGGTCCACTGGAGGACCCATCTACAGAACCAACCTTTTGAATTCCCCTCTTGTATTTGGAAGATATATTCTAGGAGGCATTGTCTATTAAAGACAAGATAATAACCACACAGTCACAAGAAATTTCTCAAACCATTGAACCGACATCTAGAATTGATAACATTATCATTAAAATAATACGAATTTAAAGAAATTGTGAATTTTATCACCAAATACAACACTTTTAGTAAATGAACTGGTGAATGTAATTAAACTCTCAACAAACACACACCAAGTACCCAAACATTGTAGATATGTAAATTTAAATAGATTCCCCATGAAATTCATTCCAATTGACCTAAACAATAGATCTTAGACATAATAATGGTTTTCCAACAACCCATGGAAACTAAGATTCATTCATAAGAGTGAGATGACCAGGTCCCTTTTCCGCACCCACTATCTGAATTTCAACAACCATTTTCCTATATTCCAATACACAGAACCAACTCAGGTAGTACTGAAAATCTTCAGGATGAGCAACCACATCTTATACAAAATTGTAACACACTACCCCAGGCCAACCAAAATAGTCACCAATATCATCCCATTATAGGGATGGGTAAAATAAAGATAACTAAAAATTTCATGAATATTATAAAAACATGACATAAAATAAGAGTACAAATAACAAACCAAGGGTGATACAACAAAGATAAAAAAGATCAACATGAAAGAATGACAATTCTTACCCAACAAGTCTCTATGTGACCATCCATCTCTTCCAAAATAAATCCAAAACTGAGACAAAACCATAAAGAGAATCCAACATGGTATAGAATCCCATTCCCCTTAACATTATCTAGAAAAATATGTTCTAAAAGCAACTAAATATAGAAGTAGGTTGTTAACAACAGAACCTAGTAGGATACTACCAAAGAATCTATAAAATCTCTATTATCAAGAAAGCACAACATACATATTTAAAATAAAATAGTTTTACAAGAATATTTATAATTAAATGATTTAAAACCCATTCTCAAAAAAACATTGAGTATTCAAAAATTACATTTCATGTTTTCTAAAGCTAGAACAAATCAGTTAAAGATACGAAAATATAAATATATATGTGATCCCACATCCATGAAATAAACATTCATGGAATAAAGAACCAAAAAATTCAACCTTCCATTTGGGCTTTATCCTAAGAGATAATACGAACTAGACACTTACGGTCCAAAAAAAAATAAATAAGGTTGGATCTAACTAATATTGAGTCCTTCCATATTCCATTGACATGAAAGAGGTTACCCCTAGTGATGTCACACACACTAAGGATTCTCGTGTCTCTTTCCTAATGTTCCCAAGGTTCCTACTATCCAATGTTTGTCAATTTATGTCGTAAAAACCATGGTCACATTATTTTATTAACCCACTTCAAATCCACCCCAATCTGATTTAGGTTTTGAAACCCATTTTTTTCTAAATCAGGGTAATTATTTCTTAAAATAAAAATACCACTTTAAAGTATGAACCCATGACACTTTAATATTTAAACACATCTAATTTCATTTCCAATCTAAAAAAATCAAAAAAATAGGAAATTCCAAAAATTAGAACACTTTGATAGATCTACCTACCTCAAGGATGTAGAAAACCTAGACGCCTTGGGAAATAGGGATTAAGAACAATAAGGTCTGCCATAAGTAGACAAGGAACAAAAGAGATTGAAAATTATCAGTATTGAACATGATCCAATTACAAATACCTACCATAAAAGATGATGTAACTACAAATTAGTAAGAATAAAAAAAGAATGCTTACCCGAAGAGACAAAATGCCTAACCCTATTGATCAACTACCAAACAGAGTGATACAGAGGTAAAGGATTCACCCAAAATCACCTAGGTTAAGAGTAATAGCCGATAAGAGGAGGATAAAAAAAGATAATAATGACTCAAACACACATACGGTGCACTAAAATTACTGTATTGAGGAATTACGAAATGTGTAATACTTTACACGTCATTAGATTATTTAATTTTAATTTACACTAAAAGAACACCTCACCTTTTCAATTAAAAACAATTTTTTTTAGCATTACATGACGTGTAACCCTTACATGTTGTGTAACTGCCCCACAAAAAGTTGAAAGAGAAGTTTTATAATGAGATATCCCAAAACATCACTGACTTTACCATTACAGGTATCCTCCAAATTTCATGGTCAAAAATACTCATAAAAAAGAATCCAATAATAATGATTAGAACATACATGATAGAAAGGTAAAAGGTCATTATAGTATATAATGTTTCAAAGAAATTTGATATTCATTCATGCACTAGAAAATAATTTTATGCATAAATAACATGGTTTTCATAATTATATGTGAGTTTTTTACTTTGGAAAATGATGCGTTAAAACATGACTGAAAAATGAACTAAGTTAAAATAAAAAAAATTAAAAAAAATATTAATATCAACTTATTAGTTGTTTCTATTTTATAAAATTTTAGAAATATTTCTAGATTGTTATAAATTTAAAGAATTAAGGGAAATGAATAAAATCATTTGAAATATATATTAAAATTATAGGTCAAATAAATGATGGTAGGTATTTCTACTTTCTTCTAATAGCCTCATAAGTTTAATGGACCCCCATTGTGTGGGAAAAGTGAAAAGGGAAATAAACCCTCACCAAGAAGAAGATAAAGTTTCACAGGCATATTTCCATGGAAAAATGATTTTAACCCTTTGTTGAAAAGTTGAGATGTTGTGTAATTTAGTCTTGAAAAAAAACATAATAAAAATTATATTCATGGGGTGTAGTTTAACACATTAGGGGGGTATCTTGGCCCATTAGGTCTTTTGGGTAAGTGAACATGTATGGTATAAATGATTAGATATCAAGACATGTATTTAAAATAAAAAATAAATTTACTCAATATGGGAATATTCAGATCAGTATTTTAGGAAAAACTCTTCCTGATATAACAAATTGATCTCAGTACCCGATCCTCATATTTGAATCAAAGTATCATGTGGACATAAACACACTTTTCTAGTAATAAATGTTTGAAAACAACTTCAACTAAATAATGTAAATCCCTGGGAAAATTTCACCCCACAAATATATTAAACCAAAGGATAATAGATTCTTGTGGATGTAAAAATCTTTAAGTTAAAACATTAATTCATAGATTAAACAAAATAAGTTTTACAAAATCTAACATTAAGGAACAGGAACACATGATATGACCACATAATGATCGTGGATCAAGGATATTCAAATAACTCAACCCATCATATCTTTAATTTGGATTTGTGGATATCTAAAAAAGAAGTATTAAACCTCCAATTTCCCTACATTTTATTGAGTCATTTCTATATGTCCACAAAAGCACACATAAAGGGGGTGACTAAAAACATAGTGGGATTCCACTAATGACTTTGAAAATTTTCTATCCATGAGAAAAACCCATAATTAAATAGTAATCATTATTGAAAAATCAAATATATTATTTTATTTAAAAACCTTAATTTATAAAATTACTTTGAATTTAATAATTCATCCAAACCCCTTTATTTAAAAAACAATATTTTAAAAAAAATCCATTTCAAAATCCATTTTCTTATACATCAATTTTTAACCCATTTTTTATCTTGAAATCATAATTTTATAAGACTCGTTATTATTTTACAAGTTCCAATAGAAAGATGTTGTTTCCCTAAAGTCAAATGTGATCTATTTATTTCTTTTAAAAAATTCAAATACCTTGGTTTCATATATCCCACTAGAAACTCTTCATTTTCTAAATACACACTTAGGTTAAGTGTACTTTTCTTACCTAGGTAACCATCCATGAAACCTAATACAATGATCTACATTCTATAGGAAAAACTCTAAATATATGAGATGTTAGTAATTAGAGGTGATAGCTTGATATTATCTAGTGGTGATACCAATCCCTTTCTATCATAAAATATAATAGAAAATAAATAAATAAAACATCCATAATAGATATCAACATTTACAGAATATGGATGAACAATAACATTCTAATCACACAATTAATATATCACCATGCTATAAAAGATTTAACCATGTTATGTAATAAGGGTCATGTACACAAAATAGATCACCTGATAGCTAATCCAATAGACAACATGTGAATAATAGAAAATATAAAAAGGGTTAAACTATTACTAGTCCTTAACTATTCGTAAAAAATATATCCTCATACCTATTGAGATATTCTAGCTCTCCTATCTATCCTAGGGATTTTTACGATAATTGCAAGTCAAATATATGGTAGGGATGCCTATCATAGTGAATTTATAGGGTGTGAGCATAAAATATAGAAGTATACCACAAATGGTACCTCTAATATAACCATGATATATGTTCATTCTTGTATAATATAAAATTGATATGGTAAACAAGACATGAATAAGTCATATCAAATCCTCAGGTTCTCACAAGCCACCCTATATGATCAAGTTTCCTAACTTTGACCAATGTTGGAATATATATATATATATATATATATATATATATATATATCTTGATTACAATCATTGAGACAATGTTTTAAAAAATTTAACTAGAAGGCCCCGAGTGGCCCTACACCTATCTCAGTCACCATAGTAATTGTCAGTTTGCTTCTATTTATCCCACCCAATCTCTCATACCGTTATAAAATACCGTCCTTAACCCATGAGTAGTTCAAAAACATCTAACAAATTCAATATCTAATTGTGAGACTTTAGATATTAGGGAAGAAAAAGGATCAACTCAAAACACAAACAAGGTTCACAAAATAATTTTGTTCCGAGCTCCACTTTTCATTGACATAAAACCCATTGTATAGATTCTGGTGGGAAATATTCATTGTGAAACCATAAATCTGAACACTTTATTGACATAAACATGTTCATGTGACTTGTTTTGTGTTATATTCATAATATGATATTGAAAATAGGCCTTAGTAGAGATGATGACTAAAGGATCAACTATCATGTGGGGAAACCACATAGGCTACATGCTTCTCCCATTCAATATTGTATTAAGAGACGACCCCATGGATTATGTTCGTTAGGCCAAGGTAGCTATGGATTTATATAATCATTTATTGGGGAATTATTCTCCAAATCTATTACTGGGATCCATATTTTTGAAATAAAGGTACATATATAAATGAGTAGAACTATTATATGAATATGGGATTATATATATATTATATAACATCCTCTTTATAACTTATTTTCAATAAAAATACTCTTATCAGTCTCATCTATTTAGTTGAGAACTATGAAAAGGTACATTTTTTTTACCTGGTTCCACTAGATCTTTTACACCATTTTTGGTAAAAGTCACACTTATAAATTAATAAATGACTCTTGAAACTAAAAATCCTCTCATTAGCCTCATCCACTATATGGATATCTATTAAAATGTACTATTTTTAAATAGTGTTACTAGATATTATACAACTTTGTGATAAAATTCGGAATAATTTCCTTAAATAAAAAATATATTTTAACCAAATTTTCATTAACTAATCTAAAAATGTATTATCAATAATACAAAATATAAGGGATAAGTGTCATAATTACTTATGTATAAATGGTTCTAAACCCATTTGTTGATGTATCCCATTCATATTTTTCTGATGATTTATGGGGTGAAATATTTGACTTATAAGTTAATTCATCTCATGTTTATCACAATATATTTTAATACAAAATATTAATTAAATAATTTTATACTTGAAATACTTTTATACATATTTTATCAGAAGTATAATTCATATTGAGTTTTTCATGGAAATTCTTGACTTGGATGGATTTTTTTAGTAAATTAATGTTAGAATTTGTGCATGCATTATTGATCCCTGTTTAGAGTTATATGAACAGGTTTAAATTTGTTTTGTCTATGGATGAAGCTTAGATTCCTGATCCTCACCACATATATGATGATTTTGAAGAATCATTGTTGTTGATTTAATGTTACATTATAGAAATATAAAAACATCATATGACTTACTCAAAATATATAAGGGTAAAGGATTAAATAAAAATTAAATATTTCATCGGCCTTATAACATAAATTAACTTTAACTTATTCTCATGATACGTTTTTCCCACTTTTTAGTTAATGTACCTCTACCCACGTTGTGATATATCCAAATCATTGTTTACGTATATGATGTTTGGTGGAAAATTTATATTCATTCATGATCTCAAAAATACTTTTATACATATATAACATGGTATCCATGATTTTATTTGAATTTTTCACATTGGTAATTATGAATCTAAAAAATGAATAAAAAATGAATTAAGCTTAAACACATAAAATAGATATAAAATAGTAAGATAAATTGATTATTTGTTTTTATTTTTTAAAATATTAGAAAATTTTATATATTTTTATAATCGTCAAGAATTAATGGAATAAAATAAAATTTTTTCAAATAAATTTTAATATAATTGGTAAAATAAAGGAAGGAAGCTATATCTACATAATTCTAATAGACACTGTAGTTGAATGGTCCCCCATTGGGTGGAAAAAATGAAAAAGGAAAAACCCTCATGAGTATGAAAATATAATGTTCACGAGCCTATTTATAATGATAAATGACGTTAACACTATGATGTGAAATTTGAGATATTGTGAAATTCAATAATAGAAACTAAAAATAACAGAAAATATCTTCACAATGTTTCAGTTAAGACTTTAGGGGGGTAGATTGGCCCATTAGGGCCATTGAGTGTGTGTGTTGGTATGGTAAAAATTATTAAATATCGATCAATTTGTGTCCAATAAATGTTAAATTTTACTCAAATAAGGAATATACTCATTAATATTTTAGAACTAACTCTTCCTATAACACCTTGATCTCAGGTCCTAAATCCTAATACTCGAATCAGAGTTCCATAAGGCCTTAAAAACAACTCTATAGAAATCAAAGGTTCAAAAATATTGTTTGGGAATAATGTAAATCACTTGGAAAAAATTTAGCCTAAAAATAAATAAAATCAAAGGATAAAAGATGCTTGTTGATGTGAAAATATTTAATTTAAAACATTAAATTCACAGTGGGAACAAAATATATTTTATAAAATCAAACATGAAGGAATAGGAACACACACTAACACCAATAAAGACTGTGAATAAATCCTATACAAATAACATGATCCATTATATCTTTAATTTTAATTTTTCGATATCCAGTAAAGAAGTATAGAACCTTCTCTTCACCTATATAATGTTCAATCATGTCTATATTTCCAAAAAAGTACACAAAAATGGTGTGAATAAAAACATACTTGGATTCCCCTGATGATGTTGAAAAATATCCAGGCATGAGAAAAATGAATAACAAAATATAAATCTATAGTGATAAATCAAATACATGATTTAATTTAAAAACATTAACTTATGAAAATTACTTCAAATTTAAGATTTCATCAAAAATAATGTATTTTAATACAAATATTTATTTAAAAATAAAATTTAATTTCCATTTTATTCTAAATTATTGTATAAACCATTCTTTCTCTATGAAATATCTTTTCATAAGACTCTATAATATTTTAAAAGTTCTAATAGAAACATCATATTTCCTTAAATTCTAATGGGAACAATATATTCCCTCCAAAATAATAGAAACAACTTTTTTCCATATATCCCACTAAAAACCCCTCATTTCCGAAAAGAATCACTTATGATAAGTGTAATTTCCTAACCTAGGTAACCATCCATACAAATTAATATGAAGCTGTACATACCATAGGAAAAACACCCAATATAAAAGATGTTACTAATCAGTGATTATGTCTTGGTAATATGTGGTGGGAAAATTATACCCTTTGTATCATCACATTAAATAATAAATAAATAAATGAAACATCCATAATAGATATGAATATTATCAGAATATGGACTAATAATAAAAGACTAATAAAAACTAATATCTCACAATTATATAATAGATGCACCCATTTTATGTTATATGGTTCATGTACACCAAATAGGACACTTCATACCTGATCAAATAGAGTAAATATGAAAAATAGAAAAAAAATGTGAAAATGTTACTAGTCCTCAACTATTAGTCAAAATTATCTCATCATCCCTATTGAGCTACTCCATCTCTCTTGCCTATTCTTGGGTCCTTTCATTTAATTTCATGTCAAATATAAGGTTTTTATGCCCATAAAGGTGAATGTGTAGGTTTTTCACATAAAATTCAGTAGGATACTAAAAATGGTGACCCTAATATAACCATGATATTTGTCCATTATTGTATAATATGAAATTGAAGTGGTAAACATGACATGCATGACACATGTCAAACCATTGGGTGATCACATAGCTACCCTAATGTTATAAATTTTCCTACTTAAACAAATGTTGGTATCTTTATATATCATTATTGATTATAATAATTGTGATAAATTTTCTAAATATTTATCTGGAAGGCACCGACTGACGCCACACCCACCCCGATCACACAACTAATGATCCGCTGTATAGTGTTAATCACACCCAATATCTCATGCCCCTATAAGGTACACACCTTAACATGTGAATATTTAGAAAACATCTGACTAATTTAATCCCTATAGATCATGTGACCCATGTCCATTTCATCCCGATCTTGTATACTCTTCAATATATACACATTATATCATACAGATTGTCAACCAATGTCTAACTTTCCTAATTATAAATAATCATCAGTAATTTCCTACTCTTGGTATGAGGATGGTTGGTTAGCATCAAACCTATCCCATCTCTATAAAATCAAGTTGAAAAAATCCAACATGGCACTATATCTAATATTCCTTAACACTTTCCAAACATATCATGTGGGTAGTCAAGCAACATTCAACCCACCCAACTCTTTAAAGGATCAGGTGTCTAAAATATTGTTTTTATACTCATGATAGACTCAGTGTAACACCCCGACCCCAGTTACCCAGAGTCGTTGAATTATTACATAACAATGGCTTGATCACAAAAAATCAAGTCTCAGAAGACTAATTAGTTTAATCACCATGGAAACACTAGATATATTCATAATTCTTACATTACATCATAGAGTGAAAACTACAACAACATAGTCTCTAAATTACACACTCATATCCCCTAAGAGTATACCTGCAGGCCAGTATTAAAATCCATATTCACATCCTAGGAAAAACAAAACATAGAAATGGGTGAGCTCAGATGCTCTGTAAGGATAACAATATAGCAGAAACTTTCATAAATAAGTATAAACAATAAAGTAATTTTATAACTAAAAAAAGCCTTTTAAACTTGAACTTCAGCATAATATGGAAAAAAATAATATGAAATAATTCCATTTACATATTCACATGGATATTCTACTAGTCGAATAATCACATACAATATCAATAACCACATTCATAATTATGGAATGCATAAAGCCATACTATCATAACCAAATAGTCAAGGCCTTATGCCAAGATTACAAATAATATTTTGTTAAGGCCTCATACCAAAACACTAGTTTTCCTAATTATAACTACCAATGTATCGAAGAGCTGTAGCGGTATCCACCCATCACTTACTATGTCCAATGCATTCCTCATATGATCAGGTTTAAACATAACATAAACATTCGTATTAAAACTAGCATATGAAATGTCAATAAATTCAGCATAAACCATGAATTGTATAAAAATAATACATCCACATTAAAAAACATCACGAAACCTTAAATACAATATGTAAGTTATGTATCATAATAAATCAACTTTAAATAGGTTTAAAATCCCTCAAAGGATGTTGACATAGATGAAATCATAACTATTTGAGAGAAATATCTATTTTTTTAAATCATTTAAAAGTCACATAATTATAAAAGAAAAAATTTACTTTGAAAATATTATTATAATACTGTAAGTTAAGCTTCTATGATTTTATAACGGCATAAAATTGCTGCACCCGCCATATAAGTTAAAAAAGACATTCTTACCTTCATTTTGTCGAAAAGGTTAACAAGGACCTTGTTTGGAAAACAATGGAAGGATTCCTTTATAAACATCTTATAAAAAGTCAAACAAGGGTATAAATGACTTAACCCCTAGTCTATAAAATAGTAAAAATGTTTTGAAATATATTTTTATGAAACATGGATGTGGATGATAAAGAGGTCCCAGTAGATATTTACGTAAAAACAACCTCGGATAATAAAGAGATTGGGAAATTAAACCGTACTATGTACTTATCCTTGGTTGATGGTAGGTTAAACTCCTATATAATGGTGAAATAATTGTTATTAAATTATAAAAGAAACAAATATATTAATATGATATCATATATTATCTTTTAACATTGCTTTGTTAATAATATCTTAGTATTATCGTCGTTTCGGGTGTTAACGGATTCATTTTCCATTATATTATTTGTTATATGATCCATTTTGTTTATAGATGGGATGTATCTTATTCATATCCAGAATGATATCATGTCTCTAAATATTATTTTTAATCATCAAATGAAATTTAGTCTTGAATGGATACGACGGGGAATTAATCTCATCATGTTCGTGGAGATGGTAATCTGTACGTATGCATGAGGGAAAATATCCATATTTTGATATTAAAATAATCTATAATTGGATTTTATATCATATATACAGATTCCGTATCATGTTATATTTATTATTTACATGAATTATACATCGTTATTATACCTATTCAAATAATAATGTATTGAATAACAATTACACCACGACGTGGAGATGGTAATCCGTACTTATGCATGTATGGTGACATGTCATTCAATACATGGATAGAATAATGAATATGGATGTACCATATTTATAATAACATCACAGTATATAGAATATACTGGAGTTATTATTTTAAAATGGAAATAATAATGAAAGAATAAGTGGAAGAAAAAATGAACTTGAAAAAGGGTGGTGAAATTGTTACCTCTTCTTCGGGTTCTTCCTTTTGATTTGATCAAAAGGGATCCTTATGTTGGCTTTATGACTAAATGAAGTCCTCTAGGATGAATTGAGGGAAATTTAGAGGATATTTGGGCAGGGGTTGGCCGAGCCAAAAGGCATTTGAGGTTTGAATTAGAGAGAAGGGGGAGTGCCCTTTTATAAGAGGGGAGAGGGGCACCTTAGGAAAAGTAAGAAATATTATTTTATAATAAAATCATATTAGGTTTTCAATGGCTCAAAAATATATTATTTAAAGGCTAAGGTGGTGATTTGTGGAAAATCACCCAACCAATAGGTTTTATATTGGTTTGGGTCACTATATTAACCTTATCTTTTAGATTTAACTCTTAGTTAAATAGATTGACATTTACTATGTCTCTTTTTATTTTTATATTATATGGTTAATAAACATACTATATACCTCCAAGAGAACCTCAAGTGGTTCATTAATGATACACCTATCATTATATAAGTCATTTGGACAAAAAATATATTTTTACGCATATTATATAAATTAATAATATAATATTTGTTTAAAAAATTCCTTTATGTCAATTTCGACACTATTTAATAATTCATTTTTGTTAAAGTCCTATAAAATTTATTAATTAGAAATAAATTCATTTAATAAATCCTAACATGTCATATTAACCTATAAAATTTTTGTATGGCATCCAAACATTCAAATTGTATTTATTGTAACATTTATCATACCATTTATTTGATTCTTTCATTAATAAGGAAAATAAAGCATCATTATTGTGTCCTAAATAAATTTAATTATTAAATGTATAAAATTTATAAATAAAATACCATTATTTAGGAAATATTTTTATCTTTCTAATGAGTATTTTAGTCAACAAGATAACATATATATCCCTATGTAAAATTTTTTTTTCTAAAAGATATATGCTTATGTCATTTTTGTATTTACATTAACATAATTAATATAAAGTGTCATTATCACTTACAAGTGGCTCCATGGGGTCCCAAAATCGACCCAATGATTTCCATGGTCGGGAGGGTATCATCCAGTAGGGTTAGGACACGTGTTAGGGTAATTTAATATTATTATAATATTATTTTTTACCCTTATTTACCGGATTTACCCTTTAACCGTGGTAAATAAAATATTTACCGAAGTGATTATTCAAAATGCCTAAAAATAAAAGTTGCCTATTTAAAAAATTTGGACATCATGATTATAAATATGGAATCAATTTTTCAATATTCATAACATATAAGTGTCAAAAATTAATTTACAATTAATCGTCATTGTCAAATCAAAGAGCGTGTTTTGTAAGAAATAATAATTTGCAAAATATTGACACTTGTTTATATCCAATTTCAAGGTAAAATTACTTACAATGACCAGAATTGTATTAAATGGAAAAAATATAATCTATTTATACTTACAAACCAATAAAATGTATAATTTAACACTATAAAATATTTTGATTAAAAATGTTGTTTTCAATTAAAATATCATATTTTCACTATTCACCCAAAGATGAAAGTTATTAGAAAAACACAACAAAAATTATGGAAAATAAATTAGTATGTCCGGATTCTAAAGAAGATTTTTATTTTTTCAATTGAATATATATAAGTTTCAATTATTTGATTTAAAAGGGTTCACCATTAAAAGGTGGTAAAAGTGCATTTTTTTAAAAAAATACTTATTTTATCTGTAAAATTAAATTGTTCTTACATTATATATAAAAAACACATAATATGGAGTCTTAAATTATAAGGATTGTATAAAGTTCAAAATTCCGTTAATATTATTCATAACTGCTTTTGAATGGCCAGTTTGGTAAGTCGTGTTGCGCTTGAACTCGATGTTCTTTGTAGTGCAAGTTATTGAGTTACTTTGATGAAATAACATACTATGAAATCTTGGGGTGTTACATTCTTCCCTCCTTCAAACAATTTTGTCCTCACAATTTTAAATTGTTCATCTAAAATAAATAGGTTGAAAATAGAAAATATTGTTGTGGGAAAACCCACATCAGATATTGGGTTAATAAAATTTAGTATTGATAAGAGGAAAAGGGGAATGAAAAAGTCACCGCCAAATTATGATTTCTATTAGGAGAACATTGGTGGAAATTAGAGATACATAATTGGTGAAAAAAGAATAAATATTTATAGGGAGTGATTGGGGTCATCAATCACAACCAAGTGTAAAATTGAGGGTCTCAAATCCATCAATCAATGATGATTGGAAATACTATCGGTTCAACAAAACATAAGGTATTAGGATAACACAATTTTCATTTTAAAATTCATTCCCTAATGTTTAAGAATTTATTTAACCATACAATAAGTTGAAAAAAAATTATATATATATATACTTGACAAGTATAGTTTCATCCTTCAACTAATTACTACAACAAACTCATCTTTCACTCCAAAATATTTCAAACAAATATTCTATTTATCCTAAACGTATAGGGTTCCAAAAATAATGAATTTATAATTCACATATCAGACCCTTTAAAAAAAGAAACTACATTATACACTCCATGGACTTCACGTAGTCCAGTGGTAGCTGATAAATCCCAATCGCAATAGAGTTGTGGGTTCGATTCCTGTAGCTTTGTCCCACACGACGGGTTGTCACATGGTCTGCGTGTTTTCCTTTAATAAAAAATCCAAAAATATCCTTTCAAACATAATCCATTCCGACCATTGGACTTATCCAAAATACCTCTATCCAAACTCACAGTCCAAATTTTATAAGGATGCTAAACATAATGAAGATCTTTTTTCCCACGTAATAATATGTGAACACCTTCATCATGTATTATTTTAAAACATGGTAACACCCTGAATTCCCATAAAACCTTATTGATTTCATTCATTCTCTCTTATTCCTTATAGAATACTGGATATACTTCTTCCATCCAAAAATGTTGTAAACTAAAACAATGATGGAATATTCAAATCATTAATCAGTCTTAAGGTAGTCAAGAATATCCAATATAATTTATCCAAATCAAACATGTATTGTTCCAAAATCACAACCTCATTATCAGAACCATATTATGGTTTATCTTTCTCTCAACCATATATTTTCCAAAGCATTTAACCTACTATTGAGTCACTTTTCTGGGTTCCACATAATCTCAAGTCCTTAAGGAAAATGTACTGCAGTACAATCCATATATAATTCATAATTATTATAACCAGTAAATCCTTGATACATCACTCAAATGGCATAATTCATTAATAACAACATATTAAATCTAATCCTTCCTTCTCATCTGTGGTAGTATAATTACTTTATTATTATCTAATAGTATCATTTGGGGCATACTCTGATGATTTATACATTGGTTCGCGTAGTGTCCCAACTCCTTGCAGACGAATCATTGTACATTTGAAACCTTTTTCTTAACATTCCAGTCACATACTTGGTGTCCTTTTTCTCCACACTTATAACAAACTCTCATTCCCTTCCGGAAAGTTATAGGGTGTTTCTTTCAATAGTTATCACATATGGGAAAATTCTTCTTTTCCCTCTTCCCTTTACCAATATTTCTCTCTACCATCATTTTCTTCTCTTGCTTCCCTTCAAATCCATAAGACTCTGAGAATTCTTTACTTATCTTATTAACACATGATACTCTTTATTCATATGTTTAGAATACATGGGAGACTATTTCCTTTCTAAATTTTGTCTTAATACCATGAAAGATATGATCCTTATTACTTTTTGGATCATACGTATTGATGGAGTTCACATTCCTTCTTCTGGGCGCCATTTCTATACAATGGAATACACAAGATTAGTTTATGAATCTCAATACATGAATCCATTCTTTTAAAACACTTGACATAAATTTAACAGTTTATGGATATAATCCATAATCATAAAACTATTTTCTTTGAGGAAGTATATACTCATAAACCTTTCAAAATGGTTTGTAAAGGAAATGAGAATTATCCTAAGCATATCCCCAGAGAGTTTCGTAACCAAGAGTGCAGCAAGGCCCGTTGTCGTGCACCATTTCCCATTCGAGTATAACTGAAAGCGATGTTTTTGAGTTTTACCACTAGGTACATCTAAGCCAGAGCCACCTCTAACTTCTCGTATCCAGACAGGGATGTATTTCTTGGAAAACTCCCAAAATCATTACAATACCAAAATTCTAGGATGTTCTTCTATTCTAATCCTCAAAGTCCATCTTAGTTCAATGTGCTCTAATTAGAGTTTATCAAAATCTAGCTTCCAAAGCTTGTACTAAACATAATCTGATACCAACTATAACACCCCGACCACTATTACCTAGAGTCGGTTTATTATTATGTAACATTGGCTTGATCACAAAATTTCATGTCTTGAAAAACCTATTAGTTTATTAGCCTTGGAAACACTAGATACATTCATAAGTCATACATTACATCATAAAATGAAAAAATAAAACAACATAATCTCCATATCCAACACTCAGATCCCCTCAGAATATCCCTAAAGGTCATTCAAAAAACAATTCTTCACATACTAGGAAAAATATAACATAGAAAGAGGTGAGATTAGATGCTCTGTAAGGATAAAAATACAGCGTAAACTTTAATAAATAAGTATAAACATTTAAGGAAATGTATAAATAAAACAAAATCCTTTTAAACGTGAAATTAAGCATAATATGGTATAAATAAAATGAAATAATTCCATTTACATATTCACACAGATATTCCACTAGTCGAATAATTACATTCAATATCAATAACCACTTTCATAATGATGGAAGGCATAATGCCAGACTATCATAACCACATAGTCAAGGATTTGTGCCAAAATTAAAAATAATATTTTTTCAAGACCTTGTGCCAAGACACTAGTTTGTCTCGTGAGACCTACCGATGCATCGAGGAGCTATATCGGGTTCCACCCATTACTTACTATGTCCAATGCATTCCTCATATGAACAGGTTTAAACATAACATAAACATTCGTATTAAAAATAGCATACAAAATGTCAATACTTTCTCCATAAACCATGAATGGTATAAATATAAAACATCCACACTCAAACATATCACCAAACATTCAATAAAATATGGATGTTTTGTATCATAATAAATCTACTTCTAATAAGCTTAAAATCCATCAAATGATTTTGACATAAATGAAATCAAAACTAATTAAGAGAAGTATCTCTCTTTTTTAAATCATTTAAAAGTAACATAATTATAAAATAAAAAATTTACTTTGAAAATATTCTCATAAGATTTTAAGGTATTCTTAGACTATTTTATACCAACGGAAATAGCCACACCTGCCGTATAAGTTATAAAAGACATTCTTTCCTTAATTTTGTCGAAAAGGTTAAAAAGGACCTTTTTTGGAAAACGACAGAAAGATTCCTTTATAAAAATCTTATAAACTATCAGATAATGGTACAAATGACTTAACCCATAGTCTATAAAATAGTAAGAATGTTTTGAAACGTATTTTTAATAAACATGGATGTGGATGATAAAGAGGTACCAAAAGATACTTACGTAAAAACAACCTCAAATAATAAAGAGATTGTGAAATTAACCCTTACCTGGTACTTTTCCTTGGTTGAGTGTTTGATAACCTCCTATATAATGTTGAAACAATTGTTATTATAAATTATACAAGAATCATATACAATAATATGGTATCATATATGCTCTTTTAACATTGCTTTGTTAATAATATCATAGTATTATCGTCATTTCAGGTGTTAACGGATTCATTTTCCTTTATATTATTTGTTATGTGAGCCATATTTTTTATGGATGGGATGTAGCTTATTCATTTTCAGAATTATATCATGTCTCTAAATATTATTTTTAATCATAAAATGAAATATATTCTTGAATGGATACGATGGGGAATGAATCTCATCGCGTTCGTGGAAACGGTAATCCGTACGTACGCACGAGCGACAATATCTTTCATTGGATATTAAAATAATATATAATTGTATGGTATATCATATATACAGAATCATTATAATGTTAAATTTATTATTTATAATAATTACAGATCATTATTATACCCATCCAAATAATAATGTATTGAATAACAATTACACCACGACGTGGAGACGGTAATCTGTACGTATGGTGACATGTCATTAAAAGTATTGATAGAATAATGAATATGGACGTACCAAATTTTAATAAAATCCCAGAATATAGAAGATACTAGAGAAAATATTTTAGAATGGAAATAACATATAAAGAAGATGTGGAAGAAGAAAAGAACTTGGAAGGGGGTGAAATTATTACCTCTTCTTCAGGTTCTTCGTTTTGATTTGATCAAAAGGGATATTTAAGTTGGATTAATGAATAGATTAAGGCATATAGGATGAATTAATGGAAGTTGAGAGGATATTTGGGTAGGGTTTGGCTGGGATAAAAGGCTTTGAAGGTGTCAATTAGAGATAAGGGGGAGTGCCCTTTTATAAGAGGGGTGAGGGGAAACTTAGGAAAAGCTATCTATATTATTTTATAATATAATTATATTCGGCTTATAATTTCTCCAAAATAGATTATTTAAATGATATTTTTGGTATTGGTCTAAAACCACTCATCCAATATTTTTTAGATAGGTTCCTGTCGCTATATTCACCTTAACTTTTAGATTTAACTCTTAGTTAAATAGTTTGACATTTACCATGTCTCTTTGTATTTTTATATTATATGGTTAATAAACTTACTTTATACCTCCAATTGAGCCCAAAGTGGTTAATTAATGATACAACTATCATTTTATAAGTCTTTTGGCCAAACATTAGATTTTTAAGAATATTATATAAATTAATAATATAATATTTGTTTTAAAAACTCCTTTGTGTAAATTTTGACACTATTTAATAATTGATTTTTATTAAAGTCCTAAAAACATTATTAATTCGAAATAAATTAATTTATTCAATCTTAACATGTCTTAGTAACCTAGGAAATTCGTTTATGGCATCAATACTTTCAAATTTTATTAATTGTAAAATTTATAAAACCATTTATTTGATTCTTTCATTAATAAGGAAAATACTACATCATTATTGTGCCATAAATAAATTTATTTATTAAATGTCTAAAAATTATAAATAAAATACCATTATGTAGAATTTTTTTTTATATTTCTAATTAATATTTATAGTTTAAATGATAACAAATATAACCCTATATAAAAATTGCTTTGCTAAAAGATATATGCTTATGTCATATTTGTATTTACATTAACATAATTAATATAAAGTGTCATTATCACATACAAGTGACTCCATGGGGTCCCAACATTGACCCAAATATTCCCATGGTCATAAATTTATCCTTCAATCGTGTTAGGACACGTGTTATGGTAATTTAATATTATTATAATATTATTTTATACATTTATTTAATGGATTTACCCTTTAACCATGGTAAATAAAATATTTACAGAAGTAATTATTCAAAATGTATAAAAAGAAAATTTTCCTATTTACACAATTTGGACCTCCTGATTCTAAATATGGAATCCATTTTTCTAAATTCAAAAAATAGAAGTGGCAGAAATTAATTTAAAATTAATTCCCATTGTCAAAACAATGAGCGTGTTTTTAAGAAATAATAACTATCAAAAGATTAACACTTGTTTCTATCCAATTTCAAAGTAAAATTACTTACGATGACCAGAATTGGATTAAATGGTAAAAATATAATCTATTTATACTTCCAATCCATTAAAATGTATAATTTAACAAAATAAATTATTTTGATTAAATAAGGTATTTTCAGTTAAAATATAGTATTTTCACTATTCACTGAAATATGAAAGTTATCATCAAAATACAAAAAATTATTGAAAATAAATTATTATGTACTTATTATAAATAAGATTTTTATTTTTTCAAATTTAATATTTAAAAGTTTCAAATATTGTATTTAAAAGGGTTCACCATTAAAAGGCAGATTTTTTTTAAAAAAACACTTCTTTTATCTGAAAAATTAATTTGTTATTATATTATGTATAAAAAACTCATAATATGGATTCTAAAATAATAAGGATTATATAAAGTTTAAAATTCAGTTAATATTATTCATAACTGCTTTTGAACGGCTAGTTTGGTAAGTCGTGGTGCGTTTGAACTTGTTGTTGCATGTAGTGCAAATTATTGAATTACTTTGAAAAAATAATGTACTATGAAGTCTTGGGGTTATACATTCTTCCCTCCTTCAATAAATTGGATCCTTACCATTTGAGATTTTTCTTCTAAAATAAAATGTTGAAAATAAGAAATACCTTTGTGGGAAAAACCACATCATAAATTTGGTTAATAAAATTTTGTCTTACTAAGTGAAAAAGGGGAATAAAAAACCACGACCAAATTATGATCTCAGTTAGGAGAACATTAGTTTCAATTAGAGACACATAATTGGAGGATAAATGTAAATGTTTATAGGGAGTGATTGAGGTCATCAATCAAAAACAAGTGTAAAATTCAGGGTCTCAAATACATCAATCAACGATGATTTGAAAAACTATCAGTTCAACAAAACATAAGGTATTCGGGTAACACATTTTCAGTTTAAAGATCACTTCCCTAATGTTTAAGAATTAATTTTCCCATAGAATAAGTGGGAAAAATTATATATATATATATATATATATATATATATATATACACTTGTCAAGTAGAGTTTCATCCATCAACTAATTCCTACAACAAACTCATCTTTCACTCCAAAATATTTTTATAAAATATTCTATTTATCCTAATCGTATAGGGTTCCAAAAATAATGAATTCATAATTCACATATCAGGCCCATTAAAAATAGAAACTACATTATACAATGAAGGTACTCCACGTAGTCCAGTGGTAGGTGATAAATCCCAATCGCACTATGGTTGTTGGTTCGATTCCCGCACCTTTGTCTGACGTAACGGGTTGTCACACGGTCTACGTGTTGTCCTTTTATAAAAAATCCAAAAATAACCTTTCAAACATAATTCATTCCAATATTTGGACTTATCCAAAATACTTCTATCTAAACTCATAGTACAAAATTTATAAGGAAGTTAAACACAATGCATATCCTTTTTCCACGTAATAACATTTGAACACCTTCATCATCTATTATTTTAAAACATGGTAACACCCTGAAATACTATAAAACCTTATTGATTACATTCATGACCCCTTATTCCTTATAGATTACTAGATTTACTTCTCCCAACCAAAAATGTTGTGAACTCCAACAATGATGGAATATACAAATCATTAATCAATTTCATGGTAGTCAGGAATATTAAATATAATTTATCCAAATCAAACATGTATTGTTCCAAAATTACTACCTCAGCATCAAAACCATATTGTGGTTTATCTTTATCTCAACCATATATTTTCCAAAAATTTAACATACTATTGAGTCATTTTTCATGGTTCCACAGAATCTCAAGTCCTTAATGAAATAGTACTTCAGTAAAATCCTTATATACTTCATAATTTTTATAACCAGTACATCGTTGATACAACACTCAAATGGTTTAATTCATTAATAACAACATAAGAACTCTAATCATTCCGTCTCATCTGTGGTAGTATCATAACTTTATTATTATCCAATAGCATCACTTGGGGCATACTATTATGATTTGGACATTGGTTCACGTAGTGTCCCAAATACTTGAAGATGAAGCATTGTAAATTTGAAACTTTTTTCTTACCATTACAGTCTTGTACTTGGTATCCTTTTTCTCCACTCTTATAACAAAATCTCATTCCCTTCAGAAATGTTCTAGGGTGTTTCTTCCCACAGTTATCACATATGGAAAAATTCTTCCTTTCCCTCCTCCCTTTATCCATCTTTCTCTCTACCATCTTTCTCTTCTCTTTCGTCCCTTCAAAGCCATAACACTCAGAGAATTATTTACTTATCTTATTAACACGTGATACTATTTATTCATATGTTGAGAATACATGGGAGACTATTTCCCTTCTAAATGTTGGTTTAATACAGTGAATGATATGATCCTTCTTACTCTTTGGATCATATGTATTGCTGGAGTCCACATTCCTTCTATTGGGTGCCATTTCAATAAAATGGGACACACTAGATTAGTTTTTGAATCGCAATACATTAATCCAAACTTGTAAAACAATTAACATAATTTGAGCAGTTTATGGATATAATCCATAATCATAAAAATGTTTTCTTTTAGGAAGTATATAATTATAAACCCTTCAAAATGGTCTGTAAAGGAAATGATAATTACCCTAATCATATCCCCCAAAAGT
Organism: Viscum album; assembly: GCA_963277665.1. Lineage (NCBI taxonomy): Eukaryota > Viridiplantae > Streptophyta > Magnoliopsida > Santalales > Viscaceae > Viscum > Viscum album. The sequence continues at coordinate 838,917,712 of OY728147.1, read as the reverse complement.
GTCATAACCAAGAGTGCAACAAGGCCCATTTTCGTGCACCAGTTCCCGTTCCAGTCTAGCTCAAAGCTGTTTTTTTTAGGTTGTACCCCTAGGTACATCTGTGATAGAGCCGCCTGTACATGCTCATATTCCAACATGGATTTATTGCTCAGAAAACTCACAAAATATCTACAATAAAAAAATTCTCGATATTTCTTCTATAATAATCCTCAAATTCCATCATAGGTCTATGTGCTCTAATTAGTGTTTACCAAATCTAGAATCCAAGGTTTGTACTAAACTTATTCTGATACCAACTGTAACACCCTGACCCCAGTTACCTAGGTTCAGTGTATTATTACATAAAATTGACATGATCACAAAAGATCATGTCTTTAAAGACCGATTAGTTTAGTATCCTTGTAAACACTAGATACATTCAAAAGTCCTACATTACATCATAAAGTGAAAAACTACTACAACATAGTCTCCATAGTACAGACTCATATCCACTAAGACTATCCCTGTAGTTCAGTCATAAAATACTTCTTCCCTTCCTCGGAAAAATAAAACATAGAACAGGGCGAGCTCAGATGCTCAGTAAGTATAACAATATAGCGTAAACATTCATAAATAAGCATAAAAATTTAAGGAAATGTATAACTAAAACAAAAGCATTTTAAACTTGAACTTCAGAATAATATGGAAAAAATAAAATGAAATAATTCTATTTACCTATTCACATGGATATTCTACTAGACGAATAATCACATGCAATATCAATAACCACTTTCAAAATGATGGAATGCATAATGTCAGACTATCATAACCACAAAGTCAAGGTCTTGTACCATGACTATAAATAAGATTTTGACAAGGCCTCATTCCAAGATAGTATTCTGCCTCATGTGACCTACCTATGCCTCGAGGAGCTATAGTGGGCTCCACCCGTCACATACTATGTCCAATGCATTACTCATATGAACATGTTTAAACATAACAGAAACATTCTTATTAAAACTATCATAAGAAATGCCAATAATTTCTCAATAAATAATGAATGGTATAAAAATAACACATCCACATTCAATCATATCACAAGACCTTCAATACAATATCAAAATTTGGTTTCATAATAAATAAACTTCAAATAATCTTAAAATCCATGAAAGGATTTTGACATAAATGAAATCAAAACTATTTGAGATAAATATCTATTTTTTTTAAATCATTTAAAAGTCACATACTTATAAAAGAAAAAATTTAATTTGAAAATATTCATATAACCCTATAAGTTAATATTTGATGATTTTATAATAATGGAAAGTAGCTGCACCTGCTGTATATGTTAAAAAAGAAATTCTTACCTTAATTTTGTCAAAAAGGTTTAAAAGGACTTGTTTGGAAAACGACAAAAAGATTCCTTTATAAAAGTCTTATAAAAAGTTATACAAGGATATAAATGAATTAAACCATAGTCCATAAAATGGTAATTTTTTTTTTAAATATGGTTTTAAGAAAAATGTATGTGGATGATAAAGAGGTCCTAGTAGATACTTACGTAAAAACAACCTCAGATAATAAAGAGATAGTGAAATTAACCCTTACCTTGTACATTTACTTGGTAGAGGGTAGGTTAACTTCTTTTATGATGGTGAAATAATTTTTATTAAATTATATAGGAATAATATACATTAATATCATATCATATATGATCTTTTAACATTGATTTGTTAATAATATCTTAGTATTATCATCGTTTCGGGTGTTAACAGATTCTTTTTCCTTTATATTCTTTGTTATGTGATCCATATTTTTTTATATATGGTAAGTATATTATTCATATCCAGGATGATATAATGTCTCTAAATATCGGTTTTAATCATCAAATGAAATTTATTATTGAATGTATAGGATGGGGGAATGAATCTCATCGCGTTCGTGGAGATGGTAATCTGTACGTACGCACGTGTGAAAATATGATTCATTGGATATAAATATAATATTTAATTGGATATTATATCATATATAAAAAATCATTATAATTTTATATTTATTATTAACATGAATTACACATCATTATTATACCCATCCAAATAATAATGTATTGAATAAAAATTACACCATGACGTGGAGATCGTAATCCGTACGTATGCACTTATGGTGACATGTCATTCAACGTATGGATAGAATAATGAAAATGATTGTACAATATTTATAATAATGTCACATTATATAGAATATACTGTGGTTATTATTTTATAATGGAAATAACAAAGAAATAAGAAGTGGAAGAATAAAACAACTTAAAAGAGGGTGGTGAAATTATTACCTCTTCTTCGGGTTCTTCCTTTTGATTTGATCAAAAGGGATCCTTAATATGGATTTATGACTAAAGGAATTCCTCTAGGATTAATTTAGGGAAGGTTTTAGGATATTTGGGAAGGTTTTGGCCAAGCCAAAAGACTTTGATGGTGTGAATTAGAGAGAAGGGTGAGTGCCCATTTATAAGAGAGGTGAGGGGATCCTTAGGAAAAGCTAGAAGTATTATTTTATAATAAAATATTTTTCGGTTTATAATGGATAAAAAATTGATTATTTAAAGTCATCAGTGGGGGTTGGTTGAAAACCACTCTACCAATAGGTTTTAGACAGTTTTGGTTCACTATATTAACCTTACCTTTTAGATTTAACTCTTAGTTAAATAGTTTGACATTTACCATGTCTCTTTGTATTTTTATATTAAATGGTTAATAAACGTACTATATACCTCCAAGAGAGCCAAAAGTGGTTCATTAATGATACACCTATCATTTTATAAGTTTTTTGGCCAAACAATAAATTTTTATTAATATTATATAAATTAAAATTATAATATTTGTTTTAAAAATTCTTTTATGTAAAATTTGACACTATTTAATAATTGATTTTTGTTAAAGTCTTAAAAAAAATTTAATTATAAATAAATTCATTTAATCAATTAAAAAAATGTCATATTTAACTATAAAATTCGTGGATGGAATCAAAACTCTCAAATTGTATTTATTGTAACATTTATAATAATATTTTTTTGATTCTTTCATTAATAAAAAAATACACGTCATTATTGTGTCCAAAATAAATTTTATTTTTAAATGTATAAAAATAATAAATAAACTACCATTACATAGGAAATTTCTTTATCTTTCTAATGATTTTTTATAGTTGAAAAGATAACATATACGACCTTATGTAAAAAAATTCTGAAAGATATTTTCTTATGTAATTTTTGTATTTACATTAACTTAATTAATATTAAATGTCATTATCACTTACAAGTGGCTCCATGGGGTCCCAAAATAGACCCAATTATTCTCATTTTCGGATAGGTATCATCCAATAGGGTTAGTAAACCTGTTAGGGTAATTTAATATTATTATAATATTAATTTTCTACCCTTATTTACCGGATTTACCCTTTAACAATGGTAAATAAAATATTTACCGAAGTGATTATTCAAAATGTCTAAAAATAAAAGTTACCTATTTAAACAATTTGGACATCATGATTATAAATATGGAATCCATTTTTCTAAATTCAAAACACAGAGGTGGCCGAAATTAATTTAAAATTAATTCCCGTTGTTAAAACAAAAAGGGTGGTTTTTAAGAAATAATAACTATCAAAATATTGACACTTGTTTATATCCAATTTAAAAGTAAAATTACCTAAAATGACCCAAATTTTATTAAATGGAAAAAATATAATCTATTTATACTTCCAAAAAATTTAAATTTATAATTTAACACTATAAATTATTTTGATTAAATAATTTGTTTTTAGTTAAAATATAATATATTTACTATTCACCCAAATATGAAAGTTATCAGAAAAAAAAACAAAAATTTATTGAAACTAAATTCTTATGTCCTGATTATAAAGAAGATGTAAATTTTTTCAAATTGAATATATTAAAGTTTCAAATATTGGATTTAAAAGGGTTCACCATTAAAAGGCGGTAAAAGTACATTTTTTTAAAAACACTTCTTTTATCTGAAAAAGTAATTTGTTCTTACATTATGAATAAAAAACTCATAATATGGATTCTAAAATTAGAAGGATTATATAAAGTTCAAAATTACGTTAATACTATTCATAAACGCTTTTGAACGGCTAGTTTGGTAAGTCGTGGTGTGCTTGAACTCGGTGTTGCGTGTACTGCAAGTTATTGAATTATTTTGAAGAAATAGTGTACTATGATATCTTGGGGTGTTACACTGAGTATAATTTTGAATTTTTTGGACACATCATACTGATATTTGTATCAGTAATGTCTCCAATATTCATGGATATTACCAAAATAGAATTCCCAACCTCATCATTCACACATTATTTTGATCACCATTTCAAAATACAACAAAAATATAATATAAAATATTGACAACAATGGAAATCACCCTCCCTAATCTTAGAGAAAAGCCATTCACCCATCATAATTCATGCATCATGTATCCTAAAACTCCCATATCCATGAACTTGGATTATATTTACTCAGTAATCACATGTATAGAGTGTACCCATAAACTTACCATGTCTTATACACCCCATGCTCAGCCCACAACTCATAGAAATAACCTCTCTTATGATGGTGACCATTTCGTCATAAACAATACATCCCAAAGTAAAGAGCCTTTCAATAATCCTCTATTATAATACCCAACATAGATAAATACCCTTTTTATATCAATCAATCATTTTCATTATAGGCAATCCTTAGTGTATATTATCAATCCATGTTTACCGCAAGAGTTTCCTCTTAGGTTTTGACATAGCCGATAATGTATAACATATACATCTCTCATATATGATCCCCAAGGGGAGATGATCATTAGTGACTAATCCAATATTATACACTTATTATAAATCCTACAATGTTTATGTTAGGCCTCTATATACCTCACCCACTAATCTTAATTTCTAATCATGGGTCCCGCCTCCCGATTAAATCAAATTCCTTTGAGTTTTCCAAAAACCCCTTAATTGACAAAACCATAGTTCATCACTTCTACTGAAATGCCGCATTCCATATGATAAGACCTCCCATGGTAACTAAAAAAATCAATCAAGGATATAAATCCTCTTTGGGGTCCTCCTACAATTCTAGATCATGTTCATTAAATCAAACTAGTATAGAAGAGACCGTAACTCAAGGGGATACATTGAGGCCATCCATCATGACCCAAATAGGTCATGCATGTTACCTCATGATCACCCAATCCCAAAAATCTCACACTCAGGTCATTAATACAATATTACCCTCCTAAATCTCATACCAAATATTAATTTTGATATAATTATATAGAATTAGGAGCTATCTACCTCAATTCATGGAGTTTTCCTATCTTTAACAATGTTTTACTATCCCATTAATGTCTTTAATGAAAATCGTCCTTGTCCATGAGCCCCTACATACATAAAATCTAGGATTAAATTAACTATTAAACAATATAGTTAATTTTTTAAAATAATTAAATTCATAATAATAGGGGTACACATCCTCAGGTGGAAACATGACATTGATATCCTAATAAATAAGGCATGTCCTACTCTAAAAGATCCCAAATTATATTATATAAAAAATACCCAATTCATATAGTCCAATTTATATTTCATTTAAAACCAATTTTAGAAATATAATATAAAAGTCATCATCCATGATAGATTAAGATAAAATATGTAAAATAATTTGTGTTCATCCCTCCTAAACTTCCTAACACCTCTGTACACAAAAGACCCATCATTTTGGAGAAATTTCACAAAGATATGGTGAAATTTCATCTCAATCCATAGATAAAAAATCCATTAATTAATCATTAATAAAATTTGAAGATAAAATAATATTAATGAAAGTATCCCTTTCCTTAACTATTGAATTTAACTCCCTAATCATAGTGAATCTATATAGGAAGAGGAGAGGTGGAATGGAAGAAGAGGGGATCGACTATGCAATTTTTTCATCTAGTTTGTGGAAGAAACCTGAAGGGGTTTAATAAAACCCCTAAAATAACAACCCCACCACCCATTATGTGGTGATTAGGCCTATCTACAATAAACATGGTTTACCCCAAAAAAAACAATAATAGACCATCGGCTTCCTAGTGGCCTTTCACTAGGAATCTGGTGGCCCAAAAAGTGAATTTTTACCACTAAACCTCCACTATAAATCTGATGTACATCCACCATGTAATATACTGGATCATGTTAAATTGAAATTTTACATGACCCATCATTCAAAAAGGCTCAGACTATTTTCCCAATTGACACGGGCTGTCAAAAAGTGATTAGGGTAAAAAAATACCACCATTGGAAATGATTTCACCAACAGAATTTCATAAACCACACTGTGGGATCCACCCATATATTTGGAATGAGGTGTCCATATATTGTATATTCATGAACATAAATAAGAAATATAATAATGAAAACTTACCAAACTAAGTATAACATAATGAAATAATCACAATCTAATATCACTTTATAAACTAAATATAAATTGATAAATAGAACCTCATATAAAAAATAATATCTGAGAAAATCAAGTTGGTGTGGCTAATACTAAAAATATAAAATAAAATAATCAAAAGTGGATCCTAAAAATAATCCACCATATCAATATCCACATGACCTATGGTCTCCACCATCCACCATATCATGAAGTATGGTAAGGCACTAAGAATTTCCTCCATAAGATGTGGGTCCTTTCCCTTTTTTATATCAAACATGGCTAAGTTTACATACAAAAAAGGTCAATGTAGGGTTTGAGAAAGATCCCATCATGATACAATTATGAATCTACATAATATCATTCACAATAAAACCCCCTATTTTTAGTTTGAAAAAATGATTTAGAAATATCATTTTTCACTTTATAAAACATATAGTGGAAAAGCATTATAATTTCCTTAGGTTTTATAAAGAAAATAAATCTTATAATAAAATGTAAGTTAGATTATAATGGCATAAATTTCATAAAAATATCTAAAAAATCAAAATAAAATTTGTAAAATGTCTCAATAATGAAAAACATGCACTGAATAGGCTATTACCTATGGGTGAAACAATAAAAAAAAGAAACAAGGTAACTAGGACTCACTAGTCGAACACGTTTTATACTATTCAAACTAGAAAAAAAATATCTTGGTAGCTTTCTCAATCTCACTGATCCACAAAAACCTATATAGATCATTGTATTGTATTGGCAACTAGCTAGTGCACAATCTAGCCTAGTGTAGCAACGATACAATGTACACAAACACAAGGCCAAGGTTTCGTTTGTGGAACCTATCGACAATAAACTCTCACAACATATAAAACATCAATAATAAAAAAATCAACTAATATTTGAGTGAATATAAGGCTTAAAAATAAGGGAAATATCATTCATAAACCATTCATCTTTTAAAAACTCATTTAAAAATCCATTGGGAACCCAAAATGTTCTTTAACATTTTTTATCAAACAACTCTAGGGTATAAAATTGTTTATGATGTGAAAAAAATTAAATTACCACTTTTCCCAACACAAAGTGAAGATTACAAACAGATAAACTTATATAAATATACGATAACTCATTTAAAAAATAGTATAATAAATAGACCCCAATGTAAACTAAGAAAAAAGTTATCCTAAATAAAATATCATTATGTAGAGACTTAAGCCATAAATTCATTTTCAACCCATCACCTTCATCCATAACCATAAGAAATAAGGGGAAGGAACCCTCAAAAACCAAAAAGATAAGATAATCACCCGGAAATCCAACCCCAAACATTGAATTGGAAAATGTAGTTAAGTAGGGAAATAAAATAAGAAGGAAATGGAAGATTGAGGTGACAAATGAGGAGTGGTGATAAAATTTAATAGAGATAATGTGTTTGGCATGAATAAATCCACTAGAATCAATGGTTTGGAAAATAAAATTATTAATAAAGGATAGAACCACTATTGAAGGTCTTTTAGGTTTAACAAATGAGAGAAATAGAGGAAAAAATGAGTTAAAATCTATAAGGTCACACGATTATTTCACATTTTTAATAAATTTGGGTTGGTTACTTTATTAGGATTCACAGTTTGGTAATCTATGTTCCAATCATGTGGGTACCACTAGAATGGAACTATATATATAAGGGTTACTCACATGGCCTGACCGCATGGTTTTCCCTAATCGTTCAATAATTTTTTCCCAAACCATTATGTATCAAGCTATGACACATTACTTACTTGAAAAGCTGTATATTTCATGGAATTGTGTGCAACCATAAAAATTGCACTGGAAGGATCCCTTTGAGTTGGTTCCCTAGAACCAACTACTTTTAACATTATATTATTAGAATATTAATAGTCTTGAATATTAATTAATATATTATCACATGATGATAATTATTTAGAGTAACATATATACGATATTGTCTTGAGCGAACATGTCCCACCAAAAGGTTATGAAAACTCCATGTTATGATGAGAACATTAAAGTGATATGTCAATATTCCTAAATTTGTCTTCTTTGACTGAATGATGTAATTTTATGGGACACAAATGATATATGTAGTTAGGGATAGGGGGATTATAAGGCATTTGGACTTATCCTATATAGTATCAATTGGTAATATCCACAAGAAATAGTTTATGAGAGTTTTACTTGCTAAATGTAATTACATGTGTATTATTTTTCATTGGATATTCCTATATGTGGACATGTGAAATGGTAATTAAAAATGATATTATTATTAATTCATATCAGGATTCATGTACTTTTATGTATTAATCAAATCTGTAATGACATATTCTTAGTGAGGGTTAGGAAATATTGGGTGCATCATGAGTGATATCAAATTAAAGAATAATTCATGAATGGATTTTCCATTTCATATAATGGAAGTATATATATCTTTGGCTATTTGATTTAAATGGAACTACATGATAAAACCATGGCCATAATGTGACATCGACACGTTGATCACTTAAAATTCAGAAAAATTGAATTTGAGTATATAAGTTAAGGAAACATGAAATTCAACCTACTTGAATTATATATATTCACAAAAGTATTATATTACATATAGTACATTTTTAAGTGGTTATATGTTTTTTCAAAATTAAAATCTTTTTATATGGGTTCCTTGGTGTGTTGTTAGACGATAACAATGCACTTTAGGTAATTTTACCTAATGACATTGAGAAAGGGGCCTAAATGGTCACACACTAAGAGTATCAAAAACCATAGTTAAATTCTATATAAATTATACATGTTAAATAAATATTATTCTTGTATGAGGTTTAATAATTATTCATGTTTGGCTGATCACAAATATTATGTCGTCAAATATTCGAGAGAATATATCTGAGTTGAATATTTAATAAATATTTATTCACCATTTTAATTAATATAATATTTATTTATTTTTCATCGATTAATAAAGTGATATTTATTTATTTAAGTAAATACTCATTATATATGGTTTGATAAATATCATTGAATAAATATTGGTTGATTTGTTGGTCGGGTGAAAACGTTACATCAAATATCAATTGAATAAATATCAATATATATATATATATATTCAAGTATGGATATTTAATTATCATTGAGTTTATCACTTTTCAAGTAAATTATAATAATAATAATATTATTATTTTGGCATGGGGATCTCTGAGGATTAATATAATCATAATAGAAAATGTGAAATTATTATTTTGTACCAAAAAATCTATATAAACTCAATTATATCACACTCAACCCCAGTATTCATTATATACAGTGAATTATAAATAGAATCATATAAATCCCTAGAGGGGTCTTCCTCTATTAAACTCTCAAGAACGGAGATCGATTATCCTCTTCATCTGTCTCAAGATCTACAGATAATAAAAATAACTCAACCACTTAAAATAAATTCTTATGGCAACCATAGATGAATGAATAAAGAATTAGAATACTCTATGTTAGAACATGGGTATTTTTATAATGACGTTAAGATGTTTGTGGTGTATCTTTGGATTACAACTAGAAGGATTCATCCCATTATTCCTAGAATACAATTATTATTGGATGTGAATCTATTATCTGATTCATCAAAAAATAAACAATTTCATCATAAGGCAATTATTTATTTATATACATAAATTGTAAATTATATAGAATGATCATATCTTATGTATTTCAGGGTTGAAGGTTTTTTAATTTTAAGGCTAAATCAAGAGAATTTAAAAAATTGACACTATAGGTCATAGGACGGATAGATACCAATGTTCCCCGCAACCTTCAAATGGTATCATAGCAATTACATAACAATTTATAATTATTTGTTGTTAATTTAAAGATATATATATTTTCTATCAGTATTTCATTTCTATTAATTTATTTTTTTAATACAAAAATTGATATTATGCATTGGGTCATCTTCATATTATCTAGAAACAATTATTAAGGACCAGAGACTACATCAGAAGGTAACAAAGGTTATGGATGGATGACATGGTTACACAACTAGTAACTGAAAATCACACATTATGTAACAATTTTCACCACATCAGTGGGAGTTATGGGATATACGAATCTCCAAAAGAAAGTCAATACGTGTTATAATTAATGAACTATGGGTTTATTAGACAAAATAAAACATGGTTTTAGGGGCCATATATAGTGTAACATGCTTATACATCATGTAGTCCTACACAGTTCACCCAATGATTTTATTCAAAACCACATTGTTAATGTATGTAGTGTGTATTTATTACACAACTCATAAAGAATTAAAGATGGTTAATGTGATGTTAATGAGTCCTAAAACCATGTAGAGTATGTAAAAACTTGTGTCAAATTAATATATTCAAGTTGTAGACATCCATCTACCTAAGAGTGTGCTATAGAGACATGAAATATGATATAGATGGCATGTATCTCCTTAATATATGTCGGGTAGACTCCCAGAAACAAATATAATTGAAATATGTGAAAAATTAATTAATTGAATCTTTTAAACCAAAAATTATAGTAAGAAGATGTTGTATAAATCCTTCCAGGTCTATAGTATATATGTTACTTGAATTTTTATTTTATTTTAATTGTTTTTGAGTTTCCAGGAGTAGGATGATGGAAATATTGATTTTGGGGAAATGCGGCCAGTGTGCACTATTACTGCATGATTAGTAATAATAATGCACTAAACCATGTAAATGGGAGTGAGGTATTCCAAATATATTTTTCACTGTCTCCACACAGTTACTCAATAAATTTAGAGGACTTGTGGTAACCATGTATAAGTGTTGTGTTCATGGGTATCACTACAAGTTGGTGTGCTGTTTTGAAAATTTATTTCTAAAACATGCGGTATGTTTTTTATTATTAAAAACGTAAAGTTACATTTATTTCCCCATGAAATCATAACCCTTACACCCCTGATTTCACCCTTTTTAGATCAGGTTCTTATCCCAAACTCAGGACCCCCTTGATTTTTTTTGTGATTCCTCTTTTTTTTAGTGGATTCCTTCAATGCTGGGCTAGTTTTTAATTGATTTATCTCTCTTTATTCTCCTTCAATGTTCTTCCATTTTTCTATTACCCGTTTAAACGTAATGTCCATGGAGTTATAAAACTATAGTTTTAGTTGGAGGTTTGATGAGTTTAATTGTATTTTAGGTTATTTAGGATCCCCCTTCATCCCTTATATTAATCTTTTCCACGATGATGGCACTCCATCACTCTTAAGGTAGGTGTCTCTACATATTCAAAATTTTAATTTCGAAAAAACATTTTTATTTATTATTTATTAATTTTGTTTTTTTTATGATATATGTTGGAAGACAAATATTTTGGTATGTTATGGGTGGATTTTTATGCACTTGGTTGGAATTCGAATAAAATTATGTGTTACATGGACTTATATAAAAAATATCTTTTATTCCATGAATGTGCTTGATAAAATTTATCAAACAAAACCCTGGTCCCAAATTTGATTTTTAAAAGAGATTTTGAAAGTGGATTGGTTTGAAATTGATTTCTTGAATATGGGGTTTGTTAGTTATTGTGGATTTGATTGTGGGTTTGACAAGGGAAACCTTAGGTGTGTAGTTTTGGGATGCGTGATACCCTATCCATAGGCATGAACTATATAAGTGTAATTTCTAGGGAAACTTTATGAGTTACCATTCCATATTACTTGTTTATGGTCACATAGGCTGACCAGTATTTTGTGGTCCAGTCTTAGATACATAGAGCTTATAGATTAGAACTCCCCCATGGTTCACATATACTTAGGGATTGTTACAAAATACCATTATTTTATACCCATGTTTGGTTTGATTATGGGTAAATTGGTTATCTATTTTTTCTCTATTTTATTTTCATTATTTTCACATTCCATGTTACTCATTTTTATGGATTTAATTATAAAAAACCAATTCATTAAAAAATGTTATTTCAAGGAAATAATTTTGAAAATTATGTTTTCAAACATGAATCATTCATCTGGAATATGAAAATTGATGTATAGATTAATGGTGGTATCATATTGGGGTTTTTCATTACATAATGTATACAACTTTGTATGCATATAGACTGGGTTTTTTCTAATTTTGATAAAGGTAGAATTCCCATTTCTCAATATAGGGATTCCTCGTGATTATGTCATCTTCCAAGGCATGGGATTAGTGATGGCCAAGGGACCCATGGAGATAGCTTGAACATGCATTTTTTGAGATCCTCTATTATTATATTATGGGATTTTGGTTATGTATTTCTAAACAAAAAATCAAATATACTTTTACACACATGTTTATATATGTAACATTTGACATTTCAATATTTAGTTACATTTTTTCATCTTATTATATAAACTTATTACAAAATGACTCCAATGAATTATTTTGAACATTTATAGGTATTGTGTATCTATTTTGACCTAAAATAAATTAAAATAAAATAACTAATTATTTAAATAAAGTCAGTTTTATATAATAACGCAGTGCTTTTCACTATTCAACAAAATTTTTTTATTTTTAGAAAAATACCACAAATTTACCTTATGATAATTTTGATATTACAAATTCAAAAAGGAAGTCTATTTTACCAAATTCAAAACATAGAAGTTGCATTTATTAATTTAAAATTAATTCCCATTGTCAAAACTAAAAAGGGGGTTTTTTAAAAAGTAAAAACTATCAAAAGATTGACATGTGTTTATGTTAAAGTTTAAATGTGAAATTACTTATAATTAAATACATTTCATTAAATGATAAAAATAAAATATAATTATACTTCCAAACCCTTCAAATTAATAATTAATCACCATAAAATATGAAAGTTATCAGAAAAGTACCCAAAATTTATCTAAAATACATTTTCATATCCCGCTTCTAAAGAAAAATTATATTTCATTAAATTGAATATATAAAAGTGTCAAATATTGGTTTTAAAAAGGGTTCCCCATTAAAATCTGGTAAAATTAAATTTTTTGAAAAATACTTATTTTATCCAAAAAAAAATGAATTTGTTCTTATATTATGTCTAATAAACAAATAATATGGATGTTAAAATTGTATAGAGTATATATGATTCAAAATGTATTTAATAATATTCATAACTGCTTTTTGAATGGTTAGCTTAGTAAGTTGTAGTGCTTTCGAAATCGGTGTTGCGTGTAGGGTAAGCTATTAAATTACTTTAATGAGATAAAATAATATGAAATCTTGGGGTGTTACATCAACCATGGTCTCATATTTCTAATACAAGATTCCATTTAAGAGTTACCCTATTTTCATTAAGAAACTAAGTGTACATATAAAAAATATATTTAATACTTTTATAAAATTAATTCTGGGAACACTCAGCCTTAGAATTTCACGTTGTCTTAGCGCCTGACATTAAATATATATATATATATATATATATATATATATATATATATATATTTAAGAGTCTTACAAGAAAAAAACTGGGTCATTACATCATTCCTTACTTCATGATTTTTATCCCATAAAATCAAAACTATGAAAAAAACATAGGATAATGATCCTGAACTTGGATCCCCCACTCCCAGGCGATCTCTTACACGTTCTCCTACTGCCACAACACGTGAAACAAGGAGATAGTCCATTCATGAAGTGCCCACTTCTATCGATCATCGATCGCAACTGGGTGATCTATAAACATGGATACATCCTCGATGTTCTGCTTTCCCCTTTCTATGACATACATTAGATTGTGAATTTATATACTATGTTAAAAAATATGGAAGACCTCATGCACCCACAAAAGATGTGGGGGTGGGGATAGGTGGTAGAAACTTTACCAACCCTCTGCACCATCTCAGAAAATCAAATATACATATAGGATATCTTGCCTCCCCAATAAAACCTTTGAATTCCAAGTCATAAAGAGACTCTTTGGAAAAATTTGTCTCTTTGCATGAAATACTAGGGCCTACAATGGTTATATGTGAAATATTTTTTCCTATTATGGGATTTCATCATCTGTTCACAGATGACATAGATCATCTCCATCATCACCTGCACCTTTTCTGGGCCGACAAAATATGTCTCACCAATCGCTTTTGTGAATAAGGGTGACCTAAAAAGTCTCCTGTACAGGGATAAAAAAGGTGTCATGACAATGGTAGAGTGGTATCTATTGTAGTACGAAATCACTAGTAAGGGTATGTGATCCTCCCAACACCGGCTGAGGGCTAAAACCAAATCCCTCAGCATATCCTCCAACAACTAGATAGTGTCCTCAGTCTTCCAATTACTCTTGGGGTGAAAGGTTGTACTCATCCTAATGAAAGCAATGAATTCCACCTATAGTCCTCTCCACAACTATGACGTAAACATCACATCATGATGAGAGAAAATCATCAAGGGAACCCCATGAAGGGGAACTATATACCGTATGTACAACATTCCCAAACACACTACTGAACAATAATTCCTAGAGGAGATGAAGTGTGCGAAATTCATGAGTTAATAAAGTATCATCTAGATGGAGTCATGGACCTTTGATGTCCACAGAAGCCCTGTGAAAAATTCCATGGATATCCCATCCAACATCCACTCTGGGATATCAATGGGTTCTAACAAACCTAACAGAACATGCTGATCATCCTTCACTGTTGATATGTGACCCCATAATAGGAGAACTCAGCTACTCTACGTATCATTTCGAACCACCACAACCATTTTTAAAGGTCATTGTGTATATTCACTACACCGAAATGTACAACTAAGGGAGAATTGTGGAACTCTTGCATCACCTCCTCCTGTATCATGACTAGGACCACCGTCCATCCCTGGAAAAGAATGAAGTGATTACCTCCCTCAAAATATACATATAGTGAATCTCTCATCGATATATGGTCATGTAAGACCTAATGGTCAATGTATCCCAACTAGGACTCTCTCACACACTCTAGAGGTAGAGTAGTCAACACCATCGACTACAGAGAAGATTTACCCTCCTGCTATAGTAGGGACATCTATAAGGAAACTAACCGCTTTGAGTCCTCTTTCACAATGCAAGATTAGGACTTTATATTGAGGTCATCTGCTACTACATGTACCTTACCTTGATTATAGACTATCTTTATTTCTTAATCTGAAAGTAAATCCATCCAGAACTCCTATCTCAGGATCAAGTCTCTCTGTGTGAAGATGTACGTGATACTCTAATGGGATGAGAAAACCACATAATTCTCCCCTAGAAGGTAATTCTTCCATATAACTAGGAATAATACTACCACTTCTAGCTCAAGGTCATGAGCTGTGTAGTTCTGCTCATGGGGTCTCAACTGCCTTGTCATGTATGCGATGAATGATAGTCGTTGTATTAAAATGCAACCAAACCCACCTCCTAAAGAGTCACAGTAAACTATTTAATCCATTCCCACCTCAGGAAGTACGAACATAAGAGAACTCTTTATCATTATCCGCAAATCCTTGAAGGCTCTCGGACACTATTTAGTCAATGTAAATGGATTCCATTTATGCATCAGGGTGGTCAATGGGGATGAAATCATAGAGAATTCTTCCACAAACCACATGTAGTACCCTTCCAAGACAAGAATACTACACACCTCTAACACATTCTTGGGTGGATCCCAAGAAATCACTATATCAATCTTTACTGGGTACATGAATAATCCATCCTAAAAATGATATTCCATAGAAATTAAACCTCATGATTCCATTACAAGAAAATCGAGATAATCCCATGAAGCTGGTTCTCTCAAAGAAAATTTAGAACTATCCCCAAGAGCTCTATATTTCCTCATCTAATGAACAATAAATGAGTATGTCATAATTGAAGACAACAATAAAATGATCCAAGTAAAACTATAATACTTAGTTCATTAAATTTAAAAACATCATGGGGGAATTCGTCACACCAATGAAAATCCCTAAGAACTCATAGTTTTCATGAATACATTTAAATGTTAGCTTCCGAATATCATCCTCACAAACACTCAAATGGTGGTAGATGGACCTGATATCCATCTTTGAGAACCATCTCACACCTCGTAACTAGTCAAAGAGGTCATAAATCCTCATAAAGGGGTACATTTGTTATCATGGTATGATTCAGGTGATGATAATCCACACAATGTTTCAAGCCCCCATCTTCCACTTCCACAAACAACAGTAGAGGTTCCCAGGAGTCACACTAGGTCTAATGAAATCCTTCTCCTAAAGGTCCTCAAACCACAACCACAACTCTCAAAGAATGGAACGGTCCATTTGATTTGATTTATTATATTTCAGGTCGGTCCCGAGATGAATGTCAATAAAAAAACCATTTCTCATCTTAGAGTTAGTCCCAAAATGTCCTCAGGGAGGGCATCTACATAATCCTCTAGAACTAAAATAATCTATATACATAAAGAGCCTACACCACTATGGCCTATACATGACAATTGATGGGTGATGGGTTGCTGCCTCCTGCTCGCATAACCCACTCATCCCACCATGATATCTCTCTCACCCATGAAGGTGAATATCTTCCCATCAGTGCGAAGGAATCTGACTCATCTACAGTTACTGTCAAACTGAGCTTTGGAATTAGACAAACAATACCTACCCAAGATGACATCATAGGGTTCCATAATGATGACTAAAAGGACCCACATGAAATTCTCCCCACCAAGTGATAGCTCACACTACCGATAGGTAAAAGATATAGAATAATCATCCCCAATTGAAACCACAAGGCGAAGCTACAAGACTAGAATGTCAATTGGGAGATCTATTAATTGAATATGGAGTATATAGATATAGAAATTACTGGGTCATGTGTTTATAAATACTCAATATGGAGTAGAATAAACAAAACAAAACCTCTAATCATATCATAAACATTGGGGTCACATGCATCTGAATCTTGCAGCCATCCACGACCCTAACTACCATATCCCTAAGCCTGATGTGTACTACTTGGTGGTGGTGTTGGAAGGATCTCATTGCGTCGTCTGTCTCCCAATTGTCATCTTGCTCTTCCATCTTCACCTCTTTGGGGACCACCCTACCCTCCTCTGGGAGATCCCTATTCATGATGTTTCCTCTATCATGGCAGGCCTTCAACTATCTTCTTATGCTCCTTAGCACGTCTAGTCATGAAGTCTCATGTTATGTGACCTCTAATATCATAGAAAAAAAATCACTACCCCTCTTTGGTCTATAATAAAAATTTGTGATTCTTTTAACCACATGCATGAGTTTGTTCATGGGGATGTTTCCAATATTGAGAGCCTATATTCTGGTGTCGTCTATCCAATGGAAAGGAAGTTGTCATCTTCAACTACCGGATATCCCTATAATAGGAATATTTATATTACCCTTGCCTAATCTACACCCTGACATAAGTGGGGATGTAATAGGTAACCACAATGGAATGGATCTTTCTATGGAGTCTCTACTCAAACTTCTATGATATAATGTATCCACCCCAAATCATGTCAAGGGAGTATCGGTTATGGAATGTGAACCTCGCTTCATAATAAACCACTGGTATCCATCCCTGATGAAGCCCTAAAATCTTCTAAATCTAAACGGAGTGTAAAAAGGATTGCTTGTACTCCTCATAGAGAAACTTCTAGAAGTTAGGCTATGAGAGTGTCGACTCATCATGAATATGGGTAACAAGATTCCACCGAAACCCAAATGCTCTATGCAAAATTATATCTACCACTAAAATACTTATCATGTCAGTTTCTTGATGATTTTAAATACATTATCCATAAAATATTTCCATTCCTTAAGTGCCTATAGATCTGGCTCACTACAGAACCTTAGTTTGTTCTGGAATTGGAACTCACAGAGCACACTAAGAATGCCCACATCATTATTTTTCTCTGTTTCTTGTATATTGTTCCCAATAGATGGAGTAGCCACTACGTGACCACCTAGAGGAAGAAGATAACTAGATGGACAACACACTAAGGCCTTGTTACTCATCGAATCATTGTCACAATCTAGAACTAATATCAGGGATGAGTATCGTCAAAGAGTCAATTTGAAATTTAATCAAGACATACCATGGTCTGATGATAATATATTTACATATATATATAACAACAATGGGTATTTTAATCATGAAGGAAATTCAAATAATCTATCTTATATGATGCATGTACTATTGATCATTATAAACAATGTATCCATATTCCATTTCGATAAGTAGGTAGTCAAGGTCCTGGTGAATGGATAAGCCATTTGCCCATACCATCACTAGATTCCAAGATCTGAGAGATGCACTCGGGAAACTTTGAAATTATTTCCCAATACCAACCAAGTCCCTATAAGGGAACTTCTATAAACACCATCCTAAGGATATAACCACTTTAAATACCAATCTATTACTGACTAACCCAAGCCAGAGCTCGATCCACAACTACCTCAAGCCCACCTCCATAGTTTAGAGGATATAGACCAGCACTAAAGGAATAACTAAAATGAAGATTCATTTTATTAAGTACCTATATTCACACATGAAACAATATTTATGCAGAAATGCATATGAATAGTAGAAAAGTATACAGAATACTACGAAAACAACTATGGACGTAAAACCACTATACAATACAAGAGTACAGAAATGTAAATTGAAAAGTAAATGGGAAAAATACATTCCCAACAAGAATGATTTCCCAACATAAAAAACTAGAAAGAAAGATACTAAGGGATCCCAAATGCAGCTCCCCAAGATATGACCACCGTACGTGGTCCAATGTACCAGGTATCCCTAAGATCCTCTATAGTAACCACAAATATGTATAATATATTTTGATGAGATGAAACATGTAGACAGATCCCATTTAGGGGTGAGTATATAAATACCCAGTAGGATGCCCTGAAAGAGAACGGGGAAGAAGTAAGAGATACAATATGAATAGAAAGATAGTAGATAGTGAACAAGATATAGAATGTATTGAAATAAAAAATCTCAACCCAAACCAAGAGAGAATGTATGCTCATCAAACAAAAGGGGCTCAACATGGTGTTCATATGAATTAAATATCAAATATTTTGCACACATAATACGAGATTATGATAATCACAAAAAGCATATGGCGTACCCCACACATGATTGTAAGCCATGGAAGTAGAGTACCCATATCAAATGGCATGGACTCATATGTATATATATATATTATAAGTCAAAAGATACACAAACGATAGAGTAAGGGGACCTCCATATCACAACACAATCCAAAAGGAAGAGTCACCCTCATTTCCAAAAGTACATTAGTGATGCCCAACATCTCACGTGTCTCTCCATAAGTAACTGTGTGATGTACCACACCTTGAAATTATGCCACATAGATGAGGGGGCACAAAATCCTAGTAGAGGACCCATTATCTAGGAAAATAGGGGGGTTACACTCTTTATGTAACTATAGATTACCTACTCCGTGATGTACATGGAGGGTTCCAATGTGGAGGTTGAGGACTCGTGACCTGATGTGAAGTGGGGGTCCACTATGTAGGTAGAGGACCCAGACCTAAATGATGGGGGAGAGGTTCCACTTTTTAGGTCGAGGACCCAAGCCTTAGTGTTGTATGGGGTTCCACTGTGGTCTTGAGGACTCAAGACCTATCCAAAATGGGGTTCCACTTAGTAGGCGGAGGACCCTCTCCCAAGATGATGGGGTGTTCCACTGTATAGGTCAAGGACCCACACCCTCATGTAGGGGGTGGGTGTGTCCAATATGGTATTTGAGGATCCAAACCCTATACGATATAGGGTTCTACATACTATTTTCAATAGAGGAACCTCTCCCAATATGATGGAGGGTTCCACTCTATTGGAAGCCTCTAGTGATCAAGCCTAATAATTACTATCATCTGGTGTCACATTAAATAAGAATATTTCTCAGAAAATTTCACATCATATCCCAAAAGATAGAAAAGAAGGAAATATCATGTTCTATATAGAAAAAAACTCTGGATAGAATTCTAAGTGGCCAAAATATGAGTCCCAATGAATAAGATACCAAAGTTCAATGTTTCTTAAAAATGAACCAAGGGGGTACATAACATGTGAGAAGACCCACAGAACCAGTGGTGTCTTTCTATCTCTTAGGCATGTCCCTAGTAGTACATGGATCACAAACATTATTGGGATACATAACGTTTTGGGGATATACATGCCATGTAGGGGATATACATGACATTCCCATGTCACATAGGGTACCACATATGTTCTTGGTCTTGTCCGTGTACCCAAGCGTGCCCTTTTATTTTAGTACATGACATGCCTATCCACCTAAGGTG
This sequence comes from Viscum album, assembly GCA_963277665.1. Classification (NCBI taxonomy): domain Eukaryota; kingdom Viridiplantae; phylum Streptophyta; class Magnoliopsida; order Santalales; family Viscaceae; genus Viscum; species Viscum album. Next base: position 838,896,937 of record OY728147.1, on the reverse strand, counting down.
GTGCCCTTGTGCTCTATCCATGCTCGTGTACTCAAGAATATGGCATGTTCCAGGCCATATGTTCTATCGCATTTATCACACACAAGGGGAAGGGGTACATAGTATGTTAGGAGTATACATGATAGGAAATAATTTAAAAAACCCAAAACCTTATCTACCATAGAAAGGGTATACACACCATCTATTCAACAAAGAACACAACGTCTAGTCGGGTTTTTTCAAAAAAAAATTAGATCCATATTCCATATATTAATCATACCCTTATCCATTTGATTCTGTCTCTATATCTTACTGATATTAGTGGATCATGTCCATATTCCTTCCATTCGGTTCAAAAAATTTATTTTTTTCATGATGATGGTTCATCGCTTGATCCCACATGCCTTAGTTTTAACCAGAGTTGATGATTTCATCTCTTTTTTATAAGAAATACCAATGTCTAATAAAAACCTAAATCTATCCCTAGTTTGTTGATCCATCCCTCATACATGATTTCTTAATGTTTATGAGGGTTTGATTAGGCACAGTACAACCCAAAAACATCAAAATAGAACCACATGGTCATACTAATAATGAATTCCAATAAATGGTGATAAAGGAAAAAAACTTTTAATCCATCATTTCCAAGCGGTTTTGGATAAATCATCATAAATGTGGATATCTAGTGTTAAAAAATTGAATAAATAATTTAATCGGTAGACAATAACATGATAAGGCCACAATTATAAAAGGTAAAAATAAGAGATCGATATAGTCAATCAATTTAATCCAAATAAGAATAATACATAAATCGATGAGTCCTACCTAGAGATTAAATCATTATTCGTTAAATAACTTTCTTGGAAATTATCTAAGGACTTTGTTTTGTTCACAACATCTAGATCTATTTTGATCTAGTGTTTTGTTGTTTTTAGATGCGATTCTACAATGGAAGGAGAAATGAGAAGCTCTTGATGATCCTGGGGTAATAAGGACAACCCTTTGAAAATTGACATCAAAGTATTCTTACATTGATTTTACCTTTTTTCAAATAAATAAATTAATTTAATTAGTTAACCAACTGAATGTACATACAACATTATGGATGTTTGAATGACCCACAATGACTTATTTTATGTAGTGACTTGTTTAAACAACTCATTAATGACTCTAATGTGGTTTAAAATTTCTGATCCAAGCCAATGTTTAAGATTTATCCAATTTTATTTAAGAAACCATATGAGAGTAATATAAAAATATATTTATAATTTTTATAAAATTAATTCTATGCACATTGTACCTTAGAATTGCATGTCGTCTCCGTACCTGGATCGAGAAACATTTATAGAAATTTATCAAGCTCTAAAAAGAAACAAAATTTATGAACATAAAAGTGGATGAACGGGAATACCACTGCTCTCATCACTCTCCTATGCCACCAAAGGTTTAATTCATGGTCCAGCTATTTTCCGTGCTCCTTGAACCCTCCTGGATAGGGGTGAATTCCTTTCACCACCATCTTCTCCCCATGTTTATCCATTTCACCCATTCACTAACCCTATAACCCTTCCCCCCTTTACCCCAATGTATATTTTCTATAATGTCCAATATTTCAATAATGTTTCTATTTCTGTCCTGCATTCTTCCCTAGTGTTCACTTGTGCGTCTATGAAGGTGGATCTTTCATTGGTCGCTTTATGGAGAAGTAATTCCCCTAGGTCCATGAAATTGATTGATTTTTTTAGCTTCGTGAAATTTTCAAGAACCGGTGAATTTTGGGATTCTAGATTTGAGGCACATGTTGATATGGTTTGCAAATTTAGATGACCACATGTCTTTTTTGACCAACACTCCGTGAGTTCTTTAAGGTTTCCAGTTTTCCCTCATTCAATGATAATTTGATTTTCACCTGATGTATGACTCTCCTATCTTGGTAACATGAATATATATACCAATTATTCCCGTACCTTTCCAATATTCAGCGATTATTTGATTGATTGGAAATATGGTGGGCTATTTTCTCTACTTGGATACCCATACCCACACCATTTTTCATCCCATCTCTCAGAGGTTTTTTTGAAGTTGGTTTATCCAAGAACTAGATGGATTATATCTACATCGAGGTTAAGGGAGAACTAAAATCATATCAGAAAGTATGCTAGGAATTGTGGGTTTCTTTATTCTCGGTATGTTGGCATCTAGGACAAGATCTTATTAGATGTTGACGAGTGGTGGATTTCAATTCTTGGGAGGTCCCTCCTTCTATGAGAGATTATTTATCTTTGTTGGATGAAAGGAATGGTCGATTAATGAATGCTACTATATCATGAAAAGCAAATGAGGTAGATCCATTAGGTTTTAGAGAGTTGTTACATACTTCAATAAACCATAAGCAGTCGAGATATTTCAATTTTGAACCACTAATAGAGGATGTTTATGCCCTTATGAGGCATTATTTGGGTGTCATTTCAACATCCAGGTAGTTTCTAGGTGGCTCGGGAGAGCATGTTGGGGTTTATGCAGTTCGAAGAATCTATTCAAGGATATCTCCCTCATTTTGAATATTATATAAGTTCTGATTGTATATATCTTCAGAATTCTATATTATATAAAATAGGTGAGGATGGTTCATATGGTGTAAATAGTCTAGATCATGCAAGGTAGGGGGTTTTATTGGGACAATGAGTGAGTTTGAGATCAATGAGTAGGGCATTCACAGAAAGGGCTCCTAAATAACTAGTTATAGATTAAGCTAGAAAGCCTTCCTCTCTTATAGTCATAGGTAAACCTATTGTTTCTCGTTATTTTTTTAAAAACCGGTTTGTGGTGTTGGTTGATGGTGAGTCACCTCCATTTGAATAAAGGATTGATGAGGGGGGAGACAAGAAGTTAGGATTGATTAAAAAGGAGTGGATAGTGATCATTACTCATAATCTTGGGCCTCAAAATCCCAAGGAAGCATAACTCATGGAAGATTATCTTTTATATTCTTTAAAGAACGTAAATGAAACCCTCACAGATTCAGATGGTTTTATTAATCATATTTGAAGGACTCAGTGAAGGTATGAATACTCAAATTTTCCATGTCCCCATATTAAAAGGTCCTATTCAAATGGAACAATACCTTAAAAGAGATTGAATGTTGGTGTTGATAACCTAAAGATATTGGATGGGGGGTCTATTATACCCATTGAGCTAGTAATTAGTGAGACAATTGAAACAAAAGCAGAGGAACAAAATACCACAGATCTAGTGGATACAGAAAAGGATGTTTTAAAATCAGACAACACTTAGGATATTCTCATTCACGTGAATAAATAAATGTTATAGGAATATTTCTTGATTATGATGTCAATGGAGGAAGCACACAAAATGTTGGAAATACCATTGTGAGTTGATCTGGATAAAGAAGAATACTTAAGGATTGAAAAACAGAATAGGGTATTAATTTTGGGTTTCAACAAGAGAAAAACCCTAGAAGTTCATATGCATACCTAGGACAAGATGTCGTTTCACATTGAGAATATCATTACAGAAAATTGGGAAATAGAAGTAACCTTAATTGAATGGTGACTGTTTGAGGTAAGTAATTATAACCATTTTAAATTATTCATGAATGAACATATAATATTTTATGTAGTTTTAATTTATTTTATTCAGATCATCTGTGGATTCCAACTTTTTCTATAAAAATACTTCTCAAATAAAAATATTTTATTTGGGGTTAAAAGAAAAAAATCGTGTCTCTAAAAACAATGTGAAAAGGGAATATGTAGAGTTGAAAAAAAAGTAAAAATTTTCATTATTTAAACCTTTATTATGATGGATTGATTAGGTTTAAGAATCCTTTATGTGTTCCATCCATACCAGATTTGAAGCAGCTTTTTGAGGAAGCTCATTGTTCATCATTTTAAATTCATATTGGATATATAAATATGTATGTGGATCTAAAAGAATATTTTTGGCTACATAATATGAAGAGATATTTTTCAGAGTATATATCTTGATGACTAATATATTAATAATTTAAGGGTGAAATACACAAGTCTAAGGGGATTTCACAACCATTATCTCTACCCAATTGTAAATGGGAAAACATCATCATGGATTTTATTTTCTGAATCCTGAGAACTTATAAATGACATAATTTTATTTGGGCTATAAATAATCTAATTTCAAATTCAGCACTCTTCATTGTTATCAGAGAATATTTATATCTTGATCATCATTCCAAAAAATATATCAATGAAGTGGAAAGGTTTTATAAACCTTCACATTCTATTATATCTGATCAGGATATGAGATTATCCTCAATGTTCTAGTGAAGTCAATACTAAGATCTGGATATAGAGTTGTGTTTTATAACAATTTATCATCATAAAATGGGTTATTATTCTAAAATAACATTCAAACCCTCAAGAATATATTGATTCATTCTTATATTTATTTAAATGTTCTTAGGATCAATACACACATCTAGATGAGTTTTCTTACAACAATATATTTAAATTGGGTATTAAAATGTCTATTTATAAATACCTCTATAGAATAAAATGTAGAAATCCAATGTTTAGGGATGAATTTGGAGAAAGAAAACTATTGGGACCTGATCTAGCTAAGGAAATATAAGATAAATTCACTACCATTCCAGAGAACATCAATATATCTCATTGTCCATATAGTATTAATATTGTTAATCATTGATAAAATTTGGAATTCAATGTTGGTGAGAATTTATTCCTATGAAATTATTCATGGAATATGGTTAGGATATTTAGAAATAAGGGAATTCTTATCCATTTTTATATTAGACCCTTTGATATTTTTATCAAGTTGGGATGGTGGCTTATCGGTTTGTGCTTCCATAAAACCAATCACAAGTTCATGTTGGTTTCCATGAATCCCTATTATAAATTTTAATAATTTATAATTCACATGGAATAAAATCATTGGTTTTACCACTTGAGTATGATATTTTCTAAAAAGAAAAATTAGTATAAATCTTAAACCATGGTGATAATGTCCTACTCAACATGACTATTCACCTAGATAATGTTCCCTGGAGGAATCTGAAATTTGAAGAAGCTATATGAGAACCCGAGGATGCGATGAAATAGTGATATCCTATTTTTTTATTCAGGTGATACAATTCTCAGGGTGAATTTTTTTATGGAGATTATAATGTAACACAACATGATTTTATTATATATTTATCTTCAAATAAATTTAAATTATTTTTTAAATTTTGATACATACAATCTAGAGTCTAAATTAACCATAATATGATATAATGATATAACATAGATATTAAATTTTAAGTATGAATAAGAATAAACATGTTTTTAATATTATGTATAAAGGTAATATATAATGAAAATATATGAATAAATAAGAACTCATTTTTTAGTAAAATCGTTATATTTTTTAAAAATAAATTTTTAGTAAAAATGGTTATTATTGTATTTTATGAGAAAATTATATAATTAATTTATAACAATTTAAAAAAAATTATTTGAAAAAATGAAATTAATTTTTGAAATAATAATTTCAAAATTATCTTAGAGTAAATTTTTGATAATTGAATAGCTCGTGCATTATTTTTGATTCTTCACTTGTGTGATCATATTAGAAATTAATAAAATCTGACTAGGAATACTTAAAAATATCATATAATAGTAGAGGTATATGGATGAGTTCAAATTGAGGCTATAACATATAATTTGACCTTAAATTTGTAACCTAAAAATGAATCCTTCATGCAGAGCTAAGTGATTTGAATTATTTACAAAAAAATAGATTAAACATATATTAATGGAAGAATGGTGTATAATATATTTTTTGTAGCCTCTGAAAAATATATCCTTAAATAATGATAGGGTAAGTATATTGTATAAGAACACATATCTATTATATAGTCACCAATTTATTATTGGTTTAGAAAATTGGGATCTTCCCAAATTGGAAGACACTCTTTGGTCTAGATGTGGTTGTTATCCCAACTGATATAGGTGTAACTACAAAAGAGAAAAATAGATCAAACTATTGGTCCTATTTGCGTTATGTACATATAGGTCAAGTTATTTTCCTTAAAATATCGTTTTCTAGATCATTTAAGGGAAGGGAATATGATTTTAAAGCAACCGAATTTCTTACCTAATAAATTAATCTAGTTTTGAATTTGTAATTCATTAGAGAATTTATAACCCAATTTTCAATTTCCAACCTTATGCAGTTTATCCACACAAGGAGAAGGTAGTATTAAACTTTAAATTAACTTATTCAATTAACGAAACATCATTATAGTGAAATATTCAAATAATATATATAATACAAAGATTTATTTCAATGGAAACATGAATAAAAACCATGGTGATTGAATAAAGGAGACATTGAATTATGATAGTGAAGGAATAATCGCAAAATTATAGTCGACGTAAAATGGAGATAATTTTGAAACAACAACAAGAATTAAAAATTTATTTGAATGTAACCATTGTAGAAATGTATTTCAATGGAAAATATAAAAGAAACAAATGAAATTATATAAAATAATGAAAACAGTGAAGCCTTTAAAACTGTATGGTCCATAGAATATAAATAGGCCACACTACCTTATGATATAAATGGGTTTTAAATTTTATGTATTCTTTATTTTTTTATTTGATATAGTTTTACACTATAATACATGAATTTACCATGTAAATTATAGCTCTAAAGTTTACAATGCCTTAATATCTCGGTGATTAATGGCTTGAATGAAATTCATAGGCTCTTAGAGACTAGTTGGTTTTATAGCATAAGTGAAAATCTTACACCATACTTTGTTATTTAGCCTAGAACAAATAATGATTTAAAAGGTTTTATAGATTTTCCTATAGTTTTCCTGTCTCAAGGGATTTACTCCGTAAATAGTTTCTTACAGAATAAATAGTATCGAATTGCTAACTTTTGTAGTATCTCTACCTTTTCAACATACATATCCAATTTCCTAAAAACATGAACCAAATAATTCAGAAACAAATGTCTAAACAATATTTAAGTTCCATTAATTGTGTTTAAATTATATATAGGGTTTACCCTTATCATTATTTTTTACTAAATATTTATTTTTTGACGAATCATTAAATATAATTATTTTTATTGAAAAATGTATTTTTGTTTCAGGAATTTACCATGATTCAATTTTCTTAAATGCACTAAAAGAATAATTAGTTTATTTAAATTATTAATAATCCATTTTATGTCATTAGAGGATTTTTTATTATTTTGGAATAAATATTTTCTTATTTAAAAAAAATTATGTAAAACAACTTTTCATCACATTTTGCATGTTTAATTTTTATTTAAATTATGCCACCTCTATGAATTTATTTTGACAAATTGTTTTGAATATTTTTATTTATCATAATTAATATTACATAAAAATTCAAAATAACTTTTTCTCATACTAAATAGTAAAGACTATTAAAATTCATTATCATGGATAAAATTAAAATTGGATTATAGGAGGTAAACCAAGAGATACGAGTAAGTTTTTTAAAAAAAATGGCATAAACACTCTTTTATAAAAATATTAAAAACTAATACTATACCTAATTTTCATCTATGTCCATTAGTAATAATGTTTCTTGATAATTACATTATTATATTTTTAACATTTTAAGAAATTCTATGAGTCTTCTCTCCTCATATATAAAAGGACACTGCTCATTTCTCTTGTTTATACGAATTTGATACATTTAGATCAACCAAAACAATTCCAATTATGTTTCAAAATAACCTAGACATGAATTTGGTGTTATTTACTTCCTAAAATACCATTACAATGGTCTTTATGTAAGGATCTAATGATGGGCCACTAAAGAACTGGTAATTGTCATTCTTGGCCTCTATCAATTTATTTCATCTTCTTCATCCCATAAATATATGATTTTAGTTGTTAATTAATTAATTAATTATCATAAATAATGATAAATTTTATTATGAATATGAAACAAAACTTATTCACCCACTTAATGGGAATTGGATGTATCACTCAAGCATACATGTAGACTACCGCCTCAACATAATGATGCAATTCATTTTTTCATCACCATATTTCATAAATTTCTGTTATGATGGGTTTAATGTTTATATATATATCATATTAATTATATAGTAATCTATGCTACATTATGACTTCTTATATACCTTCTTACCATGTGATAAATTAGAAAATGATAACACGGATTGTGCATACATTTGGATAACCACCTTCGTGAAGTGAGGAAATTATTTTTTAATTTTCACTTTACATGAATGGAATTAATAAAAATTAAATGAATATATATGATAATAAATTAAAATAAATATTTTAAAAAGGAAATTTATTTTTTACCTTTTTTTCATTTCATTCATCAATGTTTCAAAATAGTGTTCATTCGTACATATGACCCACCATCTACATGAATTGTGTTATTAAAATTTATATTTCTAACATTTATGGATATATATAATTAATATATAATATATTTATATAATTATTAAAAAATTGGATATTATGGAACCTTGATCAAAGTACATGTATTATAATTACCAAACAAAAATTCTCATGAAAAATGAAATAGTTAACACCTGAAAATGAGAATTTTAATGAAGAATTATCAATATATGGGAATTGAAATGTTATAAGTGGATCATATATAATATTATAAGTGTTTAAATTATAATTTATATAATTATAATAAATTTAAAATTATTATATTCGAGAATATTTTTATTATTCCTCTAAATTTTTTAATATTAGTTTTTACCAATGAGTTGATTTTTAAAAAATGTCTTAAAAGGAATATTATTATTATTTTCTAAACTAGGTAATTTGGACTTTTTTGCTGAAAATGTGAAAGGAATCATTATTTTAACATACACAACATGAATGAAATAACCCACCATCGTCGACACTAAATGATTTATAGCTTAGTTAAATTTTTAAAAGTTTATTTTCAATTAAGAAATTTTCCTAAATATTTTTGAAATTATTATAGCTTAAATAAATGATTTCAAATAGAAAAGTGAATTTCCCTCAAGAAAAGTTATAATGATATTTTAAATTCATTTTAATCTATGATAACAACCTTTTATATTACCTAAGACTTATTTGGGATATGATCTGATTATACCATATACATTAATTCTTTGGGGGTCTTTTATTTATGATGATTTAAAGATGATTCCATGAAACCATTTCTTTTTCCCTGGGTTCTGTTATGATAAAATGAAGAAATATTTATAAAAAAATATTTCATTTCCATGGGTTTTTTATATGATGAATGTTTAATGATATTTTTGAAAACATTGGTATGATTTTAATTATGTTACTAATGGGAATATAATTATTTATGTATAAAATTAAAATAATAAACATGGATATCTCATGAGATAATAAGGACCAGAATAATGAGTGAACTAAGTTCAATAAGGGACTCTATCCACTATGATAGTCATGGGAGTGAAACACGACTAAGGATATGATTATATGGGGTTTCAAACTGATGTACTATGACAGTATTGGTAGTGATCCATGACTAATAAAATTATTTTATATACATATTTTTATTCCAAAAACTTATATCTTATGCCAATGTTATGCTCTCATGTATCATGTTCTTTGATAACTTTATGATTCATGTATAATAAACTTATAATATTTCTTCCATGACTCCAGATTATAATCATTGATTTGTTAAAAATTGTTTTCAAATGTTATTCTCATTTTATTATACATTTATTTCCATTTTATTTTTATGTGATCATTGATATATCCCTTGTTTATATTTACTAAGCACATTTGTTCACCCATTATAATGTTTCTTTTACCATGGTTATGAAGATTTTTTTTAAGTTTTATATGTCTAACAAGTTTTATAGTTTTGAATAAATTATTTTTAGATTATATATATATCTTATGAACAATATTTTTATATATACATGTTTTAAATGAGACTAAACCATTATGTTTATATCATGGA